>JALMGA010000001.1:146016271-147243771 GCA_023333525.1 Aspidoscelis tigris stejnegeri | reverse complement strand
TATAGGCCTAATCCAGAAAGGCATGGCGCTGGTAGCAACTCAGATGCTGTGGCGCGTCAGGGCTCTTAGGAGCACATTTCACCTCCATGGGAAGAAAATAATTCACATCAGCAACCTCAGAAACAGGTCAAAGTGCCACATTTGAGTGTTTAAAATCCTCCCTCATCTCTGGTTAATAGTTTTTTTAAAAAAAAAAGTTGTACAGATAATATCTGCAGTGGGGACCTTTGTCTGGCCAGCCAGGTAGGATGTGATATTTAGAAGGCTCTTACTCTTAGGTTTGGAGAATTCTAACAAAATGTAGTGAAGATGTTAAGGCCAACACCACAACTAGCCTACAAGGATGAAGACTAAAAACTGCTAAATCAGAACTGCTTTCTTAGATGAGCAACCAGAGAGCTAGAAAACAGACATTAGTGAAGCTATTCAGACATTTTTGGCTGACTCTGCTAAGTCCCTTTCTGCCTGAACTCTTACAGAACCAAGAGGCATGGATACCATTGAGAGCTTTCCTTTCCTCCAGGAATATAGAAGGAGGAGGAAGATGAGGAGGAGAAGAGTTGGCTTTTCTATCCCGCCTTTCTCACCCATTTAGGGCAAATCAAAGCAACTGACAAACCTTCTGTTCTTCTCCCCACAACAGAACACCCTGTGAGGTAGGTGGGGCTGTGAGAGCTCAGAAGGGAGCTGTGACTAGCCCAAGGTCACCCAGCTGGCTTAGTGGAGGGGAGCGGAATCAAACCCGGTATTCCCAGATAAGTCCGGCTCCCTAACCACTAGACCAAACTGGCTCACAGGAGGTAGGCGATGATGGAAGAATCAGGCTGAACACTTCTAACTCAGTTATTTTGTGTTTTAAAATTGTTTGTTTAAAGAGGAAATATAAACTACAGTCCACATTTTTTCATAGTAATAATGGAAATATGAAAAGGAGCACAAGATAGGGGAAGTATATTTGTTCAAAGAAGAACATAAGAGAGCATAAGAGGAGCCCTGCTGGATCAGGCCACAGCTCATCTAGTCCAGCATCCCGTCGCAGACAGTGGCCCACCAATTGCCCATGGGCATCTCAAAGCAGAGACAAGGACAAACCTTTGCCTGCTCTCAAATCCCAGCAAATGGCCTTAGAAGCGCCCCAGTTCCCTGCCCCCCCCAGCCTGAAAGATGCACCTAGGCATTCTTTCTAGTAGCCATAGATACACCTGTTGTCCATAAATTTGTCTAACCCTACCTTAAAGCCATCTAGACTGGTAGCTGTCACCACCTCTTCCGGCGCACATTCCATAAACCGATGACCCTCTGGGTGAAGAAATCCTTCCCCTTGTCTGATCCGACTCTCCCGCCCATCAGCTTCATAGATGCCCCCTGGTTCTAGTGTTGTGTGATAGGGAAAAGAAATGTTCTCTATCCACCTTTTCTATACCATGCATAATTTTATACACTTCAATCAGGTCCCCTCTTAAACGCTGTCTTCCCAGACCGAAGAGGTCTAGACGTTTATAAAGTTCAGCCCTCATTTTCTCCTTTTCACTAACTATTGCAAGTGGAATAATTTCAAGACAGCCAATTTTAAAAGTTTAAAACTACAAGAAAAATATTGAAAGGGTAAAGACCGGGGGTACAGAGCTGTTCACAAGTAAGTAGCTAAGGGGAAGATTTGGGATAGGAGTTTAACAAGAGTAGGAGGGGCAGAAGAACAATCAGAAAACAGAGTCACAAGGTAGAAATAGACAAATCCATATGTTGAGGTTCACAGGCTTCAAGAAACATCTGTTTCCAACCGCCATGCTCAAAGCTTGAAACCTTCTATAGCTTGAAACCTTCTATAGCTTGAAACCTTTGTACAATGCTTGTACAAAGATATATACATTGTCGGGATGTGCACAAATGTGTTTTTGTATTCAAATATCAGTCGAATTGAGTGTCCAAATATTCAATTAGATTTGAATGTTTAGAACCCGACAAAATCCAAATTGAATATATTCCAAAGTACTCATTCAAATGTTAGATTTGAATCTGAAGATACGAATGTCAACAACATTTGTATGTGGTATACATATCTGTATGCATTTCGTATGCATCCCATTTTAACCTGTATACATCCCAGGATGTGCCAGCTTTCACGCTAGAAGATACTACTAAGGTACATGGGGGCTGTCCTGGAACAGACATCCAAATGTGGACATCTTTGTTCCAGGATGCGGTCTGCTCCATAGGTGGACAGCTCCTGTAGACATGAAGCAGTTGGAGTGGTCCATTGAAGGTCAGTACAGAAATGCCCTTTGAATCATTTAATGTTCCCTGCTGCTGCTAATTCCAAATTAAAACTCCGCACAACAGCACCTCAGACAACACACCTTGCATTCTCACAGGTAACACTGACAAAAAAATAGCTTTTTACCATACCAATGAAATCTGCAAACAGCACACCCCTGCAAAGAAACAAGCTTTTCTGTTTGTTAACTGAGGCTGAATCCACAAGGCATTGTTATGGCACACTGTGGTCTCGTCCCCATGCACTATATAGGCTGAATCGAATCTGAATTTGGTAAGGACCATCCCCATGCAAAGCCCCTTTTCAGGACTTTATGCAGACCAAATCACCCAAATTGTGCTAAATTTAGTCCTGTAGAAAACTGTTCTCAGCACGGTTTGGGAGCCAAGTCCACACATGGAGACGGTCCTGGGCTATCTGGGCAGGAGATTGACTCTGGTGTCATTAGGTGGTGGGGTTTCACGCCGTTCCTGTCCTGTGCATTGGCGATTGCAACTGCTTAGGTGATCAAATTGAAATGAGTCTCTTTCCGCGACCATTATTCCACCCCCTTCCCTGATTGCCAAGCCAGGCATGGCTTAATTTAGAGCACAAGTGCTAAACTGCTGTACCGGGTGGAGTGGAGGAGCACACCTACATGAAACTGCTGCCAAACCTCGTAGCAGCCTTGCAAAATGCTCTGGCTTTTTCATGTTATTTTTATTATCTTATATTATTATTGCCTTTCAGCCCTATGTGCCATGAAGGGGAGGGCGTGGCATTCCTTGTCATTGCTGGATCAGGCAGCACTGGCTTCCTATCAGGAGAGAGGGGGCGGAGAGGAAAAGGTGCTATTTCCCCGTGGGATTTGCATGGGGACGGCCATATTCGAATAGAGCCTGTTATTGGCAGTTGCATGGGGACAGGCACAATTTGAACTCGACCCTGCATCCAGACTAAATATAGTCCAGTTCGGACTAAAGGAAGTGCATGGGGATGCAGTGTGCAATGGGCAAAGTGTCTGCTTCTGCAGGGCCTTCACTGTGTCCTCTTCCTCGTGTCACTTCAGGTGCATTAAGGAGCAGGTTGAAGGGCTCCAACTTACCTCATCTGACATGTGCCAGAGGCTTCGCTGCTGCTGTAACTGCCCCCAGTCAAGAGCACCTACTGGCCCCCTTGGTGGACCAGGGAATGCCTCCCACTTTCCCATTTTGAATCAGAGGCCTATGCTTCAATATGGAGGGTGGGGAAGCCCTTCTTCTTCCTACCTGTCCAAGGGCAAGAAGGCTTTCTTCACAACTGTGTGATGGGTAGGGCAGCCTGATAGAACAGACAGACAGTTTGGCTTAAAGGGCTGCAGCCTCCCCTTCCTGTCTGGATGAAGAAAGAGACATCTCTGCCAATATGTAATAAAACATTAATGATATAGATTTGCTCCCTTCTTTAGCCTTCAGTTTTGATTTATAGCATGATTTTAAAGCTTCTCCCTCTTTCTGCCTTTACTCTCCTCTTTCCCTTTCTAAACCAAAACAAACAATTTAGCTAGAAATGACCTGAGGGGGGATTATGTCACGTAGTGTAGCAGATTTGGACTGGAGTCAGATTACTTGTCAATCTCAGAGAACAGCTGGACAGTCATTCAGTCAAATAAATCCAGAGACAAAGGTGGAAGGTTCAGCATCTTTATTTCAGAGTCCTTCTCTGAAAGAAACCTCTCTTTAAACAAGAAACTAAAGACAAAGCTTTTACAAAATGGAAATACTTATATAGCCCACAATCTGCAAGTCACCATGAGGTTTTAGGATGATGTCATTGAATTACTGCAGCAGCACAAGACTTTGAGTCACAAGACTCTGAATCATGAGTTGCTGACTCATTGTGACTCTTCAGTTCCTGAATAGCAATTAGAATTCAAAACTGTTTGAGAAATTAAACATCCACCATTCCAACAGACGCTGCACTCAAATCAAAACAATGCAACTGAGTCATTTGGCACATGGTTTGTTTGCTGTGTGCACTTGTGCGCATGTGCATGCGTGAGCGTGTTTGCATCTATGAGTGCAAGGCCCAATATGGAGGTGCCATAGCTGTTTGGTCCACTCAAGGCTCCACAAGGATCAAGCTGGATTAATGAGCCTGGTGGTGCCAACATCCTTGAAAGAGGGGCTGCTCAATTCTCTCCTGAAAAGGTCTTTCTTGGATCCAGAGGTTTATTCCAGCCCCTACCTGTTCAAAAATATCCCCTTTGGGGGATAAGAACCTAAGAGGAGCCCTGCTGGATCATGCCACAGCCCATCCAGTCCAGCATCCTACTGCACACAGTGGCCCTCCAAATGCTCATGGGTATCTCAAGCAGAGATTAGGGCAAACCTTCTCCTCCTCTCGAATCCCAGCAAATGGCCTTAGAAGCATCCTGCATGTCCCCCCCAGCCTAAAAAGATGTACTTAGGCATCCAATTCTAGTAGCCATTGATACAGCTGTGTCATGTGCTGACACAGATACATCTGTGGTAAGTGCTGGAGATGGTTATGACAGACAGTGCAGCTGCTGACTGTCTTGGAAGAACCTGATTGCCTTGACCTATTTCATTTTTAGGATTGGTTTTGGGACAAAGTTAGCCTTGGTCATCCTGTTTCTCATGTGGGGGAGAGACGTGGGGGGTTGTTATTCTGTTGCTCCTGCTTGACCTTTCAGCAGCTCTTGATTCCTTTGTCCATGGCAACCTCCTGTACCCCTTCTGTGAGTTGGGACCTCTGTGTTGGTGAGATTCTGCTCCTCCTTGTAGAATCTAATTGTGGGACAATTTCAGGGAATAGTGCTGGGTGATTGTAACTCTGAGCCCTTGGAACTGCGCTGTGGGATGCCACTGGGATTCTGTCCTTATAAAACCCGGGAATAAGGAATTGCATGGGGACACTGGGTGCTGAATTCAGATTCAGTTCGGATTAATTACAGTAGCCATGGGGGCACTCCTTCCCGAATTCGAACCAAATTTGGATTAAAGTGCTCATGGGGATGCATCCTGAATGTCTATCACCAGGGCCTGCAATAAGAACCAATCAACTGACGCTGAATTCTGAACAAGATGCGTAGGAAATTAAGGTCTCTTGACTGTACAAGGTTATGAAATCAGACCAAATTCATTCTGAATGGTAATGATTCTCAGTGCAAAAATTGAACATTTATATAAAAATAAACATACTGTAGAAAGTCTGCATGGACTAGAAGTTTATACTGCAAACCCTAAGGCTACAGCTGCCATATATTTAGAGCAGCAGTAGCTGTAGTGCAGAGGACATTTCAAAAGAGCTTCCCTGCATTAGAGGATGTTCCTGCTGAAATCCGCTCTTCTGAGCAGCTATTAAGAAAGATGCTGAGCCCTGCCTCCCGCTTTCCCCACATTGCGGCCCCGTGCACATTTTAACTTGAAAGGATAAAAAGGCACTCTGAGGAATTTTGAATCAAGCAAAGAGAGGCAGGTTCCAGATGGCAGCGGGAAGAATATAGTTTGAAGAAATGGCGTGTTTTTAAATCAAACTACACCTTTTCTAGTGCCAACATGTACTTGAAAAAATATTCTGAGGGCTGTACATCAGGGGCAGGTGAGATCTGCTTGGCCCCTTTTGCTCTTTCCTGTCCTTTATATAATCTGGAGAGGAAAAATAAGGAGTTGGATGCCATCCATCCATCCATGCATCCAAGAAAGTTCTCCTGTGGGGAAAAAAGATTCCCTATGGCATTCCATATCTTAAGACTTTACTATTAAAGAAATTCATTTGTGTCAGTCAGCGCCAACTGCCCTCAAAGTGAGGAGCAGATTGTCTACTATGATCAATTAGTACTCTCGTCACATCTAGCCACCTAAAGAGGCTTGAGGCTTTTGCTTTTAGCAGTTCCAGTTTCTTCTTCCAGTCTAAGAATGGGCTAGCCATCATGGCAATTATAGCCCTCCTCAGCGGCCACTTTCCCCCAAAGATACTATAGCGACCACCTATGAAAGAAGTGTTCTGGACCACCTTCCCATAGCTGTGTCCACCCTTAGTAAGTGCAGGTGAATACTCTAAGGGTTTACACTTCCTCAATCCAGCTGGGACAGAAAGGGGCAGGGAAGAAGAAGAAGAAGAAGAAGAAGAAGAGAGTTGGCTTTTCTACCCCGCTTTTCTCACCCATGTAAAGGGACTCAAAGCAGCTGAGAAGGCTTTCTATTCTTCTCCCTACACCAGACACTCTATGAGGTAGGGGGAGCTGTAAGAGTTCAGAAGAGAGCTGTGACTAGCCCAAGGTCACCCAGCTGGCTTGTGGGGGAGTGCGGAATCGAACCCAGTATTCACAGATAAGAGTCTGACTCCCTAACCACTAGACCAAAGTGGCTCACTTTCCAAATAGCTTGACAGTCTGCTGTCTGTCAGGCTGTAGGTTTTGCCACCATGATATAGAAGGCAAGCCCCACCCCACCCCACCCCAAGAGAAGGCTGGGAAGAAAGTGACCGAGAGGATGAACTCCCCTTGGAGAAGGTCTCAGGGCAGAGAAGACAGTGGGGCTTTCCTCGCCCTCATCCCAATGCTGCTCCTGCTATTCCTGGGATACAAACACGTGTGACAGAAGGAAACACTGCGGTGCTGAAGGAGGCAGATATGACAGAAGGGAACCCCTAGATAGATCAAGCAAACCCATGCGTGCCTCTTTCTGAATTCCTTTTGTCTGCAAGCAGGTCCTAGTTCAGGCATCTATTAATTTAGCTTCAAAACATTTCTAAAAAGAAAGGTCAGGATTTTGCCCGATTCCAAAACTTTGGGTCGTCTGTTTATGCTTATTGTCGTCTGTAGCAAACGCAGTGACGTGTCCGCCTTTCGTCATTGTGCAAAGAGGTTGTTTCCAATGCAGTTGTGTGTTTTTCAAAAAACAAAATCCTGCACACAAGTGTTTTTGGTGATTAGCATATTTCTATAGCAACCTTTACGGGTTCACGGCGTTGCCGTTAGGTGCATTCTCCTAGGCGTGCTCCTGTGCTAAAGTCCCACAAGGAAAACAAAGCAGAAGGCAAAATCAGAGCTGCCTGCCTGGTGCCTCTAATGCAATGGCACGAAATGGGCAAGAAGAGATTACACAGATGTGTATCGAACCAGAGGGATTCTTCTCTAGTAATGGGGAAGTATAATGCTACGATTCTAACATCTCCCTAGAAGGCTAAAGATGCCGTGGCAGACCAAGGCCTACATGTGTTAGATTGCGCCCCCATAGTTCACGTATGAGAAACCTAGATGCAAATCTATAAGCCAATGAGCTGGTAGCCTTTCATCTCCCGGGAGTCCAATAACCATCAGTGAGGTTCTTTCCTTTCATCTTCCTGGACTAATTCATGTCGTGCATTTATATCAATGTTTATGAGTTTCTCATAATAATCTCTGGCTTCTCACTTTCTTTGCAAATTGTATGGGTAGCCATTTACATGTAAATTTGTCCTACGTGGTACATTGTCATTATACATATTTTATTATGTGGGTTGATGAAATGATTCCTGCTCCCCCCGACAGTTCCCCTTACCCATAAGGCTTCTGGTAAAACAAACACAAATTGTGTTATGAAATGAATTAATTAAAGGCATTGTGTCTGGATGAGAGCGAGGCGCTACGAGGCTGCAGAATTATCCTCGCCTTGCTAGGATTAGGATTTGTGTGGGCACAGGAAGGAATTTTGTGAGTTGGGTCAGGAACCCCCCAGAACAGATTACAGCAAATTCCTCGACTTCTGACTCCGCAAATCCGTGCTTTGCCTCTCGGAATACGCTTTTCTCTGAACAAAATGTCTCTGTGTGTGTGTTGGGGGAAGCAAGGGAACTTAAAAGCCGCTCATATGATCCTGTAAATTGCTGGCTTTTTTCAAGTATAGTTTCGTGCCGCCTCCTTCACATTAAGAGAAATGCCCCTCGAGGCTGTTTGCGGGGAACTCAGAGCAGAGGCCTTTTCGCACGAGGGGTCTTGGAACGCGTCTACGGCACATTGGGACGCAGCGTTCGCTCTTGTCGGGCGGCCGGATCCGTTCCAGGCTGCCCCAAATGTCCCGACGTGTCGTAGACGCGTTCCATTTTCAGAGCACCAATAAGCGCTCTCCACGCGTTCCAAACGATCCGGAACATCCCCAGCTGCCACGGAGGGAAAGCATTTGCACGCTCTCCCTCCATGACAGCTGGGCCCCTCCCCCAGCCTCCCCCAATTGGCTGCCTTGGAGCCAGGGTGGGGAGGCCAGTCGGGTCCCTTCCCTGGGTTCCCATGAGCTGCACGGGCATGGATCAGGCCCATGCAAGTGGCGGGACCCCCACTCAGCACCCCCCAACCCACCCTAGGGTCACGTGAACGCCTGAATGGCACTTACCTGCTGCTGCCTGCTCGATTCTTGCTGGACTAGGCTGGCGACGTTCTGCAGATGCGCGCGGGGTGGCCCCTCATTGGCCGGGCACCCGCCTGGCCTCCACTGGCCATCTGCGCAGGTGCAGGTGCCCGGCCAATGAGGGCTGCCCCGCGCGCATCTGCAGAACGTCGCCAGCCTATTCCAGCAAGCATCGAGCAGGCAGCAGCAGGTAAGCGTCGTTCACATGCGCACGCACCCCCGGGATGGGTTGGGGGTGCTGGGTGGTTGTCCTGCCACTCGCATGGGCCTGATCCAAGCCCATGCAGCTTGTGGAAACCCAGGGAAGGGACTCGACCGGCCTCCACACCCCTGGCAATGGGGAGAGGCCGGGGGAGGGTCTTCGGCCCGAAAGCGTTGAAGCCACTTTCCCATTTGCACGTAGGCAGGGAAAGGAGGCGTCTGGAATGCATTCTTTACTTGCCAGTGCAGATGGGAAAGTGGCTTCAATGCATTCGGGCCAAAGTGTCTGAGTGCGAAAACGCCTCAGGGAAGGTTTTCTCCTTCTCTTCTGCTTGAGATGCCCATAAGGAATTGGAGGGCTGCTGTGTGAGAGAGGATGCTGGACTAGATGGGCTGTGGCCTCATCCAGCAGGGCTCCTCTCAGGTTCTTATGGACCAGATGGCCTGAGGCCTGATCCAACTCTTGCTGGAGAAGGAGGAAGAAGGGGAAAAGACATCTGCTGGTACTGGGTTTGGGCTGTGCTGGGCATGGCTGCCGCGCCTCCTCTTTCACCAAGACATAAGAACGAATGTCAAGGGGAGGAGGAGGTTTTACCTGAGAGATGCTAGCTGCGCTTGCCCCACTCCCTCCCTCAGTCAGACTGGCTGATGCAGTAGAAAGGTTTCAGAAGGACCATTGCTGGCAAGATGATATCATGTTGTGCTGCACCTCCTCCGGGGAGATAAAAATAGGGAAGAGACACTCCCAACTTGCCCTACATCTGCCCTGTGCTCTTTTCTATGAAGAAAAATGGACACTTAATCCACCTTTCTGTCTCAACTTGGCCATGCCTTCCTCTTGGGAGCTGGAGAGGGGAGGGGGGACATTCTTTATGACATGTCTTGGATTTCTTATTTACTGAGATTGGTTTTTTTACTTGCATTGATTTGTTGTATTCTTTGATGCGATGATTATTTATTGAGATTGATTTTGTTTACTTGTATTGATTTGTTGTATTCCTTGTATTTTTTTCGTTTGTTGTAAACCGCCTTGAGCAAAATTGGTATACAAATAAAAATGGAATGAATGGAACAGGGCTCTTAGGTTCCTATGGACTAGGTGGGCTGTGGCCTGATCCAGCAGGGTTCCTCTTAGGTTCTTATGGACTAGATGGGCTGTAGCCTGATCCAGCAGGGCTCCTCTTGGGTTCTTATGGACTAGATGGGCTGTGGCCTGATCCAGCAGAGCTCCTCTTAGGTTCTTATGGGCTAGATGGGCTGTAGCCTGATCCAGCAGGGCTCCTCTTGGGTTCTTATGGACTAGATGGGCTGTGGCCTGATCCAGCAGGCCTCCTCTTAGGTTCTTGTGGACTAGATGGACTGTAGCCTGATCCAGCAGAGCTCCTCTTAGGTTCTTATGGGCTAGGTGGGCTGTGGCCTGATCCAGCAGAGCTCCTCTTAGGTTCTTATGGACTAGATGGGCTGTAGCCTGATCCAGCAGAGCTCCTCTTAGGTTCTTATGGACTAGATGGGCTGTGGCCTGATCCAGCAGGCCTCCTCTTAGGTTCTTGTGGACTAGATGGGCTGTAGCCTGATCCAGCAGAGCTCCTCTTAGGTCAGTGATGGCTAACCTTTTCAGCTTGGTGTGTCAAAATTCACAAGAAAACCTAGCTTAACTCGGGTGCTGTGTCACTTCCAGAAATATCCATAATTTTGTGATATTCGTAGCTCTAGTAAGAAAGTTATATTTTTGATATATGTATTTTATTAAAAGCAAAAATGAATAATTCTTTACATTTGCTAAATCTTCAATTGAAAGTTGGTATCTTGTACACTTCAAGAACAAGCAAGCACTACATGCCCAGGTGCCAGGGTGACCAGGTGTGTCACCTAAAAGGGTTTGGCGTGTCACCTGTGACACGCGTGTCATAGGTTGGCCATCACCGTCTTAGGTTCTTATGGGCTAGGTGGGCTGTGGCCTGATCCAGCAGAGCTCCTCTTAGGTTCTTATAGACTAGATGGGCTGTAGCCTGATCCAGCAGAGCTCCTCTTAGGTTCTTATGGGCTAGGTGGGCTGTAGCCTGATCCAGCAGGGCTCCTCTTGGGTTCTTATGGACTAGATGGACTGTAGCCTGATCCAGCAGAGCTCCTCTTAGGTTCTTATGGGCTAGGTGGGCTGTGGCCTGATCCAGCAGAGCTCCTCTTAGGTTCTTATGGACTAGATGGGCTGTAGCCTGATCCAGCAGAGCTCCTCTTAGGTTCTTATGGACTAGATGGGCTGTGGCCTGATCCAGCAGGCCTCCTCTTAGGTTCTTGTGGACTAGATGGGCTGTAGCTTGATCCAGCAGAGCTCCTCTTAGGTTCTTATGGGCTAGGTGGGCTGTGGCCTGATCCAGCAGAGCTCCTCTTAGGTTCTTATGGACTAGATGGGCTGTAGCCTGATCCAGCAGAGCTCCTCTTAGGTTCTTATGGGCTAGGTGGGCTGTAGCCTGATCCAGCAGAGCTCCTCTTAGGTTCTTATGGACTAGATGGGCTGTGGCCTGATCCAGCAGGGCTCCTCTTAGGTTCTTATGGAGCAGGTGGGTTGTGGCCTGATCCAGCAGGGCTCCTCTTAGGTTCTTATGAACTACATGGGCTGTGGGTTTATCCAGCAGGGCTCCTCTTAGGTTCTTATGAACTACATGGGCTGTGGGTTTATCCAGCAGGGCTCCTCTTAGGTTCTTACCTCTTCAAGTTGTTGCTGGTGGGAAACCAAATTCTGTTTGTGTACTTCCTGAAAGCACATGGCTTACCACTATTGGAGACAAGATGCCAAAGAACTCTTGCAGCTGTTGATACATTTTTCTTTCCTTAAATTGCAATAGCTGAAGTTCCTTTAGACCATTCGGAGTCCCCTCACCATGCCCTCACTGAAGCTGCCATGAGCTGTGGAGCTGGCATGGGTGGTGATGTGGAATAAGTCATCCCTTTGTGGATGGCCTTGTTCCATGCCAGGAGCAATCCATGCAGCTTGGATGGTACAGAATGCCCCAAGTACTTGCAGAATGAGGGCAAAGCTAGAATCAAGTGAGTATTAATTCAGATGGAATTAATGACCTATTTTCATTTTAATGGAATAAAGATGCCTCATCATCAATAGTTTCAAAGAGGGGATGTTCTCAATTCATTAATAAGAGACATTGTAAGATTCCCATGTAATAGAAAATATTAATATCGAACGGACACAAAAGGCTTCAGAGGGAAAATCTATCTATTAATAGGCTTACAGTATGAGGAAATTTCATCTCAAGACTAATGCAAAAGAGACTTTAGCAAGGAAAAACCCTTGGGAAATGATATACCTGGAAATTTCTGTGAAGGACAGTCCCCATGAAAGCAGATTGTTCTAATAGGTTACCTAAGATATTTCTGGAGACTATACCAATTGACAACTAAAAGTTGAGGCAATGTGTTGGAGATATGGGAGTACCAGGTGGTACTGGCTAAGTAATAATTCTGAAATTTTTGGAGAAATGCAGACGCTCTCCTCCTCCTCCTCTTCCTCATTGCCACTTTCAAGTACTCTTGTTTTTTGCTATTTTATTTGTTCTTCCATTTTCGTAGAATAATAGAACCTAGAATTGGAAGGAACCTCTTGGGCCATCCAGTCCAACCCCCTGCTCAATGCAGGATTTCCTAAAGCATCCCAGACAGATGTAGATCCAGCCTCTGCTTGAAGACCTCCAGCCAAGGAGAACCCACTACCTCCCATGGAAGCCTTTTCCATTGACTGATTGTCCTCACTGTCAGGAAGTTTTTCCTAATATCTAAGCAGTATTGACTCCCTTGATGTTTCATCCTGCTGTTTCTAGTCCTCCCATCTGTGCAAGTGAGAAAAGGGATGATCCCTCTGCACTGTGACAGCCCTTCGGAGACTTGAAGACCGCTATCATGTCTCCTCTCAGTCTTCTCTTCTGAACGCTAAACATTCCTAGATCCTTCAACTTTTCCGTGTAGGACATGGTTTCCAGACCACTAACCCCCAGAGCAGCCCTCCTTTTGGTAGCCCTCCTTTGGACTTGCTCTAGTTTGTCAATGTCTTTTCTGTATTGGGGTGCCCAGAACTGGACACAGGACTCTAGTTTCTTTGCTAATACATCCAGAAGCGCTGAAATTCATGTTGTCTTTTTCGCAATCACAGTGATGGCAGGCATATTATTATTCAGTTGTTTATCCCATAAACATTTTCACATTTGGCCTTATTCCAGAACAGTGGCCTGCTCTCTGCATGCCAGTGCAGATTGTGGCAGGCCTCAGGTGAGGGTCACTGAATATATTAGCATGTGGACAACCGATTCCTATCCCAAAATATATTCCAAAATAATGCCAAGTGAGGAAAGGGTTTTAGCCTCACCATTTCCCGTAACTGGTTTTGGGTTTTTTTCTCAGCAAACTCTAGCAGCTGATGCCCATGTGGTCAACCAGGTGTCGTCCATGGCTCAGTAGTACCATGCAAGCCCAAGGAGAACATTGCTGCAACTTTATTCTGGGAGTTTCTTATATTCAATCTAACGTGGTGATCCGCCATTTTGTCTTTTTCTTTACACAGCAGTTTTTGTCATTTGTAATCACATTGATTATTGCTTCCATGGTGTTCATCTGCAGGGCATGTTCAGGGGCTGCTAAATAGAGCATGTCTTCTGTTTCTTTTTTCAGTGCCCTCTTCTACAGCTATTTCCAATTGTTTTCCTTACCTCATTTTCCTTTGATGCTTTTTTATCTACTATGCACGTGTTTTTCCTTCCAGCTTTCTAACCAATGCTTCTTTGTTTTCTTTTTATAAGAGTCTTTTGTTTCATTAGGATTTAAGATGCCTTTTTTTTGCATATAATCCTTAACAATTTTTCTTTCCTCTGCTTGACATAATCACCTGGACATCTTTTTTCTTTTTCATCTGTTTGTTTCACTCCAGGGCAGTGAAGTTAGGTGGCAGGCTATGTTACCAGATCAACTTTGGATGTGCAGATATCATAAGAAATGTTACAAAACCGGAACTTGAAATATACCAGGTTTTGACATATGAATTTGGCTTTATGATTGTCATAATTAAAAGCTAAAGGCAGACCATGAAACGTGGAAAGGCCTTAAAATAGCCATATTGGGAGAAAGACAAGCCTGGAGTTTAAAAAAAGGACATAGTTTTCTCAAGTCATAAGCTGGCTGTTTGCAAAAGATAAAAGTCTGTATGCAAGAAACACAGCCTGAGATTTAATCTTGATTGAGTCAAGACAGAGTCCTAGCACCTAAAAAGTCTTTGTTTTCTCTTTTTGGGGTAACAGATTTTTAAATAATGAAGGAGAAATAAAACCATGGAATCTGGGACAGAGATTGGTTTGTCTAATTTTAATAAAATAATAAAGAATAAAATGGAATGGATTTTTGGAAGAGATCTGGGTAAAATAAGTATACCAGAATTTGGAATTACTATCTAAATTGCAAATGGCCCATTTCACCAGTATTAGGATGCAGGATGTTGGAGGTGACTCACTGTTTACACCTTTGTTTACACCCTAAAAGAATTGGGTAAAAGGTCGCTGATATCTACATACACTGGGTGAGTCTAGCTGAAGGGATTAAGTGAGCCAGTAGAGGTGCTAAAATGTTAATTTAAGGTAAACTTTTACAAATCAAACAGGGGTTACTGGGCTGACTCACCATTCACACCTTTTGTCTGAGGGTGTCAAGGAGAGGTCAGGAGATGCACTGATTGGAAATGTTGAGAAGACTGGAGTCACATACACATTTTTATTCATTAACAAGGGAAGAACATCAGCAGTTTTTTTGGTTCCAATTTTTGCTATAAAAATGGCAGAGAAGAGATGGTTTTAAGGTCTTCTTCTTCTGGTCATCAGAGGAGGGAGGTCTTCTTCTTCTGGTCATCATGGGATGCTAAAGAGACCTGGAGAAATTTTTCTTCCCCCCCCCCTTTCTTCTTTCTGCTACACAGAATGTGGGCAGGGTTTTGCTGCAAGAGCTACAGTTTAAAACTTTTGCATTCTGAATTTGGCTGGTTTTGTAAAGGCAATTATAAAGATTATTTTTAATGTATTTCTTGTTAGCCTGTGGGAAGAGTAAGAGAAAAAAAACACGTTCGGATGTGCATTTGAAAACAACCAAAAGATAGTGTGTTCTGTCTCCTGGGAAAGACAGTGAAGCTGATATGCTGCAAGGTCAAAGAAGTGCTTTTGAGCACGTAACCCAACTGGGAGGGGGAGACAGCTCACACAAAACCACCGGAAGTTGTCATCAACAACGTCCGGTTGCTAACCATGTATAAGGTTCCTGTAGTCTTTGTTGTAGTGGGATTTTGCTGTTGATGTTCTTGCCAAGAATGTGAGCCTGGGAGGAGAATGCCATGTGCTAGAAACATGGACCGGAAAGCAGATTCGCCAGGCTAAAGAGACTGTAACTTGTTTTTGTACATACCAATGTAATCTACTAGCAATAAATCGTAGCTCATTAGAAAATAACTCGGAGCTGGCTGCTGTGTGTGTTTAATGAGCTGGAATGCTGGATTGCTGATAGCAGAAGCTACAAAGCAGAGTTGCGCAGCGGAAGCCAAGTGCCGGAATCAGATGACCAGGTAAACTACTCTGCAACTAGATCTAATCTCAATCTTAGATCTAATCAAGATTAACATTTCTTTTGGATTTTTGTCCATTTTGGGGATCAGTCTGACTGAGACTGAAGGGATTCCCAATTTTTAAGTCATTTTCGGGTTCCTGAAAGAGATGCAGTTTGCTGTGGTCATGCATCTCTGTAACTTCAAACTTCTGCACATGGAGAAGACATCATTGGTGAGACAGAAGATTGGTATCCTCTATTCACTTTCCCTTATTTTTCT
This sequence comes from Aspidoscelis tigris stejnegeri, assembly GCA_023333525.1. NCBI lineage: Eukaryota > Metazoa > Chordata > Lepidosauria > Squamata > Teiidae > Aspidoscelis > Aspidoscelis tigris. The sequence continues at coordinate 147,228,065 of JALMGA010000001.1, read as the reverse complement.
TTAGAACTTTTGGGTTAAGGGATCTTTCTAGTATTAGGAGTTTTCCATTCCCTTTCTGGCTGTTTTATATTTGCAATTTGTAAATGAGAATTTTATTCTCATTCCTTAATTCATACTTATGAAAAGCAATTTGTTTTGGTTTTTTTGTGGGGGAAGCTTTTGCTGCATAACTATAAATCAATTGTTTTAATAAAAGAGGGATAAATTCAGTTAAATTCACAAAGATTTCTTAGTGGGAAATGTTCATTTCTTTAGTCGTTTTGCAGTTGTTGCATGTTTATTTCTGTTCTAGAAACGCTTCTGATATGGCTTTATATTTCATTTCAACTTCTTTTCTGTATTTCTAATAAATTATTTGCACTGATTTAATAAGAAACTGGTTTTTGAGTCTGAAATGGGTTTTGTCTCTGTTTTCTGATTATTCCTCGTTATTAAAACCTGTGAAAGATCTTGCTACTGATTCCCCTGGGAAGTTTAAATTTGGTGTTCTTTGGGCTTCAAAAATAATCCAAATTATCCAAATTTTACTCCCTCCACAGTTGCTTCCAGTTTATTACTGGAGCAGAACTGGTAACAGCTAGGTGAATCAGCATCATTTCTAAGATATAATGGATTTGCTGAAGAAGAGCTGGCTTTTTGACCCTGCTTTTCTCACACACTTAAGGGGACTCAAAGCAGCTGACAAACCGTCTGTTCTTCTCCCCACAACAGAACACCCTGTGAGGTAGGTGGGGCTGTGAGAGCTCAGAAGAGAGCTGTGTCTAGCTCAAGGCCGCCCAGCTGGCTTCATGGAGGAAGAGGAGGAGGAGGAGGAGGAAGAGTTGGCTTTTCTACCCCACTTTTCTCACCCACTTAAGGAGACTCAAAGCGGCTGACAAAGCTTCTGTTCTTCTCCCCACAACAGAACACCCTGTGAGGTGGGTGGGCCTGTGAGAGTTCAGAAGATAGCTGTGGCTAGCCCAAGGTCACCCAGCTGGCTTTGTGGAGGAGTGTGGAATCAGACCCAGATAAGAGTTTGGCTCCTTAACCACTAGACCACACTGGCTCCCTCTTTCCTGACATTCTTAGTCCAGAGAATTCAATTCAGCATTAGTCTAGTCCCCCACTCTTTCAAAGTACCAAACATAAACACCAGGTATTTATTTATTTCCTTGTTTTTGCTCTGCTAAATTGTCAAGATTTGCATTCCTTTAATATAGCTGGGATGATGGGCACCCCCTTACCCAAAAGTAGGGTTCCATATTCAAACAAGGTTGCCTGGATTCATTGTGCCTTGCTGGAGAAACTATTCATACAGTCTGTTAGACTTAACTGCAAAAATATCTCTGCTAAGATAAGGGGAAAGCAAGGAGATAAAGTTCAAGAAAGAGAACCTCATCTTCAAGTTGACCCAGGAGTTAGGTCAATCTAAGCCTTGTTAGCATCCTAAGAAATCTGCCTATAGACAGGCAGCTAGCATACTAATTAGAGATCATGGCTTAATACAGTAGAATTAGTTATGCTGGGATAAGAACATAAGAATGTAAGAGGAGCCCTGCTGGATCAGGCCACAGCCCATCTAGTCCAGTGTTCCGTCGCACACAGTGGCCCACCAGTTGCCCATGGGCAACTCAAGCAGAGACACGAATGAAACCAGTCACACCATAACCATATGTATAAACGTTTCGGTCAGAGTATAGGAAAGCAGACCAGCAGCCTATCTGCACTTGGCTTTATTCTGGAATGTATTCTGGAATAGGGGCCTGCTGTCCTCATACTAGTGCAGGCTACAGCAGGTCTCAGGTGAGGCCTACTAGGTCTCAGGTGAGGCCTACCATGCTAGTGCAGGCTGCAACAGTCTCCAAGTGAGGCCTGCCAGACTCTGCATTAACACCCAGATGACAGATCCCTATCCAGAGATATATCCCAGAATACAGCCAAGTGCAAACGGGCCTCATATTTGAGAAATATCTCTGGTACCCCTTATTGCTAGCAAAAAGAGAGTTGCGTCTGTTTACTGGCGTAGCGTACCAAGCACAAACCCAGAAATTGGATTGCGGCTGAACAGTTGTGCCAGCTCTTCATGAACCCAAGGAGCACAGCGCACCAGGCCCATCTGTCCTCCACCGTCCCCCAGAGTCTGCCCAAGTTCACGATCATGACTTCCATGACGCCATCTGCGGTCACTGCCTGCAGCGATCTTTGAACCTAGGAAAGGGAAATCTGTTTCTGCTTCCATTCTTCCCCCTCTATTTGCCAAGGAGTGATTCTTTCAGGCTGCATCCCCAAAAGACTTATTTGCCTCTCTAGGTTCCCTCTGCCATCACTCTATTCAAGCAGACTTTAAAAGGGTGTGCACATGTGGAATAAGCGTCCGCATGAGGCTCAGCAAAACGCGCATTTAAAACGCACCTTCCGTCCCCACGGAAGCATGTTTTCTTTCCCAGCATCTTTTTCTCCCCTCCCCCTCTCTTGTTCAAAGGAAAAATAGCCATCGGTTCTCTGTTCGTCTCCCAGATCTCCGTTCCCCGAAATGGCTCCCCATGCCGGCAAAGGGAGTGATTGCTCATTCATTCACTCTCAGCACTTTCACTCTGTTCTCTGTTCAAAATGGCTTCCCGTGCCGGCAAAGGCAGCGGCTGCAGCCATCGGCCGCACAATCGTTCGCTCATTCACTCTCAACACTTTCCCTCTGATCACTGTAAAAATCCACCCCGTACAGCAGGGGTGACTGTAGCAATCCACCCACTTCACACCTGATAACAATGTTGCAATTCTCTGCAATTCTGGCTCTTTGAAAGTTCTGACCTTTAGAAAGGAAAGGAAGGGAAGCTGCTGCAGTTCTGGGAGATGTCTGAATGTTTTATGGATGTGTGTGCAGGCAGCAATCCCCACCCTTTTGCCATGGAGCGTCCCCATGGTAAATGCTGCCAGGAAAACCTGCAACTTCCAAAAAGAGCACTGGAACTCTTCTTTAAAGTGCACTTTTTTTGTCGTGGATTTTCCTCCTTTTGTAGTGCTGGAAGCTCATTGAAAAGCCGGGCATGGGGGCACTCAGAGGCAAAAGAAGATTTTTAGAGGACTTTAAATTGCTTGGGAACAGGCCCTCAAAGATCTTTTCTTCATAAATGGGTCTGTATTAGGGGTGTGCACAAATATTCAAAAATTCAAAAAGCCTATTCGAATCCGTCAAATATTGACATCTGAATTCGAATTGGATTTTCAAAATTCTGAATTAATGAATTCGGGCAAAAATTCGATATGGATTTTTGAATAATTTGACTGAATAGATCCATTTATATTGCATCCGAATATCGCGTTTATTTGCGCATATAATGCAGGACGAAAACAGGATGCAAATGGGATGTGCACAAATTCAAAAATCAGATACAAACGTTCCTGACATTCGTATATTTGAGTTTGAATTGGATTTTTGAAAGTATGAATCCAGATAATCTGGATTCGAATCAGATTTTCAAAAACCCGGATTTCCTAAATTGGATCAAATCCGAATTTTTGAAAATCCAATACGGAGTTTTGAATGATTCGACTGAATTCGACATCATATATCGCATCCAAATATTGGGTCTATTTGCACATATAATGCAGGATGCAAACGGAATGCAAACACGATAAAAACAGGATGTGGAGAGATTCAAAACTTGGATACAAATGTTCCTGACATTCGTATAATTCGATTCAAATTGGATTTTTGAAAATACGGGTCCAGATAATCCAGATTTGAATTGGATTTTTCAATTATTCTATTCAAATGCAAAAAAAAAATGCATTTGTGCACATCCCTAGTTTGGAGAGTTGGGGAAATGATTGAGAAACCCTAGTGTATGTGTGACCTCAAGCACAGGACTCTGATTAGTAATTAGCAAGTATTTACTACAACCAAGCCCTGGGATGTCACAGATTTTTCCTCCTTGTAAACAGGAAAGAAACAGTTTAGAGTCTGTCAGACCCCTGTGTGGGTGATCTATAGTGCTTAGTAGAAAGCATGGCTTAAGAGACCCATCAAAGTGAGTGCAATTCATTACCGACAGAAATTTCCATTTTGGAGGTAGAAAAGCCTAACAATTCATTTTATTTTTTTTTACTGATTTTGCATAACTTGCTCAGTTTGTTCTTTAGCCTGAGCTCAATATCTAGCTTTACTGGGGAGCGAACAGTACGTAACTATGATGAAAGGGAAAGACATTTAAGCAGGACTTTTTAGGTCTGATATGGAGCATTTGTGCTGAACAGCAGAGTCTAAATATACCCATGTGTCTATTAGGGTTAATAATGTTGCAGAACTTCCTCTTTAGATTATTTTAACAGCTGGGGCCAAATCCTGTACAGGTATTTCTTTCTGCTGTTGCAGGTTCTTGTAAGAGCTGATTTTATAGAATCGCACTGGAAGATTCTGTGAAGCTTTTGAAATACTGCAGGTGACATACAAAGTCTGAATGACTCAAAATTAAGGTGCGCTGGTTAGTATCTTCACACACAAAGAGGGCTTTAAAGCATTGCTGTTCTCACAGAATGTCATTCTTTGTGTTGATGTGGTAGTAGTAGTAGTAGCTAAAATTTGACTAGTCATATGACCATTTCAAAGTACAATACAGTTAAAACAAGTAAAACAGAAGCCACCTGTATACAGTCAGGGTTCTAGTTTCAGGAAATGTGCTCTTTTCTTAATAGCTTTTAAAATAAAGAGGCTAACTCCTACTATAATACATCTTTCATGTCCTTGTAGAAGAAGTGCCATAAGCTCAGTTCAGTTGCGGGACCGAAATTTGGATACTAATGGGTATAAAAACCTATGTCGAAGTTCAGTACATGCTTGGCATTCAATTAAAAAATGTTCCATGTCTTCGACCGAATGATCTCCCCAAAGACAGAGTCTCTCTCCTCTTGGAATGTTATAGTAACGGCCTGTTTGCATCATGATACCAAGTTGGTCAAATCTGGCCCTAGTAAACGATCTTCGTAAGGGTAACGGAATGGGGATAGTCAGATATTTTTGAAGCTGGGTATTCCCTTTATGGAGGGCTAGAAACTTTGTAGCTGTCAACCTTGCTAGGTCCAATTGGGCATATATATCACGAATACGTTGTGTGAGAACTTGTTTTGCCCTTGGTCCTAAGTCATTCAGGAATTGCAAAGGGAGTCCCATATTGGTCAACTCATTATTTAGGCCCGTTGTCCATGATCATTTGTGTTGACACAGTGCTTGTTCTTCTAGACATAAACGTGGGAGCCTGCTGGGATTCATCTGTTTTATTTTAAGCCAGTAACTAAATTTTCTCAGTAGAATTAAGACTTTTACTGGGCACATGCCCAGCTTGGCCCTAACTGCAGCATTTTGGCATTTTCGGTTGCTTCACCCTAACTGCAGCAGAGAGTGTTGTTCTAGAAAGGCCGAGAAAGGTGCGAAGTTGCTTGGCTTGAGAAGCTTCCATCTTGGCCAGATTGGTTTTCCTGCAGATTTCAGCCTCAAATATGAGTATAGGAATTATTTTGGTCTTTGGTGTTGATGTGGCATTTCTAGAATGGTTCTCAAACAATTTAAAAAACACACAAACCCTACAAGTCTCACCAGGACAGTCTTAATCAGCTGTTACCCACCCAGAGACCTCAGGTATGGGGCGGGATAGAAATGCAAACAAATAAATAAATCAGTAAATATTGACTTATTATTGCTGAGGCAGTGAAAAATAGCACATCTAAGGCCATCTGAATTGCTCACGATGAGGGCAATATTTCTCTAGGGTCACTTAAGCAGCACATATCCCCCCTAGCCTTTAGGACCAGGGACATCATGGCCATAACGACAAAGTCAACAGCATCCCAGTATATGCTGGAGCTCAGAACTTTAATCTCTTTCTCCTTCACTTGTCTTTCAGGTCAGGGATGGTTAAAATGAGCATATCTATGAAATTATCATAATAGCCTTCACTTGATCAATTGGGTAGGGCCTAGGGTTTGGATCCAAATTCATACAAATAAGGAAAAACCAATGTCCGGAACAATGCAACTACATTCGTGTGTATTCAGATGAATAATTCAGGCATTCGTATCTGTCCGGGTATGTACGCATCTTGTATTGGTTGAAATTTGAACGTCCGGACTTTTGCTTCATATACAAATGTCCAAATTAATCTGAATTTGTACGAATAACAAATATCCATGCACATCCCAGAAGGGCCAGTTTTCGTTCAGGTTTGAATACTGGCCTTATGATGCATCACCAACCATTAGCTTGACCAGTTCAGGTCCTACAGTCGGCCCCCTCGGCCTCCGTGGGCAGCAGAGACTACTGACTGCATCTCCTCTTTTTGCTTACGGTGGGAAGCAAGCAACAATGAGTGGACTTGCACAGGCCATTTCCTCAGACACGTAGTGACATAAAATGTATCGACTCAGCAGCCCTGAAGGGACACAGAGGGCTATTTTTACAGAGGGTTGAGTAAATGCTATATGAAGTGCAAACTTCCTTTGGATTTCTGCAGCACAGAACTCTCCCATCATCTATATTTCAGCCTCTTTCTCTTCGGCTGAAAATAAATACATTTCAGAATGGGTGGTTCCCATGGATCCTTGACAATAGGAGTCCAATAAAATAGATATATGTGGCTACAGCAGATGGCAATGGTTATATGTGGCTACAGCAGAATACCAAGAGCAAAGACCTGCTCCTGGTACTCTTAGGCTGCATGGCTCGTGTGCTGCAGATAATAGATTTCAGCTTCCGAATTGCACATTGGAAAATAAAAATGAAAACACTCTTGCCCTCCTGCTGCGTCTCGTCTGCCATCTGGCTTCATTTAATCAAATATGTCTTATTCTGTAAAATATTCTGCTGTCTTCCTCAGTGAAACCAGGTTCCAGCACTTGGCTTATTAAAACAAGAAATAATGAGCAGAACCTAGCTGTGAGGCTGTCAATGTTCAAATATCCCTCTTTCTGCAAGGTTAAAATATGCAGGAATTTTTCCGTGCAGGAATTTTCCTTTGAAAATAAGCACATCTGCCTCTTGCTACCAAATTCAAGAGAAGACCAAGGTGAGATGAACTGACGTAGCTTGATATTAGACGCACTTCTGTTTCAGTTTAGGATGACTGAACATATTGTCCCATATGGAACGATCAGACTGTGGCGTGCAAAATCCTGCATCGCTACTGTCCAAAGCGAGAGCCAGGCTCCAGCAGTTTCTGGCTTGTTGGCGTGAATGAAATGACTCCACAAGGAAAATAGGCAGCCAGGAAAAACAACAAACATCTATATATTCCACAGTTTGGTGGGCTAGTTCTTGTTTTAAGGTCTGGAGGAAGGAGTCCAGGATGAATGGGAGAATGAGGCTGAAGACCTTAGGCCGTAGTGAACGAAGGCTAGGCCACGTGGGGATGCGTTCTCCATTCGCATCCAGGCAGGTAAGGAACGTGTGGGCAATCAGAGCCGGTGGTGCACACTGACTGGGAGGGTCCACCACTTTGAACCCAGAGGCAGTGAGGTAAGTTGCATGCACACCCATGTTCCTGCTAGGCCCCATCCCAGGGGGTAACTGGGGGTGGGGGCTTCCTATGGGCTGTAGGCGACCCGATTGGACTCATTGCTCGTCTGCTCTGAAGGTAAGTACAGAAGGCTTTAAAGCAGTGGTTCTCTAGATCCCTTTGGGGACTAACTACTCTTTCAGAGGGGTCGCGACGAGTCTCCCGCTGCCCCTCCCTCCCCCTCCCAGCTGCCTCGCCCCCACGGCTGGGGGTCTCCACAACATGAGGAACTGCATTAAGGGGTCGCAGCGTTAGGAAGCTTGAGAACCGCTGCTTTAGAGTAAGGAACCAAATCCAATTACTTAGTAGCAAAAAGCTTTATCATCATCTGCATATATTTTTATGGGTAAAGGTTATTTCTGAAGCATCTTTCTCTTCCTTTACAAATTCTACTCCTTTGCTAATTGTACGTCACGTTTCCCTTCTGGCTAAAGATTCAACTTTTTCTCAATCCACAGGTAATGCTTCTCCCTGGACTCTTTGTGTTCTCTCAGTGCGCATGTTGGAAGGAAGGTGGTTCCTTCCCAGGGGTTAGTAACCACATCCTCACCTACAATATTCCAAATGCCTCCCCTTTCCTACTAACCACTAGCAGAGACGTTGTAGTTACCTACATTGTGTGGGTGGGTGTGTTCATTCCATATCATTATTTCCAAGCCACATCAACTTTATACTTACTTGAAGCATTTTTTTTAAAAAAGAAAATTTATACGTTATCTTTCCTTTTTTTACAAAAAGGAATTATGTTGAAATCTGGAGTAGGGATGGCCATGAATGTTCTAAACGTTCGAAATTCGGTCGAATTCAATCAAATGTGGACATCCAAATTAGAACAGAATCAGAATGAATTTCCAAATTTTCCAAAACATTCGTTCGAATGACTCTCGTATGTCTCTGCACGCATTTGCGCTTATAATACGGAACAAAAACTGGACGCATATGGGATAAAACAGGATGCATACGAAATGCGTACAGATACGTATATCCTGGTGGCAAAATACAGAATCTGCGTCGTCCAGACGGTGGCCACAGGTCGCTGTTACTTTACCCCATTCATAAATTGCTACAAAATGGAGCAGAGTGGAACCAAATAACAGTTTTTTACAAAAACCTAATATATGCTATTAAATCTATAACAGGAATGCAACTGGATGCTTATTTTTGGATGTATAACCTTGAGTGTTATATACCGAATACAATAGAGTAACACTGCCTTCCTCTTTATTATTTACACATTTATGAAAATCGATATGCAATCCATGTTAAACAACTCAGAATGGATAATAGTTACATTAGAAAAATAATATTCTGGATAAAGCATTCTCAAGGAATCCAATCACATTTTTCAGGCCTCTAGCAATAAGGCAAAAGTCCCTGGTACAGCAGATAACTTAATTTACAAAATACAATAACTGTTGAGACACGTTTTCAAGTTTGCTTTTGGTTTGCTTTCTCTCACTGCGAAATCACTTGTGTCTTTTTATTAAACAGAAAGACTCTCAGGAATGGAACTTGAGGAAGATCTACTACATATTACACACACATTGCTGGAGCAGCTTAGAAACTGGGAATTCTTCTTCCTATTTGCTCAGCGAGATAATGTAATGACCTTAGCATTTTTCTTTGCGTTTTCATTTGAGACAGATCTGTTGCATTTCGGAAGCCCTCGGCTTTCTTTTTGGAACTGGTACAACACTACATGTTCACAAGCGGGTATCACAAATGCAACTAAAATCAGGTTTGGAGCACTCTGGAAATGTAGATGCCAGACCTCTTGACCTGCCTTCAATACTTTGACTAGCCCCTGCCACGTCACACCAAGTCTTTTCCCCCCTCGTAAAGCTCCATTCCAAACCACAATCAAGTTGTTTTGATTCCTTCGAAGGCACAAAACTTCCATCTCTTCTCCAGCATGGCTCCTACACCAGAGAACTCTTGCTTGAACATGCGCGGAAGCTTCGTCAAAAGCATTTCTATTTCGTTTGCAGAGATCTAGGGAAAGAAGAAGCAAGCATGTCAAAAGAGGTTGCTGGGATACCACACGGTAGTGCCTCATCCTTATTTCTGCCATTTATACCTTGACCAGGCATGCAGAAGATCTCCAGAGAAACCCATCTCAAAGAAAGTGCAAATGTCACAAGACTTAGGGCGCGTCCCCATAGGGGCTAAAACCCAGGGTGGATTTGGATTCTCGGCATTGGGAGTTCCCATTAATGCTCCAATCCGCTCTGGATTTTCCAGCCGTGTCCCCATGCTAGTTTTCGATCTCTAGATTTTCCAGGGAAAGTGCGGGGAAAGAAAACCTCAGTTTAAATAGGGGTTTTCCGGCTGACTCGGATTAAAGCCGAGTGAAGGAGGACAGCCAGCGGCCGGGGAAGTGAGCGAGGGGGTGCGCGGAGGGGAGACACCCCCCAGCTATGCGTGGTCTAGTTATGCATAGTCTAGTGATTAAGGAGCCAGATTCTTAACTGGGTTTGATTCCACACTCCTCCACCAAGCCAGCTGGGTGACCTTGGGCTAGTCACAGCTCTCTTCTGAGCTCTCACAGCCCAACTATCTCACAGGGTGCCTGTTGTGGGGAGAAGAACAGAATGTTTGTCAGCTGCTTTGAGTCCCCTTAAATGGGTGAGAAAAGTGGGGTAGAAAAGCCAACTCTTTTTCTTCTTATGTGACGTATTCCTTCTCAATATAAACAGCAATTGTATACAGAGGTTTCAATTTGAAATACCTCCTGTATGTAGTTGGTGGCTCTGCTACAAAGCTATAGCTATAGCTATAACCCAGTGGTTATAGCTGCACTTAGCTAAGATGCAGAGGGAAACATTCTCACTGGTTCAGCTGTATCCACCATGCACCCGAGTTAACATGTGGCGAGAGTCAGTCCCATTGATTTAGCCAAGGTAGGGAACTTTATTTCAAGGTGGAACCTGACGAAGATCAAGAAAAAGCTGAGTTGTCAACTTGAGCTGAATAAACAATTGTTGCTTCAAATGTTTGTGTGAGCTGAACAGCCATCACTGCCAGTCCTGAAGCACTGAATGACTGCATCATAATTTTAATTACAAAATGTAATTATATATTGTGAAAGACAGAACCACACCGGGTGCTGAAACATTTCCTGAAACAATACTGATAAACAACAAGCCACATTGAAATGCGGAAAGAACCTTTCATTCATTTGCAGTTGAGTAAATATCCAAAAGTGGACCAGGTGGTGTTCATGTTAACAATATTTCTGATTGCAATACAGAAGCCCAGTTACATAGCTAGGGAGTAAAATGTTCATGATCTCATTTGTTTTTGGCTAAGGGCGTCAAATATTTGGACTTCTTTGTCTCTGTTTTTATTTGTATAGATTTTTTAATGCTTCTCTAGCTCGTTTAAAATCTTTACCTAGTTGTCAGCCAGGGTTCTTATGTAGGTGGATGTTTCAATGGGTTTGAAGCTTGCATAGCCTTTTGCCCCTTCTGACCTTCTCACATACTGACCATCACATTGGATCTGCTTTGGTTTTGGACACTGGTAAACAGTGACAGCAAAATGAGGTGGAGAAGGAAGATCTCTACTTCTTCTTCTTCAGTAGACAGAGAACCTGATTCATACATAGAATCCTGAGGGTAAAATCAGCCCTAGAATTTGTTGGTATGTCCTACTTTTCCTCTAAAGACCTCAAGGAATGGCACAGAATGGCATTGCTAGATTTGCTGGGGTGGACTGAGTCCTATATCTGGAGTGACCATAGGTCAATTTACTTCTACAGCAACCCAGCTGCAAGTGTATCGTGATAATGTGGAGAGAGATCCCAGGGGTCAGCCAGTTTGGTCTAGTGGTTAAGGAGCCAGACTCTTATCTGGGAATACCGGGTTTGATTCTGCCCTCCTCCACAAAGCCAGCTGGGTGACCTTGGGCTAGTCACAGCTCTCCTCTGAGCTCTCAGCCCCACCTACCTCACAGGGTGTTCTGTTGTGGGGAGAAGAACAGAAGGTTTGTCAGCTGCTTTAAGCCCCCTTAAATGGGCGAGAAAAGTGGGGTAGGAAAGCCAACTCTCCTCCTCGTCCTCCTCCTCTTTGCAGTGCTGCTTTTGTAGCTAGAAGTGCTGCTTTTATAGCTCATTAGCAGGCCACCTCTGGCTGTAGAACGACCACTCTTTTGTGCTTTCTCAACGCCATCATTATATACGTTTAGTCATTTAGGCTACTTCCATGTGGTGTGTGATGTCCTAGACTGGGACGGATTGAATGACCTGAGCCAAGATCAGAGGGGTGGCTGGTGATACAGGCCAGGGGCCATCTGGAATGTGGAGGCCCACTTTGGAGACTGGGAATGAAAGTCCTCAGCTTCTGAAGTTGCCAGCTGGGGCTGTAAGCTGTCCGTTTCCAGGGCATCTTCTAGGAATCCAGCAAAATGGTGTTTGGCTCTCCATGCAAGGCTGACTGGCCTAGCCGCCTGGTGTCTTCCGCACACAAGCAGCTAGGTTGCTCTACCGTGGGAAATGCAAGAAGAGGGCCGCAAAACAGTCTCCCATTGCAGCAGGCTCTAGTGCCATTTGCTTGCTAGTGCCTGTTCTGATGCATTATCCAATGCGGATACGGCAGTCCATAGGAGGCATGGCCTCTTCATAGCCCTGTCCGCAGCAGCCCCATAGAAATCTTGCATTTAGAGGATGCTGTGGATCTTTTTTCATGGGCCTCAGACGAGAGGAACACTGGCCTCTCCTCCCTTGCGGCTGCATGGGTCTGAATGTCTTATTTTTGTTAATTTTAATGGCTTAACAGCCTATTATTTGAATCAATTTTTATTGTTTTTAATTTGAGACCAGTTTGGAATGCATGCAACTTAAAGCAGGGCCACTGACCAAGGTGGCTTCAAGCAAGCCATTTTGCTTATAGTGCCCTTAGCTCACTAGGGTTCCATTTCATAGCTCCAACAGCATAACTCGGTCGCAAGAGTAATTAATGTCATTTACCTTGGAGTCCAGCTGTTGCATATAGGACCAAAGGTATTCTATATTCGCTCCAAAAGGGTGAACATGGAGAAAAGTGGATATTATACCTACATTAAAACAAGAAAATAAAACATAAAGATATTTTCTTTCCCGGAACACAGCAAAACAAAATAAAAATTTGCATGCAACAGTGCTAGGTTTCATTCATCTTTCAGCTCTTCTATTTCTTAAACAATCCAACAATAGCACATTTAAACCCAATTCACTCACTTTTAGCAGCGACAGCAGCTTATAACCACGTGACCGAGTTGAAAAGAAAGATTTCAGAAGAAAGACTTGCTGGAACTATTTGTTTCAGCTCCCAATTTTATGCTTGATTTGCCAATGAAAAAAAATGTCAGGCATTGGGATGATGAAATTGTTGCTTTTTTCTCCTTCAGTGGCTCTTGTCATGAAAATATTGACTATCAACTGGATCTAACATTGCGCTGCCTTGAATTCTCTGTACAATTTCAGCATGAGTTGAGTATAATCCAGATTAGTGAGCAAGCAGAATCATTTTTGCCTAGGCATCTTTGCTTCTCCTTTTCAGATAAAAAGAGATGTTTCTGTGCACACATATATTCACACACGCTTGTGATTTTGTGTCTCCTCTTCCTCAGTGGCTGATGCCCACTGAGGTTGGTAGAGCAAGTAGCATGAGGAGGCAGAATAGCCAACTTACTAGTAGGTGTGGTGCTACTGAGGCCGAAATGCTGTGCAAACACCCATGGGAGATGACCCACTGAACCTAGAGAATTATACATTAGCCTAGACCAGGGGTAGGCAAACCACGGCTCGAGAGCCACATGCGGCTCTTTGGCCCCTTGATTGTGGCTCTTCCAGGTTAAGAGTACCCTAATTAAGTTAATAACAGCGTACCTACTTATATAGCTTAAGTTTTAAAAATTTGGCTCTCAAAAGAAATTTCAATCACTGAACTGTTGATATTTGGCTCTTTTGACTAATGAGTTTGCTGACCACTGGCCTAGACTGATCAATCACAGCTGGTGAAAGTCTCTTTGTGCTCAGTGAGCCCTTTATCAAGACTAGTTTAGTCAGTTTGGCCTATTGGTTAGGGAATACCATGTTTGATTCCACACTCCTCCATGACGCCAGCTGGGTGGCCTTGGGCTAGTCACAGCTCTCTTCTGAGCTCCCACAGCCCCACCCACCTCACAGGATGTCTGTTGTGGGGAGAAGAATAGAAAGCTTTGTCAGCCACTTTAAATGGGTTAGAAAAGCAGGATAGAAAAGCAAACTCTTCTTCCTCCATGAAGCCAGCTAGGTGACCTTGGGCTAGTCACAGCTCTCTTGTGAGCTCTCACAGCCCCACCTGCCCCACAGGGTGTCTCTTGTGGGGAGAGGAGTAGAAAGCTTTGTTGGCTGCTTTAAATGGGTGAGAAAAGCAGGGTAGAAAAGCCAACTCTTCTTCATCTACCAGAAGAAGAAAGAAGAGGTGATTTGTGAGGTCGTGACCAAAGACACCTTAGGATTCAAAATCAGGAGGATCACGTCCTAGGATCTAACAATGACCTGGAAATGGAAGATACTGAAACTCTGGATTAAGGACCACACTCTAAAGAAGATGTTCTTATCCATTCACAAGATTTTCACAAAAGCCCAGTAGATCTACTGACATGCTTCTGCATTCAAAAGAAGATCTGAGCAGCACAGGGTTTGGGTGGTGGGTTAGGGTTAGGGTTGCAGATGAGGAGGCAGCTGCTGGACTCTCAGAAGAGTACAGGCACATTAGGGACACACCTGGATATGTACCTAAACAGGTATTTAATGCTGATGAGACTGGGCTCTTCTGGAAGAAAATGCCAGACACACTTTCATTATGGAGCAGTTAAAAAGGGCTCCAGAATTCAAGGTGTAAATGCTGGAAGGATTCACCAGGGAGGGACAGGGGAGAAGAGGCATATGTAAGAAGCTGATTTGTTTTTGACATAAGTTAAGAGGAAATGCATATGTAATTTGCTTCTTGGTGTATCTGTTTCAGAACCAACAAACCATTTAATTCCTGAACTGCAACTTAGGTTGCGTCCCCATGATCAAAATACTCCGAGGCAAACCTGAGTTTGCCTTGGTGCATCCCCATGGAAAGCCTCTAATCCGGACTACATGCGGAAGAACTGGCACAAATCCATGGCAAAAAACAAAAACAAAAACCTTTCCAACTGTTCTCACTCTGAATTAGGAAGGCAAGCACGCATTATCTTGAGGCATGGGGATGCTCCAGGGTTATTGGGGGAGGAGTTTGACGATCACATCATTAGCAGGCAGGGTTTCACCTGTGCACGCTGTTCCTGCTGTGTGTGCTGCGATCGCGACTTCTTGGGGAAGGCAGCAAAGAAATTTAGCTGAAAGAGAAGCAATGAGCTCTCATTTGCCTTGCAAGTGTCTCTCCGGCTACAGGCATGACACCCCCTTGCCTGATCGCCCGATCAGCAAGGCACGCATGGGTAAAGGGCTAGATTTTGTGCACGAGTGCTGGATCAGCTTAATGGGCGAAGTGCTCATAGCTTCTCTGCACCAGGATGACAAAGATAAGAAGACGAGGTTCGCTGCCTTGCGGAGGTGTGCTTGCTATCATGTGGAGGTGCGCACCTCCGCTAAACTCAGAGCCATGGCTGTAAGCAAGGAGCCCCTTTCCAATCCTATTATCCCCCTGTTTTATCATTTTTTATCTTATCTATAGTCTGTGTTTTGTTTTTGGAGGTGCAACCTGGAGGGATTTCCCAGGGATTTCCCCTGTCATCGCTGCACTGGGTGGGACAGGGCATGGTGAAGTCAACTGGGCTTCCTATCAGGGCAGAGGGGGTGGAGAGAAAAAAGGATATGGTTTCCTCATGCAGGGGTTTACCGCAGTTTGCTTGGGGACAGATGGATTCGGCTCGAATCCATGCTCTCCTCAATTGCATGGGGACATGTTGATTCAAACTACAATTTGTATCAGGGATGCCCTGATTCAGCACCGAAATAACTGGAGCCCATGGGGACTCACCCTTAAAGAGATACTCTACCATTTAGCTACCCCAATTAAAGTTATACTATTTAAACCTCCCTTTTAAAATGTTCTCTTTGTACCAACTTTGAATGAGAAAGTGCCTTAAGCTTTCAGTTTTGCAATTTAGGGGTAAAAAGTTATTCATACCACCCTTCCTCTTTCAAGCAAGGGTTGTAGGGAGAATTCTCTGCTCCATTTATTCAGTTCTCGAGTGCTTTCAAGCACGACTGAAACATGAAGCATCCATGCTTTACAGAAATGCCCTTTTTTGCCCCTATGCTTGGCAACAGCACAATTAGTAAGGAAGGGATGGCAGTTCCTGCTGTGGAAAGCTGATTGCTGCTCCAGGGGAGAGAAGAAAAGGGCCCAGTGGCTTTTCAGGAGTCATATCTAGGGCAACATATATTACCCACAAAGTAGAAGGAAGTTGCAATGGCATGTGTGAAACTCAAAAGATCCCGGAGTCTACAGCCCCTGCAAATTCCATGGCATCAGCCCTAAACCCCTCACATCTTGGTGTTTCACATTCTTACAGAACAAGATGCTCAAAAATAAAAATGTTGTTTTGGAACTGGTATTTAATTCGGTGTGATTCTGGGCTCACTCACCACTCGGCATTCCTCCTCCCCTCTGCACTGTGGTGGCAGCCAAAATGGCAGGCAGCCAAGAGGGTGGGTGAGCAGCTGGGTATGTGAGGGGGCAGCAGTGGCGCCACCCAAAAGGCTGGCTAGGTGAGGTGGTGGCACAGCAGCAGCCAAAATGGCAGGCAGCCAAGAGGGTGGGTGAGCAGCTGGGTATGTGAGGGGGCAGCAGCGGCGCCACCCAAAAGGCTGGCTAGGTGAGGTGGTGGCACAGCAGCAGCCAAAATGGCAGGCAGCCAAGCGGGTGGGTGAGCAAGGTGACAGCAGCGGTACAGACCGCAAGGCTGGCCAGGCAAGGAGGAGGAGGAGGCAGCAGCCAAAATGGCGGGTAGCTGGGCGGGCGGGTGAGCAGCTGAGTAAGTGAGGTGGTGGCAGCGGTCCAGTGAGGTGGCGGTGGCACAGCCCAAAAGGACAGGCGAGGCAATGGTGGCTGAAAGGGCAGCTGGGCCAGCCAGCGGGCAGGATATACTGTAACTCCACTCCCAAAGCAAAAAATAAATCATGTTAGCAACTAAAATGCGAATGAGAATTGTTTAAACAAGTGGTTTTTTTAATGCACTTTTTGATGATTTACTCCTTGGAAAATGTGTAAACGGTTTTCAAATCATTTTCAAATTGTTTTAAAGTGTGAGTGGGAATGCGGCCTAAGGTTGTATTCACACAGGCTACAAAAGAAGCAGCTTAGAGATGAGGTGAATGAAGGCAAGATTGTTCACACACCACCTGCTTCTCCTTCCTCTCATTAACATTCTAGACTAGAAAAAGCAGATTAGGCACAGGTTGAAAACACACGGGCCACAAACTATTCTCTCCAAGGTGCTTCTGGGAGACTTTTGCCACACGTGAATGCCATCTAATGCACCAAAAATGATTTCTTCCTTTTCTATTCCTGACAGAAATCTAGGGAAGGATTTCAGGGAGACTGTTGAAAAAATCAAACGTTATTCCTTAGTGAGCTCAACTTCCATCTTCCCCTAGGTGTTGAATGCTGTAAGTTCTTGATTTCAATTTTAGTGCTGTTTTCCTTTTTAGTCCATCTGTTATTGCTCCTTCAGGATACCTCAGCCGGGCATTCTCCTCACTTTCAAGCTTCTAGCAAATTATATGGCTTTTTTTTCCTCTTTTTTTTTTTTGTATTTTGAAATCTGCTCTGATACATGGAGAATAATGGTTTCATGATTGCCATTCAACACTCCATGCTGCTTTTTAACTTCAAAAAAAGGTCTTTTAAGAAGAATTGATTTCCTTGATCTTGGCGCTTGACTGAAGTAAGGTGACTGTAGTTCCACACAAGGCTCACTTCAAATTTTAGCTCATAAAAAAATCTGGATTTTAATACATGCTTTTTCCATCAATGTCATCCAGCTTTTGTGTTTTCAACATGCAAGAAAATAAATTTTGATTTTATACTATTGTGGAAGCACAATTGTGTTGGATGTGGGTTCTAGTTCAACCATATATTCATTGGACAAGTAATCATTTCTCACTATACGATCTGTAAATAACTGTTGTCACTCCATACACCTATCACCTCCAAATACTAGAACTGCAACTCAAAGCTTGAGCATCATTTGCTCTTCAAAATGTTTGCAAATATACTCAGGTAAGGAAATTATGATTGGAACAACAATGCCATTAAGGGTTTGTTCCCATTTTTTACTACTATCTTATAAGTCTTGGGGTGTTTCCACACTTACCTTGCAAGATCCGGAATTCAAAGTTCTGGATCTTGAAGAAGGGGTCCTCCCTGGCTTCTGTTCCTCAAGGATCAGATCTTTGGGAGGGCCCCAGTGCTTCCACATGACCCCCCTAGCACCCAACTGCAATGGGTGTTGAGAAAGGTGTTGTGTGTATGTGCAACGTGCCTCCTGAGGCCCCAATCAGGCCACAAGAGGACATGCTGCTGCCAGCTTCATCCATCGGGGGCATGGTGATGGTGGTGCAGCCACCTCCACCACGCCCCCAAGGTGGCGATCGCTCTGCCATCACCCAGAGTGGTAGAGGCCGGGGCGGGGGGAAGATGGTGATCTGCATCGCCATCCCCCCGATGAGCCAGCCACAATGGGGGTGGAGACAGAGGTGGAAGCAAGCCCCCACCCGTCCTGATGGCCCACCTCTGAATCAGTTGTCATTGGGGGGGGGTGGTTGTGGCACTGTTGCTGCCATCAACACCTCCGCCATGCGCTCTGCCCTGATAATGGCTGCAGGGCATCACGGTAGCTGCCTGCTTCCCCACCCCTGCTTCCTCCTGCCTGCTCCTTCCCAGCAGTGAAGCAAACCCCTGCCCGCCCCCCGTGGCCTCTCCAGCAATGGGGCTCAATGGCAGGTGGCGTTGGAGGCAACCCCCACACTGCCGCCTGCCATAGATGACGCATGACTGGAGAGGAGTAGCCACATGGGGGGCGAGGGGCTTGCCGCCTCTGCCTCTGCTCCTCTCCAGCAATGGGTAATCGACGGCAGGTGGGAGCAGGGGTTTGCCTCCACTCCTGCCGCTGCCTGCCATCAATTTCTGGAGCAGCCACATGGCAGAGGGGTTTGCTGCCTCCGTTTCCACAATCCCGCACTGCTTCGGTGGTGGTGGTGGTGGTGGTGACATACAGTAGTCCCTTCCCTGCCCGCCAGCACCACCCTCCAGGAGAGGCATGGCTCTGTGCTGGACTCCGTTGACAGTGATGGAGGCTGTCCAGGCCTCTGTAGCTGTCAGTCACAGGGCGGAGCTGGTGCCATCTGCACACGCAGCTCCCCTCCTGCTAGGCCTGCCCATTGAACCCATAGTCACATTAAGTCATGTGGATTCATCTCCTATAATCCAGTCTTCAAGGGTGAAGACCAGATTATAGACACAATTATTGACGCCTTCTGGAAATCCGGATCTGGGGCCCCGAAGACCCCATCAGGACCAGAATTGGGTGGCCGTTGTGATGAAGATGCCTCCCTCTTGCAGTCCTAATGGGGTCCTCCATGCAGAAAGGTTCTTTGAGGTCCATTCCACTAGGGTTCCTAATGGGGTCTTCATGTCCCACGTGGAAACACCCCATGTGTGTGGCCAGACTTACAGATACTGCACATTCCAATGCACAGTTGGGGTGTGGACATCACACCTGATTCCTAATACTGCATAGCCACAGTGAATTATGAATTATGCTGTCGCTACTTGGAATTTACCTCCTGCAGAATGATGAGCACTCACTCCGCGGTTTCAGGTAAAGTCGAATGTTCCCGCCAGTCCATACAGGATGGTGAGAACGGTGAACAAGAGCTGAGCCTGCAGCTCAGTTCCCATTGGCCGCCCCAACCCACGTGATGCACGCCCCACAGTGTGAACCACGGAAGTATCACAGCTTTCTCCGAGGAAGCTGCGGGGAGGCTGCTTGAATCTGGGCAGCGCATCATGGCTTTGAAGCAGCAACTGCAGATTCTGTTATAACTGCAGATTAAATCCACTAATCTGGATACTACCTAGGTTATAAAGAAATTTGTGTTTTCCTCTACTGGCACTTGAACATATCAAAGTGGGGGCCGGGTTCGGCTTTAAAATACTGCTGTAAATCTGGAAACTTCTTTAGGCATGACCATTGTTTTGTGGTGAAATAGAATTGGTCTTTGTCCTCAGAGATCACATTAAAAGATGACCTTTTCTGCAGATCCTCTTGTACTTCTGGCATAGGCCTCAATTTTGGAAGGATGGATTTTATGCAATGCAAAGTCTTTTCCGTAATAGCGCTTATACACAGCTGGAAAGTGTTTTGTCTTTTTTTTACCCTGTCATTCATGGTGCTCTGTGCAACAATAAATCTATGGAGCACCACAGTCCTTCACAGTCACCAGTGATCTGGTTAACCCTACAAAATAGTTTACAATTGTTCTAGTATCTACTATAAATTATTATATCTGGCCACTACCACATTTTAGGGGTCAGACATACAAGAACTGAAAAATGAAGTAGGTTCACGACCACTTATTTTTACTGCGTATTTGCCATTGGCAATTTTATCACCCTACCTATCAACAGCGCCTCCTTCTCCGATTTTAGTGGCTGGTTACGTTTCTCCAAAATTTTTTCTCTGTCTTGGTTGACCATTGGTACTGTTACCGCATTGATTTCCTATAAAGTTAAAAGGAAAACCAAATAAAATAGGTATTTGTTGGATTCAACCATTTCGTTTTTAGATTTTTTTAAAAAAATTCACCAGTTCAGGACAATATACTTACATGTCACTTTTTCTTCAAATAATTAATACATTAGAATAATAATGATGACGGACGCTATTTCTCCAAATCCCTCCCCTTTTCTCCCAAAATAGTCATGAACATAACAATATCCACAGGACAATCACTTATTAATTCTTGTAAATTCTTTTCTAAGAAAACAACTGTTATTTTTGCTTTTATTCCAAAATACAGTAAATGGCAATATCTAGAAAGATCAAATTGATATTCTTCTACAATATATCTATATACCATGTTGTATAGTGGCTTTAGCTGCCAGTAACATATTTCCTGATACATATTTTTGCTCTTTTTATACACTTGTAGCAAACAAAATAAAGGCAAAGTTTTAACATTCAATATCTCCTCCAGACATACTGTTATTTCTTCCCAAAATTGAAGCACTATTTTGCATTACCACCAGGTATGAATATATACCCCTCTTCACATTGATGCCAACGATATGATTAGAAGTTACTAGTCGTATTTGATAACTGAGCTGGTGTTCTGTACTATCTACGGAACATTTTAAATGATTTTTTTTATTTTATCAAATTTATTTACTGTTATTTGGCTTATTTTCCTAACAATATCTAACTTTATTATATTTATCACTGTTCTCCAGACATCATTTATACTTTTTTTATTCTTTTCTTATTATCAACTAGTACTTTGAACATCTTACTACTGAGCCATTCTAATAAATACAGCTTGTATTTTTCATCTTTACACACACATTTAAAAAAGATAATTGCTTCATTTTCACAATGGCAGGCAGGGCAATTATACATTATTAATGTGTTTGCCAAAGTTCTGCAACCCAAGTGGCAGGAAATTAGCTTTTCTCCATTCTCATATTTAGTGGAAATGGTGGATAAAGAGATCCAGATTGAACAATACAGATAAAGTTCAGAATCTGCTATTTCCCTGACAAATTAAGCTAATATTCAGCACCTGCCATACATGATTTCAGAATTAAGAAAAAATATAATATAGTGGTAAGCGCTGTTACATTTACTTTGTTTATTGTTCATATAGGAAAAAAAATACATATAGCCTATGACTAATCTACAATTTTCTAGCTAACATCGCTCCTTTTTATGTAATGATGGTCACAGGTTTGATAAGTTACATAACTGATAGTTTTTTGAAGGTAGAAATCTTAAAAGCTGTGGCAAGATGAGTAAACTACAATGCAACCAGTTCATGTTTAAGATGAGCCATCAGTCCATTCCAAGTCATCACTTCTCAAACCACTTCAAAGTAGCCCGAAGACATCTCTTTCAAGACATTTGCATTGCACTGGGTTCTCTCCATCTGGGAAGGTTATTCTGTTCCTTTACCTGCATGCCAGAGTAAAGCTGGGCAGATGTACATCCTCCACCCTTTCTTCACCCCCTTCCTTGGCCAATGAACTGTGGTGAAGAATTCTCCCCCCCCCCCACCTCCTTTCCTTGATTGGGAGAAGGTGCTGGATGGGGAGACATGTGCCTAATGTGACTAGAATCAGGCTGCTGTTATTTGTTTAGAGTGTGGAGAAGGGAGTTGTGGAAGAAGATGGCATTTCTTCCTGTTCATGGGTCTCCCACCATATCTGCTAGGGATATGTTCTGGCTCCTACTGTGGTTACTGAAACTGTGGATAATCGTGAACAGGCCTTCTGGTTCTGCGGTCATGCAACCACAGAACTGGAAGTGCTTTTCTGGCCTCTGGAGGGTCTATTTTGGCTTCCGGAGAGCGTTGGAACAGGTGTGTGATGCCACTGGACGCCTCCCGCCTGTCTCCCATGGGCCCCCTTACATTTTCAGACAAGCTCGGGTGGGGTCACGTGCCTATTCCAATGCCCTACGGAGGCCGAAATAGGCCTTCTGCTTCTGGATGCTTTCCCCTTATGGTGCCCACAGGAGTGGAGTGGGGCTGATCCAGTAACCGTGGATAACTGAAACCGTGGTTACTGAATCAGTGGATATGGGGGTCCGACTGTATTGATTGTATCTTTGGTGTTTCCTTTCTTACTAAATGCACTTGGATTTAGATTCTTTGCTTCCTTTGCGGGCTTATATTGCAGCCCCATGGTACATGTGCGTTCAACTTGCACACCAAACTGCTCCCTTCAGCTTCCAATGTGGAAGGAAGGTGTGGCTGAGGATCTATATTCCAAAATTTATGTTTACGATGCTTCCTTTATTTAAAAACTTACTTGTTCTTAAGTCCATGCAAGCAAAGAATGTCATGCAGAGAGAAAGCTGGTCAAGATACTGTGTCCATTGATAAGGATACCCTGGACCACAGTGTCTGAACAAAACAACAGCAAAAGCAAAGAAGAGCAAAAACCTTACTTATCCATCAGCAATAGGGGGTGTGCAAAAATGCAATTTTTGGGATTCAATTCGAACCAAATACCTTAAAGTTCAATTTGATCTGAATGTTTAAAATTCAAATTTAACCAAATCCGAATCAAATTAAGCAAATTTGAATCTATTCGTTCAAATTTTGTCTTCAAATTTGCATTTATGAATGTCAACAACATTCGTAAGTGCAAATTCATACAGATCCGTACACATCCATACATGTCCATGTGCATCCTGTAGTTATCCCATATACAACCCGTATTTATCCCATACGGATCTGTTCAAATGCATACAGATGCGGGAAGGATGTGAATCTTCAAGTACGCATTGTGTATGAATCCATACACATACGAATGTCCAAATAAGTCAAATGTACAGATCTGAAATTTGAATCGAATCTTTAAATTTGAATTTAAGGACATTCGATTTGAATCTGAATGTCAGAATTCAGTCAATTCAACTGAATTTTGAATGCATTCAAATATTTGTGCGCATCCCTAGTCAGGAAACATTTAAACTGAGATTTAACTTGAGATGGCGGTAGTATAAAGGAGGAGAAGGAGCTGGCCGACGCTACTGAACCACAAATGAAAACTGCACCGTCAACATGGAGGAAAGAAAAACAGCCACTTGTTTGTCAGTAGACAACCCAGGAAAGGGAATTTACTGGAGTAACTATGCACTTTTGTGCAGATTTTCCAAACTGTCAAACTCGCCCTATTTCCTTTTGACACGAATGCATGTTTAAAAGGTGACTTACTACAGGCAAACACTGTGTCCCCCCTGCCCTGTGCCCTTCTAGGTCGGCCTTGGAACACCTCATCCATGCCCAATCAGTCACTGGGATGCTTGGCGAGGATATGAATGCCCCACACCTTCTCAGCAAAGTGTATACTTGGGTGTTTTTCCACCGCGCTCCTTTAATCCAGATCTAAGAAGATCTGGATCTAAGGAAAGGGTACTTCCCTTAATCCAGATCTAGTAGATCCGGATTAAGGGAAGTACCCAATGTCTTTCCATGGGTGGTCTAATACCCAGTAGCAATGGGTGCTAGCCTGCCTGCTGTGGAAACACCGGAGCACCCATGTGGCAAATCCGGATCTACCCACGAGGGGTCTGCCTGTCACCCCAGGTATTTGGGGGGACAGGGGGGCAATCTCCAAGGCGGCTCCAAAGTCACTTCAAAGTCTATGCAAAATAGCTCTGGAGCATCTTTGAAGTCTGTGCTGATCTTTGGAGTAAAATTTGAAGTGACTTCGAAGTGACTTTGAAATGACTTCGAAGCTTAGGTTTTGGGGCTCCCCCCCCCCGGGGTGTCCCCTCCCCCTAGCCTCCTCTAGACCCCATTGCCAAACTAACATGGAAACAGGCTCCTTTTAATCCGGATTTTCTGCCTGAAGACCCCATTGTAGACCCATTAATGGGGTCTACAGAAAATCCGGATTAAAGGCCAAAAAGTACCCATATGATCCCGATTTCCCGAGGTGTGGTGGAAACAAATGTGTCCCTAATGGGTGCCGTGGTGGAAATGGGGTCATCTGGCTCTCACCCAAATGGGCCCTTAATGGGTGCTAAAACGGGTACTGAGTGACCGTGGAAAAACACCCCTTGGGTCTTCATGCAGCTGGTCCCTTGGAATGGGCAAAATACACACCTGGAGATGAGGCCGAGTCACGCTGGGTATCGCTCTGCACGCCACCTCTTTTGAAGTAGTTTTAATGGCCACTTTAACAGAAGAAATCCTTAGCACTGCAGAGCTCTCACCCCTTACCCGGAACAATCAGGCAGGGGTCCTGGCATTCACAGATTCACTGAAATGTTGCCACAGCACAAACACTCCCATGCTGTTCCCTGCCAGGATGCGACAGCCTGAACCACACGCACACTCTCCAGTTGAAGCGTCACCTCTGCCTTCAACTCACTGGACTGCCACAGGCAAGCTAATATTCTTGCAGCCGCTGTTAGAAGGGTAGAGTTTTACTAATCCATTGTATATGGTTCTGCTGAAATTTACTGATAGCTGGAGGTAGATGACAGGGTTTTTGTTAAAAAAACATCCTTGAGAAGAAGACACTGCCATGACGCCTGGCTTGACTGTAGTATAAGCTGCAGATCCACCTAGAAGAGCTCAAGGTAGGTACCTACATCTTACCCTCCTCCATAAAACTTTCAGGTTCTGATACAGATGGCTTGAAAACTAGTTTAGCCTGAAGAAGAATCTGGATGCATTTTAGGTGAAGAAGAAGAAGAAGAGTTGGCTTTTCTACCCTGCTTTTCTCACCCATTTAAGGGGACTCAAAAGTGGCTAACAAAGCTTCTGTTCTTCTCCCCACAACAGACACCCTGTGAGGTAGGTGGGGCTGTGAGAGCTCAGAAGAGAGCTGTGACTAGCCCAAGGTCACCCAGCTGGCTTCATGGGGGAGGGCGGAATCAAACCCGGTATTCGCAGATAAGAGTCCGGCTCCCTAACCACTAGACCAAGCTGACTCACTGGCTTAGATTTAAGATTTATGCAGTTTGGGAATTTTTCCCATTGGCCAGCATGCCTTTCTTGGATGACAATATTTCTGAATATTGACCACAGATATTTGAGCTAATATGATTTACTTATTATGTTTGTTTATATATTGTCGCAAAACTTTGTTATTTATTTATATTTCTATCCTGCCCTATACCCGTAGGTCTCAGGGTGGGTTACAAGTTTTAAAACAACATATTAAAACAATAATATCCATAAAAGCACTTAGGAAATCCTACGTATTTAAAAACTGCAAAGAACTAGCAGCTTTTGCTGGCTTGACCACCCTGGGAGATTATAGGAAAAAAATAGAGAGCCTGCTGCTGCAGAATCAGGTATATCCCTAAATGGATCTAAAAGACTTTTATTTGTTTGTTTGATTCTTGTAATTTTTTTAAGTTTTATCAATGGTGGCTACTGGTGAGCTGGGGGGGGCACAGATGGGGGGGGGGTCAGAGCCAGAAAAGCCGAACAGGTGGAGACAGAGGTCAAGCAGGTAGAGGCAGATGTCATGGGAAGCAATTAACTTAATTTTTAATTTAATAAAACATTCCCATGGGGCAAAGAGATTCTAATAAAATGTTCTATCATTTTTCTTCCACTTCTAGTCCTATTATTCTATTAAAAATATTTGAGATATACTACCAGTGTCCCATTATGACCCCCTCAAGCTCAGAGATGGTGACAATTCAGGCTGTGCTCAGATGCAATTTTTGGGACTCTATTCTATTCGAATAGAATATCTCAAAAATTCTAATTTGAATTTATTCACATTCAATTCATCAATTCGAATCTGCAAATACAAATGTCGACAACCTTCATATGTGCCTGTATGCATCCGTACGCATCCAACCTGCATTCGTACACATCTGTGCACAACCTGTAGTTATCCTGTAGTTATCCCGTATGCATCCCATTTTGGGGTCCATACAAATTTGTATGGATGCGGGAAATATGCGTACGGGCAAATACATACTGTGTACGTATCTGTACACATACAAATGTCTGAATAATTCACACAGATAGATTCAAAAATTCAAAATTTGTTCAAATATTTCAACTCGAATTTATGGACATCTGATACAAATTCAAATATCCAACTCTGAACAAATTCGATCGAATTTCAAATGTTTCGAATATTTGTGCACATCACTAAAAGAGATATGAATAATTAAGGTAATGGTCTTGCCTGTTGTAATTTATGGTTGTGAAAGTTGAACACTGAGGGTGCTTCCACACAGGGGCAAATAAAACAGGATCTCCGGCACCCGGATTTATTAAAACCGGCTCCCAGGGGAACTGGTTTTAATAGCTCCGGGTGCACGGTAGATCCGGTTTTACAGGGTAGATCCGCATCCAAGAGACACGCGGCGCTGATCCGGATTGGCGGTGGGTGCTGTGCGGACACATGGCACCTGTCTCCGATCCGGGAAGGAGGGCCCGCCCCTGGCCCGCCGCGATTGGCTCGCCGGAGCCAAGCCTGCCGAGCCGGAGGACCTCACCGCCGTGGCTCACCCTCGCCCCAGAAGTGGTGGATCGCCACTTCTGGAGACAGGGCGAGCTTGCCTAAAGCCTGCCCTAGCCTACCCTGGGGGGAGCACGGCGGTTCCCCTCCCTTACCTGGTCGGCGTCACCCTGAAAGTGAAAGCAGGTGTACAGGATGCAGTGCACCTGCATCCTGCACACCACCTGAGTGGCCGGGGCTGCGCCTGGCAGCCCCTGCCCTCAGGAGCTGCTCTGCGCAGGCGCGCTGCCAGGACTTACATGCCGGCCAATCAGGCGGCGCACAGGATGCAGGCGCATTGCATCCTGGGTGCCTGCTTTCAGTTTCGGGGCGACGCCGACCAGGTAAGGAGGGGATCCGCCACGCTCCCCCCAGGGTGGGCTAGGGCGGGCTTTAGGCAAGCTTGCCCTGGCTCCAGAAGCGGCGATCCGCCGCTTCTGGGGCGAGGGCGAGCCTAAAGGTAGGAGCCCCCCCCGGCTCGCCAGGTTTCGCTCCAGGGAGCCAATCATGGTGAGCTGGGGGAGGGCCGTGGTTTAGCACACTTGCGCTGTGCGGCCACATCCGAAACGGATGCGGATTCACAGCGCAAAACCACTTGATATGTGGTGTGCTAAAAACACCCTTTAAGCACACATTAAGTCCAGATAGGTGCGGACGCACCGACCAGAAGTGTGCTTATTTGTCCCCGGTAATGCGGACGCTCTGGCAGCAAACCGGTTTTGCTGCCAAAATTCACTTTAAAAACGGGCTCGCTGTGCAGACACCCCTTGCCGGAAGTGTCCTACATAGTGACCCGTGTGCGGAGACGCACATTGGAATGTGTGCTTAATGGGTGTTAAAGGGCCTGTGCGGAAGCACCCTGAGAAAGAAAGTAAAAATCCTGGAGCTCCAACATGACAACTCACATTGCCCTGAAGATTGCTGTATCAAATGTATGAGTGAAACCCCAAAACTCAATCTCCAATTCCAGTCAGATTTCCATTATTTCCCTTTAAAAAATAGATTGTATAAATTATTGCACCAAGTACACTCAAACTTAGTTTCAACAGTTTTGTATGCACTTTGTGTACACCATAACTAAATAGAAATATGAATACAGTATCTTCATTAATATAGCTCTTCCACTGAGAAGATAACAGAGGTAACCTGGCCACAGACTTTCTCACTGGGGTGCATTGTATTCCCACTTTATATTTTACTAATTTTGGGAAACCAAAGATTATTTCATTTGCCCAGAACAGCTCTTCTGCCTTAGCAACCAAACAAAAAATTTTCCCATGGTAGAGATTCAACAACTGAAAAACAGACAGCCAAGAAAATCCCCAAAAGAGAAACACTAAAATGGAAAATAAAAGGATCACAATTGGGTAGTATATATGAATATAAAAATGTCAAAGTTCGCCTAAAAGCACAAAACAGAATAATATTTAATAGCCACCAATATATAAGATGAAAATAGAATCCATATATACAACCACTGTAGGTGGGCACTGAAAAAACAATACAGTCCAAAATAATCTGGGACTCTCAGCTCACGTAGAGACCAGACAACATCGTTGAAAGACCTAGAATGACCCTCCTTGCTCCTAGGTCTTCTTCAGCATTCCTCCTCCTAACATGAGATAAACCTCACTAGATATCACCACCATGGGCTCGACTCATCCACTCATGACTTTTATATATCTTTGCTTGTGGTTTCTCCTTTTGACAGTGCTACGAGCTTACTGACAGACCAGGGTTAGACAAATACATGGATGACAGATGCATCAATGGCTACTAGAATGAATGCTCAGGTACATCTTTCAGGCTGGGGTTGGGGGAAGGAAGATGCTTCTAAGGCCATTTGCTGGGATTCGGGAGCAGGCAAAGGTTTGTCCTTGTCTCCACTTGAGATGCCCATGAGCATTTGGTGGGCCACCGTGTGCGCCGGGATGCTGGACTAGATGGGCTGTGGGGCTTCTCTTATGTTCTGATCTTATACTAATACTAATAATAGGAACACTCAAAAAGGAAACAGAGGGACTAATTTTCACTGCAAAGAACAATTCATCAGAACAAATGCCATCAAGGCCAGAATTGAGAAATCAGCAGAAGACCCAAAGTGCAGACTCTGTAAAGAAGCTGATGAAACGGTTGACCACGTTCTGATCTGCTGCAAAAAGATCGCACGGACGGACTATAAACAGAGGCACAACGTAGTGGTACAAATGATACACTGGAACTTATGCCAGAACTACCATCTGTCAGTGGCAAAGAACTGGTGGGACCATAAACCTGAAAAAGGGGTCGAAAACGTGCAAGCCAAGCTACTGTGGGACTTCCGACTGATCGAACACTGAAACATAACAAGCCAGACAAGAGAAAGACAAAGACCATCCCTCAAGTAATACGGTAGTGGCACAAGCTTTTTCATGCATTGCCCAAACACATGGCAATTTGCGACATGGAGAGATGTGCACAGAATGTCGAATGTCTGAATTTTGACATTTGAATTCAAATCGAATGTCCATAAATTCAAATTTAAACATCCAAACAAATTTTGAATTTAGGATCTACTAGCTTGAATTATCTGGACATTCTCATGTGTGTGGGTTCTTACACAATGTGTCCTTGCACATATGCATCTTTCCCCCATCCGTATGCTTTTGTACGCATCCGTAAGGGACAAAAACGGGTTGCATACCAGATAACTATGGGATGCATACGTACATGTATGGATCCGTACAGGATGTGTAACAATGTGTATGGGCACATATGAATGTTGTTGACATTCGTAAGTGCAAATTCGAATAAAAAATTTGAACAAATTGATTCGAATTTGCCTAATTCAAATTGAACTTGGATAAATTTGAATTTGAAATATTATAATCGAATCAAATTTTTGGATATTTGATTTGAATTCAGTCCCCAAAATTGCGCCCCCTAGTGTGCATGACCGGTGTGCACAGTGTGTCACCCCCTAGTGGCAGGACCAGAATGCGCACAGGCAGCTGGGAAGCGTGTCCTGTGTTCGTCCAATCAATGTGTTAGAGGCATTCCTATCTAAACCCTAATAGCACCTCGGACAGACAAACGCAGCCTGCAACACATCGAGGCAAAAGCAGCTAAGCAGTTGCGAAAAGGAGCCTGTCAGGTGTTTCCTCAGTCCCAGGGAGCCAGATTAGCTGATGAGTCTCCTGGTGGTCTGCC
This sequence comes from Aspidoscelis tigris stejnegeri, assembly GCA_023333525.1. NCBI lineage: Eukaryota > Metazoa > Chordata > Lepidosauria > Squamata > Teiidae > Aspidoscelis > Aspidoscelis tigris. The sequence continues at coordinate 147,198,133 of JALMGA010000001.1, read as the reverse complement.
CTGTATGGCTGATGGTCACATTCAGCTTCCTGCCTGGTGATGCTTGCGTGTCCAGGTATACCTCTGGTGTGTCTGCATGAGCCTGCATGTGTATGAGTAATATTGCAGGGAAGAAGATGAATTACTTCAATCCTTTTAATGTATTTCATCTCTGGATCCAAATGGCAGGCAGCCAAGCTTGGGGAATTTAGCTGATTGGGAGTGAATGAGTGTCAGAATAATCCATTCACTCATTCAAAAAAAAATTATATCCTGCCTTTCCACTAATTGATCTTTGGGTCAGGAGATATTGATGTGTGAAGAGATCAATACATTAGTAAGTTTATATGGACGCCCTTCCAATTGCTTTGCTCCCAGATATTTGCTGGATGGGATATTTCTGTTCTTATTTTAGAGAAAGAGTTCAGATGACTCCTTAATGCCAGGGACATTGAGAAGGGCAAAACCACTTAGTACAGAGTCCTCTATACTTTGCATATATAGCCACAAGGTACATCAAGCAGAGTCAGTTTGGTCTAGTGGTTAAGGAGCCGGACTCTTATCTGGGAATACTGGGTTTGATTCCACCCTCCTCCATGAAGCCAGCTGGGTGTCCTTGGGCTAGCCACAGCTCTCTTCTGAGCTTTCACAGCCCCACCCGCCTCACGGGGTGTTCTGTTGTGGGGAGAAGAACAGAAAAGGCTTGTCAGCTGCTCTGAATCCCCTTAAATGGGTGCAAAACGCAGGGTAGAAAAGCCAACTCTTCTTCTTCTACAGGAGAAAAACACGCACAGAGATTGGTGTGTCTGTACCAAAGAAGAATCCTCATATCAGCAAAAGAGACAAGAAATTAAGTAGAAAAAAACTATCACAGAAATCAAATTTCATGAGAAAATTAACAAAACGGGTAAGAAATGTGCTTATCAAATGCATTAGACAAATGGCAAGTTCAGAAAGGGTTTCAGGCCCCGATTATGGCATTTTTCAGTCTGTGGTAAAAGCCAAGCCCTTCCCACACGTAGGAGCCAAGGAGATATACTGTCAAGCTGTTTGGGGAAAATGCTCATATTGTTACCAGATCCACATAAAGCTATTTGGAATGAGTCCTGAAATCAAGGAATAGGAGCACTGAATAGGAGCACTGAGCTAACAAACTAAATGCTAGGACCCTGATTTCCTTCCTCTTTATAAATGCACCAAAGATAACATACTCCATCATCGTAATAAAAACTTTCTAAAACCATCTTCATTAAATCTGTACTTAAAAAAACAAAGCAATGTACAGTTCCTTGCATAATAGACTTTTGTGTTTACATGGTTAATAAAATGTAATTTCCTGATTTAACGTTTTTTCTTTACAGCAATAGAGATGCGGATCTACCCCACGCCCGTGCCTCCGCACACGCAGTGAAGATCCGGATTGGAGGCGGGTGCCATGCGGATGCACGGCATCCGTCTCCGATCTGGGACGGAGGGCCCTTCCCTGGCCCGCCACGATTGGCTCGCTGGAGCCAAGCCTGGAGGGCCGGGGGACCTTGTCGCCGTGGCTCGCCCTCTCCCCAGAAGTGGCGGATCGCCGCTTCTGGAGCCAGGGCGAGCTTGCCTAAAGCCCACCCTAGCCCACCCTGGGGGGAGCACGGCAAAAACCCTCCTTACCTTGCCAGCGTCGGCCTGTTTCTGAGGGTTGGCGCCCAGGATGCAGCGTGCCTGCGTCCTGCGCGTCTCCTGAGTGACCCACCGGAAGTGTGCTTTTTTGCCCCTGCTAATGCGGACGCTCCGGCAGCAAACCGGTTTTGCCACCAAAATCCGCATTAAAAACGGGCTTGCTGTGCGGACACCCTGGAAGTGTCCTAATTAGCGACCCGTGTGCGGAGGCGCACATTGGAATGTGTGCTTAATGGGTGTTAAAGGGGCTGTGCGGAAGCACCCCTAGTCAGCTCAGAGCCTACAGTATTGAAGTGGCATGGCCACATAAAGTTGGTCAGCACATCTTCAACAGGGCATGTTCAACAGAAGTTAAGCTGTCCCTGTTCAGGAAGTTGGACATTAAATGTCTCGTGTCATTGAAGTCTGCAGGACCCAAATCACTGTTTAGCATCCAAGGGCCCTCTCCTTTATGAAGATGATCATTACTGAAAAGAGTCACCTTCTCTAGAGCAAGAAACAGTTCCAGGTCTTGATTTTGGGCACCACTTGCTTCTCTGAATTGAATTTTGCCTCTCATCCAGCCCATCACTGCTTCCAGACAAGGCACAGATGATATAAGATGATAGAGCTGCACCCTGTCCACATATATAAATCCCCTTCCAAGACTTGTGCTTCAGAAAGACTATATGCCTCCAGTATAGCATTACGAGAAATGGCAAAGTACAGCTTTCTGGGCAGACCTGTACAGATCTTGTAGAAAATGCCTGGAGTACTGAATTGGGGAAAGTGAAAGGATTCAAGCAAATTCAAATGGCTCAGTATGAAGCATCTGTCCAAGACTGCTGGACTGATCATGAAATATATCCTAATGAGGTTTGCAGATGTACCCAAGAAGGGCAAATGTATCTTAATTAATACTATGGATTTTCTGCCTGTTAGGGAAAACAGCAGAACAAAGTTGGCCGCACTAGTGGAAGAGTTGCCCAAACACTGAAAAGGAGTAAGCGAAGAAAGCAATTTTTGCTGCTATCATTTCTCTACCAACCCAGGGAGACACTTTGTCCAAGATGCCAGAGAATAAGCGAAGGTGCAAGAGCCGTGAATGACTCACGTCAAATGATAAACCAGGATTGTAAAAATCGGGGTGTGGGGAGAATGAAGGGAGGAGGGCAGACAAGAAAATGATGACTGGATTGAAAAGGTAGGATATAAATGTAGGACTAAACATAAGTACAACTAAGTAAAGCAGAAGGCTGGTACGGTATCAATGGGGCGTATGGAGAAAGAAAAAGGAAGAGGAAAAAGGAGATCCAGGAGTAAGAAAAAGGTCCTGCTCCTGGTGGGACCTGAGCTGGCACTCCGATGCTGAACATCTTGAGCCCTGCAAGCAGCACAGCTCAGGGGCCTATTCGCACTTGGCCTTTTTCTGGAGTATATCTCAGGATAGGGGGCTGTGGTCCACATGCTAATGCAGACTCTGGCAGACCTCACTTTGGGCCTGCTGAAGCCTGCACTAGCATATGGACAGCAAGTCCCTATTCCAGGATATATTCCAGAATAAAGCCAAGTGCGAATAGGCCCCAGGTCTCCTCTTTGTGCCAGTGCGTGTCTGTCTCATGCCCTTCACCACACAGAATTAATGTGATCAGCCATAACTGCACCATCAAATGCCACCTGCAACCCTCAACTGATGTAGCTGTGACTGGCTGCTGCTGCAGGACCTGTGAGGAACCAGCTGCTTTAGTGGCAGGTCAATGCATCTTCAATGGAAGATCAAGGCCTTCGCTGTCTGATCAAGGCCTTCGCTAACCTTCAGCCAATGCACACCTTCCCTTCCTTGCGATGTGTGATGTAGGGTTTTCCTCAATTTGGTCACATCCCCATGCACTCTGTTTAGTCCAAATTGGACTACATTTAGTCCGAATATGGAGCCGAGTCCAAATTGACCCGTCCCCATGCGGTTGACAAAAGCGCGGGCTCAGTTCGAATGTGCCTGTCACCATGCAAACCGTGCTAAAGCCCTGCTCGGTGGAAAGAGCATCATTTTATCTCCGCCCCCTCTCTCCTGATAGGAGCTGGGTTGACGTCACCGACCCTTGTGCCACCCGCTGTAGCGAGGGCAGGGAAATGCCACCTAACGCCCCTTCTCCGATCGCAACTGCTGGGCATTTTTAAAGAGTGATCAAACAGAAATGAGCCTCTTCTCTCTGCGATCTGACTGGCAGGCAAACGTAAAAGAACTGATCGCCCCAGTTTGACGGGGGTGGTGGTGGTGTCATCTGGCCCTTGCTGTCCCACGAGCCTCTTCCCCCAACCCTTATTCCACCCCTGCTCCCCGATCGCCAGCAAGCAGCTTCTGAAGTTTGCCAGCTAAAAAGCTAACCAAAGTCCCTACAAGGTTTAGAGGCAGTTTAGCGGAGGAGCGCTTTGCACGGAGACACTGCTTACCGAATCTGAATTCGATTTGGATTATACAGTGCATGGGGACGTGACCTTTCTCACCAAACTGCGCAGTCTTCAGTTCCTACGCAGCACATTTTCTCTTCCTTCCATCCCGTTTCACTCTCCACACCCTGCTTTTTCTTCTCTATTAACAGAATTGATAGCTTGTAAAGGCCTTACATCTCCGACCTTCTTCCACTACAGTGTATTTTCTATTCTGTCTCCATTTCCTTCCCTTTTTTTTGTCTCCACACTTTGTGGGCTCCGACTGCCTTGTAGCTCACTGAAAAGCCTTCACCTCTGACCCTGCAATCTCTCACATCTATACAGTGGGTGAGAGGAAGTTATTCCTAGGGTCTTGAGAGGAAGAAATAGCCCACTGCCCAAAGGATTATGGCGCAGAGGTTTAAACTGTGAACTCTGTAAGCTTGAAACAGACCAGGAGATAATCTTGAGGGAACTGCATTCCTCCCCCCTCCCCACATCTCTTTTAACCACAGAAAGCTGCCATTATAGAAAGACCTGGGGATCCTAACTGCATCCTTTCGCATGCACTAATTTTCCGCATCTAAGGGGGCTATTCATACACAAACCTCAATTTGCTTTTCCTGTCAGAGTCCACTGTCAGGAGACATGTGCTACTCCTCAATTTCTTAAATACATTCTCTCAAAAAACCTATAAACAGCTATTTCTAAAGGGCATCGTGGAATCCATGAGTAACAGCAATGGAGAGTGGTGGTTATCCAGGAAGTCAACACATGTTTCAAAAAGTATGTCAAAAGTATGAAGAGACTAATTAGTCCCACTAGTCTGTGATCACACCTTTTTAAATTCAGCTTCAGTCCACATTCAGAATGGAAGAACACATCAGCAACGTGAACAGTCATTTTCTTTCCGCGTTATCTAACTCAAAGGTGGGTTTTCTGAGTGAAATAATGCTGAAATAAATCAGTTTGTCACTTTGTTGATGTGTTCTCTCATTCTAAAAGTGGCCTGAAGCTGGATTAAAACTTAGATGTGACTATAGTCCTAGAGACATAACCCAACTCTAAATCCAGTAATTCTGACCCCTCCCTTCAAATATTTATTCCCTCCGCAAAAATAAATAAATAAATGCCTCCATTCGATAAGGTGAACATCGAGTCATGCAGTGTTGTGGTCAGTGGAACAAGGGGGTTTCTGATGTCTCCCTTCTATTTGGGATCAGCTGCACTTAAGAATCACCACAGTCAAAGCACAGCTGGACACAATTCAAGATTAGATGATAATTATTGCCTCCACAGTCTTGGCAGGTAAGAAGGATGAAGGATAGTCCCCCACATTCTTTCCACAAACTGTATGCATGCAATCTTTCATTTAGCTCTAGAGAAGCCAAATGCAGTTTAATGCAGCTTCAGTCCACCTTCAGAGGCAGAGAGCACATCAGCAAAGTGACCACTAATTTTCCTTCCACATTATCTATCCCAGAGGTGAGTTTTCTGAGTTATTTAACCCTGAAAGAAAACAGCTTGTCACTTTGTGGATGCATCCTCTCACTTTGAAAGTGGATTGAAGCTGAATTAAATTCTCCCCCCCCCCCCCGCCATGCCTTTTCATGTTTCCACAATGGAGCAAAGACAACAGGCACACAAGCACACAACCCACAGGTCACAGATATACATCCCTGTCCCTTTAGTAAGTCGGTCTGTTCACAGCTGCAGTCAAAGTTAGCCGGCGGCCCTTCCTGAAGCTCGATAATCAATAAGGGTCCTGGTTCGGTCCTAGTTCGGGTGATTTGGTCCGCAAAAATTGAACCAAATAAAAAATGCATGGGGACGGCCCCTCCTGAATCCGATTTCGATTCGGTGCAAGACGTGCATGGGGACGCGGCCAGAGTCTAAACAAGGAGGACAGAAGGCAGTCACTCTCACCTTCCACCACACAATAACACAGCAGTTCTTGTCTACAGCTGTGTGTCTTATGGGTTTTGAACATTTCCCTGCTCAGCCTGATAAACAAACTTTTCTAGTTATCTAAAAACCAAGCAGGTTTCTTGATTTTATGCCCGTTTCCAACAAGAAATGCATCTGAAACAGCAATTTAAAATGGAGGGCATTAAGAATAACGAGCCATTTCAGGGGCAGCATAGCCATTTCAGTCTCAGAGTAGTAAGGGGAAAGCCAGCAGCTCATGACTTGTGCGATATAAAGAGAGAATTCTCCAGATGTGCTGTTTGCACAAGACTAAAGATTTTGGTACTAGCATCAGAGATGTACCTACTGTTTAGCCCTTCTTGGTACAAAATGCAGTGATGGGCTCCAGCAATGAATAGTAAACTACTCCAAACCACGTGAAAAGCATCAAACTGGAACAAATATTTTCCATATGCACCTGGCCAGCCATTCGTGAAATAGCTTTATGACTGTCAGGCAGAGACTTGCACTTAAGTTGTTCCTGGTCTGCCACAAATAATACACAGCAGAGGCAAACAAAGAAAGTCATTCCTGTTGCATTGATGCTCATGAATTTTAATAGCAATGAATGTTGCATTACCCAATGTACTGCAAAGTCCTGCCGCTGCGCACGGACCACTGAAGTGCATATGAGTAGAGCAAAAGTAATTTTGCCAGTTACATTTTGTTCCCCTGCTATAAACACTAGAGGGGTTTCGTGGCTGGCCTTCGTGAACAGCTACACAGGAGGACTTGGGTACATGCGCAATTTCAAGAGACAACATCTGTTTTGTTTTGATATTATTCAAAGGAAAATACATTTAGGGCATGTCTCCATGGTCTCTTTTTGCTTCCCTCTTGTGTCGGATTTAAAGCATCCCCATGTGGTTTGGGGCAACACAGATTTAAAATGTACTTTCCTGTCTCCATGCAAACAGCTTTTTGTAAGCCTGCATCTTTTTCTCTCCACCCCCACCCCCACCTGCTGCAGAGATGAAAGGCAAAATCATCCCTTTACTTGGCTGCTAAGAATTAAAAGCAGTTACAAGCATAACTGAAAGGAGCTCACTCTCTCCATAACTAATGCTTGTAACATAGTTACAAGCATAACTGAAAGCAGGCTACCTTCAGCTGTCAAATACTGCTGCCTGCATTCACATAATGGCCCGTGATTAGCACAAAATCAGACCTGCAAAGTGAAACTTAGTTTTACTTCAGAGGCTGCATTATTAGGAGGGGGAAGGAGAGATTTGCTTGCTGAGAAACAATCTCCATGGTAATGATAATGATAATTAGTATCACCTTTCCCTGTTAGCAAGCACAAAATCTCTCTCCCCCTCCGAAGTGAAACAATGTGACAGTTTGGAGCTCTGCTTGTGTTGAAAGAGCTGAATGCAGCTGATTCTGACAGCCAGTTCTTCTGCAGGGATCAAAAATGACTAAAAATTCAGTGGAATATGGGAGAAGATGTGGAGAAAACATCCCCATGCTCCCAGGAAAACCCGCGGCTTCCCAAAAGTTCAGAGGTAGTCTTGTTTAAAGGGGGGGGGGTTCTGTTGCAGATTTTCTTCCTTTGTGGCTCTGGAAGCCTGGAGTAAAGCACTGCATGGAGAAATATGAGGCAAAAGAAGCTTTTTTCTGGAATTTTCTTTGCACGTAGGTGTGGCCTTACATTTAAAAGGTATTTATCATAAGATACCTGTGTGCATGAAGTATATGTAAACTGATATGAAGCAATCAGCTGAGACAAGAGGCCTATTTGTACTTAGGCATATATAAAATTAGGACAGCCCCAGGGCAGAGCATTCGCTCTCTGGGGCGGGAGGTTCCATCCGGAACAGTCCCGGCCTGTGCCAGAGGTGGCCTAATTGAGGCTCGGTCTGGATAGGTCAGGGTGGGGGGGGGCAGTCTGTCGCTGCGTAGGTATGTGCATGAATAGTCGAAAATCCGAAAATCTGATTCGAATTCAACGAATGTTGACATTCGAATTTGAATTGGATTTAATAACGTTCGAATTTAGATATTTGAATGGATTTTGGATTTTCCTAAACATTTGTTTGAATATTTGAATGATCTGAATTTACAGATACATATGTATTACACACATATCGGTACAAATATTATATGTATTTGCACTTATAATGTGGGATAAAACGGGATGCATACGAAATGCACACAGATACATATCACAGATGCATTCAAACTAATACATTCAAATGTTACGGATTTGAATCAGGATTTTTTGGACATTTGGACTTTAAACATTTCGAAGAGAATGTTTGGATATTGGATTTGTCTCGAATTCGAATGCAAAAAAAAAAAAAAAAATGTGCACATCCATCCCTACCGCTGCAGGTGCCTGCGCAGAGAGCGGCAGATTGATTTCGTCAAGCCCCGGGACCTATCCAGACTGAGCCAGTGGTCCGGAAAGGTAAGTGGGGCGTGGGGGACTGGGTGGGTGGCATGTGCCCCTGGGTGGGGGTGGGCACCCAGGAGGCCCCGCTGGCTGCTGCCAGTCAATCAGGGCGGCAGAAGCCCCCAGAACCCCAGGACAGCCCTGGCCTGGTCCAGCCCCACTCATGAGAGTGGCTGCCAGCCGGTGGGCCGATGCGGCCCAATTGCAGCAGCCCAGGGCGGGGTGTCCACCCCCATGGCAGCCTTTTCAGGCTGGTACAGGCTGGTACAGGCTGGCCAAAGCGAACAGTGGATCTGTCCCCCGCATGTACCAACTGAAATGCAAAAAGGCCCAAGATCTTCCATGTATCCAGAAAAGCCTAGTATACATTTTAAGACACACTACACATTTTAACAATATTGAAGTCTCTACCTTGCAGGGTTCACAATTTTCTGAAAACAGCAGGGCATAAGATATGTCACTAGAGGTTCCTTGGCACCCTTCTCAACATAAGAGCCCTCCGATGACGTGGGAAAAGCCATGCTAGTTAACCTATTTCAGATGAATTCAACCTTGTAGGAGAGGTGGGACCTACAAAACCTAGATATAGGCCAATTAACTTTTAAGAGACTTTTCTCAGTTAAGGTTTCTAAGTTCCATTATTACCCTATTCTCTGCCACTGCCAATTACATGGGTATGGAAAACGATGCCATGCTCTTTTCAGGAAGCTTACTATATTACTGAGTGTTTTTTTTCAAAAAGGCACATTTTCTTCATGCTTAATGCAAACTAAATTTTTCTTAAGGCAAACTTTCTAGTCGCCTTTCCAAGGCCTGAGTCCACTGACACAAAGCGATTGGATTCATGCATTCCCCTCCCCCCAATTTTTTCCATTTATGCCACTTGTCATCTCAATGAGGGCTAAACAACTTCACTTACCGAGTGAAAACAACACATTAGCCATGCATGGCAGTCGACTGGGGCCTTAATAGACAATCTGCCTTTGTGGCTTGCCTTGGGCTAAGAACACCACAGTTGTCAAACCCTTTACAGGCCACATTATATGTCTGCCAGGGCTGTCTAAAACTAAACATTATCGGGTAGTTCCTAAGATCCTGATCGCCCGATTTATCACGATCTTTCTTTAAGAACAAGCTAGGGCTGCAGCCAAATTTCTGTCATGCCCTGTCCTGTCAGCTCAGCCTCCTCCTCTGCGGACGAAGGAGGGGTGCCAGTCGTCCAGCAAACAGAGCAGCAAGTTGAGCACCGCAGCTCGGACGTTGAGGGCCAGGGGCCAGATCCAAGGGCGCAGTCGGGAAGCTCTGGGGAGGAGAGCTCGGACACCCAGCCTCAGGCACGCCCTTACCCCCGTCTGCTCAGGCAAGGTGAGGAGATCTCAGCATCTTGCACACCTGCGCCAAGGTCAGAGGAATCCCGAAGTTCAGCAGGGTCGAATAACAAAGTCCAGGAATCAGGTTTCACAGGCGAGTTGCATGCGTGGATGGTTGTTGTTTGCAACACAGGCCATCAAGGGAGGAACTTAAGTAGGTGACTCAGCCTCAGACCCTTTGTGGCACAGGTGTGCAAGGTGCTGAGATCTCCTCACCTGCTGCTTCTCTTGCCTGAGCAGACAGGGGGGCTGCAGTGAGCAAGTGTGTGCATTTGCATCGCCGACCCAGCCTGCCTGAGACACGACAGTTTCAACACTTTTTTCCTTAAATGTTTTACAAATGATACACCTGCATTATCTGTCCTTTTGCCAAGATTCTGTGGAGCTAGACAAACAGAGCTTTTAAATTCAGAATGAGTTCCCTTATTGTATTATTCCTATAAGATTATTGCTGTGTTAGTCTGCTCTTTGTCTCTCCATTGCAGGTCTACCATAGCAAGCCTTTAACGCACAACTACAGATGTCAAAGGTGGTCATGAATCAAAACAAATAGAGCATGAAATAGTTACTCTAGAAGAACGGTTTTCACATCGAATGTATATCTACGACGGCTTCCAAGAGCAATTAACAAAGTTAAAGACAGGTATGTGGAGGTGCAGGAAGTCTTCGAAGTCACCAAAGTTTAAAGGAGGGAAGAGGGAAGCAAAACAGGATTCCTGTGATTCACACACAATAAGAAAAAGGCCCCTTCTGCACAGGATGTTAATTTGGGATACGACCTGGAAAAAGGGCCTGCCGTCCACATTCTAGCAAGGGGCTGTGACATATTCTGCCCCCTCGTCACACTTTATCCACATTGCATGAAGTGGTTGACCAGAATACAGCACCAAGATAGTGCCATACCCAGTCCTGCTGTGGACCTCTTTAAAGAGCATTTCCATTTCCAGTTTTATTTGTATACCACATTTCCAAAAGAAAATTTCACCCAAGGAGGTTTACAACAAACAGAAAAAATTCAATGCAAATACATCCGAGAAATACAGCAAAAAAATAAATTTCAGTAACTAAAACATCAAATATATATCATAAGCAATGTACACAATTCTAATAATAAGCTATGTAATCTAGAAAATAACAATAATAATAATAGCGCCTGATATAATACAAAATCCAGCATAGTGATCTTGTTTGCTGTGTGTAACTGCTGTTTTTACATAATAATCAGCAGCACATGAGTGAAGCACCCCATAATGTCACCCTATGCCTAGGGGTTCTTTTGCTTCACATTCCAAAGTAGAAAACTGAGCTCCCAGCAATATTCATGGAAAGACAACACCAATTTTTTCAAGATCTGAATGTTCACAACAGCTATACAGAGTCGCCAGCAGCATCCACAGTTAACAAAGCTGAGCAAAAACAAAAGATCTCTAGATGCAATGCACACCATGGGACATAAAAAAAATCCCAAAGTCATAACCTCTGATATTGCATCAGGTCTTTATTTGCAAATATTTCTACTTTTAGAAGTTTAGCTGTGACTTTTCATGTTGATCTTTCTGTACCTTTTAAAAAGGGAGCGGGATTATAATCATTGCAACAAAACTTATCAGAAGTCTGTTTCTAAGGTAGATTTACAGTCCCTGCAAAGATTATTTTCCATATAGCAGTTACAAGGTATCAACATTTTTTGCAGGATATCGTTGACTCGTACAATATGACCAAGTCTGATTTTAGTCACATAAGGAACCCACTTATTTAGATCAGTTTATGTAACTCCCTTGCATAGATATTTCTAAATATGGGGCAGGCTCTGTAGTTCCTTGCCAACACCACATGGATCGTGCAGTGAATATGAGTGTATTTGTTAAATTCAACTTGTCAACTGTATCAAATAGGTACTAATCCCATTAAATGCATCACAGACCACTAATAACCAGGCAGACGCCACTAAATCCTCGCCTCTTAGGGCATTTTTATCTGCTCAGATTTAGAGTGTTGCCTCAAGGGAAAGGGAACCGAAAACTTTCCGTAGTAATAAATGCATTTTTTAAAGCTCTCCTCCAAAAAAGTCAGCCTTGCATATTAAATACCCTCTCTTTTTAAAGAAGTATGATTCATGATACCCTCTCTACAGAGCCCTCATCCATCAATGATGCTCATTATTGCGCCAAATGAAACCTTCATCATTATTTATTGTTAGCATTATGGCATGCTTCCTGTTTCGTAGCTACAGTTTTTGAAGCCACTTCTAAATCTATGACAAATTGATCAGAGCCTCAGTGCGGAGCGTGTTACGGAGATAAACAGGGGAAAAGCACTACAGTCCTACAGCCCTTCTAATTGCAACAGAAGGCAGCATGCTTGGGACTTCTGACTTGCTAGGAAGGGCAGAGAAAAGCACCAGTTTTTTTCCTTATGATCTATCTGTGTCCTTGGAAAAGCTGCGTACAATATATGAAATATATACAAAAAATAAAATAGCATTTGAGAAAGGTTGGTGAAAAATGCAAGGGCACCATTCCTCATGAAGACAACTTTGTTACAATCTAAAAACATAAGAACATAAGAGGAGCCTTGCTGGATCAGGCCACAGCCCATCTAGTCCAGCTTCTTGTTCCACACAGTGGCCCATCAAATGCCCATGGGCATCTCAAGCAGCGACAAGGTCAAACCTTCTCCTGCTCTCAAATACCAGGAAATGGCCTTAGAAGGGTCCTGCTTCTGCCCCCAGCCTGAATGATGTACTTAGGCATCCATTCTACTAGTCATTGATACATCTGTCGTCCATAAACTTCCTTAAAGCCATCTAGGCTGGTAACTGTCACCACTTCTTCCGGCAGCAAATTCCATAAGCCGATGACCCTCTGGGTGAAGAAATCCTTCCCATTGTCTGATCTGACTCTCCTACCCATCAGCTTCATAGATGCCCCTTGGTTGTAGTGTTGTATGATAGAGAAAAGAGATTCCCTCTGTTCACCTTTTCTATACCATGATTATATACTTCAATCAGGTCATCTCTCCAGCCTGATTTTGTAATGGAGGTGCTTCACCCCCTTACATTAACAGCCTTTAGGACATGAATATCCGTACTGAATGGCTTGGTGCTCTTAGAGTTCTGGCAGAATAAGGGCAGGAAGGATCCTTTTGCTGGGTTATTTATTTATACACCTAAGTCAATATTTTTCAGAACAGATGGTAAGGTACACAAGATAAATATGAGAGAAGCTTCACTCTATGTCCTTACTCATTGAGGACAATTATATAACACTTCCCAATTTTAACGAATAATCCTGAAGCTTACAATAATAAAAGCAAGGTTATTTTTTCCCCTACATGATTATTCAAAAGTAATACGCTATGCTGGATAGGAAAACAAGCAACTATTCACAGCCAGAATATTTGGGTGAAGAGACAGGTCTTTAGTAGTTGCAATGGGAGATGCACAACAAATATCAGAGGAGAAATCATCCTACAGTCTAAATATGAAGCTACCAGTGCACGGACAATGGTGGTTAGGCCACCTCTGTCCCAACAGGGCACCTGGTAGGCCTTTCTGACTGTAGCCATTGTGGTCACTTTGGCCTTCAGAAGGATTAATGACTATAGGAATACATTGTTTCCTTCCCAGGGATTGCAACTTCATCTAGAACAGACAAATCTATGGTTCCTGAACTTGGAAATTTCCTACTCATTTACTTCTACCTTCTGAAAAGCAGCTGTAGGGAAAAGCCACTATAGGCATGTCTCCACTGTCCCAGGAGGCCATTTAAATGGCTGTTTTCTGAGTCATCTTGGGAACGGCTGCCCTGGAGCTTCTGAATGCAGCAAAAAATCAGCTGATCTATATTTTTGTTTGGTGCATATCATACTGGTTTTTAACAATGTGCACTGGTGGTTGAATTCCTGCTGAACCAAATTCAAGGCTTTGAGAGACTTCTGCATCAAATATGTAAAGGGTACCTCTTATGAAATGCCCCAGGAGTTAAGACAATAATTTACCTATCCACGTTTTGAACTTACTAACCCCATGGTGAAGTACGGGAGATACCATCAGGTACCGTATGATGAAAGACTGTGTGCTTGTGATGCAGCAACAGTTGAAAATCTTTTTCATATCTCGCTTATCTGTCCCCTGTATTCCTCAATAAGGCCAATTTGTTTGGGCCCCTTTTACAAAATGTGTCCCACTAGAATGCAGAACATAAGTTGACTTTACCTTCTGCAGGGAGAAAATGCCCAGGTGATGCATAGGGTAGCTTCGTTTTTGTTAAGGCTGCCCCATTGAGGAAATTATTCACTGAGTTGTAAGGATGATGGGGATAAATAATGTTATTTTTATTTTAATCTTGTTTTCTATCCTTGTATGCTTTATATGATTTTTTTTTCTTTTGTAAACTCTGATCCGGTCATTTGACTAATCAGTAAAGTTCATTCATTCATTTAAATACGCAAAGAAGAAACTGCTGATAATGGTACCACTTTCTCTTGTCCACAGTGCAGTGGTCCATGAAAGTGTCTTTTCTCAGCTTGCCTCAAGGTTATGAAATCACCTCCCCGCTGCATCGTTGCAAGCATCCTCAGTTCAAATGGCACATCTTTTTACCCAGACTTTTGTTTTTCAAGAGGCTTCCCTCTTTCCATTACTGATGTTTGTGTTTTGGTTTTAAAACAAATGCTTAGTTGAGAAAGTTCTTCTGTGTTATCAGTGTATTACTCTGTTACCTGCCCAGGTAAGAAATAGAAGGCAATTTCAATAAATAAATGGTTAAAAGATCTACAGGTTGAGTACCAGAACCGCTTGTCCTTTACCAACATTTTTTCTTCATATTTTGATTAAAGATGAGCAAGGGATACTAAAGAAACTGGTATCTGGAGAGCAGTTTCCATGGCACTAAGAATCATGAATATACAGTATATAAGAGATGAATTCTATTTAGACAGATTATACTTTCCGATCAATATATTTTGGCCCAAGAAGACTATTGTGGTCTGGAAGGAATTTCAGCTTTGTTTGCAAATGCAGAATGACTAAGGCAATAGTTTCCTTCTTCAGGAATTGATGGGGCCCCTAGGAGCTTCCTTGTGCTACAGATGACAATGACAACATTGAGGAAGCAAAATGATTTCTGGGAAGCTGCATTGTTACCTCATCTAGTCTCCAAGTCAGGACTGCACAAAAGAGCACTGAAGTTTTAAACACTTGGCACACTTCCCTTCGGTCCTAAACACAGCAACTAAAACCTCTTATTTATCTAAATACAGTCTCTGTAGGATAAGTGAAAGGAAAGCAGAGATTTACATATTTTCATTTTTCACGCTATCAGAAGGAAGAGAGAGATGCACCAGAGCTTCCTTAAGCCAGCCTGGCACCTTCCACTCCTGTCTTTCCCTGGAACCAGCCAGCCATACCCTGTGCTTTAATTAACAACTCTAACATATACAAGCAGTCTAAGGCAGGGATGTCAAAGAAACGGCCTGCGGGCCGGATGCGGCCCGCGGGCTGTATGAATACGGCCCGCCGCCGCCACCACCGCTGTCCTCCTTGGGCGTGAAGGAGGCGAGGCGAGGCGAGGGCGAGCGAGTGCGCGGCGGGACCCTCCAGTGCCCGAGTGCACGGGGGCCGCCATGGACAGCCAGCCCCTCCTCGAAGCCCTAGCCATGCCCCGGCCACGCCCCCTGCCACACCCCAGCCCCTCCTCTGTGCCCTGGTCACACACCCCAGCCACGCCCCCAGCCACGCCCCTGGCCCTGACAGTTGTTTTTTTTAATCCGGCCCTCGGCAAAATTGAGTTTGACACCTCTGGTCTAAGGCCTTTTTGTGCTACAGACGAATGGCTGTAGTGCAGGAAGGCTAGGCCACGCGGGGACGGATTCCCCATTTGCACCTAGGCAGGTAAGGACAAATAGGGAATCCGTTCCCACGTGGCCTAGCCCGAAAAGGCAGACAATTGGGCCAAAATCCCCGCCCTTGGCTGCTGCCATTGGGTTGCAATCGACCCAGGGGCAGGCATCTGGTGTCCAGTCCGTGGCACGTCTTACCTGGTCGCCACCGGAGTTTGAACTGGCAAGCCCGGGGGTGGGGCTTACTGGTCTGGTCAGCGGTGTTCTGCGTCTGCATGTGCTGCGGCCTGTGATTGGAGAGTGGCACCCGCCTGCGCAGAACATGATTAGGGCAGCTTTGAAATAGGCTGAGACAGTTCCGAACAGAACCGGTCTCCGGCCAATGTGTATGCTCTGTCCCAAAGCTGCCCTAATTGTGCTACAGAGGATGTAGTAAGAATAGCCCTCTTGAAACCAGTTTTTTGCAGTCCAAGGTAACTCCCCTATCCACTTAAATGTGGCCACAAACCACTGAAGTTCATGAGTATAAGAGAATTTCCAAAGGCACAGATTCAATTGCCCAGAAGCAATAGGCGGGCCACTGTGTGAGACAGAATGCTGGACTAGATGGGCTGTGGCCTGATCCAGCAGGGCTCCTCTTATGCCCTAGATCAGTAGCTTCTAAAAGATAAATGATCCCACATTTTCTAGGACTTTTGTTGGAATAGCTTTTTGAAATGACAGGATTATTTGGGGTGCGTCTACATGCCGAAAATACTCCAATTTAAGCTTGTTTTGCCTCAGAGCGTCTCTATGCACAGCTTTACTCTGGGCTACATCAGGCGCAAAGGAGGAAAATCTGTGGCAGAAACACACACACACCTTTCAAACTGTATTACTTCCGACTTAGGGGGAAATTGCGAATTATCCTGGGAGCATGGGGATGCTGCCCCACTAAAATGGTGAGAAGAGCCATGAAAGCAGCTGCTTTTAATCCTTTTAGTGAAGCCCTGGGCCCAGGCCTAAGCAGAGACGCACACATGTGGATGGGGAAAGCGTCCACACGTGTCCTAGCCTAAGTGTTAGCTCCCCAAACACTTGCCTATTCAACCACTTGCATGTTGTTGCTATTGCATTATTGTAATTACCCACGTACATCTTTGAAGAATCAAATATTAGATTTTGGACGGATGACAGAAGCATCATATATTAAGGCAACTATGTAAAAATGGAGGCACATTTCTGGTCTTTGCACTTTCTTTTTGTACAATATTCAGTCAGCTTCAATCCTGATGATCCTGTCTGCTGGTGTAATTATTCATATTTCTTTTAAATCCCATGCATTTAAATGCCTCAGCAATGAAAAACATGGAAAAAAACTGCCTTGACAAATACAATGAGGAAAAGCCAGATATATGCTGCCAAACACTTGTTAATTCCACACAGTAGATTTTTTTAAAAAATCATTTCATTTCTCCTGAAATAGGAAAGACCCTCGTGACCAGAAGGGAAGCCAGCCTTTCTCCTTCAAAGTGTGAATAGCAAACATGAGAACTTGACAATGAAATGCAAAGTAATACCTACATTTGCCTGAGTTTCGTCATGGCCATTAGTTTCTGCTAACTCCTTGGTATTTTTTTTTAACTGCAAAGACAAAAAATCCAACAATAATTACTAGAGTATTTCACATACTTACTGTTGATTTATTTAAAGTACCACTTTTTATAAGGCCCTGAATGAGCAAAACAGATGGAGCATATAATTCTAATGAGTTTTTGCTGAAACTAGTTTGAAACTAATGTATTTAAGGCCTGATAGGTTGCCTTAATTTTTTAAAACAAAAATTAAATGAGAGCAAATGTGGAGACTGGATAATTATTTTTTAAATAATAAGATTAGAAAGCAGTGGCAAGGCATAAGAAACGTGCAAAATTGGCTTTCAGTAGTAATAAATGATTTCATTTCCCCTTCTTGTTGCTATTAATTTGGAAGTTTGCAATGGCTGCAAGTTGCTGCTAGCTACATAGCAGTTAGCTAATGATTGCTTTTGAATGATATATTTTGAGTGGTTTAAAAGGCTGAAGGAGAGTTACAATAGTTTCCTTCTCTGGGAATATGTTTGGAAGAAGAGCAGTTTGCTTGGAAACAAGGAAGGACGGCTGAAACTGAAATGTCCACCCAAATCCCGTGTGACCTGCGGTAGTGGGAGAAGGAGAGGATCCCTTTCTACCCTGTTTCCCTGAAAGTAAGAGCTACCCAAAAAAATAACCCCTAGCATGATTTTCCAGGATTTCTGAAGAAGCTTGAAATATAAACCCCACTCCAAAAATAAGCCCTAGTTGCAGTTCATACTATGGTGGGTAACTGTAGATTGCTTCTCATGGAAAAATAAGACATAATGCTGAAAATAAGCCCTAATGCTTCTTTTGGAGCAAAAATTAATATAAAACCCTAGGCCTTTTCACACACACCGGTTTGGAACGCGCGGAAGACAGCTCCGAGCGCGGCATTCGCATTGCCACGGCCGGCTTTGCGTCCCGGCATGTCCGGAGCTGTCTTCCGCGCGTTCCAGATGCAGAGCACTTTAAAGTGTTCTGCATCCGTTCCGGCGCGTACGAGGCGTCCCGGCACGTTCGGGGAGAGAAGCATTCGCTCATGCTTCTCTCCCTGACAGCTGCGGGCACGCCTCCCCCGTCAGCATGGGCCGAAAATCGGCCCAGCAGCTGATGGCGGTCGGGCTGATCACCTTCGTTGCCGGGCTGTGGAAGTGATCGCGCAGCCGCGGCGAGGCTGGTTGACAGCGAGGGGGCCCACGATACCGTCACCTGAGCCACAAAATCTGAGGACTAGAATCACAACCTAACTATGTGTGAAGTGATCTGTAAAGACCTTTTGAAGAGAGCTGCCTTTCCATGCTGGACTTCAGTTACTCCCTCAGCCATTTTTCTGATCTGCTGCCTGTGAAAGTGGACTGTCTTAAGCCAGCTTTGTGGTGGCCCCATTGAAGACATCAGGCATGTCTGAAGTGCACGTGCCCATTGGGCCCCCTAGCAGCTGAAGAAGTAGACGTGCCCACTGCACCTCCTAGTATCTGAAGAGGTAGACGTGCCCATTGGGTCCCCTAGCATCTGAAGTACACAAGACCATTGGGGCCCCTAGCGTCTGAAGAAGTCAACATGTCTACGAAAGCCCATGCCATCAACCCTTCTCCTGTTAGTCTCCAAGTGCTACTAACTACCTTGCTGGACTTTTCAAATTAGACCATCACGGCTATTTCTCTGATATTGCTTCCAACATCCAGGCTCAACACTTGCCAATAATTATACCCACAAATTGGGAAGCTGTGTACTGTATGTTGTGGATCCACTGCATAATTTTTGCGTTAAATTCTTGGAAGGAACTCATGAAGCCAATCTGGCAGAGAAAAAACAATAAGCCATACTGGGGAAGGAACACAGCCTGAATACATGGTCCCACATTCCTTCAAGTGAAGACAGTAATAGGGATGTGCACGAATATTCCTAGGCATTCGAAATCGATTGAATGTGCCAAATTTTGACATTCAAATTCAAATAGAATGTCCCAAAATTCAAATGTAAACATTCAAATTGAATTTCAAGCTTCGAATCTATTCATTCGAATTATCCGGACAGTCATATGTGTACAGGTTCATACATGATATGTACTTGAAGATCCGCATCTTTCCCACATCCGTACAAATCCATATGGGATGAAAATGGGTTGCACACGGGATAACTACGGGATGCATACGGACGTGTACATAAGGGCACGGATATGAGGAAGATGCATATGTGTACATATGAATGTCGTCGACATTAGTATATGTAGATTCAAATAAAAAATTCAAACAAATAGATTCAAATTTGGTAAATCCGAATTGAACGTTGTTCAATTCAAATTTAAAAGATTTGAATCGAATCAGATTTCTGGATATTCAATTTGATTCTAATAGAATGTCCAAAAAACTTCCCTAGACAGTGCTTTGTAACACATGGCATTAACTTTCTAAAGAGCCAATATTTTTTCCTGGCCTACATTCCAGATATCTGCTGTATTCATGAAAAGTAAAATTATATTTGCTTTTGGTTATTTTTCATCCAGCATTCCCCTTCCCTGTAACGCCTCTAAAAGGCACCACAGCAATGGCCCGTGATATGCATGGAAGTTCCATGCACTTCCATCTTCAGTACACAGCAATTAAGGAGCAACCCAGAAATGGCAAGGCAGCTCCTTGTTTTTACTCTCTTTTTAATTCTTTCCCTCTTTTGGCGAAAGGACCAATTCAAGTTAGGATTATGGAACTTGGAGGCAACAAAGAAGGGCAACTCACTTTACTTTCCCGCTTTGACATTCTCACTGAAGTCTCTTTGCATTCTGGGGCAAAAACACAATGTGTTCGTACAAGATTAGAAATATATCTAATTAGTGATGCCAATTCCCAAGGGTTACAAGCAGCCTTAAATCCATGGGTTACAAGGGCTCAGGAGGACACCTTTACCCAACATGTTTCTTTCAGCTACTACTCTCAGGACTGGGGCTCATTAGATGGGGCAAATGAACACCTTCTGAGCAGAGTCCTAAGGGCTCCTCAGACCTGTCAATTGAATATGGCCTACAGAAGCCTACTCTGAAAAAAAAAAATTGTGCTATTCAGGAAACTCCCACAAGTTTCTGGGTGTTTTTCCATTAATGGGTACTTCTAGTGACAGTGGAAAAACACCCTCTATCTCTCCAGCTCTGCTGCTGTGTTGGCAGGTGGGTGAGACATAAGTATTGGAAAGTAAACTAACACACAAATATGCCTTATAAACCAATTATTAGGGGTCCACACGAATGCAATTTTTGACATTCAATTTGATTGGAATATTCAAATGTTTGAATTTGTATGAATAGAGAAATAAAAGAATGTATTCAAATTCAAACCGATTCGAATACATTCATATCTATTTGTACAAATATTCACTTTGTATTTGATGATACAAACGCTGACAACATTTGCATGTTCTGTACACATCTGCTCACATCTGTGTGTATCCATACACATTTGCAAGCATCCCAGTTTTATCCAGTATGCATCCTGTTTTTCATCCTTACAGATGCGTGCAGACATGAATAAATGCGTAAGGATACATATGTACTCTGTACATATACAAATGTTCAAATGATTAGTCCAAATGATTTGGAATATTCAAATTTGTTTGAATGTTAAAAAACGAATGTATAGACATGTGATTGAAATTCAAATGTCTGAATTCAAACGAATTTGATTAAATTTCAAATGTTTTGAATATTCTTGCACATGCTTACCAGTTATCATGGGAAGATCAGGATTTTGTATGTTTGAAGGTCAGATTAAACCACATCAATAGAATCTTAAAGAATATTTTTTCCTGTTACCTAATTTAAAATGCTCTATAGAAGTTAGCTGGCATACAAAATGACCTGGATTTCCAATGAGCTTATCATTTTGCTGCATGCTTGGGTTTTTTTGGCACATTTGTGCGCCATGCTGAGAAACAAACAGCATAATGAAAAGTCACCAGAAATCTCAGCTGCTGTAGAAATTAGAACCAAGTCTGGCCTGAATTTCAGCAACATCTGGAGACCACATGTTACCCATCCCTGACCTAAGCAATCATTTAAAATCTGGATTGTTGCTTTGTGGCTTCTTTTCCTCAGCTAGTCTATCTCATATGCTCCTTTTACCGAAAGCACTTGTGAAAATTAACACATATCCTTTCTTACCGATTTCATTAATACAAATAAACCTATCAGGGCCCAGCAAATACAGCAATTAATCTGACAATTTCGATTCAGTTTCTGATTTTTACAACTTGGAGTTCAGCTCTCCCAATTTCTACATTAGTTTGCAAGAAAAAAAAAACTTCACTGATATTTACATGTAAATCAGATTGATTATGTGCTTTGTAGCCACAGATGGAAAAGCTCTACATAGTCAGCAAAAACAAGCATCTGAGGAAAGAATGAAAGGGAAGGATAAAAGGGAAAGATGGACCCAACTGGATGCAGATTTTCGAAGAGTAACAGGAGAAAAAGAAAGCCTTCTTAACGAACAGCAGAAAGACACAGAAGAAAACAATAGAGTAGGAAAGACAAAAGATCTCTTCAAGAAAATTAGGGATATCATGCAAATATGGGCAAGAGGAAAGACAAAAGTGGTAGGGACACAGAAGAACAATACAAGAAGGATCTTAGCAACACTGATAGCCATGGTGGTGTGGTCGTTGACCAAGAGCAATGAGTTTGGTGCATCAACATTTGCAAAAAACCAACAAACCCTAGCTTAACTCGGGTGCTGTTGCATCTAGAAATAGCCATAATTTTGTGATATTTGTAGTTCTAGTAAAGAAAAAGAGTTATATTTTTGATATATGTATTTATTGAAAGCAAAGACAAATAATTCTTTACATTAGTGACTTTTCTGTTGCTGAATTTCATAAGGTAAATCTTCAATTGAAGGTTGGCATTTTGTACGCTTCAACATCAAGCAAGCGCTGCTCTAACTCCATCTGTCAGTTTCTTTTATTAGTTTTAATATTATTTAATGCTGAGAATACGGGCTCGCAAAAATACGTAGAGGGGAAAATTCTGAGTAAAGTCATCGCTGCCGCATGCACGTCTTCAGTCCTCTAGCTGCCGGGAGCACAGGCGCACTGTGCGTGACACGGCAGCACAACGATGTGACTCCATTGCGCCTCCTATGGCAGGCACAGACAGTGCACATGCGCTCCCAGTATCTTGTCAGCCACAAGGCAGAAGCAGCCTGTGGCCTACACAGGACCAAATGGCAACAATATGCCCAGGTGCCAGGGTGACACTGCATGTCACCCAAAAGGGCTTGGTGTGTCACCTGTGACCCTGATGTCATGGGTTCGCCATCACTGATCCACAGCAAGATACCTTGGAGGGTGAACTCAAATGCTCCTTTGGAACTACTGCCAATAAGAAAGCTGAAGCAAGTGATGGGACTTCAGCTGAACTGTTTAAGATCCTAAAATATGATACTGTTAAGTGCTGCTCCCAATAGGCTAGCAAATTTGGAAAAGGTCAGTTTACATTCCAGTCCCAAAGAAAGGCAATGCCAAAGAATGTTCACAGTTGAGAAAGTATTACAATTTAAGAAACAATAACATTTTGAGTGTACAAGTTATCAAGAGAGCAAAGGGGAATAAAACAAATACAATGGTTAAGAATGGTAAAGATTAGTAAATGGCAATAATATAGGGGTATATAAGGTGAAATGGATATTTTTTTATTTTCTTTTTAACATTTTTGGTAATGTAATAGAAGTATAGATAAGATGTGAAAAGAGGGGTAATTTTTCAAAAGCTTGCTGTAAAATTAAGACAGGTTCTATGGGAAAGGAGGGTCAGCTGGCTAACAATGAGAAACTAAAAGGAGTAGACGAAGAGAGCAAAAGGAAGAGATGTTGGATGGACGAAGGAAGTAAAAAAGCAAGACAACAGCAAGAGCAAGAAGAATATGCTTGGAGATTAATGTAGTTGCTGTGTGTTGTTAAAGAAAAACTTTTAATACAGAATATATATCTAAAAAAAAGAATGTTCACATCCTAGCAAGGTTATGCACAAGACCCTGCAAACTAGAATTCAGTATGTGGACAAAGAAATAATAGAAGTGGAAGCTAAGGATGGATGTGAGGCACGTTTCCCCCTTTTGATTTGATGGGGATGTTCAGCGTTGTGTGAAGTCCCCCCATAAATGGAGGGGCTTTGCCTCTGTGCAGGAACATTTGTTGGACGTTCACACATGAAAGGAACCCTTCCCCCCCCCACCTCACCTTTTGCTGCCACTGCCGGCATTGTACCCTCCCCAGAGGCCCAACTAGGACCCCTGGAGGGGCAAACACAGCTAGAGGGGACACCACATTCACAACTCACAGGGAATCTCACACAATTCTCCATGATTCCCGGGGAATCACACAAGAATTTCCTGCAATTCTTGACTGGGTGTGTGTGCACACCTGTGTGTCTGCCACCAGAATGAAAGCTAAGAGGTGTGGTTGGGGAGGGGGTGAGAGTAGTGGGGGAAGATCCAGCCATGTCAAAACTTCTATGAATCTTCAACAAAGGCCAGATACATTTGTTTTGGGTGCAAATAGGGGTTAGGGTTAGGGTTGGTTAGGGTTAGGGTTAGGGTTTGAATTTGAATGCGAATTCAAAGCTGGCAAATATTCGTTGCCCATCCCTAGTGGAAGCTGGATTTCAAAGGGGCAGTGGAACTAGAGGCCAAATTGCCATCATTCACTGGACTATGGAAAAAACAAGTGAGTTCTAGGCTTTCCCTGTGTAGATCACAACAAATTATGCCAAGTTCTTAAAAGGAGGGAAGTCCAAGAACATCATCTGCCTCTGGAGACATCTGTACGTGTCTGTCAAAAAGGAAGAGTTAGAACCAAGCGTGGAACAACGTACTGGTTCAAAGTTGAGAGAAGAGCATGATAAAGGTGCATATTGTCAGCCTAGTTTTTAAAATTATACACAGAATACATTGTAAAAATGTGAATTTGGATGGAACAAATGCTTGAATTAAGTAGGAGAAATATCAGTAACCTCAGATATGCAGATGATACCACTCTGGTGGGAGAAAATGAACAAGACAATTCTTGCTGAAGGAGAAGAGTACACAGCGTAACTCAAAGTTCAACATATCCCCACCCCTAATATCATGGAATCCAGTCCCATCACTCCTTGGAGAATAGAAGGGTACTTAATGGGTTCTTTTAGTGACAGTGGAAAAACACCCTTAGTCTACCTCCATTATCCCACCCCTAATATAATCTGTAGGAAGCTCCAGTGAAGCTTACAGTAGTCTTAGGCCATGTTTTCATGGTCACAGCAGGAGGCATATAGGAGGAGGTGGCTCCACAGAAACACCGTCCCCCTGTGTTGCCGGGTCCTTCCTTGGGTTTATATATGGTGCTGGTGGCACCCAATGAAGCAGTGGTTGTGGCAGTTCTTCAGAGAGCACAATTTGGCATGCTCACCCCCAGGTATCTCAGGTGGACATCAACCTCTTCAGTGGGTGAAAGTGGTGATGCAGTACTTCAGACCTTTCTCACAGATGCCCATGGAATTAAGTGGACACACTGACCTACTCTATTCTACTCCCTACTCTATGTATTTTCAAGAACAGAAAGTTAAACTGAAAGAATTAAACAACTTCAGAGTAGCAGATAGTGGTACATTTTAATACTTGCCCTTCTTTGCCTGGAATTTTCGCTCCTGGATGTAGGGACAAAATGTCCATCCATAATCCCTTTCATTATCTCCTTTCATTACCATTCTATAAATATGTAAGATTAGACAAGCTTCCATCTAATTAAATGATTTGTGTTAATTATTTCTAAAATTTCCAATTTAACTGAGATATAATTAATGACTGTATGTTGAATTGAGACAGAATTACTGTTTTAATAGTTAATTATCCTAGGTTGTTCCCTAGGCCACAATTCCATGGTGATTAGGATTCCAGTCTTTTAAAATACGACCTAGAGATTTAGGGAAAGGAACTCTCTAGAAGGTTTTAGCCAATCAGTGTAATAACACTAGCGAATCTATTGTATGGATTGTTGAGCATGCTGATTATTTTGGAGAAGTACAACTTACTAGAGTGAAACCAAGTTTTGAAGGGCATATTTTTAAATCTAACTGTATCTCTGGATGTTGCCATGCTATGGAAATTCCCCAGACGCCACTGGGATGATTGTGAAGAGCAGCACCTAAGGGGGAGGCTGGGTTTATATAAGCCTGAGAGCCAGAAACATAAGCAAATAAGCGGTTTTCAAGCTGACAGGTTTTCATACAAAAACTATGAGTCATAGTGGTACTAAAGCTTCATCCAGCCAGCGCTTACTTACTCCACATTATTTGGATTATCTGGAGTAAAGTACATCCAGGGTGTGTTCCAATACAGCTTAGAGACTGACCTGAGTCTTCAATGTCCCAACAGTTTTTAAAGATTCCATACCTTTAGTGGACTAAAGCTCCCAAAATTGAGCTAAAAGAGGACTATCTTAATGCATATTAAATTAGTTCTCACTCCCTTTAAGACCATTAGGGTGCGTCTACATGCCAAAAATACTCCAGTTTAAGCTTGTTTTGCTTCGGAGCATCTCCATGCACAGCTTTACTCTGGGCTACATCAGGCGCAAAGGAGGAAAATCCGCGGCAGAAACCACCCACCCCCTTCAAACAGTACTACATCTGACTTATGGGGAAACCGCGGATTATCCTTGGAGCACGGAGATGCACATGGATTTCTTTAAAGTGTCTTTCCAGCTACATTAATCTTTCTCACTGTTTACGTGTGTGTGTGAAAACATTCCTTTCCTTGGCCACCACAGTTAAAAACATAACCAAGGCTTGTAACATAGTTACAAACATAATTAAAAGCAGATCGCTCCCTGCAGCCTGTCAGCCAGCCAGCGGTCACATCCAGCCTCCCTACATTCCGTTTAAGTACACAAACAGACCACCAATCTCTTTCTTCTTAAAACAGATGTTTCCCCCTCTGTTGTTACGATAATTTGCATCACTCTCCCCTGATAGCAAGCACAGAATTTCTCTCCCCCTCCCAATAATGTGAAAGAAAGAGTTTGCTGGACAGCTTCTGCGCACAGGCAGCTGCAAGAAGTAAGCTGCTTTCAGTTATGCTTGTAACTATGTTACAAGCATTAGTTATGGAGAGAGCTAGCTGCTTTCAGTTATGCTTGTAACTCTTGGCAGCTAAGTAAAGGGATGATCTGTGTTGTGTTGTGGAGGTTCAATTGAGGTTTTTGCCTGTCATCGCTGCAGTGGGCGGGGGGGGGGGCAGGGGGGAGAAAAAGATGCGGGATCACAAAAAGCAGCTTGCATGGGGACAGGAAAGTATGTTTTAAATCCATGTTGCCCCAAACCACATGCGGACATTTTATTTCGAATTACAACCTGCATTTTTAAAATTCGATGCAAGAGAGAATAAAAAAGAGACCATGGAGACGTGCCCTTAGATTGATTTATTTTGCAAAGTCGGATTGGAGAAGTTGATTTTTGGGGGATGGACCATACTTTTGGGCTTGTTCCTATTTCCTCTTATTCAGTGATGAGCAGGAGGCTGAGAGCATCACTATTAGGGATAGGGGAGAGGAGAACCAAAGAGCAGACATGCAGAAGCTTGATCTGTCTCTTCTCTCCAGTTCCTGCAAGGACGAACAATGTATCCTGCATTTCCTTTCTCTCTCCTCCCTGCAAATAAAAGGAAAATGAAACAATTGTTTCCTTTCACTAAAAGAGGAGGATTGTGGAAATGCAACCCTTTAAAAGGCAGAGAGGAGACGATTCTGTCCCCCTCCCCTATGTTTCACACGCATACACCCATGCATGCAGAGGTCATTTCCTTTCTCTTGAGCTTCCCACCCCAATGATGTCATGGTTTGAAGGATGGACCACATGGGGAGGAGTTTGGTGTAGGGGAGGAGAGGGGAGGAGAGAATGACCATGTCCAGCACAGGAAGCATGAGGAGTGGGAACGAGTGAATCAGCAAATCTGATTTGCTGTGGGGATGCTTAGAAATCGCGCTCAGTGCTGATTTAAAATATTCTGGGTTAAAAATGCTGCGTGAGGACCTGGCCCCAGACACATTTTATTATTCATGTTGAATTCCAGATTGTACGAATGTCACATAACTGAGTCGGTCTCAGACTTGTAGAGGCAGTAGGAAAGCTTAAATTACACCAAGAATACTGCATTAAGGTTAAAGAAGAACCCAATTTGCTATGACGGCCAAGAATTCCATGACTGAACTGAGTCTGTGTTCAGACAAAAGCAAAGGTGTGCCACAGAAGAGCCTCAAAAAGACCTTGTGTGGCCCTCGTGTTCCCAAGCCTTCTCTAATCCACTTTTTCTAGTGCAGCATGTTCAGGGGGAGGGGCAGATTGGTGTGTGAACAATCCCATCTCTGAGCCATCTCAGAGATGCTTTATTTTGCTTGCCGGATCACGTCCTGAGTGATGCCACTCAGGTGTGAGGCAGGAACGAGGGGGGAAAGTGAGGCACACCCACGTAGATTCTGATCCTCCTGGGTAGACACAACAATTCCCACCTTCCATTATCCCCTCTAATCCTTCATCCTTCCCGCTGATATGAGTCATTCATGCGGCTGCATCACAAAACCAACTCTGTGATCAGATGGGATGAAAAGAGTTTTAAAAAGAGTTTCCATTCTAGGGATTTTGAGAGGCTGCCTTGGAGGACGGAAATCATTTCGTAAAGTTTGCTCTCGAATTTGAAACCAACGAACGTTTCTTCTTTTGGCAGCCTTGCCCTGTCAGTAGATGAGCTTTTATGTTAATTACTTAATTGCTGACAATATTCCTTGAATTTTCTTGGAGATGACAAAATTCAAGTTAGCGGCAGAAACGAGCAAGAAAACAGATGGTGACGGCTCTGTTTCTACCACTTTGGAAAGTGTCTTTACCGGGTTATTGTTGGGAGCTGATGCCATTTTACTTTGTAATTTTTCTATACTGTACTTTGTTCTCTTGTGTAATAACTGGAACTGCATTTGTAATGTTTCAATTTTGGGTTGCTGAATGCAATTAACCTGTACCGCTCACAACGTCTACCCTGGGCTTTGTCTTCCTTCCCTGCCTCTTCAGGCTCAGAAAAAAGAAGACAAGGAGCCACTGAGAAAATATTACAGCAATGAAATATGTTCAAAAAGCTTTCAAAATTCCACACAGAGCCGAGAATGTGTGAAGACCCAGCCTTATCTTTCATGCTAAAATTATACATTATCTGCATTTTTTTAAAAAAATGGGAAGGTAATGACTTCATATCTGACCTACACAAAAGTTAGCATGGAGCTCTTCCTGTGGTCATATAGAAGAGAAGCCGTTGTCTTCCACAACCCAATCAACAACCCAGGACAGGGTATGGGATTCTCTTTTGTTGCCCTAGGCAGTGTCAGGAGGTGGAGGATTCATTTATTCTTCTCCTTTCTTCATAGAACCTTTCAACTAATCCTCCAATGCAGGAAGCCAAGCAAAGAGCCTTTCTGTTGGTCTTGGCAATGAAAGAGATTCCCTTAAGGTGTCCCATGTATCCATCAAGAGAAAGCATGAAACAACATGATACAAATATCTTTTATGGGGTATTCATTCATTCTTTCTTTCTTTCTTTCTTTCTTTCTTTCTTTCTTTCTTTCTTTCTCTTTCTTTCTTTCTTTCTTTTTTTCTTTCTTTCTTTCTTTCTTTCTGTCTGTCTGTCTGTCTGTCTGTCTGTCTTTCTTTCTGGATAGCCAGTAACAGCATTATTACTTGAATCCAATAAATATGTTCTTATAAAATCATCTGAGATTTAATTATACAACAGTATTGGAGTTCAGTATTATTAGATCTGGAATGCTTCTGTTTGAATACTCCTATAAGGAGTCAGGGGCCTTTTCTGGAGAAGAAGGAGGAGGAGGAGGAGAAGAGTTAGCTTTTCTAGCCTGCTTTTCTCACCCATTTAAGGGGACTCAAAGTGGCTGACAAACCTAGTCTCCTCCCCACAACAGGCACCCTATGAGATAGGTGGGGCTGTGAGATCTCAGAAGAGAGCTGTGACTAGCCCAGGGCCACCTAGCTGGCTTCATGGGTGAGTATGGAATTGAACCCGGTATTCCCGGATAAGAGTCCGGCTCCCTAACCACTAGACCAAACCTCATACTCTTCTGTGGTCAGAATTGGTGGGTCTAGAACAGCTGGGCCTGCTGATTTCAACTGTGGGAAGGCGTGATCTAGAACAGCGCTGTCTCCATGACAGCACTAATCCAAACCAGCCCATGTTTCAAGGTCAGACTCCCACACCTCTGAGGATCATGAACATTCCAAGGGGAATCACATTTTCTAGTGGTCCAGAACAAGAGAAGTGAGACTTCTGCATGCCTCTTGTGTTCTCTATCAGGACCCTCTGGTACATGGGTAGACTCAATTATATGGGTCTACTGGTGACCCTGAACAGACCCCACTACTCTGGATCACTCTCTATCTCATGCCGATGGAGTGAGCCATTGGGAGCAGAGCCTCACAGATTTGCACTAAAGTGCAGATCTATGCGACCCAGATCAGCACTATGGAGCCCTGAATTCTGCAGTAAGGGTCCATGCAGAAAGGACTGAGCAGAAATCATTTGAGCATCTGATTACACTGTAGTCTCCATAGGCTTATTATTTAACAAATTAACCACATTCGAGATATGATTCATCAACTTATAATAAATAGAATCAGCCCTTTAATGGAAAAAACAGATTTCTTGAATACCTTATTCAAAAATGCACCCAATGCCCTGCTTTTGAGCTTCCTGTAGACAGAAGTGGTTGACCACTGGAAGCACAGCTGATCAGAGAACAATGATACAGCTAAGACCAGAAACACTCCCTCATGGCATGTTCATCTGGAGGTTTTTTTTAACTCACCTATATAGTTGGTTTTTTTTAAGCAGCTGTGCTGCTGTAGCTACTTCAGAAAGAAGATCCGGATCTAAGAAGGTACCCGATGCGTCTCCACGAGCGATGTAGCACCCAATAACAATGGGTGCTAGGCATGCTTGCAGTAGAAATGTCGGAGCACCCATGTGGCAATTCTGACTCTCCCCACATTGGGCCCGTCCATCAACCCATGTTTTTTGTGGGGTGACATGCGGGGGGGGGGGGGAACCCTGGAGCGGCTCCTGAGGATCATAGAAGATTGTGGCAAATCTTTCTGGAGATTCTCTGGAGCTTGGCCAAAGCTCTGTAGAAAAGCCCCGTACAAATGGCCTAAGCTCTGAATTTGTGCCATTCTCTGGAGCCATCTTCAGAGATTAGGCACTGGCTTCGAAGCTTTGGGTTTCGGGGCATGCCTCCATGGGTGCCCCCCCCCCTGGGACCTGCCCCTAGACCCCACTGCCCGATCATGCTGCAAACGTGCACCATATAATCCGGATTTCATGGCCGCAGACCAGATTGTAGGCCCCTCTACAGGAAATCCGGACCCATTTAACCTGGATTTCCCTAGTACAGGTGGAAACAAATCTAGCTCTAATATGGTTTGCAGTGGAAACGGGGTCTTCCTGTTCTGAGCCTAATGGGTCAGAAGCCTAACTGGGTCCCTAGTGAGTACTTAATGGGTACTTAGTACTAGTGAAAACCCTCCTCAAAAAAGCCCACAAATGGGCACATCACAGGGCTTCAAGCTGTGTTCTGCCTTGTCTCTGCTTTTCAAGTATGGGCTGCTGGCTGAGTATAACAGCATGTTTTGAGTTTTCTTAGGAACGACTTTGTCTACAAATGCTAATTACTGTCAATGAAGTGGAAAAAAATAAATCACCCATTCATGAGCTATTGCGAACCTGGTGCTTTTCTTCATTTTGGATCACAATCCCCTTGAGAGCCAGTTTGCAAAGCAATCGTAGCTAGAGCTGATAGGAATTGTCAAAGATATCAGAAATGGTCATTACTAAGCTAGGTGATCATGTGTATGAGAAAGTCCACAGCCGCGTCATTAAAGCAAGCTACCACACACAGCCTCTTCTTTAATTCGGGCAGCTGCTTAATCTCTTGATAATCAAGAATGAATTAACTTCAATTAGACTGCAAAATTACAACACTTTATCAGTTTCAGTTAAAATGACTTCAGCTACAGTGATATAATGTTTAATTCTGAGCCCTCGTTGGTGCAGTCAATTTCTCGGCCGCCCAATTATCACTTCCCCGAAACAATGGAAATATTATGAGACAATCGGGTTCTCTAAAGGATGGAGAGATGCTCGTCTTGGGCAGACTGAGGAAAGGTATCACTTCTAGGGGTGTGCATGAATGTATTTTTGGCATTCAAACTTGAGTCAAATAGAATATTCAAAAATTCAATTCGATTCAAATGTTAAAAATCTGGATTTCCGAAAATCAAATTAGAATACAGATTATTTGAATCCGCAAATCTGATTTGTATTCAAAAATATGAATGTCGACATTTGTATCAGTTTTACAAATCTGTGCACATCCCATATGCATCCCATTTTCATCCTGTACTATATGTGCAAATACGCATAATTTTCTACCATATTTGAATGCAAGAGATTCTAATCTATACATTTGAATCATTGGAATATCTGTATTGGATTTTTGGAAGTTTGAAAATCCGTTCGAATGTCGAAATCCGAATATTGTTAAATCTGATTTATGTCAATATTCGCCGAATTCGAATTGGATTTTTGAATTCTGGAATATTCGTGCACATCCCTAATCACTTCTTCCTTTCACTTTAGAGGTAGATAGTACACCTTGGGATCTCTTGCTGTGTTGCTTGCAAACAGCTGCTTCAGTTTGCATGGAGACTGACCAAAATTACTTGTAATGAGCAAGATTTATATTGACCCACTTAAAACTTCAAGCTTTACCTAGCAACTAAATGCAGCTTCCATTATTATCAAATTATTTGGAAGGCAACACACTGAGAGAAGAGGTTCATCCCCCCCCCCCCCCCTTAGCAGCATGATTGTAACCTGTGCATTTAGTTCTGATTTCACTAGCAACCAAAGCGAATAATTTTCTCTTTATTCCTTGCAATTAAGGCAGGAGAAATGATGTGTAAATGAAACCCCCATATACTTCCAAGAAAGATGTATATGCCCATGTTATACAAATAAAATGTTGCTTGTGGTAACTTCAAATAGCTAGGATTAGTCAATCTAGAGTAACTCCCCTAATGATCCCATGGCATATCCACTGCTCATTAACCTACAAACTCTCCTTGTAATCTTCCTCTATATTAGTGATGCCCTCACTAGCAGCTAGTAAAATTCTCTGAACTAAATTGGTCCTCCATTTTTCCTCTTTCATTGCGGTTACAGAAGGAAGGGAGAAAGATGTAACCGAAGAAGGGCAGGTTGTTTGAACAGACATTTCCCTGAGAACAGAAGCTTCAGAATAGTAAAATTCTACAGGAAAGGGTTGTTCCCATCTGGCTTTTATTGCAGTTTGAAAACAATTTGAATTTTCTTTTGCCCCATTACAGATTGGGTTCCCGCATTTTCCAAGGAGTAAATCACTAAAAACCGCAATAAAAAAATGCCGGAAAAAACAGCTCTCACTCCCATTTTTGCTACTAAAATGCTTTATCTTTATTTCTTTGGGAACAGTACCACAGTATTGCAGAGGAGATGTGTCATGAAACAGTTGGAATTTCACCTGGTAGGACAGCCCTTTGCCATCCCTCCTTTGCAGAGGAGTTTAAAGTGTTCAAGCCTCTTTCCCTCAGCAGGCCACTTCACGGTTTCATTTTCACTCACTTCACACTGATAACAAGTAAGAAGTTTCACTTTCACCCACTCCATTTCACACTGATAACAAGTTTCATTTTCCGCCCACGCTTCCCCTCACTTTCTCTTTTTTTGGCTGGGGAAAGACAGCTTGGCTGACTCATTCCTGCATGAACCAACCACAGTGGGAGGGCAGGAGAAAGGTGGGATAAAGGAGAAAGTTAGGGGAAGGTCTGGGAGAAGAGGCTTAGGGAGGTGATTTTGCGCAACATCATAAGCGATCCCCGTGGTCGTACTCGCTGAAAGTTCAGCTTTGCTGTGGGGAAGCAAACAGCAGCAGCAAAAGTAGGAGGGGAGTGGGAGCTGGGATTCCCCACCCTTGGCCATGTCATCGCAGGATCAAGCCCAACTGGGAGAGAGGGGTGGGCACCCCCGCTGGCAAAGGACGGGGAGGAAAATATTCGCTTTCCCTGATGCGTTTTTGAATAGTTTTCTTTGGGAACAGTATCAGGGTTGACTGCAATTTAAAACGAAAAAAATAGGAACAGCCAGTATGCACATTTGCATTGGCTTTAGCTTTGTTTCATTTTTAAAAACTTCAGTGGGATTGCAGCCCAGCTTGTCCCAAATGCTGATTATTCTTTGGTCTTTAACCCTAGAGCCATGTTATTTTGGACAATGCCAGGGACACGCACATCCTTACTGAGTACACCTGCAAAAAACCAACTCATTACCGTAAGTGGCTTGGCCTCCAGAGTAAAAAAAAGCCGTGTGGGATGGAAAACTATTCCAATGTTAAATGTATAGGGCATTAAACAACAGCTTTTGCTATTATCTGATAATAGTCTTGCAAGCTAGCTCTTCTTTGTTTGGCAGTCCTGGTGTTGGGAGAAGGAAAACTATGGACAATGGTATTTTCAGTTTGATAGATATGCTCTTCAACCGTTAACGTAAATTTATGTGGCTGAATCCAGTACCTTATGCAGAGTAATAATGCCCTTAACACATATCTAACTACCTAACTTTGGCTGCAAGACAATTCCCTTCAACATTATACAGTAAATCTAAGAGAGTTTTCCCTAGATAAAAGCCTCACTTTCTTCCATTGCTGGAAAAGTGAATAAAAATGCTGGGAAACTTTTAATGCTATCATGATTCACTTTCTTGCCTGTGTGCCTCTGTCTGAATGAGACGGAAGATGCTAAACTCATTTTACCCAAGACTAGTCTTCAAAGAAATGGCTGTTTTATTTGAAATACATTTGCTTTTCCAGATTATTTAACTTCCCCAAAATCCATTTGTCCTCTGATAGAGAATCAGTCAGACATTGCTGGTACACACATGGAGGAAAATGTGCCAAAAATAAATAAATAGAATACAAGATTAAGGATTCTGAGCCAACAAAGAGATCTGGAGCATTCACTGGGCTCGGATGCTGATGGCCACACAGTTTGTTCATTTTAAGTCAGCAAAAAAAGAGACATAGAAGACACGTGGCAGGCAGTGCAATCAGCACTCCATAGATTTCAAATGTCGCTCAGTCAAATTTTATGTACTGTACCTTTCTATATGTCCAGCTCACCTGTTCTTGAAGAATTTTCAGCATGGCCTGCGTGTGCGTGTGCTCTTCTTTCGCTTGCTCAAGTTCTGACTTTTTGTTGTTCAACTCCTCTTGGATTTTCAGCAGTTGCTGCATAAAAAAATAATGACCTGATTACAGATTTCCAAGATCTTGTGAGTCAACGGTCTCAGAGCCTCATGCGAGTGACGCTTTTCAGTTTCGTTCCATTTTCTGTTATTTATTGACTGTTACATCTAAGCTGAATAAGACATAAATTGCACGTCTAATTTTTCTTCAGCTCCGCAAGGCAGTGCACTTCTCTTAATGTAACAAACGTCACATTAAGCACTCGCTAGTTGCTGGAGATACCATCTGCAGAGTTGCCATCAAACATCCATCTCAACCAAAGCCTTATTTGTAGAAGGAAACACTCTGGTTTTAATAATGCCAGGGAAAACACTTTGGTCCATAAATAATGTACAAATGCAGCCCTTTAATATAATTAGTCACTGGCCCAACGCCATCTCATTTTGCACAAAGCCATAATCTGAAATGTATTTATGCTGAGTTGCAAGATGGCAGAGGAGGCTTTTCCTCCTGAGCAACCACTGCAGTGGGAGATGATTAAATCAGCGAGACCAAAGCAGGGAAAAATGCTGATGGGAATTATTAAAAGACAGGAGCTAAATGACCAAAGAGGATCTTTATGTAGGAAGTTCCAAGACGCTCTTAAACCAAACTGATTTTTTTAAATCCAGGGTAGAACCTCACGACTGGATAGAGAGCAGTGTAAATGGAAGCCAGTTTAGTGTTCGTAGCTTTCCCCAAAAATAAATGCTTCAAAATGAGGCGAGTGTGATTCAAAACTACTTTCCTATCATTTCAGAATATACACTTTATATGACCAAGATTTATTTAATCACTGGATTTAATTTCTCTTAAATCTATTCATCTGCACACAGATGACGGGCAACAGGGTCATCGCCTCCTGCTGTCCTTCTCATGAGCTGAAAGCCTCCAGGTTGCCCTATTAGTAAGGCGACTGCTCAGCAGATCTAACAAAAGGAGGACTGAACAGGTTTACATAAAGCGACCTGGGATTACTGTTTAGCAATAAGTGAAAGATGTAAAGTACCTTCTAGGCACCTGTATGGCTTGTTTCTGAAAGGCTCACATGCCTTATGAACTAGAATGATGTCAGACTTGCTGGCTGGAAACCCTAACAAAATCAACTTTAGAAGTGAGGGAGCCAAAGGAGGAGGAGGAGGAGGAGGAAAAGAAGAAGAAGAAGAAGAAGAGTTGGCTTTTCTACCCCACTTTTCCCACCCATTTAAGGGGACTCAAAGCGGCTGACAAACCTTCTGTTCTTCTCCCCACAACAGACACCCAGTGAGGTAGGTGATAGCTCAGAAGAGAGCTGTGACTAGCCCAAGGTCACCCAGCTGGCTTCATGGAGGAGGGCAGAACCAAACCAGATAAGAGTCCAGATCTCTAACCACTAGACCACTTGTGCTTGCCTCTCCTTCCTGGATGCCCTGCCCATCCTTTTTAGGAGCTCGGAGAGGGTGGGGGTGCATGCTCCCACATGGAGCTGCATGGTCCCATTGCAAAATGCAACACAACTGTCAGGCCTCTGGGTCTTCCATTTACAAGCCCCGCAGTGGCTCGGGAAGGCACAGGCATCGTGACTATCCCCACAATGGCCCAAAGCATCGGGCGCTGTGGATGCTGCATTGTGCAAGGATCTTATGTTGCTCAGTGCAGCATGATACGGTCTGTGGCTAGCTCTGAAGAAAGAGTCAACCTTTGCTCAAATCATGACCAATCCTTAGATACTAAAAATTATCAGTTGATAAAGGAGTTTATTAAGGGAGAAGTGGTCATTTATTATTTATATTTCTATCCTGCCCTACACCTGAAGGTCTATAGTATACCTTAAAATCCAGGATATCAAAAAACCTACATGGATTTCGTCTTAAGTAACACTCAGAATTTGATAACAGAAGGAAATATAGTTGAAACAACTGAGACAAGTGACCACAGTGTTATAGAATTCAACATTTTAATTTTTTAAAATGAGGCAACTTCTCAAAAATGATAACTTTTCAATGAAAACAAAACTCAAGGAAAAGACAGAGAGCCAGCTCTTTCCCAAGCACTTTGGGTGCTTCCGCACAGGGGCAAATAAAACAGGATCTCTGGCACCCGGATTTATTAAAACCGGCTCCCAGGGGAACCGGTTTTAATAGCTCCAGGTGCACGGTAGATCCGGTTTTATGAGGTAGATCCGCATCTAAGAGATGCGGATCTACCCCGCACCCGTGCCTCTGCACACGCGGCACTGATCCAGATTGGAGGCGGGTGCTGTGCGGACGCAGAGCACCCGTCTCCGATCCGGGATGGAGGGCCCTTCCCTGGCCTGCCATGATTGGCTCGCCGGAGCCAAGCCTGCCGAGCTGGGGGACCTCGCCACCGCGGCTCGCCCTCGCCCCAGAAGTGGCGGATCACCGATTCTAGAGCCAGGGCAAGCTTCCCAAAAGCCCGCCCTAGCCCACCCTGGGGGGAGCGTGGCAGTTCCCCTCCTTACCTCTTCGGCGTTTCCCCGAAACTGAAAGCAGGTGTGCAGGATGCAGCGTGCCTGCGTTCTGCGCACCGCCTGAGTGGCCGGGGCTTCGCCTGGCAGCCCCTGCCGTCAGGAGCTGTTCCGCGCAGGCGCGGTGCCCTGACTTGCGCACCGGCCAATCAGGCGGCGCACAGGATGCAGGCACACTGCATCCTGGGTGCCTGCTTTCAGTTTTGGGGAGACACCGAAGAGGTAAGGAGGGGATCTGCCGTGCTCCCTCCAGGGTGGGCTAGGGCAGGCTTTTGGGAAGCTTGCCCTGGCTCCAGAAGCGGCGATCCGCCGCTTCTGGGGCAAGGGTGAGCCAAAAGTTAGGAGCCCCCCGGCTTGCCAGGCTTGGCTCTGGGGAGCCAATCATGGCGAGCCGGGGGAAGGCCCTGGTTTAGCACACTTGTGCTGTGTGGCCGCATCCGAAACGGATGAGGATTCACAGCACAAAACCACTAGATATGTGGTGTGCTAGAAACACCCTTTAAGCACACATTAAGTCCAGATAGGTGCGGACACACCCACCAGAAGCGTGCTATTTAGCCCCCACTAATGCAGACGCTCCGGCAGCAAACTGGTTTTGCAGCCGAAATCCGCATTAAAAATGGGCTCGCGGTGCGGACACCCCTCGCCAGAAGTGTCCTACTTAGCGACCCGTGTGCGGAGACACACATTGGAATGTGTGCTCAATGGGTGTTAAAGGGCCTGTGCGGAAGCACCCTTGGAGATTACTTCAAACCAAAATAATGGGGGATGGTCATAATGTATTCCAAAGATGAGGAAACACCCACTTAGAGACTAGAAAACAGCTGACATGAAATAAGACATTTTAGATAAGGAAACGGCCTTAGGAAAGTGGATGGCATTGACAGTTTGGTCTAGAGGTTAGGGAGCTGGACTCTTATTTGGGAAGGCAGGGCTTGATTCTACACTCCCCCATGAAGCCAGCTGGGTGACCTTGGGCTAGTCACAGCTCTCTTGCTGAGCTCTCACAGCCCCCCTACCTCACAGGGTATTCTGTTGTGGGGAGAAGAAGCTTTGTCAGCTGCTTTGAGTCCCATTAAAGGGGTGAGAAAAGCATGGTATAAAAGCCAACTCTCTTCTTCTTCTTCTTAAAGAAAAGGAAACACAAACTTTGGCAAAAGAAACGTAAGAAATCAGTAAGAGATGTAAGAAGAAAAAATCGAAGAGCATATTGCCAAGAATAATTGGCTTTTCTACCCTGCTTTTCTCACCCATTTAAGGGGATGCAAAGCAGCTGACAAAGCTTTTCTATTCTTCTCTCCACAACAGAACACCCTGTGAGGTAGGTGGGGCTGTGAGAGCTCAGAAGAGAGCTATGACTAGCCCAAGGTCACCCAGCTGGCTTCATGGGGGAGGGCAGATAAGAGTCCGGCTCCCTAACCACTAGACCAGACTGGCTCACAAGACTGTAAAGGTGGATGATAATTATAATAATCTTTAAATATACTAAAAACAGGGAAACACTTAAGAGTGGTGACTGGTTCTCTAGTGAGAGAACCCAGGGTGTACTGACAGGGGAGAAGTAAATTGCAGAGAAGCTGAATGTATTCTTTGCTTCTGTCTTCATGGCGGAATTACTTTACTCGCTCGCTCGCTCGCTCGCTCGCTCGCTCGCTCACTCACTCACTCACCCAAACCATAATCTCTGGTGTATGGTTAACAAAAAAGAACCCCCAATCATATAAAATATAAATAGTAGATAAAAGTGAATCAGGAAAAAGTACAAATACAACTGTAAAGACAGAAGTAAAATGCGGTTTGTGCATTTGGGCAGGCAGCGTGAAGAGGGATTAATAGTGAACATGGTTGTTGGAGCGGGACCACAGTGGGAGACGCAATATTTTTGATGTTGTCGCTTTCCCCGTATCTGGCTTTGATCTGCTGCAAATCAGCACGCTTCATTCACCACTGCCATCTCACTGCCTTTTTTCTGACTGCACATAAAAAGAAAAGTGGTATGAACAGAACGGAGACTACTGAAAAGCTCATAAATAAACACAAAAACCATTTTTAGCTGTTTATTGTTGAGAAAGGCAGGATATTTTTTTAAAAATAATAATGGTCAAACTCAGCTTGACAAGAAAGCATCTCAGTGTCTTTGATATGCTAACTAAATCCATTCTGCTTTGTAGCTTTCTGTATACCGCTCTGAATTTTTTAGCCAGAAGAATTACTCAAGCTCT
The DNA here is from genome assembly GCA_023333525.1 of Aspidoscelis tigris stejnegeri. NCBI lineage: Eukaryota > Metazoa > Chordata > Lepidosauria > Squamata > Teiidae > Aspidoscelis > Aspidoscelis tigris. The sequence goes on along the minus strand of JALMGA010000001.1, from coordinate 147,158,832 downwards.
TCCTTTGCATTTGCAAAAACAACTTCTTTCTTCCACTCAGCAATGCTATAAGGCTAGCTTTAATCATAATTTTACCCACAATCTATAAAGCAAAGGGTTAACGCTGTGCTATACCTTTGAAATGCATGCTGCCCGCCTTTGAACAATCTGAAACTGAAAACGTCCTCCTTGGCTGACAGTCTCTTATCTCTTTGACATTAACAATTTGCTTTTAGCTTTGCTTCAGAGTCATTTAGGTTCCAGACAGAACTCTGCCCCATAACCCATGTGGTGCCATCATGGTGGAAGGTACCTCTAATGAGGCAATATTTCTTGCATCAAAAACTCCAACTGCCTGCCTAACGTACAGATTGTAAGGAACATGGCACACGAAACATATGCAAAAACTCTGAAAACATCATTATCAGGCTAGGTTCAGTATTGGGACCGTTGCTTTTTAATTTATTCATCAGTGATCTAGAAGAAGGGGTACATAGTAAAATAGCAAAGTTGGCTGATGGTGCTAAATTATTCAGGATAGTAAAAACTGAAAGAGATTATAGAGAGCTCCAGAGGGATCTCTTGGCATTGGGAAAGCCATAAACTTCTGGGTTACCTGAGTTGTGCTTATATATATATATATTATGGCCCTTTTAGTCTGGCAGCACTGGAGATTCTGTGTTGTATTCCCTCTTTGAAATTTATAAGAAACCATTTTACCCAAAATATCACTATTCTGATGACACTTAACTCTCTTTCTTTTCCACTGTTTGAGCCCAAGAAAGTTGGAGAACTTCTAAACTGATGTTTTTGGTGGGTTTTGGAATTTCTGAGGAAATCTGGTCCAAGAAATACAGATGGAGATTTTTCTGCTCAAGAACATAGTTTATGAAAAATCTATGCCATCTGGAAGTTCTGCTGGATTTGGCATTAATTCGGGAAACCCAGATGGTGGCAACAACTAGAAGTAATTATTTTCCAGCTGTGAGCAGATTATCTGGACGTATCAAACTATGCATAGTTTTTGATCTGAGATGAAGCTTTCCTTATTAAAGAATTTGCATTCTCCCCCCTTTTAACTTACGAATATTTAGGGAAAGTATGAAAAAGAGACACAAAGGTTACTTAGTCCCTGTCCTTCCCAATATGTGGTATAGTGTGTCTGCCTCAAATTCCAGTGATTATGTATCTATTCATACCAATTTATGACTTGAAAGTTGTATGTCAGGCCAGACCCTATATAAGAGATTACCTATACAATGCGTCAGATCACTGGCCTTTCCATTTCCCTGATGCCTTTCACGATATCTTTGCTAGTCCTCTCTGGAAATGTTCAGGATTGGACTTAGGACTTAATTGTATCCAGAACAGATGCCCTACTGTTGCCCTATAGCAGGGGTCCTCAAACTACGGCCCGTGGGCCACATGCGGACCGCCGAGGACATTTATCTGGCCCACCAGGTGTTTTTGGCACCACTGCCTGTCCTGCATAGGAATTTGTTCATAGGTTTTTAAAAAACTATATTCCAACCCTCCAATGGTTTGAGGGACAGTGAACTGGCCCCCTGTTTAAAAAGTTTGAAGACCCCTGCCCTATAGCTCTTCACTTTTAGCTCATCGTCTGCCTCTCTCTTTTTGATAGGTACTTTTGGATAACTTTTTCTCCTTCAGTAAATGAAATGATTGTTTGAAAGCTGTATTCTGTGTTTACTTGGGTTGTCTTTGTTTATTACATTTTGTTTGAAGATCTGAAACAATTAAGTGTGAAAAATACCCCAAATTATAAGAAATCAAGAAGAGGGCAAATCCTTCCTTGTTGTCAGTTTTCATGGGACTATAGGTCACATTCGTGGCCTTCCATTATCTTGTCTGTTGTCACTAAACCAAAGCTGTCCAAAACTGTACTAAAATAATTTCTGGAAACCTTAGAAGAACACATCTGTAAGATAAATTCAAATTCGAATAGGATTTTTGAAAACCTGAATTTCTGAATTCAGATCGAATCTGGATTTTCAGAAATCCAATACGGATTTTCGAATGGTTCAACTGAATTTGATATTGTATATCACATCTGAATATCGGGTCTATTTGCGCATATAATACGGGATGCCAATGGGATACCAATGCAATGCAAATGGGATAAAAATGGGATGCGGATGGATTCGAAAATCAGATATGAATGTTCTTGACATTCGTATCATTCAATTTGAATTGGATTTTTGAAAATACGGATTTGGATAATCCAGATTCGAATTGGATTTTCAATAGTCTTGATTTGGGCATGACTACTTCTTCAGATGCTAGGGGGCCCAATGGGCACGTCTACTTCTTCAGATGCTAGGGGGCCCAATGGGAACGTCTACTTCTTCAGATGCTAGGGGGCCCAATGGGCACGTCTACTTCTTCAGATGCTAGGGGGCCCATGGGAACGTCTACTTCTTCAGATGCTAGGGGGCCCAATGGGAACGTCTACTTCTTCAGATGCTAGGGGGCCCAATGGGAACGTCTACTTCTTCAGATGACTCCCCTAGCATCTGAAGAAGCAGACATGTCTACGAAAGCTCATGCCACCAATCCTTCTCCTGTTAGTCTCCAAGTGCTACTAACTACCTTGCTGGACCTTTAGATAAACCAATAGACAGATCAGCTACAGGTTATTGAGAATCTGCACCCAGAAGAATTTCAAAAAATTAAAACTTTTTATTAAATGAGGGAAATCAGATGTTAGTTTTTCTGAGTACAACATATACAGCATTGAAGAATTTGGTTAGAACGCATGCAAACATTACACTTCTAGGTTTGTCCAAGTCCTAGCCATGTTTACTTAGCAATATTAGTACTTACTAAATGTGCATGTATTAAACTGTTTTGCATTATTTATACTTTTGCTGTTCCTCAAATGGATATTGCAGTGCGGGATTTTGGGGGGATGTAAAAGAAATCTAGGGCAGGGCTGTAGTCTAAAGACCTTTAAAGCTGCTAAAGAACTGGCAAATTATGTGAGCCCTGCAGGAGAGAATCAAAGCTCTTGTGATGGGCTTTCAAGATAAATACCCCCCCCCAAAAAAAAGGTCTCTTCTGTGATTTATGCAGTATAATTCACAGAGGCTAAAATAGCATTTATGAATTAACTCATCAGACAGTGAGTTCAGTAAATTCCGTTCTAGAACTCCTACACACTTTCTCATCCTGTAAACATCCCACTCCTCAGGTCTTACTAGAAAATTACCATCTTAAATCCAATCAGTGCTTCTGAAAGGCTAAATATAGGAAGCATTATAAAAGCCAGCGGAAACACGCTAGCCTTCTTGTGAACATTGTCATCACGGCCAAAAATGCTAACATTCACACAGCTGGAAATTTTCCTATGGATATGGACATTTCAAAGGCCTCATTCCCGTGCTGAGTATACTCCACAACAAACCTGAGTTCGCCTCGGAGCATCCCCAAGCAAAGCCTCTAATCCAGGCTACATGTGGGGCAAATGGCAGAAATCCGTGGCAACCCCCCCCTTTCCAACTGTTTTCACCACGAATTAGGAGGCAATCACACATTATCCTGGGGGCATGGGGTTACTGGGGGTGGAGATTGGTGATCGCAGCATTAGTGGGTGGGGTTTCGCCTGTGCTCGCTGTCCCCGCTGTGCGCGCTGTGATTGCAACTGCTTGGGGGATTCTGTCGAAGAAATTGGGCTGAAAGAGAAGGGATGAGGGTGCCAAATGGCTCTCCAGGTGCTTCTCGGGCTACAAGCATGACACTCCCTTCCCTGATCGCCCAATCGGCAAGGCATACATGGGTAAGGGGCTTGATTTAGCACATGAGCGCTGCGTCACCTTAATGGACAAAGCATTCGTGGCTTCCCTGCACGCAGGTGAAAAGATCAGAAGAAGGTGCTGCCTGGCAGAGGTATGCCCACTGTCAAGCGGAGGTGCGCACCTCCGCTAAACTGATTCAAACACTGAGCCGCGGCTTCAAGCAATGAGCCGCTTTCCCTTCCTATTATTCACCCCTTTTATCATTTTTATCTTATCGATGCAACGTGTGGTGTTTTGGGAGGTGCAACCGGGAGGGGTTTCCCCTGTCATCACTGCAGCAGGCGGGAGAGGGCATGGTGAGGTCAGCCAGGCTTCCTATCAGGGCAGAGGGGGTGGAGAAAAAAGGATGCGGTTTCCCAATGCAGGGCTTTACCACAGTTTTCATGGGGACAGGTGGATATATATAGCAGATTAAGTAACTGAATCTGGATGCAGACTGAGTCTTTTTCTAAGAGAGTTCTGGGTTGGGTGACATATTTTGGTTGCAAAGTATCCTAAATTCAGACAAAATGCAGTGAAGAGGTCTTGTGGATAACAGCAATTTGGTTGCTCTTCATCTTGGGATGCTACTAATACTCTTAATCCCATTTCTGTTTCCATGATGGGAGTTGTTACTCCTTGATTTGAGCATCCACAATTATCTGTACGATCAGTTGTGCCGACAGCCATGCTGTCAGATAAAACGACATACTTCACATTCCTTGACTTTACCCTTTTTTAAGGCTGGCCAAGTGGCAAATATGGAAGTCAAAGGAACAAACGGCTTTTGGCAGGATCCTCTTCCTCCATTCCACAGGCACATCTGGATAGTTCCAAAGGCAGTTGGTCCCATGAAGGAAGGGATGAGAGAGGAAGACAAGCCAGCCGCCAGCCAGCCTATGAGTGGGCCTGCGAGCATTTTGTGCCGCCCCTACCTCCTGCAAGTATATCTGAGGGAAGGGATGAGAAAGGAAGACCACGTGTTTATTATATTTGCTGTATTTTTTTTTTTGATGTAATGATTGTATTTTGCTTTGTATTTTGTTTCCATTTGTTGTAAACCACCTTGGTCAAAAGTTTCTTTTGGAAAGGTGCTATATAAATAGAAAATGGAAATGGAATGGAAATGGCTCCCAAACAGACAGGGCCAGGGGAAACAGAATGTTTGATGGTTTACATATCATAAGCTCATTGACTCACCTCTTAAATGCATACTGTTTTAATACATACTGTTATTGTTTTAATAATGTTTGATTTTAAATGTTGTTACCCGCCTGGAGACCCCCGGGTATAGGGTGGGATAAAAATGTAGACAGACAGACAGACAGACAGACAGACAGATAGATAGATAGATAGATAGATAGATAGATAGATAGATAGATAGATGATAGATAGATAGATAGATAGATAGATAGATAGATAGATAGATAGATAGATAGATAGATAGATAGATAGATAGATAGAAGCTTCATTTGCCTGGACCAAGATGGGCCTCTGAATTGCCAAAAGAGGGTTTATTTCCTAAATAATTTTGCACTTTAACCCCACCAGTTTGGACTTACTAGAACAAGGCCAAAACAGCCCTACTTGCTTTTGCTCCCGTTTATCTTCTGCACTTGCTTTGAGTTTCCTTTCTCTTGCTTTGGTGGGAACGATGAATTTTAGTGAGAGTCAGCAACCGATATGCTAAAATTACCCATTTAGACCTAAGTGCTCAAATAATGTTTACTTAATGTCCTTAAGTAATAGTAATGCCAAATATGAAATAACCTTGAGTCTAGAGAACATTATTGCTTAAATGTGCTGAATAAGTATTTATTGCCAAACCATACTGGAAGTGTGCAAAGAGGAGGCTTGATTGTAATGAGGAAAACAGAATGTGGAATCAGGAAAGGTTATGAATATTCTAAGGAGTGAGATAAACAACATGTAATGTGCTGTGAAAGCAAGAAGGCTATAGTAACCTCGCTTCTGTCGCACTAGGGGTCCCACTTTGCGGTTTTAGTGTAGGTGGCGCTCACGTAAAGGTGATCTTTAATAAAGCCCTTGAACTCTGACGCCCGTTTAGTTATTTTCAGTTTCTGACTCACTAGAAAATAGTTTCACAGCCTTTAAAGAGGAAAACTGTTTCCCACCTCACCATTTATGATGCAGGCAGCCATGTTCCAGACTCCTGCCCTGCATTTCCAGTATGGCTACACATCCAACTGAAGGATAATCAAGACCACAAACATTTAAAATATCTTCAGACGTGTGAAAATCTAATCAGTATCAAATCTAATTCTTCCCTCGTTCTGTATGGACTTTATTTCAAGCAGCCACAGCAAGCAAACAGTGGGCCTCTTGTGGAAGAGTGAGTGAGTGAGTGAGTGAGTGAGTGAGTGAGTGAGTGAGTGAGTGAGTGGATGACACCTCTCCTCCATATTACAGTCCAAAGACTATTGCAGCTACCAGACAACTGCTTGGAATTTGTAAATTCACTCAAGTGTATCCAGGCCAATATACTTAAACATGGCATAGTGAGCTGCCAAAATTCCCTTTCTCCGGGGTCATCATAGAACTTTGTTTTCATGGGCACTTATAGGTGGTTTACAACTTCATTGTTACAGCTTTTTTAGCACCAGGTCCCAATCTCATGTAATGCCTTTTTCTATACACTAAACTTGTCCACTGAATTCAGAAATGGACATCAAAGGTCCCTTTTTGTGGAGCCCCTCTGGCAAAAGCCTAGGTGAAAAATTGTGCTTTTTCAGTAATAGCTGCTTACTGAAATCTTGATTCCCAGACTTTCCAAGAAGTAAATCCCCAAAAAACGCATTTGAAAAACCCTTGGAAAAACAGCTCTTGCTCCCATTTTTGCTGCTAGCCTTCTTTATCTTTTTTGCTTTTGGAACAGTACCGCAGTATTGGGGGGGGGGATTGTGCCTTTTGGGTTGTCCCCCCCCCAATAGCCTTCTGTCCAATGTCTGGTGGTGGTGCGGGTGCGTCATTAAATGGGTGGGCTTTCAATCTCGGGAGGGCAGCCCCTTGCCATCCTTCTCGTGTTATGGTTCCCTTCCTCCTCTTTTGTGGTAGGTAGGGAGAAAAAGGTTTTGGGTTAGGGCAAAACAGAGGATAATATTGCCAAATAAAGGATCCATTTGGACATTTAAAAACCCTCTCCAGTCTGTTTCCCCCCCCCTCCTTTGTCCAGATCCAGTCTTGGCCTGCTGGCTACGTGACATCATGCACCATGGAAAGCCAGGGGCTCCTGTGTCATAGACAGTAGTCTACAAAGTCACAGTTAACTTATCCTTTTTATCTATTTTCATATTTATTTTATTATGACTTGCACTGAGAGCTTTGGGTATAGGGCAAGACATTTCCTAACAATCAAACAAATTAATGGCAGCGGGTCCCCAGTGACATTTCACCACTCTCCATATGATGCCCTGCTTCCATGGCTGCTTCCAGGGGGGCAGCAAAATGTTCTTGGCCTGAAAATGCAAGGCTGGGCAACCTGGTCTGCATCACATGCTGTGCTTCTGATCTAGAACGCTTTTCCCAGGTTGGCTGTGAGTCCTACAAAACACACCCATGGTGTGCCATGTAAATATTGTAGGAGATAATGTGGGACAAAAATTAAAAATAATTAGCAAAATTAAAAATAATGGGATACAGGAGATGGTACTTAAGACATTTTAAAGATGGTGTAGAACACCAGTACAAACAGCACATATGATTTCTGGTTTATCAACACAATGTCGAGCAACATTTTCTTTTGGAAAGGCGGTATATAAATAGCGGTGGAATAGGTGTGGAGGCAGAGGTACATATTTCCACGCCTGGTGGGAATGTGCTAGTATTAGAAGTTTTGGGGAAATTATCCAAAATCAAACTAATAACATCTTAAATATAAATGTGGTTTTAAACACTGGAAATAGCACTGTTCAATGTAGCATTAGGGAGACTAAGGGTGTTTTTCCACTGTCAAAAAAGTACCCATTTTTGCACCCTACAAGGACCCCTTTGGGTGTGAGCCGGATGATCCCATTTCTATCATGGCACCCATTTGGGACCCAATTGTTTCCACGGCCGCTGGGGAAATCCGGATCAAATGGGTACTTTCTGGCCTTTAATCCGGATTTTCTGTAGACCCCATTAATGGGGTCTGCAATGGGGTCTTCAGGCAGAAAATCTGGATTAAAGGGAGCCTGTTTCCATGCTTGTGTGGCAATGTGGTCTAGAGGAGGCTAGGGGGAGGGGGCACCCATGGGGTGGGGAGCCCAAAAACCTAAGCTTTGAAGTCATTTTGAAGTCACTTCAAAGTCTGTGCAAAATAGCTCCGGAGCATCCTTGAAGTCTGTGCTGATCTTGAGAGTGAACTTCGAAGTGACTCCGAAGATCAGAACAGACTTCAATGGAGCTGTTGGCACAGATTTCAAAGTGACTTCGAAATGACTTCAAAGCCACTTTGGAGATTGCACCCCCTGTCCACCCAAACACCTGGAGTGACAAGCAGAGCCCTCATGGGTAGATCCGGATTTCCAAATGGGTGTTCCAGTGTTTCCATGGCAGGGAGGCTAGCACCCATTGCTACTGGGTGCTAGACCACCCATGGAAACACATTGGGTACTTCCCATTCCTTAGATCCAGATCTTCTTAGATCCTGATTAAAGGAGCACGGTGGAAAAACACCCTAAGAGCAGATAAACAATATTTATTTGAGCAAGGATAGTACAAAATGGACAATAGAAAATGGTATAAATATCTAATGGAACAATACAGATTTGAAAAAAAAAATAAGGGAATGAAGATTTAAAAGCCAAGGTATCCATGGTGGAGGAAATAATAAGACTATTTCTTTGGATCAACTAAAGAGAAAAAGAGAAGACAAATCTAAATAAGGTTGTCTTTGCGTGGGGGGATGCATGTTAGTCACCGTTTTGTGTGTATTTTATTGTTATTTTGTATTGATAATAAAAATGTATTTTTAAAAAAAATATCCTGCCTTTCACTAAAGAGCCTCATTTAATACCAGCTTTATTTATAGCTGTATTTGCATATCTAGGAAATAACAAAGTTCTCTGGTGGGCAGCACTGGTAATACAGCTGAAGGTTTATTCCAGTAGTTTTTAAAGTCATGCTAAGTGATGTTTTATTGGGTCATTTTTGATTGACTGTGTAGTAAACAAGATCACTTTTTAGTATATTAATAATTGGTTTTAATACTTGCATGTGCCTGTTTTTAAAATTATTGTTAATGGGGGCTTATTGGTGTGTGTGTGTGTGTATAAAACATAGCCCTGTAATAGATATTCCTGGATAGAAGCATATTGCTGCCATGAATTTGCTTTGTGGGTTTCAAAAATCATTTTGCGTCGCTCTTATCCCGGGATTTATAATAGTCCACTGTATCTTATCGCTGCATGCGATATCAAAGGTGCTATACAAATATTCACAGATATTATTGTACATACTGAACATAATGTACAAAACTGGCTTATATTGATTCACACAAATGGTTTAATTTCCTCAGAAGCACGTTCTCAGGCAGAGCTCAGCTGGATTGTTTTTCAACATCACAGACACTGAACACCGCAGTAGAATTTACAGCCTTGCTAATCCTGCACTTACAGTTATAAAGTAAATACCCTTGGAAAAGCTCCACAAGAGCAATAACCCTCTTCCAGTGATAGGTGTCCATGATGCTGCCACCCCTGATGTTCTCTTTAGCCACTTGATAGACTATTGCCTGCTAGATAATACTCTAATTGCTTCACACAACAAGAAGTTTCTGCAATCACAGAAACACTTTTTATTTCAATAATACTAATAAATACATAGGGAGGACTTGAATCTGAGGAAATGATTCTTTGTGGGACTCGGGCCTTTTGTCAGCTGCTCTGGACGCCACTTGGCCTCAGCTGCCTCAATTTGTGTGCATGTGTTTTTGGCTTATTGTGCAATGTTTTGTATGATGTGCAATTTTTATAATGTATTTTTATTATAATGTTTTGATTATTATTTTGCATTATGTATCTTCTGTTGGTTGTAAACAGCCTTGGGCAAATAATAACAATGACAATAACAATAATATCCATCTGCCAGCTACAGAAAGCCACTTTGCTGGGATCTCCTTGTATCATTCGGTGATACATCATTCAGTCCTAGGCGCTTGGGAAGGGCCCGACTAGTGATAACAATGACCAAAACCAGCATAAATATCTTGTTTGCTGTGTGTTAATCATCATCATCATCCCCCAATGGGCGTGGCCTTGTCGTGGCGGTGGGGCTTGAGTGCTCCAATGAAGCTGAGAGCTAGGCAGGTGGTAGTGCAAACTACTGGCAGGTTCAAACATGCCGGAGTGGTCAAAGCAGAGGAGCCAGACTAAGTGCACCCAACCCATTTATCACAATGGAGACACAAACAAAAAAGAAGTCTATACTGGCTCGGTTGTCGCCCACGATAAAAAGGACTGCGGCGGTTGCTTAGGAACCTGGGCAATCGTCGACAAATGGGCTACAGGAACAAAATCCACAAACAAGGAAGCGGCAGAAATTCTCAAGGTCAGAGAATCGTATAGTCATGAAGTGTTACTACAAATCAGAACCTGGAAAATGAGGCTATCAAAAACAGATGCACCAGCTATGGAAACAAGAATACCCAGATTCGAAGATAACAGAACTGCGGCTAGCTGATCAGAGAAGATTCATAAGCGGGACTAAAGTGTTCAGTGAAGCTGAACTCGAAGAAATACGAAAAACTAATGAAACTGAAGCACCGCAGCCTATTGTGGCAGCAACAGAAGCTCCAACAAGACCAGGAGTCACTGATCAACTAGAACCTGATGAAAATCTGGAAATTCTGCAAGAAGAGGAAGAACAGCAGCATGAAGCCATGGATGAAACACCTGGCACATTGTCTCAAAGACAGCAGGAACTGAAGGACAGAATAATGGCTCATACAGCATCAAGTACAGAGCGAAAGCGACTGCCAATCCTAAAAACTATAGGCAGAAAATGACTTGTCCCACTGATGAATGACATCAACTCTGCCCTTGTAACTGTTCAGGTAGCATCAATCGAAGAACTGAACCAGCTCGCTTACAGTACAGCTGTGATAGTAACAGAAGAACTAGGGTTACTGCAGCCAAAACCAACTAGAAAATCAACTGGAAAGCCAAAGTAGAAAGTTCGACTGGAACTGAAAATAAAAAGCCTGAGATCAGATGCCAGCAACCTAAAAAATATGAAGGAGCAGAAACTGAACAATGATAAGACTAAAGAACATCTGATCAAAAAATACTGGCTGAATACAAGGAAAACTGATGAAGCTTTGGAAATCGTGAAACAGCAGGTAACAGCTACAGCCAGGAAAATCGAAAGATATGAAGCAAGAATCATCCAGTACAGGCAGAACCAAATGTTCCAGTCTAATCAGAGGCAGTTCTACCAGAGCCTGCATGAGCAAGTAGACAAGAAAATGGAAAAGCTAGAGAAAGAAGCAACAACCAACTTCTGGAAAGATCTCTGGGAGGCTGAAAAAGAATACAACAAAAGTGCTGGGTGGATAAAGGATTTCGAGAAGAAATTCTCCAAGAACAAAATGCGGCAGCAGGAAATAACACCTGAAATGGTCACAAAAAGAGTGAAGAAAGTGAAGAACTGGACATCCCCTGGCAATAATCAGTTGCATGGCTTCTGGATCAAATACCTGACCAGCCTGTATGCAAAAATGGCCGAACAGTTTAATGAAATGCTGCAAACAGGAAACATCAGTGAATGGCTAATAACTGGCAAAACATACTTAATACAGAAAGATGCAGCAAAGGGAGCCACACCAGGAAACTACAGGCCGATAACTTGTCTACCTACTATGCTCAAGCTGCTGACAGGCATAATAGCAGACAGAATTCAAGACTACCTCGAAGACAACATCATTCCAGTAGAGCAAAAAGGAAACAAACGGAGAAGCAGGGGCACAAAAGACCAGCTACTGATTGACAAAATGATTCTGGAGAACTGCAAAAGCCGAAAAACAAACAAACAAACATTGGATCGACTATAAAAAAGCTTTTGATTCCCTGCCACATGGTTGGATCACAAAGTGCCTGGAAACCATCGGGATCAGTCAAAACATCACAAAATTTATAGAAAGTGCGATGAAATGCTGGAAGACTTAGCTTTTTGTTGGAAATGAAAGCTACGGACTGATCAACATCAAAAGGGGCATCTTCCAGGGGGACTCATTGTCCCCACTGCTTTTCATTATCGCTATGATCCCGCTGTTACTCATCCTACAGAAAACAAACCTGGGCTATCAAACTGCCAGGAATTCACAGAAAATTTCACATCTACTGTACATGGATGACTTGAAGCTTTATGGAAAATCTGAAATTGAGATCCAGTCATTGACCAATACAGTGCGAATATTCAGCAGCGACATCAGTATGGAGTTTGGCCTGGACAAATGTGCCACAGTGGCAGTGAAGAAGGGGAAGATTACTGAAAGTGAAGGCATTGAAATGCCTAATGGTCAAGTCATCGGGTCCCACCAGTCAGAAGCCTACAAATACCTGGGCATCCTGCAACTGGATAACATTAAGCATGGCCATGTGAAATCTGTGGTCAGCAAAGAGTACATCCAGAGGACTAGAAAAATCTTGAAAAGTAAACTGAATGGCGGTAACACCATTAAGGCCACAAATACTTGGGCCATACCAGTCATTAGATACACTGCAGGAATTGTGAACTGGACTCAGCAGGAGCTGGACAACTTAGACAGAAAAACCAGAAAACTGATGACGATCCACCATGCACTACATCCTCGTAGGGATGTTGACAGGCTGTACTTGCCCAGGAAAGCAGGCGGTAGAGGACTTTTGCAAGTGAAGCAAACAGTGGAAGAAGAGAAGCATGCATTAGCAGATTATGTGGCAGAAAGCAAAGAATCAGCTTTGATTGAAGTCAACAACCAGAAGCTTCTCAAGGTGCAGCAAACCAAGAACCAGTACTGGAAAACTGCAATTCAATGCCGAACTGACAGCTGGCACAATAAAACACTGCATGGGCAGTTCCTGGAGAAGATCGAAGGCAAAGTGGACATGGAAAAGACCTTATCTTGGCTTACGAATGGAACATTGAAAAAGGAAACAGAAGGACTGATTCTTGCTGCACAAGAACAAGCAATAAGAACAAATGCCATCAAAGCCAGAATTGAAAAATCAGGGGAAGATCCAAAGTGCCGACTCTGCAAAGAAGTGGATGAAACAATCGACCATATACTCAGCTGCTGCAAGAAGATCACACAAACTGACTACAAGCAGAGACACAATGTTGTAGCACAAATGATCCACTGGAACTTGTGCCAAAAGTATCATCTGCCAGTGGCAAAGAACTGGTGGGATCACAAGCCAGAAAAAGTTGTTGAAAATGAACAGGCAAAACTACTTTGGGACCTCAGGCTTCAAACTGACCGAAAATTGGAGCATAACTCTCCTGATATTACAATTGCTGAGAAAGAGAAGGTGTGGATCATGGACGTCGCTATTCCAGGTGACAGCAGAATTGAGGAGAAACAGTTGGAGAAGCTCACCAGATATGAAGATCTGAGAATTGAACTTCAGCGACTCTGGCGAAAACCAGTGAAAGTGGTCCCAGTCATCCTCGGCACACTGGGCGCGGTGCCAAAAGATCTCAGCGGGCACCTAAAAACCATTGGCATTGACAAGATATCCATCTGCCAACTACAAAAAGCCACTTTACTGGGGTCTGCTCGCATAATTCACCAATACATCACGCAGTCCTAGGTGCTTGGGAAGTGCCCGACTAGTGATATAATACGAAATCCAGCATAGTGATCTCGTTTGCTGTGTGTAACTGTTGTTTTACATAATAATAATAAAATTTAGCTTTTGATTTGCCAGTCTGGTACATATAGAAAGGAAAATTGAAAAAGAAAATGAAAAATTGAGAAAAGAAGGTATGGGAGGACTACTTTACTAAAACACTGACTTGAGCAATTCCTTCACATTCAAGGATTTCCAGATAATTACATACTGATTTCCAGATAAGTAAGATGCTGCAGTACATATAGATGTCCATCCTGGCTCTTATTCTGTTTGGATCCCAAGTTGCATTTAGGTTGCTGGATAATTGCTCTTCTCTGCCTTTACAGTAAAAAGTCACTCAGTACTAAAAAATTTCTTGGATTTCCTGAGAGTGTCCACGAACCTGTTCTTATCTATTGGCCTACTCAGAAGGCAGACCTGGAATGTAAAAACCCAAGGAGTGATGGAGACACAGCTCAGGTGTATGAGGCTTTCTGTGGCCTAGGAGAGGATATAAGGAGCAATTCTGAAGTTGCTGCCTCATGCCCTGGCACATTCCAGGACCCCACCATACCCTGTCAATACAGGCTGCATTGGGTGAAAGGATGGCAGCCCTGGTGTATGGAGCTCAGGGTTGCCCTCCATGCTCAGATGCTGGCATTCACAAATGCAGCCTTGCCCAGAAGCAATGAAATTGGGCGGATGCTTTGGTGAACCAAAGTGATGGAGGCACCCCCCGTCCCCAAATACTTTTGGCCAATGAAGCGGAACTGCAGCAACGTTTTAGAGAACTCCAAATTTCAAGAGGAAGAAATTTCAGATTCACACTGAAAATACATAATACAACCATTATCAGTTACGAGGATAACACTTTAATTTTCCCATTAAGGGCGTGCCTTTACATGGCACGGAAAATCTGTATCATAGGGGAATAAGGGCAGAACACATGTTCCGCCCTCCTGAGTTTGGGACCAGTGGAAGGTGGTACAATATAGCACATCATCTAAAACTACAGTACTGCCCAGAGCCACAAGGGCTAGGGGATGTCGCCGTGGCCCAAGCTGATCCTGATCAGCTGTTGGTGTAGATGGTGCCCATCCAGCTCACTCCTTCCCTTGATCCAGATCAGTGGGCCAAGCTATTCTGAACCTATTGATGCAGGATACCTGCAGGTAAGTGCTGGAAGGGCCTGAGATATACTACATCACCTCCTTTAACCTTCAAAGGACCCTCATAAGGGACTGTTAACTTTGTGCCTTCCTGACTCAACCATCTGATCGCCAGCTTTAGGCCGTGCTCCCATTAGGGTTTTATTGCTCATTGAAAATGGTTTGAAAATTCTTTGTCCGCATTAGAAATTAGCTTCCCGCACTTTCACAGCAGTAAATTTTTAAAAAAGCATTTAAAAAACACTTGATTAAACAACTCTTGCTCCCATTTTTGTTGTTAAACGCTTTATTTTTTCCTTTGGGAACGGTATCCTGCCCACTAGCCTACTCGGCTGTCCTTTTGGCCACCGGCGCCTTCTCACCTGCCCACTCAGCTGCCTGTCCTTTTGGCCACCACCACCTCACCTGCCCACCCGCTTGGCTGCCCTTTTGGGCTGGGCCTCCTCCTCCTCCTCCTCCTCCTCCTCGCCTGTTCACCCGCTTGGCTGCCCGCTTGCTCAGCCGCTGCCGCCTCACTGCACCGCCGCCACCGCCTTGCTCACCTGCCCGTCTGCCCACCCTTTTGGCTGCTGCAGCCACAGCACTCCTGGGCCACGGGGAGGAGGACTGCCAGGCAGTGAACAAGAAAGCCCCCGCCCCCCTTTTGGCTACTCAACTTTAAAGAAGAATTAAGAAAAAACAATGGAAATGGGCCGACTGTGCGTTTGCCACCTTTTTTGTTAATTCCGCTTTAAAAAAGTCAAGTGGGATCACAGCCTTAGCGTTTTCCATTTCGAACTTGGTGCATTAATTGCTTTCATTTATGTGTAAATCCCATTATTATTTCATCCACTTTTAGAATTAAAGTCCAGCTGCAATTCAGCCTCTTGCCGGGAGTGTTTGTATTTTCTCTCTCCCCTTCCACGTGCATAAAAATGAATTACGTATGTATGTGTTGCAAAGCAGGGAGATATTTCTAGGAACTTTATTGATTTTAAAAAGTTATATACTGCTTCTTATTTAAAACAGCTTTAAGCAGTTTATATAGAAACATAATTAAAAATATACCGATAACTGAAGTTGGCAACCTTAATACTGGCAGGAGGGGTAGTATAGGGATAGTAAATTGCAATTCAGTGGTTTCTGGATCTTTCTGTGCTGGCAGCTAGAATGCTGCCAATGGGCATGACCTTTCTGCTGGCAGCACTGCTGTCCCTTAGCTACTCCCAGTTTCTGCTGGTAGTAGTCAGGGCAATGAAGTAAAGGAGACACAGCGGAGACAAACTGGAATTCCATCTAATCCAAACCCAATTCGGCTTAGGCAGATTGGCATCTGCTTTGTAACAGCAACATGCTATTTTATTTTTATTATTTCATTACATTTTATTTTAGCAGTGACAGCTAAAAAAAAAAAAAGATGGCAGAGATGGGAAAAGCCACCAGAGTCAAAAAGTACATCTACCATGAACTCCTCATACAGTAGTTATATTCTAAGGGCCTACATCGCATTTTGTGTGAAGATTGTCCAAATGTCCCGATTTCCTCTATAAAAATGTGTTATTAGCAGGTACGGATGAAATCAACAAAGATTAAGGAAATGCATACAAAACTAATCTATAGGTGGTACTTAACCCCAGTCCTTATTGCAAGAATAACAAGACCACACACAGCACAGTGCTGGAGACGAAGTAACGACACTCCTACATACTTCCATATGGTATGGGAACGCACACCCTTGCAGATATTCAGAAGGTCAGTGCAACAAGAAAGAGCAACAATAACTGGTGCATCCCTCCCTTTAGATCCACAGATCTATCTTTTGCAAAACCTGAATCCAATTCAAACTTCTTCTGACCTTAAAACTCTCTTGCATTTCATCATTCATGCAAGAAATATAATAATAGCTAAACAATGGAAACAAGCACAAACATTGAATATAAGAGAATGGTACCCACAACTTTGGGACATTGCAATGAACAAATCTGTGACTATCTTAAAAAATAAGATGTTGGAAGAAGGACGACAAGAGGCGTGGAAGAAAGTTTGGATTCCTCTTCTCGGGACCGCACAAAACAGTAATAACATCAGTATACCTGATGAAGCTCATTTCTTGAGAATTGTAAACTAGAATTTAACTTTAACAAACACATCCATGTCCAAGGAGGAAGGGGGAGGGTAGAAGGGGAGGGTGGAGGGTGGGTTGAAAAGTGTAAATGTATAAGTTATTAAATTGCATAGACTTATTATTAAAATAAAGTTGTGAAAAAATGTTGCATTATTAGAATTTTTCAGAATATTTACATACTGGCTTCAGTTCAAAAATTGAGAACTTGGTTATGAAGCTGCCACACTGACTTCCTGCCAATTTGATGGGGGACTGAAAGAATATGAAACTTGAGTTCATGCAAAACCCAGTAAGTAGCAACAGACCAAAACAACCACATTATAAATCTATGGTGATGCCACATTTGGAATATTGTGTACAATTCTGGTCACCGCATCTCAAAAAGGATATTGTGGAACTAGAGAAGGTGCAGAGAAGGGCAACCAGAATGATTAAGGGTCTGGAACACCTCCCTTACGAAACCAGGCTGCAACGTCTAGGCCTCTTCAGTCTGGAGAGACGGCGTTTAAGAGGGGACCTGATTGAAGTATATAAAATTATGCACGGGATAGAGAAAATAGAACCAGGGGGCATCTATGAAGCTGATGGGTAGGAGAGTTGGATCCAACAAGGGGAAGTATTTCTTCACTCAGAGGGTCATCAGTTTATGGAATTTGCTGCCGGAAGAAGTGGTGACAGCTACCAATCTAGATGGCTTCAAGGTAGGGTTAGACAAATTTATGGATGACAGATGTATCAATGGCTACTAGAATGAATGCCTAGGTGCATCTTTCAGGCTGGGGGGGGGAGTGGGACACTTCTAAGGCCATTTGCTGGGTTTCTAGTGCAGGAACAGGTTTGTCCTTGTCTCTGCTTGAGATGCCCATGAGCATTTGGTGGGCCACTGTGTGCGATGGGATGCTGGACTAGATGGGCTGTGGCCTGATCCAGCAGGGCTTCTCTTATGTTCTTATGTTCTAACCAGCTAGGCAAGGTTGGGAATACAACACTCCATTTTAGACTTAAGTACCTGTTGCATGCCTTGTAAGGTTTGCTGCAAGAACTGGAGCTGTTGGTCTTTTGTCAGGCTTTCTTCTGTACGAAACAGTTGCCCTTTCTCTTGTTTCAGAAGCTCTACTTCATTCCGGTACGCATCCAGCTGCCACCTGAGACTGTCGTTTTCTTCCTTAAGTGCGTAAGCTTGAGCAGCTAAAGCTGGGAGAAGAAAAACATTCCAGGAATTAATACAGCAAAACCTTAGAAGGCTTTGAGGTACAGCCATTGCCACTGGGAATGACCTTTTTTGTATGAAAATACAGTTGGACCCCCATATCCACTGATTCGGTAACCACTGTTTCGATTAACTACAGTTACCTGATTGGTCCACACCCCACCCATGTGGGCAACATAGGGGGAAAGCACCCAGAACTGGAAGGCCTATTTCAGCCTCTGCAGAGGGTTAGAATAGGCATGTGACACCACTGGAGTCCATCCCAAAATGTAAGAGGTGCCTCGGAGGCGGGGAGGAGTCGTCTGTTGGCATCGCACACCTATTCCAACACTATCCAGAGGCTGAAATAGGCTTTTTGGAGGACGGGTTGCATGACCCCAGAACGAGAGGGCCGCAATTACCCAGAGTTTCAGGTAACCACTCTAGGAGCCAGAACGTGTCCCCAGCAGATACAGGGTTCCTAGTGTATAGCATTTTACAGAGTCACTTGAAGATGAGTACCTGCGGTGGTGCATTCTTGCCCATTTCAGCAGAAGTAAAGCTTCCTAGGGCAAGGGTTGCATTCCAGGGCGAAACAACCCTGTCATATCTCCCTTCAAAAAGTCAAAACAGTACAGTGCTCAGGGACAATCTGTGTAGCTGTCCACAAGCGCAGCATGCTCCATGAGCAGGCTTCTGAGTGACTCCTGAGCTTCCTTCCTATAACACCATATATGGTTCTTCCTATAGCACTATCCTTGTAGTAAGCCTGTTCTATCTGGTTTTCCTCAGTTCACCAAATATGGGCAACCAGAGTATTTTTCCACTGAGCAGATGTATCATGTGTAACAGGCATAAAAGCCTGGAGATGTTTCAATAAGGCTTGCTGTGCTACCATCTTCACACCATCCATGCGTCCGTGTTGTTAATCATTACAACAAGTCCCAACCATCCTTTGCTTGGTACACCAAATGTCAATCAGACCAGGAAATCCATGATATAGAGCAGATTTTTTTTTTGTCTCCTTTTCACTCAGTACTCAGCTGTATTATTGGTTCAGCAGGTTCTGTTGTGGACAGTGACACCAAACATAGCTTAAACTACTTCAGACTTTCTTGACTATAATTCTCTGGGCAAGCTAGAGATTTCCGAAGGAGTAAGAAAGGAATTGCCAAACAATTCCGTTCTCCTTACAGAATTTTCTCAACAGAGATGCAGCAAGCAACACAGAGATAACTACTTTGGTGGGATCAGGAGAAAAAATCACCATGGGTTCATTTCATACTCCAAAAGCGTGGTTGCGAAAAGCAGGAAAGAGAGGAGTGAGAACAGAAAGTTATGTTTCATCTTCCCCATCTCTACCCTTTTGCCTTCACACAAAGAGAGAAAAAACAACAGATACAAGAAAGGAGAGTTGGCTTTTCTACCCACTTTTCGCACCCATTTAAGGGGACTCAAAGCGGCTGACAAAGCTTTTCTATTCTTCTCCCCACAACAGAACACCCTGAGAGGTTGGTGGGGCTGTGATAGCTCAGAAGAGAGCTATGACTAGTCCAAAGTCACCCAGCTGGCTTCATGGGGGAGGGCAGAATCGAACCTGGTATTCCTGGATAAGAGTCCGTCTCCCTAACCATTAGACCAAACTGGCTCACAAGCCATGTTTCCTCTCCAAAAGGCATTTGGGGGATGGAGTGGAAAAAATTGGCAGAGGATGAAAGCCACCTTTTGGTCACCTTTAAATCTAGACACCAAATAAGGCTCTCTCCACCCACTGTCTCTTGGAAAGGTTCTCCTACCTTCTTCAAAAACATTTTTTTCCTTCAAAATATTATCTCCTGCGTCTTGCAAATAGCAGGAAAAAACAGCTCTCAAGTGTTTAAGGGCTGTTCTCATTTCTACTCTAACCCACATTTTCCAGCCTAGGCTGGCCTTTAGACAATCCAATGATTTCTAAGCAGCCTCTAAGCCATCCACCCCACCCAACCTTGGGTTGTATTTGCCTGAGCCAATCTAATCTTAGACTAATTTGGAATTTTGCACCTGTCAGATGCTTTAATTGTTCTTGAAACCATCCTCCATGATCTAAAGAATGCTTCCAAAATCTTTTTGCTGATCAATTACTTCTGCGTTATTGAACTGGCTCCAATCCAGCGTAAATGTGGTCAGGCTAAAATAGCTCAGTCTGATTTCCCAGGCTCAGCATCAGGCAATAAATGTGCAAAACCTCTGAAAATAATAGTCTCTGAAAAGTTCAGAGAATAATAGAATAAGCAATAAATAGCCCTAGCCAGAGTTATGGACCGAGGGCAAACCAGATCCCATTGGACAAAGTACTTCTACTGCATAACACACAGTAGACTGCATATCTTCTGAATCACAAAACTGGAAAATTCTACTAACTCTTTACTCAGATGTGGAATGTGTAAGGGTGGAGGCTATCACCCTTTTTATTATTATTTGTATTTCTATCCCACCCTATACTCGGAGGTCTCAGGGTGGGTAACAGTACTTTTTACATTCCCCACATTAAAACAAAACAATATATATTAAAACAGTAGTATCTACAACAACATTTAAAATCCAGAATGTTAAAACAAACCAAATATTTTATGTATGTATTTACATTCTATCCTACTCTATATCCTAAGATTTATTTTGTTGTTCTTCATTTATAAGCCGTCCTTCACAGTGACTCACAATATGGACAAGACCAAGGACTGTAATCTACCTTATCTTTAAAATATTCCAAAAAAAAAATGATGCCGTAACTCTGTTTAAATACATTCCGTCTATGCAGTCTAATGATCAGGTCTCACTTCAATAAACATTTTTTTTAAAAGAACTTATTCTAATATGTGAGTGAAAAACACATTCCCTACAATTTCCACAATCAGTGCTTGTCCTGTCCTTCACCTCACCTAAGAACATGTCTCATCATCTTCTGTGGAAGAAACTTCCAATTATTTATCTATTTCTGTCTTGCTGTTTTAATTCCACTGTGTGAGCTAAAAAATACCCATCCATTCAGGTGTACTTTTCTACCCCCAGATGGCTTAAAATCTTAAGTTATTCTTTAGTCCTTAATCCTACAGTTATATTTTTTTAGGAGCAAACCAGAAATTAGTGTACTTTATCTGACAATCCTGGCTCTCTTCAACACCTTTACACAACTCCCAAGACTCTGCAGGACATTGGGAACTTTTCCAGCTTCCAAAAGTGTGGTTACCACCATTATAGCTAGTGGGTAGGACTCTGGTGCATGTCCAAAGAGCCAGAGCATACATCATGCATGCAATGACATCACTGTGTGTGCATGCGTGCTGAAATGCAGTGCACAGCTCTGCCCACGGGGTGTGTATGGGGTGTGTGTGTAATGGCAAGGAAATTGCTTTTAGAAAGTGGATATGTTTGCCACACTGCAGGAATTCGGTAGTCACGTAAAGATGTCAGAGAACCACGACTGCAAAGTATAGCCCTTGACATTCCCAGGTTTCCACTGCAGTTTGTAGACCTCACTGCTGCTATAAATGACTTGGCCTGTGAGAAAGAAAAAAATCAGGATGGAAAAATGACCCTCATATCCATCAGTGGGGCTGCAATCCCACCTAAGTTTCTTACAACGAAACAAAGCTAAACCATCAGGAGGCTCTCTGCGCAGGCGCGTGGCCCTGGCCAGTCAGGAGGCGCGCAGGACGCAGGCATGGAGCCCCCTGGGACCTCGTGGCCAGACTCGGGGTGACTGCGAAGAGGTAAGGAGGGGATCACGCGCACTTTCCCCAGGGTGGGCTAGGGTGGGTTTCGGGGAAGCTCCCCTTGGCTCCAGAAGTGGCGGAGCCAATCATGGCAGGCCGGGGGAGGGGGGCCCTCCGAAGCACAGATTTGAGGTGGGTCTAAATCGTCCTTCTACCACATGTGCGGACGGAAGGGGTGTTGGTAGATCCGTATCAATTAGATACGGATCTACATTCTGAAATCCGGATCTACAATCTGGATTTACACTCTAAAACGGATTTACTAAATCCAGATGTAGCAGATCTGGATTTCAACTGGTAAGTGTGAGTGTCTTATATGCCGGCAAATACGGTAATATAATATGTCATGATATAGTATAGTATAATAATGTAACACAATATAATGTGATGTAATTATGTATAAAAATGTAGCATTAAACACAAAACAGGCAGAGACCACTTATAAAATTTACTTTTCATACAAAACATATATTTCACTTACATGAATAAAAATGTCTCTTCCACACAGAAACTATAGCCAGAACTGTGTCTCGTCATCACTCTGTTTTCTCTGCGCTAGCCATCTTTTTAGTCATGTCCCAAGGAAGCTGGTATTCAAATCCCTTTCCAAACCATCTCGACATATTTCAGTCTGGCTGCATCCAGCTGTGGTGGGATTACCTCACATATCATAGGCAACCCCAACACAGACCCACTTTTTTACCCCTACAAAGTGCTTTTAACTGTCACTGAAAAACCAAACACTGGTCACGGGTTTTTCAGCTGTAGCACTTCTTAGAGAGCCGTTGACCTTTCTGGATGGGGCGGCAATCTTATCTCTGTATGTGTGAGTGAAGGCTGAAACAGCCAATCTTGCACGGGCAGAGGCGGTGATGCACCCACCTGGGAATTTGATGGTAAAGCCCAATTGCCTGTGTGGCCACCACTGTTTCTATGTAGGAAGCAATAATACCAAGGGAGCACTATCCCACATTATTGCTTCAGCGCGCTATATGGAGCTGCCACAACATTTTTTCGTTAAAAATAAAGCATCTCAAAGGTCGCGTCCCCATGCACCCCATTTGTCTGAATTGGACTATTTTTAGTCTGGATGCAGGGTCAAGTTTGAATTCTGCCTGTCCCCATGCAATTGCTGATAACACAGGCTCTATTTGAATATGGCCATCTCCATGTAAATCCCATGTAACCCCCTGCATGGGGAAACAGCACCCTTTCCTCTTCGCCCCTTCTCATAGGAAGCCGGGTTGATGTCACCAACTCCTGTGCTGCCTGCTGCAGTGATGTCACACACACAACCCTTCATGGCACATAGGGCTGAAAGGCAATAATAATATAAAAATAATAAAAACAATATGAAAAAGCCAGATCGTTTTGCAAAGCTGCTGAGGTTTGGCGGCAGTTTTGTGGAGGTGTGCAACTCCATTCCACCCAGTACGGAAGCTTAGCGCTCATGCACTAAATTAAGCCATTTAAATTAAATTATTATGCCTGGCTTGGTGATGAGGGAAGCAGGTGGAATAACGGTCACAGAAAGGGGCTCATTTCTGTTTGATCACCATTTACTGCCAAAAATCCCCAAGCAGTTGCGATTGTCAATGCACAGGACAGGAACGGTGTGAAACCCCACCTCCAAATGCCGCCAGAGTCAATCTCCTCCCCACATAGCCCAGGACCATCCCCATGCGTGGACATGCCTCCCAAAATTATGTGGACTCTACTCCCAAACCATGCCAAGAACAGTTTTCTACAGACTAAATTTAGCATGGATTTGGGCAATTTGGTTCGCATAAAGTCTGGAAAAAGGGCTTTGCATGGGGACAGTCCCTCCGAATTTGGATTCGATTTGGACTATATAGCATCCAAAGGCAGCTCACAGATGATTTAGAGGTGGTACCTGCCATACCCTAGTGTGCCCATCCCAGAAAAAATTCCAAGCGCACCACCAGTGGCGTAGAGGAAAGAAAGGTCTACCTGCCACACTCAGCTATCATTAAGGTACTTTTAAGCTCCTTTTAAAAACTCTATGTAAATGCAGCCAAAATCTTTCTTCAAATGTAAAAGGTAAAGCTGTGCTCTGTATGGCAGGTGCAGCCCGTTCAATATTATTGATTTGGTCTGGTTACTATACTTCTTCTACAGTAATGCAACTGGGGATCGTGCCAGCTTTCTTAGCAGCTACATTTCCCTGCCAGCTTGTGATCAGCTCAGCATCTAGAAACTGTTCACATGTTCACGGCAAAAGCATTTTACATCTTTGCCTTTGAATTATTTTGAGGGAGTGAATTTAAATGCAGGATCTTTACCTTCATCTTTGCTAAATTTCTTCTCTTCGCCTTTGGCCCACTATTCTTCCCTATCAAGACAATTTTTAATATTTTCTCCAATGATCCTGTAATAGCTGCCACTCTGGCATTCAAAAGTGAGTGATTTCAAATCCCTTCTTGGCCAAAGAAGCCAATGGTTTGACCTTGGGCCAATCCATTCCTTTCAGCCTAACCTGCCCACGGGGTGCTGTGAGGATAAGATAGAGGAGGAAGGGATCATACGTGGCGCCTTGAACTGTGTGGAAGGATGGCAGAATATAAATGCCATAATTTAAATAAATATTCAATCCTATTTGGTCTAGTGGTTAGGGAGCCGGACTCTTATCTGGGTATACCGGGTTGGATTCCACCCTCCCCCATAAAGCCAGTTGGGTGACCTTCAGCTAGTCACAGCTCTCTTCTGAGTTCTCACAGCCCCACCTACCTCACAGGATGTTCTGTTGTGGGGAGAAGAATAGAAAAGCTTTGTTGGCCGCTTTGAGTCCCCTTAAATGGGTGAGAAAACCGGGGTACAAAAAACAACTCTTCTTCTTCTTCAATCTCATTTTGACCACCTCACCAAGTAACTTATACAATTATTAAACATCACGAAGCACTGGGGTGCTCCATTCAAGGGACCTTTCTCCATTCACTTCTCCATGGTCCCAATCAGTGGGTATGGACCAGGGCCAGCTAGCTGCTTCAGAATAGCTTGAAAGAACTTCAAGACCAGGCGCCAAGTGCTCCACTGGGGAACCCACTTTGGCAGCAAGCTTTGATGTGCCACCAACGTGAGTCCTCTGGGACTCCAGAAGGTGGAGAAGATGCATCTTTTCATGTTCAAGACTAGGCCATGAAGACTACCAGTAATCCTAATCAGAGATGGGGCATATCAGCCATGGGAGGAGCCTCACAGATCCGCACTAATATGTGAACTACTGAGAAGGGACCAAGATTTCCTTCTTCGTATCACAGAACCAAGAATGAGCACTATATGAATCCACTGTTTCCTAGATTTCTACTCCCCTCCGTTTCCACACTTGGGAGTGCAATGAATACCACCTCAAAGTTTTCCTGAAACTTTAAAGTTGTTAAGAACCTATTTAAATAGTTACAAGAGCCCCATCTACATGGAACTTTTTGGTTTCTCTATTGTCCCTCTGTTGTCTGTCTATTGCAGCAGACTTTAAAAATGCCGTTCAATTCTGGAATAAGCGTCCGTATGAGGCTCAGCAAAACGCGTTTAAAACGCACCTACTATCCACACGGAAGTGTGTTTTCTTTGCCCACATATTTTTTCCCTGCCCCCTCTCTGGTTGATAGGGTGCCAGCGGGAATGGGGAGGGACTGCGCTCTGCGTGGCCACAACCAGGAAGACAACCCCCGACAAGTCCAAAAGAAAAATAGCCATGGGGATTCACACGTTCTTTCCCCTGCCTGCAAAACCCACCAGAAACATTTATCACTTTGGGATCCAGAGCTTGCTTCCAAAGATAGTAATTTCACTGTAAAAATCCACCCCATACAGCAGTGGTTACACTGTAGCAATCTACCCACTCCACACCTGATAACAATGTTGCAATTCTGCAGAATTCTGGCTCTTTAAAAGTTCTGACCTTTAGAAAGGGAAAGGAAGGAAGGTGCTGCAGTTCTGGGAGATGTGTGAATGTTTAAAATTGTGTGGGCAGACGGCAGCAGCGGTAGAGCCAGGATGCTTTTTCTGGAGATCTTGTGAGTAACATAATGAATTGCTTCCACAAGATCTCCATCTGCCTACTGTTTTCTTGCATTCAGTATAGATCCTGAATACTGGCTGTGGATGAGAGGCAAAAAAAGAGAGAGAGAGAATTTTATTTGAAGAGAAAACAAGGGAGAAGGCTAAAAAAAAGAGGAAAGATGGGACCGCGGCCAGCAATCCCCACCCCCAAATACCTCTTTTGCCATGGAGCGTCTCCATGAACAGTGTTGCTAGGAATACCTGTGGCTTCCAAAAAGTGCGTTGGTAGTCTTGTTTAAAGGGGGGAGGTCTTTCTTCCACACATTTTCCTTTGTGGCATTGGAAGCCTGGAGAAAAGCCGTGCACGGAGATGCTCCGTGGCAAAAGAAGCTTTTTAACGGGCTTTTTATTGCATGAAGACGGGGCCAAGGTCTAATAAATGGAATCAGTAACAAAAACCTATTCACAGGTAGGAACAGATATGGTCGCCTAGGCAATAGTGTTTAAAATGTAGGACATAACTGTTAAAAGCACAATTTACTATTTCTCATTGCGGTTAATGATACTACAAAATTGCATTAAATTGGGGTTATGAATCGGAGAACAGATTTTCAAGGGGAAAGCTCCTATTTCTCTCTATTCCCATCTAGCCACGAGGCCCTCAGATGACCTTGGACCATTCACTGCTTCTTCAGCTAACCCAATTTACAAGGCTGCTGTGAGGAGTAAATGGACAAGGGGAGAAAAATGTTACCCACCTTGAATTCCCTGCAGGAAAAGGCAAGAAGCAAATTGAAAAATAATCAAATAAAAATATGTGTAGTGTTAAAAATGTA
Organism: Aspidoscelis tigris stejnegeri; assembly: GCA_023333525.1. Lineage (NCBI taxonomy): Eukaryota > Metazoa > Chordata > Lepidosauria > Squamata > Teiidae > Aspidoscelis > Aspidoscelis tigris. The sequence goes on along the minus strand of JALMGA010000001.1, from coordinate 147,132,177 downwards.
TTCGGTTTCATGGATTTGGATTCTGTTTCATTGCTGCCCTCAGTTAAGAACTCCTATTTATATTGACAAAGCATTCAGTGATTTCACGCAGGTCGTGTCCCCATGCATTATACAATCTGAATTGAATCTGAATTCGGTAAGGACTGTCCCCGTGCTGCCCGGACTTTATGCGGACCAAACCGCCCAAATCCGTGCTAAATTTAGTCCCGGGCTATCTGGGGAGGAGATTGGCATCATTAGGAGGTGGAGTTTCACGTTTAGCGCAGTTTGCATGGCGACAGCCATATTCGAATAGAGACTGCGTTATCGGCAATTGCATGGGGATGGGCACAATTCGAATTCAACCCTGCGTCTGGACTAAAAACAGTCCAATTTGGACTAAACAGAGTGCATGGAGATGCAGCTAGAATGTAACATTCATTACCTTCAAAACCTGGCCAGGATGTCCATATTATGGGATGGTGCATATCTCGGCTTTCAGTGATTTAGAACTTATATATACTGTATATAAAACCTGTTTTAAATAGGTGTAAATAAAAATAGCTTGCAGAGTGGAAGTGGGGAGGTTAGGACCATTCAGAAGAATTATGGTCCCCTGACAAATTTTCATCCTGGGCCCACCCTTCTACCATGGTGCCCCAAGATCATGATCCCTCTGACAGGTGTTTCTCTGCTACCAAAGGGCAGCCATGACTGATATGGTGGTAGGGAAGCAGAATGCAAAATGGCAGAGTGGTCTGAATACAATGAAGTGGGCTTGCTATAAACTAGGAATGTCATATGCCTGGTTTAGGGTGCCTCCAGTCACCCATAAAGCTTTGCAGCTGTTGTGTTGCCATCGGCCGTGTGGCAATCAATTGTCCACAGTGGCAGCACAGCAGCTGAGAAAATGCAATGTAAAAACATGCTGATTAATCAGCAGTTTGTTACTACACACACTTTGCCTCTCATGGTGCATGGATACAGCAGAGAATCAATCATCCCATTTCCCATGACCTTCCTGTACAGCTTTCCCTTGTCCTGTTGGGATGATGGGAAGTGGACGTGCTCTATCATATTTTCCTGACCCATTGGGCATTTTCTTTGCTGATCACATTTTTCACTTGCCTGTGCGGTATTCCCAAATATTCATAAGCCTCAGGCTAGCCGCACTTTATGGCTTGCTCATTGGGCATTGTGATGCCTTCGCTGTCTGTGATTTTTCCTTTCTTCAGTGCCACTGTGGCATATTTATGAATTCCATGCTGATATCTGTACTGAAGATGCAAACTGTTTTTGTCAAAGACTGGATCTCCATTTCAGTCATATGTAACAGTTGGGAAGTTTTCTGTGAATCTCTGGATATTTGGTACACAAGGTTTGGTTTTTGCAGAATTGTTGACAGTGGGATCATTGCAATGATGAAGAGCAATGGTGACAGTGAGTCACACTGGAAGATTCCTCTCCTGATGTTTACTGACCCATGGCTTTCACTTCCAACAAACAGTTCCGTCTTCCAGGGTTTCATCATATTTTCAGTAAAAGTACTGATGTTCTTTCAGATGCCGATGGTTTCCAGGCACTTGACGATCCAAGTGTGAGGCAGTGAGTCAAATGCTTTTTTTATAGTCAATCCAAGCCATATGTAGGCTGCTTCTTCAACTTTTGCAGTTCTCCACAACCAGTTTGTCAAACAGAAGTTGATCTTTTGTGCCTCTGCTTTTGCGTTTGTTTCCTTTTCGCTCTATTGGTAAGATGTTATTTTCCCCCAATAGTCATGGATTTTATTGGCTGTTGTGCCAGTAAGCAGTTTAAACATGGTCAGGAGACATGTTATTGGCCTATAATTTCCAGGTGTTGTACCCTTTTGTTGGATTTTTCTGAATTAGGTACATTTTTGTTGGATTTTTCTGAATTAGGTACATTGTTAGCCATTCACTGATTCTTCCATTTCTTAAATTTTCATTGAGTATGTGGCCAATGTTGGATGCAGATCCCTCAGATATTTGAACCAAAAACCATGCACTTGCTCTATGCCTGGGGATGTCCAGTTTTTAAACTCTTTTAACACAGTTTCTGACCATTTTGACTGTTATCACAAGCTCTTTTTTGAAAATTTATTTTGAAATTCCTTTATTCATTTATGTTAGTCTTTTTCATTATGGTTGCTGTTATTGTTATTATTAATTACATGGACCATATCTAGATGGAGGATAAATAATGTTTCTATTGCTCGGCTATGTTGGGATTGTGAGACATATCTGTGGCAACCCAAACATAGCCACACGACATAGGGATGATGACTTGCTAAGTGCTATTTTGGGAAAACCTGACTCTGAAAGAGAGTTTTCTGAAAATATTGCTATATCCTATCCATCTGGACGTTGCTGCTGGAAGCCACCATCTTGAAGATGCCCACAGTGCACGTGAGGGGCCCACTTCTGCATTGTTTAGCTAACAAGCAATTACTCCACGAGAGCTTCCCTCCAGCATACTGCTTCTTAGCATGATTTTTGGGCAGCGTCTGGAGGTGGCCATGGTTTCAAGCATCAGATGTGTTGTGACTCTTAGCGCCTACCATTTCTGCTTCTCACATTCATTTGGTGCTGCTGGCTGTAACTCACACAGAAACTTAAGGGCACAGACAATGATGGAAACAGAAATACTCCCAGCATACTCAAGCTGTGGACTTTGCCATTTGGAATTTTTCTCCAGCATAGGGATGTACATTGGCAGAGAAATGATGATGCGCAACCAAACATATAAAATGCAAATGATTTTTTAAAAAATGTTGGCACTACAGAAGCATTACTGCATTAGTAGCATTGAAAGACACTTAAGTCATTTCCTTAGGAAGCTCCATTTGGCCTCTTTTCAATTTAGAATGGCAGTTTTATTATCATAACTGATAGCAGGTGTTTGTGGAGAAATCGATTAGTATGCAGAGATGGAAATTACATTTAGCAAATGAATTGCAGTCTGCAGTGTAGATTGAAATTTGTGTAGCAAAGCACAGAGAACTGCAAAGATTGTACCACCAGTGTTATTTAAATAAATTATTTGGATATAAATATAGACAAGGATGAAAAGTGTGCCATCTAACATTTTAAGGACATTGTTATGTCCTACAGAGAAAACTTTCCTCTTGCTGCCGACATCTGGCGACAGTACGGATGCTCACAAAATATTTTACATTATTTAGCTTGGAACCGCAATAAAATCATGCCGTTATGAAGTTGCTACAATTAAATTCATAACTGTAACAAATTCTATGAGCGTTTGTTACTAAGGGCACATTATTGATTTACGCTGCTGATGGTATAATTTCCATGTTCAATATTATGGAATCTTTAATTGTCACTTGACAGGGGCAATATACTTAAATTATAGACAGTGTGAACTTCAAATGACACCTGAATGTACTTAAGACAAGAGACGGTTTCTCCTGGCATTGCTGACTGTTGCCTGACAAATGCGAGTGGTTTAACAGGAGCTCTTGAAGGCGGACATGTAGTGGAAGACTGGAAATGACAAATCACGTACGCAATTGTTTTGAATGATCCTTAAGGAACATACGGGAAGCAGGGACTGGGGGCAGCAGAGCCGCTTACAAAAGCATCTCTTCAGCTTCATCCAGACAGCAGCAGCACTTACTTAATCCACATGGTCTGGATAATCTAGAGTAAGGCACACCCGGACGCATCTCATTCCAGATTATCCCTGCTTTATTCTGGATTGTCCAAGTAATGTGGATTACGTAAGAGTTATCTGGATGAAGCCTTCTTCTCCTGAGGATTTCCCATTCTACCCATTCAAGCGATGATTTTTGGGTTTCTTGAATGGGTAGCACGTGAAATCTTGAGGGGAAGAAGGGCTCCAGACAACAATTGAGCTATTTTATTCATTCCCCTAATGTTTATGTTCTACCTCGCATGTTCTGGTTAACTTGCCAGTCCGAAGAACTAAGCTGTCTGTTCCCACTCTTTGTTCAAGCTTCTTCGAATCAAAGGGTCAATGCTTTTGCTAAATCTATTATTCCTTTCTTTCCTGGACAGGTAACAGGTCATTAAACCTAATCAATAGCCAATGAAATCTAGTTTTCCTTGGTAGACACATCTACAGGGAAAATGTTTATTTCTTCTTTCCTTTATTATCCGAGCCCTTCAGAGCAGAAAGGAAGACTCTCCACCCTGCAGAAATCGATAGAACAAGGCAACTTGCAGAGGAAAAATAGGAGAGTGGTTGTGGTTGTGAGAGAGTCAGAACTAGAAGGGACAAAATCAACTATATGTAAGTGATCACAGGTATGCTGACTTTCTAGATCATGAATCCAAGACTGTGTCTGCACCTCAGCAGAATAGGCTATGCTAAAGTGGGTGGGAGCTGCCCAGAGAACTAACCATGGCCCTTCACTGTGGGTTCCAAATACAGAGGGCCCTCAGAAGAAACCCCCCCCCCCAGAAGTGTGTCTTTGCCTGCACAGTCTAAGAGTCCCTAGTAAAGATTAAGAAGGGGTCTCTGGGCTCCCCTTCTGGACACTCGTGTAGTTTAGGGATGTGCACAAATGTTTTTTCATGTTCGTTTCAAATTGAATGCAAGGAAATTCCTATTTGTTCCAATAGCGCCCCTTTGAATGTGGCAGGATTTGAATTTGATACAAATGTTTTTTGAATGCTATTCAAATCCAATTCAAATCCCTGCTGCCAGACATGCTTACAAATCCCTCACAAATCCCCTACAGATCTGCTCTCACTGCACCAAATCCACTCTGGATCCACTTCAAATCTGCTCTAAATCCAACTTGAATCTTCTCTGGATCTGCTGCAAATGTGACCGGACAGCTGCTTTCCCACCTCCCTGGGTTGACGAACACACTGAACCTTCAAATGAATGTATAGAAGCATTTGGTTCACATTTGAATGTCAATCTTTGAATGTAGCCAAGGCCCAGTTTGAATGCAGATGTCTGAATTTAGTTAAATTTGATTGAATTTCAAATGTGACGAATATCTGTGCAATCCCTAGTATGGTGTTCACGTACGCTCCATCCGCACAGGACAGAGAACGGTCTGAGCTGGTGCCCCCAAAATGGTCTGGTATATCAACAGACCTCTACCAGCTAACTAAGAGGCAGTATACCACTCTTTTCAGCAGTGAAACAATGCCATTACGTGCCCATTAATGGGTACTTAATGGGTACTTGTAGTGACAGTGGAAAAACACCCAATGCCTCCCTCCCTGAACCACTATCATCATCATCATCAATTTATTTATTTATTTATTTATTTATTTATTTATTTATTTATTTATTTATTTATTTCCTGCCCTTCTCCTAAGATGGGACCCACAGCAGCACACAACACTCAAGTAACATTTTAAAAACACACGCACCATAGTACAAACATCAAAATAAAAATGAAACAGCTGTTAACAGTTATAATCAACACAAACATCCAAAAAGCCAGCTAAAACATCATTAGAATTAAATAAAAGTTAAATAAAAGCCTGCCTCATACATATCTGTATGCATTTGTGCTTATAATACGTGACGAAAACAGGATGCATGCAGGATAAAACGGGATGCGTACGAAATGCGTACAGATACATATAACACATGTGAATGTTGTCGCCATATGTATCTTCAAATACGAATATTGTCAACATTCATATCTTAAGATTTGAATCTAATATTCGAACGAATAGACTCAAATGTATTAGATTCTAATTGGATTTTGTTGCATCTGGATTCTAAACATTCGATCAAATTGAATGTTTTGATATTCGATTAGACTCAAATCCGAATGCAAAAAATAATTGTGCAAGTTCCTCCGCACGCTGTGTCTTTATATCATGGTTTTGCCATAGCAGAAGGACATAAATGTTAAAACTCAATGAATCTGTGAGAAAATCTCAGGATGCAGAGGTGAGAATCTCAGCTTAAATGAAGAGCTGCAAAAATCGCAATCTATTACTTTTGCAGCTATATATGCCTTACATAATTATAAGCATAATGAAGGCAATCAGGAAGGCTTCTTCATCAGTGATAAATTTTCCTATCAAAGAATATTGGTGGTGGTTGCATAACTGCTAAAACATTTGGTATTCATTGTGCTAAACATTATATAAGTAGCAAGGGAGGCACTGCATACATATGGGATCATTAAAATTACTTTCAGGATAATTTCAAACTCAGATGAGTGTAAAAAACGGTAAACACGTATGGCAGTTCTAGGAAGCAAAGCTAACACATTCTTGCCACTATTAATGCAGACTAATTTGAATGATTTGATTATTTTTGTAAAAAGTGGTTATTCCACCCCATTACAGTTTATTAAAAGCAGGCAATTTCTAAAGACTGGAAACCTAGACAGGAGAAAACTGTCATATAAGACTAAATCACCAGGGGGTGGGGAGGGAGGGCAGAAGCTGATGCATGAATGGGCTTCTGATGTGGCATTTCCCAGGCTGACCCAGAGACCAACTAAGATATCATAGGTTGCATGCAGACATCACTTACTTATTCCACTATATTTGGTTATTCCAGGATAAAGCATGGTTATCCCAGAATTCCCAAGGCTGCAGTAAGACACAGCAAAGCTCGGGGGGGGGGGGTTGTTCATATATTAGTCTTCCCCTCCCTCCTCTAACATAATGGCTGCATCCCCATGGCATGCGTTAATTCAGTTTAACAAATCCGAAACAACTGATCTGCGATAAATCCGGCTACACGTTTTGCAGTTTAACCTGGTTTGGAGGGCATACGATTCCAGCGTTAACTCGGATTGAGTCTTCGGAGACTCCACGGGCGGCATCATTGCGAGTCAATTGGGCCCACCCCCTCTCTTTGATTGGTGATCCCTCCCTTTGCGTCATCTATGCTTCGTCGGGGATCCCCTTCCTTACTTCCTGCCTGCCTGCCTGCCTGCCTTCTCCAGATGGTCTCCCCCACCATCCCTGGGCGCCCTTCTGCCGCTCATCAGCTGGGGGTAGACCCCCTCTGCTCCGGGGATTCCTGCCATCGGGGCGCCCAGCAAGCGGGCGCAGAGGGGAAGGCTCTCCATCCATCCATCCATCCATCCATCCATCCATCCATCCTTCCGTCCATCCTTCCGTCCGTCCATTCTGGCACTGCAGAGAGCGGGGAGAAAGTTCCCCAGGCTGCGAAAGTTCCTGGGGGACGGGCTTTCCTTTCCGTTACACTGTAGCGAAGGAACCAGCTCACTCTCTTAAATAAGTTGCGAATTTCCGCAATTTTAATGAAAGGAAGTAATACAGCTGAGGGGCTTTAAATATTAAAGAGGCATATGGCTGTGGTTCCTTCTTCCTTCCCTCCTTCCCTCCCTCCTTCCCTCCTTCCTTCCTGCCTTCCTGCCTTCCTTCCTCCCTGCCTTCCTGCCTGCCTTCCCCAGATGGTCTCCCCCACCATCCCCGGGCGCCCTTCTGCCGCTCATCAGCTGGGGGTAGACCCCCTCTGCTCCGGGGATTCCTGCCATCGGGGCGCCCAGCAAGCGGGCGCAGAGGGGAAGGTTCTCCATCCATCCATCCATCCATCCTTCCGTCCGTCCATTCTGGCGCTGCAGAGAGCGGGGAGAAAGTTCCCCAGGCTGCGAAAGTTCCCGGGGGACGGGCTTTCCTTTCCGTTACACTGTAGCGAAGGAACCAGCTCACTCTCTTAAAAAAATGTTGCGAATTTCCGCAATTTTAATGAAAGGAAGTAATACAGCTGAGGGGCTTTAAATATTAAAGAGGCATATGGCTGTGGTTCCTTCTTCCTTCCTTCCCTCCCTCCTTCCTTCCTTCCTTCCCTCCTTCCTTCCTTCCTTCCTGCCTGCCTGCCTTCCCCAGATGGTCTCCCCCACCATCCCCGGGCGCCCTTCTGCCGCTCATCAGCTGGGGTAGACCCCCTCTGCTCTGGGGATGCGCGGGCGGCAGGCTTTCCTTTCCTTTCCGTTACACTGTAGCGATTTTAAAACTTCAGACCTTTAGAACGAAAGGAAGTAATACAGCTGAGGGGCTTTAAACATTAAAGAGGCATAGGGTGTGACCACAGCCTATATTCTCTCACTCTGAAAGTGGACTGAAAGTGGATTAAACCTTAGGTGTGACCACATATTCTCTCATTCTGAAAGTAACAGAGATCAGAACTTTCCCCATGCACAGAACTTTATTGACCCATGGCCAGGCCTGGTAGTGCGGTGCAGGATTTTGGGACATGATTGATCCTGCCCTATCGGATTTCCTAGTGGTCACCTATCCATGGTCCGCTTTGCCCTAATATCCTGGCAACTGGAATCTTATCTGGGAATTCCAGATTAGATTCCACTTCCCATCCTGAAGCAGGCTGCCCCTGGCCTCCCATTGCATCACCACCCACTCCTCCTGGGCTTGCATGGCACTGCCACCCCCAAACAAAGGATGCCCAATCTGGGGCAGAAGGCAAAAAAAGACACTTCTTTTTTTAACTGTATGAAAATGCTGCCCACATGAGATCTTTAAAACACTCTCATGCTCTGGTGCTTGGCCATTTAGTCAAGCAGAAGTGTTGTTTAGTTTAGTGGTTAGCGAGCCAGGCTCTTATCTGGGAATATCAGGTTTGATTCCACCCTCCTCCATGAACCCAGCTGGGTGACTGTGGGCTAGTCATGGCTCTCTTCTGAGCTCTCACAGGGTGTGGGGAGGAGAACAGAAGGTTTGTCAGCAGCTTTGAGCCTCCTTAAATGGGTGAGAAAAGTGGGGTAAAAAAGCCAACTCTTCTTCCTCCTCCTCTGTGAAGCCAGCTCAGTGGCCTTGGGCTAGTCACAGCTCTTACAGGGCATCTGTTGTGGGGTGAAGAATGGAAGCTTTGTCAGCCTCTTTGAGTCACCTTAAATGGGTGAGAAAAACAGGGTATAAAAGCCAACTCTTCTTCCTCCTCCTCCTCCATGGAAGCAGCTGGGGGACCTTGGGCTAGTCACAGCTCTCTTCTGAGCTCTCACAGCCCCCCCCACCTCACAAGGTGTCTGGTGTGGGGAGAATAGAAAAGCTTTGTCAGCCACTTTGAGCCCGTTAAATGGGTGAGAAACGCGGGTTAGAAAGGCCAACTTCAGCAAGTGCATCCTTCCTTCCTTCCTTCCTTCCTTCCTTCCTTCCTTCCTTCCTTCCTTCCTTCCTTCCTTCCTTCCTTCCTTCCTTCCTTCCTTCCTTCCTCCCCCCCCCACCTGCCTCGCGGGGTGTCTGTTGTGGGAGAAGAACAGAAGGTTGATCAGCTGCCTTGAGTCCCCTTGAATGGGTGAGAAAAGCGGCCACCGCTGGAAAAGGAGGAGAGCCGAGAGGCGGCGGGCGGGTGAGCGGGCGCAGTGTGCCCTCCGCGGGAGAGGGCAAAGGGGGCTCTCCTTGCTCACCTCTTCCCTCCGGGAAGAGAGAAAAGGCCGGGGCCGCGCGGGGCCGTCGGGGGGTGACAGTGAAGGAAAAGGTCGCGTGGAGAGGGAAGCGGCCCCCGGCCGGCTCGGCTTTGCCGCCTGGCGAAGGGACGGGAGGAAGTCCTCCGGAGCCGCCACTGAATCGTAGCTGGATTCTTTCAATGAAACCACGGTGTGAACTGAAACTGGATTAAACCTTAGGTGTAACCACAGGCAGAAGTAAAGTAGCCTCTGAAGGGGGCTCAAAGCGGCTGATAAAGAAAATGAATGGTCACTTTGCTGCTGCACAGGAGCAGCAGCAATGGCAAAGAAGGGGGGAGGAGGGCCACAGCTTTTAAAATACAGGCTCCAGGGCTTTCCTTTCCCTGTTTAAAGTTCCGAACCTTCAAAGGCCTGAAATTGCGCAAAATTGCAACATTTTTTAAGGTGTGAAGTGCTTACAGCAATACAATGTATCTTTAAGGACTGGAGGTTTATAGTGGGTGTTTGAGGGTGGATTTTTTCAATGAAGGAAACCCTAAACATGACGTGCTTCTAATACGTTCAGCCATTGGTTACAGTGCGATTGGGGGGGCGGGACAGCCTTAATACTGAATCTCATCCCAGAACGATACTGTCCACACAGTAAAAAATTAAACACGTGTCAAGGGCATGTTCCGGAGTGAGACCTGTTGAGATCAGGATTTATTTCAAATCGGGATAACGTGGTTTATCACGGAAATACCGCATTAAGCCGAAGTGACGTGTGCACGGCCCGAAATCAAAACGTTTTGAATTCGAGATAACGACGTCGTGGGGATGCGGCCAATGTGTTAGAAGCGTGGAAGAGAGAAAGTTTGGGAACACGAGGGCCACACACCTTCTCTCTGAGGTGCCTTTGAGGTCCACCTTCTGTTATGTCCCAAGACAACCCATGCCGTATTCCACAATATCCAAATACGGCAGAATAAATAAGCCATGTCTGGATTCAGCCATAATCTTACATACCAAACAGATAATTTCTGAGTGAATTCCAGGCAATGACAAGGGAATTATCCAAATACAAATCCAGACTTAATGGGGCTTTTTTGGTCAACGTATTTATATTTGAACATGCGAAATGATTACCCAAACAGTAGTAAACAAAAAAAGTAAATGTGTCACCAGAGTTAGGCCATCCACAAGGAGTTAGCTGAAGCAGGTGTTACCAACAAAGAATGTGAGAAAGTAGTCAGGAGGAAATATTCTGAAGCTGAGATGCATAAATATTTATCGTGGGTTCTGAGATGACATTGTAATATACACCAGTTTTCTCAACAAAGGACACTGTGTCATAATGTCATGCAACTTGGTGTCAGAAGAGGCAACCAATCTACAGAGCCGAGATGAGTAGCACATAATGTACAACAACAGGTCAGAGATGCTCTATCCTGGTTCAGATTCTACAGAGAAGATGAGATGTTAGGAAGAGAAATGAAATAAACTTCTGCATTTTTGAAATTTCTAGTTTACACCACCATGCAATTATTCTTTTTACGGCAGTACTATTTCTTGGTCACTTTTGTTCTGAATTAACTTCTCTTTAATACAAAGTACTAAAATAAATAACATAAGTATTGGTAATAGACCTGAGGGCAAACGTGTGAATGAAAAAGAGCCCATGGCACAACTAGATCACCTCTTTGGCTCCTTAGGTCTCCTCTCTGTCCATGTTATGTGCAACCCCCAGATATTCCTCCATGCATTCAAAGGACATATACAATATTATGATGAGCTACTTGTTATGTGTGTTTAAAACCCAGACATGTGAAATAAGTGTATGGGATATCTGGGTCAGAAGCTGAAAGTTACCATTAATAGCCATCATGTCACGGCCCCCTAGCTCCAGGCGCAGGGCAGACAACCCTATATTCACTTTTTGGTAGCATGTGGATGCACCGAGCTCCCTGGCTGGGCTAGGAGCTTCGTTACAGGGGGTAAGCCTTCCCCTCACGTCCCCGGAACGGACTCTCAGGCAGGACGCCATGGAACAATAGGGCATTTACCTAGACCAGAATCCATCCTGGCCACTTGAGGGTGTGCTGAGAGAAGTCACCCCTCCACCCACATCTTGATCTGCTGAGTCTACGCAGGACTCTTGGATATCATCTGTTTTCTGCTGAAAAGACCTCTTTGGGTGCTTCTGCACTGTCCTCCGAAATCCAGATCTATTTAGATCCGGATTTTGGAAATCCATGGTAAGTAGATCCGTATCCAGTAGATACAGATCTACTACCACCCCTTCTGTCCGCACATGCAATGGAAGGGAGGATTTAGATCTGGATTTGAGGTGGGGGCAGTGCGGAAGCACAGCCCCCACCTCATTCCGGATCTCCGGAGGCCCTCCACTGGGCTGCCATGATTGGCTCCTCCGGAGCCAAGCATGGCGAGCCAGGGGTCTCCTATCTCGGGGCTCCTCCTTGCCCCAGAAGTGGCTTCTGGAGCCAGGGGGAGCTTCAGCTAACCCCTCCCCCCAGCCCACCCTGGGGAGAGCATGAGTGATCCTCTCCTTACCTTAATGCAGCCAGGACGATTCTGGCTGTGGGGTCCCAGTTAACTTTGCGTCTGGTGCGCCTCCCAATTGGCCAGGGCCACGCCTGGCTTCAGGAGGCTCTCTGCACAGATACGCAGCCCTGGCCAAAGTGTGCCCCCCCAGTTGTGAGCGAGCGAGGTTATTTTCCCATTCATCCCCTCCTCCCCTGCTGGCCATGGACAAAGAGGGGATGAATGGGAAAATAACATCGCTCACTCGCTTGCTCACTCTGCTGGTAGTGTTACATCCATTTACGTTGCTGGGAAGGCAACAAGTTTGCGCTGAAGCAGATGAACTGTCAAGCAAATGTGCGTACATTTGCTTGACAGTTCATCTGCTTCAGCGCAAACTTGTTGCCTTCCCAGCAGTGTAAATGGAGGTAACATTACTGGCAGAGCGAGTGAGCGAGGTTATTTTCCCATTCATCCCCTCCTGGAGCGTCTGCATGGCATCAGGACAATACATGTTAACCCCTTATTTCACATGCAAAATGCTTGTGAAGTGGGTTTTTTTTAACACGTATTGACTCCCGTGTGCCACGTATTAGGGCTTTGTATGCGGACGCTCCCAAGGCGGGCACGGAATCCCTTCGGATTATTTTTAGCATGTGGATGGGCCCTCAATATCCCACAGGATAAGTTTAGATCTCACATTCCTGTTCTCTCTCCAATGCTGCTTTTTTTTTTGTTTTCCTTTTTCTTGCCTCACTGGATTATTACTTTGTTGAAGTTCCATTTGGAGAACACTAGGCATTTTGGGATAATAAAAGTACTTGACAAAATCTTTATGAAGTGTGGAAACATTAGTATTTTATAATTGATAACAATTTTCAATTATTTGTTAAAAAGAGAGAGAAAGATTTCCCACTTTGGTTGGCATGATTTTAAACAGTTTCTTTAGAAGGTTAATTCATCAGATGGGTAATATTTTAATCTTACCCAGAAATTACATGAACATTTTCAAGTTCTCAAGTGCCATTAATCAAACATAAAGTGCTTTGCTTCTCTTCAGCTGAGAAATGAAGCTGTTTGGGACCATCTCATGACATGATTAATAATGGAGCAAGCCCCCCAAAATGCCTATAGTGTATTATGTTTTAATTATTATGTTTCTGTTGGCTTAAACCCATAAATCTCCTACTGTGAAGGGAGTTATCTTAAGGAGCTGTAAATAGTTGTTATGGGAAATTCCTGGCCTATTTTATTATGCCTTCAGTACAACTAATTTTCTTCATATTGAAAGCCATGCGCAACCTTTGAAGACCGACTTATCACTTGGAAATCTTTGGGGGAATTTCACTCTTTCCCATGTCTCCTGAAGAATGATAGAGGTCCCCATTAAGACTTCCACACTTCACCGGGGTATAGTGTATTTATGAACCCCTTCTCATCTCCTGGCCATCGGGACAAGGCGGGAAATGACTGGAAGCTCTGGTCTGGAATGGATTGCTTCAAGAACTGTCATCAGAAGAGCCACCATGCCTGAAAGAAAAGGGCGAGCTGGGAAACGTCTCCATCAATGCCACCTTAAGGGCATGAACAAGAAAGGGCAAGGTGGAAAGATCCCCCATCAGTGGTAGCCTGACCTCGTACAGAGTGAATCTCCTTTATGTGCAACAGCTATATTTTATGTGTTATATACTGTAAACTACCCCGGGACCTCAAGGTGGAGAATGGTATATAAATGCAAACAATAAATAAATAATAAACAAACATATAAAGATAAGATTAAGGCTCTGTAGGTCCTCCAATCACTTTGTACTGCTACACATGGATCTCTGTATGTGCACAAGTATGTACAGACACACACGCACAAACATTTCTGAGGTGGGCTGAAGCAACAGCTGAATCAACTGGCACTAGGATGTCTTATTTTACAGAGGGGAATCCTCTGTCTGAAGTGGTGACACAAGACCGGCTGCCATTGGACGAGAGGGAAGAGGAGGAGAGTTGGCTTTTAACATGCTTTTCTCAGCCATTTAAGGGGACCCAATGCGGCTGACAAACCTTCTGTTCTTCTCCCCACAACAGACACCCTGTGAGGTCGGTGGGGCTGTGAGAATTTAGAAACAGAGCTGTGACTAGCCCAAGGTCAAGTAGCTGGCTTCATGGAGGAAGAAGAGTTGGCTTTACTACCCCGCTTTTCTCACCCATTTAAGGAGACTCAAGGCAGCTGGCAAAGCTTCTGTTCTTCTCCCTACAATCACCCCATGAGGTGGGTGGGACTGTGGGAGCTCAGAAGAGAGCTGTGACTAGCCCAAGGTCACCCAGCTGTCTTCATGGGGGAGGGTGGAATCAAGCCTGGTATTCGCAGATAAGAGTCCGGCACCCTAACCACTAGACCAAACTGGCTCACAGCTGGAGGATGTTAAAATCCCAGTCCAATCCATGACTAGTTTAAAGAACTTTGTGAAAAGCGGGTAAAGGGCTTGATATTGCCTGTAGGTGTTAATGCATGAATCAAAGCTCACAGTTCTTTCCCCTTGTATTTACTAGGGATAATTTTATATTTACAAATTTACATATTTAGCAGGAAGACTTTCTGTGCAAATCCGGCTCTGCACTCAAGGGGTTCTTTCTGAATACTGGAGACAGATGCCCTCCCTGCCATTTCCATGCTCAAATGATTTAGGGAACTAAAGCTGCCATCATTCAAGCCAAACTCTTCACTGAAGGCTTGGAGGCATATTTTAGTTTTTCCACATCATAGAAAATGTCCACTTTCTCTAACTGGTACAGAAGTGGCTGGTCAGTTAGACCAAATAAATGATACCAAGGGAACATTATTCTTCTGCCCTTAATACCACTGCTTCAGTCCAGTTTGGCACCCCATGCCGCTGCTTTTAACAAGTACTTATAATGACCTCTGATTATTTGGCCTTTGACCCCAAATGACCTAAGGCTGCATCCAGACTTGTAATTAATGCACCACGGAATACACAATTACTGTGGGCACATCACACACCACAATCCTCGGGACATGGTGGTGATGCGGTATCCCCCCGCTGTAATCTGGATGATGGGACGTGGCATCACAGCAGATAAGCTTTTCTTAGATTTGTGGATTTAGGGCACATCTCCATCGTCTCTTTTTGCTTCTCTCTTGCATTGGATTTTAAAAATGTGTGTTGTAATTTGAAACAAAGCATCCCCATGTGGTTTGGGGCAACACGGATTTAAAACGTACTTTCCTGTCCCCATGCAATCTGCTTTTTGGGAGCCCGCATCTTTTTTCTCCCCAACCACCCCCCACTGCAAAAACCTCAACTGAGCCTCTGCAACACAACACAGATCATCCCTTTACTTGGCTGCCAAGAGTTACAAGCATAACTGAAAGCAGCTAGCTCTCTCCATAACTAATGCTTGTAACATAGTTACAAGCATAACTGAAAGCAGCTCACTCCCTGCAGCTACCTGTGCGCAGAAGCTGTCCAGCGAACTCTCTCTTTCTTTCACATTATTGGGAGGGGGAGAGAAATTCTGTGCTTGCTATCAGGGGAAAGTGATGCTAATTATCTTAACAACAGAGGGGGAAACATCTATTTTAAGAAGAAAGAGATCGGTGCTCTGTTTGTGCGATTAAACGGAATGGAGGGAGGCTGGATGTGACAGCTGGCTGGCTGACAGGCTGCAGGGAGTGATTTGCTTTTAGTTATGCTTATAACTATGTTAAAAGCACTGGCTATGCTTTTAACTCTTGGTAGCTAAGGAAAGGAATGTTTTCACACACACACGTAAAGAGCGAGAAAGATTAATGTAGCTGGGAAGACACTTTAAAGAAATCCGTGTGCGTCCCCGTGCTCCTAGGATAATCCACGGTTTCCCCCAATGTCAGATGTAGTAGTGCTTGAAAGGGTTTTTTTCTGCCACAGATTTTCCTCCTTTGTGGCTGATGTAGCCCAGAGTAAAGCTGTGCATGGAAACGCTCCGTGGCAAAAGGTTAAATTCGGCCTATTTTTGGCATGTAGAGGCGCCCTTAATCTGCTAGTCTGGAAGGGACCTAAATTGCTTTAAGCAAGGGGCTGCGCTTTCAGCTTCAGATTCCCTCTCCATTGTGGTTGATGCTGCAGGACTAAGAGACGGTATATAGGAAATGCCCTTGAAATGTGAGAAATAAACGCTGCTTATTCCTTGAGTGTGAACTTTCAGAGAAAGAGAATGCACAAGATATATTGCAATATTCAGGAGAACAGATTGCTTGCATATAAGGAGAAACCTATTTAATAGGCGACATGATTTAGTTTAAATAAACCACTGTTTCTTATTAAACACTTCCATTTAAATCAGTCCTTATGGTACATAGTTTGAGTTAGATTTCACCCTGCAAATGTTGCCAACAATGATCAACAGCAGGAGCAATAGATTAACTGATGGGACTTCTTTATTTCAGAATAGATGCCTGTTTGCCATTGGTTTTGGCAGATGCTACTACTTTGTTTACTAATGGGGACTTTGATTATCATGTTATAGTGCAAACTATTGTAAGGTAAATAATAAATGATAATGCTTGTGGAAACAGCATATTTTGCTGGGAATAGATATGCACATATATTTCCTGTTACTTTAAAATGTTATTTTGCAAAAGCTAAAGACTGCATCATCATTACCCAATATTTTTATGAACTGTTTTAATTCCAGTACTACACTGTTAATTTTGTTCTAGTACAGGCCCCAAAACATATTTTAGCATCCTGTCAAAATGAGAGACTAAGAGTGTTGATAAAAATGACACTAAAATAAATGTAAATTTAGATTGCTGTCACAAGTGGCTGCATGCTTTTGTGAAGATGTTAGGTTGCCATAGAGTTTTCCATAGCAACCTTGCATCTTATTATATAAGTAATCCCCTCGGTGTCCTTAAAGCCTGCTAAGAAAACAGGATTAAATCTATTCTCATATGTAATGATCCTGCATTAAGACTTATCAGGATGAAAAACCAGAAAACATAATAAAATGTAATCTAGATAATAGCTTTTCTGGCAGCTCAAAGGCATCAAAGCACTACAGGCATTTCAATATAGTTTGCAGTTAGCCAGTCATTTTTCCAAAGCCCTTATTAAATATATCTCTTTGAAGGTACTATTTTCTTCCATCTTTCTTTAAAAAACAAAAATAAAGCCAATAAACTCTTCATTGCTGGCAATGTCCTTTGATATGCTGAAGTCAGTCAGAGCACTCTGTTAAATGATAAAACACACTTCGCTGAATAAGCATCCAGGCATATTGGGCAGCAGCCTCCTTAAGCTAAAGAACGGAGATGCATGAATTTTTATTTTTGCATTCAAATTCAACCAGAATAGAATATCCAAACATTCTATTCGATTTGAATGTTTAGAATCCAAATGCAACAAAATTCTGTACATTCAAATGTTTTGAAACATTGTATTAATGTTTAAATTCAAATGTGCAGACATTCTATTTGAATTCAAAAGTCCACATTCGATCAAATTCTATTGAATTTCGAATGTTTAGAACATTCGTGCACAT
Organism: Aspidoscelis tigris stejnegeri; assembly: GCA_023333525.1. Taxonomy (NCBI): domain Eukaryota; kingdom Metazoa; phylum Chordata; class Lepidosauria; order Squamata; family Teiidae; genus Aspidoscelis; species Aspidoscelis tigris. The sequence goes on along the minus strand of JALMGA010000001.1, from coordinate 147,114,764 downwards.
CCCTACTAAAAAAGGAACAAGTATGTAAGACCTTTTGGCTGCTTCCGCATTTACCGCAATAAATCCAGATCTACCTCATCCAGATTTAGTAAATCCAGTTTAGAATAGAACCGGATTTACTAAATCCAGATGCACGGTAGATCCGGATTTACAGAGGTAGACCTGTATCTAAGAGATCCGGATCTAACCCCCCCCCCCCCGTCCTTCCGCACACGCAGCGGAATGACGACTTAGATCCGGATTTGAGGTGGGTGCTCTGCGAACGCACAGCACCCACCTCACATCCATGCCCTGGGGGCCCTCCCCCGGCTTGCTATGACTGGCTCCGCTGGAGCCGAGCATGGCGAGCCAGGGGACTCTGCTGTCGCGGCTCGCCAGAGCCCCAGAAGCGGTGGATCGCCACTTCAGGAACCAGAGGGAGCTTCTCCGGTGCCCTCCCTAGCCCCCCCAGGGGAGAGCCCAAGTGATCCCCTCCTTACCTCTTCGACGTCGCCCCGATTCTGGTCGCGGGGGCCCAGGAGGCTGCGCGCCTGCGTGTTGCGCACCTCCTGATTGGCCAGGGCTGCTTCTGGCACACATTAGAGACAGATAGGTGCAGACACGGTCTACCCATTCGGTCCTTAATGGGTGCCACTGTGCAGACGCGGTTTCCCACATGTGTGCTTAATGGGTGTTACTGTGCGGATGCTCCGTACTAAAAGCGGCCTAAAAAGCTGCCGCTGTGTGGTTGCGTGCTTCCACATGTGTCCTTAATGGGTGTTTAAGGGCATGTGCGGAAGCACCCCTAGACTCTTTCTATACTTACCTTTATTTCAGAATAAATCCTCCCAACTTAATGCGAGTGTGGACAACAGCAGGCCCCACTTTGCCAATCACACTCTGTTCACATTGGACAAAGCTCTGGTCAAGGATAAAGTACCCAAATGCAGCATTTCCTCTTAGGCTGGAAGAAGCTGCAGGACTCTCTTTGGCATAAAGTGGTGAACCAGCAAAAAGGGCCTTACTGCAGATCAAAGAGGCCCTGCCTACAGCTGATATGCTCTGAGTGCACTGAACAAAGTGTACTTGAGATCAGAAGGCCCCTTATCTGGATTACTGGAGTCCTCAACATTAAAGGACTACCAGAGTACCAGTTCAGGACAGTCCCGCTCATGAATGCATGCAGAAAACACGCCTCCATTTTTTGGCCTACCATAGGATCCATTTCAGTGGTTCACCAAAGGGTGCGGCAAAGTTCTACAGCCTTACACTGGCCAATGTAGGCTCTGCTTTTCTTTGTTTCTGGTAAGATGCTAAAATTCAAATCATCATCATCATTAAAGAAAAGAATACGATTCCTCAAACCTTTCAAGAATGCATTTCTTAGATACAAATAGTGCATTAAAGTCAGAAAAATGGCTAAAAGTCTTCTGCACTGCTCTGTAGACGTGCTGCTCCACTGCTGCATACCCTTACTACTGTGTGATCATTGGGGGGGGGGGTTTCCACTGACCTCCTCTAATCCGGATCTAAGATGATCCGGATGTAAGGAATGGGTCCGGATGTAAGGGAGGTATCCGATGCAGAGCAGCACCCAACAGCAATGAGTTGGGCAGAGCAGCACCCAACAGCAATGAGTGCTAGCCTGCCCACAGTGGAAACGCTGGAGCACCCATGTGGCGAATCTGGATCGACCCACGTGAGGCCCACCCGTCACCCCAGGTTTTATGGGGGACAGGGGGTGCAATCAATATAGACACTCCGGAGATTCTTCGAAGATTCTCTGCAGCGATCTGCCACAAACTTCAAAGATTCTCCGGAGCCTTTGAAAAAGGTCCATAGGATTGGCATTGCTCTCACGTGGGGTCCTCTTTGGACCCTGTACTATTCTTTGGAGCTGGCCTTGGAGATTGTGCACAGGATTCGGAGCTTTGGGTTTCGAGGCAGTGGGTAGGGTATGCCCCCCCCGAACCCCCCCCAGCCCCCATTGCCCAATTGTGGTGGAAATGCACTTCGTATAATCCGGATTTGATGCCTGAAGACCCCATTGTAGACCCCTTTAATGGGGTCTACAGGAAATCTGGATTATAGGTCCTGAAGGACCCATTTAATCCGGATTTCCCTGGAACAGGTGGAAACAAATGTGGCTCTAATGGGGTCTGCAGTGGAAATGGGGTCTTCCTGCTCTGAGCCTAGTGGGTCCTTAATGGGTACTTAGTGCTAGTGGAAAAACCCCCACAGTGTAACCAAATCGCTTATTAACTTCTTGGAAAGCCCTACACACCTTCTTATTTCAATCCCATACCTGCACAGGTTGGATTCCCCTTACACGTAGCAGGCAGGCAGTGTTGAAATCTAAATACAATGAACCAATATTCCCTTTAGAACCTACAAATAATTAAAATCTACCTTTAGAACTAGACATCACATAAATAGTTATGTTTGGTTGTTTTCCAATAAAATTATTTGCTTTTTAAAAGAGACCTAATTAACATCTGGACTGCAAATCTAATTTATACTCCACTAGATTTAAAGTGGATTAAGAAAAACAACAACACTAAGGCCATGTTCCCACTGGGGTTTTGTTGTTTGTTGAAAACATTATGAAATTCTTTGTCTGCATTAAAAAATGGCTTCCCGGACATTCAGGCTGTGATCCCACTTGGCTTGTTTAAACAGGAATTAAGAAAAACAGATTTTTTGTTAATTCCACTTTAAAAAGTGGAGCACGGTGGTGGTGCGGCAGCAGCTGTGGCCGAAAGCAAGGTAGGGAGGGAGGCAAGGTAAGCCAGGGCAGGGCAGAGCTTGGCTCAGTTGCCCGCCTACCCAGCGTTCCTCCTCCCCATTCCCCGAGAGTATCACAGCCACTCGGTAGAAAGCAAAGAGAGCCAGGTGGTGGCAACAGTGCAGCTCGAAAGGCCAGTGGTGGCCAAAATGGCAGGCAGCCAAGGAGGAGGCCAAGATGCAGGGCAGCTCGGTGGGTGGGCAAGCAGCTGGGTGAGCAAGGTGCCAGCGCAGCAAGGCAGCAGTGGCATCGAAGCTAAAAAGGGCAGGCGGGTGGTCAGTTGGGCAGAATACTGAGAATTTACCATTCCCAAAGGGAAAATAACTGTAGCAAGAGTTCTTTAAACAAGATGTTTTAATGCTTTTTTTTTCCTATTTACTCCGCGGAAAGCCTGGGAAGCCAACTTTCAATGCAGACAAACTGTTTTCAAAACATTTTCGATACCCAATAAAGTCCCAGTGGGAACAGGGACTCAAACAACTCTCACTCCCATTTTTGTTGCTAACACCCTTTATTAGCAGTATCCTGCCCGCTAGCCCACCAAACTGCCCTTTTGGCCACCACTGCTGCCGCCTCGCCCACCTGCCCGGCTGCCCTTTCCGGCTGTGCTGCCACCTCCCTTGCCACCCAAATGCCTGCCCTTCTGGCCTCCGCCACAGTGCTCCCGGGGCACAGAAGCGAGAGAGACCAGCATGCCCTCCCTCCCTTTCAGCCGCCGCTGCGCAATACCTTTTTAAAAACGAAATTAACAACAACAACAACAAAATGGGAACAGGCAGAATGCGCATTCACACCAGTTTTTTCTTAATTCCACTTTTAAAAAGCCAAGTGGGATCACAGCCTAAGAGGTAAGGCAGGTTGGGCCTTGTGTACCATGAGAAGGGCTTTTGACTCACAGTTTGTGAAATAGACGCCTGAGATTGAATTGCTGGTTGTGAAGGAAGGAGCCGTAACCTTTCTTTGTGTGATAAACTGAACCTTCCACATGGATTTATTGTACATGTTTTTCTGAGTTCACTATACTGTACTCCAAGGTCAATGTGATTGGCAGGCAATAGCTATGGTAATTTGCTGACAGAAACTTAAAAGAAGAAGAAAGTCCCAGGTAAAAACCTAAAGGTACTATAAACTTTATTCCTATTAATTCCGTTTGAAGAAGAGTTGTCTTTTCTACCCCGCTTTTCTCACCCATTTAAGGGGACTCAAAGTGGCTGACAAACCTTCTGTTCTTCTCCCTACAACAGACCCCCCATGAGGCAGGTGGGGCTGTGAGAACTCAGAAGTGAGCTGTGACTAGCCCAAGGTCACCCAGCTGGCTTTGTGGAGGATTTAGAAATTGAACCTAGTATTCCCAGATATGAGACTGGCTTCGTAACAGCTAGACCAAACTGGCTCACAAAACAATTTTTTAAAAAATGCAACTGGCATGACTCTCAGCTACAATGACCAGATTACAGATTTTTGTGCCCCCAAAAGCAAATTTTATGAATTGTAGGACAAAGATCATGAATCATCAAGACTGTCAGACCCTCCTTGCAAAGCTGTTTGAGAAGGCGGTTTGGGGTGCCAGTTTAGTCCAGCAGATTCTTTTTGCCATATTGCTGAAAGTAATGCCACCTATAAGGCCAAGAGGGAAGGAAAACAATTCTATTGGCATTATAAGATAGGAGGATAATTCCTCAGTTAAACTGATGGGAATCTTTTCTGTTCTGCATCAGAGATTGAAATTGGAGGCAGGTTATTAGCTTTGTGAGTGGTGGCAAATCATTTATGAGTTAGATCTGGTAGAAGTACATCAGCAATGCAAAAACTAAAGTCAAATTAAATGTTCAGAAGTCATATCTCTAACCTGCCAAATCTCCCACAGGTGTGTTTGTGTGCACGTACAATTTAAATGCAGCCAAAATAATAGGATCAGATTACATTTTATGTTAAAAAAGGCAAAGGTCCTGTATATACTATATATGCACGGATTATACGTATACCAGATTTAATCTGAAAATTCTGCAGCCAGATGAGAGTTTTGAACTGTATCAGTCTATTAGTGTCCTGCTTAGCTGATCTCTACTGGATTGTTCATATTGCTTAAGAAGGGAAGGGAAGAGTAGGTAAAAGGATATTGGAGAAAGTGGGCAAATAAATTCTATTTCATCGAATCTATTCTAATAAGCTCACTCAGCTCTGTTTTCCAAGTTTTTAGACATTATAGTTGCGCGTGTCCTCAGTGCTGGAGATGCCGAGGCTGCTGGTGGAAATCCATGAGTGTGGACAACTCTACTGCATTTCCATTTTGCTTTTGGGCTTTCCAAAGCCATCTAAATGGTCAAAGTGAGGCTGGTGAACAAAAATAGCCACTGATCCAGACAGGTACTTTTCAAGAGGCAGATCCTGGATTATATATGGTTACTTTTCACGTAATTAGTGTAACATATGGCTAAGGACTTAATATAATAAAATGACCTGATGACAACCAGGGTTGTGGTTTATGCAACAAAGATGATCAGATCAAGTTAGTTCATGGCTAGTAATGTTCCCCAAAGTCCTTCATTCAGCACTCTACTGTTAGGAAATATATTTCCCCCTCCATATACTTCCTCCTAAAGCTTTTCACTTATTGGAATTATAATAGAGAACTTTTCTCTTCCACTGCAGCATTAGGAGCGTAACAACACCACCCTTCTATTACATGGGAAATTACAAATATATCCTAGGGGTAAAAATCTTTCCAGCTAGCTCTCTGCACACAGCTGCACTCCAATAGTTCTTAAAATTACTTTAAATTCTCTTACTTCCAGATCTTTGCTCTCACTGCCAGTAGGAAGGAGAGGAAGAATCCACACGACAGCATTTGATCTAAAGATTTCACAGCAAGGATGACTGCTCTTCCCTTAAAAAATGTTTTATGGTGACCAGGCCTTAATGTTGACTTTTTAAATTAATAATTCTAGCCATTAGGCTCAACTTTCAAAAAGCCTTTTGTGACTTTACAAACATTATTTCTCAAATTCACTCCAGCAGGCGCAATGCAAATGAGAGTGTTTCAGCTGAACATTGCTGTTTTCACAATAACGACTTCAGCTATGTTAAACAAAATTACACACACACTGCGTTCCCACTCACATTTTAAAACGGTTTGAAAATGACTTGAAAATCATTTGTCCCCATTACAGATTGGTTTCCCGCACTTTCCGAGGAGTAAATTGTCAAAAACCGCATAAAAAAACCCACTTATTTAAACATCTCTTGCTCCCATTTTTGCTGCTAACATGCTTTATTTTTTGCTTTGGGAATGGTACAAGCAGTATATCCTGCCCACCCAGCTGCCATTTCAGGCTGCGCTGCCGCTGCCTCGCTGTGCCACTGCCGCTGCCTCGCTCACCCAGCTGCTCATGCACTTGCCCAGCTACCTGCCATTTCAGCTGTCTCCTCCGCCTTGCCCAGCCTTTTCGGCTGTGCCGCCGCTGCCTTGTTTGGCTGCCTGCCATTTCAGCCGCCACGCTCCTGGGACACGGGGAGGAGGAACACCAAGAAGTAAGCAAGCCCTGCCTGCCATTTCGGCCACTGCCAGGGCACTGCCAGGGCATGGAGAGGAGGAACGCTGAGCAGTGAGCGAGCCCTGGGTGCCCGCCATTTCAACCACCACCGCCTCGCCCGGCCAGCCTTCCAGGCTGTGTGATCACACCCGGCTGCTTGCCTACCCACTCGGCTGCCACCATGGCATACCTGGGGCATGGAGAGGAGGAGCGCCGAGTGGTGAGCGAGCCCTGCCTGCCTGCCCGCCACCACCACCCTTGGTTTTTTACAGCAGAATTAACACCCCCCCCCCAAAGTGGGAACAGGAATAATGTGCCTTCGTATCCATTTCTGTTAGTTCTGTTTTTTAAAAATCAATTGGGATCATGGCCACAGAGTGCTCTTTTCGTTGGAAATCATGTCAGTGTTGCATGATTTCACATCTGTTTTAATTGTTTTACCGGAGTTCTGCTCATGCAGCCCCTATACCTGCCTGACAGCTGCCCAGATGACTGCAGGGCAGCTGTCAGGTGATCGTTTGGGGTAAAGCAAGCCCTTACCTAGATGATTAAGCACTCAGGCAAAGGTGTGGTGGATAAAATTGCAGCATCCTGATGCATGCATTTACCAGTTTTCATGGGGACGGGCAGGTTCAGCTTGAACCTGCTCTGTCCTCCATTGCCATGGGGACCCCTTAATGTGAATTAAGATTCACATTAAGGCTGCCCCGAATCCACCGTGAGGCATTGGCAGCTCCATTGCCATGGGGACTCCTTAATACAAATTAAGACTTGCATTAAGGCTGCCCCGAATCCACCGCGAGGCATTGGAGCCTAAGTATGGCTTTAGTAACAAATTCAGGTCTCCTAAAAGTATAACACCACTTTGCTTGAATGCTTATAATTTCCTAAGAAGCTGTTTGCTTTTCAGTTGGTGAGTATATTAAGGCCAATGTTGTCAGCTTCCCCGCCAGGGTGCCCTTAACAAATATATACCTGCCATTTATATTGTAGGATATAAATTATTTAAATTAAATAAATTATTTGTCTATCTTATTATCTTGCAGTACTCAAGATATATGCCTGTTAATGAGTATAGCCGCACCTCTGTTTTGTGGATTCATGTATCAAGCATTTCTTTCCCAATATTAATTTCTGTTTTGTACTTGGTGACTTGATGTTTCCTGTAGAAACAATAAATTTGGTCAGTATGAATCTATCTGATGTTTAATCTTTTAACGGGATAATTATGCCTCTGACATTATAGGAAATTATTTTACTCTGTTGAGAAGATCTTAGGTTTCAATTGCTTTTGAAGTTTAATATAGAATCACCCAAATCCAGTCCCAATTTAATTATTTTAATTTCAGTAACGTTTATATTAACATCCACTAGTGGGAGGTTCATAACCATGGTGACACAGAAGTCAACTGCGCCCGATATGTTTGCATTGCAACCACTGCTTTGTATCTCTCACAGCTATAGTAAATGCAGTTTTAAATATATGGGGCCAAGGTTTCACAGCTATTGTAGATTTAACTCACCCTTCACTGTTTGGAAACTACGCTTTTATTAAAGCTTGGTCATTTTCCCATTGCTTGATAGCATTGTTTTCTTACATAAACTATAAATAAAAATATGTTGACTTGTACTTTTAATTCACCAATACTCAGCAGAGCCTCTATCCTTCCCTTAGTGTTAAATAATACTATAACTCCTTTTCTTAACACAGGAGATTCTTAATACCCAATCTCAAAATCTTATCACTTTACATTTTAAAGAAAACATTCAAATTCAGTTACCATTAATTATTTGCTACTTTTTCACTCTGCTTCCCGTACTGCCTTATGTACCTTTACATGGTTTCAAATTATAATCATTAGTGGATGTAAAGGAAACTGTAGATTAGGGATAGTTAGATAGACAAGGCTATAGGAAATTATCATACAATAACAGGAACCAACAAACTGCAGCCATATTTGCAGTATAGTTTGCTTACTTGGCTATGGATTTAGACAGCATCTATCTTATACATCTTCCCTGGGAAACTACCTGTTCTTCCTTTTTTTGTCTTATGGGGTCTCTCAGGCTACCACTGTGATAGGTTTCTTATTGCAAAGTTGCCATCTGTTGGGCAGGCTTGTAAGTCTTGTTGGTTCTCTACAGGTTATGGTTGTTGTGATGATCCTTCTGAGGTAGATTACGATTACTGATTGCCTCCTTCAGGGTGTTTGTGCAAAGTTGGAGCCTTCTGTGAATGATGATTAGTTTGGTCTAGTGGTTAGGGAGCCGGATTCTTATCTGGGAATACTGGGTTCGATTCCACACTCCCCCATGAAAGCCAGCCGGGTGACCTTGGGCTAGTCACAGCTCTCTTCTGAGCTCTCACAACCCCACCTACCTCACAGGGTGTTCTGTTGTGGGAAGAAGAACAGAAAAGCTTTGTCAGCCACTTTGAGTCCCCTTAAATGGGTGAGAAAAGCGGGGTAGAAAAGCCAACTCTTCTTCTTCTCTTCCATTTTATATTGATTGGAAGTAGTTTTTGCATTTGCAGATTTAGACATTTTGCGCATTTCTCAGAGGCTTCTTTGTCGTAGGACATTTTAATTGCACAATCGTAGGACATTTTAATTGCACAATCTAAATTATGCTGAATTAGCTTTCTTAAGAGCATGAGCTATGAAGAAAGGTGTGTTGTTGAGAGTGTTAGCCTCTGACTCATCTATCTCTGGCAAATTCTCATTTCTGGCCGTGATGGTTCCCAGTTGATTCAACTGTCAGACAGCCAAGACTGAATAAACATCTGCTGTAGGGTTAGCTTTGTTATTCTGATCCCCTTGATCTATCTAGGTTTATTTCTATTTCCACTCCTTGCAACATGAATTTGTTTGGTTGTTTAAAGTAATGATCTCCTTTTAAATCCAGATATTTGAATACTTATGTCATTGGAGATTCCCCAAATGTCACTCTGAAGAATATTTGTCAGCATGTTTACTATTTAGCATCTTGTTTTGAACTTGGCCAAAGTTCAACCTCCCTCCTGTTTGCATTTCCTTACTTTGTTGTTTGTAAATAAAAACAGCCTTTCCCTTCTTTGTGTCATGGCAGAGTTTTTCATTTGAAAAGTTATCCAAAAAATCCACAAATTCAGATATCGCAATCCATGCAAATTTGTTTGATATTCACTTTAATAGGAAGTATGTAGAGACCTAAAGTGCCAGAAGCCTTTCAGGGAAAACCATGCAGGCAGCCCTTCTGCATTTGGGTACATTTGGATACTTGGTAGAGATGTTCTGAGCCAGTTCAAATAGTTTGCTGTTTGTGTCAAGCAAGGACATGTTCAGAATGTTTGAATTTGAAGTGAACACCCTGCCTGTTCGAAAAGGAAGTTTGAAATTCAACTGAACCAAAGGGTGTTCTAGAAATCCAGTACAACCACCCTTTTTGAGTTTAAAAATGTCCAGTTTGCAAATTGTTTTGCCCTTTCCAAAGGTCTTTCTGATTAATTTTAACTCAAACAGGTCAAATTCAAACTCAGAACAACTTGTCTGTTCAAAAACCAAGTTTGAATAGACCCAAACCAAGTGATTGGTTAGACTCAAACCACAGTTTTTAGGTAGCAAAACTTAATTTTAAAAGAAAAAAAAATCTAAACCACTTACATGAAAGTTTGCCCTTAGTAAAATAAGGGCTAATAATATGAAGCAGGAAACCTATACCAGCAGACAGTCTCTCACCCTCAAAGTTTGGATGTCTGGGGATTTGTGGCTCAAAAATGAGCAAAAATTGTCTATGGGTGAATTCCCATTACAAGCTTAAAACGGTTTTGAAACGGTTTTGATCCTCGCAGTCCCCACATCAGGTTGGCTTAACACGCTTTCCGCGTGTTAAATCGCCCCAAAGTGTTGTAAATGTTAACACTCATTTCAACAGGTCTTGCTCCGGTTCATGCGCTTGAAATGTTTTACATTTCTTGCTGTGGGAATGGTACAGTTTTAGTGGGATGAGAGTGCATGTTTAGGGTTTCCCTCCCCCAATAGCTTGCTTCCAAAGATAGTGATTGTGATGACCGCTAGGACCCCTCAACCCCAAAATTAAGTTATTTTGGTTTAAAATGCAAAGTGTGGCAAACACGGTAAGTCCAGACGTTTAAAAGTGTCGTCAAAGCGTTTTTTGTCAAGGGTAAGTAGCCTAAGGGAGGGGCTAGTTGAGCACTCCAAGGGGAGGGGTGAAATAGAATCCTGGAGGAGCTCAGCCAATCAGGGCGAAGCAAGCCAGCCAGGCCCATATAAAAGGGAGCCTGAGGGAATAATTTCTGTTCTCTGCCTTGGGTCGTTAATCTGGGAGGTTAACGAAGGGGAGAAACGGGCCTTTAGCTGTCCTGAGGGAAGCTGGGAATTGGGGTCCTGAGTTTGTTAATACGTGTTTGATGTTGCTGGTGAAAATATAAGGGCAAGCAAACACATATTGTACTGGTTGAGAGTTTTCTCAAGAAGTTTAAGAGTCTTTGAACTAAGTGTGAAAGTTAGGGACTGAACTGTTTGACAACAGAAGCTGAAAGTGTAACTTGAAGAAGAAGCTGTCTTGAGACTTAACTGTATTCAATAAACACATGTTCTTGTTGATTCAAAGAAGCTTCGTGGAGTTCTGTTTATAAAGGGAGCCAAATAGGGCCAGAGTTCTAAACAGTAACTGTATCCAACCCACTGCTGGAGATCGGCAGAGTGGGGGCAGGGTGCTGTCTGCTGCAGCATCAGAAGGGAGGCAACATTATTATCAAGCCAAAGAGTAGGGAAAAGGAAATGGAAGGTGTGCCTCTTGGAAGGAAATAACAGAGTTTGATTTACCAGTAAATACAACGCTACCACACTACCAAATAAAGATAAATATATATATGAAATAGATAAGGGCAGAGAGGCGGCCTTTACAGTGATTTTACTGTAAAAATCCACCCCTTACAACAGCCGCTTCACTGTAGCAATCTACGCACTTCATACCTGATAACAATGTTGCAATTTTGCACAATTCTAAAAGTTCTGACCTTTAGAAAGGGAAAAGAAAGGAAAGCAGCTGCAGGTTCTGGGGGATATGTGAATGGTTAAGGCGAAGGGGGCTTGAGCTGCCACCGCTGCTGTGTGCCCTGGGCAATGGGGAGAGGAGGGGAAAGAATCGCTGGCTGCCCGCTGCCGTTTATCCTCCATCCAGGCGAGCGGCAGCCACCCAGCCAGGCTCCGTGAAGGGGTCCCTTATGCGTGGCGTGTTCACGCCAGGAGGAAGAGGGCAGGGCAGCCCCGAAAAGCGGCTTTTAGAAAGTATCCACTTGAGTCCCCCCTTGAGTCACGTACGCCACGTACGATCCTCAGAATCCAGATCAAACGTGATTAAGTTGAAAGTAATGGGATCAGGCAAATTCGCGTTTGCATCCGGTTCTATTATTTCAGTTTAGGGAAACCATATTAAACTTGTAATGGGAATGCGGCCTATGACTACAAAAAACTCAACTTGTCAGACCTCACATATGGTGGCTTAAACAACAATACAGAGCAGACATACAACACACGACTTCATGCTCTATCCTTGTCTTTATTTTACATGTGAAAGGCCTCTAAAAGTAGAAAGAAAGAAAGAAAGAAAGAAAGAAAGAAAGAAAGAAAGAAAGAAAGAAAGAAAGAAAGAAAGAAAGAAAGAAAGAAAGAAAGAAAGAAAGAAAGAGTGCTTCTGCCCCTGCCACCAAGAAACGGATTTCCCGGTGATCCATCCTCCCGAGGATCCATCCGGAATAGGGATGGATCCTAGGAGGCATCCGCACACGCGTGTGGAGGACAGGTCAGACCAGCCAGAGGCCGCAGCACCCATTCCAAAGGGCATCCAGTGTCCCGCGCAGCCGCTGTCACCCCTGGAGCCATGGGACAGGAACATGCAGCTGCCAGTCTCCGCCGTTTCCTCCAGTGGGCGGCGCGCAGGGGAAGGGCAGAAGGAGGCAGACCGGCCTTCTTCCGTCCTTCCCAAGATGGCGGCTGCCGGCACATCTGGCCCCTCGCCTCTCCGTCTGCGGAGGAATCCTGCTTCCGAATGGATCGAGGCGAGGGGCCGGATGGAAGACCTAATTTTCAAGGTCTTCCTGGTGGCTGGATCTTTTGGCAGTGAGACCCCATTAAGAACAGGTCTTGCCTGCCTATGTGCAGGAGCGGCCACCACTAATGGTTCTGGATCCGGCCTCCAGTGCGGAAGGTAAGTTTTCTATGTGTGTTTAATGTGTGTTTAATGTGTTGTTAATGTGTTCCTATGGCCAGTGCGGAAGCACCCAAAGAAAGAAGTTGCAACATAATCATTTGTAACTACTCAAGGGGAAAACTATTAAGGATGTATGCCCCTTTAGAATAAAATTAAAATAGCTGAGTTTAGTCCACCATCTGCATTCATTTTGAAGACTGGTTTGTCCTTTGGCTAGTAATTTCATGGCAGAAGAAAACTTAAACATTCAAATTCCGAAGAATGAGAGGGCTCACTAACATTGCTACTACCACAAATATATTCATGCAGGAAGTTAATCTGCAAAAGCAAATGAGATAAAATCAGAATTCATTACCTTCATGGATGAATGAAGTAATACTCTGTCTATAGGAATTTGAGAACATAGGGGCCATAAATTATAAACAACTGTATCAGCTACATTCTAGATTAACTCTCCAGGTCAAGTCAATCTGTTTACATTGAGTTCAGGTTTATGAAATGGCCAGTTTGAGACACTTTACTTCCACATCAGATTTACAGGTCTGCCTAAAAAGAACGTGAGCATCTTTAGCAGTAGATATAAAGCAGAAAAAAATGCATCCCTAATCATCTTGTTTCATGGGCCTCTCCTAAGGCATGAAGGGCGCCAGTTTGGTCTAGTGGTCAGGGAGCCGGACTCTTATCTGGGAATATCGGGTTCGATTCCACCCTCTCTTATGAAGCCAGCTAGGTGACCTTGGGCTAGTCACAGCTCTCTTCTAAGCTCTCACAGCCCCACCTACCTCACAGGGGGTAGAAGAATAGAAAAGCTTTGTCAGCCGCTTTGAGCCCCCTTAAATGGGTAAGAAAAGTGGGGTAGAAAAGACAACTCTTCTTCTTCCATCACTGCTCCTGCACTAATGAGACAGTTTGTGCGCTGCTTATGTTCCAGAACCAGTGCTGCAGTTATTGGCTCTGCATGGCTCTTCCCACCATAAATCATGCTCTTGGAGAGCTGGGTTACGGTACTAGCACCCATGTTGACCATTCCATCTCCTTACTGCAGCAGCAATGGGTGATAGGACCTAGGCAGGCCACGATCCCACCCATCAGTGTAGTAGCAACAGCAATGGTAGTAGAAGTGGCACACTCACATGCCTTGGGAAAGTGGCCATGAGCAGAGTGCTTAAGGATTTGCTGTAGCTTGGTTGATGATTGAAGAAAAAGAGAGAAGGAAAAGGAAAGAAAAATCACTGTTGAATCTTCTCTTCCTCCTAGACACCCAGGACCAGAAGTAAGATGCAGGGGAACTATCTACAAGAACAGTAAGCAAAGGGCAGGAACCACACCTTCCTAAGAGACATCCACCAGGACTCCTGCATTGGGAGTGAGGAAGATAACAGGGCGATATCATTTGCAGTATTGATGAAGCTCTTACCTATAGTTCCCCTTGTCTCCATTTTTTGCATTTAGGTTAATGGCTTGATTTCCAGTTTCCATGGAACTGGATCCCATGTAAATTGAAGGACAACTATGTTTATTTCATATTCATTGGAAATGCCATCTTCACATTGAGCTTAGACTCCAAGTTAGATACTGGGTCTCTGTTTTGTTTTTCTATTTCTTTCTTAAAACTTTTTGAGATTTCTCCTTTCAATAAAGAGCTTCAGTCTTACATTGATTTTGAATGACCAGAATGGCAAGGAGTTCATCCAGGGGTGTTTTTCCACTGGCAGAAAGTACCCATTTTAGCACCCATTAAGGACCCATTTGTCTGAGAGCCAGATGACCCTATTTCCACCATGGACCCCATTAAGGACACATCTGTTTCCACCACAGCTATGGAAATCCAGATCATATGGTTCCTTCAGGACCTATAATGTGGATTTCCTGTAGACCCCATTAAACGGGTCTACAATGGGATCTTCAGCCATAAAATCCAGATTATAGGGAACCTGTTTCCACTGCAATTGGGCAATGGGGTCTAGAGGAGGCTCGGGGGAGGGGGTGCCCATGGGGGGTGCCCCAAAATCAAAACTTCGAAGTCCCTCTGAACTCATTCTGAAGTCATTCTGAAGTTGCTTTTGGAGATTAGCAAAGGTTCTGAAGGGGTTTTTCTGCAGAGCCTGTGCTAATCTCCAAAGGCAACTTCGGAGGGACTTTGGAGCCAGCTCTCACAAGGGGTTTTCTTTGAAGGCAACTTTGGAGATTGCAGCCCCTGTCCCCCAAAACACCTGGGGTGACAGGCAGACCCCTTGGGGTAGATCTGGATTTGCAAATGGGTTCTCTGGTGTTTCCAGAGAGGGCAGGCTAGCACCCATTGCTACTGGGTGCAAGACTGCTCATGGAAACACATTGGGTACTTCCCTTAATCCGGATCTACTACATCCAGATTAAGGGAAGTACCCATTCCTTAGATCCAGATCTAAGAAGATCTGGATTAAAGGAGCACAGTGGAAAAACACCCCAGAGCTACTTGGCAAAGTTCTCAACAAAACTATGAACCTGGGGTCTGTTCACACTTTGCCTTTTTCTGGAGTTTTTCTCAGGATAGGGCTCTGTGGTCCACATACTAATGCAGACTCTGGCAGACCTCACTTTGGGCCTGCTGAAGCCTGCACTAGCATACGGACAGCAAATCCCTGTTCCAGGATATATTCCAGAATGAAGCCAAATGTGAATAGGCCTCATGTTTCCAACATCTAAGCTCAATTCCTTTGCCACGATACCACATCACCTCTCCCCACTGATGTATATGGTGGTGGAGTGGTGTGGATTTCAGTTTTTTACTGAGATATTTTGAGCTGTTTTGAACTCGTAATCCTGGTTGCCCACTGCTCTTGAAACTAACCATGTGGTACAATTACTGTAAAGTAAAAACAACGTACAGCCAAATTATAATAGTTAACCACAACATAGCCACAAGTTGTAGGGCATATAAAAATCCTCTCGTTCTTTATTTTAATAGTGACATTTTAATTTAAAGCATAGGGTGTTATAAAAAATGTAAATAAATACATAAAGAGGTAAATCTGCTTGCAGCTTTACCTGATTCATCCACTCTCAGTTTTTTATTACTGGGATTGTCAGTGCTCTCGTCATCTGACATGTCCATTTCTTCTTCCCGCCGGATTCCCATGAGCTGCTCACTGTGGGCGTTCCGGAGTTCCTAAAATGACAAAAACCCAAACTTCACTTTGTTAGTCTGGTTGATTTCTTAGGAAAGGTGTTTACAAAGTCTTTTCTTAAGCTGAATGGATGGACGGAAAAATTTCAGTTCCTGCCTCATCCTTGGCTGCCGACCACTCCCTGTAGACCTTTGTCAGGGCCAGGAATCATTCTAACGCTCTCGGGAGTGCTCTGGGAGGTTGCTGAGGGGGAAAATGCCTTTACAGGACCAGTTCCGTTATTTAAAAAGTTATTGAAAAGCTCCTCAGGTTTCAGAGAACATTCTAAGATAGACTCAATCATTGCCATGGGGTGACCGGGGGGGGGGCAGTTTGAGTCAGTGTGGTCTAGTGGTTACAGATCCGGATTCCTATTTGGGAATACTGGGTTTGATTCCACACTCCCCCACACAGCCAGCTGGGTGACCTTGGGCTAGTCACAGCTCTCTTCTGAGCTCTCACAGCCCCACCTGCCTCACAGGGTGTCTGTTGTGGGGAGTATGTCAGTCCCTTTGAGACTCCTTAAATGGATGAAAAGTGGGGTAGAAAAGCCAACTCTTCTTCTTCCTCCTCCATGAAGCCAGCTGGGTGACCTTGGGCTAGTCACAGCTTTCTTCTGAGCTCTCACAGCCCCACCCACCTCACAGGATGTTCTGTTGTGGGGAGAAGAACAGAAGGTTTGTCAGCCACTTTGAGTCCCCTTGAATGGGTGAGAAAAGCGGGGTAGAAAAGCCAACTCTTCTTCTTTTCCCTGAACTTCCATATGTTAACAAGCCGAAGATTTTCTGGTTTTAAATAATTGCAAAGGGTTCTGATTTTACTTCACGCAAGACATTAGAATGGAAATAGACATTTAGCACAATAAATTATATGGAAATACATTTAAAGCACTTCAGAAGACTGATGCAAGAAATATGTAAAGAAACTTTTGTTGCAAGTATCTGAGGGATTCTGGACAAAGCCCAAATCAGAACTGACAGCACAATGGAGAAAGTCAGGTTCAGGATCCGATTGGAGCTCTGCCTTTGATCTCTAATAATTACATTCCAATTTGCAGTGGCTCAAACCCAGATGTGAAGCTATCCATCAAGGCTTCTCCACCAGTTCTTCTACTGGCATCATCAATCCTACCCTGAAAGATGCCTGGTGGTTTGTGACAATTAAGCGCCTGAGGAGGAGAAGACAGGAAAGCTGATGTGTGATCATGTGCCCGGGTGTACCGTGACAATCAGTCTTGCTATAATGCAGCCTGGAGAACTAGTTCTGTGTTAGAAACTCCTAATTTTCAGCCAAATGGGCCACATCCTGCTCTGAGAAGGAAGGCAAAGAGCCATGAATAGCCACCATGATTTACGTTGTGTTGAACATCCTCGCTTGGTAGGTTGGACTTCCTTTTTCCCAGGAAAAACAATTCAAACCCTTTGGATGTTTTTGTATTTGCAAAATGTTGTTTGATTATTATTCTCTGCCTGCACTGAACACTTTTGTTGCCTTTCGACAAGACTTATTTCAGCCAAAAGATGCTGTCTTAACCCGCACTTTATATTTAACACCGAGGAAGCAGGACACCATCCTCCACGCGATGCATCTCCAAAGATCAGTCTCTGTCAGGCAGATTATATCACACCACAAATAGAAAGACGAAGTCCTTCAGCCTCAGTGGAAATGCAGGCATTTGTGAAGTGACCGCAGAGAAATGGCTGGAAGGCAAAACAGGCAGCAAACGCAGACAGAAAATGTGTAGGTGCTTTAGAAAAACTCAGGTCGTTTTGTTCTCGCGGAAAAGCATGGAGCGCATGTAATGGCAGCCTTCCTTAACTGTGGCAAAAGGAAGATTGAGGGAATTCTATTTTATCCTAATAATACTGTCAGCTGCAACACAAGGATGGAGACCGGTGATTAGTGTGGCTCTTTTCAGGCCACAGACAGCTAATTTTTCTATTGACAAAGAGCCCAATTCCCACAGAGGTGGTTGGAAATATTTGGAACACGGGGGAGAAGTCACTTCCAAGGGATAAATGTTACTGAAAAAGCATGCCTTTTATTCCTCAGCGTTAATGAGAATTCAAAGAATTCATCTGAAAAATGCAGCCAGGGTCCATCAATAAATCTAACCCATTATAATAAAGGTGTGTGCCCTTTCATCACTGTAAAGGCACAGAAGTTGATAGGTGCGTGTTTTACACAATAATACTATGAACCTTTTAAAAAGTTTCTTATATTTTTAAAGAAATGATAAAGTAAGACAAGAGAATCCTTCCATGAAGGGTTGCAGCCCATCTCTTGCAGTCCCAGATAACTTGGCCAATGGGAGACATGATAGGAATTGTTTAACAGCTGGAAAGGGACAGGTTATTCAGCCCTAATGAGTCCCATCTGTATTGTAAGATGTGAAAAAGTGGATCTTAATAACAAGGATAAGCCTCTTCATTGCAGGAAGGCCATGGGAAGACATTTGGTGTAATACAACCAAAAAAAGTGTGTATTCATGACACACATATTTTAAGCACATTCTTAATATAGACTTACAGATTTATTTATTTATTATAAAGGATTCTGAAACCAAATAACTGCTCAAGTAAGATTCATTATCATTATCAACAACCATTTTCAGTCCATTGCTGGGTGATGGTCCCTCCAGGCCTCTTCCACAACTCGGTCTCCAGAGCAGTCCTTTTCCATGACTTACCAGCAAACATTTCATTTCATCAGTCTACAATATATATGTATATATTACAAACTGCCTTATAATGACTTATAAAACATCCATTCGAGTTTAGAGACCTGGATGCTCTTCTGTTTCTTATTGTTAATCCTGAAGAAGTTCAAAATCTTGGGACATTGATAATCACTATTCTTTCTAATTGCTGGCCATCTGGAAAGACGGTAATTCTGTGGCTTTTAGTTCTACATTTCTGAAAGTTTAGGACATTGTCAGGAATTCCACTGAGCAAACCATGCAAAAATTAGCTGTTCAGGAAATACACCCGCTGGGGTGAAAATCAAGCTCCTGTGTATGTTAATAGTGACTTTCTAATAGCATTATTTGTGTTTGAATGCTTATTTGAGGCCTCCTTGTAAGCTGTTTTTTATTTGGTACATCTGGCTCCAGCCAAAGATCAGGCATCTTGCTCTACATAGGAATAATGTCAGCAGGGAGTCAAGTCAGGTGAAAGTTTTGCCTTTGTCTTCTGCTTGAGGTGCCACAAAGCAGATGGAGGGCAGCTTTGTTGGTCAGGATGTTGGACTAGATTGGCTGTGTCCTGATCCAGCAGGGCTTCCTTGGCAATCTTATGTTCTTAAGAAGAAACTTATTATTCTCCTCTTTCTTTGGCGATGTCAAGCTGTAGGAGGTCCCATAGGGAGGCAGGCTTTAACCAATTCCCCTGATTTTTCTATTTATTTATATTTATATTTATATATATTTATATCCCGCCCCATTCCCAAGGGTCCTTGGGTGGCTCACAACATTTAAAAACAAACATATCAAGAACTATATCAATCCTAAAACCAGTACAAAGTTTTAAAATCCAGCATTAAAAAATACAAAAACAGTTTAAAAACAGTAGTGTTTACAATGGGGGAAGCGTAGGGAACATTTAACCAAAGGCCTGAGTGAAGAGGTACGTGTTCACCACCTTCCTAAACATAAACAGAGAAGGGGCCCGACGCATCTCGAGGGGGAGACCATTCCACAGCCTGGGGGCCACTACTGAGAAGGCCCTCTCCTGGGTGCCCACCCACCTAGCTGCTGGGATAACCAGGAGGGCCTCTCCTGCAGATCTTAAGACGCGGGCAGGTAGATATGGGAGAAGGCGCTCCTTTAGATATCTGGGGCCCAAGTCATTTAGGGCCTTATAAGTCAGAGTTAACACCTTGAATTGGGCTCGGTAGTGAATTGGCAGCTTTCACTAAACTTTAGTGTAAAATTATTTTGCATAAACTTATTCAGTGGCTGTTAAATTGGGTGCCCCAATTTAAAAAAGACACTGACAAACTAGAGCAAGTCCAAAAATGGTTAGTGATCTGGAAACCATGTCCTACGAGGAAAGATTGAAGGATCTAGGAAAGTTTTGCCTACAGAAGAGAAGACTGAGACAAGACATGATAGCAGTCTTCAAGTATCTGAAGGGTTGTCAGAATGCAGAGGGATCACCCCTATTCTCACTTGCACAAGATGGGAGGACTATAAACAATGGGATCAAACTTCAAGGGAGTCAATACAGATTAGATATTAGGAAAAACTTCCTTCCAGTCAGTGGAATAGGTTGCCAGCAGAAGTAGTGGGTTCTCCTATGCTGGAGGTCTTCAAGCAGAGGCTGGACCTACATCTGTCTGGGATAGGCTAGGAAATCCGCACTGAGCAGAGGGTTGGACTCGATGACCCTAGAGGTCCCTTTGAACTCTATCATTCTATGATATCCTTAGCCCATGGTATCCTTCTGCAAAGACTACAGAGTTTGGGAGTTGAAGGCACCACATTACAATGCCTCTACTCCTGTCTCCGAGACTGAACTAATCAATGGGGGAACTAATACACCCAATCTCCCTCGTGCTTTAAATTCTATCTATTGCTGTTAGAAGAGGTCATCAAGAAATCAGGGATGAGGTGTCATCAATGTCCAGATGATACGCAGCTGTATCACCCCATCTCCTCTGAATCTGGGGGGAGGTCAGTTTAGGTGCTTGTCAGATGCTTGGAGACAGTAATGGTACTGGGCAGGATGGGGGCCAAACATCATAGCTGGTACTGAATGTTACAGAGTCTTGGGACCATAAAGGAGTCCCAAGGAGTCTTGCTGAGCACCCCTATTTCGGCAAGAAATAACCTCGGTGTGTTGATTGAGAATCCACTGTCTTTACGACCGTTTATAGAGAAGACAGCAAAAGTCTGTAATTTTCATCTATACAACATACGGAAAATCAGGATATCTTTCAATTGATACAGCTTGGATACTGGTACAAGGTTTAGTAAGCTCACGGCTTAATTACTGCAACAGTCTCCTAGGCAGCCTCCCTAAAAACTCCTTACTTCCTCTAACTTTGGCACAAAACTCGGAGGTTAGAATAGTGATGAACTTGCCTAGGTCTTCCTGTATCTCAGCTGCAAGGAGAGCGTTGCATTGGCTTCCGATTTGCCCTGGGATTTATTTTAAAATATTAGCATTGGCATTTAAGGCCATTAGAGGGCACACTCCAGGTTACCGAGCATCTAACCTGGCTTGGTATACCACAGCTAGGAACCTGCAGTCAACCAGTAAAGCCCTTCTAGCTGTTTCTCAAGCACATATTGCAAGCTCCAGGCTCTGAGCTTTTTAAGACCTGGTTCCACATCTCTGGAATAGTCTACCACTAGTTCTTAGGTCAGGAAAGGAGTTAGTCAAATTTTGTGAGGCTCTGAAGCCCTTTCTTGTTAACATCTGAAATAGTTTACTCCTTGGAACAATTAGTATTTGGCCTTTAATTAGTAAAGGAGGATTGTAAACTTATGGTCGCTGTTCAGTCTTATCCATTAGTAGATGGATTTGGATATGTCTTGGGAATAGAAGAAGTTGTATTGGTAGGCTATTATTTATTTTGTAACCTGTACTTTGTAGTATTAGACTGGATATTCTAGTCTGTAATTTTAAACTGTATCTCTGTATCGCCCTTTGGTGGAAAGGGCGATATAAATAAACATTTATTATTATATTATTATATAAAGTAAGGAAACTTCCTGTTCTCAGTGGGGTTGTACTGTCCTGGGATGCTTAAAGACCCAGTGGAGATGGTAGTCAGGAGTACCCTTAAATTTTGCACTTGTCCATTCTGAGATGCTGGTCAGACCAGTATCACGCCACGTGTAAAAGAACCACAATGGCTGCCAGTTTGCTATCGAGCCCAAGTCAAGGTATTAACATTAACCTACAAGGCCCGAAATGGAAAGGAAAATTTCATTCCATTTAGGCCAGCCTGAGCCTAAAGACCTGCTGCTGATGTCCTCATAGCTGTGCAGCACCCTCAGTTAAAGGAATAGGAGTATACACTTAGATGTCTGGTGAAGAGGCACCTCTTTGCCCCAGCATTCAAGAAACAAAATAAATTAGATAAACAAACTGTGGTGATCTCTGGGAGGAGAGAAAGACTTGTACATGTGGTGTGGATCTTGCGTTATTGCTAACAATCATCTTTTCTTGGACTAATCTATTCAGGTGAATTTAAGTATTGGTTTTATAAGTTTTTTTAAATAAATGTTTTTATCTTTTTAAATATGATGTTTCTAATAGTCTCTCAAAAGTTTATTATCAGCCACTTCAGTCATAAAGTGCGGTCAAACTATAATTTGAAGGAAAAAATATATTCCAGCCTACGAGTTCTGGAAGATCTCAAGAGAAGAGTCTTAGACCACTATTATGACTATATAAGACAAAAAAAAGTTGCCTCCTTCTCAAGTTATGAGCCTATTCCTCACAGGGAGGTCATTTTCATGGAACCTGCTTTATACTAAACAGGGATATTCAACATTGCACAGAGTCACTCATCAGGCAGAAGCTCTCCAAGGGTGGGTCCGTATGCCAGCCAGCTGATGCAATTTGGACACGTGTGATAAAAATCCGTGTTGTAACGTGGAGCAAAGCATCCCCATGTGCTTTGGGGCAACGCGGATCCAAACCGCAACTGCCTGTCCACATAGAACGGCAGGAATGGCAGCGGTGGCGGCGGCGAGAGGAGCACTGCAGTATCCATTCATCCGCCCGCCAGCAGAGTGAGCGAGATTATTTTCCCATTCATCTGCTCCTCCCCTGCCGGCCATCGACAAGGAGGGGATGAATGGGAAAATAACCTCACTTGCTCACTCGCTCTGCCGGTAACGTTACCTCCATTTGCATTGCTGGGAAGGCAACAAGTTTGCGCTGAAGCAGATGAACTGTCAAGCAGTTCATCTGCTTCAGCGCAAACTTGTTGCCTTCCCAGCAATGCAAATGGAGGTAACGTTACCGGCAGAGCGAGTGAGCAAGTGAGGTTATTTTCCCATTCATCCCCTCCTGGAGTGTCCGCATGGCGCCAGGACAATACGTGTTAGCCCCTTATTCTGCATGCAAAACACTTGTGAAGTGGGTTTTTTAAACACGTATTGACTTCCGTGTGCCACGTATTAGGCTTTGTATGTGGACGCTCCCGAGGTGGACACGGAATCCTTTCGGATTATTTTTAGCATGCTGACAGGCCACAAGGCCACAAGTCAGGGTTTTATTTAACTCATCAGAGACAGGCTGACGGGTGTCTTTGGACACGGTTAAACCCCCTCAGCCACTGCGCTGTAGCTTCCCGTCAGACAGGACTAGCGGAAGCTGTGCAGGGAAGGCCGAGTCCCTGTGCAGAGGCTTCCTATCATCCAGACTGGACAACTGATTATCCACAGCAACAGAGGAGGATTTGAGGGAGAGTCCGAATTTCTCTACTGCATTTTCGGTCACGGTGGTCAGCAGCAGTCCAGCAGCTGCAAAACTGTAGGTGCGGCTGGGGGGCCCCAATGTCCACCCAGCTGCTGCTGAATTACAATTCTTACAGTGTCCAGGCAAGGAATGATGGCAGTTTATTTTCACAACACAAAAAAGACCATATTCGATCAGTTCAGATTTAAGAAGAGATAGAAGGGGCTGAATCTAGAATCTTTTCATGAAAAACCTGTACTTCCGCATCAGATAATAAGAGTGGGTTGTTGTTTTTCTACACAGTAAATTATCTTTATATTAGGTGGCTTTTTAAAAGCAGACTGATAGATGGGTTTTAGGCCCTGCTCGCCAAAGAAACAATAAAGAGCAAACAGCAAGCAGCAAAATCCATTTGGTGTGCCTGAGGAAACTTCCCAGATACTATTCAATTTCCAAAAGGAGACCAAACAAAGAATTAAGCTATAAATGTATATGACAGGGCTTATGAACTACATGAAATAAATAGAAATCATTTCAAGCTCAAACAGAAGGGCAAAAAGCTATTAGAAATTACTTCCAAGTACTAAATCAAAGCCAAGATTCCTCATGTTTCCTGACTGGGTTGTCAGTTGCCATCAGTGTGAACGGAGGACATTTGTGTCCTTGAGTAGTAGAAGTGGCCACAACTACAAGGCGTGAAACATTCGTGTTGAGTGGAAAGAGAGGAAGGAAAAATATGCACAGAGGCAGCTGAAATGCAGGCACAATCACCTGAAAGAAAGTTAATCGCCTATTGGGAATTCCTGGCAGAGATGGAATGATCCCACTGGACAATTGGAGGAATTTCTGTTTCTCTGGGAAATTCACTAGTCCCACCATTTTTAAGCCTACAGTGATACCTGAAACTGGGCATAAAGCAGAGCAGAGGGTTGCAGAAAAGAGAAACCAGCTATTTCCTGAGCATGGAAAAGGAATCGCATTTCCCCATTCAGTGGGATCTTTGGATCCAAGCCATACATTTTTAACTTTTTAACAACACTTTATTGCTTGAAAGAAACTACACCAACAAAGGGCAGGAGAATAATGATTGTTAACGAAGCAAAGATGTTGTGTAGATTTACAGTATATTAATGGAAAGCATTTTTCAGTGCATTTCAGCAAATTAAAAATTCAGATGCTAACAAATTAGTTTCCTCTTGAATACCTTCAGTGGAGCTGCTAGGAAAAACAAACATCAAAGTGTGTGCATCTAATAGATTAGAAAAAACAACCAGCATTTTAGCACTGGCCACCCTAGTGAACTCTTTGAAATTAAGACCCAAAAATGCTGCCTTTCCAGATAAATTAGGCTAACATTCTATATGAAGGGCCCCATTATTATAAAGTCATTTGGTATGCATCATAATAGCAGAGCTAATCGAGGGTTCATTTGGTATTCATGTAGATGCTACATCCAGTGACACTGCCTTTCAATTTAGCATTTGTTAACAGGCACTTAAAAAGTTATCCCAATGATTCAGATCACTGTTGAGTTTTGTTCTTCCCTTGTTTAACTTTAAGCATGCAGCATTCCTCCTTTCCCCCAGCACACTATAAAATAATTAAATAAACGCATCTTACCTTCCATACCCTTTTGGTTGTTAGGCAAGGAAACATTAAGAGGACTGTGATTTTAGCAAGTGACATGCCAAACAGAGTGCGAAACAAATTATAGCACACTGTTTCATTTCTTTTTAAAGGGCAGCAGAAAAGAAAGGAGAAAACAAAGACGAAGACTATTGTACTTACTTTATATTTTAAAAGTCTCACAGCCTTGTATATGGAATTCAAAGCAAAAGGAAAATACTGGAGAGGAGGCTGTAATCAGTGGCTATGTGCATCGCTCGTATCGGTTCCAAGCTTCTGATCCACTGAGGTGATGCATATCTATATCTCAGAAAGCTACAAATGTAACTATTTTCTCTGAAGTTTATAATATTTAGGCTGCTTCCCCACGGCAAGAGGGAACACGAGACGTGAAGAAAATCCCTCGGTCACGGATCCTGCCAGGAGTGGAAGCCAACTGCAGGCTCTTACCTGTGTCTGCTTGCTGCTTCCATCGTTGTTCTTCTTGAAAATATTGGTGTACCTGTACGTGAGACAAGCTCCCAGCCACTTCCCTTCTTTCCCCAGGTGCTCGACTAGCATCAAGGTATTTTTTAAGAGGAACAATTGTGGAAGCAGGAGACAGACACAGGTGGGCGTCCAGTAATACATGAACAAGGTATCACTGCTGGATTTCCCATAATAGCGATGTTCCAAAGTGCTGCCTCAATATGCCAGGACTATACTGGGAACATCACACTTACAGGTGGCATTTCCTATATAGACCTGAGAGAGCCGCAGGTTGTAACCCACGTTTCACGGTTATTACTGGACAAGCAAACCACATTTTAAACTGAATACCGTCCTTGTTCCACTCCTTTTGGCTGCATGGTCCCCTGCACACGCCTTTGGACCCCTGATGTCAAACTACCTAAAGGTAGACTTCCTTTTGTGGCCTCTGGCATTCCAAAGAAAGAAGTGTTCAAAGTCACTCTCCCCTCTTCATAGTTTTAGTTTGCCTTTTGTGGCTAGAAATTCCCACAGCTCTCAACTCTGCCACACCACCATGCATTCAACAGATCTTTAAAAATAGCTTACATGCCATTCTTTATGTTAAAATATATTTCACTCCTGACCTTAAATGAGATGACATAGTCTGGGTCTCATATAAGCTCTTCTCTTCCACCTGTGACAGAGGGGTTTCCAAGTAGGCACGTGATGTCACGTCAAGGGACAGAGGTACAGACTTTCACATGCCCAAAGGGATGCTGGGATTTAAGAACGCCGGCCTAAGGAATTTGGGAATGTAGAAGCTGAGAAGTGTGTGTGTTTACTTATTTGAGAGACCACATAATCTCAGTGCTAACACCCTTCAGAGAATTACTCTGTAGATCTAAGGTGCATTTAGTGCGAATATCCGCCTCCAAGCAACGTTACTCACAGAGATTCGAATTCCCCACAGAGCACAACACCATCTAGACTACAATTACGCCACAGTAAAAAAAAAAATGCACACACCAATGTTCAACATGCAAACAAAAAGAAACTCTGTCAAGCCACATCTGCATTATTTTATCAAGGAGTTGTGCATGTGGGAAATGCATTCCCTGCTAGAGAGGACACAGAAAGGTATAGTTATTTTTTTCACTTACAGTTTCTTCCATGGTACGTGCAAGTTACCCAGCCTGAGACTGACCTTTTTCTTTCCATCTCTTGCCACAGAGATCTCTCCATCTGTCTACTCCCCACCTCCCCCTGCAGTCCTATACCTGACAAGACCTGGTTGCGTGTAGAACCCGTCTGCTGCCGGGTGTCAAGCAGCACTCCATGCTTCGTTTTAGCGACTGCTTATCTCTAGAAAGATGAGAAGGCTAAAGCTGAGGGTGACAGCTGGAGGTCTTCCCCAGAAATGACTTATAGGAAGAGGAGACTGCAAGACCACAAGGAGGAGCACTTAAGACCAAGAACAAAACAGTGGGTCTCTACAGCCCCACACATAGGCTGCTCATTGCTCTCCCCATTATGCTGCTGATGCTAACTTATGCGCCATGATGCACATCACCATACATGGCGACTCACTGAATTCAACCATGGGAATTAACGCTATGCAAACTTTTGTGTCACCTAGTGGTGCCAAGAAAACAGGAGGAGGGCTCTGCCTCAAACTGTGCTTCTTTCTTCTAGGTCAGTTGGGAATCCAATTCTAGTTTGCTGGCAGAAAGGAAAGAGGAGGTTTGCTGTATCACTTAAATGCTACAAAATGTAGTGGAAGGAAGGAAGGAAGGAAGGAAGGAAGGAAGGAAGGAAGGAAGGAAGGAAGGAAGGAAGGAAGGAAGGAAGGAAGGAAGGAAGGAAGGAAACCTAGAGAGAAGGGAGGGAGGGAGGGAGGAAGTAAGAACAGAAGGAAGGAGGGAGGGAGACCTAGAGAGAAGGAAGAAAGGAGAAAGACAGAGAGGTGGAAGGAAGGAAGGAAGGAAGGAAACCTAGAGAGAAGGGAAGGAGGGAGGAAGGGAGGAAACCAAGGGAGGGAGGGAGGGAGGGAGGAAGGAAGGAAGAACGGAAGGAAGGAAGGAAACCTAGAGAGAAGGAAGGGAGGGAGGGAGGAAGGAAACCGAGAGAGAAGGAAGGGAGGGAGGGAGGAAGTAAGAACAGAAGGAAGGAGGGAGGGAGGGAGACCTAGAGAGAAGGAAGAAAGGAGAAAGACAGAGAGGAGGAAGGAAGGAAGGAAGGAAGGAAGGAAGGAAGGAAGGAAGGAAGGAAGGAAGGAAGGAAGGAAGGAAACCTAGAGAGAAGGGAAGGAGGGAGGGAGGGAGGGAGGAAACCAAGGGAGGGAGGGAGGGAGGGAGGAAGGAAGGAAGAACGGAAGGAAGGAAGGAAGGAAGGAAGGAAACCTAGAGAGAAGGGAGGGAGAGAGGGAGGGAGGAAACCGAGAGAGAAGGGAGGGAGGAAGGAAGGAAGAACGGAAGGAAGGAGGGAGGAAGGAAGGAAGGAAGGAAGAATGGAAGGAAGGAAGGAAGGAGGGAGGGAGGGAGGGAGACCTAGAGAGAAGGTAGAAAGGAGAAAGACAGAGAGGAGGAAGGAAGGAAGGAAGGAGACCTAGAGAGAAGGAAGGAAGGAAGGAAGGAAGGAAGGAAGGAAGGAAGGAAGGAAGGAAGGAAGGAAGGAAGGAAAAAGACTTAGAGAGGAGGGAGGGAGGGAAGGAGGGAAGGAGGGAGGCTGGGCTTCAGCTAGAAGAAAAATGGTCTAAACTTTTCTTTTCTCTTAGGTTGTAAGGATCTCTGCCCTAGCTAGATTTAAAATACTAGATTAATAAATAAAAGAAACTTGGTATTCTCTTTACCTACCAAGACGTTTTAGTAGGGCAAGTGAGAATGGATCAACAGGGAAGAAAACCCAAGTGTTTTCTTACATTTTCCAATCATGATGAGACAGACCAGTTTAAGCATACATTTAAAAAAGGAAAACATGATCTTAAAATGGCATGACTAATTATTCCATTTCAGTATTTTAAGACAGTTAATCTGTTCCTTGAAGGAGTGTGAGGATTCCATATGGCAACCCAGCATTTTTTCCACCTCAAGCTATTACAGGGGAAAATGCGGATCTGGCACAGTATACTCTCACAGAGGGTATATATAAACAATTTTAAATTATTTCAATTTCTAAAATGGCGGCAATTAAATATGGCTGAACAAAATGCAACCAGCTACAGACAAGGTTTCTTCCCCCTCCCCCAAGACTGGTTGAAGGTATGAGATGACGGATAAAAGAGAAGAAATTCACCAACCTCAGAGTGTTTTCGCCACATGTCTATGTTCTTGCGCTGAGCTTTCGAGAAATGGTCCCATGCTTTTTGTCTGGTGGAGGCGTTGAAAACGGCCACAATCTGCTCAACTTTGGTGAACAAGGAAGTCAAACAAGACAAGCAATTTATGTTGTGATCACTAAATAAAAGCAAAGCAAAGACACTAGGAGTCTATGGATGATGTCACTGATAAAACAACATCATCAATATCCATCCAGTCAAGTGTCTTTTGTACTTACATTTTAGAATAGTTGGAGATGTCTGCCTTCATGTCTGTTTCCAAAACTTAGTCTATGCACAGATTACTGACAGCTTTCCATGCAGTTTATTCTAAACACCTTGAATCTTTGCTAATAAGCCCATCCCTGGGCTAAACTAAACAAATTCCTGACAATTACCTATATGCAATGTCAGAGCTATCTGGGCTGAATTTTCTTTCTGCAGAAATTTCACTACCAGGCTGAGAAGTAGTAACACCGTACATATTTTTTCCTCTTAGATAGTGGTGTGATATAAAGCATTTAATCTGTTTTACTCCTGTCATTAGGTTTTTGACTGGACTTTTCTTTGTTTGGCTTCAAAATGCTTCCTGTGTCAGATTTTAAGTAGTCATTTTGAGTGGTCCATAGATGGGGTCTCAGTCTTTGTATCAGGTAATAGCTAGTTTTCTTAATTTCAGGCTTCTAGAAAGAAATAATGAAATAAGAGATAAAATAACCATACATTCAAATGGTAAATTGTAGAATATGCTCAAAGTGAAGAAAATGAGAGTATTTCCAGACAATTTAGCTATTTAGAGACTCATAGACATCATCTATGGACCACCAAATTCAGCATAAGAAACAACTTGAAAAAAGAAAAGATCAACCAAAAATTCAATAATGAGAGGACTAGCACTACACTTTCTCAAGCCATATCTAGTCACATGATTGACTACCAACACTTGTGTTGGTAAAAAGTTACTCAATACCCTAATGAGTAAATATTAGCCCATCGGCTCAACAAAGAACAATTTCCAACAATTACTAATGAAGACTACTAGGAAATGGATACACCAACTCAAAAGGAAGTAACTGGTGAGGAAGATAAAGACAAAGAATACTCATTTTGTCAATAACATTAAAGAAACATGCTATATAAATCTGCACCAATCGAGAAAGAATATTTACACTGGTGATGCTAGCTAGTCTGGTAGCAAAATATCTGCAAAAAGAGCTTTCAACCCAGAGAACTCTGATGATGCAGCACTCCAACTCTGAGCTACAGATATTCACCACTACAGCAATTACCTATCTGTTTAACGGATGGCACTATCAGCCAGTGAACATCAGGGAGCTTGGTTTCCCATTTCATGCTAGAACGTGTAATCCATTTCCATTGACTTTTGACACGGGAACAACTAAACAATATGGGGATATGTTCAGATTCTGTTTATTCTGCAGAGGATTGGAGATGCTCATATCTCTTTATACTGTATTGTTTTGATACAAAAGACAATTTGGTTGAAAGTTGGAGCATAAATCTAAATTTCAGCAGTAGGCAGATGCCAATTTATCTGCTTGAGTTTAAAAACCTGTATTATTTTATAGCATTGAATTAACTGGAAGAAGCATAGAACACAGAGTTTTCATTTAGGAACCTATGTTGTTACAAAGTTTAGATTCTTATCCTTCTGTTGTATGTATCATTAGTGCAAAGAACACTTGAACCTAACAATCTATACATAATTTAGTGATGAAGGTTCTGGTACGCACTCTTACTGAAGATGAAGGAAATGGCATTTTACCATTTTTCACTGAAACATTTTTAAGTGGGAATATCAAGATTCTCCTGCTGAAAGGCTTCAGCTATGAAGTGTCTAATTATGAAAATGGCTGAGAGTTGTTTCTACAGGTGTTAGGGTAATTATGATTCCTTATCTGATCATGCAAAAAGATTTCACAGAATCAGAAAAATAATAAAATACTGAACCATTTTTTACT
This sequence comes from Aspidoscelis tigris stejnegeri, assembly GCA_023333525.1. Taxonomy (NCBI): domain Eukaryota; kingdom Metazoa; phylum Chordata; class Lepidosauria; order Squamata; family Teiidae; genus Aspidoscelis; species Aspidoscelis tigris. The sequence goes on along the minus strand of JALMGA010000001.1, from coordinate 147,084,322 downwards.
GCAAGAGACAAATGTTGTTAACAGCATTTCCTTAGAAATGGGTGAGATAAGCTAAGGTTGTGATAAGATCTGAAGTAATTGCACCAAACTGCTGTTTAATTGTGCAATGCAGTAAGGAAAATCCACAATACAGCAAGAAAAGACATAAGACATTGTTGTGGAAAATGTCATCTAGGTAGGCGTGTGCATGAATTTGGGATTCCATTCGAATCCAATATCTGAAAATTTGATTCAATTAGAATCTTTAAGATTGGAATTTAACCAAATTCTATTCAAATTAAGCAAATTCAAATCTATTCATTCAAATTTTCTATTTGAATTTGCACTTGAGAATGTTGACATTAGTAAGTGTCTGTATGCCTTGTTACACATCCTGTATGCACCCGTAAACGTCAGTATGCAACCTACAGTTATCCTGTATGCAACCTGTTTTGATCCCATACGGATCCGCATAAATGCGTGCGGATGCGGGAAAGATGCACATCTGCAAGTACACATTGTGTACGAACCAGGACACATACAAATTTCTGGATAATTTGAACTTATAGATCGAAAATTTGTTTGAATATTTAAATTCAAATTTATGGACAATCGATTCAAATTCTAATGTCAAAATTCAGATGAATTCGATTGGATTTCGAATACCTTTGAATATTTGTGCACACCCCTACCCTGAGGTACTTAGGGATAAGAGTGTGATAAGGAGGTTGCTGTGGGAAGAGGTGAAAATTTGTACAGTTAAACAACCGTTTAGTCCAGGGCTGCTCAACATTTCCTACAAGACTCTGGTTGATTGCAACTTCGATGGCAGGCCCACACGGGAGATGAAGCAGAATTCGCTTGCTTTGACTGCTGATACTCTTAAAGCATCTGCAAAGGTGTGTGCCTATTAGCTGATCACTTCTGGTTAGCTGATCACTTCTCTGTTAGTGAAATTAGGACCCGCTTTGTTTTAACTAAAAATTAACAGCAAGACACACAGTTTTCCTCCCAGAGGATCATAACTCCAGCATAGCAGGAAGCAGAGATCAATACAATGCTAATTACAAATGTGTAAAAGAATATTCTGATTACTTCTGCATGATTCATTTAAAGTGACCAAATAGCTGTAGCTTTCTTCGGTCGTCAGAACCCAAAATAGTGTTATAATTCAAGGCAGATTCCAAACAAGGAAGTCTTTTTTGTGATCCAGACACCTATATTGATGTTTTTATATTTTTGCATATGATTTTACAAAAAGCCATAAATTTCCTACTACAGCATCCACCTTGTGTGGAAATTAACCACAATAGCACCTTGGCATATATATTTTGCTCTTTTTAATTTCATGCTCTTTCAGGGGTGCTCATTTATCAAGCACTGTGCCTTTTCCCAGCTGCTGTTTCCTAAGAAAACCTCATGAAAAACCCTCCATTAATTTCATTGTGATGACAGCGCTTTGCTTCTTGTTCAGCAGCCACTAGCTTTCACCTGCTTCTCTAAAAGCCTTTCTGAAGACCAACCCAGTGAAGCTCCTGAACCCCTTGTCTACACTCATTACCAGCAGAGTTCTGCATCAGCATCAGAGTGAGCCATAAGGAAAAAAATGGCATCATAGCCCCCTCCAACCATGGACCACTTGTAAATGCTCTCGTACGCTGGACTAGCCACTCATATGCGGATGGCATACAAACAGGAGGCACAGCTAAGTGCCATTTCACTAGGCACTCAGACATGGCACCAAAAGCATGATGTTTCTGGGTGCCCAGCTGAGACAACCCCATCTCAACCTTTAGTTTGGCTATGCTGGGCTGAAATACATGACCTGGCCTGTTGCTGGCCCACTTCAAAGGTCATCCCCATTGCCAGTAGCCCTTGGCCCATTTTGGGAAGGATCACATTTTGGGGGGCAGAAAAAGGGGCTGACGTTCTACTTGCTAAAGCAAAGCCAGCTAGTTTTGTTCAGTATGATGATCACCTGGAAGCTGCATGCCATGAGCTGTGTCATTCATACTGTAGATGCTCTCTTAAGGTTCTCGACAGTGCTCTTGGCCAGGAAATCAGCCTTTTGATAGCTGAGAATCAGAACACTTCTAACAGCTAGGGCAGACCTATTTGCCCACAATCCCCAGTCCTAAGAACCTAAGAGGAGCCCCGCTGGATCAGGCCACAGCCCATCTAGTCCAGCATCTTGTCGCACACAGTGGCCCACCAAATGCTCATGGGCATCTCAAGCGGAGACAAGGGCAAACCTTCTCCTGCTCTCGAATCCAAGCAAATGGCCTTAGAAATATCCTGCTTCTCCCCCTAGCCTGAAAGATGGACTTCGGCATCAATTCTAGTAGCCATTGATACATCTGTCGTCCATAAACTTATCTAACCCTTCCTTAAAGCCATCTAGGCTGGTAGCTGTCACCATCTCTTCTGGCAGCAAATTCCATAAACCAATGACCCACTGGGTGAAGAAATACTTTCCCTTGTCTAATCCAACTCTCTTACCCATCAGCTTCATAGAGTATCCCCTGGTTCTAGTTTTGTGTGACAGAAAAAAGAAATGTTCTCTATCCACCTTTTCTATACCGTGCATGATCGCCGTCTTTCCAGACTGAAGAGGCCTAGACATTGCATTTTGGAGTGATTGAACTCTAACTAAAACAAGAACTGGACCAGAAGCTCCGTGCTCTTTTATTTTGGTGACAATTGTAGAAGGAGGGAGGAGATGCCTTCCAACCCCTATCCTACCCATAACCCAGCATTATCCTTTTGTGGCAACATCTTCAGTACAGATAATACTCCCCCATCACCAATCCTTAGTTTTGCAGTTAAACTGAAGAGTCTCCCAGTGTGCCAGTAATGGCAGAAGAGTGTATTTCAGCAGATCTGAAGAAGGCAGAAATTCTCTGGATCTTTTATCAACACATAGCAGAAAGTTTTCCTGTCTTTTCCCCATCACAGATAATTTATTTTCCTCATCAGAAATGAAAAATTCCATCCTTGGGTTTCAATATCAGAAAAACAGCCGTGTTAGTATAATTGGAAAAGTCCAGCAAGGTAGTCAGTAGCACTTGGAGACTAACAAGAGAAGGGTTGGTGGCATGAGCTTTCATAGACATGTCTACTTCGTCAGATGCTTGCGACCCCCCCCCCCAGCATCTGAAGAAGTAGACATGCCCACTGGGCCCCCTAGCATCTGAAGAAGTAGACGTGCCCACTGGACCCTCTAGCATCTGAAGAAGCGCACATGCCCATTGGGCCCCCTAGCATCTGAAGAATTAGACGTACCCATTGGGCTCTCTAGCATCTGAAGAAGTAGACGTGCCCACTGGGCTCTCTAACATCTGAAGAAGTAGACGTGCCCACTGAGCCCCCTAGCATCTGAAGAAGTAGACGTGCCCACTGGGCTCTCTAGCATCTGAAGAAGTAGACGTGCCCATTGAGCCCCATAGCATCTGAAGAAGTAGACACGTCTACGAAAGTTCATGCCACCAACCCTTCTCTTGTTAGCCTCCAAGTGCTACTAACTACCTTGCTGGACATCCTTGGGTCTGTTGAAAGAGGCCTTGGAAGAGGCTTCTTTACAACCCTCAAAGGTGGGATCAATGCTGGTCCCTTGCACTCTGGTCCAATTCACGGCAGTTCTGAAGCACAGGTACCCCCAAAGTCTTCAAGCCTGAAAGGAACATCGTGAATCTTTTGTCACCTTTCAACTGTTTTTTCTGAAAGTGAATCTCCCATGATGGAAGGAAGCATCATAACTGCTGTAACTGGTTAGACTCCCCCAGCTTCTCGACAGTGAAAAGGACTATATGTCTATGCATGCATCATTCATAATTGAAACAGCCTTAATGCTTCCTACAAAGCAATGGAGAAACAGCACCATGCAATAGAAGTGTTGTGTAATAAGCATGATTAAATATTCATTAACAAACATCTGTTGATTAATCTAATGCCATATAAAATTTTCATTAACCAGATGCAACATTTGTCTTACTGTCAATAGCCCAACCACTGAAAACATCACCAGCCTCCAGCTGTTAAATATAAAATATTGCAAAATATTGTGAGAAAGCAGTAAAAGGGAAATTTTATTTTCAAGGAATTATTTTTAGTTTTCTAAACTGCATAAACTAAAACGGAGTCTTTTCTTTAAAATATCATCTCCACGGGACATCTTCAATTGGAAGACAAATCAGAAGTGACAGTGTCAGACGTCGATTCTGATTCATTTATTTCCTCTATAAAGCAGGGGGCAGGGAGGCGATTTCTTAAAGTCAAAATGTTCTGATCCTTTTCTCCTAATGCTTCATTACCCTGGGCAGTTTCCTCTTAGCCTAGTTTACTTCTAGTAAAGGGCCTCATGACCTCAGGCTTTTCATTTTCTATTTCAGGGTTTGGACTTAAAAGAAAAATCAAAGTATGGGAGTAAATTTCTAGTAAATGTCAGACAATCCTCCCCCCACCACTAGTTTTTAAACAGAAAAACCCTTATTCAAAGTCTCCTGTTGAGTATATCCAATATTAAAACCAAAAGCTAATCAATTAGTTTGACATACAGACAGACCCCCATAACCACTGATTCGGTAACCACGGTTTCGGTTAACCACCGGATCAGCCCACGGGGGTCATAAGGGAAAAGCATCCAAAACCTGAAGGCCTATTCTGGCCTCCACAGGGCCTATTATGGCCTTCGTAGAGCACTGGAAAAATGCCTGATGCCATCGGAGACTGTCCCAAAATGTAAGGGGGCACGTGGGAGGCAGGCGGGCAGTGGCGTCACACACCTATTCCAACACCAGATACCAAAATACGCCTTCCACAGGCCAGAAAAGCACTTCCGATTCCGTGGCTGCATAACGCCAGAACCGGAAGGCCTGTTCGCGATTATTCACGGTTTCAGGTTTTCCAAATTCTGGCAACAGTAGCCGCAGCAGCAGATAACAGACTTGACATAAATCTTTTATGATTTGCTAACTCATCTGTGTTTTAAAAAGGATTCAGAGTCAGTTTGACTTGATACTTCTATCTATCAACATTTCCTCCCAAATGTTCAAAAGACTACCACGTAGGAATATGTGGGGAAAGACTGCTCCCCCAATATGTGTGATGACTATATAGGACAGGTCTGTAAGAGCACCAGAGATATTTAGTGTACAGATGACTTACAGTGAGAAAGGAATAAAGGGTGTTTTTCCACCGTGCTCCTTTAATCCAGATATAAGAAGATCTGGATCTAAGGAATGGGTACTTCCCTTAATCCGGATCTGTGTTTCCACGGGTGGTCTAGCACCCAATAGCAATGGGTGCTAGCCTCCCTGGTGTGGAAGCACTGGAGCACCCATTTGCAAATCTGGACTGACCCACAAGAGGTCTGCCTGTCAGCCCAGGTGTTTTGGAGGACAGGTGGTGGTGCAATCTCCAAAGTTGCCTTCTGGGGTTAGCAAAGGCTCTGAAGTCCCTCCTAAGGCAACTTCAGAGATTAGTGCAGGCTCCAAAGACAAACCCCTTGTGAGAACAATGCAAGAGAGGTGCATATTAATTAGCTCCTTGTGAGCAGGATGAGTCAGCCTCATTAATATGCACCTCTTTCCATGCCTGAGGGTAGCAGTCCTCTTTGTTCTGGCAAGGGGTTTGTCTTCCTAGCCTTTGCTAATCTCCAAAGGCAACTTCAGAAGGATTTCAGAGGAACTCTAAAGTCTTGACTTTGGGGCATTCCCCCCCCCCCATGGATGCCTCCCCCCCCCCCGAGCCTCCTCTAGACCCCATTGCCAGATTGTAGTGGAAACAGGCTCCATACAATCTGGATTTTCAGTCTGAAGACCCCATTGTAGACCCCTTTAATGGGGTCTACATGAAATCCAGATTATGGGTCCTGAAGGACCCATTATGATCCGGATTTCCCTAGCTGCGGTGGAAACAAATGTGTCCCTAATGGGGTCTGTGGTGAAAATGGGGTCATCTGGCTCTCAGCCAAATGGGTCCTTAATGGGTGTTAAAATAGGCACTTAGTGACAGTGGAAGAACACCCAAAAATGCAGAGGTTTGACAAACTTCAAAATTCAGTGTAATGGGATGGTCCTGCAAAGCTTTAGATATGGTGGAACATGTAACAAAACATGTCCAAATCTGGAGATAACAGATGCTCTCTACATGGGGCTGCCCTTGAAGACGGTTCGGAAGTTGCAGCTAGTGCAGAACGCAGCTGCAAGAGTGTTGACCGGAACAGCTAGCCGGAGGCACATCACACCGGTTTTAAAAGCGCTGCACTGGCTACCAATTCACTACCGAGCCCAATTCAAGGTGTTAACTCTGACTTATAAGGCCCTAAATGACTTGGGCCCCAAATATCTAAAGGAGCGCCTTCTCCCATATCGACCTGCCCGTGCCTTAAGATCAAGTGGTGAAGCCCTCCTGGTCATCCCACCACCCTCATTAGTGAGACTGGTGGGCACCCGGGTAAGGGCCTTTTCAGCGATAGCTCCCAAATTATGGAATAGCCTCCCTCTTGAGGTGCGTCATGCCCCTTCCTTACAGATATTTAGGAAGGCGGTAAAGACCCACCTCTTTACCCTGGCTTTTGGCTAAGATGAGATGATTATATTCTCTTCCTTCCCTAATCACAGGCACTACAAACAAGATGAGAACTCATGGGAACAATAGGGAATGTACTGTTCTAAATTTACTGAACTTTTAAGTGTTTTTAATCTATATTTTATGTCTATATTGTTTTTAATTTACTTTTCATTTTTAATGTGTATCTTGTGATTAATTGGCTGTTACCCGCCCAGAGACCTTAGGGTATGGGGCGGGATAGAAATGTAAACAAATAAAAATAAAATAAATGTGCACAGCAGGTGGGAGAGGGTTGCTAGTTCAGGCTTTTCTTCCAGAGTTTTCTCTCTGAATTTTAAGAAGAGTGCAATTGTAGTAATACACAGCCAAGGAACCTTCATGCCCACTGACTGCATATGTTAGGACACTCAGGAGATGCCGGGTAGGTCTCTGCAACACGTCCAGTGTGGGAGGGGCAGGACTCCCACCCCCAAAAGCAACTTCCTATCTAGGGATGTGCACGAATATTCAAAACATTCAAAATTTGATCAAATTCTATCAAATTTGGACATTCGAATCCAAATCAAATGTCTATTACATTTGAATTCAAACATTCAAGTGAATTTCAAATATTTTGAATCATTTGTACAAATTATTCAGACATTCGTATGTGTGTGAATACACACACATTACATATGTATCCATTCGCACGTTATTTGCATCCATATGCATTTGTACAGATACATACGGGATGGAAACGGGATGCATACGGGATAAAAACAAGATGCGTACCAAAGCGCACAGATGCGTGCGGACACTCATAAATGTTGTCGACATTCATACCTTCAAATATGAATTGAAAATTTCTACGAACAGATTCAAATGTATTCAAATTGACTGTGAATACATTCAAATTTTAAACATTCAAATCGCATCGAATGCCAAAAATTGTGTTTGTGGACACCCCATTCCTACCTTTCTGCAATAACATAGTGGCCAGAAGAGTGCAGGCCAATGCAAACACCACACCTGTCGAACAGACCCAATGTGCCATGGAGCATCAGGACATGCAATCGGAAAATTTTGTGCACCTCTGCAATTATGAATGAAAGGGACAGTAGACCTACAAAGGATCTTCTGCCTCAGTTTTTTAAACAATGAATGGGTGCATCCCCAAGCAACTTAAAGTGTGCTAAAACTCTTATTTTGCCTCTGAATGCCCCCATGCCAGGGCTTTTAATGAGCTTCTAGCGCTACAAAAGCAAGAAAACCCATGACAAAATACGTGCCCTTTAAAGAAGACTTTCATTGCTCTTTTTGGAAGTCGCAGGTTTTCCTTGCAGCATTTACCTTGGGGACGCTCCATGGCAAAAGGGCAGGGATTGCTGCCTGCACACACAGCCATAAAGCAATCACACATCTCCCAGAACAGCAGCAGCTTCCTTCCCTTTCTAAAGCACAGAACTTTCAAAGAGTCAGAATTGCGGAGAATTGCAACATTGTTATGAAGTGTTATCAGGTGTGAAGTGGATGGATTGCAACAATGTTATCAGGCATGAAGTGGGTGTATTTAAAGTCACTGCTGCTCTACTGGGTGGATTTTGACAGTGTTCTGTGAAAGTGCTAAGAGTGAATGAGCAAAAGATCGCCCGGCCGATGGCTGCAGCCAGCACAGGGACCCATTTCGGGGGATGGAGATCTGGGAGACGAACAGAGAACCGATGGCTATTTTTCCTTTGAACAAGAGAGGGGGCGGGGAGAAAAAGATGCAGGGAAAGAAAACACGCTTCTGTGGGGATGGAAGGTGCATTTTAAATGCGTGTTTTGCTGAGCCTCATGTGGACGCTTATTCAGGAAGTGCATGGCACTTTTAAAGTCCGCTTGAATAGAGTGACAGTAGAGGGAGACTAGAGAGGCAAATAAGTCTTTTGGGGATGCAGCCTATGACAGGCAAAACAGGAACATTTTCTATTCCCCTCCCAACTTCTTTGATGACGATATCTCTCTTAGAATTCCATGTCTGTAAGACACTGTGGAGAGATCTGTTTTTAGTTTGAAAATCACCAAATGAAAAGGAGGAACAAAATTATTTTCATTTACTTATAGTTGCTAATCTACAACATTATAGAAGAGTTAGGACAGGAATACATATACACTATCAGTCAATAGTTATTTGTTTTTCTGTAGGGAGCAGGAGGAAGAGGATAACCAAAGAATTTGTATATAGAACTGGATAAGAACATGGATTAAGTGCATACTGAATCCAAACTTTAATAAGAACATAAGAACATAAGAGAAGCCTTGCTGGATCAGGCCACAGCCCATCTAGTCCAGCATCCTGTCGCACACAGTGGCCCACCAAATGCTCATGGGCATCTCAAGCAGAGACAAGGACAAACCTTCTCCTGCTCTCGAGTCCCAGCAGATGGCCCTAGAAGCGCCCCATTTCCCCCCCCCTCAGCCTGAAAGATGCACCTAGGCATTCGTTCTAGTAGCCATTGATACATCTGTCATCCATAAATTTGTCTAACCCTACCTTAAAGCCATCCAGACTGGTAGCTGTCACCACCTCTTCTGGCAGCACATTCCATAGGCCGATGACCCTCTGTGTGAAGAAATACTTCCCCCTGTCAGACCTTACGCTCCTACCCATCAGCTTCATAGAGTGCCCCCTGGTTCTAGTGTTGTGCGATAGAGAAAAGAAATTTTCTCTATCCACCTTTTCTATGCCGTGCATAATTTTATATACTTCAATCAGGTCCCCTCTCAAACGCCGTCTCTCCAGACTGAAGAGGCCCAGATGTTGCAGCCTGGTTTCGTAAGGGAGGTGTTCCAGACCCCCAATCATTCTGGTTGCCCTTCTCTGCACCTTCTCTAGTTCCACAATATCCTTTTTGAGGTGTGGTGACCAGAACTGTACACAGTATTCCAAATGTGGCCTCACTATAGATTTATAAAGGGGCAAAATGACACTTGCTGACTTATTTTCTATTCCCCTCCTAATTATTCCCAGCATTGAATTTGCTTTTTTTGCTGCTGCCGCACACTGGGTTGACACCTTCATTGAACTGTCCACCAAAACCCCGAGATCCCTTTCCTGGCGTGTTGCAGAAAGCTCAGACCCCATCAGTTTATAGACGTAATTTGGATTCTTGGCCCCAATGTGCATTACTTTACACTTGTTAAGATTAAAGCACATTTGCCACTTGGTTGCCCACTCACCCAATGCTAAGAGATCCCTCTGGAGCTCTTGGCAATCTCTTTCAGATTTCACTACCCTAAATAATTTAGTATCATCAGCAAACTTTGCTATTTTACTATGTACCCCTTTTTCTAGATCATTGATGAATAAATTAAAAAGCATTGGTCCCAGTACTGAGCCTTGAGGGACCCCACTTTTTACTTCTTTCCACCCTGAGAAATTGCCGTTTACTACTACTCTCTGCTTTCTGCCCTTAAGCCAATCACAAATCCAGGACAGAACCTGTCCTTTTATTCCATGGCTGGTGAGTTTACTCAGTAGCCTTTGATGTGGGACTTTGTCAAAAGCCTTCTGAAAGTCCAGATAGACAATGTCTACTGGTTCACCTTTATCCACGTGTTTATTGACACTCTCAAAGAATTCCAACAAATTTGTGAGGCATGATTTACCTTTGCAGAAGCCATGCTGGCTTTTGTTCAGCAATGCCTGCTGCTCCATATGCACACTAATTTTGTCTTTAATAATGGTTTCCATCACCTTACACGGAACTGACGTTAAGCTAACTGGTCTGTAGTTGCCTGGATCACCCCTGGATCCTTTTTTGAATATTGGTGTTACATTTGCTACCCTCCAGTCCTCAGGTACGGAGCCTGATGTTAGGGAAAGATTATATATTTTTGCTAGAAGGTCGGCAATTTCGCATTTGAGTTCCTTAAGGACTCTTGGATGAATACCATCTGGTCCCGGTGACTTGTTAACATTTAGTTTATTAAGACATGCCAGGACCTCTTCCTTGGTTATTTCTGTACAGTTTAACTCTTCAGAAAACACAGGCTCAGCTACTGGCATGTGTCTTCTGTCTTCCTCCGTGAATACGGAAGCAAAAAATTCGTTTAGTCTCTCTGCAATCTCCGTGTCTTCTTTAATTACCCCTTTCTCTCCTTTACTATCTAGTGGTCCAACTGCTCTCCTGGTTGGATTCCTACTTCTGATATACTTAAAGAAGTAATGTGTTAGTACAGCTGGGATCTCCATCTTAATAGCTATTAAATGCTTCCATCTCATGAGGACTGCGCAAAGAACATCCATGCATTGAAGCAATTAAAAAAAGCATGCCTTCCCTTGACTGCCCCTATGGTGTGGTATGGCAGCTGTGCTTACACTCCATGAGAAATGCAGCATGGAGACAAACCTGGGTTGATCGAAATGGTTGATGAAAAGGAGTTGCTTTCACAGCCAGGCTGCATGCTTCCTTGCCTGTTCTCAGCATGGGAGGAGGTCGAACACAGGAAAGTGTATACAGCCTATTAGGGGGTGACCTTATGGGTGTTTTTTCCACCTTTCAATAAAAATTTGGGCAATCCGTTCCATTGCTTGGATCCTGTTTTGAACAAGTATTGCAGATCAGAGGTGGAAGCATGGCGAGGCCTCAAATTCTTCAGAGCATCTAAGGATGTTTCCAGTGTTAGCTAGTTTACCGCATAACATGTAATTAGCATATTTTTTTCTTTATCCAAAGTGATCATACAGATAGACCATGGTCACACCTTCGCTTTAAACCTTCTTCAAGTTCATCTTCAGGTCTGACTGCTCACTTTTTCACTTCTGTCCATTTTATTTCTGCAATTTCCACCCTCCACTCAGGAAAGTCCATAAATAAAACAGATAGGGTGCATTCCCATTCAACTTTTAAAGAATTTTTGAATTCATTTTCAAAGCTGGCAATTCCTACAAGATCAGACGAATCTGGGGATTAAATGTCCCGAAATGCGGATTATCTGTATTCAAATCAAAAGCACTCTCGCTGCGGAATTTACAAATAATTCTCAATGGGAACACACGGGGTTTGGGGGGGGGGGGACTTCTCCTCAGTTTCCTCCAGCCAATGAGAAGGTGTGATTATCAGCTAAAGGAATCCTCTGCTGGCTGAAAGGGAAGGGAACAGAGGGGAAGAATGAACAGAAGTTGTAACAAAAGATCAGATATATGGGCTGTGATTTTACAAAGTGTCTGATTTTACAGCTATCATGAAAGCCTGCCTGCTCCCTCCCTCCCTTCCCGATCCATGCCTTTTTGCTTCTTCGCTCTGATCTGCTATAGCAATCCTGCACTAAACTCTATAAAAGCCTGATCTTCCTTGTGGGAGAGGAATCCAGTCAGCAGCTCCGCAAACTGTTACCTGCTCTTTAAATTGCCAATGTATTGCTTCTTCAGAAGAACGCAGTCAGCATAAGACTAAAGAGAAAGAGAAAGTTCTTCTCCAGTCCCTCCTCTTCAGATAACCATGTGTATGAGAGGGGAGGGGTCACTTTCACACACTTTCCCTTTAATTCAGTTTTAAAAATTATGGGGCTGCCTTAAGGAAGAAAACGGAAGAAGGCTTAGAGATCAGGAGGAGGTAACTGCTACTGGGGGCGGAATGGGAAAAAGTATACACAAGATGAAGGGGTAGGAATAAACAGGGGATGAAAAGTGCTGCTAGGGACTTCATGTTCTGATGCAGCTACACCTAAATATGAAGGGTGGGGTTTGAATTTCATACCCCCAATGACATCATGACCGTGTCCAATTGCTGACTCCATGGGAAGGGGTTTCCGCTGAGGGAAGGGGGTTACTCCCCTGCGGGACACTGAAGAACAAAGAGTGAGTCTGCATTATTAAACAATGGAAACACATTTTTTTTAAAAAAAAATCCCTGATTTAAATCCAGTGGGATGAAGTCGTAGAAATGAAAAGGTAGGAGCAGTCAGACCTGAAGATGGACTGAACTTTTTTGCCCTCTTGAAAAAGTTTGGTGCACTGTCACAGCAGTAGAAGTTTTCAGCAGATCACTAGCATGGCTTTTAACTAGGGGTTGCAAGTCCAGAACGTAGATTTTACGCACTGATCTACAAAAAGTGGAAGAGCCAAGACAAGGAGCAAAAGGAGGAGGGAAGCATTCCAAGCCAAGAAATCTTGCATTTCCCAAACTACCGATCACTTCACCTGCATCTTTGGGCATCTTGGTATTAAAGAAAACTAGAGGAATGATTTATTTAGAAGACCATGGCCAACACAAATACAGGGGCTGCTTTCCTTTTATAGTTATATCAGTTGCATACTTTATATATTTTCTGGCATCTCCTTAAAACCCGCCTGCACAGTTTGACCTTTGTCGTTTAGTGGGATATTTTCCTTCGATCCAGTCCAGTAGTAGTTGATATTTTCATGTTTTGTTTTTAATGGTTTGTTATACAGTTTTTGTTTATTGATTTGACTGCTTTCCTTTTGCTGCTTTTGTTCACTGTCTTCAAACTTATATCACAGGGTGGCATAGAAATCTTAATAAAAGACAAACCAAAATATGCACAAGGAAGATGCCACTGGTATTACTAACATCTGTTTGCCACAGCTGCTTGTTTGTCCTCTAAGCAAATTTGTATCAGAGCTTTTGCTCGTGTGGAGGTTTAATGCACTGAATCTCTCTTTTATGATAGATGTTTCCTGCTTGGAATTACTTTGACTGGCACTGCCTGATAGTTTTGTTTCTTTGTAGTATTTCTGCCACCTGTATTCCCTGATAGAATTGTTGTGTATTTTAAAAATCTTTTTATTACTACACTTTATATTGCTTGATAAACTGATTTGAGCTACTCATTCGTGATCAACATTTTAAAATCTTATGTACACATATTGTGATTTTAAATAATTTCTTTCCTTTGGTAAATGTAAATCTGTATTTTTAACATTTGATATATCTGGTCTGAGACCCTATAAATAAACTATACTAATACTAATATATTGCTTGATTCATTTTTTGCCAGATACGTTCATTTAACTTTCCAACCCTGCTCCTCCCACAAAATCCTTTTTTCCCACTTGACCTAAGTGTCCAGTATTGCCTTTGGTTTTGCTTCTTACAACACTGTGTAAGTGTATAAGGTATAACAACAGAGTAGCTACAGCCCAAAAAGCAAGGCAGGGAGTGAGCCAGGCTGTGATCAGATACAGCAATTAAAAGCATTTCTGAGGCCCATCTCACATTTCTTAGAAAAGACTTCAAGGTGGGATTGTTGTTCACACACCAGTCTGTCCATCTCCCTCTCCTAAACATTTTGTGCTAGAAAAGGTGGATTACGGAAGGCTTGGGGACACAATGTGTCTCTCAGGTGGCCTTCTGTTTTGTCTGAATTCAGTGCCGGACTCTGTAGTAAGCCAGGTCTGTAACAAACTCAGCCCAGTAGTAGCTGACTAGAAGATATTTTTTATAACTGACAAGAAAACTGCCTCATCTGTGGGACATGTAAATTCATTGTTACTCTCTGCAACCTTTGGCTACAGCACAGTAGAGCAGAGCACCATGAGCCTAATTCTTTCACCCAGTTGGAGGAGCCAAAGAGTGGAATTTCTCTAGCCATGGAGGAAGAGATGGACTTCCTGCCCCAAGCAATAAAAAGCCCGTTATAAAGCTTCTTATGCCACAGAGCGTCTCCATGCACGGCTTTTCTCCGAGCGGAAAAAAAGTGCCCTTTAAACAAGACTACCAGGGCACTTTTTGGAAACCGCTGCTATTCCTAGGAACATTGTGCATGGAGATACTCCATGGCAAAAGGGGCGGGGATTGGCGGCCAAGATTTCAGAAAAAAGCACCCTGGCTCTGCTCCCTCTGCTGCCTGCACACACAGCCTTAAATATTCACACATCTCCCAGAACTGAAGCAGCTTTCCTTCCTTTTCTTTTTCCTTTTCTAAAGGTCAGAACTTTTAAAGAGCCAGAATTGCACAGAACTGCAACATTGTTATCAGGTGTGAAGTGGGTGAATTGCTACAGTGTAACTGCTGCTGTACAGGGTGGATTTTTACAGTGAAATCACTATCTTTGGAACCAAGCTCTGGATCCCAAAGTGATAAATGGCTCTGGTGGGTTTTGCAGGCAGGGGAGACGAACAGAGAACTTGTAAACATGGCTATTTTTCTTTTGGACTTGTTGGGGGTTGTCTCCCTGGTTGTGGCCCCGCAGTCCCTCCCCGTTCCTCCCGGCACCCTATCAAGCAGAGAGGGGGCAGGGAGAAAAAGATGCAGGCAAACAAAACATGCTTCCTTGGGGACGGTAGGTGCGTTTAAAATGCGTGTTTTACCAAACCTCATGGGGACGCTTATTCCAGAACTGAACGGCGCTTTTAAAGTCTGTTGGAATAGAGGGCCAATAGAGAGGCAAATAAGGTGCTTGGGGATGCGGCCTGAGTAGAGCATCCCAGAGCAGGGACATTAGGCAAACCTTCAGAAAAATATGTTCCTAGATCTACCAAAAAATCAATTTAGACTGTTCCAACTCAGAACAGGCACTCTAGGGCTATGAATGGAAAACAGGGCTATTCTGTTTTGAATGCACTAAAGCGTTCCAGCCACCACATTTGTGGTCATACTTTGAGCATGTTTTGGGGATGGCTGGGTGCTGCTGCTGCCTTTCTCCCTTTCCTCCTCCTCCTTCAGGCTTCAAATAAGTTTCAATGCTTTCATTTACAGGTTTAAAATCCCCCTTCTCTTCCTCTTCGTTTTGGTCAATCTCTGTGCGCATGCTAAATTTGCAATAAAAATCCCTTGATTTGGTAGGGGGTCAAGCACTTCTAGGCATTTTGCACTGCTGAAATAAGCAGATGCACATGTCATTATATTGTGCATAGACTCATGCTGTCGAGCCAAAAAGTGATTATTCAGGATGGAGTTTTCTCCAGAATATTGCTTGTTAGTGAGATATTTGGCTGGCATCTGGAACCAGGCTTATTTACATATTTATTACCCTTCTCCCACCAGGTGTTGGCATCTCCAGAGGCCTGGAGTATTTTTAAGTGTACAAAAAAGCATTCAAATGCAGAGCTGAAAGACCACAGCTAAGCACAAGGAGAAGAGACATCAGTAAGATGCCCCAGACTTAGAGAAGAGGTAGAGAAAGCTGACGCCATTTTCTTAAAACCTAGCATGCAGGGGCAAAAAGGATGGCTGAGCATGAGGCACTTAGGAAATTTTCTCTGCTCAGTTCATTTTTGTTAGAACAGGCAGAATTACTGATAGCAAGATATACTGACTTACGAAGTGGAGGAACAAACAGTAATTTTCAAACAACTTAAGAACTATTACTAGAACACATCAATTCACAATATGAAAATGTTGAAATCGTTGCAAATTAATCAGTTCATCCAACCTATTCTAGTTGAAATTTCTCACTCTGGTCTTCCCACAGCAACTTCTCTTCAGCATTCTAACTGCACTGCAAAACTATAAATAGCCACTGCTAAAGTAACTTTTACAATTCACATTTTAGTGCCAGAGGGGTTAGATGGTTATGAGTCATCACTTCCTTTGGGTCCTCCTTTCTCTACAGTGCCGAGATCCAGGGCTTCTAAACTCTTGCTGTGTCCCCATACAAAGCCTCTAATCTGGGCTACATGTGGGGCAAATGGCAAAAATCCGCGACAAACCCCCCCCCCCCACTTTCCAACTGTTTTCGTCGCGAATTAGGAGGCAATCACACATTATCCTGGAGTCATGGGGATGCTCCCAGGTTATTGGGGGCGGAGATTGGCGATCATGCTATTAGCGGGCAGGGTTTCACCTGTGCTCACTGTCCCTGCCGTGAGCACTGAGATTGCAACTGCTTGGGAATCTCTTCAAAGAAATTCTGATAAAAGAGAAGTGGTGAGCTCTCATTTGCCCTGCAAGTGTCTCTCTGGCTACAAGCATTATGCCTCCCCCTTTGCCTGATCGCCTGAAGGGCTTGATTTAGCACACGAGCGCTGCTTCACCTTAATGGACAAAGCCTCCGTGGCTTTCCTGCACTCAGCTGAGCAAGATCAGAAGCTGCTGTCAGACAGAGGTATGCCCACTGTCAAGTGGAGGAGCGCACCTCTGCTAAAATGATTGAAGCACAGCCGCGGCTTCAAGCAATGAGCCGCTTTCCCTTCCTATTATGCCCCCTTTTATCATTTTTATCTTATCTATGCAACGTGTGGTGTTTTTGGAGGCGCAACTGGGAGGGGTTTCCCCTGTCATCACTGCAGCAGGCGGGAGAGGGCATGGTGAGGTCAGCCAGGCTTCCTATCAGGGGGACGGGGTGGAGAAAAAAGGATGCGGTTCCTTGATACAGGGGTTTATCATGGTGGATTCCGCCTTAACCCACACTGTCCTCAGTCACATGGAGCCGTGTTAATTTGAGCTACAATTTGCCTTGCGGCTGCCCTGAATCCACCCAAAGTAAATGGAGCCCATGGGGATGCGCCCTCTTTGTCTATCAGCTGTGGTGTTAAATGAACTCTGACTCTTCCATGACTCAAATCTTGACCATGGAGCTTACCTGGCATTTACTGCATAAACGTTAATAAAAACACTGAGAATAAATGATGTGACCCAATTATACCCAATATAAGCAGGACCTAAGGAGTGAAGGACTTTCTGTGGTTTATGGAAAGATCATATCTCTAACCAGAAACACCTGCAGAGTGAGATGGGCTACGAAGGCACGTGGCTGACTTGGGACCAATGAGAAACCCTGGGAAAGCTGTGGCTTCTGCCCTGCTGTGCAACAGCCTTCCCAACTGAACTGGCAGAAAAGATATCTAACATCATCTCCAGGCAGGTAGACTTCAACATTCATGCTGAGATAAGGACATAAGAGGAGCCCTGCTGGATCAGGCCACAGCCCATCTAGTCCAGCATCCTGTCTCATACAACGGCTCACCAATTGTCCATGGGCATCTCAAGCAGAGACAATAGAACACCTTCTCCTGCACTTGAATCCCAGCAAATGGCCTTAGCTCTTGTAGGTCTTATTTAGGATTACGTGGCCTCTTTGCTAATTTGTTGTCAATCCAACACATGGGGCAGCATACACACCCTCTGCCTGGTGTTTACTTCAGTGGATTAGGAGGGTGGCCTGGATATTTGGGGAAGGGAGTTACATTCCTTTGACCACATAGTCAGGCTATCATATAGTAAAACTTGATATTATAGCAACACTCCCCTCCCACATGTGTTGGGACTTGTCAAGATGGACCACTGGTGTGATTGCTCCTGAGTGCCCTCTTCAGTGCTGTGGAGTTTCAGCTGTTCCATTGTTTCCTGAGGTTTTGCAAGTAATGAGATAGGCCAGGAGACAGCTGAAACACAAGTGACATGTTACTCACCACAAACATAACTCAAAACTTATTTAGGCACATAATTTGGCCCAGAAGGCTAGAGATCTGTAATTTTACATCTCCAGGTAGTCATCCAGCAGAACATCAGAGAGAGCTTTTGTAGACATGTCTACTTCTTCATATTCTACCCCCCCCCCCAGCATCTGAAGAAGTAGACATACCCATTGGGCCCCCTAGCATCTGAAAAAGTAGACGTGCCCATTGGGCCCCCTAGCATCTGAAGAAGTAAATGTGTCTAAGAAAGCTCATGCCACCAACCCTTCTCTTTTTAGTCTCCAAGTGCTACTAACTACCTTGCTGGACTTTTTGAGTATTAAATTGTTTGTCATCATGTTTTAATTCAATATCTAGTGAGGCATCCATGGCCCCATCCTTCTCCAATTTTGTGGGATCTCTGTTGGTTGCTGAGGTTTGATTATATGGGCAAGATATTTGGAGCCATTCATCCTAAAATATATCTATTCAACACTTGCCTGTACTGGTAGATGGCTAGCTGGGTTCAGGGAATGGTGAATGCACCTTTATGGAAGAAAATTCCTTCTAAGTGGGAATTCCTGAGGTTGTCCAGCCTGAAAAACTCCTCGCTGGATCAAGAGGCGTACTTTAACTATATCGCGGTCACAAATATGGTTTGGGGTGGAATCAATCTTGGTTACCTAGATGGATGTCCTCTTGCAGGAGACACCTTTGATAAAACTAATCACAAGTTCCTTTGGGATCAATTCCCACAGACCGAGAATGGGAAACATTAAGTTGACATGGCTTCCCTCCTATCTGAAATGATCATCTTAAAAGAATAATGTTTGCTTGACTATGCATCTATGACCACAGAACCCCACAGGGGCCTATTTTGTCACTAATGTTAGTTCAAAACCCACCTGAAACCACTGTAGGTCATTAGAAGTTCAGAAATGAGATATCATGAGTATGGAGAAGAGCCTCAGCAGTATTTCTTGTAACATTGGTATCAGGGTAGATTTTTCACACTTTGAACCAGCATCTGAATGCCCTGGTGGGTTGGATGAAGGGCAGTAACTGAGGCTGAATGCTGACAGGAAGTAGCCTTTATCGACAGGAAGCTCTCAGGTTTGGAAACTGAAGAATTTGCTTATTTTTTCCCACTCCCTCCAAGAAATATAAATGTTTTAAACAACAAACAAACAAATCTCTAAGATTCATCCTTCTATCTCTATTAGTTACTACTGGTTTATCCTACAAGGATGCTGTGGAGAGATATGGAAATCTAAGCATACATAAAAAAATTGTTATAATAATTGTGGGGCAATGTCTGTACAATTTGTGTCCAATTCATGCCTTAAGTACCAGATGCCCACACATTAAAGAGCCTTTATATATTCCCTTTTTTATATCATTTGGGTTGTAACTCACACTTTATGCTCCACGATTGGCTTATAACAGCAGCATTTTATCAGGATGCTTTTTGGCAGAAATATGGTTGCACTGTTTTGTTGTCACCCTTTCAGACTTGGTTTCTTTCCTTTTCTTTTTCTATACATTGGGGAGATTGCTCTGAGTTTTGCCAGAAGTGTGGACAGATTTCCATAAATAAAAAAATAAATAAAAAGTAGTAGTAACCATGGTCATGTTTGGGATATATTGAAGTTCTAAAGTGTTTCAATGGAAGCTGAGCCTCAAGAATGGAAAATCTGTGAAGGCAGCCAGGACTAGAAGTTTCAAAAAGCTGCACCAAGAGATCAGAGGAACCTCTATATCCTGGTGACAAAAGATAGGTGCTAGAAAGTAGGCGCATGGAGGGGATATTTTGTTTTTAACCATGTTTTTACAGCTTATATAATCTGCCCTGGGACTTCCAGATGAAGGTGGAATACACCCAGCCCAGCACATTCTGGCCCATTCCCGGCCATTCCGCAGCTGTTCAGGGTTGGAAACCTTCACATGCCTCCCTCCCTGACAGATGCAGACCCCTTCCAGGCCTGTCTGGATTGGGTTCTGCTGGACCCAGGGGCGGGCAGTCCTAGCGTGGTCCCTTCCTGCGGGTTCTAGAGGACAGGATTGTGCCCCCTAGGGCCCGCAGGGTCCCCCACAGACACCCCCCACGGGCAAGGGGCTAAAGAAGAATGTGTGCACACACAGCACCTACTTCATCCTCTCCAGCTCCTGAAATGGCGAGCCCAGTGCGCCTGTGTGCGCCGGCCGCTCTCTGATTGGCTAGGTACAGCTTCATTGGGTCCCCAAGCATCTGAAGAAGTAGACGTGTCTACAAAAGCTCATGCCACCAACCCTCCTCCTGTTAGTCTCCAAGTGCTACTAACTACCTTGCTGGACCACTCATAAATTGTAAATTCATGGTCTATTCATGACAGATACCCATAGAATTCCATTAGCCTAATATTCTGATCTTTATTCAAGTGTTCAACAGCCTTCAGATGTCGCAAATTCTATTAACCAGGACCTAAATGTCAGATGAATTCATGAGATGGTATGATTAAAGCAGAAATATGTGTCTTCTAATTGTGAATACAGCTGACTTATTTGGAATGGATGCAGATTAACACCCCCAGAAGCGCACAACTACAGATCTCCAACGTACCTATAGATAAACTAAAGGTACTTAATCTTTACGAGGAAAGTATCTTCTCTTCTGTCTCCAAGTCACCCAAACTCTGACACTTTGGCCATGGTCTTCCTTACATTTTATATTTGTGATTATTCTGATCTCTTCATACTGCTTCTCAAGTTTAGCTCTTTTTTGGGAATGAAAGCAGGGAGAAAGAAAAAGCTATCTTGATACCTTGGGAATATGTTAGCTTGCATCTACTGCAGACTCCATAACAAAACATGTATAGTCCCATGTTCAGAGTATTCCCATTAATAATTCAGAAGCATTGTAGCAACAATTCTTGTTACACTTTGAAATAGGAAGAACACTTAGTGACTGCTTAAAAAATATATATTTGCTCAAGAAAGACCTGGGAAAATGCTTAAGGTGAAAAATGTGATGCATTTTACATTCAAAGAAAGGGCATAATTGTGTTACAAAAGGCTTTGGAAAACCATTTGGTGGTAATTCAAACAACACAAAGCAAATACTCACAGATAGTACCCTTAAAAAAAAATTACAAAAACTCAATAAAAGGGCATAATAATTTCTAAAGTGATTTCTGAGAATGCTCCCTCACCCTTTCCTACGTCAATTACACATTTTTCGGTGATGAAAAATAGAAAGGGATCCCCGAGGGCTCTCCTTCCCAAGTGTGTGCTTCTTACAAGGATGTTACAAATGTTATGAACTGTCCCATTTCATTAGCCCAGGGTTTGGGTGCTAGCCTATCTCTGCCAAGCTCTTGGAAAAGGGCAGCAGCCCTTACCTCCACTCACCTGCCACCCCTGAGCCTGTACAAGGAGTGGTTGGGCCCTCCAGACCTGTTGAACTTTGCAATTGTGTTAACCAACCACAACATGCAGGTTGGTGGCATCTACTGGAGCTTCACTGCTTCCTCCACAGACTGCAGGACACCAGGGAAAGCCCAGCTGAGCGCAGAAATTACGTTTCCGCCCTCCCAGAAATCCGGTAAAGATTCACCAGCATGCAGGGAAACCAAACTCTCTGCTCCATACGTGTTGCTGCTATGGTGTTAAAATTGATTGACTTTTTTTAAAAATATCCATTTGTTTTCTTTCTGTTTAAATCTTCTACCTCTCCTAATTCTGTTTAATGCAATAGCTGACTTTTTAGCCCACTTGAACTTTCAAATGCAACTTCTACACTCGCGGAAATACACAAAAGGCATTGAAATATAGTTTATGCATTAATACAGACATTGTCATCCTGTAAAAGTGCAATTTGATAGGTAAGGTGAACTTAATTTTAAAAAATGGGTAATTAACCCAAAATTCATTTTTACTTAGATCATTCTTACCCATTTCCCACAAATAGGCTAATTCTCATTTATTTAGCACTTCACAGGTGCAAGGTGGAAAAAGATAATCATACATAATTCCTCTTGACATATTGCTGAACTGTCAAGTCATTTATAAAGAAGGCAAACTTGAAAATCAAGGTTTGGGGATTTAGTTGCGAAATGATATGTTTTCTATACTCAAATATGCCAAATTAAACTGTATCTCCTAATTAAGAAATTGACCAACCACAGTAGCAGGTGAGTTAAGATAACTGCATGGCATACATTTAACCAGAAATTAAGGGTAGTATTTTCTACATTTTGGATTTCAAAATATAGACATTATTTACCGTATAAATAAATACAAGCAGACTAAATACAGTAAATATTCCAGCATCTCTATGCCATCTTCAGTGCATTTCCCCCCAGGTAAAACTGCTCAACTAAAATATAGCTGCAAGATTAATTAATTTTACATCTTAATTTTAGTAAGCAGCTAAAGTAATTAATTTTACATCTTAATTTTAGAACACAGTTATTAAACTGTTTTTATTTAAAATTGACTCATGTAAAGGGAAATTTTCAGAATGTTCCATGTTGATTTTGATGTAGAAATAATAGGACATAGCATATGGATAGCAGCTTAATTTTTGATAAGCATCAAAAACAAAACGAAAAAGAAACTGTTACAGTTTTTTTAAATATACTTTATTATTTCCAATGAATTTTATTTTCATAACTTTATGGTTCAGTAAGCTTACTGGTTGCCATCAGCACAAGCATATTGATTGGCACCATGACTATGTTTTTTACTAAAAGAGTTCTACCTGTCCTACTTCTAAGAAAGAAATTGTAAGTACTGCAAATCCAGCTCCAGACGGTGAGAAGAAAAGGTGGACTCTTATTTGGATCCTGCCATTGCCCTTTGCCATCTGGGCCAGATGGCAGTGGGGCAAGCATGAACCCTCACTTGTCAGACACTCACCCCCACAAGGGCACGGTGCATACTTCTGGGTATTTTAAGTGTCATTTAGACATTGATCATTCCTTAGTTTGTTGTGGGGACAATGGAAATGTTACTTTTTCTCAACCAGGGAATGTGATAGAAGAGCAGCAGAGTACAAATGCAGCAGCTGAACATCTCTGAATACCCTTTTTCTTAGTTTGCTCTGACCACGACCTCAATCATTAAAGCAGAAGCATTTTTCAAAAGTGGGCTTTGGCATGTTACCCTAAGAACTGCAGGTGAGATGGACAAATTAACAAACTTTATAAAAAACAGAACAATAGATAAGTATGTAAAGATTGGAGAGCCTCCACTGATTATCTACGAGAAACTGGTCTAATGACTGTTGGACTTGATTGCTCTTCAAGAGGTCAGCTGAAAGGAAGAGAAATGTCTGATGGGAGCCAAAGACGAGGAGATACTAAGGGAAGATTTTGAAGAACGGAGGAAGTCATCTATAATAAAGAACTGAAAGATGTTGTATTAATGTGTGGATATAAATTAATGGAAAGGTGAAGTTTTAAGTTGGGTTAAATAAAAATTATTTTATTATATATATATAAATGAGAACTATTGGTACATTTCCCACACTCCTTATGGAGGACATGGAGGGCCACTCATACTCTGGCTATGGAACTCGGGTCCTGCAGATGGATCGACATCCAAGGTTAATGAATTTGTAAAATATCACAGCTAATTAAACAAGTACACATTTCAGCACACATGCAGAAGACCATACTTGATGGGTTCATGGCAGCGTTTTTCAAAGAAGTGATTATTATTCATGTGGTCTCAGTTTTCTTAATTGTGTACATTCTTTTCTTAGATCCTGGTAAATATTTTATATTTAATCATGGCGTATGAACATTTTGCACATTACTTTCTGAAACAAATGTTTCAGCGTGAATAAAATACTGCTGTAATTATCATTGCTCGTGATTTACTGGTTCTGAACTTATTTCTTGCATGATCTGAGTAGAATAAAGTTGGCTTTAATTCTTCTTCAGCTTGACTGTATGTACACTGCAGCTTTTCATCATTAAAACGGTAAAAACAAAACTCACCCTCCTCTGTTTTAAGAAAGAAAAAATAATATACCAGCCAATTATTCTGGTTCCTGCTATATGTGGAAGGCACATTAACATAAAAGAACCGACTACACTTTTTATAAAGAAAAAAAATCAGCAGTAAATATTGCAGGAAAGTTATCTGTCAACTGAGCAACTGCAGAAAATCTGTGGAATGGTCTCCCTGCTACCTGGGCTGTTGAAAATCTGTTCCCACATTTTTGCACTAATGGGTCTCCACATACTAGGGAAGTGCATGAATGATCTAAACATTTGAAATTCGATTGAATTCGATCAAATACGGACATTCGAACTTGAATAGAACGTCTACACATTCAAATGTAAACATTGGAATGAATTTCAAATGTTGCCAAACATTCGTTCAAATGATTAGAAACATTCAAATGTACAGATATGAATGTACACATATGAATGTAGACATACATATCTGTATGCATCTCATATGTATCTGTACACACAGCTCACTTGTATATTGTAGCTCACATGTTGGGCAGGTACCATTAAGCGAGACACTGGACTAAATTTGGAGGAACTAAACAAAGTTGTAAACACCTGGAAAAACAGAGATAGCTAGTCTATAACACGTATAACGCATGTTTCACCTCCTCCGGCATAGAGCAAAGTTGCAGAGTAGCAAAAGCTGCTTTTTATTGTTTAAAAGCAAGCAAGCAAGCAAGCAAGCAAACAAAACCCTGATACAGCAAGCTGGGCCTCATATGTGTGCCTAGTGACTGGAATCCAAGGCTCTTTCTGCACTTATTATGAATTACAATCCCTCATAGTCTTCTGCCTGATGGTGTGGATTAGAGATGCCCTGTCCATCACTGGTATACTAAGTCTGCACAGGATGGAGACCAGTCCTCAACGTCAAGGGTTACTGGTGTATTACCTTGGGCCAGTCCAGGTTACAGATGTATGCAGAAGGTATGCCTATGCCTGCATCTTCCAGAGTACTGGGCTTAGGGTTTCACCAGCACAGCAAAGTGTGTCGCCTCTGTACCTAGCTGTCAAAGCCTCTGGGGGCGACTCCAAAACTCATGCGAGCTTTGCAACCTGTGTTGGTGTTGGGCTGGATCAATGCTGTCGTGTAGATCGTACTGTTCCAGGCCGAGGCTTGCTGTGATCCGGACCCCAGAGGTCAGGTCACCATAAGCTAAGTGTGGAAAGGCCCTGAGTCATAAATATCCACTTTCTTTAGCACTGTGAGGCCTTTAACTTTCTTTTGCAGTACCGGTTACTTTACATGCTAAAATTTAAAACACATTCTGTGGAGCTCCAAACCACAACTGTGAAGCCCCAAGCCCACAAGCTGCGGTTCTCCACAACAGATGGCAGAGATTTGTCTCAGCGTGTTGCATGGCTTTAGAAAGAAGAAGACACCTGACAGTAACAACGTACAAGGCTCACCTTGAGAAGTGAAAGCTTAGGAATGGTCCTTGATCTTCCAAAGTGCCACACGATATGAACAGAAAATGACTACGTCATAACTACTTACCCTCAGGCTTACAAAAAACCCACCATCAATTAACTAAGACTACAGAAAGATCAAATGATTAACTGGGATTACTTACACTGAGAGAGGATCCCTGTTAAGGCATTTTTAAAATTTTCCTTGGCTTGTTCCATTTCTTGTTCATGCGTCGCTTTTTCATTCATGAGCCGGCGGACATGGCTGTTTGCTGATTGCACCATTGAATAAAACTGGTTAGCGGTGCGCCGATTCACCTCGCCCCGCTCTATCCAGGTAAGCAACACCGAAATGGCCTCTGAAAATTTGCTGTCATCTAGAACAATGAATTCAAGAAGTTTAAATTACAAGCGCAAGCTTTCTGCTATGAATACGCTTCTGCTCTTATGAATTAATAGTCCCATAAATAATGTTTACGATGTATCTTACACTAGACTTCACTTAACATTCTAACATAAAACTTTATAAATTGCCCTCCAAAGCCCTGATTATCGTGAGTCTAGTAAAATGTCCTGGCTTGAATTTTCATTCACTCTTTCCAGTGTAATGGCAATATGAAGCAACTTAACTCTGGGAATGATTAAATGGTAAGCATTTTAAAGCCTTCCCTCTTCTCACATACAGAGGTAAGATGTAGAATTGTTTAAATGTAAACTATTAATTTATCATTTCTACAGAGCTTTTCTGTAGCAAAGTGACCCTGGGTCCGCTCGGACAGGTGGCGTTTGGTCCTTTCACCCATCTGCTTCTCTAACAGCATGTCCCTGTGCATGTTTGGTCTGGTACCGAACACAGGATCGGCAAGGGGTGTCCCCGTGCGTTTCAGATTTGGTCCACGGAAAGCAGACCAAATCCCCCCAAACCGTGCCAGACCAGGAACAAATTTGGTACCTAAAAAACAAGTCTTGGCATGGTTTGGGGTCCCAGCATGTATTGCTTGGCGAGCTGAGATGGCGCATGGGGATAGTCCTGGGCTATCCAGGGAGGAGATTGGTGCTTACATCATTGGAAGGTGGGATTACTTGCTGTTCCTGCCCTGTGCATTGGAGATCGCAGCCACTGACATTTTGGGAGAGTGGAAAAATCCCGATCACCAAGGCAGGCAGGATAATGGCTTAATTTTTGTGCATTTTCCACGTAAATATTTCCACCCCTGTTTTTCAATTGCCAAGGCAGGCAGGATAATGGCTTGATTTTTGTTCCAATTCCAAAAATTTTCAACCCCGGCTTCCCAATTGCCAAGGAGATCATGATAATGGCTTGATTTTCTTCCTTTTAAAGTTGCCAGGGGTTCTTGCAGTTCCTGGTGGGGCGGAGGTGCACAAAACTGCTCAAGTGCCTAACTGCCGCTAAACCTTGCAGTGGCTTTTGGTCTTTTAAAATTATTTCCGTGCCTCCCAGCCCAGTTCTGGCTTTCTGTGCCACTAAGGGAGAGGGGATGTGGCATTTGCAGCTGGCAGCACAGGGGTCAGCTGACATCAATCCAGCTTCCAATGAGGAGACAGATGACGGAAAGGAGGTGGCACTGCTGCCCCGTGCCAGGGTTTGGTGCGGTTTGTATGGGGACGCCTCCATCAGTGCCCAACCCACAATCAATCCGTGTTGCTCGGAACGGCATGGGGATGGGCTGGGAGCGATCTCAGATCCCCTCCCGGTCCTATGCATTCCAATCCCGCTCCAAACAGCTTGCATAAGGATGCGGCCTAAGATTTATATATAGCTATAATTCTCCTTGGTGGGAATGATGGGGCATGCTGGGTAATGGTTTGTTCTATCTTAATTAGTCATATTGACTAATTGCCTCAGGATCCACTTGGATTAGTATAACTTCTAAAATCCATAAGGTGTATAAGATCATAAATGAAGCCTTTATGATCAACCGATACCATAAAATAATTTATGTTAAATCTTGGAAGCCAAGACTAACTTTATCCTACTGCATGTAAAGCACTGTGGTTATTGAACCACAAATGCTAACAGCAAGATCCCTTTACTTGATTAATACTTATATGAAGCCTTCTTAGTACCAAAACAAAAACCTTGCAGTGGTGAAATTAGGAGTGCTCTCCACCTGATAGTCACTTAGCACTAAGAAGACATATGCTTTAACAGACAGTTGCCTTTCTAACAGTCTTTTGTGTCCTGGCTTATAACTATCAGCTGGTTGTCTAGTAAGTTACCGGAGCGAGAGAAAAGTGGCTATGACAAGGTCTAGATGTTTCTCACCTGGAACACGGTATTATGAGTGCCCCAAATATTGGGTAAAATCCGCTTCTTAAAATTCGCTTGTTCTGAATCTGTTCTGTCATGCTATTCTCACATCAATCAGCTGATCTTCATTTTTTTCCTCCCTGCAGGGCTGACCTGTGCTGGAAAAGGTGCTGCTTGCATAATAGGGTGAGGTTTTTTGTGTCTGGCTTTGTGGCCCCCAGCTCTGCTGCCAAGCTGACCCTGGAGTTGGGACAGCCTTTCATGCTGTGAGGCAGCTGGGTATTGTCAACACCACAGAAGCCAACCCGTCCATTAGAAAAGGGTTTCCTTTGGAGGAAATTTCCAGATGACCCAAATATTTTTCTGGCACATATAGCATAAAACAATCATTATGGTCTTCCGTCAAATCACTAGTGCAGCGGTTCTCAACCTTCCTAATGCCGGGACCCCTTAATGCAGTTCCTCATGTGTTGGAGACCTCCAACCACAGGAATGAGGCAGCTAGGAGGGGGGAGGGATGGGTGGCGGGAGACTCGTCGTGACCCTCTGAAAGGGTAGTTTGACCCTCAAAGGGGTTGCGACCCACTAGAGGGTTCTTAGACACACACACACACACCCTACACAATGTAACAAGAATCTCAGAACTTTTCTCTGAAGTTTTGATGGAGCGCCTAGAATGTCATAGGCTTTTTAAGCTTTATTCCAAGTGCCTTGTCAAGAATTCTAAGAAGGACTAACGATTTTCGAACAAGAAAAAGTAGTTACTGTAGGTCTTCTCCGAATTAGGCCTCTATTTGCAGTTCCCTGTCTCTTCTCCACTGTAACTCTTCTCTTACCAGCAGCATATATATGTTCAGTGCCCAGTGCTTCTGCCCAAGACCAGATGCATCTGGAATTAATTAGCTTTTTAGGCAATGCTTACTTCTACAATCCTTGCATGAGGAAAGTGGGGAGGAAGGAGGCTAGGGTTGGAAGTTTCCTTTGGATCTCTGCAGCCAGCCTCATCCCTTCCTTTCCTGCCCTATGGGCTGCTACAAAGTAGCAGACATTCTTCTTCTGTGATTGTAATGACTGTGGTGGATTTCTGATTCAAGACAAAATTAGATCAATCAGAAGATAATACCAGTATATTTCAAATTGCTATTAGGAGTTTAGGTGAATAAGACTAAATTGAGGCCCATGGAAGCTGCCACAGGCAAATTGCTTTGCACTGGGGCAAGGTTCAAGACAAAGCTAAGGTTCACCCACTTTTCTGTTCCCTTTCCAGATATATGAGCTTTGGCATAAGAACCTAAGAACCTAAGAGGAGCCCTGCTGGATTAGTCCGCATCTACTCCAGCATCCTGTCTCACACAGTAGCCTACCAATTGTTCATGGGCATCTCAAGCAGAGACAAGGACAAACCTTTTCCTGCTTTTGAATCCCAGCAAATGACTTTAGAAGCGTCCTGCTTGTCCCCCCACAGCCTGAAAGATGCACCTAGGCATTCGTTCTAGTAGCTATTGATACATCTGTTGTCCATAAACCTGTCTAACCCTACGTTAAAGCCATCTAGACTGGTAGCTGTCACCACCTCTTCTGGCAGCAAATTCCATAAATTGATGATCCTCTGGGTGAAGAAATTCTTCCCCTTGTCTGATCCAACTCTCCTACCCATCAGTTTCATAGGTGCCCCCCTGGTTCTAGTGTTGTATGATAGAGGAAAGAAATTTTCACTGTCCACCTTTTGTATACTGTGCAGGCCTGTCCGCCATTGGGGTGAGCAGACTTGGCAGGGCCCTTCCCCGGGTTCCTGTGTGTTGTAGGGGACCGAATTGGGCCCCCTTCAGCTGGCAGGACACCTCCCAAGCATCCACCCACCCACCCCATGGCCCGGGGACGCGTGCACACACGCAGGACCTACCTCGTGGTTGTCCTGGGTCCAAGTGATCCAGCTTAGCTGGCATCGGTCTGCACGTGTGCATGGCGCGGCCTCTGATTGGCCAGCTGGGTCACTTGGTGCTAGTAACATAGAGCTAACTGTTTTTTAAATCTCTGAAGGCAAAGTGGACTGAGCAGTGTTTGGAGGGACTGCTTCTCTACACTTGTATGGTTATGAACTAGTTGCTGTTATGTTAAAGACCTTCATAACAGCTCAGCCAAATCATTGGCAAAAGAGCTAATAGAAGTTCACACACCACTCCTCGGCCTTGGCTCCACCCTTCTGCTTTCTCAGATGTATCCGGGCCCACTGTTTAGATCAACTCACCTACACACCATAAATAAATGTGTGCATTGCAAACCTCAGGCTTATCTGGTTTTATCTTTGGACAACCAACACCCATTGCCAACAGCTCTTCTACCAGCCAGTATCTAGAATTCTTGGCAATCTTTAGTCCCTTTTAAAATAACCCACAAGATTTCTAACATCTATCCAGATTCTGACACCTGAAAGAGTGTGGACTGCAATATCATTGCCCTTGGCACTGATTTCCCAGAGCTTCCCCTAATATCTGTGCCTTCTCCTTAGTTTTGCATTGGTATTTACGATTATTGTTCCTTTGTTTAATTGATTTTCACTTTATATTTTGTTTTAATTATACATTTTGATTCTGGTCTGTGACCATACAGATAAATTCAATTCAATTCAAATGACAAGTGTGCCATTGTCCTTGATTTAGCTTATGCAGATGAAGGAGACGCAAAGCAAAACCCCATAGTAGCTGTGTGACTGAAGAACAGGCATGACCTTCTAAGGACTTTCTGAATTCCACCTTGTTAAAAGTTCATATGAACTCCTCCTAATACTGCTTTACCTGAAATGTCTTGCTCCATCGTATGTTATCTCTCATGTGCATGGACAAATGCTACTGCTCTTCAAAGACATGAATTTATCTGCAAGTTTCTTATTTATTCACAAAGTCAAATCATTGCAGCCTTCTCTGCTTCTGTTGGCCTAGAACATTCTTGTTGGCTTAGTGGTGCTATGGCTGGTAGTTTCAGGCCTGAATATGGGGCTGTTTTGTCTCCGGGCGGCAAGGTCCAGAAGCGCGTGCACGCATGCACACACACGTGCACAGGCTTAGTAGCAACAAGAGACTGTACCAAAGTACAGTTCCTTAGTTGCTTAAGAGTGAACGTGTTGTCAAAGAGTTCCAGGGTCGAAAGATATCAGAGAGGCAGAAGGGTCGGTCGTTAATCGCAAAGCAAGGTCACCGAGTCCAAGAGCTACAGATTTACGGTCTTTGTCTGCAACAACTCTGGCCCGAATGTGAGGCTTTAAACAGAGGAAGCAGGGTCACACCTCCTTCATTGCAGGTGGTGTAATCTTTCTGATTTTCACAGCTGTGAGAGCTCTGTCTCAACACCTGTGGGGAAGGGCATCACCTGGCTTCTTTCTCCAATTCTGAGCTGCTGTCAGTTTGAGCCATAGACTCAGCGTTCTCACTGGCCGCTTGTGTCAGGCATTCTTCATCGTTCCTGACCGGGCAGGCCGCCTCAGCTTGGCAGGGCATTGCAACTGCTCCTTCATCGTTAGAGGAAGGGGGACTGACAAGAAGAGGCCTGACAGGGGCAGAAAAAGCTTCCTAGCCTCAGGGCCCAACTGGACCACCAAATTCCACTGAAGTCATCTAGTGGGAGTCTGAATCCTTTCTGGGAACGTGAAGTTATGGCTGAAATCCAGATTTAATGAAAGTCTCTCTTTCTATTCTCAGCAAGCTACATACGCCTGCAAGCCTATTAATAGTTAATTGATGGTTCTGTAAAAAAAAAACCCCTTCATTGTGTTGTGTAATTAGAAGATACAATTTTAACGAGCATTGGAAGAAAATTATTCACACCACAACTACATTACCTAACATAATATCTTCTCTATAGGTTATTTTTAAAATCCTAATTTCATCTTCAATCCTTGCTTTCTAAATTGAAGCAGTGAGTGGCCAGTGGTTTACAAGCTCAAATAATTTGCTTTGTTGCAAATCATGCATCATCACACACACACCATTCTAAACAACTGAAACTTCACCTGTATCCCTGACAGTAAATTTATCTGCTGAATATATCTCTGGAAAAAGCAAACAATAGATTCCAATTATAAAGCTGAGCTACATTTTCAGTCTTTCAAAGGCATTTCTCCAAAGACAATTTGATTCTCTGCCAAGATACTACCTTGGAGAAACAACAATAAAAATATAGTGCTTTTCTTATGTATATAAATGCACTTAGCTGTGTTTCTTTGCATAATTGCTCTTCTAAAATCTGCCATACACTAAAGTGCTTCTTGCACTAAAAAAAAAAAATCTTCTACAACTTTAAAACATGTTTAGAGAAATAACTGTTATGATGACAGCTTGTCAATTACTCAGACAGACACATACTTATGGGAAGATGCACTTAAGTGTTGTAGATCAGAACTTCCCTTGAAAGCGATGATATATATCTTTGAATGACATCAGTTTATCAGTGTCCTCCATCTGTGTGCCTATAATAAATTATCTCTCTGAGGTTCTGAATCTTCAGATTTGCAAACTGTAGCTTTCAGTTTCAATGAAATTAAGGAAGATACAATATTGACTTCCTACACAAGTTCTTCCTCCCACTTCAAGCTTGTTTGGCTTGAAAATGTTAAAGTCACACAGCCATAGAGACATGCCTTTCTCTACATCTTGAAGTACGTACTAGGGCAGTGATGGTGAACCTTTTGAGCTCGGTGTGTCAAAATTCACAAGAAAACCTAGCTTAATTCGGGTGCTGTGTCACATCTAGAAATATCCATAATTTTGTGATATTTGTAGCTCTAGTAAAAAAGTTATATTTTTGATATATGTATTTTATTAAAAGCAAAAACAAATAATTCTTTACATTAGTGACTTTTGTTGCTAAATCTTCAATTGAAAGTTGGTATTTCATACACTTCAAGAGCAAGCAAGCACTACATGTCCAGGTGCCAGGGTGACCATGTGTGTCACCCAAAAGGGCTTGGCGTGTCACCTGTGACACGCGTGTCATAGGTTGGCCATCACCGTACTAGGGGATAGGGGTAGGGAGTTGTGTGAGTCTCTTGCTGATCCTGTCTGCCTTTAATATCTGGACAACCAATACCAAATTCAATGATCGGCAGAATGAAAGCTAATTATTCTGCTGTCTTTCCTTGGGTTTCCCCCCACTTACCTCCCTTAATCCGAATCTAGGATGATCTGGATCTAAGAAATGGGTCCTTCAACAAATCCAGATTTAGAAGATCCAGATCCCAGCAAATACTCAATGCGTCTCCACAGGCAGTGTAGTACCTGATAGCAATGGGTGCTAGGCATGCTCAGAGAACCCATGTGGAGTCCCCAAGCGAAGGACATGAAGGCAGTACAGAGCGATTGGCTGCCACGTATGTCAGTCAAGCAATGTTTCCAGGGGGATGGGCAGTGGAGGAGTGGGGGGGGGGCAAATCTCCAGAGCCACTACAGAGATTCTTCAGAGTCTGGAGCAAGTCACTCCTGAGAATTTCTGAAGCCTGGCCCAAGCTCCAACAATATAGTCTGTGCTGATCTTCGGAGCCATTTCCAGAGCTGTCCCTGGAGAATAGCCATATGCCTCAAAGCGTTGGGTTTTAAGACAGCCGCCCCCCAACGAGGGTGCCTCACCAGAACCCACCCTGGACCCCATTGACTTGATGGTGGTGTGAACACACGCCCTCTAATCCGGTCTTCAAGGCTGAAGACCAGATGGAAAACCCCTTTAATGGTCCACAGGAAGACCCCATTTCAGGGCCTGAAGGATCCATTCAATCCAGATATCCCTTGAACAGGTGTGAACACATTAGGTCCTAATGGGGTCTGAAGTGGGACAGGGTCTTCCTAATCAGTACCAAACCGGTGCCTAATGGGTCCTTAATGGGTACTTAGTGCTAGTGGAAAAACACCCCTTGTTTCAAGTGCCATCTCATAGAGTTTCCACATCTTCATGCCCAGGATGAAGTTGAGTATCTGGACCCTTTTCAGCCTAGCTACAGGTCTAGCAATAGTACCAAGACTGCCCTAGTTGCCCTTACTGATGACCTTTGGAGGAAGAGAGATGGATGATGCTACTCTTGTTGGTGTTTCTTGATTTTATAGCCTATGATACAGTTGGAGTGCCTTCAGGTTATAGGAACTGGAGTAGTATATCTGGAGCAGGGTAGAAAGCACACAGCTGGGAGATTTTCAGTTGTTTTCCTGCAAGCTCACCTGTCCCCCACACTTTTCGATATTTGTTTGAGACTGCTAGGTATAGTCATCAGGAGACTTGGAATTTGGTACCACCAACACAGACATGACACCCAGCTCTACATCTCTGTTCCATCTTCACCAGGTGAGGCAATTATGAATGGCCCCCTCAGGTACACTCAGAGATGAAGCGTATTGTTGATCAAAAGGCTGCATCACTGAATGGGTAGCAGGAAGCTCCAAGACATTTGTTCCTGTCTGTCAGAGCTTTGGGGATCAGGATCTAAAGCTTTGGGGTGGTGAGGGATTCAAGATCCGTATCATCAGATTAGGTGATCTGGATTGCACAATCAATGTTCTTCACTAAGTATGTAATGTTAGATCATTTTTTAAATTTGATTTTTAATGTAACCTGCCCTGAAATCTTTGGGAATAGGGGAGGATAAAAATATGAATTCTGAAAAATGCAGAAAACCTGTTAATGTTTTACTGTCCTATTTTACCTTCTATAGTTTTACTTTTTCATTGTTTTTGTTGTTTACCCTGTACACCAATCTGGAACTACAGTGAAAGTCAGTACAGAAGTCCTATCAAACAAACAAATAAAATATATAGCATCAGCTGTGGATGCAAATAATTAATTGAATAAATTAGCAGAGACTTGGAACTTGCTGACCTGTTTACTCATAAAAGGCAAGGATCAGTTATAAAATAATGTCAGTTAAAAGAAAAAGCTGCCACATATGTCAGCCAAGCAAGTAGGAGGAAGACCAAATTCTTCTCAAGACTGGGCATGGAAATAGAAGGAGTTGTTGTTCAAAACACACAACTGGAAAGTAAAATAGCAAAGTCTTCATTTACAAAGTGACTAGGGTTCGGTTATGAAGTTACAGTTGCTCCCATACCAGATTCAACACAATGTTTGCTAGAACATAGCTAAATGTTTATGCATTTTTTTATTTTAAACCCATTTTAAGTGTTTCCTCCATTTCAGTAAAATAAAAAAAGAACAGCAACCCACTGAGCTTCATGCTGATTTGCTTAATGTCTTTAATTTCTTGTTTCTTCACCTTTCTCCAGACTTTCACAATATGACACGTTTTATTATTCATCTATGTTGTTCTCCACAGAGAACTCTTCCAGACAACCTTCCAGTTTGGTCTGACACTTTTATTCTCTTTTCTCCGTAGTTCAAATTCCTGTTAGAGTTCTGTCTGAGTTCCCAACTTGCCTGTAAAAATTCTTAGCCAGCACAGCTGTTCCTTACTGCTAATATCTGAGTTAACTCCTTCACAAACCTAACTTATGGGCAAGTACTTTGCATCTGTACACAAGCCAACACAGTAACTCGCACAACAGTATAAACCTAAAAAAATTTCAGAGATAACACTAAAAGAGTGAGATGGATGTTTTCTGCACGGACACATAAATATCTTTTCTCTAGATGAGGCTAGACAAATTGTGACCTCTAGATGTTGCCGGACTCTGATTCCCATGGTCCCGAGGCACTCTGGTCAAAAGTCAAAGGCAGAGGAGGCAGAGGACCACTTTCATCCCAGGAGACACACATACACACACGGATTCTTTTTAAAAAACCCCACACAACCCTTACCTATATCCCAAGGTAGAGTAAGCTACCATGAATGACCCAAAGCAATGAGCAGAAACCATAATGAATTCTTAAAAAGTGAACTCACAACTGTTGGAGCCCAAGAGAGGGCCTTTTCCACAGCCTATGGAACAATCTTTGTTCCAACTTACACCGGGCACCTCCACTGATGAATTTTCATCAATTAGTAAAAAAAATTCCATCAATCTAGGCTTTTGGTATGGAATTTTATTTGGAGGGCGATATGTCTGTGCTTTTATCATATTTTAATTATTTGTTTTACTGTCTATCTTTATGAATCACTCTCAGATTGCAATACTTGGTGGTATAAAGCTCAAGTAAATACATATTTTTAACTAAGAACAATGTTTTGCAAAAATTTGTTAGTAAAAAAAAAACATGAAATAGGGTGCTTCTGCACTTGCCCTGTAACACCCATTAAGCCCAGAATGGGAAAACCGCGTCCGCACAGCGGCACTCATTAAGGACACTTCGGGGAAACCGCGTCCGCATAGCAGCACCCATTAGAGACAGATCAGGAAAGCCGCTTCCACATTTACCTGTTTCTAATGGGTGCTAAAACCAGTTTCCCGGAAGATCACAAAAATGTTGGTCTTAATGGGTGTTTTCACTGTTAAGACACATCTGTTTAGCATGCGTCTGCACAGTGAAAAGGGTCCCTAACTGGGCCCTTCCCCCAGGCCATCATGATTGGCTCCGTCGGAGCTGAGCATGGCGAGCCGGGGGACTCCAATTTCGTGGCTTGCCCTCGCCCCAGAAGCAGCAGATCATCACTTCTGGAGCCAGGGGGAGCTTCTCCAACTACACCCCCCCCCCCCGCAGCTCGCCCTGGGGAGAGCGCTAGCGATCCCCTCCTTACCTGCACACAATCACCCCAATTCTGGGCATGAGGTCCCAGGAGGCTCCAGGCCTGCATCCTGTGCACCTCCTGACTGGCTAGGGCCGTGCCTGGCAGCGCCTGCCGTCAGGAGGCTCTCTGCGCAGGCGCGCGCCCCTGACCAGTCAGAAGGCGTGCAGGACGCAGGCGTGGAGCCTCCTGGGACCTTGCACCCAGAATCGGGGTGACTGCGTGCAGGTAAGAAGGGGATCGCTTGCAGTCTTTGCAGGGGGGGCTGGGGGGGGGGCTGAAGAAGCTCCCCTTGGCTCCAGAAGCTGCAATCCGCTGCTTCTGGGGCGAGGGTGAGCCACAAAATCGGAGTCCCCCAGCTCGCCATGCTCAGCTCCGGCGGAGCCAATCATGGCGGGCCAGGGGAAGGCCTCTGGAGCACAGATTTGAGGTGAGTGCTGTGTGTCTGCACAGCGCCCACCTCAAATCCGGATCTAAATCGCCCTTCCGACCCGTATGCGGATGGAAGGGGTGGCAGTAGATCCATATCTATTAGATCCGGATCTACCTTAACCTGGATTAATAGACCCGGATCTACTGTTAACACACATCTCTGAAATCTGGATCTATTAGATCCAGATTTTGAGGTGCTGTGCAGAAGCACCCATAAACTTCAGAGCAACTAATAAGAAAAAAAGACGAAGAGCAGCAATGCAAAACAAAATAATAAAAGAAAGGATTGTTCATTTCCAAGATGTATAAAACACTTAAAATAGGTGACTAAATGAGCTCTTTTCTCATGTATTTTGGGCATTATATGCTTAATTATATACTTACGGCATAAGTGTGTTAAAAATGATGAGAGAGGCAGTATTTATAAATTTGCTTTACACCTTCTGCAAGTCAAGAAATAAATTCCAGTAAATTTTAGTTTTCTCTCCATGTATTTATAGCTTGCCTCAAGGGTAAATAAATGCATTAATCTCTGTTCCACTGCAGCTACAATCAGAGGGTTCCAAATCTCTATGAAACTCTTTTCTCCGTATCTCTTTTCTGCATTCTAAGCTGATATCTTATCTTGCTGTGATTGCTATGCTCCAGAGATACGTTTACTACTGGGCCCTTGAGAGAGATTTTGCTCCTTTCCCACTTTTAGCAATAGATAGTCTAGCTGAAGTGGCTGGTGCCAGCGCATGGATAAAAGGAAGATCTGCTGGCAGAGACTGGAATTCAGCTACTAAATGTAAGTGATGTTTCACTCTAGATACCACTATTGGAATGTCTGTACATGTCAAGTAGACAAAGCTTTAGGAGTTAAAATTTGTCAGCTGCAGGAGAATCTGCCTAATCTCTTCCAGGATTCCTTCCCAAAACTTCTCAGTGGTGGAACAGCCCCATCACAAATGGCCACTGGCAATCCTTCCAACAAGAGTTTTGACTATATAGATTAGTTGTACTGGGTTTCCAAACTACCCGTGTTTGAATTTTTCAATAATTCTTGCTTGAACAGTCAATATCAGAGAAATAGCCATGTTAGTCTAATTCAAAAAGTCCAGTAAGGTAGTTGTAACACTTGGAGACTAACAAAAGAAGGGTTGGTGGCATGAGCTTTCGTAGACAGCTTTCATAGACACCAATGGGCCCGCTAGCATCCTAAGAAGTAGACATGCCCATTGGGTCCCCTAGCGTCTGAAGAAGTAAATGCACCCATTGGGCCCCCTAGGATCTGAAGAAGTAGATGTGCCCATTGGGCCCCCTAGCATCTGAAGAAGTAGACGTGTCTATGAAAGCTCATGCCACCAATTCTTCTCTTGTTAGTCTCCAAGTGCTACTAACTACCTTGCTAGACTCTTGCTTAAACAGATGATGCGCCTTTAAAGGACCAAATTGAATTCCATTCCTTCTTAAAATAGGTCATCCCCAAGCCTCTTTCCTAGCATTTTTGCAAGTTAATTAAAGTTCCTAATACAACATCAATTAAAATGGAATATATTTCTGAAACCAGTCCTTTATTAGATAAAGTCCTAGCCATTAACAATTGTTCTAATGCAGTTAAAAGTCTAGTTGCCTGCTCTTTAAACTGCTGATCCACTGAAAAAAATAATAAACTGACTGAGGAATTAACCAGTCTTTGTTTGGGAAACTGACAATTATATGAAATTACTCTGGAGGCAGTGACTTTTTATTCCTATAAAAATCTTTTATCTAAAAAAACCCTTCAGTATTCCTACGTTTCAGTGGCCATTCATACCTCAGCACTTTTGGGAAGCTAGGATAATTTTTTAATAGGCATTAACAGAAACCAACCAATTTATTATCGTCCATTTTTAAAAAAGGCTTTTCAAGTGCTTTAATCCTTATTACAGAATTTGTTGAAACAGGACTAAAGTGTCTTTTTTTTTTCAATCTACTTTTTGAATTGGAAAGAATTATATTAAAAAATGCTTAATCCAAACAAATGAGATATTTAGATTTGGGCAATGCATTCAAATACAGAACTGAGTTACCTGGAAAGAATTATTCAGCCAAATGAATTGGTTGTGTAATAACTTACAGTGCACAGCAAGTCCCTACAAACCATAGAGATCGACTTGAATGCTGAGCCTCTATAATTAAATGAGGCTGCGATCAGACAGCAAAAGAAAAAAACCATCTCCAAGAGGTACAGCTCTGAGGTGGGACTGTTCACTCACCAGTCTGCCCCTCCCACTCCCCTGTTAGAAAAGGTGGATTAGAGAAGGGTTGGAAACACAAGG
Source organism: Aspidoscelis tigris stejnegeri (assembly GCA_023333525.1). Classification (NCBI taxonomy): domain Eukaryota; kingdom Metazoa; phylum Chordata; class Lepidosauria; order Squamata; family Teiidae; genus Aspidoscelis; species Aspidoscelis tigris. The sequence goes on along the minus strand of JALMGA010000001.1, from coordinate 147,045,374 downwards.
GCCACATGCTGAGGTGTGCTTTTTGTTATGTCAGAACATAGGCTTATTTTCAGTTTTGCACCAGAGACAAACATTGTGGTCAGCTTTGCTTGATATATACTGCTGCTAACCATTATGAGGTGGAAAAATGTACATTCCAAACAGGTAAAAGTTAATTTTTGTATATTTTGTAGGTCATGTCCTCTATTGAATGTCTCTAGGAAGAAGAGAAAGACAAAACTGCACAGGACACAGGTACCTGTCTTGCATTTTCTACCTTTTGAGTAAGTAAAATTGCATCAGCGGCAAATAATGTTACAGTCTCTATTCTTCCTCTTGCTGCTACCTGTTGCAAGTACTTCGCATAACTGGATTCTATTTATAATCTGTAGTAGATATTTAGACACCATCCTTTTTCTGCTTACATTACACTATATATTTATGACAATGAATAGGAGATTTATACATTTTATGAATATATTAAAAATAGTTTGTCTTCGAGCCAAGGCCTTAAAACAGATGCAGGATAAACTTTGAGTAGGGTAACAATTGCTAACCATTTAGGGATGAAGTGAATTCAGCTATGTGGGGTGGGGTGGGGGAATTAAGTGACATAGTTAAAATAATGTCAATATCAGAGAAATAGCCATGCTAGTCTAAGTCGAAAAGTCCAGCAAGGTAGTTAGTAGCACTTGAAGACAAACAGGAGAAGGCTTGGTGGCATGAGCTTTCGTAGACACATCTACTTCTTCAGATGCTAGGGGGCCCATTGCCCCCCCCCCCAGCGTCTGAAGAAGTAGATGTGCCCATTGGGCCCCCTATCATCTGAAGAAGTAGATGCGTCCATTGGGCCCCCTATCATCTGAAGAAGTAGATGCGTCCATTGGGCCCCCTAACATCTGAAGAAGTAGATGCGTCCATTGGGCCCCCTAACATCTGAAGAAGTAGATGCGTCCATTGGGCCCCCTATCATCTGAAGAAGTAGATGTGCCCATTGGGCCCCCTAACATCTGAAGAAGTAGATGCGTCCATTGGGCCCCCTAACATCTGAAGAAGTAGATGCGTCCATTGGGCCCCCTATCATCTGAAGAAGTAGATGCGTCCATTGGGCCCCCTATCATCTGAAGAAGTAGATGTGCCCATTGGGCCCCCTATCATCTGAAGAAGTAGATGCGTCCATTGGGCCCCCTAACATCTGAAGAAGTAGATGCGCCCATTGGGCCCCCTAGCATCTGAAGAAGTAGATGCGTCCATTGGGCCCCCTAACATCTGAAGAAGTAGATGCGCCCATTGGGCCCCCTAGCATCTGAAGAAGTAGATGCGCCCATTGGGCCCCTTAGCATCTGAAGAAGTAGATGTGCCCATTGGGCCCCCTAGCATCTGAAGAAGTAGACACGCCCATTGGCCCCCCTAGCATCTGAAGAAGTAGATGCGCCCATTGGGCCCCTTAGCATCTGAAGAAGTAGATGCGCCCATTGGGCCCCCTAGCATCTGAAGAAGTAGACGTGCCCATTGGGCCCCCTAGCATCTGAAGAAGTAGATGCGCCCATTGGGCCCCCTAGCATCTGAAGAAGTAGACGTGCCCATTGGGCCCCCTAGCATCTGAAGAAGTAGACGCGCCCATTGGGGCCCCTAGCATCTGAAGAAGTAGACGTGTCTACAAAACCTCATGCCACCAACCCCTCTCTTGTGCTCCAAGTGCTTCTAACTGCTTTGCCATAGTTAAAAGAAGATACTGAAATGTTCCTCAACAATCCAGGAGTTAGAGAGCAAACCATGTCAGCTTTACTAGAATGACAGAGTGTGATTCTAAATGAACCATACTAATTTATCACCAGCAATCAGATATTTGAATTTCAAATTGTGCCTCTCATCGAGTTCAACATTACCTGAACTTTGCACAAGCAACATCTACAGTTAATTCATTTTAGGGTAGCTGCTATTTATTTAAATTTCCAATCTGCTCTCTCTTCAGGGGATAACATAGTATCTGGCAGAGAGGTACATTCTGAGTTTTTAAAATGTATTATAACCTCCCCCATACGTGAATGCATATGGATTATTTTATATGGCTTGTTTTAAAAGAGTGTATGAAGGACTTTTCAAAGTCTTTGAGAACTTACATGCATTTAGCAAGGAATTCTCACAGATGACATTTTTAACAATGCTATATAAAAGCCAAGGAGACTGCCTTGGTTGTGAAAGTCACAAATGAGAACTCCGAAAACTTCAAGATACTGCAAGTATTTGTTGTGACAACTTTATCCTTATTAAATTGTAAATTAGTTGAACTACCACTTCCAAATGATAGTAAATGAGTGCTCCATGGGCCTGGAGCCACAGCAAGACCTCTGAGGCAAGAAACCTCCCTTTGGAAGAACCCCGTGTTCAGGGCATGAGAAATATCTCTGAGGGTGGGCATCACATTCGTCCACCATCCTGTAGAGTGACAGCAGCGGAGAAATAAATTTTGGTTTACCGCTGGACCAAAATGTTTTGTATGCTTATTCAAGGACATCATTTTCTTTCATTCCTGCTGATCTGAAACTATTGGCAGGGTGTTTCCCTGCCCTTCACTGTTCCATAACGCCTTCAAAAACACATAGGATGCGTCCAGACTTGGGAATACTGTGCATTCCAATGCGCAGCCAGGGCGTGGGCATCACATCTGACATCCAGTACTGTGTGGCGGTGGCACATTATGCCACCACTACTCTGAATTTACCTACTGTGGAACAATGAGCACTCGCTCCATAGTATCAGGTAAATTTGAATGTGGGCGGTGCGCACCACGGAAATATCTCAGCTTTCTCTGAAAAGGCTGCAGGAGGCTGCTTGAATCTGGATGGCACATCGTGGCTTCGCAGCAGGTAAGCTGCGTATTTTCCTATAACAGCGGATATATTCCACTAATCTGGATACAACCTTAGGCTTTGATTTCCTCTACTCATGTGAATTGTACATTACGGCCGTGATCCCAAAAACTGGAGCAAGAGTTCTTTAAAGAAGTGTTTTTCTTCAATGCGTTTTTTTCTGATTTACTCCTCGGAAAGTGCGGGAAGCCAATTTTCAGTGCGGGACAAACTGTTTTCAAAACGTTTTCAACACGCAATAAAGTCCCAGTGGAAATGGGGCCTATGTTTCCAAAGCTCTCATCCTGGCTCTGATTTTGTTGGCAAACTGCATAATCAAAACACTGACTAAAAAGAAAGTACTATTTAGTGACTGCACATAATCTCTGTGCTGTGTGGCATAATATAGCTAATCTAAAGATCCAGTTTTTAGCTCACTTAACATGGATAACTCTGAGCTGATATATTGATATTCTACATGTAAAATGATAACTTTGTGCTTGCTCCTGTTGTCCATGCCTTTTTATAAGGTTAAAAAACAGTATTTTAAAAAACACAAAATGCTTTTGACTGCATATTATCTTTCTTTTTCTTTCTTGAATTTCACTGAAACAACACTGTTTTTACGTGTAATCCTGAGGGGAAAGTGGCTTTAAAAATGCCTTCAGAAACATTTTCTACAATAAACCCAGGTTCTAGCCACTTTGTCCCAAAAAGCATTTGGATAAAACTTAAATTACTTTTTATCTATAACAGCATATCTTGTATAAATGAGATTTGGGAGGTTAGGGACTTCAGCTCCACTTATCTTTTTTAAAAAATCTAAATAGTTGGCAGTCAAACCAAAATTGTTAAAGGACTATATTATTTTATTATCTCACTCAAACTCCTAAGTTCAGGAACTCATTTCTACATGCAGTCACTAGATTAGGTAAGTTCCGAACTAAGAAAAAATTGTGCAGCGTAAGCCCATTACTTGTTAGAGACCGCTTGTGTTGCGTGCCAGCACAAGGGAAGGGCAAAATGGCGAGTTGCCTAAGCCTTAGATGTCAGCAGAGGACGCTTTGATATCTAAACCTGGTGAGAAATCACCACCAAGTCCCTGGCCAATGCTGTCAGTGAGTCTGAAAGGCAGCATATTTCTGAACATCAGATGTATGGGCCTTTAGAGCTTTCTCTGTGTTGCATATTTATATGAAATACAAGTAACCCTGACTGAATTGTGGCTTTATTAATGCTCTGACCCCTGACCTCCGATTACCTTTCAATTTTTCAGCTAGCAAAGTTGCTTCATGTTCTGAATAATGCATTATTGCTGGAGGAGATGGAGGGCGCATTCGATCTTCTTCCATTTTGCGCCTGTGACGTTCCTCTCTGGCCAACATCCTCTGCTTGCACTCCCACTCATAAAAGTCATCTCTCGCCTGTGCAAAGTCAACATGAAGGCGACCCGAATCCTTTTTGTCAGTGCTGGATCCTAATCTCATTCGATAACCTAAAAATAACAAACAAAGACATGCGTTAAAATCGTTCAGTAGATCACTGTATCAATGAACTGATATTCACACATTCTGAAACATGGAAAGACGCTTCTCCTATATGCGTCAAGTTACAGAAAAGGAGAAACATAATTGCAAATTCCCCTGTTTGGTCAAGGTCAGATCCTGGACATTTTTGGCTCACTGAAGTTTTTCCACTCCAGTATGTCATTGTAAGAACGGTACTGTACAGCAGCAGTCGGTTTTATCTTCTACTCTTCCAGTGTCTTCCCTTTTTATATGGCGTCTTATAAACTGCCAGCTAGAAGATGGGAATTAGCTTATTATTTCTGATCTTCTTTGAGAACTACAGTATTTGATGGTTGAAGAGAAGGATACACATGTTTTAAATAAAGCAATGCATCACACAAATCAATGCATATCCCACAATTTGGATGAGGTTGCTTTAAGGCCATACTTCAGAGGTGCAACACTTAAAAGAAACGAAGAATTTAAGTTCTGGATAAAACACTCAGATTCCAAAGGATCATTCCGATTACATGACTACAGACCACACAACTGATCTCTCCAGGACTTCATCATACATCCCTGGTAAAAAACGGCGAATTCAGGCCATTACTATATGGTTTGGCTTTAGGAATTAAAAGCAACTGTGATTACAAAGCAATTCCACTGTCCACAAACTTAATTACCTCTTTACCTATTCCTAGGAAGGTTAAAATATTCTAGACTCATTCACTTATTTCCTTTCCCTGAAAATTCATACAATCAGGTTGCACTTTCCCCATTCAGTTGAGCCCAGATGTGGGTTCAGTCTGAGGCACGGTCCTCTCCTCAGGTGGTCTTCATAGGTGCAAAGGTCCAGCATGAAAAAATGGCCATTTGTGCCTTTTCATAGTTGTATGCAAACAAAATATCCATGGTTTCTTTTATTCAGCCTAAGAGTCATTCACAATTTCCTGCGTGCTAAAATTGGTAGAGTGATGAAATATGGAAAGAAAACCCAGTCCTTATAGCACTTTTAACACCATAACCTCATGAAGCCTTTTTGGGACTGGGTTGTAATGTGCTTTTTATACTGTAAATGAATGGCACCAACAGGGCTGTATCCTCATGTAACATGAATATTGTAGCTGCAATAAATTATGTATTCTATTTTTATGTCTCTTGTCTATTATAGGCTAGGAAAAATTACTCTGTTCCATTGCCATTTCAGAATGCTTTATGTTTGAAAACATAATAAAGATCATCTAGGAAAAACAGTAATTCAATGCAATTAAAACAAAGCATCGACCAAGCTCACAGCAGCTCTTCTGTCATTCTAGAATATAATCAGGGCTGAAACTCTGGTACAGTACTACACACAGGCACACACCTGTACACCCACAACTCAAAGCTGGGAGGATCCAATTACATGTACGGCATTACCCAACAGGTACACCAGGGCAACATTTGAAATTCTCAAATGAGGTTTGGCAGCAGTTGAGCAGTTTTGCACACTTTATACAGGCAACAGAATTAAAATAAAATAAAGAGGTTCAAGTGGACTCTACCACTTCAGAAAATGTATGGCTATTCTCTACTTTTGAATAGGGACGTGCAAGAATTTTTTTGACATTCTATTCTATTTTATTCAATTTGAATCCTCGAAAATTATTTAAATTCAAATTTAACAAAATTCGATTCGAATTAAGCAAGTTGGAATCTACTCGTTCAAATTTGCACTTACAAATGTCAACAAGATGTGTAGATGCCCGTATGCATCTTCCCAACATCCATATGCATCCGTACGCATCCGTACATGTGCGTAGGCATCCCGCAGTTATCCCATATGCAACCCGTTTTCATCCCGTACGGATGCGGTAAAGGTGCAGATCTTCAAGTATGCATCATGTACCACCCCGTACTCACACAAACATCTGAATAATTTGAACGGATAAACCCAAAATTCAAAATCTGATTCAAATGTTTAAATTCGAATTTTGGGGCATTCTGTTCGAATATGAATGTTGAAATTTGGCACATTCGATCGAATTTATTCCAACTATTCGTGCTTATCCCTACTTTTGAATGCTTCTAGGATGAACTCCCTTTAAATATGATACTAGAACACAAGAGAGGAAGGTCTGAGCCTGGCTGTGTACCTCATCCACACAAAGCCCCCTTTATCCACACAATATATTAATTATGTATTTATGTATTAAATATGTATTCACTTGAAATTTGCCACATGTCCCCCCTTTGATTCAGGCCTCTAGGCCTCCTCCAGCAGCAGAAAGCTGGAATAAGCCTTGGCTCCCACACAACTCCCAGATACAGTCTCTAAAGCAATCAGCACAGAAGGCAATTTCACAGAGGATCTTTACTTCCACCTCCTGACTGATGGCTCGCGCTTAAACTGAGAAATCCCAGCAGCTATTCCAGCCTTGCTGAAAACAACTGCCTCAGTACCGAATGTTGTCCCCTTTTATCAAGCACACTTAGGAAGGTTCTTATTTTACTCAAGCTGGAAGAGCACATGAAGCTTTGTGGAGGTTCCCAATGAACCTTGTACAACGCACTACCTTTAATTCATGCTCAGGCGCAGTTGTCAGTGGTCCTGCCGAGGGCTATGCAAAGTAGCGCAAAATGTTTCTTGGACCAGACCTGTACCGCTGCTGCACACATACCTAAGAGTGAACTAAGCACCATCAGCCTTTCTCTTGAACTTGTGGAGGCCCTGGTGGAGGCCTGGAGCAGCAGCAGCAGGAGGACATCCTGTGTAACAGCATCATCAAATCACATTGTTGGGGAACTGTTATTATGCCCCTTCCCTATGGACCCCAGGCCCTGTCCCCATGCAATTGAAAGTCTGCTGGAACTCTTCTTTTGCCTCTGAGCGGCCCCATTCCAGGCTTTACAAGGCGCTTAGGGAGCTTAGGAAAGTGAGACACCCGCGATAAAATACAGCACTTTAAAGAAGAGTTCCAGCGCTCTTTCGGCGATTCGCGGGTTTTGCTCGCTATATCTGCCTTGAGGACGCTCCGTGGCAAAAGGGGTGGGGATTGCTTGCCTGCACACACAGCCAAAAAGCATTCACACATCTGAGAAATGCAGCAGGTTCGCTTCCTTTCCTTTGTAAAAAGAGCCAGAATTGCTCAGAATTGCAACATTGTTATCAAGTGATCTGTGAAAGCCTTAAAAGAGAATGAGCGAAGGATCACGCTGCCGATGCCCGCAGCCGCTGACTTTGCCGGGGCGGAAAGCCTTTTCTAACAGAGAACTGAGTGAAAGTAAGTGCTGAAAGTGAATGAATGAGCGATCATCTGCCTTTGCTAGGGGCGGGAAGCCGTTTCAGGAGACGGAGATCTGGCTATTTTTCCTTTTAACAAGAGAGGGGGCGGGGGGGAAAAGATGCCCGGAAAGAGAAGACAGCTACCATGGGGACGGAAAGTCCGTTTAGATCGCGGCTACCATGGGGACGCTTATTCCGGAAGTGGAGGGGACTTTTAAAGTCAGCTATAACAGAGTGACGGCAGAGGAAGCCGAGAGGGGCTAATAAGTCTTTTGGGGACAGGGCCACAGAGGCTTAGGTGAGTGGCAGGGTTAGGATCCTGGCAACTGTGAGCTAGCCCAGAGTTAATGTGAAGCTGTATCAATTACATGTTGAACTGTTTTCCACATCTGTAATCTGAACATTGGGTTGCTGGTGTACTTTTATATCCAGGGTGGGAGTGGAATGTGTGCTAATTATCTTAAGTGTTGGAGAACTTATGTTCAAGATCCCCAGTGCATCTTTTTTCATGTAGCACCCATGGACACAAGAACAAGCTCTTCCCTTTGAAATCTATGACAGGTTTCCTTAATCTTTTCTGTGATTTCAGAATTTCTTAATCGGAAGCATAAGAGATTTGTATTCTCCGAATCAAGGCCAAAACACAATGGCGCAAACCAGAGGCCTTTCTGCACTTAGGTGATTAGGCTGATGTGAAGTAACATTGGTAAAGTTCAGGGACAGGTGAACCATTCACATTTGCCGGGAGGAACATTCCCCCAAAGCGTTCATTACCGGCATGAAATGCGAATGGTCCTCCCATTTACCAGCCCGAACCGATGCATCTGGAACAGGAAATCCCACCTCCTGCCATAACTGGCCCCTCGGCCACCGGTTCAAGAGGGGTTTGTTTGATCATGAACATAAGAACATAAGAGAAGCCTTGCTGGATCAGGCCACAGCCCATCTAGTCCAGCATCCTGTCGCACACAGTGGCCCACCAAATGCTCACAGGCATCTCAAGCAGAGACAAGGACAAACCTCCTCCTGCTCTCGAGTCCCAGCAGATGGCCTTTGAAGCGCCCCAGTTCCTCCCCCCCCCCCACAGCCTGGAAGATGCATCTAGGCATTCGTTCTAGTAGCCATTGATACATCTGTCATCCATAAATTTGTCTAACCCTACCTTAAAGCCATCCAGACTGGTAGCTGTCACCACCTCTTCCGGCAGCACATTCCATAAGCCAGTGACCCTCTGGGTGAAGAAATACTTCCCCCTGTCAGACCTTATTCTCCTACCCATCAGCTTCATAGAGTGCCCCCTGGTTCTAGTGCTATGATCAATCACCACTCCTGGGCATGGGTGTGGGACCGATCACAGCATGGGTGTGTGATCCATCACAGCATGGGTGAGTGATCGATCACAGCATGAGTGTGTGATCAATTGCAACATGAGTGCTTGATTGATCAGCACCGGCAACCCCAGCACAGCTGTGTGGAAACTGCATTCTCCGCCCACCAAACCCAGCAAACTGGAAATGGAGTGAATGGTCGCCCAATCAGATGCTTCAGGTAAGCTTCTAATTAATGTTGGTAATCGTGCTCCACACCTAATCAACAATTAATGAGCTTCTGGGAAGGGCAGGGACATTTGTAGGCTGTAGTAACCTAGTTGACGTGCGTATGCTCTTTCCCAGATGTTCACTACTTCTTCACTACCAGCCTAAGTGTGAATAGGCCTTGGGTCTTGACGCTGGACATTTCTGGCGAACGAACTGTGATAAAAAACTTCAGTATGTTACTGAAGGGCAGCACCTAAGTGCATTTCATCTTTACCATGTCACATGCTTTTACAGCAGATCACTATGCTCGCCTATGTCTCATATCTTGGAATACCGGACTTTTTGTCTTACAACAAAAGGCATAGAAATACAATTTGTGTATAGAGCTGTGCAACTATACAATCATTAAGCACCAACCATCCTCTACAATGATAATGCATTTATATAGTACACCGTAATCCTAGGCTTTTCTTATATCCTCTGCTGTTGCTGTGTTTTGGGATATGATTACCTATTATTGCGGTCAACCAATTTATCTGCTTAGATCAATGGCTCCCCTCCTATTCACTGCTAACTCTCTGATTTTTATATTAATCACTTGCTCTTTAGCATTTCATGCAACAGCAACCTACTTTTGTTCTTAAGAAGGCCTTCTCCTCTTTACACTCTATCTTGGCACTAGGAAATAAATAGTTAAAGAATCAAAAGACAACAATAACATGGCCAGAAAGTAAAGAAATAAATCAGGTGTCATTTCAGGTTCCTCTAGTCAGAATGTCAAATCTCTTCATATCCCAGGGCTATGCCAAGATTGCCAGATGTGTCAGTGGTAATCCCAATCTAGCCCCAGGATATTGGGGTAATATCTTTTTTTAAGTATATTTTATTTTTTAAAAATATGTAAACAAATATTCAACAACATCCACATCCGCAAACCATACAAATCATAAAGAACGCACAAACAAAAGAATAAAAAAGAAGAAATACCCTTGTCTAAGAGTACCCTCCTACTTGGTCACCTGTACCCCATTTTTTTAAAAAATCATAATTTAAGGCCTTAAACACCCTCCTTATGTTAGAGCCATCGGTTTAGAAATATTTTTTCAGCGGAGCCTAGGAAAGATCTCCCGTCAATTCCTCCACACATGGGTTCCAGATCAGTCTAAATTGTTGAATGTTATCAACTCCCTCCACTCTCAAATGTTTCACTGAAAGATATTCATTTAGCATGGGTTTCCATACTGGTCTATATCATTCATCTTTAGTCAAGTTGAAGGCATATTTCCAGTTACGCACTATACGTTGTTGGGTTGCTGACACAAAAAGATGTAATCTTTTTTGTTCTTCTGTTCTGATATTCAAACCTGAAAAATCAGGTAATAAGAATATTTTTGAAGTTCATGGTATGTATATTTGGAACGTTCTCCTCAAAATGCTATGAATTTTTTTCCAAAAAAGTTTAATCCCAACACCTATGGTAATAAGTTGGTCTATTTCCACCTCCCCTCCAGCATCGTTCATTGTTGTTCCTTAATATATGTGACATATGAAGTGGTGTATAACACCATATATAGATAAGCTTAGTGAAAGTCTCTTTAGTCGATACTGAAGTGTGCCAACTTGTTTTGTATTTATCATTTTGTTCCATTCATTATCAGGTAGGGATAATATCTCACAGTATCGCTATAAGGGAAAAAGGACTCTCCATCCGCCCTTTCCCACTATAGCCATGTTAACTTACCTATCTGGACCCTGCTCCTGGGAGCCTCTATCTAGGAGATGCAAGTGCAGGGCTGTTGTTATTTTGGCCTCACAATACCTGGCTATATGCCGTGTGCCAATGGCATTGAGAAAGGAAGAGAACAACCCAAACAATCAAAATAAGATAGATCAACTCAACACAGGCAACACAAAAGATCTATCAAGAAGAGAACTAAGGTCATTCTAATATGAAATAACCAATAAATACCCTGATTCAAAAAAAGGAATATAAAACCTTATTATAAAGAATAGTTGTAAATTTACTAATAAAAGTAGTATATCTTATAAAAGCTGGTAACAATATACAAAAGAAATAACAATATACAAAAGAAAAAATGAGGGGGGATGGTGTATAAAAGCCAAGAAAGGAGATAACAAATGTCCAGCAATGAAAGAGCACCAATCTGAGACTCCTCAGAAAAGATAAACAAGGAGTTGCGTCCAAGGTATATACATATAGCAAAAAAAGGGGATCTTAAGCCAGACACGTTTCGACTGATAGTCTTCTATAGTTCCAAGAGAGATAGTGTTACATTGTTTTAACGTGAAAGAAGTGTCTTATTTGCCTTTTATAAAAGTTGTACATATGGTGTATGTGTTAGAGCCCCCTTTTGGCATATTCATTTGGGACGATCAGATGAGCCACTGAAGAAGACTATCAGTCGAAACGCGTCTGGCTTAAGATGCCCTCCTTTTGCTGTTGAGACAGGAAGATCCGCTCACTTGCTCCTTCCTAGTGGCCAGCAAGAAGCAATTACTCCACCATAGTTTTGTTCTGAAGCGTCACTTAAGAGCAAGATTTTCAGCTGCTACCTGGAGGTGGCCTTCTTCTATATGTTTGGAAGAGAAACCTACTTTATGAACATGATTATTTCTTAATTGTCATCCAATGATAGGGCTAAACAGTGACCCGCTGCCCTTGAACCCCACACAGCATAGCGAAAAAGCATTTGGTCTGACAGCAGAGATGCTCACAGATGTGCAGCATCAGAAACCGATTGGATTAATCACAGACGGATCAAAGGCAAATCACCTCCCCACCTTCTCTATATACACTGGTGTCAGCTGTCACGCGTATCTCTGCGTTTCTATAATGAAGTATTGGCTACTGATGCTGAAATTTGTTTTCCTAGCTATATACGTTCAATATGTCACAAAAATAAATCTATATAGAGCAATGATTTCTTGGAAGAATGTTAGCAGCTGCAATTTTCTGTTCAATTACCACCGAGTAGCAGGAAATGGGGGGGAAATAAGGTCTTGGTGGACAGGAGGAAAGAACTGTGACTCTATCTCTTCAGTTTCTGCTCCAACAACTCAGTTCACCAAAGGCTTTCTGACTGTTACCATCAGAAAACATAAACAATACAACACAGGGAAAAATCCATTAAAGAATGCGATAGGAACTCTGAGGAAGGATGGGATAGAAAGATGAATTCTACATAAATAAAATAAGTACCAGAAAGGTAAATGGCTTTATCAACCATGAACTCTTCTGCAAATCGGATATGACAGAAATTCTTCTTGCTTTTCCGAATTGCCGTGATGTCACCGCACTGCTCAAAGACTTCCTGAATAATTTCCTCAGTAGCATTTTCTGGCAATCCTCCAACAAATACAGTTTTACATCCTGGAGGCCTCTCTCTGGTTGAAGGCGGAGGAAGATCTAGGAGAAAAGAGTTTATAGCGAAGGTCATGCCGACCACGGTTCTCTCTTAAGTTGTTTTAAAATTAATTTTTACACAAAAACTACAATAAAAAACTGAATTATTAGGACTGTTATTCAAATAAGGTCCGATGCTCATAATAAAACTAGCTGACAGCATGTATTTCCCCACCTTAAAATGTGAACTTTGCCATCAGTGTTATTTGCTTTACTAACTCAAATCAGTCACAATGCATTTAGTGTAAAAAATAACTATTCTCCATTGCTGCGTAATTAGATTAACAAGGTAGTCTACTAAAGGTAAAAATACATGCATGTTGTCCCACAAAGCAACTATGCAGCTTTCGCGACAACAATGCACAACTGGTTCTGTATTGTTTTCTTCCCAGGGGTAGGCAACATGCTGAGAACTGAACCGGCATTCTTCTCCATGCAATGCAGGTCTTAAGGGCCATAATTCACTAGTGCAACATCTGTAATTCAGTCCCCGGCAACCTACTGTAAGATGTGACTAAATGGTCACCAGGAGTCAAACTCAACTCAAGATCACCATTATCTTTTAAGCTATTCTAGCTGATACCTGGGCCCTTTCTGGAATATACCTCGAGATAGTGGTCTGCTGATCACAAGCTAATGCAGACTATGGCAGGCCTCACCTGGGGCCTTCCATAGTCTGCACTAGCATGTAGATAGCAGCTCCCTGTTCTGGGATATATTCCAGAATAAGGCCAAGTGAAGAAAGGGCCCAGGTTTGCTTGGAAATGACCACTGCTGAGCTCCTTTGGTTTATCCTTCACAGCTAGTTGAAGACGCTTTCTACTGTACATTTCAGTCATTTCCAGAGAACTTCACAGAATCATAGAATCATAGAATGGTAGAGTTGGAGGGGACCTCCTGGGTCATCGAGTCCAACCCCCTGCTCAAGGCAGGATCTCCTAAACCATCTCAGACAGATGGCCGTCCAGTCTCTGCTTGAAGACCTCCATCGAAGGGGAACCAACCACCTCCCGTGGCAGCCTGATCCACTGGTTGATCACTCTTACTGTTAGAAATTTTTTCCTAACATCTAAACTAAATCTTTTCCCCTGCAGTTTCACCCCATTGTTTCTAGTCCTTCCTTGAGAGAGTGAGAACAGGGCTGATCCCTCTGCCTTGTGACAACCCTTGAGGTATTTGTAGACCTTGAGGTATCATGTCTCCTCTCAGTCTTCTTTTTGGTAGACTAAACATTCCTAGTTCCTTAAGTCGTTCCTCATAGGACATGGTTTGCAGACCGTTCACCATCTTGGTAGCTCTCCTTTGAACCTGCTCCAGCTTGTCAGCGTCTTTTTTAAACTGGGGTGACCAGAACTGGACACAGTACTCCAGATGAGGTCTGACCAAGGTAGAGTAGAGGGGGATAATAACTTCACGTGATCTGGACTCTATGCTTCTCCTAATACACCCCAGGATTGCGTTTGCCTTTTTTGCAGCTGCCTCGCACTGTTGACTCATGTTCAGTTGATGATCTACCAGGACACCCAAGTCTTTTTCACATGTACTGCTGCTCAGCCGAATTCCTCCCATTGTATATGTGCTTTTTTCATTTTTCTTGCCCAGGTGCAGAACCTTGCATTTTTCTTTGATAAATACCATTTTATTAGTTGCAGCCCATTGTTCGAGTTTCTCTAAATCTTTTTGAATCCTCTCTCTCTCTTCTCTGGTGTTTGCAATCCCCCCTAGCTTTGTGTCATCAGCAAATTTGATCAGTTTCCCTTCAACTCCCTCATCCAGATCGTTTATAAAAACATTAAACATAACTGGGCCCAGGACAGAACCTTGTGCTACTCCACTTGACACTTCCTTCCATTTGGATGTGCAGCCATTTAAAGCCACTCTTTGAGTACGATTACTAAGCCAGTTTTGAACCCACCTTATAGTTGCCTTGTCAAACCTATATTTGATCAATTTTTCAATGAGGATTGCATGAGACACTTTGTCAAATGCTTTGCTGAAATCAAGAAATACTATGTCTACTGTATTTCCTTGATCAACCCATTCAGTGATTTTGTCATAAAATGAAATCAAGTTAGTCTGACACGACTTGTTTGATACAAACCCATGTTGACTACTGTCATGATTTGTATTCAGGCCTTTGGGTGATGGGCAAGGCATAAACAAACAAACAAACAATCTCCAAATTATCTACATGGTAATTCCCTGGGTACTGCAATACTAAGGTGTTTTTGAAATGGAAGTACTTGTAGGAGCAGGTCATCAAATAAGACAAGGATGTTATGTAAAAAAAAACACACGTTTGTGCAAAACCAATGAAGAAATCTAAAACAGCTCTTTATATGGGCAGTGAAAGCAGAACATTATAAACCTTGCATCTCATATGATGCTCATGTGCACTAACTAGAAGGGCTCAACCTGCTGGTCTCCAGATGTTCCTAAACAATCAAGGCTGTCAAGGAATGCTGGGAGCTGTTCAGAAACATCTGGAGTGCCACAAGGAGCAGTCCTGCATTCTTCTGAAATTACAAAGATATCTCATGCATAATGTCACCATATAGTCAGCCTGAATCTTTCCCTATTAATAATTTCTTAGGCTGCGTCCCTATGGCCATTTTAATTCGAATTTGATTTGAATTCAGGAAGGAGCGTCCCCATGGCTACTGTAATTAATCCAAATTGAATCTGAATTCGGCACCTAGCGTCCCCATGCAATTACTTATTCCTGGATTTTATGAGGACTATCCTGCCTAAAAAGCTGCATGGGGATGGCTATATTCAGATTAACTGATGGGCACTCAGTCCAGATTAAAAATACTCCCCAAAGATAGTCCAAAAGGGACTATTTCAGGACTAAAATTCCTGCATGGGGACACAGCCATAGATAATGTACAGAATTTAAAATTAGAGAATACCCACCCACTTCCACGGCACCTTTAAATGTGTAGTGGGCTTTGTATGGTCATTTTTATGCTTGGGTTGCATCGCCAACAACTTGTTTTAAGGAATTTCCAAAGAAACTACACGCAAAGAATGGCCTCATATTTAATGTGAAACCTTAAGGGATTCCCTCATTTTTTTCTAGCTAAAATTCAGAACAGCCCAAACTGGACTTTGGTTAAATTAAAGCTCACTTACTTGGATTTGGAGGAAAAAGTGTACAGCTTTTACAGTGAATTATTTCTTTAATGACAGGCACTTCTGTTGGTGGTGCCTGCGTTACTAATCCCATGGTCGGCAACATGGGGTTCATTGGAGTTATTCCTGTCATCACGCTTATGTTTGGATCAAAGCCCCGAAGGCAAATGGAATCTACAACAGAGAACACAAAACCAGGTGTGTGTTTTTTAAAAGCTTCAGAACAGCATTCAGTTACTGGCTTCCTGAAAAAAGGGTATTTATTTAGGCTTATTTATATACTGCACATAAATATTAACAAAAAAGAAATACCGCTACAAACCGCCAACAAAAATCCACAAAGCCACCTTCTTAAAAAAAAAAAAAAGCAGCTCGGAAAGAAAAGTATTACAGAATTCAATCTATCAGTATAAGTGAGCACATTTAAGTGAAAGACCTTGTGCTATGGAAATTGGTGATTTTTCTGATACACCGATGTCTCATTTACAAGGTTCCTTGGCTCATCCTGTTCTCATTCTAACACAGAATACAAAATAGTCTGGCACTGATGGCGTGAAGAGAAGCCGCTGAAATAAAGGAGGGACTGCAGGACCAGCTTTAACTAGTGCCATAAGGAGGGAACTCGACTGCTTCTGGGATTTTCTGCCTTCCTCAAACAATATCCCCTAGCAGTTCATCATTTAAAATCACTAAAACAGAACTACACGGCAAAGGTTAAACAATCAATACAAAACCATTCTAACTCAGGAACCGGCAGAATGCCATTCCGTGGCAGCATTAAGATAAAAACAAAAAGGGCGCTAAATTCAGGCAAGAGGGAAACAGAAATAACAAGCTCAGACCAGTTAAAACGTGGCTCACAAATGGACACGTAAGACAGATCTTCATCTACTGCCGAAAGAGATCCCCATGCTGGCAGCATGCAAAACCACCAGAGAAACTGTCTTCTCCAATTTTGGGCAGGAATATCATTTGCTCTTTTGTCTAGACAGCCAAAGTAGGGATGTGCACGAATGATTTTATAGCATTCGAAGTCAAGTCGAACTGAATATTCAAACATTCAATTTGATTTGAATGTTTAGAGCCAAACGCAACAAAATCCAATTCGAATCCAGTACATTTGAATCTATTCGTTCGAATGTCGCCAACATTCATATGTGTTATACGTATCTGTACGCCTTTCATATGCATCCCGTTTTATCCCGTACGCATCCTGTTTTTGTCCTCTACAGATATGCATGAGATTTGTACAGATACGTATCTGTACTTTGGAATGTTTTGAATCATTTAAATGAATGTTCTGGAACATTCAAAATTTGTTCTGTTTACATTCAAACGTGAAGACATTCTATTTGAATTCGAATGTCCACATTCAATCGAATTTTGAATGCTTAGAACATTTGAGTTCTTCATGTCTAAATATCACTTCTGAACCCTCCAGGAACAATCATCTATCAAAAATAATCCTGTATATTTTTACATATTTTCAGCAAGGATGAGATGATTATATCTCCCATCCCAGGACAGAAACCATCATTTTAAACATGCTGTATATTTTAAATTTGTTGATTTTTTAAAACTGCTTTTAATGTATGTTCTGTTTTTAATCTGTTGTTCTGGTGGTTGTTACCCGCCCAGAGACCTTCGGGTATAGGGCGGGATAGAAATGTAAATAATAAATAATAAATGAATTTCTGCACATCCCTAAGCCATTACCCTTGGGTCAGTCTTGAGTACGGGGATGAGTATACAGGAAGAATTTCATGTGACAAGCTTCCAAAGTATTTCCCCTTACCATTGGGTGGACCGGGGAAAAGATCTGCACACCTATCAAATTTACGTATTATCTTAAAGTGATTTCAGCCTCTGAAACAAATATTTTATTGTTGGATTTGTTTGCACTTACCTCCTCTAAAAAAACCTAAAAACAGCATACAGTACTGTTCTAGGAAATCATAGCAGGACTCGGAGGCTGATTCCACATGATATATGTCATCCTGCCCCATGCTGGGCCACTCTTGGGCAGGGCTGAGTGATCTGACCCAAGATCAACAGTGTGGACATCTGCTTTGGTGAAATGGCCAACTAGAACTGTTTCAGTTGGCACTTCCAGGGTCTGTTCCTGGAGTCTAGTAAAACAGTTCCAGGCTACTCACACTGAGCATACTAGATCAGTTGTCCACACATGAATGGCTGCTCCGGTTTGCCAAGGTGGAATTCTTCTGAGGATGTTTTCATATGGTGCCCTGTTGAAGAGGAATATGGTGCCACTTTGCACTGTAAGCTGCCCCATTCAGACACAGCATTCTATGGAAGACATGGTCTTTCTCTAGACTGGTCTAACGTGAGGACAAGGCGTTCCATTGGGGGTCCATTGGTCCAGTGCAGAAGGTGAGGATGCAGCCTCATTTCTTATAACTTACCACTTTATTTCTATGCCACATTTGAAACTAGATTGTGTTGGCACACTGTTTTTCAGCAGATCTAACAGATTAACCACAAGCCTCTGCTTCAGGACCAATGAAAATCCACAAAGTGATGCATTGATGAAGAGGAAGAAATTCCAATTCTGATGTTAAAGAGCTTCAAAAGCAGCAGTACCCTGGCCAGGCAGATAACACTATAGTTGCAACTGGAGTACGACGTGCAGCTGACCACCGTATTTCAAAAAATGTTTTACAAAAAAAGATATATCAGAATAAACATCTACCTTAGTATAGTAAAACCCAGGATATTTGGTAAAAATACATCTGGATTCCAACTGGAAAGAAGAAGGAGGAGAAGGAGAAGGAGAAGAGTTGGCTTTTCTACACCGCTTTTCTCACCCATTTAAGGGAACTCAAAGTGGCTACCAAGGCTTTTCTATTCTTCTCCCACAACATACACCCTGTGAGGTAGGTGGGGCTGTGAGAGCTCAGGAGAGAGCTGTGACTAGCCCAAGGTCACCCAGCTGGCTTTGTGAGGGAGGGCGGAATCAAACCTGGTATTCCCAGATAAGACTCCGGCTCCCTAACCACTAGACGAAACTGGAGTTGACAGGAAAGCAGGACCACACTATCCTACACTCATTGGACCATTATCCATGCCCACAGAAGGTCAGAAAATGTTGTTGGAGGCATTTGTCCTGAAGAGCGGAAGAAAGGACATTGACAGCACTTTCCACCATGGTACCACTGGCCCCATTGTGGCCCTTCCTTGTTGATAATCAGGGTGGCTCTGTTTATGAAGACACTGAAAATGGCTCTTTTTAGGGTTACTTCCTGTGTCTCCAAAAGTAGCACTGATCAGAAACTTCAAAATCAAGGAATGAAAATTCTTCAGCTTCTACATTACCGCTACCATCAGTATGTGTGTGTGATCAGCCCAGTTTTCACTTTGAGGATCATCAGTATTCTGCCATAATCAAAGCACCTCCAGCAGATATTTGACAATTCACTGCTTGCATACATCCTGCAAGGAAAAGCTAATCATGGGTGGTTTTCCACTGTCACTAGAAGTACCCATTAAGTACCTATTAATGGGTACATAATGGCATTTTTGTACCCATTGATGGGTACTTAATGGGTACTTCTAGTGACAGTGGAAAAACACTCCATTTCTCTTACTTCAACTGTTCAATTGTCCAACTTTATGATCTGCCCCTCAGTAAGTGTACATCTGGGCAGCTGTACGTTTAAGCTCCATAATGACTTGTGCATTATTCATTTTCAAGGTGCTATTTTCCTAGATTAAGTACAAATGGTTTTACTATAGATGTATACAGAAAACCCTGAGATGCAAAGTATTTTTTGCATGATGAAAGACACCAGCTAAGATCACTGAAAAACAATTTACTCTTATCACAGATGTTGAGACTCAGAAGAAATAGCAGCAGCCTGCCCCTATTTCAAAAAAACCAAATACAGCAAAGGGTAGCTTGAAACAAAATGGTTATCCAACAATTATATTACAAGAAACCCTAAATTAAAAAAATAGGAAAGAATTAAGAAATAATATTTAATATTCTTTAATATTTTATTTATTATGTTATGCAAACTGCTCTGGCACTCTTTAAAACACTGAGGTGGTCTGAAATCAAGCAACTATTGTCAAGCAATTTAAAATTCTTAGTCAGGGACTAAAGAGTCACAATGAGTCAGCAACTCATGACTCAGAGTCTTATGATTCAAAGTCTCATGCTGTTGCAGTAATTGGATGACATCATCCTAAAACCTCATGATGACTTGCAGATTGTGGGCTACATAAGTATCTCTGGCTGCTTCTGCACTTGGCCTTATTCTGGGATATATCTCAGGATAGGGGTCTCTTGTCCACATGCTAATACAGGCTGTGGCAAGTCTCACTAGGACCTGCTGTAGTCTGCAATAATATGCAGATAAGAGACCCTGATCCTGAGATATATTCCAGAATAAGGCCAAGTGCGGAAAGGGCCTCTATGTTGTAAAAGTTTTGTCTTTTGCTTCTTGTTTAAAAGAGAGGTTTCTCTCAGAGAAGAACTCTGAAATAAAGCTGCTGAACCTTCAACTCAGGAAAGAAATATTTTGTCTCTGGATTTATTTGGTTGAATGACTGCCCAGCTATTCTCAGAGATTGGCAAGTGATCTGACTCCAGTCCAAATCCACTACACAACCTGGCAACTATTAGATGGTACTTAGGGGAGGGGACAATGACCAATTTCATTTTTTTTAAAAAAAAATGTTATTTTTATTAAAAGTAAAATTAGAACCATCAAACATTTAAACTGATTGGCTGTAGATTCAAAGGAAAGTGCACAAAATATACAACGTCCATAATGTGATCTCAGAATTCGTAAAAGCTTCATTTTTAAATTACATTAAGAAAGATTGAAGAAAAAGGCTAAAGACATAGAAGGCTGAAGTTACCTCAAATTCCAACACATAAAAAAGTATATAGATAAATACTTATTAAGTTCTTTTGATGCTCCTAATGGAGTTCCTTTGGGAGATCAAAGGTATATAATACTCCTGGCCATGGCATCTACCTGAGCTTTAAGCATCAATACCGAGTCCAGCAGTACCCCCAAATTATGTACCTGTCCCTTCCAGGGTATTATAACCCCATCAAGGACAGGGTGCCTCCCAACTACACGGACTCGAGAGCCTATGACACACAGCACCTCTGTCTGGTGTGGATTCAGCTTCAATTTATTGGCCCCCATCCGGCCCTTTACCGCCTCTGGGCACCTGTCAAGCACTTCAACCGCCTCTCCTGATTGACATGGCACAGAGAGATATAGCTGGGCATCATCAGCATACTGATGGCACCTCACGCCAAATCTATGACCTCTCCCAGCAGCTTGGGAGATAAGATTGACCCCTGGGGAACCTCACAAGTGAGTTCCCAAGGTGTTGAATCATTATCTCCCACAACCACTCTCTGAGATCGGCCCTGGAGACAGGAGAAGAACCAATGCCAAGCATTGCCTCCAACTCCTAAACTCTGTAGTCTTTCCAAAAGGATACCATGATCAATGGTATCAAAAGCTGCTAGGAGGTCCAGGCATTCCCCGTCTCTCCTGGAACCAGTCATCAGCCAGGGCAACCAAGGTGGTTTCCATGCCATAACCAGGCCTGAAGCCAGATTGAAATGGATCTAGATAATCAGCATCTTCTAAGCATGCCTGTAGTTGAACAGTGACCGCTCTCTATAGCATCTTGCCTAGGAAAGGTATGTTGGCCACCAGGTGAAGGTTATTTAACTCTTCTGGATCCAGGGAGGCCTTCCTCATGCGGGCCTGTTTAAGGTCCTGTGGAACCACCTCATCCTTCAGAGAAGCATTGACTACTTCCTGAATCTACCCAGTCATACCTTGTAGGCTAGCTTTTATCAGCCAGGAGGGGCAAGGATCTAGAGAGCACATTGTCAGCCGCACTCCCACAACCAGCTTGTCCACGTCCTCAATAATTGAAACTGATCCAAAAGAACTAGACCAGAACAGTTCTCCGGACACCTCCTCTGGGCTATGTCCAGTTGTGGCATCTAATCCCCTATGAATCTGAGCAGCTTTGCAAATTTGTCACAGCAGATACTACTTGGCCCTGGCTCATGTTTCTTCGAGCTCAGTTTAATAAGGCCATTTACTACTCTAAAGAGCTTCACTGGACAGCTACTCAAGGACACGACGGTGACTGAGAAAAAAACACTCATTTTCACCACCATAACTTTCATTTGGTAGGCATGATAATGTGCTCAAACCCATGTTCGGTCAGACTCACAGCCGGATTTATGCTACCACTCCTCTAAAATTCCTGCCCAGAAAAGTTTGTGGTCCTCTTGGATGTTCACATCTTGAAAATATGGCCTATAAAACAAAAACAGTCTCTTTGCTGGGATAATCTGAATACCAGGATAGATTGGATGGGGGGAATGTATTTCGGGGAGGGGGAGGGGGATCTGCATCAGTCCATTTAAATATTGGGTGTTACCACAGTCCGCTAGGATTATTACCAGACTTCAACTAAATGTATGTGCTGATTTGTCTTATTTTGAAAAACATGCTTTTATTAATAATTGATTCTGTATATATTTATATATTTTTAAACTGCTTTGTTACTGAAAAGAGCTGGAGACGGGAACAAGTAAACCATGATCCAATGAGATCAACGGCTAACTGATAACTACAAGAAATCTTCAACATCCAAAGCCATCAGCACAATTCACACTGGAATGTCCTTCTGCAGCAGTTAGTCTTCCCAAAGAGCTGAGGTAAAGCTGGAGACTGCTTCCCTCCCCCCTTTTTAAGTCATCCTGCATTCTGCTGAATCTCCCAAATGCGGATGTACGATAATGACCAGCTAACTTGCTTCACGTTACTAGGTCATTAGTGTGTTTTACAGCTAATCCCCAATAATGGAAGGATTTGCCTGCTTAAAAATCCTCTACCTCAAGCACTTAAAAGAAGACCAGAAGTACAAGTTCTATCTGTCAAATATGGCTGATATTTCTCTTTTTCTGCTGGTTGCAGCCAAAAAGCAACCTCACCAGTCTCGCCAGTCTCCAGATTCTCCATTGCGCACAAGAAGCAGATCCACCTGTGTCTGGTCTTCTAAAAGCTCAATATTAGCACTGATGACTTCACCAATACTAAATTATCTTAGAAGGGCATTATCTCCAAAATTACATGAAGATTATCCAAGTGCTACCCAGCCCGTGATTAAGCTGAGTGCCAGTTGTAGCTGCACAGAAGCCCGTGCGCCCGAATGATCCCTAAAGGAGGTGAGAATGGGCCATCAGGACTAATGCCTGCTTCAGGGCCTTAGGCATGTAGTTCACAATCTGTGCAGCTCTAGAATCTCTGTGGAACTCCATAGTAAAAGGACACTGAGGCAGAATCCCCAAAATGCACCTAGAAGTGCTGCAATGCCACTGGCATTTGTATTCCTTGCCATGATTGTGGCTGTATTGGTAGCCATGGGTCTGACCCTTATCTGCCACAATCATTTATACAGCAGCCCAGGGGCGAAGTTGGTGCCTTCAGGAGGATAGCTGTTGGAAAACAGAAGAGAGCATTTCCCACCGATGGGCTCCGATCTGCAGCTGTTTAGCTGCTCTGAGTACAGGCGACTGGACTGGAGGGTCCACTACGTGTCTAGCAGGGCATTTCTTACCTCTCTCAATTAAAAATGCAGTGTAAATAAAGGAAAGGTGGAACTGTCATGAATTGGTGCAAACGTCACAACTGGTAAATACTGAAATTTGTCTTGGAAGTGTTTTGCAGATGCTCATAGACTTTGGACACAAGACCAGATCACAACACAAAAGTACATAAGTGTTTTAATATCTGTTAAATCTTTCAAGAAGCTGCAGCAGAGGTTTCAGGAGGTCTCTGAAATCAGCAAGCAAGTACTAGCGGTCTTTTAGTTGCTTTCACAAGAGGGTTAGGCCCTGTCCGTAAACGGATACATTCAGTCCTCTGCGCATCTAGGGTATCATGTGAACAGATGCTTCCACCTCCTTTCAGCCACCGAGACTCTCAGTGCAGTGACCATCAGAGCATTTCAGGAAGCCCTTTTCAACTATTCTGGGGTCAGCCTCAAGGCCATTTTCAACAAAAGAGCTCCTGACTGAATGAGGACGTGGGTTAAGGAAATGTTGGAGCTGCTGATGGAAAACATAAACACCCTTTTGTGGAAAAGAGACAAAACAAAAGAGGAAGACCGTGTCTTATTCTGACTCAGCTTGAACTGTTGTGTCTGTGTACGTGGTGCTGAAATTCCAAAACCTGACATGAAAGACACAAAGATCTTTGACCATGCTGTCAAGACTCAGAATACATTGCAGTTAGAACGACACGAGCCTAAGAATCATTTCAACTTACAGTGGAACCGAAAAATCATAGAGCTTTTCCCTTACACCCCAAATAGTTTACATTTGGATTAGTCTTTCTGTAGCTGGAGCCAGGCTGCCTCAAGCTCTGATTTTCCATGTTTATGCAATCTTTTGTGCTGTCATGAGCCACAGTATTCAACTACAAAATATAATCGATATAGACAACAGTCTAAACAAAACAGTTGCAAGAAAGGCTCCTTGTACTTTTAAGGATTTAGTTGGCATTGTTTCCATTTATGCACTGGGAACAATGTAGCAGCAAGAAAACACTTTATGTCCTACTGATTTAAGTGGGAAAATATTAAGCACATTCTAAATTCTCCCTATGCAAATCAATGCAACTCAGAAGTAATTAATTTTTTCTAAATTGTGCCCCACAATTTTCTAAATTGTGCCCCACAAACACCCTTTGTAATGCAAGGTTTTTTTCCTCCAAGTCTGGCTACAGCTGCATAATGTAAGGGGTGACCCTCATAGAGTGTGAAGTCATTGTTGGTTATGGAAAGCCGCAGTTGAGACAACCGGTGACTGCACTAAGTCTCCAAAGCAATGTGTGGAACACGGTGGTTTCTAGGAATGAGATCATTACATTATGCAAGAGCTGACTGCTAGGTTGAAAACACTTGTTTATGCTGGATGGCCCTCCTTTCAAGTCTACAGGTTTTTTTAAATGCGTGTTTTGCACATCTGTCAGGATTGGGAGGTGGGCTCCATGAAGTCCATGTTCCCTTCTACGTGACATTAAGGATGTTTTTCCACTGTCACTAAGTACCCATTTTAGCACCCATTAAGGACCCATTTGGCTGAGAGCCGGATGACCCCATTTCCACCACAGACCCCATTAGGGACGCATTTGTTTCCACCACAGCTAGGGAAATCCAGATCATAATGGGTCCTTCAGGACCTATAATCCAGATTTCGTGTAGACCTCATTAAAGGGGTCTACAATGGGGTCTTCAGCCGGAAAATCTGGATTGTATGGAGCCCGTTTCCACTACAATCTGGCAATGGGGTCTAGAGGAGGCTTGGGGGGGAGGCACCCATGGGGGGTGCCCCAAAGTCAAGACTTCAGAGTCCCTCCAAAATCCCTCCGAAGTTGCCTTTGGAGATTAGAAAGGGCTCCCAGAGAAACCCCTTGTGGCTGGGAGCTGCCTGTTACCTTCAGACACGGAAAGAGGTGCATATTAATGAGGCTGACTCATCAGTGCTCACAAGGAGCTAATTAATATGCACCTCTCTTGCATTGCTCTCACAAGGGGTTTGTCTTCCGAGCCTTTGCCAATCTCTGAAGTTGCCTTCAGAGATTGCACTCCCTATCCCCCAAAACACCTGGGGTGACAGGCAGACCCCTTGTGGGTCAATCTGGATTTGCAAATGGGTGCTCCGGTGTTTCCACAGCAAGGAGGCTAGCACCCACTGCTATTGGGTGCTAGACCACCCATGGAAACACATTGGGTACTTCCCTTAGTCCAGATCCCCAATTATTTCCTACGGACAAGCCATTGGAATCACATTTAAGCCAGTTAGGTGGCTTAATGAGACAACTGGACAGTTTAACTACCCTCCTGAGTTGGTTCAAATAATTTCATTTTCTGATGTGAGCTGAACTGAATAAGCTGTATTTGGTCCACGGTCTGAATCCAGAACAGAGGTTACAACAGGAGGATGACTGTAGTTACACTATCCATGGCTGGAAAGGGTAACAGATGACTGAATAACCAAAGGTGAAAACAGGTCAGCTCAAGCGAAAACTATGAAACTAGTTAGTATTACACTAACTCGTTTTGTCTCTGGAGCCAGAAAAAGGACCACCAGCATGCCATGCTTCCAACTCTCAAGCTCCAAAGTTGTTCCAAAAGGGTTCCATGATCAAGGCTATCAAAACTGTTGCTGTTCCTGGCTTTTAACTGTGGATTTATATTCAAACATAAAAAAAAGAAAACCAGCTCCCAGATGACTGAGTCTTGTTTGGTTGCCTATTTATTGAAGTTACTTACTGGATGTTTTTAGGTCCTTTTTCCATTTGTAGTCTAAGGTGGCACCATAACGCTAAAGGATATCCTTCAACCCCAAGAAAGTGTTGCTCTTCCTACAAAAGTATTGTAGGCCATTAGATTCTTTTATATTAATCAGGTGTTCCTCAGCCATTTGATTCAACATCCTATTTCTCCTCCAAAAAATCAGGAGTTGAAGGCCCTCTTTTCAGGGATATTCATAGACACATGGGGGAGAAAAGAGGATAATGCAATAAATTATGCTGGGCTGTTCTCTGTGACTTTGGGAATCCTACCCAAGCATTTAGACACCAATGTGGTGTTTTCAAAGACCGTGCCTAGTCCCACCAGTGTCACGCTCTGCAGTTGTGGAATATTTCTTATTGTAGCCATTTTCTTCCCAACCGCAGTAATTTCAAGCTTTCTGTGATCCAACGGTTTTGAACCTTAAAATCTGATAACGTTTTAAACTCGCCATTATTTTTCCTGACTTTATCAAGGGATTTCTTATATTCAGGCTGGGACACCACACCTCATGAGATAATGTTTCATCCTTTTCTTTACACAGTCCACTTATGCTGTCATTTGCGATCTTTTCAATGGTTTGCTTCCATGGTGTTTGTTTGTAGCATTTCCTTATCTGCTTTTCTGTCAATGCTTTTCATGTATTGACCATGCAGCTGTTTTTCTTTACCGCTTTCCGATCGATTTTTCATTGTTTCATTTCCATAAGAATCTTCGGTTTCATTAGTCCCTGGTGCATTCTTTGCATTTTTGCTTAGTTTGATATCTTTTCTCTCTTTCTTTTTAAACCTGTAGTCCCCCTCACTGATTACATCCAAGCACTTCTTGGATGAAACTCATGATGATTTTATGCCATAATCATATCTGATTTGGAACAAACAATGCATTGTTGTCGTTCCTTTTTGTGAAGCTTCAGATCAGAGGCCATCTCTGCACTTGGTCAGTAGACCGCACCAAGCAGCTGCCCAGTACACTGGATTAGTGCCAGCACAGTGCAGAACGGTTCAAAGAGGTTCCCGTTCTGGATTAGCTGTAGACCTGTTTGGAGAGGTCTACACATATCCCAAGAAAAACACTGCAGCACCATGGTCAAAGCTTATGAAAGCTTCAAAGGCAGGCAGGCTATCTTTGAAAACATATAAGAGATAGGGCCTTGGCCAACTGCTTTGGGCAGGGAGGCAGTAGTGTGGACCAGAACAGCTATGGTGCCTCCACATTGCTGCTGGTGCTGGTCCAAGATGAACAGAGACACACTGTGCTTGATCTGGGACAGGCTGGAGTAGAACAGCTAGACCAGAACCTGTCCACTACCTGGGACAGAAGTGCCATGGCAGCTTCCATTCTTCCACATCAGCAGCGAAAGCCTCTCTCTGCCAATGCTGCTCTTACTCATCACTAGCTATTATCATCCCTAATTGGTCTGGAAAGACAACAGGTATGCTTTTGCCCACCACCAAGGGACTCCTTAGGCCGCCTCCAGATGGCAAGAGTTCTGGGATAACCCAGGTTTTAGGCCTTGTCCAGTTTGGTTTAGTGGTTAAGGAGCTGGACTCTTATCTGGGAATACCAGGTTTGATTCCACTTTCCTCCATGAAGCCAGCTGGGTGACCTTGGGCTAGTCACAGCTCTCTTCTGAGCTCTCACAGCCCCACCTACCTCACAGGGTGTCAGTTGTGGGGAGAAGAACAGAAGGTTTGTAAGCTACTTTGAGTCTCCTTAAATCAGTGAGAAAAGTGGGGTAGAAAAGCCAACTTCTTCTTCTTCTTCTTCTTGTCTGGACATAGCCTTGCAGGATTTGGCTGCATCCAGATACAGTGGCTTAAAAGCAGCTTAGACCCTAGTAGAATCCACACACTAGAGCTTCTAGACCACTAAAAGATAGAAAAATGAGCTTCTAATGTCCTTTAATGTGGATGAGAGGTCGGATGGGAACACCAGTGTCCACATGTTACTATCTCGATGGCACTTTTTATTTGCTTTTTTCATATTTCTGGAGGCAGCCTACTTCTCCTATGGGGAGACTGGATAAGCCAACCTCTCTGAAGGCATAAAGTTCCATATTGCAGGCAAAGGAAGTAACAAGTTGACTTTTCCATTTGAACAACTGAGCTGAAGAGGTTCAAACACTGTTCAGAAACGCCTGTGTGTTTTTTTCTTTGCATAGACACTGAAAAGCTGATAACTATAAAAGAAAAAGAACAATGACTCACTCATATGACATTTTCGGATCTCTGACAGGATTTAAAAGTAAACCTTAGAAAGAAAACACTTCTGCAAAATGTAACAGTTTTGGTGGTCTCACAAAGAATATTTCCATGACTCATACTTCACGGTGGAAAATCTTTTCCTTTCTAATAGACCAGCATGTTTAAAAAGCACACAGTGAAGACAAGTTTAAAATAAGTGTAGAATTTTGTCAATTAGTATTAAAATGGGATGTAACTGTGTGTTCATATGTGTACAGTTGTTTGAGTACACAAAATAATCATTGTTTCAACTATTGAAATGTTCTTATTTTCTTTGATTTGTTGGCGACCTCAAAGTTGTCTTATAAGTTGGCATAGCAGTGCTTCCACACATAATAATTTATTATTTTAAAAAACTTAAGGTATTATTTAGTTTGCATTCTGATAGTTTTACATGTGATTCAGTTTGGCAGTGATTTTAATAATGTGCTAATTTTACTTGCAGCTAAAAACTATTCATCACTATAATGAAGGGATTCTGGAAAAAAAATAAATGAAATCCTGTTTAAAAAGCCTTTGTCATTTGCAAATGAAGGTATTGATATATTTGTATTGTTGTGTGAGGAAGAATTTATTTGTAATAAAATAAATGTCTTTAATATAGCAAAGCTGCATTCTCAGAAGTTCTAAGTAGCTTAGAAGAGATAATGAGCATTTTTATAGAAGGCACAAAATCTTTGGGACGTAAGTAGATATAAATAAAATAGCAAATCAAATGGAAAAATAAACCCTTAAAAAAATAAAATAACATCCGTGCATGTCATATTTATCTGTATGCATGAAATACGCAACTGTACACATTTGCATATGAAATGCATACAGATACATATGTGTACATTTTTATCTGTACATACGTATCTGTACATTCGAATGTTTTGAATAATTTGTTTCAGTGTTTCAGAACATTCAAAATTCATTCAAATGTTTAAATTTGAATGAGTAGACATTCTATTCGAGTTCGAATGTCCACATGCGATAAAATTTCGGGGGGAGGAACTGGGGCCCTTCTAAGGCCATCTGCTGGGACTCGAGAGCAGGAGAAGGTTTGTCCTCGTCTCTGCTTGAGATGCCCATGAGCATTTGGTGGGCCACTGTGTGCGACAGGATGCTGGACTAGATGGGCTGTGGCCTGATCCAGAAAGGCTTCTCTTATGTTCTTATGTTCTCTTATGTAATTCGATCGAATTTTGAATGTTTAGAACATCCATGCACATCCGTAGTACCAACTAAAAGGAAACAATTATAGCAAGACTTTCCCTTTTTCTGGAGTTGTTTAAAACAGAATTTCCACTACATCAATATTTCTAGTTTCTGAAACTAATTGCCAGGGTTCTTAAACCTATTCTATTCTTCATATTTATTATGCAATAGAAAGTACAGATATTAACACTTTATATAGGCTAAATTAAATATCCAACAAGGTAGTTGGTAGCACTAGGAGACTAAGAGGAGAAGGGTTGGTGGCATGAGCTTTCGTAGACACGTCTACTTCTTCAGATGCTAGGGGGCCCAATGGGCACGTCTACTTCTTCAGATGCTAGGGGGGCGAATGGGCACGTCTGCTTCTTCAGATGCTAGGGACCCAATGGGCACGTCTACTTCTTCAGATGCTGGGGGGCGAATGGGCACGTCTGCTTCTTCAGATGCTAGGGGACCCAATGGGCATGTCTACTTCTTCAGATGCTAGGGGGCCCAATGGGCATGTCTGCTGCTTCAGATGCTAGGGGGCCCAATGGGCACGTCTGCTGCTTCAGATGATAGGGGGGCCAATGGGCACGTCTGCTTCTTCAGATGCTAGGGGGCCCAATGGGCACATCTGCTTCTTCAGATGCTAAGGGGCCCAATGGGCACATCTACTTCTTCAGATGCTATGGGGCCCAATGGGCACGTCTGCTTCTTCAGATGCTAGGGGGCCCAATGGGCACGTCTGCTTCTTCAGATGCTAGGGGGCCCAATGGGCACATCTGCTTCTTCAGATGCTAGGGGGCCCAATGGACACGTCTACTTCTTCAGATGCTAGGGGGCCCAATGGGCACATCTACTTCTTCAGATGCTAAGGGGCCCAATGGGCACATCTACTTCTTCAGATGCTATGGGGCCCAATGGGCACGTCTGCTTCTTCAGATGCTAGGGGGCCCAATGGGCACATCTGCTTCTTCAGATGCTAGGGGACCCAATGGACACGTCTACTTTTTCAGATGCTAGGGGGGCGAATGGGCACGTCTGCTTCTTCAGATGCTAGGGGGCCCAATGGGCACGTCTGCTGCTTCAGATGCTAGGGGGCCCAATGGGCACGTCTGCTGTTTCAGATGCTAGGGGGCCCAATGGGCACATCTGCTTCTTCAGATGCTAGGGGGCCCAATGGACACGTCTACTTCTTCAGATGCTAGGGGGCCCAATGGGCACGTCTGCTGCTTCAGATGCTAGGGAGCCCAATGGGCACGTCTACTTCTTCAGATGCTAGGGGGCCTAATGGGCACGTCTACTTCTTCAGATGCTAGGGGGCCCAATGGGCATGTCTGCTTCTTCACATGCTAGGGGGCCCAATGGGCACGTCTACTTCTTCAGATGCTAGGGGGCCCAATGGGCACGTCTGCTGCTTCAGATGCTAGGGGGCCCAATGGGCACATCTACTTCTTCAGATGCTAGGGGGCCCAATGGACACGTCTACTTCTTCAGATGCTAGGGGGCCCAATGGGCACGTCTGCTGCTTCAGATGCTAGGGGGCCCAATGGGCACGTCTGCTTCTTCAGATGCTATGGGGCCCAATGGGCACGTCTACTTCTTCAGATGCTAGGGGGCCCAATGGGCACGTCTGCTTCTTCAGATGCTAGGGGGCCCAATGGGCACGTCTACTTCTTCAGATGCTAGGGGGCCCAATGGGCACGTCTGCTGCTTCAGATGCTAGGGGGCCCAATGGGCACATCTACTTCTTCAGATGCTAGGGGGTCCAATGGGCACGTCTACTTCTTCAGATGCTAGGGGGCCCAATGGGGACATCTACTTCTTCAGATGCTAGGGGGCCTAATGGGCACGTCTGCTTCTTCAGATGCTAGGGGGCCCAATGGGCACGTCTGCTTCTTCAGATGCTAGGGGGCCCAATGGGCACGTCTGCTTCTTCAGATGCTAGGGGGCCGAATGGGCACGTCTACTTCTTCAGATGCTAGGGGGCCCAATGGGCACATCTGCTTCTTCAGATGCTAGGGGGCCCAATGGACACGTCTACTTCTTCAGATGCTAGGGGGCCCAATGGGCACGTCTACTTCTTCAGATGCTATGGGGCCCAATGGGCACATCTACTTCTTCAGATGCTATGGGGCCCAATGCGCACGTCTACTTCTTCAGATGCTATGGGGCCCTATGGGCACGTCTACTTCTTCAGATGCTAGGGGGTCCAATTGGCACGTCTACTTCTTCAGATGCTAGGGGGCCCAATGGGCACGTCTACTTCTTCAGATGCTAGGGGGTCCAATTGGCACGTCTACTTCTTCAGATGCTATGGGGCCCTATGGGCACGTCTACTTCTTCAGATGCTAGGGGGTCCAATTGGCACGTCTACTTCTTCAGATGCTAAGGGGCCCAATGGGCACGTCTACTTCTTCAGATGCTAGGGGGCCCAATGGGCACGTCTACTTCTTCAGATGCTAGTGGGCCCAATGGGCACGTCTGCTTCTTCAGATGCTAGGGGGCCCAATGGGCACGTCTGCTGCTTCAGATGCTAGGGGGCCCAATGGGCACATCTACTGCTTCAGATGCTAGGGGGCCCAATGGGCACGTCTACTTCTTCAGATGCTAGGGGGTCCAATGGGCACGTCTACTTCTTCAGATGCTAGGGGGCCCAATGGGCACATCTACTTCTTCAGATGCTAGGGGGCCTAATGGGCACGTCTACTTCTTCAGATGCTAGGGGGCCCAATGGGCATGTCTGCTTCTTCACATGCTAGGGGGCCCAATGGGCACGTCTACTTCTTCAGATGCTAGGGGGTCCAATGGGCACGTCTACTTCTTCAGATGCTAGGGGGCCCAATGGGCACATCTACTTCTTCAGATGCTAGGGGGCCTAATGGGCACGTCTACTTCTTCAGATGCTAGGGGGCCCAATGGGCACGTCTACTTCTTCAGATGCTAGGGGGTCCAATGGGCACGTCTACTTCTTCAGATGCTAGGGGGCCCAATGGGCACATCTACTTCTTCAGATGCTAGGGGGCCTAATGGGCACGTCTACTTCTTCAGATGCTAGGGGGCCCAATGGGCATGTCTGCTTCTTCATATGCTAGGGGGCCTAATGGGCACATCTACTTCTTCAGATGCTAGGGGGGCCCATGGGCACGTCTAGTTCTTCAGATGCTAGGGGGCCCAATGGGCATGTCTGCTTCTTCAGATGCTGGGGGCCCATTGTAGATGTGTCTCCAAATGCTCATGCCACCAACCCTTCTCCTGTTAGTCTCCAAGTGCTACTAACTACCTTGCTGAACATTTTGAATTAGACTAACATGGCTATTTCTCTGATACTAAATTACCTAACAAATATCTGTGATTCTGTTTCCCTCTCCCCTTCCTATAGCCAGTGGGTATGAACATGAGCAGCACCGACCGAAAATTCACATGGAGCTAGGGTCCTGAAACATCCTTAATTCCTGCTTCTTCTGTATGTATTCCACTTTTACCCAAGGTTTTCTGACATTTTAGCAGCATTATTCCTACTTTTGATGAATATGCAAAGAACTACAAGTGTGACAATACAGTTTTTGAAGAATAGGCTGATTCACCAGCATTTTAGAGGAACCACCAATAAAAAAGAAAAAAGGAGCCAGTAGTTAGAAACCCAGAATAAAACCAAGTGATTTGGAATGCATGAAGCAGCTCTGCTGACAGAAATGACTCATTATTTGGGATATGTTTCAACATTATATTCTACCAACTCTGTTGAACAATCTTTTCTCTAAAATGCAGTCTGATAAGTCTGTACGAGCATCATCATTACCGTCAGTGATTTCTGAATGTAAAAATCATTAGAACATTTGTACATAACAGCACAATGACACTTCAGATGATGTAGACCATTTGCAACTCATGGATGAAGTAAGACGGTGTAATGTCCCTCCTATTCTCTTGCTTCCTCACGGTTCCATATGGGACATAACTGGAAATACCACACTAGAGTTAACAACAGCAGGTGAAGAGAATGCTGTAGATGATTTCACTTGTGACTGAACATCCAACTCCAAGAAATCATATTCAATGACTAAGGACCACTAACTGTTTTGGAATGTAAAGTAAAACAATAAATTAGGTTGTGAGGTGACAATGGGCTGCCATACCCTCTCACTGCGTGACACCCATAAGAGAGCGCGGATGTTGCTGTCCAAGAGGAAGCCAACCACTCTCGGTCCTAGGAGGGGATAGCTCAGTCCTGGGCAGCGGCAGACAGCAGATGCACGTCCCTAGTGAGTGGACCACGACTCACAAGGAGGCAAGTGCTAACAGTCCACTCCACGTAAGTCAACTCACAATGTAAATCAGTGGCGCTTTCCCCTCATCTCTGGTTTCAAATTCAAATCAACTGCTCTTATACATGGTTTCACTATACAAGATGTGTTGTGGAAACTGAACTCGAGCACGGGAGGGAGGCAGCTGCAAGCATTTTCCATAGCATTTCTAAAACAAGACTGCCCATGCCGAAGTACCATTGCTAAAGAACAGTTCCCATGAACCACTACTAGTTTGGCCAACAATGAGACTTCGAAGGCCGCATCCAGACAGGAGGAATACTTCGCAGGTACTGTGGAGCAGCTGCCAGCCTGCCAGACATGTGTCTGATGCTCTGTAGCAACAGAAATTCTACTTACCTGAGCATCATCTGTGGAGTTTTTCTCTCTCCGCATTTTCCTGGGCATTTGGATGAACTCCACAAGTAAGTAAATAAAACGTCATTACTGTCCAAGATCAGCGAATTACAATAAAAACATAAACAGGAAAGAAACAAAATCTTATTATGGGCCATTACAGAGGAAATCATGGCAAATGATGCTTTTGATGTATGATGGTTCCCCGACTTCAAAGACAGCTGGTGACTCGCTAAGTAGTTCTGTCCTCCGATTTGCATTCCCGCCACCTGACGCTTTGTGCTCCACACTCCTGAGACTCTGCTGGATGTGCCATTCTGGAGATGCTGGACTACCTGGGCAACCTGAATGGGCAACAGGTGCCGCCTCATGCTACCAGTAATGATTAAGACACTAGCAAAATGAAAATCTAGAGAAGAACTGGTAAGGAGCCGTGCAAAACCATTCCCAATTTGGGACTCGTCTTGCTGTTGCCCCTTCGGTGCACATGTGGCCACTTTCATTTGCACCAAAGCAAGTGAAATGGACTCACTGTGGCTTATGCTTCCTAACGGAACAGAATGAAATCCCATAGATTTAAGAGACCTGGGGTCATACTGTGATGCTTAAGTTTATATAGGTAAAGAGAGAAAGAGAGGGACAGTCAAACAGAAATATGTTTTAGTGGTATTTAATATAGTGCCCTGTAACTCTTCAGTGGATCTGCACTTTGAAAACAAGCAAACAATGGATAGCCATTTCCCAACTGTAAACGGATTACAAGTGGAATAAAAATGCTTTAGAGGACTTCTTTTGTTCTTTTCATAATATATACAGATGAGTGGAAAGCAAAACAAAAACTCAGATGACATTGTTGAAACAAGAATTGGAAGTACAGGAAACAAGAGCATCTTAATTAGAGTCAAAAGGATTTGATGATTTCATGCCAATGAAACAAATGTGCTTCATTTGTTGTAAACCCATTAGATATTTGCGTAGGAAGAATGAACTCCTATACAGCCGGCGTTTTTAAATGGCAGATGAGAATAATCCACGTGGGTAGCCCATGAGCATTAGAACTAAATAACTAATTCACGGCCTCTGCTGTAAATGCCATGTTTCCTAAGGGGATTGCTGTCAAATAAGTGAGATTTCTTGTGGACAGGATGCAAGCCTTATCTCCAGCTTCCTTGAAGAGATCTCTTGTCTTCTGCATTCTGTTGTTCCCTTCTATTTCTTTGCACTGTCCATTGCTGACCTCTTCTTGCTCTTCTCTGGAAATCTGCATTCAGTTGGATATAGTTTCCCTTTTTTCCCTTTTGCTTTCCTTCTTAACTCAGCTATTCATAAAGACGGCTATTTTGCCTCCTGGACGTCATTTTCTTTGGGACTTTTTTTTTGTTATGAACTCTCCATAGTTCTTCAGGAACTATTTCCACCAGATCTAGACTAATTGTTCACCTCCAGTGTATATTCATAAGGGATATTATTTAGGTCATTCCTGCATGGTCTAGTGGTTTTTTTTCCCTACTGTCTTCAATTTTTGCCTGAATTTTGCAATAAGAAATTCCAGGTTGTGTTTACCAGCCACACAGGGCTTCCTGGCCTTAAAACAAAACTAAAAT
Organism: Aspidoscelis tigris stejnegeri; assembly: GCA_023333525.1. NCBI lineage: Eukaryota > Metazoa > Chordata > Lepidosauria > Squamata > Teiidae > Aspidoscelis > Aspidoscelis tigris. The sequence continues at coordinate 147,009,609 of JALMGA010000001.1, read as the reverse complement.
GAGTCTAGATAATTGGCTTAATTCCCTTCTTGAACTTGCACACCCAGCCTAGCCTTTTACCAAGGGCCTCCATCACCCTTACTGACCTAGTATAGTTTCTGTCCCTGAGAGGATAAACTCCGCCAACTTTGGCATTCCTGTGGAGGAACTAAAACCTCCATGGGTGCTAATGTGCCTGCAGAGGATAGAAAGAACAAAACCACTCCAGGCCATTGCACTGTTGTGAAGGAACAAACAAATGTTCACTGCTACTCATAACAACTGCATTTGGTCTGATGGAGGAAAAGCCTTTGGGCTTGGACCCCAACTGGGGCTGCAGCCAGCACAAGAAGAATGTCAAAAAGGACTCCAACCTCAGGACAGCCTGAGTTTTTGTTTGTATTGCCCAAGGCTTGCCATAGTCTGCACTAGCACACAAATGAAAGGTCCCTTTCTGGAACAAGGCTCCATTAGATTTACAGTCTTGAGCCATCAGCATCCTTTTCCTTGTAGCTTCACTTGTAGCGTTAGAAGAAAGCCCCTAAAGACACTTCTCAGTTCCACAAGCCATACACCTAAGTTCTGTGCAAGGTGCCACACCATAAGTATGTATGCATGAACCTCTCAGGCCACACTCCCAGTAAGAAAAAGCACTTTTGACACAGTATAGAGATCTTTTGCAGGCAGGATCATTCATAAACCAGACTATCCCTCCTCCCTCATGATCATTCTAGGTTAGAAAATGTGGAAAAGAGATGGGATGGTAACCCAAGGACAAACACTCCTGTATCTTAGGTGCTTTTGATCCACTTTTCAAAAACTAGTTAGGGCTTTTCCACACTTACTGGCCATCCGGTACAGTACACTCCACAGACCTCTTCAGGGACCACTGAGGCCCACCCACTGCTGGTATGCTCCATCCACAACGGACAGTGCATAGACCAGACTAGGTGGTCCAAAATTGCCAACTTGTCCAGGAGACAAGTAGAGCATCTTAAAGATGACTGCTAGCAGTCTAGTGTTCCAGTTTAGTGGGAGGCTTATTTTGGTGACCCACCAATGAATACCACAGAAATGGACAGGTAAGACCAGGGACTTTGGTTCCTTAGTATTGGAAATTTTGGAGGCTGTCTCCAAACGCTGTGCACCGACTGTCCTGGAGCAGACATCCAAACGCAGGTGCTGTTGTTCCATGACATGTGGAGCCACCCAGCCAGTGAATTGCTCCAGCTGATCTGGTAGCACTGGAATAGTCCACTGAACACACAAAAAAAATTTTAAGTGTAGGAGCTTAAATATGTCTGTTCCTATGCATATGTCCCTTATAGCTTCGCCTTGCTTTTCATTTTCCATTCCGTCGTCTCAAAATTGCCCTGGGGCGGGGGTGAAAGGTGTAGCCTCTGAGCTTCAAAGACCACCAGAGATTTTGGTGCTCCTACAATGAGTTGCTCCAGTCCTGTACCTCAAAGGCTTACTGCAACAGCTGGCCCTAGAAAGGCATGTACTTTCTATAAATGTTTTGCTTGTGTTATTTTAAGTGAAAATGTGAAGCAAAAAATACTATTTTTAAAGAAGTTGAAATAACCTGTGTGTTGAATTGCCTTACATGAACCTCCAACTGTAGCCTGAAGGAGTAATGATAAGGCAAGAATTTATCACCTTGGTGAGAACTAGACCATTGTTTGAACTAACCTATTGTCTACAATTAAGCAGCAATAAATCTCAGACCTGGGGTCAGGAAGTTCAATATCACAAAACATTAATTTTGAATTGGATGTATATTAAAATTACTGCCTGATACTCACTTTTCAGGATTGTTATTCAGAGCACATAGCTCTCAGATGATTAGTGACTCAAACATCTAGGATGAACATAACTAAAAGATCATCAAGGCTTAATTTAAAAAGTCCTTTGTAATTCAGAAAGTATGCCTCAATTAATTCAGAGCCATATCTGATTGTCAAAAGTTCAATCGAAGGTCCTGCAACCAATCCACGATCTATCCTAAGAATATTTCCAGTTATGGTCTCATTAATTGGCATTATTTGTATGACACCATACTTCTCTCCTTTTATTTAGGAATCTTTTTGGCTACAGAGTGATTCACTGTTTCATGCTTTGCCCTGCAAAATCTGGGTTTTCCAGTACTCTGCTTTTGGTTCATTGCAGTCTGGACTTCACATAGTTTTGGGAACAAAATTCCCCCTGACACACATACTTTACAACCACTAGATCTGAATCAGTTCAGATCAGTGGAGGCAGCTTTCGGTCAAAGAGTCTTGCAACACATCATCTACAGTACGGTAGGGCTTGTTCTGTCCCATTTGTGAGTGCGGGATTTATTTGTTCTTTGGGAGTTGGTCCCTCCCTAGTTTAGTTTGGGCTTTGCTACATCCCAGCGTGAGGAATCTGTACCCATAGAGAATGTAACATTGTCTACTTATGTGAGCATTCATTCTCTTGGGTTCAGATGACTTACGACCCAGCCTAATGTCTTGTTATTCCTTGGTTGTTACCTCTCTGTTTTTCAGGCTCCCTCAGCTGATGTTGTCATGAACACTTGTTAATTGACTGGAAATGACAGCGCAGTGCAAGGCTTAGAAGAGGAAGCCCCACCTGGTGGCGAAAATTCTTCTTTCGGCCAAGCAGATGATAGGAGCTAAAACTGATCCAGAATCCTAGATCTGGGAGGTCACTTAGGCCGTGTCTTCACGGGATGCCTTATATCGATTTCCCGAAACCAAAATAATTGAACCTGGTTGAAACTGTCTCCACAGCTTTCAACTTGATCCGGTTCATCTGCATCCCGACAGCATCCCGATGGCAACCTTATCTCATATTCAATCCTCGGAGTCCGCACAGCAGTCCTGTCCTCCCCGCCCATTGCCAGTCATGGTGCCCACACCCTCTCTCTGATAGGTGTTCCCTCCCTTGCTCCCAGGACCAGCCCCTCTCACTTAGTTCAAAGTAACAGAGATCAGACCTCTCCCCCGGCTGATGGGGATGGTTGAAAGGGGCGGGGAAAGAGGTGAAAAATGAACCAGATGTATCAGAAGGGAAATTTAACAAGAGATGTGGAGGGGGGGGGATGTAGCAAAAGTGTCTGATTTTATAGCTGTCATGAAAGCCTGCTTGCTCCCACCCTCCCTTCCCTGTGCCTCATCCATGCCTTTTTTGCCTCTTTGTTCTGATCAGCTGTAGCGATTGTGCACTAAACTCTGTAAAATTCTGTCTGCTTCCTCCCGCCCGCATCACTGTGCAGCTCTCCACCTCCTTTCCTCTGCACCACCTTTCCCTCCCCCTTTTCTTCCAGCTTTGTGCTCTTCCCTCCAAGCCCCCCCCACCATCACCCCCACCACATGTCTGGATCCCCCTTTCCCACCTGTGCTTCCCTCGCGCCAAGAGGCTGGGCTGGAGGGGACCGAGGGGCTTTTCGTTCGCCTCACGCCTCTTTTCCCCATTGCTCAGGGCACACAGCAGTAGCGGCAAGTAAAGCCCCTTTCCTTTAAACATTCATACAGAACCTCAGCTGCTTTCCTCCCTTTCACTTTCTAAAGGTCTGAACTGTTAGAATTGCGCAAAATCGCAACATTGTTAATCAGGAGTGAAGTGGTTCTCTCGCTACAGTGTAATGCTGCTGTGAAGGCTGGAAAGCGGGGGTGGAGGACTGAGAAAGAAAGAAGAGAGAGAGAGAGAGAGAGAGAGAAAGAAAGAAAGAAAGAAAGAAAGAAAGAAAGAAAGAAAGAAAGAAAGAAAGAAAGAAAGAAAGAAAGAAAGAAAGTTCTTCCCAGGGGTAGCAGGACCTCTTGGTGCAGGGAAAAAGCATTTTGTTTGCCATTTGTTTGGGGCTTTTCCCTTCTCCACCTCTCTTTGGGGGGCTCTTTGGAGGGTGGGGGACAGATTGCAGCTTTTCCGTGCGAAAACTCTTCCAAACTTCTTCTGCCCGGCCGTGGTGCTGAACTGTGGAGCTGTCAGCGGGGAGACAATCACAGAGCGACCCTTGTTGTCCAAGGGAAATGGCCCGATTTGCTCCACCATGAGTGCCCGGCAGCCTCAGGCCATGCGCTACACATGTACCCACGTACACACATATCGCGCACTCCCGCGAGCAAAGGGGCAGCAGCAGCCACCTTTCCTGCAGTGGAGCCGCCCTCCACTTCTTCCCTCTCTTCCTTTCTCCTTCTGCCTCTCCTGAGAAGGGAGGACAAAAAGCAGAGACCGCCCCCCCCCCCCCCCCGGCCACCATCTCTAGAAAGCAAATTCCCTGCTTGAAAAGGCTGGGAAAGTTTCGCCTTCTTTGGCTCCGCTTGAGAAAGGGGTGCCTGGTGCGGCTTTGAGGGGCGCTGGCGATCGGGCTCAGGGCCCCTTGGCGAAGCGCGTGTCCTAGCGCATGGCAGGGCTGCGTTCCGAGGCGCCCAGGGCGGCAGGGAGAGAAGGGTGCGCTCTCGGATGGAACCCTCTCCGAGAGGTCGGGGTGGCCGCACCTGGGCGGGAGAAAGTTGCTCATGCAGCGCGGACCCACCGGAGGGGATGGATGGGTGGGTGAGTGGGTGGATGGTGCACACGCAGGAACTCAGGCTGGCGAAGAACTTTTGTGAAAGGGTGGCCAAGCCACAGGGTTAGGAGGGGCTGTCCACCATGGGAGTGTAGACACACCCATTTAATGACGTGCCCAAAACACGGATAGCCATTGGGTAGAGTGCTATTGGGGGAGGGAAACCCTGAACACCGATTCTCATCCCTTAACACGGGACTGTCCACACAGTAAAAAATGAAACACGTATCAAGCGCACGATCTGGAGTGAGACCTGTTGAAATCAGGATTGAGATTCCCCACGCTTTGGGGGGGTTTAACACGGGGAAACCGTGTTAAGCCAAACTGCCGTGTGGACTCCGAGGATTCAAAACATTTTGAATCCGACATAAGGTTGCCGTGAAGACACGGCCTTAGGCTATCTAGTCCAGCTCCCTGGTTCATGCAGGTTTGCCACTTTGATCTTGTGGTAGAGTGTCAAACTCCTAGCTGATAGTCTCCCAGATCAATTCCGCAATCGTACACGAAGCCGGATTGGTGACCTTGGGCTAGTCACAGCTCTCTGAGCATTCACAACCCGACCTACCTCACAGACGATAATGGTTGGTAAATGTCTATTGTGGGGAGAACCCTAACCTAATCCCTAAGGGTGGGAAAAGCAGAGTATAAAAACTTAAGCAGGATCCATTATGTGATTCAACCTGTTTATTCCTTTCATACTTTCTGTGATTAGAACAATAATTATTACACATTATTACACATATTAGAAGCATATTATCAAATCTTCTCTCAGCCTTCTTTCTTCATGGTTAAGCACGCCTAAGGCCTCTTTGCACTTATCCCAGGGGAGCAGTTCAGCTATTCCAGGATTTGGGGAATCCTGTCTGCATGTCACCACAATCTTACAGCTTACTAAAGGTTATCCTAGTCTATCCATTTTCTGTATATTTAGCATTGGTTCCCTTACATTTTTATTGTTCATTTTCTTAAGAATCTCTCCAAACGGAGTATTTGGCATCACTATAATTCTTTTAATCTCTGCCTTCTTTATATATTACAGCCACTGATTCCCACAAATACCTGGTAAGGAAGCTTAATTAGCCACTGATATCTACAAATTGCTGGTGAAGCATAATGATTATAATGGAGTTGGAAGTTATTGGTTCAAGCACAAGGCTCAATGAAAGAGTCAAAAGGATCCAACTCTTCCCCTTACGGCACTAAAGTGGGTACATCTTAGTAGGACTGGAGGATCTATATCAACATCTTCACACATGGTCACCAAGAGCAGATGTGATCAACTACAAAATCACATTTAAAGTATACACCGTCGCACCTATAAGGTAATAAGACTTGCTTTAAATTTTTTTCCTAAATATTCTCTGCTAACTTATTCGAGCATTTCAGGCATCTACGGATCTTTTATGCTGCGAAATTCAGTACTTCATTTCTGATGTGATGTATTTAAGTGATCCACTAGTACAAACAATGGTAAATCATTTAAGAGGTGTATATTGCCAAACCTCCATGAATGTGTGCATGAAGACCAGCAAATGCCTCTATGTGTCCATAAAGTGAGGAAGAGAGAGTTCTCTGATGGCTCCAGCAGAATACTGAGGGCAATCCTCCTTGCAATTAGACATGACAACCAATAGAGGGCGCATTTCAAAATTCCATAAATAGTCATGCATAACTGCCCTATGCTCCAGTCAATCCTCAGTTGCAGTGAAAGCCATCTTGAGAAAGAGCTTCTCAATATGTCTTCAAGGTTGAAGGTCCAGTTGTCGAAATCTAACAAGACTCCTAAGGGAAGTGAGACTGGGTTGCACAACCCATTAGGAAATATTATATGTTGATGGGTTCTAGGCCTGGGATCCTTAGTCAGGCTTTCCACACTCCATAGGCCTATTGGGCATACTAGTGTTGCTCGTTCAGTTTAACATGTTTTTTTATCTGAGCTGCATTTTTTAAGCTATTACTTTTAATAACAATTGTTTTTATTTTAATTTCCCTGTTTCTAAATCCTTATGTATTTTGAGTTTAGATATAAGCTTTCAGTTGCCCTTTAACGGACAACGGAATGTTAGAGAGAGCTCGGAGTCTAGGAGAACTCAGTCTCCCAAGGTCCTTTGCGCTGCCTAACGGCAGGTCACTAAATGATCTTAGGTGCGTCACTCTTGACGAAAGCATGTTGATGTGTTGTGTTTCTGAAGCAAACACTAATGGAAAGCCAGGATACACAGACTGTAACATCAATATCAGAGAAACAGCCGTGTTAGTCTAATTCGAAAAAGTCCAGCAAGCTAGTTAGTGGCACTTGGAGACTAACGGGAGAAGGGCTGGCGGCATGAGCTTTCGTAGACACGTCAACTTCTTCAGATGATAGGGGGCCCAATGGAGACTAACAGGAGAAGTCCTGGGCCTCCTACCATCTGAAGAAGTAGACGTGTCTACGAAAGCTCATGCCACTAACCCTTCTCTTCTTAGTCTCCAAGTGCTACTAACTACCTTGCTAGACTGTAACATGTAACATATAAAGTTTGAGAATATATGACAAGGTCCACCTTTTCTCAAGTCCACCTACATCAACTTAAGGGCCCAAATTACAGTGTAGGTTCCTGGTTACTGCTACACCTAAGAATTGTTGTTTTGGTTTTGGCAAGCAACTCTTATGAGAACTTTCTGCCAATTTAAATTTTTACAAATGCATCTTTTAAGGAAATTCCTATCCACTTTTAACTCAACACAGATTATTCAATGGCTTTAAAAAGACGAAAATTTCAACAAGATTTGTTTTCACTAACATTAAGATGTCGTATAGATTAGGTGTTTGTTGTTCATCCCTTCTACATGATAACAATAAAGGGAATCTATGCCTAAAAGGAGGGAGGGGAAAACTACTTTGAAAGTATACTAAAAACAAAAGCAGCCCAGCACACATCTTCAGGAAATAAATATCTGTTTATCCTAGGACTCAAGAAAAATCCATAAATCGGTGCAACAAATCTCAGTGACAGCCTTACCTGTCACAAGCTGCTGTCCGGCTAATCCGACTGGAACCATAGCCAAGTTATTCATAGCGGTCGCCCAAGCCGAAGCATCAGTGCCTGACATGTTAAGTTGCGCGGTATCTATAGCGATGCCTCCCAAGCCATCAGCTGCTGAAAGAAAAGGGGAGGGGGGGGAAGCAGGATTCAAGCTTAGGAACAAAGAAGCAGTTTGCAGAATAGAGAAATCCCTTAAACTGTTGCAACAGCAGGTCCTTAAGACTCTCTTGATCGTACAGGGAAAACTTGCAGGAAAGCAACCAACAAACAATTTGCAGGATCTGTAGAAACCTAATTCAATAAGGGGCAAAGGTTCCTATGGAAACAAATTCCCAAGGACGCTGATACAATTGTAAGAATAACAAATCTACAAAGAGTCTCAGTTTAGCCCCCCAAATGTAGACATTAGTAATGCATCAGCCTGGGGAAAGGAGGAGGGAACACCACATCAATATGGCATATCTCAGGGAGATAACACTTTCTGATTAAGAACAGAAGCAATCTTGCTACAATCAATGCGATGGAGCAAAGTGCTATATGTACAAGCAGACAGACCGGACATTCACCTGCAGCCATTGTCCTACTGGATTTTCCTTACTACTTTTTGATTTCTTCAGGTTTCTGTTCATTGACTTCTTCATTTGCTACTGTATCAGCATCTTGAAAAGGAAGAATTCCACTTCATCGCCGGGTGCAGGATCCACACTTAGTACATCATGTTCTGGGGGGGAGGAAATCCCAGGAAATAAATATTACTCTAAAGCAACCATTCAAAGCAGATACCACACAGCAGGATCTCCAAGAAACTTTGGCCACACACTTTCTCCGTGGGCTAGAAAGGGAATTAAGCAGATCAACACTCTTTGCTGACAGGGGAAAAGAACAAAAGGAAACCAGTCTCATGTCTTGCCTGGACCAATCGTCCTTGTGGCTGCTGGAACCTTATCAGCACCAGCACAGGCGCCTTAGCAACTTGGCTCACGCTGGATGGACGCACTTGAAGCTGTGAATGAATTTTTTTAAAAGTTAAAAATTAATTGATACTGAAAGCTTGAAGAAAACAGTTACCTGCTAAATGTAGGCATGGAAGCTTAGTGAGGGAGGCAAGGAAGAGAGGAACGGCCTTAGAATAGCTTTAAGGATGAAGCAGGTAAAGTAGAAAATTGCACCATGGCTTTGAGATGCTGCTTTTGGATGTCTGAAGTTTTAGATGGTGCAGGCTTCTCTGGCCTTCTGAATAAAGTACAGAAGGCATAGGTTTTTAATTAATAATGATGATGATCATGAAGATGATGTTACTGACTTTCCTTAGAGAAACTACATAGCATTCTCACAGTTGAGACCTGCTCAAAGTGATCTGGAGTAACAGTGGTGGTTCCACCCCTCCGCAGAAAAGGTGGTGGGCTTTGCTTACCAAGACCATCTTACGGAAGGACGCCTTTTGAGGAAGCTCAGCAGCCGTGAGAACCAAGCAATATTGCTCTGCAGTAGAACACCCACTGTCCTACGTGAAGCTCTTCTGCTTCTTGGACACACATGGGACATACATCTTTGTGGCAGTCAGGATCGGTGCTGAGATCCACATATGGAGGGTAAGGAGCACAGCTTTGCAATGTGGTGGCGTGCTATCTACATTCACAACTGCGAGATGACAGTGCCATAAAGTGCTGTATGGATCTCACCATTGTTCCCACCAGTGATTCATCTGCAAATGCTCTCAATTTGCCGCTACCTGATAGGATGTCAGTTGGAAAGGAGATTTCTTTTCTTTACTGATATTACATGCTACATTAGATGCTACACCGGATGAGATACTGCCTGCCTGGCTTATATAACCTGGAACTCCCTTACTTCGGCCTCCTCTCTACTCCTTATCCAATGGAGGCACAGCCTACCAACATCAAACCACTGGGTGCCCAGAAAACCTCTAGCCAATAGGAACAAAGTCCATACAAATCAATGAGGAAAATCTCATAACAATCAATCAAACGTGACGACCATTCAAAGCATGTCAACGAAGCAAGCCCCAATTTATGAGAGCGATTTTTAACCCTCTTAAGCGTGGCATTCCCACAGAGGATTCGCTCCTCCCTCCATAGGGATGCACAGAGCAGGGAAGAAGCAACTCTGGGGCTGAAACTGCAACCTGAATTGCACACAGGGACAGGAAACTGCAGGACATTTCCCACCCACCCCACAACTCCATGGGGGTGCTGTTGCTGACCCAATGTCAGCAGGGCTAGCTGCCTGCCATAATATTTGCATGTAAGATCTCTGCCACCTATGGGATTCAGTATATATGTATATAATGACTGCCTGTTGACAGTTGACTCCCCCCTCCCTGCTGAGGTCAAGTGACACATTTGTGTTTGAAGGTTTTGGCTCCAAGTTTAAATTGGTTTTGAAAGAAAGTCATTTTTCACTGGTTAAGGGCCAAACCTCACCCAGCTATGAAACATATAAATATGCTGGGCTTTCCGTTCCAAGTTGCTCCCAACAAGAAATGTCCTAAGGCTGAGCTGAAATAAATCACTGTTCATCTTTTTCAAGAAAGAGTCTCCTGGTCATTCTTTGCCAGCCTGACACCCAAGCAGCATTCATTCCCCTGCCACTGGGGTGCATGTCTGAGGTTCCGTTACCCCAAGGTGTGGTGTGGCAGACACCTCAGCTGTGGCAAATGTCCACAGCCCTTGCCAGTGGGGTAAGATGATGACCAGCTTCAGAGAATCTTTTTCTTATTTAAGGCAAAGTGTTACTTCTTTGGACTGTGAAGCACTATCTAACAGATGGACCCTCCAAAATATGTGAGCTAGTTTGGTCTAGTGGTTAGGGAGCTGGACTCTTATCTGGGAAAACCGGATTTGATTCCGCCCTCCTCTACAAAGCCAGCTGGGTGACCTTGGGCTAATCACAGCCCTCTTCTGTGCTCTCACAGCCCCACCTACCTCACAGGGTGTTCTGTTGTGGGGAGAAGAACAGAAGCTTTGTCAGCCACTTTGAGTCCCCTTAAACGGGTGAGAAAAGCGGGGTAGAAAAGCCAATTCTTCTTTTTCTTATCAAAAGCAGCCTCAGTGTGGTGCTTAGTGGAGACAACATAAAATATTTTAAAAGTGTAGTGTGAAATGATATAAGGAAAGCTAGCTGCTATTCTCAAAGGATTATTTAACATAACAAAAAGTGCATGAAAATGACATACTGTGTAGTAAACCTTGTGGCCCCCTCTAAATTAGCAGAAACCCATTTTAAGTAATGCTAAAAAACCAAAACAGGAGCATTTTAGTACTGAAGACAAGTTTTTTTAATAAGCAAAAAAAGATAAATAGCTTCCTAAGGGAAGGTTGGCAGACACAGTTCCATTATCGGAGGAAAAAAGGGTGTTATTGTAATGGTTACATTAATGCAGCAGTAAAACATGTTTGCATATTTGCGTGATTTACACCTTATGACCAAGCACTTTAATCTTTTTGAGATTCCTATATGCTTTCCTCCATCTGAATGAATGCGGAGGAGCTAATGACCGGTTTTTTACTTCCCAAGTCCCCATAATATGTCTCCTAGCAACCACATCTCTGACCTGAGCAAAAGAGCAGGAGATTTGGCCTATTTTAGATTAGGTCGCCCATTGTCACCTTCTGCCTCACTGTTCCCGTGCCGCTGGTTCAAGGACACAGGAGAGAAGTACCTTCATCATAAAAGCTTTCGGGCAAACAATACACCTATTTATTAGGTAAGTGGAACGGCCATTTAATATTTCAACCAAGCAATGTTAACGTTGCCCATCTGAAAATGTCAGACTGAGTAACCTAGTCGGGAGAGAGCAAAGAAAATAGCTGTTTAATTGCAGGTGCCAAATGCCGTCAGGAAGGTCCCTGCTGTTGCAACGTAGCCGACAAGTGCAGCGAACGGCAAAGAGAGGAAGGAAGATTTGTTTTAAAGGCAACGACGCGTGCAAGAAACAATGATTATTATGTGAATAAATACCGGCCGCTTTCCCTGAAATGTCCTGCTTTTGTAGGTCAGCGTTTGGCATCGCTGAATAAAAACTCCAGATGAAATGGCAGCCTTTTCAACACCGCCGTGCAGGCACATGGATTTTGTGATACAGAGCCAGAAGAATAAGCCACGTTTCTAAACAGGCTGCAGACCAGTTAGAAAAATGAAGCGATGGTTATTTCGAATTCAGGAAAAGCCCGAAAGTTGCTGAGAGAGCGCATATTCATCCTGGATGCTAAATGACTGCCCCAACAATTTCTGAATGTTAACATTGTTAGCTTGCACATCAGTTACGACTTCCTGCAGGAAGCGGAGAACAGGAAGGCATAAAAATCTCAAAACAACAACAGTCTGCAAGATAAATAGCTGATCCTCTGAGAGGTTCCTTTAAGTCTTAGCCCTGCAGTATTTTAAACTAAATCCCAATCATTGGCAACAAGCTTTTAACGGGTTATAAATGCACAGGCCCCTCTCTGGATCATGCTAGCAGCTGCAGTTTGACTAAACCTTCATCTATAAATAGCAGAATCTGGAGACCCATTAAATGAGGCATTGTGGAAGTCCGGCTTAGCGATAACAAAAGCATATGCACTACAAAAAACACACCATCTAATAGGAGGCAAGTTTGGAAGCCCGCAGGAGGCTTTTTTATATATAAAAAAAGGCAAAACAAAACAGATCTGGTCATTGCTCATATACAAAATACCCCCATATCTCAGCGACTGTTTCTCCATTTTTCATTCTGCCTAGAAGTTGATTTTAAAATGTGAAGCATTCTCCGATCTTGAAGGGAAAGGATGCTTGTTGAATAAACTATACTGTTTTGTCATTTAACACAAGCACTGAAAATTGCGAAAAGAGTGTAGCACATTCCTTCCCATCATCACTTAAATTCCTTAATATACTCACTTTATAATATAAACCATCAACTCATTGCCTAAGTATGTCCTAACAGCTCACCCACATTAAACTGCAGCTTCCAGGGACTCCTGTCACAGCTGCCAAAAATCTGTGGAAGTTATCTTTAAAAAAACCCTGGTTCCAGTAGATCCTATCTGGATGGGGATGAAAGGTCAAAGGCCATGATCCCACTTGGGTTATTTAAAACAGAGTTTACAAAATGGATGCGAATGCACATTATGCATGTTCCCATTTTTTAAATTCCAGTTTAAAAAGCGGAGCACGGTGGCGGCGGGGCAGCAGCAACAGTGGCCGAAATGGAGGGGGGAGAGGGCAGGGCTCACTCACTCGCTTGCCTGCCTGCTTGCTTGCTCACCCACCACCTGGCGTTCTTCCTCCCTATGCCTTGGGAGCGCCACAGCTCATATACAAGCTGTGGTCGGTGGGAAGCCGAGCGAGCAAGGTGACAGCAGTGGTGCGCCACAGCCTGAAAGCCCGCTGGCGGCCAAAACGGCAGGTGGGCAAGGCGGAGGAGGTGGCAGAGGCCAAAATGGCAGGCGGGCGAGCAGCTGGGCAAGCAAGGCAGCGGCAGCAGAGGTGAAGCCCGAGAAGGGCAGGCAGGCGGGCGGGCGATGGCCGAAAGGGATACTGAGTGTACTATTCCCAAAGGTAAAATAAAGCGTGCCAAAAAGAAAAACGGGAGCAAGAGTCCTTTAAACAAGTGGGTTTTTAATGCTTTGTTTTCTGTTTACTACCCTGAAAGTGCGAGAAGCCAATTTTCAATGTGGACAAACAGTTTTAAAACCGTTTTTGACAGGCAATAAAGTCCCAGTGGGAACGGGCCCAACGACTGACAATCCTGACACACTCCAACTTCCAGCAGAAGCTATGGAGACACAGCTCCCACTCCATGCGGTGTCACCAAGAAACTCAACAGGCGCATTAGCTATGTGAACAGCACCGGTGCAAACCTCTAAACTGCAGTAAATGAATATAATTTAAAAATGAACAACCTGATTGGTAGCAAAACACTGTTGCTTTAGCATCACACTAGCTGCACTTGGCGCTGAAAACAATGGTACGACCACAGAATTCACAAGAGTATCCTATTCATGTCTGAGGTTTCCCGGGCTAGGAGGAAATTCTAGGCTTGAACAGCTATGGATAAGTTTGCAAGAATAACTGTCTGAACAAAGGAAGTTTAATTAACCCCCACAGCTACAGCATATTTTTAATTGCTAAGGAATTTTACCTTATTTGACTACCCATTTCCTAGTAAGTTGTTCTCTTGCAATGGTGGAAGAGGATTTTCTTTTTTTTACCAAAAAGTATGCATTACATTCTTTTAAGAGAATGCATCAAATTTTAATGTGTTTTCAAACTAAATTAGATGTTCGTGATTTGAGGATATTATGAACAGTAGATGGGTAAAATATGCCTCCAAGACATTCTGTGGTCGTGACTAATTAGTTATAACTCATTGAATCTCATCTGAAGTGGTTTGCGAGTCATTTCTCACTCTGCAGTCTTTTGTAACCTTTACTATTTCAACAGGACTTGGTCTTGGCAGAGCAGCCTAAATCTTTGGTAAAATGTAACAAAACAGACATCTTGTTTCTTGTTTTAGAAATAGCTGGACCAGACTAGGTTTTTTCTGTATTAAACAAGTTGTAAAATTCCTCCTCCAATTTAAAAACAAAATTCTCTCCCATCCACTTGTTCTCCTCTTTAGAAATGCAAACTGTAACAAAGGTTAGGTATTATTTTAGGCTTTGGAATCCAGGGCAACTAAACCTATCTCCAAGGATGCAGTGGGAATATTCTCCTAGCTTCTATTTGTATCTTTTTCAGAAAAGGTGGTGGTAGGATTTATGAGTGCAGTGCATTTTCTGATGCAGCCGTCTTGAACAGAACAGAAAGGTGATTTAAAAGCATTTTCATCATCTCAAATGTGCAGGTCACAAAATCACACTATGTGTTTAGAAGTATGATTTAGAAGTTATTTAAAATTATTTAAAATCCTTGCCTCACACCATCCTTTGCTCGTCTGGGAATACCAGGTTCGATTCCGCCCTCCCCCATGAAGCCAGCTGGGTGACCTTGGGCTAGTCACAGCTCTCTTCTGAGCTCTCATAGCCCCACCCACCTCACAGGGTGCTCTGTTGTGGGGAGAAGAATAGAAAAGCTTTGTCAGCCGCTTTGAGTCCCCTTAATTGGGTGAGAAAAGAAGGGGAGAAAAGCCAACTCCTACTCCTCCTCCTCCTTCTTAGGTGGCCAGAGGAGGAGAGACAGTGGGAAGGAAACCTCTCATGCTCCTGAAAAGCAGTTTGTGAGCTTCCTTGGAAATCCATGTGGTATTTCAAGGAAGCTCACAAAGTAGCTTTAAGCAAGGTTTCCTACTGTGCTCACCCTTGGTGGCTGCCTCTGATGGGAGCCCCTCAGTCGTACTCATAATAAATTTCCATCTTCTTGATATCAAGAATAAAATGTAGCCTGGGCACAGGCTGATTTTAGGGGAAAGTATCTGGATGACATGGAAGTGGTTTAGAGTTATTTATTTACTCATGGCACTTATATCCTGCCTTTTCCCTGAAGAACCCAATGAGACACATACCACTCCCTACCTCTCAGTTTTATCCCCATAAAACCCCATGAGACGCGTTAGGTTGAGAGACAGTGGGTCAAAGTCACCTAATAAGCTTTCATGGCAGAGAGTGTCCCAGTCTGGTCCTCCCGCCACTACATTGCACTCTTAAATGGAACATGGATAAAGAGGACTGAGGAAATATCTTTCCACAGACACTAGAGGACCAACACTAGGGCACACATGGTGATAGCAGATTAACAGTTTGTTCTCTCTTGGGGTGACCTCACCAAAAGCTTTTTTTGGGGGTGCCCATTTTCAAAGGAACATTCCATCTGTGGACACAGGAAGAAAAGTGTGTCACACAGTTTAAAAAATACGCACCTAAAAACCACCTACCTCACCTTTTTCCTCAGCTTCACCTTCTGTATTCACCACTCAGGCCACGTCCCCATTCAAACTGCTTGGCGCAGAATGGGCACGCATGGGAGACCGGGTCTGAGATCGATCCTTGCCTGTTCCCATGCCATTCTGGTTGACGCAGGCTCGGTGCAGGCTGGGCGTGGATGCAGCTGTCCCCATACAAACCATGCCAAACCCTGGTATGGGGAGCAGCGCCACCTCCTCTCCACCCCCTCTCTCCTCACTGGAAGCCAGATTCACATCAGCCCCTGTGCCAGCTGCAAATGCCGCATCCCCTCTCCCTTAGCAGCACACAAAACCAGGACTGGGCTGGGAGGCATGAAAAAAAAATTAAATAAAGCTTAATAATAATAATAATAATAATAATAATAATAATAATAATAATAATAATAATAATAATAATAATAATAATAATAATAATAATAATAATAATAATAATAATAATATATTTTTAAATAATTTTAAAAGACCCAAAGCTGCTATGAGGCTTAGCAGCAGTTGGGCACTTGAGCAGTTTTGCACACCTCTGCTCCACCGGGAACCGTGAGAACGCCCAGCAGCCATTTTCAGGATCCTCCATAGCTTCCCATCCAGGTGACCCAAACAGTGAGTTGCCCAAGAGTGATGAAAAGGCTACAGTCGTGGGGATGCAGTAAGTCATTTTTTGATATTTTATGTCTGTCCCTTGAACCTCAAATTTACCATGTCTGATCACAGTCATCGAAGCACTTAAATCTAGTGGCTAAACCCATCCAGGCGTTCTGAATGTATTTATCTCAGCAAATATTAAATAACGGTACGCTCCATAATTGCATAAAAAAGAAAGGGTGTCTATGCAAATTTGACAATCCAAATTAATTTCACTCATAATTCTTATTTGATAACAATAAGAAAACTTATTGCCACACTAATGAGGCAATGACCAAACTTTGGTGATGGGAGCTCATCCCCTTTTTCCACGCACAGTCCAAGATCTGGATCTTCAAGATCCAGGACTTTGAGATGGGGTCTTCCTGGAGATCCAGATCTTGAAGATGCCTGAAGACCCCATTGTGGACACCTTTAATCAGGTCCACATGAAATCCAGATTTAATGGCCTGAATGACCCATTAAATCCAGTTTTCCCCTGCCCTCATGGGGACAGGGCCTTGCAAATGGGGCCTTCAATGGGGGTCCAGGTGGGGACCGGGCTTTCCCGATTGGTACCAATCAGGTTCTTAATGGGGTCTTAGAACAGTTCTAAGTCCTAGTGGAAAAAGGCCCTCAGTCTTGAAGAGAAACCTTGGTAAATAAGTTACCTGCATTCCCACGGAGATGTAGGAAAACAGGTTCAATCTCCCTGTAAAGGAAATGTACTGCAGAAAACAGCCAGTGTAGACCAGCAACATGTTTCTCTTAAGACATACATCTGAAGAACATGTTAGTTATCCTTTAAACAAACAGCGTTATGAATAAAGCATTTGGCCTGTAGCTAGGAGTACAACAAAGTTCATTACTTTTAACTTGCTTGTTTTTATAGTTAGCAAAAAAGCCTCTTGAACAAAAACTTCTTGTACAAAGCTGCAACCACGTGCAATAGTTCATATCCAGAAAAGCACAAGCAAGCATAATATACAATATGTTTTAAGTGCAAAAAGGTGCTGGGTTTCACTGGTGTATGGCGCATGTCCTTTGCATACTTTAGCATGCAGGAATATACAACATGTGCAACAAATAATCACTTTAAGGAGGAAAAATTTGCTGGGCCAAGTCCACTCTTTACTGCCACTGTTAAAGCATCTTGGAACTTTGGGGATCAGAAAATGAGAATTTTTTTAAAAAAATCATCCTGTGTGCACTTTACAAGATGATAATATTCTGTTTCTTCTTGCAATGAACAATCTTTGAGAGTTCCCCTATTTTATCATATATTTTTTTCTAAATAGCAAAGAATAATATACGAAATAAAAATTCAGAGCAGTAAACATAATAGAAGGTAGTTTTTGAAATTTATTCCAGCATTTCCTCCTCAAAGGCATGATTAAGGAAAACTGTTTTAGAAAGGGCAGAGGCAGCCAGACAGACTTTTCCTGGGGTGTGACATCTTTTGCACAAGCTGTGCCAAATGCAATCAACTGTAGCGATACAATAAATGCAAAACAAACCACAACAGCCTTGCTCCTGCTTGGAGTCAGAGAAAAAAATAAAGGGCCTTTCTGAATAGAATGCGAAAAAATTCAGCTCCGACCAAATACCGCCCCCACACACACACACACACAGATGTCGGGGTATTCGTTAAATCAGAAGGCCTGTCTCCAGGTTCCGGAAAGCCTGTTTGGCACTCTGGGGAGCCCAGAAAGAGGCCCAGGGTGCCACCGGAGCAGGTAAGGGACCCCGGAGGGGGGGGGGGGTTGAAGGGAGGACCCAGGGCATCCAATATCCATAGAACCTTCTACGGATATTGGATTATCGAATTCGTGGACGGATAGGATGCTATAAATAGGGCTCTATTCAATCTGTCCATGAATCTCAGAATTCAGACACATTCATCCAAATTCCTAATGCGCCTAATTATTCGTGCCCATCCCCACTCGGTGCAGCTTAGACAATTACACCAGCTAGCTGTTATTTTGGAAGTGCTTCCTTTTGAAATATCACAAACAGCATTACATCTAGGTGCCATCTGGAAGTGGCCTTGGTGTGACATGTGGGTGACGCCAAGACTTCTCTTTGCTCCCTGGTGCAGTTTGCAACCAGTGGTGGAGAGAGAAAACTGTTGCCTGTTTGCATCAGGGGGCCATTGTCAGATAAGAGTCCGGCTCCCTAACCACTAGACCGAATTGGCCTATACCAACTTAGTCCAGCTGTTTCTTCTCACAGTGGCCATTAGATTCCATTTCCATTTATATATTGTAGATGCATGTTAGAACATTTGCTAAGAGGCAAGAAGGACATGGCTGTTGCTTTCCATCTCAATCAGCAGATCTCCACGTGTATAAACACGCAGGCACCTTGTCTAAAGGCCATGGGTGGCTGTATATTCCGTGTATATTCCATGATTGGCAGCTCTTGGTGGCTTCTTGGTGGCTGCAACATATTTAGATGCCATGGAATGAACTCCTGCAGCATCCTATTAGAGCATGGCAGGCTCTTTATTGGGTGTTTTTCCACTGTCATTAGAAGTACCCATTAATGGATACTAAATGGCATTTTCGTACCCATTAATGGGTACTTAATGGGTACTTCTAGTGACAGTGGAAAAACACCCTTAGTTAGCTGTACAGTTTTCAGCACCTGGTCTTTGATGTTTAGCTTTGATGTGGGAGGGCTATATTTTGAAGACATTTTAAGAATATTTTTATGTACTCTTGTGATTGTTGTTGTGACCCACCCTGGGACCTCTTGGTGAAGAGCAGGATATATAAATTCTTAAATAAATAATAAATACTACAGGCTCCTTTAAGTATTGGCATTCAATAATAATTTTCTCAATCATCATTTTACTTCCCTAAATCCACCCACAGTAGATCACTAATTAAGGCCTTTTCTGCACTTGGCCTTATTCCAGATTATATTTTGGAATAAGAACTCGCCATCTGCACTGCCCAGAGTGTGCCATAACCTGTACTAGCCTGAGGATGGCTGATCTCGATTTCTGGGATATAATCCAGAATAAGGCCCAGTGGAGTAAAGGTCTAAAAGTCCTTCCAAAATGAAATCTGTTAATAATTCAAGACAAGGATGCCTACTGTATCAGAAGTAATTTTAACAGATGAGTTGAAGACGGCGTCAGCTGAGCTTGTTGGCTGCCGTCCTCCAAGAGCCTGCCTTGAAAAGTCCATCCCTCACAAAGATTCCATCCATTGTGCATTATTTTTCACTTAGGCTCAGAAAGGTGGGACATAAATGGATCTTCTGGCTTCGTAAGCAGTTTGCTTGGTAACGGGAGCAGGTAAGCGGCAGAACAACATACTTGGAATCGGAGTTTCAGTATCTGTAACAAGTGATCAATCCATGTCTTCTTTTATGTACAGTCGGACCCCTGTATCTGCTGGGGAAACGTTCCAGCTCCTACCATGGTTACCTGAAACCGTGGATAATCACAAATAGGCCTTCCGGGTCTGGGGTCATGGAAACCCAGAACCAGAAGTGCTTTTCTGGTCTCCAGAAGGCCTATTTTGGCCTGTGTAGAGCACTGGAATAGGCGTACAATGCTACCGCCCGCCTCCCGCTCGCCTCCCATGCGCCTTCTTACATTTTGGATGGGCTCTGGTGGTGTCACACGCCTATTACAATGTTCCACAGAGGCCAAAACAGGCCTTCTGGAGGCCAAGATAGGCCTTCCAGTTCTGAGTGCTTTTCCCTTATGGCACTCGCGGGAGGCAGGGTGGGGCTGATCCAGTATCCGTGGTTAACTGAAACTGTGGTTACCAAATCAGTGGATATGGGGGTCTGACTGTAATTAACATCACAACTAAAGACTACAACTTTATCAGCTTTTACAAAGGTGCAGGGAGACATGATTCTCCATTTCTCATAGGCCGTGTCCCCACCTAACCGAATGCATGTCAGTTCCCAAAGCTCACCCGCAGCTGGGCAGCCGCAGCAGGAAAAGGACCAGCCAGGAGCAGGAGGCAAAGGGAGGGGAGAAGGGAAACAAGGATGGTGGCAGTACAGCGGCAGCGGAGGAGGATCGGCAATCAGGGGCTGTTGCACGACCGACCAGCGCCGCACACCCGCTGCCTGGCTGTAGGTACTTATTTCTCACATAAGTTGTTAGGGAAAAAAGGAGTCCACCCATGACCTTCCAGCAGCAACCTACAACAGACAGTGCCTCCTTCCTGAAGTGATCGCCTTCTCTGCCTCCTTCTTTACCAGCATAGATGTAATTCTGCTTCTTACACATATGGACTGTGTATAAAAATCTGGGACAGCTGCCTGTACAAAGGGCAGACAAGAAATGTTCCATGTGATCCCGCATCTTTTCGAACTAAGTAAAGTTACAAGCACTGTAATTAAGTGAAAATTCAGAACAAAAATAGTTCCACTGCAGGATCACTTCCACCTCTTGAGGCCGCAGCTAAAGCCGAAACTGATTTTTGAAGAGTAAAATTCTACATTGTAAGCTTTATATCCTATTCTCTGAACATTCAGGGTACACAGGAGACATAAATAGTACTGATAACTAATGCTGGCATCAAAGAAGAAGGGAGCATGTCGGGATAGGAGCAGTAAGAAAGAAACAGGAGGCAGTAACACAGAGACCTCAAGGCATAAAGATGGGGGGAAACGCTATTCTAGAAATGCTTGCTTAGAAGAGATATTTTGTGTGAACACTCTCAATTAAACTGCATGTGATTCGTGCAAACATTCATATCTACAGGGTAGACTTCTTCCATATCAGCCTGCCTATTCCTTAAGATCTGCTGGGGAGGCCATCTTGGTTGTACCACCATCCTCAGTAGCAAAAGGGGTGGGCTAGGACCTTCTCAGTGATGGGCCCAGATTATGGAATAGTCTCCACCCTGAGGTGCATCAGGCAGGCACCTTCACTTCATATGTTCAGGAAAGCAGTGACCATGCACCTCTTTGTCCTGGCATTTGGTGATATAAACAGTTTTCTTCCTCACTTTCAGGCACTGTTATTGTTTTAGCATGTTCATTTCATATTTGGTTTTTAACGCTGTAACCCGCCCTGAGACCTTTTCCTCACTCTGCACCTACATGAAAAAATATATGAAAAATGTGCATGAAAAAATACAACATACTTTAGTTCTCGTGATTTACAGTGGACAAGATGGAGGCTTTCAGGTTTTTTTCCCCATTGAGAATTGTATTTTTCCATCTTTATCCCTCCTCTCCCCTGTTTTCCACTCCTTTCTTCATATTGAGATCTTCAGCCAGAGGGATATTTACATGACTTTAATTATAGACTTGAGAGACCACAGAAATCAGTGCTGCAGGAGGTAATTTTTCTTGGTTTTGTGTATTGGTAATTAGTAGGATAGAGTGATACCTTTCTTCGGCTTTCCTCACCTTTCAATAAACAGAAACCTAATATCCATTCATCCTATGGCCAGGATCAAGGCCAAAGCCAGACTCCCAAGATCTAAGGTTACCTCACATCTGGAAGCTCATTGAACTTTCCACAACCACATTCCATTGTCTACTTTGCTTCATATAACGTAGCAGCTCCACTTCTAAACTAAAATGCTTCCATCTTCCATGAGGTAAATTTTCTTCCATGAGGTAAATTTTCTTTTCAAATTGTTTCATCTTAACCCATAAGCAGGTTCAAAAGAGGTTACTTAGGGATCCAGGCTTGTTTCTGCCATGAGGGATACAAAGCCCAAGGGGAGGCACTGAAGAGATGTCACAGAAAGCAGGAGTTCAAACCCATTCCCTTTTATCCAAAAATGTAGGTCAGTAGAAGGTATGGGTGCTTTCGCACCTGCCACCAAAAAACAGATCTAAAAAGATCTGTTTTTCGGCCATCCGTTCTTCCAAGGAGCTCTCCCAAATAGGGACAGATCCTCAGAGGCCCCACGCGTCCGCATACACGCAGGGTGGCCACGGCGAGGCCAGATCGGGTGGCTGGATCGTCCAGGGCCGAAGGCAGCTGGATTCCCACACCACTAACGCCGCCCCCGGAGCCACAGGACTGGAGCATGCAGCTGCCAGTCACCGCCTGTTTCTGGTGGCGCGCAGCACACTGGGGAGGGCAAAAGGAGGCAAACCAGCCTGCTTCTGCCCTCCCCAAGATGGTGGCCAGCGGGACATCCGGCCTTTGCCTCACTGTGTGCGGAAGCGTCCTGCTTCCGAAACGGATTGAGGCAAAGGGCCTGATGAAGACCAAATTTTTCAAGTCTTCCCGGAGGCTGGATCTTTCAGCAGCCAGACCTGATTAAGAATGGGTCTTGCTGCCAATGTGAAGCACCACCGAAAAGGGACCCAGATCCGGCCTCCAGTGCAGAAGGTAAGTTTATATGTTGTCTGTATGTGTGTCTAATGTGTGCTTATATGTGATTTAAGGGCCTATACGGAAACACCCTATGGCACTAGAAAAATTACAATGGGGCACATTGTTCTGAGCATCAAAATTAATTATCTGTTCCAAATTATCTTAGTATTTGTAGCAGTTTTGGGGCTGTTATGCTGTTCCAGAAACAAATGAGACTGAAATCAGCCATGAAAGCCTACATACAACCTTCCCAACATTGTTGTCACTGGGCTTTTCTGAACTTACCCGTAAACTGGTTTACCGGGGGTGGGGGCAGGAGCCTCCTTTCTATACAGCAGACCACTTTCAGGGAGCTACACCACACCCTACTTGCATGCTCTGTTTGCACTAGAAAGAGCATAAAATGGCCTCCTGATTGGAACATTGGTGGATATGATTAAAGAGGTCCACTGAAGCACTAGCTAGTGGTAAACCAGACCACTACGGGGAGGGGGGGCATTTTGGCAGGAGATCAGTGGACTCTGAGGTTAAGAATCTTCATTTCTGGTAGTCAGAGCTTTCAGGGAAGCGCAGTGCAGCGATTAGATCGGAACAGCAATCACATTGCACATTACCTTGTTTCCAATTTTGGGATGGATTGCTTGATCTGGAAGAGTTGATCCAGATTAACATGAGGTAAGCACAAGAAAACGCCATGCCCTTCATTAGTACTGAAGTAACTGTACCCTAGCCAATAGAGCATAATTAATTTGTTTGCATGCAGCTTGAAGAATATGTTTACCTATGTGAGATACAAAACAACAACAATGTCCACAAATTGTATAATTTTCATCATAAAAACATAAGAGGAGCTCTGCTGAATCAGGCCACAGACCATCTAGTCCAGCATCCTGTCTCATACAGCAGCTCACCAAAAGCAGCCTGTGGGCATCTCAAGCAGAAAACAAGAGCAAAACCTTCACCTGCTCTCAAATTTCAGCAAATGGCCTTTAGAGGCATCCTACTGTCTCTGCAGCCTGGATGATATACCTAGGCATCCATTTTAGTAGTCATTGATATATCTATCATCCATGAATTTGTCTAACCCTTTGTTAGGGCTATTAACCCTTTGCTATTACCACATCTTCTGGCAGCAAATTCCATAGACCGATGACTCTCCTGGCCTGATTCCCCTGGCCTGATTTGATTCTCCTACCCATCAGCTCCACAGAGTGCCCCCTGGTTTTAATGTTGAATAACCTTTTCTCTATCCACCTTTTCTATATCATGCATGATTTTATATACTTCAATCAGGTCCCCTCTTAAATGCCATCTTTTGAGGCTGAAGAGGCCTAGGTGTTGCAGCCTGATTTCATAAGGGATTTTGTTCCAGCCCCTTAATCATTTTGGTTGCCCTTTTCTGCATCTTCTCTAGTTCCACAATATCCTTTTTGAGGTATGGTAACCATCCACGCAAATGGGAGTTAAAAGCTCCATGTGTTGCAATTACAGCACCCCAAAACAAACCTTTCCTTCAACATAGGGAACAGGCTGCATTTAGTGAGTAGCACACAGTCTTCTCTCATGTCTAAATGCTATTTTGATGATTTTGAAGGGTAACAATCAAGGTTTTGATCGGATGAAGACCCACTCACTATATTTTAAATACATCAAAGTGAAAGCCACATAGCAGATCTTTCCCACCATTGCACCCTGCATACTCTCTGCCACTGGGTGTGACAACAGATGGAGGCCACCACAGTACTTCTCAAACCAGCCATGAAAAACATTGAGCTGAGAAGCTTTAATGCAAGCAAGGACAACAGGTGCATTAAGCAAAAAGTAAGGGTTGGTGCATTTATGATGAGTGCAAATGTATGGAAGCATAGATTTCTTAGAAAAACATCACCTGGAGGTACTTTTGAAGACAGGTTATAGAAGTGCTCAATGTTCAGTGATAAAAGTTTAAATTACTCAAGTAACAATCCAGTAAGACATTAACACACACACACACACATATATGGACGTATGTAGGCTTTCCCCACAACTTTAACAGGGACCAAGGCCTGTTTCTCAGCAGCATCTGGAAACCTTTGTATAGAAACAAGCAAAACAGAGGTTCACACCTCAGTTCTGCAAACATACAAGCCACTAGTCATCCACCTCCAGGGATTATACTTCTACACGTCAACAAGTAAACAAGTAAACAAGTCAGCCTCAATGACCCACTATTAACAATTCCACTCAAGGAAACAATGCCAACAGGGTGCAGCCAGGGAAAGACCAATGACTCATTAGCAACTCAAATAAAAGAAGAGCTGACAAACAACCAGCAGACATCTATAAGCAGAGAAACAAGATCTAGTAAGACACCAGTCACCCCTGACTTGGTGAAGCACAAAGACCTCTGAAGATGGATATCGCAGCTATATCTGAAAGCTTAGGTTCTCAGAAGAAGAAACCTGGAACATGGCATAACAGCCCCCAAAGTGCTACAAATGAGACACACACATATATGTTGCGTGTGTATACAGTCACAGAATTGCCAGCCTAACGTTACAGTTTGCAAAGCGAAACGAACAAATTCTGTTTCAAATTAAGCAGGGAAACAAACACTTCACTTTCAGAAAAATGTCTCAAACAAATAATGAAGAATCCTGGGAAAAGGGCACAGCCTGGGAGACATGTGTCTTAGGAAAACCAGGCACTACTTAGAGGAACACAGATAATTACTGCTCATTACAAAGAAGGGAGTGAAGAAACAGCCTGTACTGAAGTTCATGTACTTAACTCAATAGCTTTCCACAGAATGGTGCAAAATACACAGCTGTGCTGAAGGAAGGCAAATAGCTTAACCAGAAGCCTGCTGGCTAGAACCTACAAGATTGACGATAGGAAGAAGCCTATTTGCCATCACCACTATTCTTCAAAGCTCTGAGGCACTGCTTACAACAAAAGGGCACTTTTTACGGAGGTTTTGGAGCATTATTTGTGAGCTCATAATCCCATCAGAGGCAACACTGATTTCAAAGTAATCAAAGCAGTGTGTTCCCTCTTACCGGAATATTCACTTAATATTACAGCAGAGCTATCTAAATGAAAATCATTTCAGTTGATTAATCCATTGCATTTTTAGCCACTTAATTAATTGAATTAATTTAAAAAGAAAACTCGGAGAGGTATGACAAAATTTACAAGTGAGTATATGAAAACAGCTATGCACAATATGAAGGAAAAGTGGTCTTTATGTTACATTAATCCAAGGCATACCCCCAAAGCAATGAACTGTGGCACTGTGGTGATGGTGGATCACACAGCCAATTAGCCAAGGTTTCAGTTGACCAAGTTCTCGCTCTGATAAAATCACTTTTCCCCCTTAAGGCTCATGTCTAGCTGCAACTCAAACCTTCAGGCCACTCTGGGGTCTCCAGCAAGATCAGATGATAGGCAGTCCTCCTCCATCTTTTCACTAAATCACCAGAAATGAGCCAGTAAGCCTTTTCCTTTCATTGCCTTTCACGATATCTAGGTTTTCAAGTGCGTTAGGATTTCCTCTTATTGTATGGCTTAATCCCTTACCTGTTCTTCTTGCCTTATTCTAGATCTTCAGAAATCACCTGTATGGCATAAGGAAAGTAATTTTAAAAATGCCTTCAGATCAGCACTGCCAGGAAGATTTGACTCTTTTGGACCTATATTCAGACGTTCATCATATGTTGGCTAGAAACATACACAGTTTTCAGCTCACCAATACCGATGTACTCCCAGACACTTCTGCTCTGATCTGACAGAACCCAGAACTGCATGGGCAGCAGAGGAATGTGGGGTTCTGCCTGAAAACTTTTCTTTGTTCTCCCCATATCACACTTTGATTCACTGTGGATCACAAGAAGACTTCAATTGGACCCTCACTCTATTCCACCATGCTTGCAAACGTGTCCCATAAGCTACTCATACTGATAGCAAGGACTACTCTATCATATCAGAGAAATAGCTGGGTTAGTCTAATTTGAATAGTCCAGCAAGGTAGTTAATAGCACATGGAGACAAACACGAGAAGGGTTGGTGGCATGAGCTTCTGTAGACACATCTACTTCTTCAGATGCTGGGGGGCCCAATGGGGACGTCTACTTCTTCAGATGCTGGGGGGCCCAATGGGCACGTCTACTTCTTCAGATGCTAGGGGGCCCAATGGGCACGTCTACTTCTTCAGATGCTAGGCGGCCCAATGGGCACGTCTACTTCTTCAGATGCTGGGGGGCCCAATGGGAACGTCTACTTCTTCAGATTCTAGGGGGCTCAATGGGCACATCGGCTTCTTCAGATGTAGAACTAGACGTGTCTACGAAAGCTCATGCCACTAACCCTTCTCCTGTTAGTCTCCAAGTGCTACTAACTACATTGCTTGACTGCTCCATCTTAGTTACGAATGTCAGGTTGTTAAAGGTAACAAAGGTGCACATAATCTATGGTGCTTCCGTGACGATCCTGTGACTTTACCTAAGAAACACCTAACAAAGTTTATTTTAAAAATACACTAACCAGATGCCTTCAAGAGAGGAGAAGAAAGATGATGCGAGCTGAATAGAATGCAATAATCTTATGAGAAAGCAAAATGTTTTTTATCAGAGCAAAGGAGCAGACAGTGCTAAGATTACAGATGTTTGGCTTCCAAGACAGGACCAATGGCAAACTAATGAGATCCTGGCTGAGGAGGCTGCAGGTGTCTAGATATACAGCCCAAATCTTTCTTAGCAGCTTTTTAATACAACAATGACGCAAATACTTCACAATACTGTTTACCTTAAGATGGGAGAACCCATAGGTTTAATCATAGAGATTTTAAATCAGAGGCAGGCAGATAGAACACTGCTTTTTGTCACTGTTTTGGTAGCACAAGGAATTGTAAAATTAACCACAATTGTTCCTATCAAATTAAATGACTGGACTAATCTATAATTTAAAAATTACTTCACTCACAGAGAGGGCTGTAATTACGCTCCAGGGAACAACTTAAATGGTATTTGAAGCATTCCTTTCTTTAACTGCCAGAAGACTAAGAAAATGTCACGTCTTTCACTTGGCAATATACGCAGGTGGTTCCTGACCTACCTGTATCGTTGGAGTATGCTGAACACAAAAGACTTTGCCTGAGTTAAGGCATTTTGTGATTAATATGATGCAATCCTGGGATATTGACAAGGTTACAAACACCGGTGTCAATAAAGTATCTTTCGTGGCCCTTGGATTCGCAGATAAGCCTGTGTTTTGTCAAGATCCTGCAGGCAGGTATGCCTTTAACATCACCTGTTGCTGCAAGTAAAGGCCTGTGGATGAGGGTGGTGCTTGTAATGGCAGCCCTAGAAAATAAACAGAGCATCATGTCTCCCCCTCACTCCTGAAAGCCACCCACAGAAAGACAGAAACATGCTAACGTTGTGATGCTCCTTCATCCCTAACCACACTGACAGCAAACTGTCCGCTGTTTCTTCAATTCTAGGCTTCGTCACTGAATCTATCCCGCCCTTGTTCACCTGACAGAAAGAAACATCTCTCTATCTTATCATTTGGGCCACAACACATTATATCTCTGGCCACCCATGGATTTGACATTTCCAGCAGGATCTGAGGACCATGGACTGTTTGTTCATGCCCTTAAAGCACCAAAGAAGGAATTTAGCTTTGTTCAAAAGCTCATGAGTTTTTCTTCAGAAGATACATGCTAAAACTAGGTCCAGGGATTCAAAAATGAGCCTCAATAAACTCAGAAGGACTTAATGCAGTGGAAATATACACAGAATCAAACCATGAGCTATCTTACGCACACTGTCTCTCTGAAGAGCCCCTTTTGTTAGGTTTCAACATAGCCTCGGTGTATATCACAGTGTATATCAGTGTATATTTTCTTTTACATGCTGACACCTGTGCATAATGCATCCCTTTACCTGTACATTGCTTGAGTTGCTGCTGCTGCTGCTCTTTGTTAATCACCAACCCACATTAAAGTACCATTCATTGAATTAACTGGTCCACACTGCAGCCTTCCTACCAGGAAGTCCAGGTTTGTGGCTGAATGGGTAAAGAAAACTTCTATGTGCTCTTTGCAGAAAGGGTGGACCACAAAGCTGCAATTGACTTCCATATGCCTCCATGCGATCCTTGCCCAGTCACAACAATGTTAACTTGTGGAACCCTAATGCTGGTAATGACGCATTTTATAAATACAGATTTAATTTTGAATCACACTCTGTATTCTCATAATCTGTTCAATTTATCTTTTACACTCTCTGTTTTCTCCATTTCCCACAAATCTAACATAATCCTTAAATTGCAACAGGCAGGACGTCTACTTCTTCAGATACTAGGGGGACCAATGGGCACATCTACTTCTTCGGATACTAGGAGCCCAATGCTAGGGGACCCAATGTGTCTACAAAAACTCATGCCACCAACCCTTGTCCTGTTAGTCTCCAAGTGATACTAACTACCTTGCTGGACTTTTCAAATTAGACTAACACAGCTATTTCTCTGATATATCTATGGTTATTCACATTTTCTATGCTTTCAGATGTGCAAGGCTTAATGAAAAGTTGTGTTTATTTCAAACAGAAGCTAGACTGTTGCATATCACAAAACTTTTCAAATAAAGTGAACTATGCCCATTAAAGCATCAAATGTTCTGGATAATATTACATGAAGCACCGATCAGTGTACAGATAAGCTTGTCTCTTTCAATTTGCTTATATTTCCCATTTCTATGAAGAGCTGGTATTTAGAGGACATGGTATGCAGCTGTTATTTGCCATCACCTTTTAAAAAGCAGGGATGAATGTCAAAACATTCAGTTTGATTCAAATATTTAGAATCCGAATGCAACAAAACCCGATTTGAATCTAATACATTCGAATCTATTCTTTTGAGTGTTAGATTCGAATTTGAAGATACGAATGTCGACCACATTCACATGCATTATACATATCTGTGCACATTTCGTATGCACCCTGTTTTATCCTGTATGCATCCCGTTTTCGTACTGTATTATAAGTGCAAATGCATACCAATATGTATGATATTTGTACAGATATGTATGCAATACATACATGTCTGTACATTCAAATCATTTGAATGAATGCTTTGGAGCATTTGAAATTTGTTCGAATGTTTAAATTCAAATGTAATGACATTCTATTCGAATTCAAATGTCCACATTCGATCGAATTCCGAATGTTTAGAACATTCATGCGCATCCCTATTAAGAAGAAGATTTTTCTTCTTAAAAAACACAAAAACTTACTAATTTCTCCAGTTGCATAAACACATGCTACGGGTTTGGAAACAAACACCTCCTAGGCTACATTCACAACTAAGCTTTAATCCAGCTTCAGGCCACTTTCAGAATAAGTAAAGCAACCTTCAGCATTATCTAACTCAGAAGGCCCACCTTTGAGTTAGATAATGTGGAAAGAAAATGACTGCTCATTTTGCCGCTGCGTTTTTATTCTGAAAGTGGACTGAAGCTGAAATAAAAAGTAGGTGTGAACATAGCCCTAATGGATCATCACAGGCAGAATTTGTCTCAGGCCCTTTCTGCACTGGGCTTTATTTCAGATTCTATCCAAGAATAGGAGGGACCTGCCATCTGCATCCTGGTGCAGACTATGGCAGATCTTCCCAGGTCCTTCTGTAGTCCGCACTAGCGTGCAGACAGCAGGTCCCTATTCCTGGATATTATACAAAATAACGTCCATTGCAGAAAGGGCCTCAAGATATATTGCTGAAATTCAAAGTTGCAAGTGTCTTCATTCCTGCATGAAGACACTTGCAACTTTGGTTAAGTACCTTGGTTGCATCTTCTCTTATGACACTAGAAAGAAGAAACCATTTGGAGGTTTGCACAGCTATAAGGGAAGCACTACACGTCTGAACAGAACAGTGTGTGGGAGGAACCTTAGTTATATCTTTTAAAGAACAGAAGTGAATGGAAGGAAACATTACTCCATGGACCAGACAGAATTCTAGAACCTTCTACTCTCTGACCATGCCCTCAAAGAAAGGGAAGTGCAACTCTCATAGAACCTGAATGCCTTTGTGTGCAGCTGGCTCAAAGCAATCCAGCCCTACTCACTTTCTGCTGCACAGGCAACTTTCAAACCCTCTTATGAAAAGCTTGGAACTATTCTGCTTCTATCGGCTGAAAAATTCAAAACATGAGCTTGTCTTATTGGGCGTCCCCCATGGTGAGGATATTGCAAGGCGAAGCTGAGTCCGCCTCGCAAGAGTCCCCATGCAAAGTCCTAGTCAGGGCTACATGAGGGACAAAATCCTCCAAATTATGGGGCAAGAATGGGTTATCCTGGGGGCATGGGGACACTCCTGGGTTAGGATCGCAACATTAGGTGGGGTTTCGCTGTCCTCGCTGCTAATGCTGCAATCGCAACTGCCCCCCTTACCTGAGCGCTTAATCACCCAGGTAAGCCTGACAGCTGCCCTGCAATCAGCTGAGAAACTGTCGGGGTTATAGCAGCTCTCATGTGCACAAGCAGAGCTCCGTTAATGATTAAAAGAGAGATACGAGCAAGGAGCTAATTAATATGCACCTCTTTCCAAGTCTGGAGGTAACAGGCAGCTCAGAGCCTTGGAAGGAGGTGCATATTAATTAGCTCCTTGCCTGGATTTCTCTTTTAATCATTAGCAGAGCTCTGCTTGTGCACATGAGAGCTGCTATAACCCCCTGACAGTTGCTCAGCTGATTGTGGTAAATCAATCCCTTACCTGGGCGATTAAGCACTAAGGTAAGGGGTGTGTGGAGAAAACAGTGGCATCCCAATGCAGGGATTTGCCGTGGTTTTCATGGGGACGGGCTGGTTCGCCTTGAACCCACCCTGTCCTCCACTGCCATGGGGACTCCTTAATGTGAATCTTAATTTGCATTAAGGCTGCTCTGAAGCCACAGAGGATCAGGGGCATCCCCATGGGGATGCACCCATAGAATCAGCTTATTGTAGCACACCACAAAGTTGCTATCACAGTCACCTTCCAGAGAAGCTGTCAGGAGAGAGAAATGGCGATGTGAACGGCCTCAGAGTAAAATGAATTCTTCAAGACCGGGCAATGACTCAGTCGTAGAAACAAAACAAACACTCATGTAAACAGATTCTAGATCAGTCCTCATCCTTCAGTTTACGTCACCTCACGCTGGCCTCCCATTTTGGAGGAAAGAGTCAAAAGAACAAAATAAGAAATGCTCAGGAAGGACACGGCGTACATGTTGCCCTGCAATTCAATGTCTTACTCGTAAACTAGGGCTTGAAGAGGTTAGCAGGGCATCTATGTAATTAATCAGATTGCTCCATTATTTGTCTGGAAACAACAATGAACTGCAAGTTCACCCTTGCACGGTACTGCATCTTTCATCATTTGCAGCCTCAGTAATGGGTGACAGCCCTCAAAGCATAGCATCACATTTAACCTAGCAAAATATTTACCAGGATGCCTTTAAAAATAATAATTGCTACATCTGAAACACTTCAGAGGACTTTAGAGAGGTATGCATTTGTCTTTGAGAAGTTGTCTTATAAATATAGATGGATTGGCTAAAGAAAAAAAGAACAGAGTATTTCAAAGGGTTATTGACAGAAAGCAGGCTCAAGGGCCCTGGGATTTAAGAGTCTTTTTTATGTGGATGAGGAAAACTAAAGTTAGAAACAAGGGGAAAGGAAAGGAAAAAGTGTGAGGACTGCTTGCATAGCAGTAATGTGCTTACTAAATAGAATAGCCCAGAAATACACATAGAAGAACGAATGAATTAAAACCACAAAAACATCTACAGCTGGCCATCTGATTTCAGAAACAAACAAAAAATCAAATCCAGTTTCACAATATTGGAAGAACCTGGTGGTATATCAGCTCCTCAACTTTTGAAGCTTGAACCCTAATTCCAATAATATGTATGAGTCTTCATGTGGAGGTGTCCATCTTGGTTTTCCTGGAGCTCAGCCTTCAACATCAGGCTACAGCAAGAAGACGTGTCTCATCACCCTGACCTTGCAAACTCCACTGAACCTGAGCTCTGGCTGCTATGGGTTTATAAAATATCTTGCAAAATTCCCCAAGTGAATGCCTTTTGCCAGAAAACCTCCTCCTGCTTTGACATTCGCAATCATCTTGAATCTGAGGAGGTGGGACCAAACACAATCACATCACGTGATTGTGTCATAATTTGTTGACATCTCTTTGGGAACTAGTGGGGACTTTGCTAGATCTCAAGAGGCTAAATAAATGGAACCATGTTGGTTTCTCCTTCGACAGCTGCCATTTGTTTAAACATTTCATCATTTATGGTTGTATGTAGGCTTTCATGGCTAGTTTCAATCATATTTGTAGCATTTGGGGGGCTGTTATGCCATGTTCCACGTTTCTTATGTATAGAGGGGTCATTAAAATAAAACATCCACACAGCTTTAACAGGGACCAAGGCCTGTTTCTCAGCAGCATCTGGAAGCCTTTATACAGAAACAAGCAAAACAGAGATTCACATCATAGCTCAGCAACCACACAATCCACCAGTTACTTACTCCCAAGGATTATAGTCATACATAATAAGCAGGAAAGCCTCAACAACCTGCCATTAACACTCCCACCCAAGGAAAATGTGACAGATTACAGCCAGGAAAAGGCAATGCTTCATTAAAAACACAAAGAAAAGAACTGCCAAACAAACAGCACACATCTATAAGCCAGTTTGAGCACTGCGGTTTAATGTACAATTAGTCATGAAGAAGACTTGTGAATGGCAGCACTTTTAAAGTCCCTGAATGCTTTTATGAGGATGCAAACTTTTTATTTGCATAAATTTGTGCCTTTAGCATGTAGCACATGGAATGACATTCCAAACTCTTAGCAGCTGTGCTGCCTGGAACAAATATCTGTTAAAATAGTAACATAAAGTATTTGTGAAACTGAGGAGACAAAGATCTTACCTTGCATATTTAACTAAGGAGATGAATTCTAACATACAAGCATGTATTTTCTTGTTCTCCCTATTTACTATTAATATATTTTGAAATATGCATGAGTTTACACACATGAAATATATATATATATGAATACACACACACGTTCCCAAACACTCTGAAATCTAAAGTGAATCTAGAACTCCAATTAAGGGCTATTAATATCTATGGTTCAGCCAGGTAGTTAGTAGCACTTGGAGACAAATAGGAGAAGGGTGGGTGGCATGAGTTTTAGTAGACACATCTACTTCTTCAGATGCGAGGGGGCCCAATGGGCACGTCTTCTTCATCAGTTGCTAGGGGGCCCAATGGGCACGTCTACTTCTTCAGATGCTAGGGGGCCCAATGGGCACTTCTACTTCCTCAGATGCTAGGGAGCCCAATGGGCACGTCTACTTCTTCAGATGCTAGGGGGCCCAATGGGCACGTCTACTTCCTCAGATGCTAGGGAGCCCAATGGGCACGTCTACTTCCTCAGATGCTAGAGGTCCAATGGGCACGTCCGCTTCTTCAGATGCTAGGGGGGGCAATGGGCACATCTACTTCATCAGATGCTACGGGACCCAATGGGCACGTCTAATCCTTCAGATGCTAGAGGGCCCAATGGGTACATCTACTTTTTCACATGCTAGAAGCCCAATGCTAGGGGACCCAATGTGTCTACAAAAGCTCATGCCACCAACCCTTCTCCTGTTAGTCTCCAAATGCTACTAACTACCTTGCTGGACTTTTCGAATTAGACTAACATGGCTATTTCTCTTATATATTTATGGTTATTCACATTTTCTGTAGTTTCAGATGTGCAAGGCTTAATGAAAAGTTGTGTTTATTTCAAACAGAAGCTAGACTTTTGCATATCACAAAATTTTTCAGTCCTTAGGTCTTTCAAATAACGTGGACTATGTCCGTTAAAGCATCTAATAGTCTGGATAATATTACATGAATAACTGATCAGTGCACAGATAATCTTTGTGAAACATTGAATAAACATTTTCAATTCCAAAAACATCACTGATGCAGAATTTCTAACAAGAGTTTATTTCCCCCAAACAACAACAATATCTAAAACAGCCAACGGAATACCCTGTATATTAAATAAAAATGAGTAGGTGCTGTAACAGTTAATACTGTAAGGGTTTTTGTTTTTTACCTTTTTCAGTGTTTTCAAGTGATGGCAAATCAGGGAAGCCTCATGTCCAGGAGCCGCTTTTCTCCTTTGGTGCTGCAGGTTCCTGCAAGAGATGAAACATGACAACACCTTACATGGATGCAAAAACAGGAGCCCAGTTTACAGTTCCCTCGTAAAGATTAGCAATTCCAGCACAGGTTACTAGAAGCATCTACAAAAAAGGTCTTCTAAGATCTCTGTTAAATTACAAAGGGAGAAATATCAGAGAAATAGCCGTGTTAGTCTAATTCGAAAAGTGCAGCAAGGTAGTTAGTAGCACTTGGAGACTAACAGGAGAAGGATTGGTGGTGTGAACTTTCACAGACACATCTACTTGACTAGGAAAGCTCATGCCACCAACCCTTCTCTTGTTAGTCCCCTAAGGGAGAAGTACTGTATTACCCAAGCCTACCTCTGTTGTTTGTGGTCCCGACCACAGGATCCAGCCACAGTCTGAACCCCAGGCCTCTGAATTTGTACCTTGACTTTTCCTGCCTAGAAAAGCTGCTGTCGTCTCTAGCCCTTCCACCCTGCACAATCAGGCCTTTTCCACACTGCTCCTTAATGTGGAACAACTTCTGAAAGAAGGGACAGTACACCCACACACTAGTGTGGACTAGACCAAGTCCCACCCCCATCATGTTTCACCCACATTGGACAAAGACAGAAATGAGGGAGTTGTTCAAAATGGCGCCCTAGTCTGGCATATTCATAGACCCCGATATGGTGACCTTCAACTGGCCAAAGGAGAGTACACCAGACCACAGGAGTGTGTGCATATGGCACTTACTCATGGTCTGGTAAGCTATGGTGCACAGCCAAAAATGGGTTCACAACAAAAGAGGCCAGGCTGGAAGTTCTAAAGGTCAGGAACTTTTGTTTCCAGTCTTGTTGCCTCTCAGGGCTATCACATGACAGTAGGAAGACCTAGGACAGACTGAGCCACCAAATGTGGCCAGCCCTGTTCCATTCCACTGGCAACCCATCTCAGCTTAATACAGGTTGCAAGTTCCAGGACAGAGTGGCCTGCCCTGTCCTGGAACACTGTATGGAAGTGCAGAAAAGCCAAGAGTAGTGAGCTGATCTTGTCTGGATTCTCCTGACTCTGGCTTTTGAGGTGACCATTGGGTATATTATGGACCATTGCATGTTTCAATTCAACCTTTCCGATCTTTTCAAGACCAGTGCTGCCTGTCAAAAGAATAAACCAACTACTTCAGAGATTAGAACGGTATAGTTCTTTTTAATCTTTTCATGAATGGTGCATTCTTCCCAGAATTACTACTTTTTCTAGGAATTACCAACTTTCAATCTTCAGCGTTTTAAAGAAGATGTAGGCTGGATTAATGCAGTTAATTGCAGAATGTTTGTAAACACAATTATAGTATCCAGATTAAATTTTGGCATTAAATACTTCAGGATACCAGTGCTTTTTTTCCTTTAAGATTCTGCTATCAAACTTCCCTAACCTTTCAGGAGATCAACGTTTCCCAAGAGTACATCAAAATACAACTGATAATGCATGGTTATTTTGCACACTAGTGCATTTTTCATGAACCCTGGACTTGAAATGATAAGGAAAAACGGCACCCGACATGCTTGCTCAGTCATTTGTGCTTCTGGTGTCTACTCATATGGAATCCTACTGTGTTCACCTGCAGATTCAAGCCATCAAGTAGGTATCAATTTCCTAAACTGCAAAGCTAGAAATAAGTTTTAAAAAAAACTTTATCTTTGTAGGAAGCTGTTTCTGAAACTACATGTCAGGAGGAAAGTGTACTGCATTTATATTCCATGTTGTAAAACTTATATCCCCTCCCTGTGCTTTTAGTGCAAACCTATCTATGTTTATACAGAAGTACACAGAGACATTTTCAGGCTTCATGAGCAAAATACATGTGTTCCTTGTAAAACCCAGGATGTCTTCACAATACGTTCAGTCCTGGAGGAACTGACAAATAAAGATACCAAAAGCACATGAAAATACACACACACAGTCTTTTGATTCTAGGACTATGTTTTCAGGACCTGTTCTATTCTGGCAGACCACCTGTTCACACAACAGTAAGTTCTGAACAATATGTTCTAACTGAGAGAAGATATATATGAAACCTTCCATCACAATAGAGGAACACATTAATTTATTCCATGATTTGTCCATCTGTCAGTGTCTGATGTCTCCTGAGTAGTTTTTGCATTATAAGACTGAAAGAACAGTTTTCTGCTGGCTTATCTGGAAATAAGTCCCAACATCTACTGCATTCCTTTCTTCTATATCAATATGGTAATGAAAAGGGATAGTTTAGGCATTGGCAATTTGGGCTCTCAGGTTCCTCATGAAATCCCTAAACTAGAGGCTCCATTTACAGCCTCTATCTTTCATAGCCAATCAGCTGATACCCAACCAGCAAGCTGTCTCTATTACTCATGGGTTTTTTAAATGCAAATTTCATTTAAAATGGAGAGATCATTTCTCACACTCCTGGGTTACCTGTGACCCAAAATAAGAGTTTGGGAAACACAGGGATTTCCTAGCCTTTTTAAGGGAACTAAATCCTTGTAGACAGCAAGAGATTACTGAACTTTATGTTGCTAGCTCCAACTCCTCTATCCAGAAAAAGAATTTCACTTTTCTCCAAAGAAAACCCTCTCTTCAAGGAAAGGACCTTCAAGAAAGAACAAGAGGAGATGCCTAGACCCACTGTTTTTCTATTCGTCTTCCATTCTTCGCTGTGGTCTTTGCAAACATCAGGGCACACGAGCCAATTAGCAAAGGAGAGCTTTAGGCAGCGCATAAGAGACATCAGTGCACAAAATGATATCGCGAGCATTTCTAAAATAAAATCATTAAAATGGCTAGCACAAACGAAATCTATTTTCCGACTTGAAAAATATCTCGTTTATAAAATTCCCCATCTGCTAAGAAAACAGTCTATTCAAAGTAACTGACTCCATGGTGAAGTACGGGAGATACCATCAGGTAGCTTACGAAGGAAGATTGCGTGTCTGTGGTGAACCAGAGGTTGAAAATCTTCCTCATGTTTTGTTTACCTGCCCCCTGTATTCTCCATTAAGAACATCGTGCTTGGATCCCCTTTTGCAAAACGGGTCTCACTGGAATACAGATCATAAAGTGACTTGCCTTTTGCAGGGAGAGAAGGTCCAGGTGACATACAGGGTAGATTTTATTTGGTTAAGGCTGCCCAACTTAGGGAATCCTTCACTGAGCTGAACGGGGTGCTTTATAAGGGTGATGGGGACAAATAACGATGACATATATCCATATTTTGATTTTACTCTTGTATAGCCCCATCTTCACAGCATCGTTATCTCAAATTCAAAACGATTTGAGTCCTCACAGTTCAGAGGGCAGTTCGGCTTAACACGCTTCTTCCGTGTTAAACCATGTTATACCGATTTGAAATAAATCCTGATTTCAACAGGTCTCACTCCGGAACGTGCCCTTCATACGTGTTTCATTTTTTACTGTGTGGACAGTATCGTTTTCCGGGATGAGATTCCGTGTCCAGGCTGTCCCACCCCCAATCGCACTGTAACCAATGGCTTGTCAGTATTCGAGGCACATCATGTTTAGGATTCCCTCCCCCAATAGCTCGCTTCCAAAGATTGATTCCATTGAAAGAATCCAGTCTCGAAACAGCTACTACCTCCAAAGCTACACTGTAGCAAGGTAGCTTAGTAACAATGTTGCAGTTTTCCACAAGTTCTGAACTTTAAAACTTTAAAAGGAAAGGAAAGCCCTGGAGTCTCCGGGGAACTTTCCCAGCCAGAGACACGTTGCCCCCACTCCGCCACTGGCTGCTCCACACGCTCAAGCCCCCTGAACCACCACCACCACCTGGGGGCTTGAGCGTGCAGAATGGCGATCGCCCACTCTCCCCGCTCTCCGATTTCCCTCCCGGCCCCGGGGGGAAGAGCGAGCGAGGAGCCCCCATCGCCCTTCCCGTGGTGGGCACGCTGAGCCCGCCCGCCCTCTCGCCCGCCCCTCGGCTCTCCTCCTCTTCCAGCCTCGCAGCGAGGGAAGAGCAGCCAGCGGCGGCAGTGGCAGAGCGGGGCAAACGCTGCAGCGCCAGGATGGATGGATGGATGGATGGATGCCACCGCTGCCGCCACCGCCGCTGGCTGCTCTTCCCTCAGCACGAGGCTGGAAGAGGAGGAGAGCCGAGGGGTGGGCGGGCTCAGCGTGCCCACCACGGGGAGGGCGAAGGGGGCTCCTCGATGGATGGATGGATGGATGGATGGATGGATGGATGGATGGATGGATGGATGGATGGATGGATGGATGGATGGATGGATGGATGGATGGATGGCTGCTGCTGCTGGTGGGAAGGGGGAGGGGAGAGAATGGGAATCCCCGGCGGAGCATGGATGACGCAAAGGGAAGGGAGGGTGGGATCCTGGGACGGAACACCAATGAGAGAGAGGGGGTGGGCAATGGGTGGGAGGACAGGGCTGCCGTCTGGACTCCCAGGATTGATTCCAATTTAAGGCTGAAATCGTAATGCCACTGAACCGGGTTAACTTGCAAGTTGTGTAAACAGGATTAACCCGGTTCACTTATTTCGATTTCCTTAAACCAAATTAAGGCATCCCATGTGGATGCAGCCTATGTGTTATCTCTGGGTGTTTCATACGATTTTATCCTTGGTACATTTGAAACTTTTTATGGTCAAACGGCTAATCAATAACGTTCATTTCAACTGGTTTCAACCTTTCTGGGTGATTAGCAAAACACTCACCAGCCAGGAACAGCCAGGTCATAGTAATTTCCAACCATTTTTTAAAAATATATTAAGTCAGAAATGGCTTTCAGCTGTACGGTAACTAACTAAATGCTTACTGCATGTCTGTTCAATGCTGACATGCACTTTCAGAGCTAGTAACAAATATATGAACGTCTGGAGACAGAGTACACTAGATAGGTGCATCTCTGTAAGCTAAAGGTGAGGAGGAAGAAAACTACTTGATTCAAGAAAGATTTAATAATATACTCCCAAATATACCAATGTGTTTGAAGACAGCATTCTTCCTTGAGGTAGACTAGGTAACATAAATTAAGAAATCAATATTCTGACTGAATCTAATCTACTCCAGTTTGCCTCAGGAAAAATGTCTTATTCAACAGCTGCATAATTACCTAACAAAAATTCATCCGAATTCACTGGTTACAAAGACACAACAAAGACGCATGCAGATAATACAGATTCCCAAACTTATATGATTGAAATAGATATTTATTGATTAGTCCATAGGTTGCATCAAGGACAGAAAGCTTAACTATGTAAAACAACAACAAAAAACACACAAGATTATAAAACATTTAAAGAAAAAACATCTCCATTTCCGGTACAATCTACCCCAGTTCATTTTAAGTGACCAGTTAAAGAACAACACTCCTATTAATACGCCTCTTTGAGCCCTCCAAGAGATAAAACAGCTTAGCCTTTGAATCCCTGAAGATTCAAATAGTCTCAAATTGCTAATGGAAAGCACCATTAGGCAAGGAGGAAATAATTTACATTTGATTTATTTTTCAAGTCCACTGGGACATCTGGAAACAAGCTCTTTAAATGTGTTCCACACCCAAGACATAAAAGAATGCTCAAGGAAGCTGCACAAAGTTGTAGGATAAAAATTCTTCATCATCTTGTTTGGATCCACAGATGACAATGTGAATGTCCTCTGACTGGTGGTGGGACCAAAGGTCAGAATAAGTAGAGCCAATGACCGATGAAGCACATTGTTTTGTTGGTACCACCAAGTCATGGCCAACTCCTGATTGACTACATGGAGACCTCCAGGAGCACCCTGCTATGCAGTTTTCTTGGCAGAGGAGATGCTGGGTGTTGTAATGAATTGAGGCTCACATGCAGAATGGTTGCCAGGTGAAAGAGTCTGTGTTTTACTGAAGATTTAGGGGCTTTTTATGCCCAGTTACAGAATACATTTCTCAATGTAAATTTCCCCCCCGGTGTGCCCATATTTGGCATCACCGGATAAGATGTTACCATCCTTGAATGCTGTACATTATTTATCATACACAGTGGATGTTTTACAAATGATAAGAGGTGTTATACAAATGATAAGAAGTGTTATGCCTTTTCTGAGACCTTGTTTCAGAGAGATATTAGGAAAGTTACAGTGACCCAGGAATGTACCCTTTGTCCTACTTGCTTTCAGCTTAGCAACTGTGCTTTAGCTGAAATGGGCAAATTGCACCCCCACAGCTGGGGATCGAACCAGGAACCCTTTGCTTTCCAGACAGTTTGCTTGACTACTGAGCTACAACCACTTTCAATGCAACTGTATGGATTGAATAAATGACATGAATGAACAAACTGATAGGGGGCAGCTGCCCCATCTATTTTTTTCTTGGAATAAAAATAGGAGGTAGAATCTACTGCAAAAACCAAGTGGTTCTCTGTAACACTCCTCAAAGAAGAAGAAATCTTTCTAAAGCTTTAAGGAGAAGCATGCTGGGGATTGGGTCTTATAAATAC
This sequence comes from Aspidoscelis tigris stejnegeri, assembly GCA_023333525.1. Lineage (NCBI taxonomy): Eukaryota > Metazoa > Chordata > Lepidosauria > Squamata > Teiidae > Aspidoscelis > Aspidoscelis tigris. The sequence goes on along the minus strand of JALMGA010000001.1, from coordinate 146,968,529 downwards.
CAAAAAGTACCACTCAGTTATCTGAACTGGACAGGATTAAGTTTTAGTTTGTTTTATTTGTTCATTTGTTTGTTTACATTTTTATCCCGCCCTATACCCGGGGGTCTCCGGGCAGGTGGTTAACATCTTGAAACAGGATGAAACTATAATCTGGCAAGAAACTCTTAGGAAAACTTCTTTTTTTTCTTTCTTTTTCTTTTCTTTTCTTTTTTGATCTAAGATGAGCCGGATCTAAGAAATGGGTCTGTCAACTAATCCGGATTTAGTAGATCCAGATCTAAGGAGGTACCTGATGCGTCTCCATAGGCGGTGTAGTACCCAATAGCAATGGGTGCTAGGCATGTTCTCAGTGGAAACGTCAGAGCACCCATGTGGTGATTTCGACTTTACCCACGTTGGGCCTCTCTGTCACCCCATTTTTTGGGGGGAGGGTATGATGCGGGGGGGAGGGGAGCAAACTCTGCTCTGGAGAATCTTCAAATATTGTGGCAAATAGAAATAGCCTAAGCTCTGAAGTCTGTGCCATTCTCTGGAGTTTTCTTCCGAGCTGTCTCTGGAGATCAGGCACCAGCTTCGGGTTTGAGGGCACCCCCTCATGGGTACCCATAGACCCCATTGCCCGATCGCAGAGTGAACACGCACCGTACAATCCAGATTTCATGGCTGAAGACTGGATTGTAGAGGGATCTACAGGACATCCGGATTATAGGTCCTGAAGGACCCATTTAATCCGGATTTCCCTCGTACAGGTGGAAACAAATGTGGCTCTAATGGGGTCTGCAGTGGAAATGGGGTCTTCCTGCTCTGAGCCTAATGTGTCCTTAATGGGTCCCTAATGGGTCCTTAATGGGTCCTTAGTGCTAGTGGGGAAAAAATCCTTGATCTCCTGTAATTACAACTTCTAGTATTTTGTCACTGATGCAGTCATAAATTAAGGACTGAAGAATGCAGACAACCAGTTAAATTATTTTAGCAGTTGTGAATATTTCTGGAGGGAGAAATAGATTTTACAAGCAGTGAATGGGAAGCTGCATCTATCCCTGCAGTTGTCAGAAATGCATGCCAATAGAAATAGCTTCATACTTTCATCTTCATTAATCATTTGAAAATGCAGCATCTCAGTGCAACCGACCTGGTAGTACACAAGAACTTTAATTTCCCAATTATTGTACCTGTGGCTCAGAACAGATAAAGATTAGTTACAGAACTTGCTCTGTGGGCAGCTTAATGTTCTTGTCACCTTACATTGAGTTTTAAATGTGCACAGCATAAAAGAATGTCAAGTGTGATCCAAAGACTTTAGGGTCACGCTCAGGAACTTATTCCAACTCCTGGTGCAGCCGTGATAGGCGTCCAAGAGATGGATGAACGAACAAGGCAAGCTGACACAATACTGTCAGGTGTATTTTTTCTGTCAAAAAGGCCTGAGTGATACTATGCCTTGTTCTTTTTCACAAAATGTGTATTATCTGAGCAGAGAGATGCTCCACTTTCATTAGCATCCGTCTGAGAATTAGGCTACACAAAAGAGTCATCAGGGGAAGGACAAAATAATCAGATAAAGCTCTGTTACTTAATTCATCCTTATCTCCCCACAATATGTTCATTAAATACATAATGAATTTTAGAAGAAGAACCGGCTCTTTAATTGTTAAGAGTAAATCTGCAAATTCTTGCAATGTCAACATTATAACATTCCCAAATTTCTTTAGTTCCACCTAGAAAACACTTTTCTCTACTTTGTTTTTCTCTGTTTTCTAACTCTTCTAATCCTGATATGGTGAGGACTCATTGATAGGGAAGTTCGAGATAAAACCACTGTCATGGACAGATAGTCTGCTGGTAAAGTTTGAATTATAGGCACAGCATCCCTCTCTGCCTCTGGAGACCTATGGCTCAAGAGATCCCGGAATGTTCTGGAGGTTTTCCTTTTGGCACAGGGTTCTATGAATGCAAAGTGAGTGAGTGAGTGAGTGAGTGAGTGAGTGAGTGAGTGAGTGAGTGAGTGAGTGAGTGAGTGAGTGAGTGAGTGAGTGAGTGAGTGAGTGAAGTCATGAGAAGAATGGTATAGTTGGAGTATCCATTTTTGAGCTTTGGCTAGCCACTATCTTTCAGCCCACAATAGGGTTATGGTGAGGACAGGACATTGAGGACGAATCCCATGTGCACTACTCAGAATTTTTTTGAGGAAAGAAATAGGCATCATTGTTAAATTATTGCGTGCTAGGCAGTTGCAGCTGTACTTTAAAGATCTCCACCAAAAACACTGTTTCCTCCTCACAGAAATCAGTATATTTATTAAAACATGCTATTTCTATTGTGATTTTGTGCTAAGAAAGTCATATTCTAACAAAGAGAATCCTTAAAGCTATCACTTCATCTTCTTGGGCATGCCTAGCAAGGTCTTCCAGCCCACACACTTTCAAATGCAGCTATATGAAGAACTAGAGACTTATTATTAAACAAAAAACCCAATCCACAAGTATCCAAATTCCTTGTCATTCAATTATATAACACTTTGAGTATATTTGTAAACAAGATTAAATGAAGGCAGATGTATTAGTACGTGCAGGGAAATGAATATTATTTTGGGATCTGGAAGAAACATGGACTATTCTGGGTTATACAGTGACCTGAATCTGAAATGCCTTGCCTTCCAGGACAGGATATTTGCATTTGTTATGATTGCCAGAGCAAACACAAAAAATAATCCTTACCAACACTCACTATGCAGAAACAGGCAAAAAACAATGCTTCTTTCAAATGTCCACATACCACTGAATGCAACATCTCAAGGCTCACTGAACATCCAATGTACAGCATTACTTTTCTTTATTATGGGTTAGATTGGGACAAAAAGCTGGTAGAATAATTATCTGATTTCTGTGAATAGTGAATCCACCTTGGGGTGGATGAAAAGATCTGTTTGAAAGGCTACTGAATCCAGCTAGAACATCCTGACTAAGGCCACAGTTCCACTGCACACAGAAATCCAGGCTTAAATCCAGATTTATTTAATCAGCATTCACCTCCATTTTTTGGCGTTCCCATTGTAGCCTTATAATGCGGACACTTTCTATTCTTCAGCGCTCAGCAGGGGAGGAGCCTGGCAGAATCCCCTCCCCATTAAGTCAGAAACTGGGCACCATAATACTGTGACTTCGGGGGTGGGGGGGCAATTCTAACCCTACCACCTGTATAAACTTTCCCCCGCATCAGATCATGGAGTCTTTTATTCACCATGATCCTGGAAGGAAGGAAGGAAGGAAGGAAGGAAGGAAGGAAGGAAGGAAGGAAGGAACCCCATCAGCCAGGGGAGAGGGGATGACAAATCAAAGCTTTCATTGGATCAGGGGAAATGGAGGGAACGTCCTTAAAACCATGGTTCTCCATCTCCCAAAAAAGTGTGTGTTTCCATTTGCAAAAAAAAGTGGATTATTTATAAATCCCTCACTGAGGGTTCTTTTGATTTGAATACAGATAACCTGTGTTTCAGGACATTTAATCCCCAGAAACTGCAGATTCATCTGATCCTGTGGGAATTGCCAGCACTGAAAACAAATTCAAAGCTCTTGAAAAGAACAACGGAGAGATGTAATATTATTGTATGGTGTTAATGTATAGGAAGTTCTAAGTTGCTAAAAATTTTCAATAAAAAATAATAAAAAAAAGTTGGATGGGAATGCACCCTAAGAGAGCAGACAGCTCTGAAAAACCCTTAAAATACAAAGAACTAATACGGGCTCCTCCCTGAGATGGGCACCTGGCAGTGGCGGCTGGTGGACTTCAGGGCTGGGTGTTCACAGGCAAGGTGGGGAAGGGTCATGGGGGGGGTGAGGTCACATGGGCGGGGCCTGCTGAGGTCATGTGGGAGGGGCCGCTGAGGTCACATGGGTGGGGCCAAGGTCATGTGGGTGGGGCCAAGGTCACATGGGAGGGGCCAAGGTCACATGGGAGGGGCCAAGGTCATGTGGGAGAGGCTATCAAGGTCACATGGGAGGGGTCCAGGGCCAGAAAGATACAGACCCAGATAAATAAAATAATTTATGCATAGAATTGAACTCATGGAATCAATAACAATATAAACCTGCTTTTTCTGCATGCATGTCCACACTCTAAGTGCCATAGGATTTGCAGCAGAAAAATTGGTAGTGAAAGAATCACAAAACAGCAATAAGAATATGGATCAGACTATAGCCCATCTAGTCCAGCATCATATCACACAGTGCTTCTGGGCATCTCAGGCAGAAGACAAAGACAAAGATAAACCTTCACCCAAAAGATGTACCTGGGCATCCATTCAAGTAGCCATTGATACACCTGTTATCTATGAATTTGTCTACCAACAAGCCACCCAGTCTGGATGCTGTTACCAAGTCTTCTGGCAGCAAATTCCATAGACCCGCTGAGTGAAAAAAACTCCTCCAAATGATGCATTTGGAGGTGCATGTTCTCATTACTACAGCTCCAAAAATAGCCTTGACAGCATCTATTCTCCAGAAATTCTGGTTTTGCTTCTAGGTTGTGAAACTAGTCTGAGTATCTCTGTATTCTGCAGACTCAAGACTATCCGTTAACAATACCACCACCACTCTTTCTGTACCTACCCCATTTCTAATCCTTGTCCTGTTTTTCCTAAGTAGAACTGATAGAATCCCTTCTTTCAAAGAGTATTTGGATTTTGTAGCTTTATGCATAGAACTGCATAAAGCTGCAACATTTATTACGGTGTTAGGCTGTGTTCACACCTGAGTTTTAATCCAGTTTGAGACCACTTTCCAAGTGAGATAATATATCAGCAAAGTGAATAATCATTTTCTGTCCTCTTTATCTAATCTAAAGATGGCTTTTCCAAGTTAGATAATGCAAAAAGAAAACAGCTTGAGATTTTGCTGATGTATTATCTCACTCTGAAAGTGCACTGAAGCTGGATTAAAGCAACAAAAATAACTTCTAGAAAGAGCTTCTTAAATATACAGCAGTGCCCAACTGCCCAGACCTCTTCCAGATTACAGAAACAGCCACAGAAAACCACAATAACACATTCCTCATTGAAGCTTCTTCACAAACTTCAACTCAACAAAAATGAAGCAAGAGAAAAAAAATATAGTCTAAAAATATAGGACAAGAACAAGAACAAGGGCATTGCTAGATATCCATAAACGTTCCTTTCATAAAGCATTCTTTCACATGCTGTTTGTATGCATGCCACTGCTCTTAATACACTGGCATTACAGCCAGGGAACTTTCTTTCCCCAGTTTCAATTGCTTCAATGGCGGGAGGGGAATGGGCAGCAGCAATATAGAGGTAGGTAATGCTTGCTTCCCCCACCTTAACTATCTCTTCTAAGTAAAGCTCCCTGTGGTGCTGAGATTTCATATTGCACAATAGGCAATGGGTCAAGGTATATTTCCATAGCTTATATCACTGAAAAACAGTAATGTTCTTGCAAATTATGGCCTATACAAACAGGATGGACACATGCAATGTAGTGAAATTCAAGGAACCTCGGATTCAAACTTGGCCTACTCTAAAATCCAGACATATCTCATTGTAATCTTCAAGTCATTGCTTCCCATGCCTGTCTTCCCAACACTGAAATCTTTGCAGAAGCAGCAGAAGAGCTGGCTTTTCTACCCTGCTTTTCTCACACATTTAAGGGACTCAAAGCAGCTGACAAACCTTCTGTTCCTCCCCACAACGGATCACCCTGTGAGGAAGGTGGGGCTGTGACTAGCCCAATGTCACCCAGCTGGCTCCATGGAGGAGGGCAGAATCAAACCCTGGTACTCTCAGATAAGAGTCCAGCTCCTCAACCACTTGATCAAATAGACCAAATAGTCCATTACTATTTAAATTTCAGGGCATTAATCCTAGCATCTTCGCAGTATGCATACATACACTGGGTCTAGGAATAAAGAAACATCAAGAGAAGATCTAAACAGAAAATAAGGTTTTTTTTCCTCACAAGAGCAGACAGAAAACACTAGTGATATGGTCAGACTTTGAAAAGTTCACCAAGTAAATATCATCAGGTGAGGTAACCCTGACTTATTCCAAATGAAAGAGCAGGAAGGGAAGGAAGGGAAGAGGGAGGAAGAGGGAGGGGGAAGGAACGGAGGCAAAGCGAAGGAAAGAAAGAAGGGGAGGGGGATGAGAGGGAGGGGGTAAAGAGAAAGAAAGGGAAGGGGAAGGGGTGAGGGAGGGGGTCGCCAGCGTTAACGGGGAGGGGAGGGATGGAATGGGGAAAGAAATAGAAAGAAAGGGAGGGGGAAAGGACGAGAGAGGAGGCCACCAGCGTTAACGGGAAGTCGGCCTCGCTGTTAATCCAGGTTGAAGCGAGCGATGTGAGGCTGGGCTTCCAGTGGCTTCTCTGCTTGTGGGCAGAGGCTGGAAATGGAAGGGGACCACCGCCGCTGTCGCAGCTGCCGCACCGCACCGCTTCCCATCGCCAGGCAAGGCTGGGTTGAGGGGAGCAATGCGAGGTCAGGCTGCCAGTGGCTTCTCCTCGTGGGGAGCGGCTGGCAATAGAAGGGAGCCGCCGCCATCACTGCGCCGCGCCATGCTGGTTCCCGTCGCCGGGCAAGGCCAGGTTGAGGCGAGCGACAGGAGGCTGGGCTGCCAGTGGCTTCTTCACTCGCAAAGGAAGCTCTCTCTCTCTCTCTCTTCCCCCCCCCCCCAACGGCAGGTAGCAGCCTGATTTCTTCTGCCTGCCTTAGGGCAAACTGGGCTCCTTTACTGACAACGCAGGCTGTCTAGAGAGAGAGAGAGAGATTAGAACCGGTCTTCCACATGGCAGCCACGTGGAAAAGGACTACCTACTCCTAGGTAGGGAATGGGGGGGGAAGAAAGGAAGGGATGCGACGCACAGAGCGCAGAGGGAGAGGGGGAAGGTAAGGGGAGATAAAAACCTAAGCTTAGGGGCAAAGGGAGGGAGCAACTTACCTTGGCTTCTTCGCTCCTCCAGTCTCTCCAGAAATGGCGGCGGCAACAGGGCCAGGCGCGCACACACAGGAGAAGGAAGGAGGAGCATATCTTGTTCCACCAATCAGCTTTGTCAGAGCGGCGCTCTCTGGCAGCGCTCATCCAGAGATAAAAAATAATGCGCCTTGAACCAATAGAAGGAGTGGAAAGCTGCTGATGGGTGGAACAAGCTATAATGCATTGTATATGCCCTCAGGGCGCAGGGTGTGCACGCGCCCTCCCGCTCAGAAGGCGGAACCGCGCCTGGCATCTGGACATCTTGTTTGGTATTTTAGGGCTATGAGAGAACTTCCACTGGTGGGAGATGTCCTCTGAAGGGTAGGTCAAGACTAATTTAATTTAAGCACCTTGTGACGACCACGGCCAGCAGCCACCAATTACTAGGCCCCAGCCGGGCGTCCAACTTTCTTCAGTTCGGCCATTATAGCCACGGACTTCAAGTTCTCTTTTAAATAGCAGGTTTCTAGGCCTTTTTCTCCTTCTGAGCCGAGCTCCAACACTTAGGTTACACTATTACTGTCACGTTACTACGACAACTCTTTCCCCCTCCCTTGAGTGTCTGAGCCAGAAACAGGCCCCAAGCAGAGTCTTTAAAACAAATGTAAATGTAACTTTAATGGTTTACACTTCTTAAGTCAGTTCAACTCTAACACAAGCAGTTCACTTTAACTTATTTTCTTAACTCAGGACCCTGCCTAATCCCTATCTGGATTCTCCTCAGGACCTGGATCTGTACTGGCTAACTTCTACCTAAGTCTAGCCCCAGTCACAGAACAACAGCTCTGACAGGAAGGCCCTTTTTATAGTCTCTGCCAGGGTTCCATCCCTTCTGATTGGCTAGTTTCTCTGGGCTGCCCCCCCCCTTTCTTCAATATGCTAATTGAGCTGGGCTCAGCCCCTCCTCATCTGTTCTCTAACCTTCCTGGTCAGTGCCTTTTCCTTTTAGTAAATTATATAATATTTACACACATGTAATCAAAAATACTACAACAGGTGCATTAATCAAGCCTGGGCTCCACACACCTCAAGAAGGCTCAAGAGGCAAGACCTTGGAGATAAACAGCTTAATTGATTTATGTGGGTCCATACTTTTCTTAGTTCTATTTTTTGGATGTGCTACAATGGCTGAAATTCTTTGGATGGTGGTGCTACATCAAATCCATCAGGGTACCTGGAGAAAGTACTCAAAACAAGGCATCTTGATGAGTGTCACTAGGGCCGCATCCTCACAGCATGCGTTATTTCAGTTTAAAGAATTCGAAATAAAAGAAACGGAACAAAGTTGTCCACACGACTTGCAAGTTGATCTGGTTCCGAGAGCATTCTGACTGCAGCCTTAACGCGGAATCAATCCTGGGAGTCCAGACAGCAGCCCTGTCCTCCCGCCATTGCCCACCCCCTCTCTTGTGATTGGTGTTCCGTCCCAGGATCCCACCCTCCCTTCCCTTTGCGTCATCCATGCTCCACCGGGGATCCCCTGCCCGCTTTGCCCCGCTCCGCTGCTGGCTGCTCTTCCCTCGGTGCGAGGCTAGAAGAGGAGGAGAGCCGAGAGAGACGGGCGGCAGTGGGTGTGTTAGGCGGTCCCCACATGGCAGAGGGGAAAATTAGTCCCTAAAGAGAGAGAGGGGAGGGGGAGAGGGCAGCTGGCGATGGGGTGGGGGACTGACTGACTGGCTGCTTGGGGGGGAGCTGGAAGGAAAAAGAGAAGGGGGGAAGAACGGAGCCGCCGCCGATCAGGAACGGGGAGGAACGGAGGAAGCCAAATCGGGGGGGCATGAGGAAGATGAGGATGGGGGGAGAGGGGGCAGCAGCAGCTGGGTGGGGGTGGGGAGGGGAAGGGAGGTGTTGCTAAGGCACCAAGGAAAAGAGTCTTGGGGGGGACTAGCAAAGGGGGTGGTGTCGTCCTTGCACAGACGGGATTTTAAAGTGAGAGAAGCCCCCCTTTCCCAAAAAGAGAGAGGGAGGAAGGAAGGAAGGAGGGGTATCTGAGAAGCCCCCCTTTCCCAGTACAAACACACACAGGCAGCTTTCATGAGAAAATCAGACACTTTTGCTACAGCCTTCACACAGCAGCTACAGTGTATCAGGGAACCCCTTCACTCCCGATTAACAATGTTGCAAATTTCCGCAATTTCAAACCTTTAGACATTTAGAAAGTGAAACAAAGGACCGGGACTTTAAACATTAAAGAGGCATAGGGTGGCTGTGGTGGGGTGTCATTCATTCATATTTTTATCCCACTCTATACACAAGGGTCTCAGTGCGGGTCACAACACATTGGTTTTAATGTGTTCATATTAAACATATTAAAGCCATAACTTTGCCTGAACGTGGGGAGGAAAAAGCTGTTTCTTTAGTCCACCCTCAGAGCCAGAAAACATGAGCAAAGTGACCAGTAATTTTCTTTCCACATTATCTCTCCCAGAGGTGAATTTTACCCTAAAAGAAAACAGCTTGCCACTATGCTGATATATTCTCTCACTCTGAAAGTTGACTGAAAGTGGATTAAACCTTAGGTGTGACCACAGCCTATAATGGATTGAGACCAATAAAAACCAGGACTCAGGAAAGTATGCTTGAAGGGAAGAAAGTCCACAAATGAAACAGATGGACTAGTGGTTAGGGAGCTGGACTCTCATCTGGGAATACCTGGTAACCTTGATTCCACACTCCTCCACAAAGCCAGCTGCGTGACCTAGGGCCAGTCACAGATCTCTGCTGAGCTCTCACAGCCCCACCCACCTCACAGGGTGTCTGTTGTGGGGAGAAGAACAGAAGGTTTGTCAGCTGCTTTGAGTCCCCTTCAATAAGTGAGAAAAGCAGGGTAGAAAAGCCAACTCTTCTTCCTCCATGAAACCTTGGGCTAGTCACAGCTCCCTTCTGAGCTCTCACAGCCGCCCCCACCTCACAGGGACCGAAGCTGGATTAAAACCTTGGCTTGTGGTCACACCTAAGGTTTAATCCAGCTTCACTCCACCTTCAGAGTGAGAGAACACATCAGCAAAGTGACCAGTAGTTTTCTTTCCACATTATCTAGTGTAAAGGTGGATTTTCTGAGTTATTAACCCTGAAAGAAAACCAGCTTGTCAGTTTGCTGGTGTATTCTCTCACTCTGAAAGTGAACTGAAACTGGATTAAACCTTAGGTGTGACCACAGGCAGAGGCAAAGTAGCCTCTGAAGGGGGCTCAAAGCGGTTGACAAACCTTCTGTTCTCACCCTTCAGGGGACTCAAAGCGGCTGACAAGCCTTCTCACCCTTAAGGGGGCTCAAAGCGACTGACAAACCGGTTCTCACCCTTAAGGGGGCTCAAAGCAGCTGACAAACCTCCCATTCTTCTCCTCACAACAGAACAGCGCGGGGCTTATCCAGCACTACGAGGGGTGAATGGCAGGCACCCCCTGCCCGCAGCAGGATGGGGGGTGTCGCTTCATTTCCCCAGCAGCGGTAGGAGACGGAGGCGGTGGTGGAGAAAGGAGCAGCCGTTTTGCCAGTGCTGACATCAGGCTCCTGTAGAGCGGCGGCTGAGGCAAGGCACCGGCCGCACATCCCCTACCGAGGGTGGGTGGCGGTCTGGTGGGGAAGGAGGAGAGAGGTGTCAGATGGATGGCGGGTGGGGGGCGGGTGGGGGGCGCCTGCCGTTCACCCCTCGTACTGCTGGATAAGCCCCACAGCTTTTAAAATACAGGCTCCAGGGCTTTCCTTTCCATTTTAAAGTTCAGAAACTTCAAAGATCTGAAATTGCGCAAAACTGCAACATTGTTTTTAAGGTATGAAGTCCTTACATTGATACAGTGTAGCTTTAAGGACTGGAGCTTTATAGTGGGTGTTTGAGGGTGGATTTTTTTCAATGAAGGAAACCCTAAACATGACGTGCTTCTAATACGTACAGCCATTGGTTACAGTGCTATTGGGGGCGGGACAGCCTTAACACGGAATCTCATCCCGGAACGATACTGTCCACACAGTAAAAAATTAAACACGTGTCAAGGGCATGTTCCGGAGTGAGACCTGTTGAGATCAGGATTTATTTCAAATCGGGATAACGTTGTTTAACACGGAAATACCGTATTAAGCCGAAGTGCCGTCTAAACTGCCCGAACTCAAAACATTTTGAATTCGAGATAACGACGTCGTGGGGATGCGGCCTACTTGAATCTGAGGACGAGACTTTACAGCAGATCCCTAGATGATGAATATGCACTGCGGAGGTTTGAATATTAAATCTCATTCCATAACAATTACAAATTGTCATTATCATCTTCCACTTCAGTAACTATGACTCATTCATGCAATTTTTAAAAGCCACAGTGAAAAAAGTTCCCATCAGAAAGTACAGTGAACATCTGTTGTCTAGGTATTCATTAGTTCTGTCTACCGTAGTTCTGGCTAATTGCCTGGTACTGAACTCAGAGTGTAAAACGAAGGTTGAAGTTGGTGGCAGTGTTAGCAGAAGAGTCTTGCAACAGACTGAGAAAGGAAGAAAAGAATCATCTTTCCCCCAATAATCTTTATTTACTGATGCCTGGTTATCTTTTGTTTGCTTGCAATCCCTGCTTGTGCAACTGATAGGAGAAAGTGTAGTTAATACCTACTCAGTGCTAATATGCTATAGTATGCATGACTGCCTAATTTAATTTATCTTTGATTAAGCCTATTATGTTTGAGATCACTTTACAAAAGAGACTTTTTGCCAGCTGTAAGCTTATTTGAATTGTAATATAAGTTAATAATGTGTGAAATAACTGGTGATGCCTGCTTCTAGATGTTAATTCTAGCAAACGACTTCCTGAGTTAGTGCACATATACAGCTCATCCATTTCTGTGTACTTAGAATGATTGTCGGACATAAATATACAGGAGATGTAAATGAAGTAGGGTTGAATGTAGGTTACTACAGACAGAGTCCCACTGTGTATGAGTTTGGAGGTGTTTTAGTTGGTTGGCCTCTTCAGACTGGAGAGACGCGTTTAAGAGGGGACATGATTGAAGTATATAAAATTATGCATGGTACAGAAAAGGTGGATAGGGAAAATTTCTTTTCTCTATCGCACAACACTAGAACCAGAGGGCATCTATGAAGCTGATGGGTAGGAGAGTCGGATCCGACAAGGGGAAGTATTTCTCCACCCAGAGGGTCATCGGTTTATGGAATGTGCTGCTGGAAGAGGTGGTAACAGCTAAGGAAGGGCTAGACAAATTTATAGATGACAGATGTTTCAATGGGTACCACAATGGATGCCTAGGTACATCTTTCAGGCTGGGGGGGGAGCAGGATGCTTCTAAGGCATTTGCTGGGATTCGAGAGCAGGAAAAGGTTTGTCCTTGTCTCTGCTTGAGATGCCCATGAGCATTTGGTGGGCCACTGTGTGCAGCAGGATGCTGGACTAGATGGGCTCTGGCCTGATCCAGCAGGGCTTCTCTTATGCTCTCATGTTTGAATTAGAAGAGTCCTGGACATCTAATTGTGGTTGCTATTACTCAAGAGCCAACTGATACAGAGCAAAGATTATTCAGTGCCATGTCAAGGTTTTTAGTTAGAACTTTCTAATACCAGCACAGAGCTGTACAGTGTCAGATTTTTAAACTTGTTCTCTAATGTCAGCCATCTAGGTATAGTCACAAGATAGGGTATAAATAAATGAAGTCCTTCAGGTGTAGTTATCCAGAACATACACCTAACACCACACCCTGCTTCCTTTCTGAATAGCAACTTCCCACAGAAGTCCACAGTCCAGGTATAACCATGTTGCCCCTATAAACAATCATCATTCATCAAAATACTTATGAGCTGGAATTCTCCTGAACGACAACCAAGGTTTTACTCATACAAGGAACCCAAACACTGGGCTGCAATGTGTATTCCACTGCACTGGAGTAGAATCATTAACAGACAAGTGTAGACAGGATGAAGTCCAAACAACTGATGCGTTAAGCCTCATCGATTAAAGGAAACCAGAGATCCGAAAGAAAAGCAAACAACCACAAAAACCAACAGCATTTTCATTCATTGATTCTTGCTAGTGTCCAAAGACTGTCTGATCTAAAGAACTGCCAGCCTAAAGATTTTCTGTCCAGAAGATTTCTTATTGTGGGATACTCTAACCTTTTGTTCTTATTGCAATCAATAACCAAAGGTATTGCTCTGCTTTGGGAAACAGAAGACACCTCTAGGTTGTGAAGAGGGGTGCACAGCTCTCAGGACAAATGGAGGACTTCCCACTCTCTTCAAAAGAACACAGTTACACAAAAATAGCAATCTAAAGAGGAAGGAATGGAAAAGGTGTTGGGTCTTTTCTGTACATTTAAAATTTGTAGAACCAGATCAAATAAATAATAAAGAAATACTGGAGTCCACGAATGCAGACAATGCATTTTGAAAATATCAAGGCTTGGAGTGGAGACTGAAGGTAGCCATACTGATCTACCCAAAGGGTGTCCACTTCAAACTTACAAGCAACGGGCCATGTAAATCTGCAAGAGTGAGAAAAGCTAAAAGTGATCATTCCTTCCCTTTTCCTCAAAATGCTTACTTCTCTATACATTAGGAAAGCACTGAAAGCATGTAACCTGTGTGCCCTCTAGTTCACAGAGGTCCATAGTGTGCCACATGACCTTCCCTTTCCCTGTTCCCACAAGGACTAAATCAGCTGCCCCATCAAAACCTCTGTCAAATTTACTCCTCTCTAGCTGCGCTTACATGAGATGGGAAATTATTCTCTTGTTATCAAAATTAAATGGCTCCTTAGCATTATTTCCCCCTTGCCTCATTTTTACCTTTACAATATCAAGGGTTAAGGAAGAATGCTTAAAGTCTTCCCTGGTTATCCATGGGAAATTCTTATTTACCATCAAAAAGAAGCACCCAAATGCAAGATGCTAGTGAGGCATAAATATCAGCCAAATTTGCCTCAATAAATTCTCCTGAGCCTGCAAAAATGTGATGTTAAGTCCAGATTCAGTAGCCTACTAATTCAATATGCTGATGATGTAACAGTTCAGATTGTCTTCTTACAGCTCCTACAGTTAGGTTTCTAAAAAAGTGTGGTAGCAGTTTTTAATCAGTCAGAGAAAGCAAAACTCGCCCAGAAGGAAAGCCAGGAGCACTCTAAATGCCAAGGAATGTATTGTTACTCAGATATTTCCTCCTTGAACTACAATGTGTGAAATGCCCAACCAATGCCACTATGGCAGTGATCAGGCAGCTTCTTCTAATGATAGGAATCGGCATGTGTGAATTTGGGCTCACAGACCTGCTTGGACACATAGGCGCACATAACTCTCAAACATTTCCAGTCACTGAGACGCAGGAAGAATGATGAGGCAAGAATGCTCTCTTCTCACTGTGCCAGGCAGGACGCCATCATCAATATAGCTGCTGAGCCAACTAGTCAAAATGGTCAACAGCTCGGAATGAAGTGCGGATGCCTTTTCAGCCACACATGATGCCACACATTTGTAAAATGACACACAGGGCAATCGTGAGGTGCAGACGGGCCCTTCACTTCCAGAATGGGTCACACCCTAACCCTAACCCTAACTAGTCATAGCTATTCTTGCTGGTCAAATCCCACTTCATTATAGTTACATAGTCCTTCAGGATGCCGTCTCTAAAATCTCATTTCTTAGTTTTAGACACCAAAATAGCGTAGGATAATAAATATTTTTTAAAACGTGGCAGAATCAGAGCAGCCATTAATTCTGTTGAACGTTCAGCATCTTCTTGACTGATCTCTAGGTACTACACATGAGCATATCTCAGATGCCTCTAACTGTTGCAGCTTCTGGTTAGGGAGCTGGACTCTACCCCACAGGGTGTCTGTTGTGGGAAGAATAGAAAGCTTTGTCAGCCGCTTTGAGTCCCCTAAAATGGGCGAGAAAAGTGGAGTAGAAAAGCCAATTCTTCTTCTTCTAGCATCTGCTGGAAGGGTGACAAAAATATATCTTGTAAAGGAGTAGAAGGAGCAGGTTTTGACTCCATACTGTTTGTCAGGACTGGAGATAGTGGGTCAAAAGTGGCTTAAAGGTGGCAGCTGCCACATAGTGGAACCCCCAGTCTATGACTTCCAAAGTGCATTTTCTGTACAGAATAGAGCTGCCACATGCTAGAACACTTTTGAGATGCTTTGTAAAGATGTGTCTTGCTGTTTGCCTCCAAGGTACGTTTGCAGTATCATAGGTTCTGTCATCTTCAAATCTCAGCATTTTGTATGCTTCAATTATTCTGTTTTTGCATGATCAGTTCACAAGTTTAGCTCGGGGACAGCGGGTTTAAGATCAAAATTTCCTTTTGAGTTTCTGTTTCAATCTCAAGTGGCGAGATATGTGTCGAATTTACTTGACAGGAAATAATTATTTACCATGAGAACAAGAGAACCCTTGAAAAGCTAAACCAAAGGGTACTTTCAGGAGCCTGTACTATCTAGTGGAGTCTCAGCCTAGCGAATCCCCGAGGATATTTGCACATTTCCGCTTCACATGGAAAGTATATAAACACAGCATAGTATATATGAAAATGGAGTCTCACTGACTCCCTCACTCACTCCTTGATGGGATCCATTTCCTTAGGACAAAGTCCGCTGCTACTCATTAGAAATTCACAAGCAGGCAGACCTGTGTTCTGGCCTGGCCAACTCTCAGGGATGGTGAGTGCTAAACAAGTTGATTAGCACTTGGAAGTAGGGATGTGAGTGAATTTTTTGTGCTATGTGGAATCTGGACAAATGTGTCCAAATTCCGAGATTCGTGGACAGATCAAATACGGCCCACTAACTACTAAAGCAGCCCTTGCTCAAAACCCGAGTGAAGAAATGACTGTGGCAAGAACCTGGATGATTATTCCTCTCCTCCAAGAAAATGACAACATTTGAAAGCAAATTAAAATACCATATTTTTAAATGGCTTGGAAGCCAAACATCTGAAGGAATGGCTTCTCCCAAATAATCCTGACCAAATGTCAAATAACAGAGACTCTTTCTGTAGTTTCAACAGGCCTGTATTTTAAATGAGTAGCAATATATGGTAAGGTCTTCTCCACAGAGGCCCAGGTTCCCTTCCCCGCTAATTATTACCCATCATGCATATCATTTTAGGTGTTGTCATGATACTATAGATAAGAATCCATATCATGCATGCATAGAACAACATAATCAAAGGACGAACATAAAAGAACATTCTCCCTCCAGAAGTATAGGAGGTGCCATCATTATGCAGTTATCAGGATCTAGTAAGATGCTCACCATTCTCAAACTCTCCTAGACCTTCAAGTTTAAATGTGACCATATCAACCTACATTAAGCCAAACCAACACACTCTATGACACCAACATCCCAAACAAATTAGCATTGTGCATGTGAAGACAGGCAACAAAACTACTGGACAAGGGCCTATCAAGCACCAAGCCAAAAACAAACAAATAATTGACTATTAAATGGCTCCCATAAATGCCTTGCCAACCTGAGGGCGAGTGCCAGCAAACCCAAGAAGGAGCAAGGCAACACCACTTCAAAAGCCCCATTTTGACACACAACATGTGCCATGCATGCAACTCCCCCCCCCCCAGATCAATTTTGGGAGGCTGCAAACCACAGCCATGGGGGGAGTTCACAGCATTTTTGGAAGTCAGATAACCTGCTGCTGGAGGAACTAACAGAAGGATCTCATTTCTAGATTGTGAAATACATTATGGACAATGACCAAAAGGCAGATTCTCTACTATGTTATACACATCCTGGTTTATCCCAGTTTGGTTCTGTCTAAAAGATGTCTGTTCAGTCCAAACCAAGGGCCTGTTCACACTTGGCTTTATTCTAGAATCTATCCCACAATAAGGGCCTGCTGTCCACAAGTCAATGTAGGCTAGAGCAGGCCACAAGTGAGGTATGCAGACAGAGATCCCTATCCTGAGATATAGTTCAGAATATGACCAAGTGTGAACAGGGCCCAAATCAGAGGTATTTAATTGAAACAGGTTAAAGAAAAATGTTTAATCTGAATAGTTCTAAATTGACCCTCGTCTAGTCCTTTTTCCAATGTACTTTGACTCCACTTTTTCTTTTTTAAAAAAAGGCTAGTTTTGCGAAACTGCACAAATCTTTATCCTCACAAATTCTGAATGGGAGTCAAGGGGAAAACTTGCCTTTTGTTGAAAAATTGAAAGGTGGAGGCAAAATGGGACAAGGAGAAAGGCAGGGGCATTAATAGCTTTTTTTAATTAAAAAAGTTCAAATGGTTAACAAACAGTTTTAGGTTCAATCTAGAGCCCATCAGCTTGGTTCTAGATCAAGCTTTGGTTCAGCTGTTCATATCTCTAATCTATGCACCTCTTTTGTAGCGTTTTCCCCAGAAAGTTCCAAGACAACATCACAAGTTGATCAGAAACGACTAACTGTATATGTGTCCATGCCTCAGTTTCCCCAAACAAAGTCTGCTGACCGATATGAGAAAAATGGTGTAATCTTAATTCTGCCTTCTTTAACCCTATAACTCATTGAGTTCAGAGAGTATTGTCACCAGTTATTTCTCCTTTGAGAAAATTAGGTACAAAGATCCCTAAAGCTCCTTCTTTCCTTTAAATTATGCAGAGAACAGACAACAGCAAAGTGTACATATTACGAACACAAACAGCATTATCTGCCAAGGGAGAAACTTCTAGTCAAACACTACAGCATCCAGGTTAGATATATGTGCACAAGGAAAAAAAAGATCCAAAGATACTTGCCTACAATTTTAAATTTCCTATTCTGTTTATTATACACTGGTTGTTTTTTGTTTTGTTTTTTAAGTCACTTAAAGCTAATATTTATTTCTTTGTTTTAGAGTATTCTTCGGGGAAGTGGGATGTATAGCAAACAAAGAATATCTTTCTGCAAGCACAATGGGGATATGTTTGGGCTGTCTCCCATTGCAGATACAGTGTGGTGGCGTTTATGGTCTAAAACCAACCACTCTGAACAGGCAAAAGCACTTTTAAATGCAATGGCATGAGGGGGGCATTACTGGACCCCAAATCAAGCCTGTCACAGCACCCCTGCAACATCCCAGTTCTTGCCAAAGCAAATCCTGCATAATACAATAGATCCTCCAGGCTCAAGACAGCCCCCTAACACGAAAACATATGCAATTAGGATCGCCTTCATCAACTGTCTAAGGATGTAGGCTTTCATGGCTGGATTCAATCTCATTTGTAGAAGTTTTGGGGCTGTTATGCCGTCTTCCAGGTTTCTTCCCTCAACTTGGCAAAGAGCAAAGACCTCTGAAGACGGATATCGCAGCTATATCCGAAAGCTTACATTCTGGAAACATCGAAACAGCCCCAAAATTTCTACAAAACTCTTAAGTCTCTCTTGGTCCTGAAGGTGGCAGATGACCGAGACTAAGTTCTGACATGTTTTTGTTTTTGTTTTAAAGCCCCTCTGAGGCAGCTTCAAGTTAGTCTGTCCCTCCTTTCCCTCCTAGAGAAGGTCCATTAGAGGCTGAATGAGAACACAAGGCTACTGCTTCTAAAGCACTCTTGAGGTGCTCTTTTTGCCACATGTGAATGCAGCCAAAGAGAAAGAGACTTCTCTTTTCTCCCATGGAATCATTACTACCACATGAAAAGTGGACTAGGTGTCTTTTTGGCATCAGCAAAACTCACGTCTTCTGCTATGACAACAAGGATGCTATTAATCAACCCTCTAAAACTGGCTGTATTTAGTCACTCATTAATTATTTGCTAAAAAAGAATAGCATAAAAGTCTGTGAGTTGATGGAAGGAATACTTTCCACTCTTTGACCATCTGTTAGCACCTTCAAAATGGTTCCTCTGGGGGCAAAAATTCTGCTGATTGGGTATAGTTATGTAACAGGAGATGGAAAACCAATGGGAGGCAGCCTGTTTCACATTCATTTTTAAGTCAAATCCAAAATGCACTAAACAAGCAAACGTTAAAGATCTGAGCCTCCGTCTCCTTTGAAATATCTTTCACATTACAGTCTACCCAGACTCAGAGGCCCCAATTCTGTTCTCAGTTCATCTAAACTACAATGCTTGGAAGGAATTTTCTTCTACTCAGTGGCAACTTTGGCATCATTTTGCTGAAAAAAGAAAAAAATTGTTATCACTAATTCTCTGTTTCCTTCCAGGCTTTTTGTGCTTTCCCCATTCATATTGTTGGTGGCGGGTTTTTAAAGTGTTCTTTACATGTTTCTGCACACTGAAAACTGCTCTGTGTTCTCGGATGTGAACAAAGCCCAAGTGCAATATATTAAAAGAAAATCAGCCAGTACAGAAAGCAACAGTGGTGTAAACAAGAGTGTTGAAGGAAATCTCTCCTCATTACCCCTTGCCAGACACGAGTAGATTTCAAGCTAGAGAAAAATGGTTAGTTCTTTTTTTTAAGCTGAGCATGATAGCTGGCAAAACCTATATTCCAGACAAAAAGAAATGATTGTTGTGCAAAAATGTATGGGGTAAGAATAATCTTTATGATCCTAGGTTGTTGCTGTTGTTGTTACAGTTGTATGTTAAGTTGAAATTTTATATTATACAACACAGTAAAGTTGTTAGGCAAACAATAATAAATATTCAATATAGCTTTGATTGTAAAGATATATGTGTGTTTGTGTGTGTGCGTGTTGTAAAATATAAAAACAAGTATATATTTGCAATATTGAAAATAAAATTGAAAATATATATATATTGAAAACCCAAACAAAAAGGGTTTTTTTTCCACTGACCTCTCTTAATCCAGATCTAAGATGATCCAGATCTAAGGAATGGGTCCTTCAGATAATCCGGATCTAGTAGATCCGGATTAAGGGAGGTACCCAATGCGTCCCCACGGGCGGTGCAGCACTCAATAGCAATGGGTGCCAGCCTGCCCACTGTGGAAACAACGGAGCACCCATGCAGTGAATCTGGATTGACCCGTGTGGTGCCGCCCATCCCCCAGTGCGAGCCGACCCCCTCTCTTCACCCCTGTCTTTAAATACTGTAAGGGGCTGTTATAATTTTAGAATCTTGGTAGCATGTTTGGTATTTATATTTCTGGTAGCGTGTCTATATATATTGGTTCTAGACTCGCACCCCACAAAAGGACACCGACAATGTTGAATCCGATTCCCCACTTGCCAGCCTCTATAAACTTCTGGCTGCTGTTTTACTTTAGCTCCTCCCAGCTTCTTTGGTTGATCTCTATAGAGAACTTCGCTACTGTAACCTCTTCTGAGTTAGAATAAGGAAAGCTAGCAGAGACGCTTCAAATGAAAAATAAACTGTTTTTTATTCTTTGTACCTGGAAACACAATAAAAGATCTGAAGAAGAATTCACGTCTGTCAGTTCCAAGCCACACCACTTAGTTCCTTTGCCTCTCAGTTAATCCCAAACTGTACAATTCCTTTCCTTTCTATCCCCTTCTGGCCTATTCTCAGTCTAACCCATCTTCCTCCCCTCAGAACCCAAAAGCAAGGACCTTTCTTTCTTCTAGCAGACGGGTTTTATACCCCTTCTCTAGCCTAAACTTGACGCCTGATTGGTGGAGTGCGCTCCTCCCCCTCCCATTATGCTAATTAGGGAGGCTTTGCCCCTCCTTACCTGTTTAAGCTGTCAGTTTAAACTTTCTTCCTCAAAGCACATTGAATGCGCTTTCATTACACTTTTAAAATTACTTCTCCCAGCACTAAAATTTAGTGTGGGCACCACAACCCGCTTGTCACACCAGGTTTTTGGGGGGATGGGGTGCAGTCTCCATAGGCACTCCGGAGTCTATGGAATCAATGGGGTCTACAGGAAACCTGGATTATAGGTCCTGAAGGACCCATTCAATCTGAATTTCCCTAGAACTGGTGGAAACAAATGTGTCTCTAATGGGGTCTGCAGTGGAAATGGGCTCTTCCTGCTCTGAGCCTAATGGGTGCTTAATGGGTTCCTAATGGGTACCTAATGGGTACTTAGTGCTAGTGGAACCCCCCTCCCCCCATAGATTACAAAGTTCAGTGACCTTTCTACTTTATATCAATCTTTCTGCTTCTGACCATCAGCCTGGAGTATCTGTGTTTAATCTGCAACAACAGCAGGACTCACACCCAAAAGTTATCCTGTCTTAGGTACCATTCAAACATGAGAATGAACCCTTAGGCAAAGTGAATATTTCAAGGTATTAAACAACAGCAATGAAGACTTAGGAAGACGTAATGTCAGCACAGAAGAAAAATGTAGATGGTGTGGTTTTGAGTCATGCAAGGATGCACTAGAAAGCAAGATCGGGGACACAGAGAGAGCGATGGAAAGAATATCATCAAATTTCCCAAATCAAATAAAAAGAACGGATGCCTTTGGGGGATGATTGGATATGAATAGGGAGACACTCTTAATCCTCTAGATAACATGGTGCCTTGTCGTAGAAGGAGAAGGTCTAGAAGCCAAGCCTTTATCAAGGATTATACTTTCGTACCATTTCATATTTCCCCCCCAATGTTGCATCAATGTTCCTAATTGCAAATATCTATCAAGAGGCTGGCCACAGCCCAGTGGTCATAGCACCACCTGGAAAGCAGAGGGTCTGATGCTCAGGATCTCTCCAGAAGAAGATGAAGGTAAACTGCTTCACTATCTACCAAGAAAACTGCACAGAAGTGTCCACAGAGATACTAGCAGTTGGCTTTATCTCAAGGACACTTAACAACAGGAAAGGAGGGCGGAAGGAGGGATTAGTGTTTTCCCCTGGAAAAGTTTTATAAGCCCCTTGGGCCATTCCAAATGGCTACCAAAGCAGAAAGATGTTTTAAAAAGAAAGCATGTGGTTTCATGTTCCTTTAGGCTCTTAAAGAAAAAGAAATCCAACACAGAGATAAGACAATCCAAAGGGAAGCTGCCTTGGGCTGGAACAAAACATTTAAGGGGAAATCTCCTGAACTGAAAAGAGAGAATAACCTGCTTTAACACACAAACTTTCTGAAGGAGACGGAAGATTAACATGATCAGGCGGCATAGTCAATAACTCTTTAGTCCTTATATGGGGCTGATGCACCATACGATAATGTCAACATGTGCATCTGCCCAGGTGTTCAAATCCCCATAAGGGAACAGAACTCAGACACAGGCTGCAGGGATCTGATGAGCTGTAAATACAGCAAAACCGGTCGTATCCTGCCTGGGCCAGTGGTGGTTATGTAACGTAGTCTTCATCCTTGAAAAAGCTGGCCTGACTGGAGAATGTAAAATCATGCATAGTGACCAGGGGGCACTCTATGAAGCGGATGGATAAGAGACTTAGGACTTTCAATGAGACATTTTTTCCTCACCCAGAGGGTCATCAGTCTATGCAATTTAGAAGGGGTGGTGACAGCAATGATCCTGAACAGCTTTAAGAAAGGGTTAGACAAATTCATGGTCAGGTGTATCAACGGCTACTAGAATGGATGCTCAGGTACCAAATCCTGGATGGAAACAGGCAGGATGTCTCTAAAGACCCTATGTAATTAAAGATTTGCCTTCATCTTCTGTTTGAGTATGCCCAGAAACAACTGTTGGGCTACTGTGTGAGACAGGAGACAGGAAACTAGACTAGCACATGTCTATTCTAGAAAATGTTTTATGTCTTGCAGAGAAGATAATTCTCTCTCCATGGGATATTGGCATTTCCTTACACCCAAAAGGAAAAAGTAACTCCTTGTGGCAAAAGACTAAAATAATATTCTAGTTTCACTTTTTGTTGCTTTATCCAATTCCTTGGAATGAGTCAAAATGTGGTGGGAGAAACCTGATACTTCCCATGATTAAAAGAGAACAAATAAAATAAAACACAAGTATTTCCACGCTCATTGGTCTTTCCTTTTTTAATTTTTCAAACAGAAGTTGTTCCTGATGAAGAAACCGGATGTTTACTGGGACAAGAAAGTTTTAGAGATTATATTAGATTATAAACTTTTCAGCACAACTTCTTTATAATAATTCATGGAAAATATATTGTCACAGAGCACAATCCTTTAATATTTACACATTTCACTTGTTAGCAGAAAGTAATAAAGGATAATTGGTTCTTCTGTATTCCCTTGAAAGTAAAAATACAGGAACCATATTAAAAACAACAAGATTTTAGGCTGTATTTTAAGGTATAATGTTAATGATACCATGTCCTCAGTATGAACAGAATAAACAACCATTAAGAACATATTTGTGTCACTAAGAGACAAGAATTCAATTACACCTGGGGATAAGATCTGCTATGTACAATAGTTCCAGATCTGCAATTGCTTCTCTGAAGAAAGCTGCACTTTAAATGATGCTTAGCAACAGATATTGTTCAGTCTGACACTCACATTGATTTGGGCACTTTGCTGAATTTTCCTTTTAAGTACAAAGTGCAGGTTGACAAAGCATGCAGCCCTACAAAAA
Source organism: Aspidoscelis tigris stejnegeri (assembly GCA_023333525.1). Classification (NCBI taxonomy): domain Eukaryota; kingdom Metazoa; phylum Chordata; class Lepidosauria; order Squamata; family Teiidae; genus Aspidoscelis; species Aspidoscelis tigris. The sequence continues at coordinate 146,945,167 of JALMGA010000001.1, read as the reverse complement.
GAAAAAGAGAAGGCTTAGGGCCTGGAAATTCTCCCATTAAATATTAATCCCATCTTGCCTGTGGGGAGAGGGAGAGAGAAGGAAACTGGGTGAGCACCTTCCATCAAGCTCCCAGCATTGACCCCTCCCTCCCAATGTCACCACACAGGCCATGAAAGAGCCATCTTGCCTGTGGGGAATGGAGGAGAAAAAGAAAATAAAAGTATTTTACCATTGCAAGGACACTTTGGTTCCCTGTTCCCTCCCACACCATTTTCCTTTTGTTTCTTGTCTCTTTAGATTGTAAGCCTGAGGGCAGGGACCTGTCTAAGATTAATATAATATTGTAAACCCCCCCCCCGAGACCTTTGGAATAGAAATACAAATAAATAAACAAACAAATCGATCAATCAGGACTTTTGTATCAGACTTGTTCTGCATTTAGATTAGGGTGCATCTCCATGGGCACTTTAATGTGAATTTGATTCGAATTTGGGAAGGAGAGTCCCCATGGCTACTGTAATTAAACTGAATCAAATCTGAATTCGGCACCCAGCGTCCCCAGATTTTATGAGGACTATCCTGGCTAAATCCAGAGGAAAAAGAAGTCCTGATGAAAACTGGGCTCCGTCCCTTTTTGGATCTAAATCCGCTTTATTTCCCCCACATGGTGACAATACCAGGCTATCTGGGGTGGAGGTCTGGCCTTCTGGTCAATGGCAGCCAGCTGTGGGTGGCTTTCTGCAGATGTAAAGCTCGCCCCTCCCTTGCCAGCCTCAGAAAAGGTCTGTGCAGTACCAAAAAGGCAGAAAGGGCTTGTCTTTTTAAAAGGGCTTTAACATTTTCTCTTGAAACATGTATATTTTGAAGAGAGATAATTAGGAAGCCTGAAATACTTTTTTGAAAGTGATACATTTTCAAAATGATACATGTATCACGCTGGGTTAGATGCTGGAAAGGGAGAGGAAAGTGAAAGTAACTTGGCGGTTGAAGTTCCTTCCCTTCACATTTGCTTCAGGGTTTGCAAGCATGGGGAGGGGGGAAATTTGAAAACACTTTTTCTAACGTTCTCTCACAGCTGTGGAAGGGTTTGCATGGGTGTAGATTTAAATGCCCTTTTTTATGTTCGCTTGCAGCTGCAGATGAGTGCACTTTTTGCCAGTAATCTCAAAAGAGGGACATGAAAAAGAAAGTATTAGGCTAGAATTTATTTTTAAAACTTCTGTTTCACTGTTTTTGTTGCAGGCAGGATTTGCATGGAAGGGGGGTAATAGCCCTTTTTTATGTTTTAAAATTGTCCCAAAACTAGGACTAAAAAGCTGCATGGGGACAGCTACATTCGGATTAACTGATGGGCACTCAATCTGGACTAAAAATAGTTCCCGAAGAGACTATTTCAGGACTAAATTTACTGCATGGGGAAGCAGCTAGAGGCAAAATTAAGATAGATTTACAGACATCTCCCAGAATCTCAACATTTGTGTAGGCCTCTAATAGGTTTTAGTAATAAAATCTATTTCTACTGTTAGCATCTCAGGGAATATTCTCAGCATCTCTGCAGAATATCCCAGCAGAGACTCTGAAGTATGGTTCCAGAGCTTTATAAATGATCACATGAAGACAAATGTTCAGCCAAGTATATTCCTATGCATGAATCTTGCTGAAGCGTTCTTTATGAAAAAGCCAGGCTCTTACAAGCATATAAAACTGGGCCAAATTTTTCCCTCTGTCAACTCAATCGATCTTTCTTTTGAAGCAAAGCAGCAAGTGGCCAGAGGGTCTCCTTCCATTTCTCACATTTACTGACATCTTTAGAAGAGGATGACAGTTATTAATGCATGTTATGTAAAACTAGCTCTGCATCAAGACAACACTCTGTCACAAGGATGTCCCTGAAGAACAACCTATTTTTCTTGCTGCTGCCATCGCATCTGCGTCTGTAAACACTGGGGAAAGTGCTACCTCTTCTGGTCAGGTTCCCTGAAGAGCTATTTAGAACCTTCAAGAATGTGGCACAATTAGCACTTCATTCTGAGTCAGATCACGACCGCCGATGAAACAAGTCATTCCATGTGCGTGCGTGTATCTGAATTGCCAAAGGACACATGAAGTCCAAGCAGGAGCCAATTAAGACTTGAAAGACATCTGGGGGAAATATGAAGACAAGCCATCAATTGTTAGCTTGTGGGAAGCCACGAGTCTCAACGAAGAATACTGAGGACAGAAGGTTAGAGCAATCCAACAGAGATTTCCTGACAGGTACCAAAGAACAACAAACTGAATGGGAAGCCATGTGCAAGACACGCTAGTGCAACGTGCCCATACATTCACCTGTCTCCCAGCCATAAGTGTAGATGTAGTGAAAAGACCAATCTTGCTTATTTATCAAACTGTGAAAGGGAGGAAACAGAAAAAAACAAATCTGGGCAAAAAGTCAGCTTATCTTAACACTCTCAACTATGCAAGTGAAAGAGAGGGGAAAAACCTCATTTGGGAGAACACTGATTCCAAGCTAGGCAGTTATGTGCCTGCTAGCTCTGAGGCATGTTAAGAATTCTAGACAAAACAAAGTTACAAACACAGCCTTTCATTTCAGAACAAATAGGATTATCACAGTAACCGCTTGTTATGTGTTTACACACAGCTCTTTCTTTTGATGTCACTATAGGAGAGAGGCCAATGGCTTTTGGTCAGGTATACCTTGCTCTATGAGGAGCAATTTAATTGGATAAATCTGACGATTAAAGCAAACACTTCCATGGCTTGCAAACAGTAGTGAACAATAAGTAGTACTGAACCTTTTCATAGGGACAAATGCAAAGTCCTACATCTTGGTAAGAAAAATGGTGAAATGAATACAGAATGGGAGGAATTAGGCTGAGAAGTAGCACAAGTGAAAAAGATCTGGGTGTCCTGGGTGATCACAGGATAAACATGAGTCAACAATGTGACGCAGCAGCTAAAAAGGTAAACATCATCCTAGGATGCATCAAGAGGAGCATAGAGTCTAGATTATGAGAAGTAATTATTCCTCTTTACTCTACCTTGGTCAGATTTCATCTAGAGTCCTGTGTCCAGTCCTGGGCACCTCAATTTAAAGAAGACATTGATAAACTAGAAAAAGTCCAAAGGAAGGTTATCAAAATGGTGAGTGGTCTGGAAACCATGTCCTATGAGAAAAGGTTGAAGGATCTAGGAATGTTTAGCCTACAGAAGAGGAGACTGAGAGGAGACATGATAGCGGTCTTCAAGTCTCTGAAGGGCTGTCACAGTGCGGAGGGATCATCCCTGTTCTCACTTGTACATGATGGGAAGACTAGAAACAACAGGGAGTCAATACAGATTAGATATTAGGAAAAACTTCCTGACAGTGAGGGCGATCAGTCAGTGGAATAGGTTGCCATGGGAGGTAGTGGGTTCTCCTTTGCTGAAAATGGAGATTCTCATTTGGGCAACAGGAAACAGCTGCACCGGAAATTCAACGTTTCCATTCCTCCAGTTTAGAGGCCTGGAAGGAGCTTTGCATTTAAGGCAGAGCAAGAGGCACATCTATTCAGAAATAGCTCCAATTTCCAATTTTCATTTTTATTTGTACATCGCCTTTCCAAAAGGAAATTTTGCCCAAGGCGGTTTACAATAAACAGAAAAAATACAAAGAGTACAGCAAATCAATACAACCAGTAAAAAATAAATCTCAATAAATAATCATCGCATCAGAGAATACAACAAATCAGTACAACAAGAAGGAAAAAATCGATCACAGTAAATAAGACATCAGTTGTTTTCAGTGGTGCTTGTTACTAGGAAAGTGAGAATAGTTGTGTGTGCAAAAGGCAGAAAATGTTGAGTCAAAACACATCAAAATAGCATGATTAATGTTTTAGGAGATACAAAGATGGAGCATAGAAGTACGAGAGAGTTGTCTTTTCAGAGATGGGAGACATAGAGTATTTCATGGAGCACTTTAGTAAAAATGTCTTAAATTCCCTGGAGCTTTGAAGAAACAGAATTCCAACCAAACAGAAGTGTATGATTTTCACAGAGTGCAAGAATCAGTCGTGTTTCTCAGCTCAAGCATGATGCTGAAGATGCATTTCTTGAAGGTTTGTTTTACAGAATTGTTCCTGTTTGGAGGATTTCTGGGGAATTCCATCTTCTCCATAGTCAGTATGGCAGGCGTTGTCATAGCCTCGGCACTTGGCACAGCTTTTAAAGAGTGTATGTACTGGACTGTATTGACTGTATTAACTTCTATTAGCCTCCACTGTAAACAATGGAAGGACTTTGACAGAGGGATTGCACACAACACGAGCAAGCTGGTGGCCCCACTGAGGGAAAGAAATACATTTTGGCAGGAATACATTTTTTGCATTTGATTTTGAGTCAATTCAAATATTTGATTTGATATTCGAAAATCCAAATTTTTAAAAATCGGATTTGAATCCAGATTATTCTGAGCTGTATTTTCAAAAATCCGATTTGAACCTAATGATATGAATGTCAGCAACATTTGTATCCGCTTTTTGAATTCACGCACATCCCGTTTGCATCCTGTTGTCATCCCATGTTATAAGCGCAAATAGACCCGATATTCGGATGTGATATAAACAGATCTAATTCAGTCAAATTACTGAAAAATCCATATCCGTTTTTCAAAAATCCAAAATCTGTTTGAATTCGAAAGTTTGGATTTTCAAAAATCAGATTCGAATTCAAATGCCAATATTCGTTGAATGTGAATCGGATCTTTGAATTTCTGAACATCCTTGCGCATCCCTTGTGGTGCCACAATGCACATAATTATTATGCAGCAGGTTGTAAAGGTCAGTTAAGTCCTCGCTCAGAAACATATTTAAGATCAGAGACTGGCCAGAGGGAGCATTCAGGTCAAGAGTAAGGTGTGAACGTGTTCCTAAGGAGCTGAATAAATCAACATTCCAGTTCCCATCACTTGAGCTCGGGTTTATTTCTGTCAGAGCTGACAAGCGTCACACTCCAGCTGTAGGAGCCAAAAGCTGGACAATATAGCCGTAGCTATTTTAAGGGACGCATTTCCCCAGGGAAGGCACAGCCAATAACAGGAGTATTATCTCAGACACCTTTCCTACAGAAGTCCTCAGATCACTTTGCAAAGTAAAGCTGCCACATTCCAGCATGAGAATACCGGAATACTTGGCCACCATTCTCTGTCCATGCTGCTGAATTTACTTTTCCACTGAAGGTAAAAGACGTTTGTTTCTTAATTTTTAAAACGATAGTTTACTAAAGAGGTTGGTCCACTGATTTTCTAAAGAATGTAAATAAAATTCTATGTTTCTGACTTTTATCACCTATTTAACAGGGGTTCAGAATGTCTCCACAAAGCTACTACTCCCATTAATAGCTTCTTTCAAGAATGGTTACTGCTGTCTCTCCCCCACACGAAGCCATCAGACAAGGTCATTTACTCCATGAAAACAGCTCTTGCCTGGCCTGACTGGCGCTGCTTAGGCGATTGAAAATCTTCAGCTGAGTTCTCTGGTCTTAACCAGACTTAACACATGTAAAACGCAGGCAGAATTCTACTCACGTTGGCCAGGTGTTTTCTAAATCATTCCCACAAATTCTGAAACACATATAGGGTGTTTTTCCACTGTCAGAAAGTACCCACTTTTGCACCCATTAAGGACCCATTTGGGTGTGAGCCGGATGATCCCATTTCCACCACAACACCCATTTGGGACCCGATTGTTCCGACTGTCGCTGGGGAAATCCAGATCAAATGGGTACTTTCTGGCCTTTAATGCGGATTTTCTGTAGACCCCATTAATGGGGTCTACAATGGGGTCTTCAGGCAGAAAATCCAGATTAAAAGGAGCCTGTTTCCATGCTTGTGCGGCAATGGGGTCTAGAGGAGGCTAGGGGGAGGGGGCACCCATGGGAGGGAGCCCCAAAACCTAAGCTTTGAAGTCATTTCGAAGTCACTTCGAAGTCTGTGCAAAATAGCTCCGTAGCGTCTTTGAAGTCTGTGCTGATCTTCAGAGTGAACTTCGAAGTGACTCCAAAGTGACTCCGAAGTCACTTCGAAGTTCACTCCGAAGATCAGCACAGACTTCAATGGAGCTGTTTTGCGCAGACTTTGAAGTGACTTCAAAATGACTTCGAAGTGACTTCAAAATCACTTCGAAGCCACTTCGGAGATTGCACCCCCTATCCCCCCAAACACCTGGAGTGACAAGCAGACCCCTCATGGGTAGAACCGGATTTCCAAATGGGTGCTCCAGTGTTTCCACGGGAGGGAGGCTAGCACCCATTGCTATTGGGTGCTAGACCACCCATGGAAACACATTGGGTACTTCCCTTAATCTGGATCTTCTAGATCTGGATTAAGGAATGTACCCATTCCTTAGATCCGGATCTTCTTAGATCCGGATTAAAGGAGTGTGGTGGAAAAACACCCATACAGGAGAGATAGAGACAAAAACAATTTTTTTGCATTCAAATTCAATTCAAATCAAAGTCAAAACATTCATTTCGATTCAAATGTTTAGAATCCAAATGCAGCAAAATCCAATTCAAACTATTTGTTCAAATGTTAGATTCGAATCTGAAAATACGAATGTCAAAAATATTCACATTTATTCTGTATTTATGTATTTATTTGTATTTCTATCCTGCCCTATACCCGAAGGTCTCAGGGTTTTTTTTCCAATGTCACTATTAGTACCCATTAAGTACCCATTAATGGGTACAAAAATGTCATTTCGTACCCATTAATGGGTACTTAATGGGTACTTTTAGTGACAGTGGAAAAACACCCAGAGTGGGCAACAATATTCTATTAATCTTAGACAGGTTCCTGCCCTCAGGCTTATGATCTAAATAGACAAGATACAAAAGGAAAATGGTGTGGGAGGGAAGAGGGAAGATACATACAGATACGTATCTGTACATTCGTATCTGTATAAACAAATGCTTCCAATCATTCAAAAAAATGGTTTGGAATATTCAAAATCTGTTCAAATGTTTACATTTGAATGTGTAGACATTCTATTCGAGTTCAAATATCCACATTTGATCAAATTTGATCAAATTTCAAACGTGTGGAACATTAATGCACATCCCTAGTATACGGTTCTTTTTATTTCAAAGATGATTCCTCCCACTTTGAGATTCTTTACACAAGCGTTTAGTAATGCTGTATTCTTATATGTTATTCTGTATGATTAATTGCAATTGTTTTGTAATTGGTTATAAATTAGAATTTAAAAAGAAAGAAAGAAATTATGAGTTTCAGGGCTAGTGGGGGATTAAACTAGCAGCACATGTTTACTGATGTTTGAAAACAGGTCAGCCTCCTAACTGGAGGAAACCAGCCAACCAAGCACCCTGAAGAAGGATTATTTTATTTTCACAGCAGTGCACAGAAAGCGTTTATTTCTATTATTTGGTATTATTCACAAAGAAATCAACAGAGACTTGAAAACTAAGGAAAATGTGTCTCTCTTTCAGCTTATGAAGAAAGAGAAAAGCAGGAGTGCAGAAGTTTTCATCTCAGCTTTAAATATAATTTAGGTACAGGTGCAGTTGAATTATAAATGTGATGACCTATCTACCATTAACAAACAAAAATAATAATGTCTTCAAGCTTAAAATAACCAAAACTGTTCAGCTTGCTGTAATTGCAAAATATTTTTGTAACAATTTGGTTTGCTGCTTCTAATAAAATTTAAATGCTGTTTTAAGAGCTATGATGAAGGTCAGTTGAGCATGGTAGCCATTTAATATGTATAAAGGTGCAATAAGGATTAATCACACAAATACTTTTTTAGTATTAAAAAATTCCTTCTTTCAAAGAAAGTCTTTACAGCCAGTCCAACATTATACATAAAGTGCCATTTTGAAAGGTAAAAATTGGGAATTCACACTTTCAGGATTGGAAACATGATTTTCAAACTTTATAAAAGGGCATACAAAGGCTTCACCCCAAATCCTTTCCTTGGCATAGAATCTACTACTTCTTTTTCTTATCGTATTGCTACTGAATAGCACCCAGTGCTCAAGGGTATGGAAACATGTGGCAAATCACACTTGTGAAACTGCTTACTTCTACAGTGCATCACACACTAGGGCCGTGTTCCCACTTGACATTTTCAATCCAAGTTGGACTTTTAAATCGGGACTCAGGACTGAGTGCACATTCTGGGTGTTCCCATTTCCTTGAGGATAACACGAGCTGAAGCCATATATTCCCATTCCCACACACCTCTCAAATCCCCAGCATGGAGAAACAGGACTTTTTAATCTCCTCCCCTGTGCAACCCCTGCTAAGCCTGCCCTACTCAGAATCAGCTGAGCAAAAGATAAGAGGGCAATCACAAAGCAAACATTCCCTTCACACTCTCGCTCTCCCTTTCAAATTGGAAGCTCTCTCCCCACCGAGAAGGCAGCCCTTTTGTGCTTAAACAGGAGAACAGACAACACAAATTCCCTTTCAAAACAGAGGTTAAGACAGCTCGCACGGGGGAGTTGGGTGGAGAGACAGTACTCTCCCCTTCAGTTTTCCTCTGTTTTCCTCTGTAAAATGCAGGGTTGCAGCTTAGTTTTCCCCTGCTGTGCCAGCCTTGCAACAATGTGTCTCCTGAGGCTTGTGTTTTTAAAAACTATTCCTGCGATTGTATCTCTCCTAATTGCAGTGTATTCAGAGCAGGATGCCAAGGGGGAGGTGGAGACCTTGGCAGCTGTGAAATGCCACCTAAATCTGACATGCATTGGCCTGAAGGATAGATCCTCACCCCAAATAGTCTTTTAGTGTTCCCAAAAGCAAAAAAAAAAATAAAAAAAAAATGCGGGCTGGGCTCCAAAAGGGGACTGACAAAAGTTTTTGGAGGTTTTTCTGCAGATTTTTTTCAGGATAGTCCTCAAAAAGTCCAGGAATAAAAAAATAAATGGAATCTCCTGATCCCGGAAATCGATTCGATTTGGATTTAAACTTGTATGGGAACGAACCCTAAGAATTGTGAAACTGTGTAACAAATCACTACTCAGTTCTTCTACTGCTGCCTTGGCTTCAGCCTGCTACTGTTCCTACTTTAATACAACAGGTAACCGAAGAACTACAGTATATCAAATATATTAAGACTAAGTATTATATACAACTTTGTAAATTAGTTAAAACGATTTAAAAGGTCACACAAAATCTGCTCACCGGTATGTTTTAAATACTCAGATAAATTCAGTGTTCAGTATTTACTGACAAAATAAGTAAAGAAACTTCCACTTCAAATATTCCTTAGACTACGTCTTACTATATAGTTTATACTGTGACAGAACCAGCTAAGAGTAATTATACTAGATCCTGCCTTAACTGACCTAATTTGGATGGTTTGACAGCCATAGCTCTTCCTAGACCAGAATAGCTTGGAGACAGTGGTAGATGCTCAGCTTCCTGCTTAGAAAGCAACCCTTGAAATTAATTTGATATTGGACCTGCTTTGTGAAATGTACTTTTTTGCATTTTGTAGACCAAGGGCCTTTTCCCACTGGGGCTTAGAACCCTTCTAAGACCCCATTAGGAACTCGATTAGTATCAATTGGGAAGGCACTGTCCCTACCTGGACGCCACTGAAGGCCCCATCTGCAAGGTCTCCACAAGGACAGGAGAAATCCAGATTTGATGGGCCTGGATCCATGTGGACCTGATTAAAAATGTCCACAATGGGGTCTTCAGGCATCTTCAAGATCCAGATCTCCAGGAGGACCCCATCTTGAAGATCCAGATCTTTGTGTGGGAAAAGGGGGTGAGTGATAAATCTTGCTGTAACTTGGGCAATGACTACCACAGGTCATGTCTCACTGTGGATCTTTTCAAATTAAGTAATTATTGTTTTATTGAAATTGCTTTATCTATTATGGATGAAGTATTTGCCAATGTATTTTTTTTCTTTGTACACTCAAGCTATTCAAAAAGACAGTTGTGCAAATATAACCAGTCACAATTCTAGAGAATCATCTGTAACTTTTGGCATTTGTGCAGGGACAAGAACAGTCTTATTTACAGTATTTACACTTGTCTTATATGAACTCTGAGCATCTGAAATAGAACTAGAGGATTTATATATTTTTTGTGATTTTAATTCAATCCTTTCTTCATAATTGGTCTTCAATATATCCACTAATTTTTTTTAAAAAATTGAACAATATATTATACTTATTCTGAATTTAGATTACCCTAGAATAGTGGTTCTCAACCTGGGGGTCGGGACCCCTTTGGGGGTCGAATTACCCTTTCAGAGGGGTCGTGACAAGCCTCCTGCCGCCCTTCCCTCCCACCTCCCAGCTGCTCCACCCCCATGGTTGGGGGTCCCCACAACATGAGGAATTCCATTAAGGGGTCGCGGCATTAGGAAGGTTGAGAACCTAGAACTTCATGGTTTGGGGGTTACGTGGTAGTTACATCCACATCACTTCTAGGACATCATTTATCATTTGTAGCCTTAATTTTTATTTTTTGAATCTAATGACTCTAATTTAATTTACATTCATTATATTTGCTCTACTAAGCTTTAATTTCAAAATTACATTTTTATATATTCGACCTTTGTTTTCTTTTTTTTGTTCATTTGTGCTAAATAACATCAAATTGTAAAATTCCCTCATATTTATAATTTTATTTATTAAAAAATCTACCTAAATCTTCATCTCCATTTATCCCGATTTAGCGCTTTTCTTTTGTTTAATTAATAATGCACATTTTCAATTTTGGTTTTCACTGCTACATTCTGATTATATATGTTTGTTTTTAGCAGTTATTCTGTTTCAATTGGTGATCTATATACTTTTGAGTCAACTACACATATAAGATGACTCATTTTTTACCAAATTATTCAATATTATTGACAAAAGTATATAATATTGACAAATACTGGAAGTGAATGGGACTATTCTTTTTCTTCTTATCGTCCTCATCATAACAACAACAGCTAAATCAACAGTGGCAGTCTAGCACTATCAGTGCCAAAGCAAGTTATTTCTAAAACTATATTTGAACAGATGAAGATCACTTTTGTTTAAGGGCACCAAAAAGTTGTTGCTTAGAATCTGATGGCTTTGCTTGAAAGAAGTCATACAAAAATATTCTGATGGGAACATAACCCAAACTAGTCCACACTGATAGAGCTGTGTGTGTGTGTTTTAAGTGGCGCTTTCTGATTTTCTATGTTAATTATCTTATAATTAATGTGAAACACTGTTGTTCTGCTGCTAGACATAAATAGCTTGGCTAGATAGGTAATGATTTATTATGGCTTTATTCTATCTGTATCTGATCAATGATCAAAATAGAACATTCATTCAGTCATCATTTTGAATTGTAAATTTTAAATACGTATGTTAATACTATCAAATTATGTTTGCTATATATGTAAATTCATAGAGGTTGATGCATCTCCTAAAGAGAGCATATCTGATTGAATGTTACAATATTCGTATACTAACATTTGTGTACATAATGAATGTGACAAACATTTGCGCCAATCCCTCATTGGAACCAGTCCCCTAGAATACCTCCAGACTTTGGTTTTATGGTTTAGGTACAGCATTCACTTTGGCTGATGACTTTCAAATTGGGACCAAGAGATGTTCACACACAGCCACAGTATCCCTGCCTGTCCTACTGGAGACCAACAACTGTTGCTAGGATCTAGAAAGGAAAGGCCACGAGAAAGACACATGGCGTGTATGTGTATGCAATGCACATGTAATTACACATCCGTGCTGAGCTTTAAATAATCTTTGCTTCACTTTACAGGAAATTACCAGGGTCTGCTTTATAAAAAGTACAGGCCACGGCAACGTCACTTTTCAAGTGGCACAGTAAGCTCTAATTACTGGAAGTTCATTCCCTTTTGTGCAACTGCCTAATCATAACCGTCAATGCCCGCTCTGCAGAGGCAATTAAGCATGCAGGCACCCTTTACGTTCACCCAAAGGACCTCACAATGAAGGAGTCAACTCTGTTGCCACTCTAGATTCAAACTGTTTTTCTTCTATGAAAGCTACAGTATAGATGTATTAAATCCATCCTCCATGTATTTTTCGTAACAAAGAAAAAATAAAGAGAACTACAGCTCTGATCTGATACAATTTAATGGGTCCCAGATGACACAATTTTTTTAAAAAAATCCACACTGAAAACAGATACTTGTTTTGCAAAAGCTTTCTAAAATCAGCCATCAAATTTATAAGTAATAGCAGTCAGTGCACCTACTCAGTTATTAATCCACATATTCAAAACAGGCTTTCCAGCGCTCATTTTTCACAACACCTTTCCAGATTTTTTTTCCTGTGTGTTTTTGTACTCTTTTGGCCTTATTTTTATGTTTTTTAAGCCACTTTAATCAGTACTTTTACATGTAAGTGTGTGCAAAATACATTTAATATGGGCCCAAGAGGGAACAAAACCCATTAGAACATTCTGAATGTTCCATCAGAACAACTGGATGTCCCAATGGAACTCTGGGAAATTCTGAATGTCCGACTTATATGGAACAATGGCGGATCAATTTTGGGTCCCTGTTCACTATAGGAGGGGGTGTCCATTGGGACTCCATGTGGGTTGGGTGGCTTTGTCACAAGTCACTAATCGATCGATTTGGGAAAGTTTTATTAATTTTTTTTACAATCCCTCAATCAATAGCAAAGAATACTAGTGAACTGTCCATTAGGTTACAGGGGCAAAAGGTGCACTCAAGCTTTTCTCCCATACTAACAAATATCTGATCAATGTGAAATTTCTTTAATGAGTACTCTCTCAAAGGACAGGAAAAGCCTTTCCTTCTCGCTGGAGATGATAATTGCCACCTCTATGGTACATTTGGCTTTGCCTTTTGGCTGCAAAGATCTCTACTTTTTAGATGAAGGCACTCCAAGCAGAAGAAAGAAAGAAGCAGTCATGATAACTGCCCAAACAGGGAAAGAGCTGCTTATTGGCTTTCAGACCCTCCTTGTTTCCAACGAAAGGTGGACGTCAGATCTGTTTCCTCTTTGTGCAGTGATAGAAGTTGTCCTTAAAAGGGGGAGAAAGGGATTTTCCTCCCTCTTTGAGGATCAGGAGCAGGATCCCTCCTGCCCAAATATGAGAGGAAGGGCCATTCTCTTTGCTGGAATAATGTTCACCACCCAGACAACTGTTTGTTGAGAGCAGAGAGGGCAGAGCTACTGAAGAAGAAATGGAACTCTTCACAGCACTGCCCTTCCGTGCCTAAGACAGATGACAGATGACATTTCTTTTCTCTGTCACACAACACTAGAACCAGGGGGCATCTATGAAGCTGATGGGTAGGAGAGTCGGATCCAACAAGGGGAAGGATTTCTTCACCCAGAGGGTCATCGGTCTATGGAATGTGCTGCCAGAAGAGGTGGTGACAGCTACCAGCCTAGGTGGCTTTAAAGAAGGGTTAGACAGATTCATGGATAACAGATATATCAATGGCTACTAGAATGAATGTCTGGGTGCATCTTTTAGGCTCGGGGGGGCACTTCTAAGGCCATTTGCTGGGATTCAAGAGCAGGCAAAGGTTTGTCCTTGTCTCTGCTTGAGATGGCCATGAGCATTTCTTGGGCCACTGTGTGCGACAAGATGCTGGACTAGATGGGCTGTGGCTTGATCCAACAGGGCTTATGTTCCAGTGTTCACCAGAGGCTAACTCAAAAATGGATCCCATTTAATCAGAACTGTTTTATTCTGAACTTGGAACAGCAAGTTCACCAATCCAGGTTCTTGGGAGACAGGCAGGTTTGGCCCTGTTTAGTACTGAGATGGGAAACTATCTAGGAACATCAGGTATTTGGAAACTATCCCAGAAAAAGACAATGCCAAGCCATCACTGTAGTCCTGCAAAGGAAACTACATGGATTTGTCCATTCATTTACCGGGAGATAATCTTAACTTAGTTGCACCTTTATTTCAGAATATACTTCAAGGTCAAATTAGCATCATGAAAAGGGTATAGAAATGAATAAGAATTTAAGGAAGCAGTCGCAAAGCAAGAAAATCAGTAGGCAACTGCATTTTGAAGTAGCTGATTTTGCAGACTGCCTTTGTGGAGTGCTACACTACCTAAGAAGCCATCAAGAGAAAAGTTCCAAGAAACACAATATTTACCCTACTGTCAACTCTGGGGATGAAGAAGAGACCTTGGCCGTTATTCCTTCAGCCAAAGGTAAACAATCTCAATTGGAAGGCTGAAGGTGAAGTCAAGCTCAGTCAGGCCCTGCTTTTAGCTAATGCCTCTGAGATGCTGGATAGAGGATGACAAGGGAGTGGAATATTCCAGAAAGATGAAGGCAGCATACTTTGGAAAGCAGAGGCATCCCTTCCAGCTGTACAGAGAAGTCCGTATTTTACTGGGCCTCAGTCAGGTTCACATTACTAGCAGCAGTACTTCTTGCTTCCTAAATCTTGAGCCTCTGTGCTGCAGTCCTGGCTTGACTCAGAACAAGCTCAGATAAAGACTTTGGCTCATGCTACCTGCTACCTTCCTCTCTAGTGTATTGCTGAAAGGCTGACCTGGTAGGCTGCCAAAAACTTTATTGCCTGGAAGACTTGCTATTGCTCATTATGAAGCATAAAACAACTCATTACTTCATTGGTGACTTGAAGTTGCTTACAAATTTGTGACCAAAAGGGAAATTGGCAGATGGTGGACACTTCAGCATTTGAGGTGAACAAAGAAATCATTTCTATGCTAGAATTATAATTGTTTGAAAGTGGAAACTGAAGATCATATGTGTCAAGACCGCTATGGCTTTACCTCCAGCTTTCCTCTGCAATTAAACAGCATGGTTTCCTAGCAATAAACTTGTTGAATAAAGAATGTCATAGATAAAATGTTCTGGACTTTCATTCCTTGTGATCTGGAAACCTTGCTCTGGAAGATCGTACATATCTTGAAACTCCTTGGATATTAATAAATATTTACTGAGAATATTCATTATGATCTAGAATAAACTTGGTACAAGATGATTGCAATTACAATATAGATAGTCAACGTATATTACTGTGTATAATTCTTTCTGTGGAGATGTACAAAACAAATATACACAGATTTGCATTTTTAATAAACGGTTCAAAAACCTCAAAAGGCATATCCACTTTTCTAAAAGCTTTACAATTAACTTTTAAATGCCAATTATCATTACTATCAATTCATTCTGCAGTCATCTAAGACAACACTGGGGATAGAAACACATTCTGTATATATTTGATTTTTTTTAAAAAGCATCAGCTTCCTCACATTCTTATAGTACCGTATTTTCCGGCGTATAAGACGACTGGGCGTATAAGACGACCCCCAACTTTCCAGTTAAAATATAGAGTTTGGGATATACTCGCCGTATAAGAAGACGACACCCGGAGTATAAGGCAACCCCCGACTTTTGAGAAGATTTTCCTGGGTTAAAAAGTAGTCTTATACGCCAGAAAATACAGTAACTAACTTTGGTCACTTTTTTCTTTCTATTGTACTTGGAGAACTGCTGGCACATGAGGAATATGTGTCCACAATAACAATCCAAATTATCCCATCAAACAGTAATTTCAAAAAGTCATTTCACCCCAAGGTGTTTCTGCAGAACCCACAGAGAATTCCAAGGGAAATCCATTCTCCCCAGCACTGCTATGTAGGCTTTCAAACTATTTTTCTTATTCCTTAGCCGTCAGTGGGAATTGCATTTTTCCTGAGTCGTACAGGGGTGATTTCAGCCTCAATAAGCAAAGCTAAAATGAATGAGGTTAAAAGCAAACAAGTTTTCACTTCCTATATCTAGTGCATCCATTTTACTCAGTGAGTAGAGAAACCACTTACCTGTGTACAGAGAATGATAAACATGTCATTCATAAAATCAGAAAGGTCTGCAACTCCATTCTCCCTTCCTAACCTACTTCTTCTTCCTTCCTCATAATTCTTCTCATACCATCTGCCGCTCACTTCCCTTAGATTTCCCCTGTCCCAATTTTCATGACAACCTTGCATGAAAATCTTCTACAGGCAACTTGCCCCGTTGTGAAATTCCTCTTGGGAACAGTGCACAGATTGCATTTCAAGCCTGCTGGTATTCTAAGCAAAAGAAACTAGTATCTCAGACTTCCAAGTAATAAATTACAGTCATTGGTACCCTACTTCCCACTCATCACAGCTGTTGGCCAGTATGCATGCAATGAGGACTCAATGTTTTATTTATTTTTAACATCTATATCTTGCCTTTCTTCTAAAGAGCTCAAGGTAGCAGTCAGATTTCTCATCCAGCCCAATCTATCTTCACAATGTCCAGCAAGGTAGTTAGTAGTACTTGGAGACTAACAGGAGAATGGTTGGTGGCATGAGCTTTCGTAAACCCGTCTACTTCTTCAGATGCTAGCGGGCCCAGTGGACACGTCTGCTTCTTCAGATGCTAGGGGACCCAATGGACACGTCTGCTTCTTCAGATGCTAGGGGTCCCAATGCGTGTTTTACCGAACCTCATGGGGATGCTTATTCTGGAATTGAACGGCACTATTAAAGTCCGTTGCCACAGACGGACAATAGAGGGACAATAGAGTGTCAAATAAGTTGCTTGGGGATGCAGCCCTTATGAGTCAAAATGCTGCTGATAAATTACAATAGCACTATGCTGGTAGCAGCAGCAACTCTAATAAGGAAGAGCAGAGCATCCACCTTGCCTTTGATCTTCACGAACAATGTTTAGGTCCACAACGTATCAAAATAAGACTTGCAAACATCAAAGACAGAGTGAGAATAATTTAATCAGCCTACAGACATGGTTTTGACAGTCATCGCGGGCCGGAAGAACATTGTGTGAGTGCAACTGCTTTCCGTGCTATTTTGCTGTCAATATGAAAGACCAGTCTTCAAAGTCGGTAGCGGGGACAGTAGTCTGCAGAGATCCAATAACTCTTTTATTGCTCTGGTGCTAAAGCATCATAACAGCACTTAGAGAAGCATGGCAGGAAGGGTGCTCTTCCCCCACACTGAACGCTCAATGCGGTGGCAGTAGGGGTGTGCACAAATGTTTTTATTGCATTCAAATTTGAGGGTGTTTTTCCACTGGCAGAAAGTACCCATTTTTGCACCCATTAAGGACCCATTTGGGTGTGAGCCGGATGATCCCATTTCCACCACGGCACCCATTCGGGACCTGATTGTTTTGACTGTCGTAGGGGAAATCCGGATCTAATGGGTACTTTTTGGCATTTAATCCGGATTTTCTGTAGACCCCATTAATGAGGTCTACGATGGGATCTTCTCCCAGAAAATCTGGATTAAAGGAAGCCTGTTTCCACTGGAATCAGGCAATGGGGTCTAAAGGTGCCTAGGAGGAGGGGATGCACCTATGGGGGGGGAGCCCCAAAGTCTCAGCTTCGGAGTCATTTTGGAGTCATTTCAGAATCATTCCAAAATGACTCCAAAGTCCCTCCGAAGCAATTGCCACGAACTTCAGAGAGGCTCCGGAGCTGTCAGTGCGGTCTGTTCGCTATTAGCGCAGACCGCGCTGACTTCCCTCCGAAGCGATCAGCAGAGACTTCAGAGTCTGGCTGCCGGTCTCTGCTGATTGCTTTGGAAGAACTCCGAGGTCTTGCTGCCGGTCTCGCCGAAGAGATCAGCACTGACTCCGGAGTCTCGCTGCCGATCTCTTCGGAGGGACTTTGGAGGGAAGTCAGCATGGTCTGCGTTAATAGCACACGGACCGCATTGACAGCTCTGGAGCCTCTCCGAAGTCCATGGCATGAAGTTCGGAATGATTCTGAAATGACTCCGAAATGACTCTGAAGCTGGGACTTCGGGGATCGCATCCCCCTGTCCCCAGAGACACCTGGGGTGATGGACCGAGCCCTTGGGAGTCGATCCAGATTCCCGACAGGTGCAAAGGTGTTTCCACGGGAGGGGGGTTAGCACCAATTGCTAATGGATGCTACACCTCCCGTGGAAACACATTGGGTGCTTCCTTAATCCATATCTACTAGATCCGGATTGAGGAATGTACCCATTCCTTAGATCTGGATCTTCTTAGATCCGGATCTAAGGGCTGCAGTGGAAAAACACCCCAAGTCGAATTGAATGTCAAAACATTCAATTTGAATGTTTAAAATCCGAATGCAGCAAAAACCGATTCGAACCCGATACATTCTAATCTATTCGTTCAAAAGTTCGATACGAATTTGAGGATACGAATGTCTACATCGTTCGTATGTGTTATACGTATCTGTACACATTTCGCATGCATCCCATTCTATTTGAATTCACATGTCCATATTCCAACAAATTCAATCTGATTTCGAATGTTTAGAATATTTGTGCGCATCTCTAGGTGGACATCCTGTGCAGACACTGTGCCCTTTCTGTACATTCAAAAGGTCATAAAGGGTCCATGTGGACCCTGCCAATATAGAAACAAATGAATAAATAAGGGAGGGCACAAACACCACATTTATTCCTCACCCCCACCAGCACCTCTATGAGAACAAACTACATAGATCCACTATCCATTCCTGGCAAAGCACGGCAGCAGATGGCAGCTATTAGTTGGCTTAGTTGGAGGTAAATGTTTAAAAACATATCATAACCTAAATCTTCCCTGTTATTTAAACATATCCATTTTTATACTATCTTAAGAATCATGATAAATAACCACTTATTTTTCACTAACACATTTAAACAGAAGATGGTGGTGATGTGGGTGGAATTTTAATCTTGTTTGCCAGACAAACTGTTCATAATTCCATGAATCAAAGTTGAGCATAAATATTTAACTACGTAAGTTACCCTGGAAGTTTCAGGTTATAGGAATAATTGGAAATGGAGAATGTTAGCTTTGTGAAGAAGAAAAAAGTGTGAGCTCTTTTTAAATATGACAGCAGTGTTGCAAAAATATTTAGAATTTCCTTATTGAAACTCCTGTGAGAGATTAATTTGTTTCTGGAATTATGTCCGGTTTATTATTCTGTCAAACCTTAGAAGATTGCATATATTATATTATACTGTGTATATACCACCTTCATAAAAATTATAAGTGAAGGTCAGGGTTAAAAATCCTCATAAAGAGGTTTTTACTAAGAAAACATACTGAAAGATTACACAGATGAATTATCTGCATTAACCCTCTTAAATCAACAGCCTCCACTTATCAGGAGAACGAGTTTACTTTGCACTGCTGTGAGGGGAAAAAACAAAAAACAAAAGATTTTTTTATTTGGACGTTCAGTAATAGGCAAATTAATTAAAACAACTGTTCTGGGGATTTTAATAATTGCAACTCGGAAATCCAGATTCTTTGATTGTTTTATGATGAGATACTTAGAGTTCCCGTGAGCTTGCTAGTCTAAAGCTTGGCTCCTGTTCTTCTCACGCGCCATCCAACACGGCCCTCGTCCGCCCAAGAAGAAAATACTGTTGGATCTTCAACCAAATCGCCTCCCCATGATCAGGTGGATCAGATCAAATCCTGGCTCATGCAGGAAGGCAGCGAATGATAAGGCAGTGGAAGGTGCTTGCTTGAAGCTGGCCTTATGTCTCCAGTGGTGCCACACTTAGGTCCATTCAAGGATTTGTATTCAATAAACAATGCTGATGCTAGGACAGGATCCCTACCAATCACTGCTTTTTCAGCTAAGTGCCTCCCTACTTTAGCAAAGCTGATTTTATTAAAATTCCAGGATTCGCCAGCCCCATCCCTTTTGGGGCATGTTGGAGCACAAGAGATTAGAAAACTGGTTTGCAACAGAGAATACCATACCTTAAAACTGTCTTTCAGTAACAATCAAAAGCCTGCTTCTTTTATAGCAGGATTCTACATCTCACTTTATGCTATCATTCAGTTTCTCAGACTCTACAGTTAATACATAAGCATTCTCAAACACGCTTCCTACTTAAATTTAATATAAAAAGGATTTGAAGTTTTGTTAACATCAAAGGAGCTGTTCTAACAAAGGCCTAAAAACTGAATTTGAGAATCAGAAAAGCTCCTATTTCCTCCAGTATTTCTAATGCAAAGTAACCCAATCCTCAAACCCTTTTTTTTTTCAAAAGGAAACCACAGGAATTTACTCCAGCGTAAGAATTTTGAGGATTGCTGCCTAAAGCGATTAAACTTATTCTCTGATCCAAAAGACTTTAGATTAGTATGCAAACAAGAAAATGTTTGAATAACCCAGGGAAACCTGGCTACTGCTATATTTGTATTGACTCATTAATAAAGCCCTATTGGATGAAAGTTAAGCAGTAAAAATAAAGCAGATATGCTCAGCACAGCATATATTGTCTTGCAAATATGGATCAAGTGTTATTTAATGCAGGCAGTTTTCTTCTGAGGCCAGCGAAATGCAAAAGGCTCAGAACACACACATGTGCTATACAGGTACCCTCAAATGTTCTGGGCTCCAATGTCCATTCACAACAGCAAGCATAGTCTTGCTGGCTTGCCCTGATAAATAGTTGTGTCCATTCAAATAATAATGGATGTCTTAGAATATGCAGACAATATGTAAGCATGTCTAACAAGGTTACTAGCCCTGCTGTTTTCTCTGCAAACTTCATGTATACATGACTTCTCCTCCAAAATGAGACAATCCCAGGAGCTCAAGTGGCCAATCACAGGAGGCTACTTTCTCTCTACAGAGAAAAAAGCAAGGGACCTTTTCTCACTGGACCACTTCTTCTGCACATAGGAAACACCCTGACATTCCTGAAGCATCCCAAGGATCTAACTGTGGACTCCTTAAAAGCAGTCTACACGTAGGTACGCTTGTACCACCAGGAATGGTCCAACAGTGGTAACACTACACTAGGGATCTGCACAAATGTTCTAAACATTCAAAATTCAATTGAATTCAATTGAATGTGGACATTCGAATTCGAATAGAATGACTTCACATTCAAATTTAGACATTCGAACAAATTCTGAATGTTCCAAAACATTCATTTGAATGATTCGATACATTCAAAAGTACCTCGTGGTGCATCATGCCCTTTCCTTACATATATTTAGGAAAGCAGTGAAAACACACCTCTTTACCCTGGCCTTTGGCTGAGATGATTATATTTCCCCTCCCAATACAGATACCACCATTTTAAACATGTTGTGCATTGTTTTGTTGAATTTTTAATGGTCTTTTAACGTATATTCTGTTTTTAATCTGTTGTTTTAATGGTTGTTACCCGCCCAGAGACCTTCGGGTATGAGGCGGGATAGAAATGTAAATAATAAATAAATATATTAGAAACAAATGCACTACACTTTAACTTCCTAGTCAGTTCTTTTAAAATCCTCATGCCTCTTAAAACGGTTTAAAACAAAAACAAAAACAAAATTCAAACACAGATTCTGGCAGTCCCCATTTCAGTGGCTTTAAATTGCTTTAAATTGCTATCAACCCTTCTGCTGTCCCCACCCAAATCACATTAGGGAAAGGGAACCTTTTTCCCCCTCTCTTGTCAGCTGGGGCTTCACCCCCTGCCTGCCAACTGGATCCTGCAATAACATGGCAGAGGGTGGGGAATTGCAGCTCCCCCCTCTCCCTCCTCTCCCCTCCCCGCATGCTTTTGCAAAAGACGTCCTACCAGTCCTGTGCATACACACGCACACACAAACACACACACTCCTTCCTCACCTTCGCTCTCCTACCTCCCCAACGCCAGCAGTACTGGCTGGTATACACTGTTAAAGAAAATTCTGACCACAGTTCAGCTTCAAGCAAATCTCTGTTTATTAAAGATATATCAATACCATGCACGCAGGGAAGGAGCAAAAGTTCCTCCTTTCAATAGTGCTTTTAAAAGTATTAATACAGAAGAGAAACTTTAATAAACGGAGATTTGCTTGAAGCTGAACTGTGGCCAGAACAGTTGGTGCGTTGGCCAGGAATCAGTCAGGTGGATTTATAGATGCCTGCTCTGGTTCAAAGAGCGACGTCCTGGCTAGTTCGGCTCACATAGACTCCAGAATTAGTTAAGTAACTATCGGCCATTTAAGTATTGTTTTTTGGTAAAAAGTTGGAGCACAAAAGGTACCAGGAGCTGGCGATGATCAGCTCGTGACTTAGGAGTCACACACAGACCCAAGGTAAGGTGT
This sequence comes from Aspidoscelis tigris stejnegeri, assembly GCA_023333525.1. Taxonomy (NCBI): domain Eukaryota; kingdom Metazoa; phylum Chordata; class Lepidosauria; order Squamata; family Teiidae; genus Aspidoscelis; species Aspidoscelis tigris. The sequence continues at coordinate 146,923,084 of JALMGA010000001.1, read as the reverse complement.
CAGGTTTGGGTCCAAAAGGACCAGGGGTCTGGCTGCAAAAGGCCACTTCGGCGGGAGAAAGTGCGATGGTAAGGAAACCGCCTGCAGCCTGTGAGAAGGAGAGGTCTATGAGTAGACCAAGGGCCGCTGGCCGGGGTCTGGCTGCAAAAAGGCCGTTACGATGGAGGAGAGGTGACAGAGAAGAAACTCTGCGCGCAGCCTGTGAATAAATAAGGAAGGCAAGAGAAGGAGCCTGTGACCTGGGGTGTTAACATTCCTTGAAGGTTGGTGGGAAACCCTAGAATGGGTGTGTGTGGGGGTGAGAGGGCAAATTGCTGCCCAAGCGATGTGGTATGCATGGAGCTGTCGGACACACAGGCAGGAATCAAGAAGGGCTAGAGGCAGAAGGGAATACATGGTAACAATATAAGAGGAAATTCTGTGGGCACTTTGGGTTTTGTGATAAGCTTGGAGCACATGGGTGCACGTTTGGTGGTTTGCAGTGCCCGTACCCCAGGGTTCCCAAACTCCCAGGGCCTAAAACCACCAAGAAGGGGGAGGCAGTACTCAGGCCCACAGGGTGGAATAAGAATATAGGACTAAGTTTTAAGGATGCAGGTACTGGAATTCAATATTGTATTGGGTTGAATGTTACTGATGATTGTTTGGGTGGCTCGGTTGTGATTGGTGAGTACCAGGTCAAACAGTATAGAAGCCGAGGCGTGGATCATTTGTGTGATTGTTTAAGAGCTAGACCCAGGCCCATAAGGACAAAGGGTCTAGCCAGAAGAAACTGACAAAGAGTTGCCTGCAGTCACTGCAGCAACACACACACACACACACACACACGTAAACTCAGTACTGGTGTTTTTTCGCTTCTCTGCAAATGCAGAAAAGTGAAAAAAGGGCAGCAGAGAAAGAGCTGCATGCCCGCTCACCCGGTTGGCTGCACATACGTGGGCTCAGTCACCGGTGGCGCATGGGAGGAAGGTGCTTCACTCCTTCCCAGGGCTCAGCAAGGCAAAAGAGGTGCCTCCAGTGTGTGCTTCCTGGCAAGGAGAAAGCAAGGGGAAGTGTAAAATGAACCTCTGACATCTTATCAGTGTGAAGTGAGGAGTGGGCGAATTGCTACATCTTATCAGGCTGAATTGTTACTTCTCTGCTGAATATGGATCTGGCCCTTTAACAAATCTGGCAAGGGGCTGGTCCCTGCGCAGGGTGAAAGCCCACCTTTCATATTTGCCCCAATACTGCTATAGCATTCCCACAGCAGTAAGGAAAAGCGTTTTAAAAGCAAAAACGGGGAGAAAAACCTGAAAAAACAGGTGTTTGTTTATTCCAGGTTTTAGCCAAATAATCCACAAAACACGCCCAAAACTGATTGTGAATGGGGACACAGAGAATCCAAACTGTTTCTAAACTGTTTTAAAATGCCAATGGAAACTGGTCCTTACACGGTCAAAATGCTTAGCTACAAACAAAGGCCTGCACAGCAAGTGGTCATATATGGCTTGCTAAGTCCAGCACACATACCCGGTGCTATGTCAGGCCTCTGCTGCCATATCCCACCAAAATACCAGTTTTAAGAACAGCATTTTATTAAAAGGCCCTGTGTTTCTCTCAGTATGCTGGTACATGCAGTGCTTTGCATTGCCTGTGCTGGAATAAGACCAAATAGATCATTGAGTAATTTTTCCGGCAGTCACAGAAAAGATATGAATCCCTGCGTTTGCCCGAGCCCAGCCTGAGGGGCTCCTTCTTTATACTAGGTGTGGGTTTATTAACCATTTTCAGTGGACTTAATAAAAAAAGTTTTTTAAAAAAATCTAGTGAAATTCACGATCCATGCAGCCAAACTAATCGTAGCATACAAATGAAAATATACTGAAAAATTAAATACAAAGGAGGGGTGTTAAGAGAGAAAGAGAATTATTTTGTGATGACTACATAACAGAAAAAGAAATGCTATGCAAGGAAAAATCAGTAATGGAACTTTCCATGAGTCCCAGAAACTAGTAAAATTAAAGTTTCTAAAGGGTGTCTGTTCAATGATTAAGTAATGTCTAGCAAAGTGGAATAAAAATGGTAATAATTGGGCACAATACAGGAATAGGAGTGGAACAAAATAAGAATTAATAATGTTTGTCTTAAGGCAGAGTCTATACTAGCAAAAACTGCAAATACAGAAATTAAAGGCTTGAGGTGTTACATAAGAACATAAGAGAAGCCCTGCTGGATCAGGCCACAGCCCATCTAGTCCAGCGTCACATCGGCACATCAAATGCTCATGGGCATCTCAAACGGAGACAAGGACGAACCTTTGCCTGCTCTCGAATCCCAGCAAATGGCCTTAGAAGCGTCTTGCTTCCCCCACACACACACAGCCTGAAAGGTGTACCTAGGCATTCATTCTAGTAGCCATTGATACATCTGTCATCCATAAATTTGTCTAACCCGAATAATTGAAAAATCTGTCATCCTTACCTTTAAACAATTAAGTCACTGCTAGTTTCTGTCAGATTAATCCAGATTAATTTAATTAGCACTGAGGCTGCATCCCCAAAAGACTTATTTGCCTCTCTGGATTCCCTCTGCTGTCTATTCAAGTGGACTTTAAAAGTGCCGTACACTTCCGGAATAAGCGTCTGCATGAGGCTCAGCAAAACACGCGTTTAAAATGCACTTTCTGTCCCCATGGGAGTGTGTTTTGCTTGTCCGCATCTTTTTCTCCCCGCCGCCTCTCTTGTTGATAGGGTGCCAGCAGGAACGGGGAGGGACTGCGCTCTACGCGGCCACAACCAGGAAGAACCCCCCAACAAGTTCAAAGGAAAAATAGCCATCGGTTCTCTGTTCGTCTCCCAGATCTCTGCCCCCTTAAATGACTTCCCGTGCCGGCAAAGGCAGCAGCTGCAGCCATCGACCACGCGATCGTTTGTTCATTCACTCTCAACACTTTCACAGATCACTGTCAAAATCCACCCGGTAGAGCACCAGTGACTGTAGCAATCCACCACTTCACACCTGATAACAATTACAACAATGTTGCAATTCTGCACTATTCTGGCTCTTTGAAAGTTCTGAGCTTTAGAAAGGGAAGGGAAGGGAAGCTGCTGCAGTTCTGGGAAATCTGTGAATGTGTTACTGCTGTGTGTGCAGGCGGCAATCCCCGCCCATTTTGCCACAGAGCATCCCCAAGGCAAATGCTGCGAGGAAAACCCACAACTTCCAAAAAGAGCACTGAAACTCTTCTTTAAAGTGCACTTTTTGTCGTGGGTTTTCCTCCTTTTCTAGCACTGGAAGCTCATTGAAAAGCCTGGCATGGGAGCGCTCAGAGGCAAAAGAAGATTTTTAGGGGGCTTTAAATTGCTTGGGGACAGGGCCTGTGCTCTGTTTTTTTCTTGTTCCCATTTATAGCTTTTTATGCGGATTTACACATCATACCCTGACTTTATGGGGTGGGGATCCAAACCCTGTAAGCCTGCCCCTGATTAATAGCCATAGCTATGGGGGATGGAGCAAATGGAAACAACCAGCAAGACAGCTCCTCCGAGGAGACAATGTTACTGTGAAGGTAGCAGCTGAGCAAAAGAACAGACATCCAGGGCAAACCAATCCCTCTTTTTCAGATCAGATGCTCCCTGCATTCACTAAAGGAGGAGAAGGGAGGATCATGGTTCCTGCACAGGTTTAAAGAGGGAAGAGGGGATTCTCCCTTCCCTCTTTGCTTTGAATGAGCTGCTTAGAACCGAATGGGGCTAAAAAAAGATTCCCTCTGCAGACTGTCAGATTCTGCCTGCTGTTACAATGTAATGTATCTCTTATAATTACAGTGGCATTCACAAAAGGGGAAATCTATGTTCAAAGATTCAAAACTTATTTTTGATCTCCACATAGAAAAGACAATGGGAACTCTAGCATGGCAGGGATGGCAAGGACAGGGGGCAGACCTTCCCGAGTGAAACCCCATTTAATGGCACCCCCACAATGGTGGCAGGCATTAGCCAGAAGCATATGGGGGGGGACAGCCCAAAAGGCAGATCTCCTGCCCAAATAGTAGGAGCGGGGGGCAGGCTAGCTGGCAAAATGGGACCGAGACCTGTTTTGTGAGGGTTCTTTTCCTGCAGATTTTGGTAATTTAGTCCTTGTAAAGTTCAGAAATAAAAATTTGAATGGAAATGGACGATTCCTAGAACAGACTGGATACAATTTTTTTTTGAATGGGAACGCAGCCTCAGTCAGTGAAACAAGAAGGTTTTACAAGGCCTGGGCTGCACCACACCCCCCACTTCACAGAAGCAAATCTTTCTCCTAAAGATCCCAAAGATGGTTATAATATCTATTTCAAGTTACAGAAGCAGAAGAAATAAACAGTTTATCAAATACAAAATGGTATTATGTAAATGTTTCACTTCATTAATTTAAAAGTGGACGATTTGGAAATGCAAATGTGTGAATGTGTTACTGCTGTGTGTGCAGGCGGCAATCCCCGCCCAAAGAATATTGTTAAACAAATACAGAGAGATAGATTACCAAGAACATTTGAGCGCCGTAGCTGGTCATCCATTTATAAAAGAAAATGCAAAACTTCTCACCTGGCCAGCTCCTCACACAAATTGCACATTCCCAAATATAAGAAGGCTTACACGTGGGTGTGATTTAATGTACTGCCCTCAGCTCTCCTTCAGGGTAGAGTCGAAGGCGTCCGCTACTCTGAAGGTACCTGCCCATGCGGTCTCAACCAAGCAGAAGATGTAGTTCACACAATTCTATGTTGTCTTTTCTACCAGGACGCTTGTGCAAGTCTTATCACGCCCACTGTGTCCCAAATTTTAACTACAGGGAAAGAAAGCTCTCTGAAGTACCTATTCCGAGGCAACCAGAAAACTTCGTCTGCGGCAAAGTTCTGCCTGACAACAGTCAAACCGAGAATAAGTGCAACGTGGACAGTAGATAGGATCGCAGGAAAACAAGAATCATTGTATTTTAAATCCTGAAAGCGGGGGGGGGGGGGCTCAAATTTTACCACCATACTTTTCAATTTAAATTTTTTAATATTATTATTATTTTAACACATTGTAAAAAATTATTTTTATATATATAAAAAATTTTTACAATGTGTTAAAATAATAATATTAAAAAATTTAAATTTATATATATTCCTTTCCTAATTGGCCTATCAAGGTCAAATCGCCTTAGTTGTGATATACAAGGGGTGGAAGGGTTGATATAGATGTAACAACCGAAGAAACGAAAAGTAAGTTTAGTGAAATAGCAAGAACAAAGCATCTGAGAGCAAGAGAATTACTTATGAAACTAGTAACAAAGTTGTGCAAGACTGCTGCACAGCTGGCTTATGTGATTAATAATCTGTCATCTAATTATTGGGGGGGGGGAAGTGGAAGGAAGGGCACGTTCCAGCATATGTGGTAGTGGACATGCCTTAAGATTATACCCTTCTGGAACAGAATCTTTGAAGAGATCAATGATATAATGGAACTGACTATTAATGTGTATCCAGAAACTGCTTTGTTACAGATTTATAGAGAACAAAATATACAAGAAAATAAAAGATACATGTTGAGTCAGTTGCTTAGGGCAGCATTAGCATGAACCAGTCTGGTCTAGTGGTTAGGGAGCCGGACTCTTATCTAGGAACACCGAGTTCGATTCCGCCCTCCCCCATGAAGCCAGCTGGGTGACCTTGGGCTAGTCACAGCTCTCTTCTGAGCTCTCACAGCCCCACCTACCTCACAGGGTGTTCTGTTGTGGGGAGAAGAATAGAAAAGCTTTGTCAGCCACTTTGAATCGCCTGAAATGGGTGAGAAAAGCGGGATAGAAAAGCCAACTCTTCTTCTTCTATAGCTGTATCATGGAAAACAGCAGATAAATGTAAATTAGAAACGTGGTACTATTATACCACGTTGATCAGTTTACATTTGATGCATATAGACAAAAGAAGTTGAAATGTATGGGTGCGAATATAAAAATTTCTGCTGAGATTGCTTGGGAAAGGTTATACTTATATACCACAAGACAAGATAGAAATAACAAACTAATAGATGATGTTAATAAATTTCTTACGAGTCTGGGTTGAATTGAATTGCATTAATTTATTTTCACTTGGGGGGGGAGAAAATAGAAAATTTGTGTTCTGTATTTTATTTTGTAAGAAATTATGTTTTGTAAAATAAGGATCAATAAAAATGTTTTAAAAAATACAAGGGGGAGGAGGGGCTCCAACAAGCACCCTCCACCCTCCCTCGCTAGCATTCAAAAGTAAGTGCAAAGAGCCCACAGCTGCCCACGAGACCAGTCACTCTTACTTAGATGGCAACAGGGTGAAAACTAAGGATTTACTTCACAAAATAAGGATTTATTTCACCAAAAACTAATGCTGCCTATTACAGTCTGATCCTTCCTGAAAGCTTTTGAAGCCACTGCATGCCTGTGGCTTCAGATTTCTTCAGGAACCAGGATTTTAATCGGTCACATTATCACTTGGCAGAACGTTGAGGGAACGAGAAAAGTGAATTAAAAATTCAGCTTTAGGGAGGTTCAATTGGTCCGAATTAAGCTATCCGATCAGAAAAACAGATGGCAAGCTGGGAAAGGCCTGTCTTACCACCACCCCGGCCCACTAAAAGCCATACGAGGGAAGACGCTCCCACAGGACCAAGCAAGGCAGTCAGACCGAATGTTTATCCCATGCATTTATACAATAGTTGGGGAGGGAAACTCAGATTAAAAAATATATTTTCCTCCCAGTTGAAATACTTGTAGTGGCAGGAAAATATTATCTTGATTTGCATAAGCAAACAGATATTAGCAGAAAATATATGCTTAGTGGAGAGGATAAATAAAAGTCATCTGTTCTTTTAAGAAGCATTGATATTATTTACACAGCTTTCACTATTTGGATCTATATCTTTTATTGTTATTTGTTATACTATGATATAAATATATAGGAGCTTTTAAAAAATGTTCCCTGTGCATAATGTGCTCTGAATAGCAATGATCAGAACAAGACAGGTAAATCTTCACTGCACAGCTAAATTGCAGATACCCGAATATTTCTGTGGGATGGTAGGCCAAGCAGAAGCCGATAGCCTGAGTTTAATCACTAACTTCCTGAATAATCCTATATTCGAAGCAATTATAACGTAAGGTCTTTTATACGGGGGTGTAGAGGTGGCAAATATCCCAAATGTGTCTGGAATGTCTATAATATCCCATTATTATTATTTGGCCATGTTCCCATTCAATAAAAAAAAACATGCTATTTACAACGCTTATTAAAACGGAATAAAATAACTTGATACAAATGCGAAATTGGCCATTCCCATTACTTTCACTTTAAATCGCGTCAATCTGATTCTGAGGTCCCACTGGGGAAAGCGCATCTTTTCATCCCCACTCATTGTCAGTCATGGTGCGCACCCCCTCTCTCTGACTGGGCAAATACGTCATGAAACGGGTGGGGTTTCAGCCTGTAGGACAGCCCCCTTGCTGCCCCTCTCGGTTGCATAGGAGTTTAAAGTTTCCCTGGCAGGGGGCCACTAGACTGTTTCATTTGATAATAAGTAAGGCTGCTGGCTGCTCTTGGGTGCTGGGTGGGCGCCCCTCACCTCTGGCCCGTCTCTCCAGGGTGCTCTGCTTGGAGCCTCTTGGAGGCAGGCTGCACCTGCGCTTCCCCAGAACCTCCTCGCCAATTGCTGCATGCTCGGTGGCTGCTCCAGGCAGGCAGGCAAGCAAGCAGGTGCCCGGCCGTCCGGCCGTCAGCCCCACTACAGCCTGTCTCCTCCTCGTCCCAGGATCCAGCAGCATCCGGCACGGAGGAACCTGAAGCGCCCAGGCAGCTTCTGGCTGATGCGGGTGCTGTTCCTGCTCACCACCGCAGCACTCCCTCTACTGTGAGTGGTCCAAGAGGCTCCAAGCAGGGCGCCCCAGGAGAGACAGGCCAGAGCTGAGGGCTCAAGAGCAGCCGGCAGCCTTACTTATTATCAAATGAAACAGTCAAGTGGCCCCCTGCCAGGGAAACTTTAAACTCCTATGCAAAGGAGAGGGGCGGCAAGGGGCTGGCCTACAGGCTGAAACCCCACCCGTTTCATGACAAATTTGCCCAAATACTGCTGTAGCATTCCCACAGCAGTAAGAAAGAAGCGTTTTAAAACCAAAAACGGGAGAAAACATCTGAAGAGACTGGTATTTATTTATTCCGTTTTTTTGCCAAATGGGGAATGGGGACACTGAAAATCAAAAACGTTTCTAAAATGCTGTTAACTTTCCAATGGGAACAGCCCCTTTGAGTGTTTTACTATACTGTATATAAGCTAGACATCAAAGGCTGTAAATAAAAACATTGTGTTATGGCATTTTTTAGTTTCAAGTTGAGTCAAAAACTCCAGGAGATTATCTGCATACCCTGGACCCTGCTAGGAAAACACGGGTCCCTCCGACTACAAGATGAGGTGACAGTGGACTAAGTAGCTCAAGATCATTATCAAGGTCATTATTTTAAGGTGGCCAGGAAATTACAGATGAGGCAGCCTGAGGTAAATCACTGGAAACCAACATTAAGGATAAAATTAGTGTGCACACAGACGTGCAAGCACTGCTGAAAGAAAATCAGCACAGCATGTTAGAATTCTTTGACACTGTCCACAAGCACATGAATAAAGCAAATTCTGTTGACATGGTCTGTCTGGATTTTCAGAAGGCTTTTGACAAAGTCCCACACAACAGTAATAAATGCGCAATTCCCAGTGATCTAAAAGTAGGGTAAGCAGTGAGATAGCAATGTCTGCTGATGACAGTAAATTATTCAGGCTGAAAAAGATCATGAATTGGTCCAGAGAGATAGCTTCATATTGCGTGACTGAGCAACAAAGCGGGAAACATGCTTCAAAGTCACTGCACATCAGGAAGGACTAGAAAAAGTGCATAAAACTGCAACCAAAATTATCAGGATACAGAACACCTCCCTTACAAAATCAGGCTGTGTTTAGGATTTGTTGAAGCGTATAAAATCACACATGGTGTGGAAAAGTGGATAGAGAAAAATTTTAAGTTTAAAAAAATGTTGGCATATTCTTCCTTGCACTATGATTTTCAGGGATGCAACAATAAAAATAAATTATTATAGTTTGGGTGTTTTTCCACTGTCATTAGAAGTACCCATTAAGTACCCATTAATGGGTACAAAAATGCCATTACATACCCATTAATGGGTACTTAATGGGTACTTTTAGTGACAGTGGAAAAACACCCTATATGTTGTAATCCCAGGATCCAAGTACTAATAACACTCTGTTTTCTTTCTGAGATCAATAAGATCATCAATGGATTGCTTAAATGCTAATTCTTTAAGAAACCAGGCAACTGCGAAACAGATGTGACAAAAAGTCTTTCATCACAGTCCAGCTGAAAAACAACAACAACAATAAAGGTGTTTTTCCACTAGCACTAAGTACCCATTGAAGGACCCATTAGGATCAGAGCAGGATGACCCCATTTCCACTACAGACCCCATTAGAGCCACATTTGTTTCCTCCAGAGGTAGGGAAATCCGGATCATATGGATCCTTCAGGACCTATAATCTAGATTTTGTGTAGACCCCATTAAAGGGGTCTACAATGGGGTCTTCAGCCATCAAATCTGGATTATAGGGAGCCTGTTTCCACTACAATTAGGCAATGGGGTCTAGAGGAGGCTCGGGGGGGGGCACCCATGGGTGTGTGTGCCCCAAATCAAAACCTTGAAGTCCCTCCGAAGTTCTCTTCAGAGATTAGCACAGGCTCCGAAGAGAAACCCTCGCGGAAGCAATGCTGCTGTCAAAGGCTCCAGAGGATCTTCAAAGTTAGTGGCAGATCGCTCCAGAGATTCTTTGAAGATTCTCCGTAGTGTTTACAGAGATTGCACCCCCTGTCCCCCAAAACACCTGGGGTGACAGGCAGACCCCTCATGGGTAGATCCAGATTTGCACATGGGTGCTCCAGCATTTCCCCAGCAGGCAGGCTACCACCCATTGCTATTGGTTGCTATACCACCCATGGAAACACACTGCCTACTTTGCTTAATCCAGATCTACTTCTTAGATCCGGATTACTCAGTGGAAAAACTATAAAGTCAAAAATGTCCCACTGATGATCTTTCAAGTTTTGTTTACTTTAGTTCCTGATTATGATGCTACTGAATACAGATCTAATCTTTCAAGCGCAATTTTTTAAAAGGATACTGTTTTCCTAAGTAATCTTGTTAACAAACCACAGTAAATAACTTCTCTTTGCATGGGGAATTTTTAATTTGTGATGTGCCCCATTTAACACTGTCATTAAACATGCTTCGTGGCTTTTAATTGGTTTCCTTATCAAGGCCAGGAAAATAGAGAGAGGGGGAAGGTAGGAGTTGCTGTACTAATATGTGTGGACTAATTTGTTTGTCTAACATCAATTCCAGAAGAATGCCACAGGTTTCAGCCATAAAGAAGAAAGATAAAAGCAATAAAATGCACGTAAGGGGCATATAGGAATTTCAACATAGGAACTTGGGCAGCTAAAATGAACTGTACCGAAAGGAAGGCCTTGTCTCCATGAGGGCAAGTACCTATATGGAAGCACCACCACCCCATGTGACTGGACACTTCTTTGAACCCATATCCAAGTGCCATATGAAGCATTTCTACACAGAGTGTGATTTCTTGCCCTTTAACCCCAAGTGCCTATATATGAATGGCATGATGCTCAGGACCCTCGGGTGTCTCTGGACAAAAGTGGGAGATATGACCAAACTGTTTCTATATCAATATGTCCAACCACTAATACAATTTTCCTGTCAAATATGGTAAAGGCAAACAGGCACTGATGTAGAATTAGAGAGAACAGCGGGATAGCATAGATTAGTGAACCAATGGTTCTTCCAAAATATCAGAACTAAACTAAGGCTGCATCTTTTCACGTTGAACCTAAAATGGCCATGAGTAGCTTGCCACCAGAATTCCAACCATTCATTGACACTAGGATGGCGCCGCTCACAAAACACAGGACCATATCAATGCTGTAGGAGAGGGCCACTAGGGTGGATTTCACACTCTCAGGGGCATTTGCTCCTTCCATGGGTCCGGACACCTCTTTGGCAGCACCATTTATATACACCAACATCACCACAAACACTGTGTTCAGATGTAGCCTTAGTTTAGTTCTGATATTTTGGAAGAACCACTGCTTCACGCATCTATGCTATCCTGCTGTTCTCTCTAATTCTACAACACTGTCCAATATGTGTTCAGTTTGGGAAACTGGATGGAATAGGATTATCACTATAAAATTTTTATAGTTTTAAAACTTTTAAATCCCATCAGCTAGAGAAAAATCTCAGAAGGTATTGTTTAGCTGGTATTATACTCCGTTACTCTTATATCGTCTTAACTAAATTAAGACCACCATGTTGTTGCTGTGGTTGTTGTATTACAGAAACATATTTACCTATGTGGTGGTCAAGTCCTGTTATAGCAAAATTTTGGAATACCATTCAAAACGTGATATGTAGTATTTTGAATGTTAATATTTGTTTATCCCCCAAAATGGTATTTTTTTTCTGGAGCTGAAGGATTTCCAGGTAGCTCACTATGATGACTGTGTTTATAAGGTAAGTTTGTAGTGGGTAGTTTAGCCATAATTTTAAAAGCTATAGACAGCTTGTGGGTGTGGCTAGCTGTGGCTCAGAGGGAGGCGGGAGTTTGCTCCTTGCTAGAGCCAATCAGAGCAAGCCAGCAGCCTGAGGAGAGGATATATAAGGCCCTGCAGCCAGAGCTTGAGGTTCTTGTCCTGGGGTAACTTGCTGAGGGTGGGCAGGGAGAATCGGGCTCTTGAAAACATTTTACCAGAGGGGAGTTAGATAGGGAGTCCTGAGAAATTAGAAACATTACGTACCATTAATATTTAACAAGATTATTCAAACGCATAAGGAAGTTATAACGAAACTGTGATTCTGAGAAGCTATAGTCTTGTTATTTACTTCAGATTTATCTACATTGAAGATCTATGCTGTTCCCAATTTCATTGAGTTCTGAAACAATAAATCTATTATTATTTGGTCCTTCTTAACGAGCATATGAGTGTTTGCTTTGCCTCTGAGCTTTTACAAAGTATCAACACAGAGGGGCACTGTGCCTTTAAGAGTTATGTCTATGTACCAGCAGAGTGCTGGAAGTAAAGTTTCTTGTTTACACACTGAGAACAAGAAGGAGGTGAATGTGGGTGGACTCTACCAACTCTGGGCCTAGGGTGCATTCTGGGAGAGATACCAGGGGGCAGGACAGAGCTGGGCAGCGGATCACCACACTCACCAACACTGGGACTTAATCAAAATCATGATTACTCCAGCTAAGTCTGAAATTGCTCATAATTAGAAAATGGCACAACAGCTTACCCAAAAATCTCAGTCTACTAATGTATAGAGATACATCCTCAGTGATATGGTTAAATTCCAGCAATTAAAAATGTCAGCAGCTACAGTTACATTTGACTTTTGTGTCACCTACGGACTGCAGCAAAGATGAATCTTTCTCTTTATTCAACTATATGTCACTTACTTCCATTTGGCTGTCCTTACTGATGGTTCTCAATCACAAACAGATTCTACAGAATGCTGTATTAGCCCCTTGGTTCAATCTAGTTCTTCATAAGTTATTGTCTCTCACCATATCATTGTTGTCTTGTGTTTCTGTGTTTTAAACACTGTATGCAATTCTGTTACACAATATTTTTTAAAAGATACCACTGGTCCTAATTTTATACCATTCAGTCATTTTACCTCTCAGGCCATGTCCCCATGGAAGCCGGTTACTTCGCTGGTGACGTGCGTCATAAAAATCCGTGCTGTAATGCGTAATAAAGCGTCCCCATGTGGTTTGGGGCAACACGGATCCAAACTGTAAGTGCCTGTCCTCATGGAATGGTGGAACAGTGGCAGTGGCGATGGCGGTGAGAGGAGCATTCATCCGCCCACTGACAGAGCGAGCTCACTTGCTCTGCCAGCAGGCAGATGAATGCTCCTCTCGCCGCCATCGCCACTGCCGCTGTTCCCGCCTTTCTGAAGTTCTGAGCCCCCAGAGCTCATCCAGCATCTTTCCACCTTCCTCGCGCTCCGTGTACCTCTCTGACAGCTAGACTGAGGAAGATGAAGCACACGTGAGTAAAGCTCGCTCTCAAGCAAAGGTGCGCACCTGCGTTTGACAGCGAGCTTTACTCATGTGTGCCTTATTTATTTTATTTATTATTTACATTTATATACCGCCCCATACCCGAAGGTCTCTGGGCAGGTAACAACCTTAAAACAGATTAAAAGAAAGTATACCTTAAAAGACCTTTAAAAAGGATTCAACAAATATAAAATGATACACAATATGTTTAAAATAATAGTGTCTGTACTGGAGAGAACCATAAGCAGCTCAGCCAAAGGCCAAGGCAAAGAGGTGTGTCTTCACCACCTTCCTAAATATATATAAGGAAGAGGCAAGACGCACCTCAACGGGAAGGCTATTCCACAGTCGGGGGGCCATCACAGAGAAGGCTCTCTCCCGGGTGCCCACCAACCTCACTATAGAAGGTGGTGGGACAACCAGGAGGGCCTTACCACTTGGTCTTAAGGGACGGGCAGGTCGATATGGGAGAAGGCATTCCTTTAGATATTTGGGGCCCAAGTCATTTAGGGCCTTATAAGTCAGAGTCAGAACCTTGAATTGGGCTCGGTAGCGAACTGGCAGCCAGTGCAATTCTTTTAAGGGCAGCGTGATGTGCCTTGCTGATCCGGCAATGAGGAAAGGGGGGATGTCAGGCTTGTAGCCCCTAATACTTCGGGAGTGTCCACATGGCCCCCGGACAATACGTGTTAGCCCCTTATTTTGGAAGGAGTACAGTTGCAAAGTGGGGTTTTTTTTAACACATATTGTCTCCCATGTAACCCGTATTGGGGCTTTGCATGGAGATTCTCACGGGGCAGACACAAAATACTTTCGGATTATTTTGAGCATGGGGACGCGGCCTCACTCTCCTGATTTCTGGACTGAAAATCCCCTGTTTCAACTTCTCCTGGCAGGAGAACACAAATCCTTTTCTGTTTGTGGGCTTTTCAAAGTCATCTAGCTTTCAAAGTCATCAAAGCAAACTGCTGGCCCAGATGGGCGAATAGATGGACTGCTATTCTGACCTGGCAAGACTTTGCTTACTTTCTTTTGAAACACCATGTTTCCTCAGTCTATTTGTCTGAATTGCAATCTTCAAACACAAGCTTCTCTCTTGTCTGTTTTTGAGGTCTCAATAAGAAAGCAATAGAAAATCAAAACACTGTGTGCTCTCTAAACTCTACCCAGATACTCTTCTGGGGCTTTCCATCATTAAAACATTATATTTTGTTTTAATTAACACTGCTATCCCAAACATGAATCTGTCTTTTTGTTGCATTTTGTTCACATTTAGTTCAGATGGAATAAATTAGTAATTCTTTCATTTCTATTATATACAACCTCTGCATATCACAACATAATAAAATGTGCATCATAAGAAATGAAGCCACTCACAATTATTAACAACGGAATCGTTGTGACAAAGTGCACATAGGCTGAGCCAGAGATGAAAAACTCAACAATACTGGCACCTACCTTATTTTGGGAAGGAGATGGCTTTGTAATTTGGCGAACCTGCTGAAGACAGTATTGCCAGATGGATCTCTTGTGGTCAATGGTGCAACCAGGAAAGCCCACTGCAAAGGTGTCTGGGATCAGTCAGTCTATGTGAGAGGAAATAAATGGAGACAAGATGTTCAAGGCTTTACATGCCAATGACAAAATCTTAAACTTTATCCAACAGCACACCAGCAGCCATTGCAGCTTCTTGGGCAAAAGCTTCACATAGGCCTAGGCTGTGTTCATACAGAACAAACGGTGTACCTCAGAGAAGCAGAAGCAGACTTGGCTTTTCTACCCCACTTTTCTCACCCATTTAAGGGGTTTCAAAGGGGCTGACAAAGCTTTCTATTCTTCTCCCCACAACAGAACACCCAGTGTTGTAGGTGGGGCTGTGAGAGCTCAGAAGAGAGCTATGACTAGCCCAGGGACACCCGGCTGGCTTCATGGAGGAGTGCAGAATCAAACCCAGTATTCCCAAATAAGGGTCCAGCTCCCTGACCACTAGACTAAACTGGCTCACAGAGGTGTCTCACAGAGACAGTGTCCCCCCCTCATGTTCCCAAGCCTTCTCTAACCCACCTTGCCTAGCACATAATGTTCAGGAGAGGGGGAGGGGCAGACTAGTGGGTGAAGAATCCCACCTCAGAGCCTTCTCCGGGGCCTCTCAAATGTGCTTCTGTGTGTGCGTCTGGTCACATGAGTCCCCATGAGCAGGTATTGTCATACCGTGTGTTGTCGGTGCCTCTTCCTCCGAGGACAAAGAGGCAGCTGCCCTCCCTCCCAGCCAAGCAGAGGCAGTCTCGGTTTCACAGAACATTTGGCAGTAATTTAATTTCAAGGCTATAGGCACAGTATTGGTTCAGGTTCAAATCTGTTTGATAAAGGTAAAAGAACCAAAATCTGTATAGGTTTGGTTCTGCTCTCTAATAGCCAGAAGGAAGTTCTAGAAGGTCTGAGACATGGCTGTCTGCTCTACTATTCTTCCCCTTGACATATTCTTTGTCTAGCAACATCTCTCCAGCAGATCTCAGAAAACAGACTTACTAAACATCAACTAACCAAGGCCCTGTTTACAGGTAGCGTATGGGCACTAAGAGAAAACCGAAATGCATGGTGGAAAAGGCACAAAATGCAGTGGCTAAATAAACTGGCTGTTCCCCTGCTTAAGATGCGTGCAGGGATGCCAAATGACTAGATCACACATAATCATTTTCTAACGAAATGAACCAGCTACAGGACGCTGCTTACAGAAGAAAAAATAATGTTCTCTCTGCATTTTTAAAAATGCCAGCATTTCAAAGACAAATAATGCCAGCTGCCAACAACTGCCCCTTATGTCAGAAAGGATGCACTGCAAATAAATTATCAGCTCTGCTGTGTTTTGTTTTAGGTTTTCTTTTCTTTTCAATCTCAGAGAATAACGAATGCCAGGAACTCTCAATGTAATGCAGAGGTTTCAATACAGGAGGGAAACACGTGTATCCCGAAGAACATTATAGTGAACCCATCAAGCGCCGCTGAAAGGCTAAGTCCAGCCATTACGTTTACCCAGAGCATATCCATGCTGTTGGTCTTTTGCGGATGCCTGAAAGAGGGCAGCATTTCATGGCTTAGACATAAAAGCAAAAACACTCGGGCTGCAATCCCACTTAAGTTTTTTAAAACGAAACAAAGCTAAACCCTATGCAAAACATGCATTCAGGACATTCCCATTTTTTTCATTTTAAATCGCAGTCAACCCCGATGCTGTTCCCACAGAAAACGCTTCAAAAACACATTGGGGAAAGCGAATCTTTTCCTCCCCACCCTTTGCCAGCCGGGGTGCCCACCCCACTCTCCCAATTGGGATCGATCCCATGATGATATGGCCAAGGGTGGGGAATCCCAGTTCCCCCTCCCCTCCTGCTTTTGCTGCCACCATTTGCTTCCCCACAGCAAAGTCAAACCTTCAATGAGTGCGACCATGGGGGATCACTTTCATGATGTTGTGCAAAATCACCTCCCTAAGCCTCCTCATGGGCTTCCCCTCACCTTCTCATTTATCTCACCTTTCTCCTGCCCACCCACCATGGTTGGTTCACACAGGAAGGAGCCAGCCAAGGCATCTTTCCCCAACCGAAAAAGGAGAAAGTGAGGGGAAGCGTGGGCAGGAAATGAAACTTGTTATCAGTGTGAAGTGGAGGGGGTGAAAGTGAAACTTGTTATTTGTTATCAGTGTGGAGTGGGTGAAAATGAAACTTTTTATACACTGTGAAGTGGCCTGCGGAGGGAAAGGGGGGGGTTGGAGACTTTTTTTTTTCGTGTTTCAATTTTTTTATTTTCATTAGTACATTTCCATACATAGTTATATCACAATACAAAAATTTTCATGAATTTACATGTGACTTCCTCTGTTCTCCAGATTCTTCTGCTTCTGATCCCTTATGTTGTGCTCCATACTTCTACTTGATGCTTTTTCTCCTAGAGGCCGATGCCTTCCATCGGGATACCCAACCCCTGAAGAAATTGTATAAAAAGTCCCCAATCCTCTAAAAACTTATTTACAGTTTTATCTTTTAATAAGTTCGTTAGTTTGTCCATTTCTGCCATATCCATCAGTTTAATTATCCATTCTTCTTCTGTAGGTAGTTCCTCTTGCTTCCATTTTTGTGCATATAGCAATCTGGCAGCTGTTACCATATACAAAATCAAAGTCTTTACTTCCCTTAGATTGTCATCAACCAAACCCAATAAAAAAAGTTCTGGTTTAAACTCAAGATTAATATCCAGAATTTGCCTCATCCGGCACCAAATTATTTTCCAATATTTTTTTGCTTTCTCACATGTCCACCACATATGATAAAAAGTACCATCCACTATAATCTATAAGGAAGCAAACAGCCTTTAGGAAACAAATCCTTTATTCTGTACAACAGCAATAATGCGCTCCAGCCGGAGCTCCAATATATATCTAAAACGCTGGCCAATTTCCTCCCAGCCCGTGACAGCCCTGCCCCCATTCCAGGGAATGTGCACGTGACATCCGTCGGCTGCTCTAGCCGTAACAGCCTCTACTAGCCTTCATACATTACACCCCTTCCCTTTTAATCGCGACCTTTAATTTCCCCCACTACATAGTCCTTCAAATATGTCGGGGGCCTTCGAATTCGACTTGACCTCCTTGCTTCCGGTATGATCGCTGACTGGCACTCCTCAGCCTTCGGGCCTGGGCTTTCCTGCCTTTCCTGCCTCTGCTCTGGTGAGGACGCTCTGGTTGGTATGGTGTCCGCTGATACCGGTTCTAGAGTCCTTGATATTTCCACTCCCTCACTACCTTCTTCCTCACTCTGGCCTCCTGTTTCCCCTAGTTGTTCCCTGTCCACAAGACCCTCCTCCGTCCATGAAGCTCCAGCCTCCTGTGAGTCTCCCAGTGAGGCCTCCACCCTTGGCCGCAACTGATCAATGTGACGGCGTACCAGGCGACCCTCTAACAAGGCCACCTCGTATGACAGCGGCCCTGTGACTCGGGACACTCTTCCTGGGACCCAGACCGGCCCTCCCCCATAGTTTCTCACGTACACCGGCTCTCCTGGCTGAAATGAACGGGGCACTCTCTCTTGTTTTCCCTTGGTGCCACTCTTTGGCACAAAGTCCGGGTGCAATCTATCCAACAAGGTGGTCAGCCGCCGACCCATCAACAGTTCTGATGGGCTCTGCCCCGTCGCTGTACATGGTGTAATATGTTGTGACAACATGAAATTTGCAAGCCTCTGATGCCAATTTCCTCCCACTATCCTCTTCAGGCTCTCTTTTGTTGTCCTTACCATACGCTCGGCTTGCCCATTCGTAGATGGATGAAATGGCGCCGACCGAACATGTCGGATTCCTCTCTCTTCCAGGAACTGCTGGAACTCGGCTGATGTAAAAGCCACCCCATTGTCTGACACGATCGTGTCCGGAAGTCCATGCGTTGCAAAAATTCGGAAAAGGGCTCACGTGACAGCAGCAGTTGTAGTTGAAGTGGTTGGCACTACCTCTAGCCATTTTGAGTATGAATCTACCACTATCAAGAAAATCTGGCCCTGCAATGGTCCTGCAAAGTCTATATGTATCCATGACCACGGTCTCTTAGTTTTTTCCCAGTCATGGACTGGAGCTTGTGGCATAGCCGGCCTGGATTCCTGACACGTCTGGCATCTCCTTACCCAATTCTCCATTTCCGCATCTATACCTGGCCACCACACATAGCTGCGGGCTAGGGCTTTCATCCTTACTATTCCCGGATGGTTCTCATGCAAAGCTGTAAGGACCTTTCGCCGCAGCTTCTCGGGCACCACCACCCTGTTTCCCCACAGCAGGCAACCCTGATAATCCGAAAGTTCATGCTGCCTTGCTCGGAAGGGTGCAAACTCTGAGCTTAACTGTTCCTCCGGCCATCCTTTCCACACCCACGATAAGACCCGAGATAACGTTCGGTCCCTTGCTGAGTGTGAGGCAATATCTTTGGCCTGCAATGGTGGCTCCGGCAGCTCCTCTATCAGCAAAATGGAATGTGCTGGGGCCAGATCCACCGCTGTATCCAAGATGGGCAGACGGCTCAGTGCATCTGCGTGACCCATGGCCTTACCTGGCCGATGTTCCAATTTGTAGTCGTACCCTGCCATAAAAATTGACCAGCGCAGCATCCAGGGGGACAGCATTTGTGGTGTTTGTCGGTCCCCCGCAAACAATCCTAAAAGTGGCTTATGGTCTGTGGCTATCAAAAACTCCCGACCATACAGGAAATCATGAAATTTCTTGACTCCCGCTACAATTGCCAAAGCCTCTTTGTCAATTTGTGCATAGTTTCTTTCGGCCTTTGACAAGGTAGGTGAATAATAAGCAATGGGTGCTTCTCGCCCATCCTCCAGCTTGTGGCTGAGGACAGCCCCAATTCCATAAGGCGATGCATCACAGGCCAAAACCACAGGAAGTGCCTCCTTGAAGTGTACTAGGACACTGCCCGAAGTCAAAATTTCTTTAATGGCCTTGAATGCTCCTGCTTGTGCCCGGCCCCACCTCCATGGGGCCCCTCTATCCAGGAGACGGTGTAAGGGTTCTGCTACTGTGGCCTTATGGGGCAAAAAAGCGTGATAAAAATTCAGCAGGCCCAGAAACGCCTGGAGTTCCTGTTTCGATTGGGGAGGCTCTGCCTCCATAATTGCCTTCACCTTTGATTTTGCTGGATGAATTCCCCTCGCATCAATATGGAACCCCAGGAATTCTACTTCAGGGACCCCCAACAGACATTTTTCCTGTCTTACTCTTAGGCCGACCTTTGCAAAACGGCCTAGAACCTCTCTCAACCGGTTGGCCAGTTCTTCTTCTGATCCCCCGGCAATCAGGACGTCATCAAAGAAGGGTGTTACCCCTGGAATCCCTCGTAATAAAGAGTCCATCAGGCCTTGGAAGATTCCCGGGGCGACACTAACCCTGAATTGGAGGTGCTTTACCTTAAATGCCCCTCAGTGTGTCACAATTGTTTGTGCCTCTGCCGTTGCCTCATCCACTGGGAGTTGTTGGTATGCTTGCGCTAAGTCCAATTTAGCAAATGTTCTTCCCCCTGCCATAGCCGCCAGGAGATGGCTCACTACCGGCACTGGATATGCATGCCGCTGTAAAGCCTTATTGATCGTACATTTATAATCTGCGCAAATGCGAACCTCGCCACTGGCCTTCATGGTGGTAACAATAGGCGTTTCCCATCTGGCACTGTCAACTGGTTCTAGAACCCCTTGCTCCACTAGGCGATCTAGCTCTGCGTCTATTTTTTGTCGTAAGGCGAATGGAGGGCGGCGAGCTCTCACCCGGATTGGCTCCACCTTCGGATTTAAATGTAGGGCTACTGGGGGTCCTCTATACCGGCCCAATTCTTGCTGGAAAACTTCTTCAAATTCTCCACACACTTCTTCTATCATAACCTGCTTCACTTGTTGTACCACCGTCAACTGAATGCCTAAAGGCCCAAACCAACTCATTCCCAGTAGGTTGGTACGATGTCCTTTGGCAACTACTAAAGGCAAAGTCCCAACTTTCCCCACTCCACACAAGGGAATACGCCTGCCTTGGAAGTCTGTCAGGGCCGAAGGAAAAGGCTCTAGGTTCGGGCCGCCACGGGGATATAGCTGCCGGAAAGTGTCCTCGGATATAATGGAAACGGGAGACCCTGAATCTACCTCCATCTCACAAGCTCTTCCTGCGATGTCCACCTTGAACCGCACCTTGCTGCCCCCACTCTCCACTTTCTGCACGATGGTACAGCACTCTACTGTATGGTGCAGGCCTTTCCTCGTGGTGTATGGGCTCCCTGTCCGTTCACATCTACGCTCCTGTCGTCGACTCTGACAGACCCGGGCAATATGGCCCTTCTTCCCACAGGCCCTACATGCAGCGTCTTTGAAACGGCACACCCGCCTTTCATGGCGTTCCCCACAGCCCACGCAGAGACCTAGTGCATTATTGGTGGCTGCTGGGAGGCATTGCTTTTCCCTACTTGATTGCATTCGCAGGACCTCTAACTCCTCTTCTGAGTTCCCATCGCTCTTTACACAATCAACAGTATCCTCCCTGTTTTTCCCAGAGCCCGCAGTTCTATAACTGGATCTCTCCTCAGCTGCAATCATTTTATCTACAGCAGTCACCAGGGTCACCTCTTTTTTTGAAAGGAGAACCCTGCGCACCTCATCACTTCTCATACCCCTCAACAGTTGATCCAACAGGGCCTCTTCCAGTGCAGCCCCAAAACTGCAGTCTCTTGCCAATCCCCTTAATGCTGCAAGGTAGGCTGATGCTGTCTCATTCGGGGCTTGTATTCTTTGGCCGAAAGCATAACGACACACATGAGACGGCTTAGTTGGGCCAAAATGTTTTTGCAATGTCTCTACCAGCTGGTCAAAAGAGAAATCTCCCACTTTCCTAGGGGCCACCAAGGATTGCAATAATTCAAATGTCTGTTGTCCGCAGCTACTTAAAAGCACGGCTCTTTTCCTCCCTGCTTCTGTTACCTGAGCCGCTTCCAAATGATAAGATAGCCGTTCTGCCCACGCAGCCCATCTTCCCGGCTGGCTGAGGTCAAATTCCTCTATCCGGCTGTTATTTGCCATAGTACTCTGGAAGTCTCCGTCTCTGCAGTTAACTTCCCTAAATAGAATCCCACCTTCGTCGCCAGTATAATGTATAAGGAAGCAAACAGCCTTTAGGAAACAAATCCTTTATTCTGTACAACAGCAACAACATGCTCCAGCCGGAGCTCCAATATATATCTAAAACGCTGGCCAATTTCCTCCCAGCCCGTGACAGCCCTGCCCCCATTCCAGGGAATGTGCACGTGACGTCCGTCGGCTGCTCTAGCCGTAACAGCCTCTACTAGCCTTCATACATTACACCCACTTTTTTACATTTCCAACATTTTGTTGACACATGATACATTTTTCCAAGCTTATATAAGGGGGGTTGGAGACTTGAACAGTTTAAACTCCTCTGCAAAGGAGGGATGGCAAACCAGGGACTGTCCTACTGGGTGAAACCCCACCTGTTTCATGATGCATCTTCCCCCAATACTGTTGTACCACTCCCAAATGAAAAAAGATAAAGTATTTTAGCAGCAAAAATGGGAGTGAGAGCTGTTTTTTCAGATTTTTTTTTTAATTATACAGTTTTTAGTGATTTACTCCTCAGAAAATGTGGGAACCAAAGAAAATTCAAATCTTTTCACGCCATAATAAGACCCAGGTGGGAACAATCCTCTGGTGGTTTTCTTCAGGCACCATACAAGAATGTATGTAAATATACGAGAATGTAGGAAAATATTCTAGGTAGGCAGAGAAAGCGGTGGCAATGGATGTGGATGTTTTTTCCCAAGTTCTACTTCAAAAATCTCATTAATTGGACTCGTACAAGTACTTCACTCCATACTTACATCTACCACAACTGTTTTCATTCCCGGGAAGTAATATTCCCAGTGGTTTACAGCTAACAAATGAAAACACTCTATAAAAAGATCAACATTTTGGCTGTTTGCTGATTTTGTGTCTGTCTATAGCAAAGGTTCTTACTAGAGAAGGTTATAGAAATCTTCCTCTGCTACCCTGGACATCAGACCTTGACTGAAAATTACATAACATCAATTTGAAAATAACTAGCAGTCTGACAAATATGAATTTCTTCTTCTGAGTGGCTTTAAACTTCCTTGACTGATTCTTGCGGTCCAGGGGATTTCTTACTGTTTCTTAACTCTGTAAGAGGGTAATGGGGAACAATAGACTGATGGGAAACAATTGCTAAGTTTACTATAAGGTTACACAATAAACATAATGCAAGTTCCAGACATAAAAGAAGTTCACATCAGAATTATTTACAGCCAGGGCAAGAAGCCAGGAGCACAAAGCTTCAAAATGCATTCTAGCATGACAATTCACAGCTCTTAATCATTCATATATATGAAATACGCCACCTGATTTCTATTTCTCTACAGCTGATATCTGTAAACTGCAGCTAAACCATGGACTGGTTATTGGGCAGGCAAGGCAGGACAAGGGCACTACTGAAATCATTCCAATCACCTTTTCAGACTGAGACCCATTCAATTCTATAACTGGTCCCTGTTCAGGTGGTCATGATGCTGCCTTACTTCTACTGGCCATAGGCCACAAATGTGAGCAACTAAAAGCTTTCTTCCACCTGGAGCAGGGACTTTTAAATGGCCACTTACAATTTCATCTGAAGAATTAAACTCTCAGACCTACTTGTCATTGTTTATCATTTTTCCTCTTACAGGGCTTGTCCCCATGCAGCTTCTTTAGTCCTGGTTTTGGGACTAGTTTTAAAGGTAAACATGGCTTTTAACCCACCCACCCCCGTGAAAACCCTGCCTGCAATAAAAGAAGCAAAACGGCAGTTTTAAAAAGAAATTCTAGCCGCAAATACATTCTTTTTCACACCTCTCCCTTTTGAGATGACCAGCAAAAGTGCACTCATGCAGATCTGCAAGGCATCAAACCCAGTGCAATAAAATCTGGGGGGCTATTTTTAAAGGTAAAAACCAGAGCTTTTAAATACCCTCTCCCCCGTGCAAATCCTGCCTGAAATAAAAGAAGCAAATGTGAAGGGACTTTATTAATTACTTTCTTTTTCACACCTCTCCCTTACCGGCAAATGTGAATAATAAAATGTATCATTTCAAAGTATTTAAAAGTATTTAAAAGCCTCTACCATGTACCTTGAAAAATACATGTACCCCTTGAAAAAAGATACGTTTCCATTGAAAATGTTTTTAAAGCCCCTTTAAATAAAAGAGAAATAAAAGCCCCTTCTCCTCCCTTTCTGCCTTTTTCGTACCATATGGAGCTTTTGCGAGCATGGCGCGGGGGGAGCTTTACATCTGTTTTTTTTAAAAAAACCACCCACAGCTCGCTGCCATTGGCCAGAAGGCAATACCTCCATCCCAAATAGCCCAGTATTATCCCCATGTGGGGGAAAATAAGCAGACTCTGCTCCAAAAATGGGACTCAGTCCTGTTTTCATCAGAACTTTTTTTTCTCTGGATTTAGGCAGAATAGTCCTCATAAAATCCAAGTATAAGGAATTGCATGGGGACACTGGGTGCCAAATTCAGATTCTATTGAAATTAATTACAGTAGTCATGGGGATGCTCCCTCCTGAATTCGAATAGAATTTGGATTAAAGTGCCCATGGGGACACACTCACATTGTATTTTGTTGCTGACAAAAGGCCTGGGAGGAGACACAATACAGTAGACTCTTATTAAAGATAGGGAGGGGGGACTTCTACTGATCAGGCTGATTCCAGGGGGAAGTGAGTTGGAAGGAAATGTTTTTTTCTATGCCCTCCCTGAACACAGTACGTCTAGCTGACTGAAGGGACAAAAAGTGAAAGACACTGAAGTATTTTTAGATTTAATGCTTCTGTTGTGCAAGGGTGAAGTGATATGAGGAATGGGACAGGAACAATTCTCTTTCTTATGTCCAAAAGATTTTGAAGGAACAATCCCTCTTCCTCCAGAGCTGCTAAAAGTCCTTGGCCTCCCAGCTAGAAATGCTCTCCGATTACTTTGATCTGCCAAGGCCTTTCATGAAAATACTGCAATTTTAAATCAGTTGCAACTCATTCTTGAATGACACATCACTAAGAAAAAAAGCTTATTCAATCCTGCCTTTGCATGTAATTAGGAGATCAGAGATAAAGATGTATTGCTCTGTGACCTTTTAGACCACATACTTGTTAATCGTAGTACAGGACTGAAGTATGTGACCCAGTAATTTTTCTAGGCTAGATAAACTAATAAACAAAAGTGCTCTGCTATTTTGCAAGCAATGCTTCAACTCTGTTTTCATTTCACCATTAAATACTATCAGTGAAAATCAGTCACGTGTACTTTGTCACTGGTAGACTTAATGCAGTAATCTTCAAAGATTAATCCAAAAGGAAAATTTGTATTATCTACAGTTAAAAGGGGGAAATAATCTTTCTCCATGCAGCTTAACAAAGGGCTGTTCCTCCCATTCAAGACTGCATCCAAATGCAGTTTAAATATATGTCTCAAAAACAGCTTAGCGGTAGTAGCTAACACCCATTATCCACAGGTATTTCCATCCTATTTCAAGTCCACATTAAAGGCATTTTCAGACCTTTAGGCTGAGTTCCCATTGCCACTTTAAAGTGGTTTCAAAATGGTTTGGATCCTTGTCATCCCCACCCCCAATAATTTAAAGTGGCTTACAAATGGTTTGGATCCTCTTCGTCCCCATTCCCAATCAGTTTCAGGGGTATTTTGAGGATTATTTGGCTAAAAAACGGAATAAATAAACACCTGTTTTTTCAGGTGTTTTTTAAACGTTTTTGCTTTTGAAACGCTTCTTACTTATTGCTGTGGGAACGCTACAGCAGTATTGGGACAGATGCATTATGAAATGGGTGGGATTCCACCCTGCAGGACAGCACACTGTCAGTTAAAATGCCAGGTTTCCCCTCTACAGCAGACGGTGTCATTTTCAGACAGTAACAATTCACTGGGAGAACTGGGAGAAGCAAGGAACTGGAAGTGGAGGCCCTCAGTCCATCCCTCTCCTTCATCCCCCCCTGGCGGCAGTACTGCTCACTCGCTCGCTCACTTGCCCAGGGGAGAGTGCGCAAGTGTGTGTGTGTGTGCGTGCAAGAGCGCTTGGCATCCCCAGCAGCTCCTGCCACGCCTGCCAACGCCTCCACCCTGTGACAGGTCTCTCGGCCAGAGCGAGCAGTGTGTGTGTGTGTGTGTGTGTGTGTGTGTGTAAATCAAGGGGCTTGATTGACGGCTCTTTGATCTCCTAGGTGTTTGTGTCTTTGGACCCTTTTGAAGAAAGGAAGGAGGCTCAGGAGGGAGGGGCAGCCAGGATTCCCCACCCTTGGCCACGTCATCAAATCAAACCCAATGGGGAGAGAGGGGGGGGGCAAAGGGTGGGGAGAAAAAAGATTCGCTTTCCCAAAAGGGTTTTTTGGAAGTGGTTTTAATCCTTTTCCTGTGGGGACACATTCTGGGTTGACTGCGATTGCCAGATGCTCGTTTGCTTCATTTTAAAGCGTTTTAAAAAGCGTTTTATTCCATGAGTGGGAAGAAGGCTTTAATGTGGATTAGAGCTAGGATAGGAAGACTAGCCTCCGTTTGCTACCACCTCTGGGTCACTTTTGAACTGTTTATTAAAAGTGTCTGGATGCACATAAAATTACAGTACTGAATTATGCAGTTCTGTCCACAAAGTTGGTACGCAGGCTGACAGAGGGAGGGGGTGAAGCTCATATTGGTCATATTCCTCTCCCCTTCAGGCACTAAAGCTGCAAATGGTCCTATCAGGCCATTTTTGGACATTAATCATACTCTGTAATTTGTCCTCTTCCGATTTTCTTGCTCACTTGGAAAATGATAAGCTGGCACTGCAGAATTCAGCACAGTCAATTTTCTTTCTTGCACAAGTTTCCAGCTAGTGGGCTGGACAAGGCAGATATCTTGAACCTTCACCGTTTTCTAGGAAGAATCTCGACATAGTGTATTTTGAGTTCTGGGTACATGTAACACAGGATCTCCAGCAGGAAATGAATAACTGAAACCTACAATCTGATCATCTGTAAAATGTGATAGATGATACAATGATTATTGTAACATCATCAGACCGCAGATGGAGATCTTTGATCTCAGATTCTCTTTGCGACCTTAACCTTTTAAAAAAAAGCAGGAGAAGGAAACAACAGTGTAAATGAACGGCTTGGCAATATCACATGGCTTGATTCCAGCAGGGACAGGGTGAGATGCCCTTTGATATGGTCATGCCAGGTTTTAGTCCACTAGAACTCAGTTTGTGGTTTAGCGAAGTCAAAGCTTCCAACCACAGCCCCAGGCCACGTGTCGGCCATCCAGTGATTCTATATGCAGGTAGCTACTCCGTCTGGATGAAAAGCATACACATAATACTATACCCACAGGGAAAACCAGAGGGTTTTTGTTTTTTGCTTTTTATAGCTGTATTTTAAGGGCATTGTTACGTAACAGGTCAGGTGAAAAACCAATGCAGCACACAGTGCTTGCAAATCTCAAGCCCTTAAATAAAACTCAGGTGACCAAATCTCCCCAATACTTTTCCCAACATAAAAATCAAAATCCTTTACTGAGAAATGTTGCCAGCTATGTGATCTGCTCTGGTTGCCACACCATCATGCGCCAGGCCAGTCATGGGCATGTCCCAAACCTTCCTGACAGCATTGTCATTTACGTCTGAACATTTTTCATTGGTGCTATAAGGATAACAAAGCCTGTTATTTTTGCCTTGGATCAGCTATCAATGTGGCTCGCTCCTCCGCTACATTTTCAACTAGAAATTATTGCAGGAGTCAAAAACGTGCCATGTTCTCTTCAAACCTTGTTCCCCAATGATTAATAGAAATTTTCAGGTTTCTCTGCCTTCAGGATTGTGAGCTGGAGGGACTTTTGCACCTACTTCCTTTTGTCTTTTTGTGTAATTCCCCAGTGCTAGAACACTCAGTTTATGTTGGCATTTAAAAAAAAAAATTAGCCCTGGAATGAACCGATGCCTCTGAGTTTAAACTGTATTAATTCCAAAAAGTCAGACAACAAAAACCAGACCCTATCAGATCCAACACAATATTACATGCAAAGCTGTTCTTACTCCTATTTCCTCTTCTATTGGATATGATAGTGAACACCTGATATTAACAGGCATTGTGACATTCGCCTATTGGACTGGGTTACATGAAATGTGTTTTCAATCACGAGCCATATGGCTCAGCTATGGGTCAGCTGAACTACACAGGTCCATTCTAATTTAGCTTTATTTGTTGTTGAGATCCAACTATGAGGATTTCAGTTTAGGGGTCCAAATATTCCTCATGGCAACAGAGGGAGGACTTTTTCATGGGAATCATTCGGACATTTTAAAAAAGGAAGAGTGTGCCTAATGCCAAACTGATGTTGTCTCTTATTTGAACATCCTACTCTAATGCCATATTTTTTCAGTTTTTAATTATCACCAGCTCCCTTTCTTATCTGCTGTGTAAACAAATGCATCAAGCAAATATTTAGAACATAAAAGGAGCCCTGCTGGATCAGGCCACAGCCCATCTCGTCCATAAGAACCTCAGAGGAGTCCTGCTGGATCAGGCCACAGCCCATCTCATCCATAAGAACCTAAGAGAAGCCCTGCTGGATCAGGCCACAGCTCATCTAGTCCATAAGAACCTTAGGAGTCCTGCTGGATCAGGCCACAGCCCATCTAGTCCAGCATCCTGTCACACACAGTGGCCCACCAATTGCCCATGGGCATCTCAAGCAGAGACAAGGGCAAACCTTCTCCTGCTCTAAAATCCCAGCAAATGGCCTTTGAAATATCCTGCTTGTCCCCACAACCTGAAAGGTGTATTTCACTTACAAGAAATACAATTTATTATACTTGATTAATAATTTCAAGTTAAGATTTTCATTGCTCTTCAGATGGGCCAAAAAAAGGTAACATGGAGACCTACATGGAATTCAGAAGGACGGCACAAAAAGGCCACTTTTGAAACAGAAAAAAAATGTAAACAGACAAGATATGGTGTCTGTGATATCTGAACAAGATGACACACACACACACCCAATTAGAAGAAAAATAAAATGGCTGCCTGCTTGTTGCTTCCCTCACATATTATCAATAAGGCAGCTTGCATAGCATCTAAACATCGGAGGGAACCCCTTCTTAGATACAAGAGCAAAAAAGACAATATTGAAAGACTCTGTGTACCCCTAAACTTCAGTACAAGGTCTACTTTTGTGAAAGACATTCTCTTAAAACACTGGCATTTGCTATCTGATATTCCAGGCCGCAAAGATCCTCCTTTATTTTCCTACAAGAGGGGACGTAACTTGAAAGAGTTTTTAGTGAGATCTAATATTTCTTCTCCTCGAGGACCACAGCCATTAATCCCTGGCCTTCCTCCTCCCACTGTACACTTTAAATGTGGACACTGCAAGGCATGTGATGTACGTAGGACAGTAAAAACCTTCATTAACTTGTCAGATGGAACACCATCTGACATTATTCCACATGGCAAAGCTCTCATGTCATCCATGTTATTCAGTGTCCTTGTAGGTTTGGCCACCAGTGCTACCAAGATGAGGATTGCTGAACATTAAAGCTGTTTCAGAAATAAAAAGGTACAAGCGCCTTTGGTGAAACACTTTTTGGATTCTCACCATCAAGGAACCCAATTTAAATATTGATATATAGATCATGCTAAACCTGGTGCATATTGTAAAGAAAAATGCCAAAGGAAGAACTTTTTTGGATCTATAAATTGAAAACACAGGCCCCTTTGGGCCTCAACGAAGAACCAAATTAGTTCTTTTAACCAGCCTGTCTTTCTCTTTATAGGCTGGTCCTCTGTTATTTGCGAGAACAGTCCTGACATAGACTCACCTCTTTATATATTTCCCCCTCAGTTTAGCTCAGTCATTCGACTAAATCTGCAGAACAGTATTTTAACTTTTGTTATCCCCGTTATTCTTCATTTTAAGTATTGCATTTGTGTTCTATATTTAAGTGCAACATTTCTGTTCTCTATTCACCACATTGTATATTCTTAGAGAATGCTGTGTAACATTTTTATATTACTGTTTTGTTTAGCAGACTTTTAGCTGGTATTTCACAGTGTGTATCTTATATAATTTTGAGGAATGTAAGTATTGCATATTTTGTACGGATATTTGGATTTTTGTTTTGTTTCTTCCAGGCTCACCACAACAGGCAACCATGGCTGCAATGGCTTTCCAGCACCTTTTGCTTCTTTGATCATTATTTCACAGGAGTGATCCCACCCCGGTTTAGCCCTCACAGGGACAGGCAGTGTGATGTATGTAACCCAGACTGTTTGTGACAACTGTTTAGATGCTTTACCCGGTGCAACAAGCTTGATCCATTATGACACCTACTCTGTGTGCACCTGAAGTCTCTAGCAATGACCCTGAGAACACGTAGTAGTTTAGTTCCAAGTTACTCAAATGACGGCCTATGCTGCTGTTTTATGTTATGATATGACAAAGGAGAAATTAATGGATCTTCACTGTTAAAGGGGGCTCTTGCTTGGCTGTTTTGCCATCACACTGTCTAAGAGAAACAGCCTAACCTGGGGACAGAAGTGTGAGCCAGGAAGGCACTGTTATTGGACCAAAGTAGTAAGTAGCCCCTGTTCCCCTCCTCCCAATCAAGGAGAGAACAAATCCACATCTTGGGTTAAGAATAAAAGGCTGCTTCCAGATTTACCCAAAATTCCAACTAACAAGCCCCTCCGAATAATTGCTTGTGAGCCAGTTTGGTCTAGCGCTTAGGGAGCCGGACTCTAATCTGGGAAAACCAGGTTTGATTCTGACCTCCCCCACGAAGCCAGCTGGGTGACCCTGGGCTAGTCACAGCTTTCTCTTGAGCTCTCACGGGGTGTCTGTTGTGAAAAGAGGAATAGAAAGCTTTGTCAGCCTCTTTGAGTCCCCTTAAATGGGTGAGAAAAGCGGGGTAGAAAAGCCAAGTCTTCTTCTTCTTCTTCTTCTTCAGTGCTGCCCTTGTTCAATATATTTATGCATTTCTCTGTATACTTCAATGGGACAAAATACCAAAAAATGCATGATCACCACAGCTACCTTTAGGACCCTGGCACAAGCCTGGTAGACATTCAAGGTGGCATTTTCCAGAGCTGGGTTCTCCTGCTCACCTATGTTGGGGCTGCCATAGATGAGGTGTGGCAACCCCAACATAGCCACACCATAACATGCTATCCATTTCCCGTCTGGAGGCAGACAAAGTAGTTCTGTCCTCTGAGGAATTTCTCTCTAGGCCTGCCTTCAGCAGTGGGAAGTATCTCAGAAGAGAAGAACCTAGAGCAAGAGAGGAGGACAAACGAAAATGCTGGAGGAGGGACGTATTCATCCTCATTCACGTTCCTCTTAAAAAAAATTACTACCAGAGGATGTAATGTTTAATTACAGAAGCACCACACAACTTGCCTGCCCTTTTAAAACTCCCATTCCTCCCCTCAGTCCTGGGCCAGGGATTCTGCTGGGTCTCATCTCCTCAGTATTATTTGTAGCAGGAATAAAACTGCCTCGGCCTCCAAAACAATGGAGGGGAAAATCCCTATGGGATGCGGCAATCCCTCAACTCTCCAAAATTCAGACAAAACATAACCTTGAAATGAAAAAAGAAAGGGGGCAGAGAACCATATGTCAAGCAGAAAGAAAAACGACGCCTGCTTAGACAGCTTCAAAGTCTGCATTTACTTTGTGGCTCATATTTATTGCGCTAACAGTGCTGACAATGCAGCATTTTCCAGACGCGCCTCTGTATTTCAATTTAGGGATCCCGACATTCACGGGATTTGTAATTACACTATAAAGACATTGATAAATGTGGTTAGAGACCAAGATGCATTTTATACCCTTCCAAAGGAAAAAAGTAATATTTTCTTGTGTATATCTATTTAAAATAGTATCTGGTCTAGACAATTTTTAAAGGTCGACAACTCAAACCAGCGCCCGCTTGCTTGCTGGGCTTTTTTCAAAAAGGCCACTTAATTCAGTCTGCTATGACAGGCTCTTGACATGAATCATATACATTAAAGATTGCGTGTAGATCCCTGCTTAATTAATGTCAGTTCACTCCTGCTGCCTGCTAGAGATCTGCACAGTCCTCTGATAGGCAATAGCGTCAGCAGAACGGGTATGTGCACCATCAGGGAAACGGGAAATGTGGATTTTGTGTGTGGTGAACCAGGCAAGGCGGGAGAGAAATATATTCCCCTCATCTATTGTTCTCTAGATGCTGCACGATGCATCTGGAGCTCACTAATGCTGTTCACACACAGTTCATGTTCAAATTAAGCTTCCTAACACTAGTTAGTAGACCATCATGGGCACCATAGCGATAAGAAGTCCAGGTGGCTGAAGGTTACTAGCAGGAATGTGTAAAAATTAAGGGCTCCTCAACTGCTGTGGTTTTATCCCAGCACTGAACCTGAGGCATAACTCCATGGATCGGTTTTCATGGACTGTCAGTAGTAGCAAGAGTCCATTTAGTGTCTGAGTTCAAAACGGTTTCCTTGCTAGATATTATTATTTTAGCAGTTTAATATGCTGAATCTTTTAAATGTTTTTATGTATATTATTGGTTTTAAAGTTGGTTTTAAATCTGTATATATATGGTGGCAGCTTAGTGAATCCCTAAAGGATGCACAAAAGTGTTGCTTTGGTTGGTTAAGTGTTCCTGTTTTTGTTCTGTTGCTGCCATCGGATAAAAGATGGACTATTCCAAAGAATGCTGGAACTACCTTGTTTTCCCAACATATATTGTCAAGAAGCATTATGGTTGTAACTACGACTCTAGAAAGCTGAAAGCTAGAAAGCTAAAGGCTCCTTTATAAATTTAAAAATAGGGGGGAAAGAGAAAATAATTTGGATAAAGTTAGATACGACACCATCTACAGTAGTGTGAAAATAAAAGAACAAGCAAGCTTTGTGTTAGGCCCCCCAGAATGCTCAAGATTCCCTTCTAGCGCCTGTCACCTCAAATGAAAGCTGCTGCAAGTCAAAACTGGCAGTCCAAGAAAAAATGCTAGGAAACAGACACAGAGTCTAGTTTATCCAGTTGCTTTACATATTCTACATTCAGTTCCACATACTTCACCTAGTTTCACATACTTCTCTCTGCATGTGGTGCTTCTCCCAATTCCCAAAATTAAACGGAACTCGGAAAAGGAAGCAAACTTCAATCTTAGTAAACAGAATTTAAAACAGGAAGCAAACATCACTTCTGTCTCACTAAAATAAATTGCACCTTCACACAACAAACATCCCGTTTGACCCAGCAAGATCAACTTCCACTAATAACGTGAACCATTTCTGTCAGGACGCATCATGGTTATCAGTGGGAGCCGCATGAAACCTTCGCCTGCGTCCACACGGTTGCTCTGTCACATACTTTGGCACCAGGCATTGAGTTTCCCTTTCTTCCCTCCTTAACCGGTTTGCAGCTACCAGAGAGACATGCCTCACCTCCAAAGGCTCGCTGTGCTTAACAGAAATCGAAATGTCATGCAGAAGGTTATGTGCTGAATGCATTAGAAGCTAAACTCAAAGGCCTCTGGGCTACAGTATACCTGCCTAAAAGCCTTCTTGGCTGCCTGGATCCATTAAAAATGCCAGGAACAACAAAAATCCAAGGCAGCTCCAGTCTTAACAGAAAAAAATATTAAGTGATTGTTTGCTAGGTCAACTATGAACAGCAAAAAATAGCCTGATTTCACTTAGAAGCAATTAGGGACACCAGCCGTACTCGGAAAACTTCCTCTGTCCACCACCCGTGTTTACTATGTATTTAAATAATTATTTAGGAAGCAAGAAACCAGTACATGGCAATATTTTTACATCCCTAAATACCCCTACTAAATGCAACAGATTTATGTTACTTGAAAAGCTATTAAACGTTAGCTTATATGCCACACTAAAATGAGTTTCTTAAAAAACCTTCAGATGGTATGAGGAAAGAGCAGAATTTATTTGCCAGACACAATGGCTTATCCTTTAGAGATAACAAAACTTTATTTGGCTAAACCGACGTGCACAATTAGCAAGAGAGTATCCGGATTCCCTTTTCTCAGTATGCATTCGTGTTGGATACGTATCAGATACGTATACAAATTGCATTTGTTCATATCAGACATTCGGATCAAATAGAATCCTACTACATCTGAAGGGGTCTATTCGTACAAATATGAATTTTCTAACTTTCAATTCATTGCAAACTGAATGTCAAAAAAACCATCCAAGCACATCCCTATAATGCACTGAATAGAAAGAAAAATAATAAAATGCTGAGCAAGAAAGATATTTCAGAGGACCTCGCATGAGTTTTCTATGTGAAGATAGTCACATAAACTTTGTCTTCAATCATAATTCTCTTTCCAGTTACTAGATCACAATTGCTAGAACACAAATAGTGTTTAGTAGAGTTTGCATCGTAAGATCTTTTCCTTTCCTACTCCTATTCTATTTCCTATGTCTTTTGTGACATTAAGATAAGATGAAATTTGTACTTTTTGAAAAACTGAAATTGCAAAGTTCCAAGCTAGATGCGATATCACATATTCCTGCAGTCAATGCAAAATATTACACTACAGACAAAAGCATTTCTTTTAAAAACAAAGGGTGAAGCGCATTCTTAATCCAAATAAAAATGAGAACAATATGTAAACAGTGCCTCGTATTTCATTTATATTATTTTTTAAACTCGTTATGGAGTGACATTTGTTTCAGCACTCTGGCTAGTTCCCAGGTTAGGGACGCTGAAAAACAATTCCTCTTTATCTGTCCACTGTTCTAATGTGAAATCATGACTACATGCACGTCCAAAGAAAAGCAGCCTTTAGGAAACTTCCATATCTCACGATGGCAATTTCCATGCTCCGTTGCTTCAAAATCTGTCAATAACAACCAAACCTGCTTTTTTCTCTTCTAAAAAACGCAGTTTGAAAATGGCAGAACTTGGAAAATCACAATATTCTTATGCTCAAAATACTCCATTTGTTCTTTTAAGTGATATTTTTCCATCTGAAAGAAAAGCAGTGTTCTTTGATCTACGTGCAGTGAACACCCAAGACTAAATTTCACATTCTGAATTCTGATTTTCTTAATCAGATATGCCCTAACCTTCTAAAGAAGCTCACTTTCCTCATCTAAGAGTGTGGTCAGACGGGACTTTCTCAATCATCCCTTTAGGACAGTGGTTCTCAACGTGGGGGTCGGGACCCCTTTGGGGGTCGAAATACCCTTTCAGAGGGGTTGCGACAAGTCTCCCACCGCCCTTCCCTCCCACCTCCCAGCTGCTCCACCCCCGTGGTTGGGGGTCTTCACAACATGAGGAACTCCATTAAGGGGTCGCGGCATTAGGAAGGTTGAGAACCACTGCTTTAGGAAAAAGCATCCCACTGTAAATTACACAAAAACAATGTCCAAGCCATTGTTTGTATATGTGGCTAAGATTTTGCCACACTGCAGTCTGGATCTGGCTATGAATCAGGACTCATCTTCCCTGACAATTGTTGCTATCCATTGATTAGCCAGTATTCTGCCCACTTTTCTCTCTTTAGGATTGGTTAAGCAAATATATCACTGGTTCCTATTCTATGACTGACCCCTTGCTTGCTGCTCCTGAATCCTTCTCCCTTATGCTCTTCATATGCTTACTTGCTATTTAGAGAAATGGTGTTCACAGGAGGAAGGAAGCAAAGAGCAAATGAGCAAAGACCAGCCCTCTCCAGTTCGAGGCAGGTGACCTATGAGAGCGCCAGCATGATAAGGAGGCAAGCAATGAATTTCCCACATAAGTCCAAGATCACATATATCCTCTACTTTCAACTCAATCTACCAAGAAGAAGAGATGCCTCAGCCTTATGAATGACAAAGGAGTCACCCTTACTAAGGCTTTGAGGCAAGGTTAGGTGAACTGAGGGGAAATATGCCTGTCATTACAGACTCAAATTTGCCATGAGGCATCACATTAAGCACGTCTGATTGCACCTAAATCTACCCTGCAAGGCAGTTCAAAGGCTGTGTCAGCCTGAACAGAAGAGAGTCTTGATTTTACATGCCTGATTTGATCAGCCAGCTGTTTCTCAGTGGGCTTTCAAACCTCTGCTTTCCAGGATTTTATTCATTTCTACACTTACTGCTGCTCAGCTTCACACATGACTTTCCAACATGGATCCCATGGTTGGCTTTACAGAAAGACGAGCAAGGTAGTTAGTAGCACTTAAAGACTAACAAGAGAAGGGTTGGTGGCATGAGCTTTCGTAGACACCTCTACTTCTTCAGATGCTAGGGGGCCCAATGGGCACGTCTACTTCTTCAGATGCTAGGGGGCCCAATGGGCACATCTACTTCTTCAGATGCTAGGGGACCCAATGGGCACGTCTACTTCTTCGGATGCTAGGGGCCCCCTAGCATCCGCAGCATCTGATGAAGGGGCCTAGCATCTGAAGAAGTATACGTGTCTTACGAAAGCTCATGCCACCAGCCCGTCTCTTGTTAAGTCTCCAAGTGCTACTATCTACCTTGCTGGACTTCCATATTAACCTAACAAGGCTATTTCTCTGATATTACAGAAAGACTGTTTCTGTTAACTTATAGAAATATTAACTAATCTTAAACAGGATTCTTTAAATGTGTTCTTTTCGTTTAATTAGTCTATAGACACTTGACTTTTACCCACTTCTTTTGTAAGTGTGATAATTGCTGGGGGAAAGGCCAGAACATTTATGGTCAATCAGAGGATGAGAGAAGGAATATGGGGCCTTTTCAGCTGAGTAAAATGTACAGCATTATGCAGTAAGGCAGAAGCTATTAGCCAGATCAATATTTCTCCTAGTACCTTAATAAATCATTATATCAAACAGCACTTGCAGGATGAAGAAACCCTTATTCCACAAAGGTAGATGCTTCCCTTTTGGCAAGTAAAACAACATTTAAATTGCAAAGACCTAATTGGTTTACAAAGGGGATCTCCAAGCACAAAATGCATGCTAGACATGTTAGCATTTTGAATCATTGGCAAGGGAAGAACAAAAATGGGGAGATTGAGAGCAGCAGCTCAGCTCAGCAACACAGCACATTCCCTAATTAAAGGGCTGGTAATTATGCACAAATTTGCATCAAGTTTGCCCCAGATAGGATGGATGTCATAAGCTAGGAGCACTTGGAATGGCACCATCATTTATGGCAAGTGAAATCTCATGCTGAACAGAACCAGTTGATGGGCCGCCTTTCTGCTTTCTCTTTACAGCTTTGTTCCTTATCAGACACAAAACAACTTTGTAAAATTATAGTGTTAAGAGGTAACAATGGGAAAAGGAGAAGGAGAAGACGTAACCATTACTTACATAGAAACAGGGATATACATTTCCTCCACGGGAATCTGAATTGATGAGGATCCATTTTTTGTTCAACTGCAGTCTAGGAAATAGATAACGCTCTGAAAGAGACCTGCTTCAGAGCTACAAAGGAAACCTTGTTTTGTTCCATTCAGAACAAAAAGAGCAGAAGCAACATGATGCAAACTTTCTTTCCATTCCAGTGTCAATGTCCTTTATACTTGTGTTTTCCTTTATTGTTAAGATAACATAAGAGAAGCCCGGCTAGATAAGGCCACAGCCCATCTAGTCCAGCATCCTGTCGCACATGGTGGCCCACCAATTGCCCATGGGCATCTCAAGCAGAGACAAGCACAAACCTATTCCTGCTCTCGACTCCCAGCAAATGGCCTTAGAAGCACCCCGCTTCCCACCCACCCAGCCTCACAGGTGCACCTAGGCATTCGTTCTAGTAGCCATTAATACATCTGTCGTCCATAAATTTGTCTAACCCTACCTTAAAGCCATCCAGACTGGTAGCTGTCACCACCTCTTCCGGCAGCACATTCCATAAGCCGATGACCCTCTGGGTGAAGAAATACTTCCCCCTGTTGGATCTGACTCTCCTACCTACCAGCTTCATAGATGCCCCCTGGTTCTGGTGTTGTGTGATAAGAGAAATTTTCCCTATCCACCTTTGTCCAGAGACCTTAGGGAAAGAGGCAGCACAGACAGCGCGGCTAACCCCAAATTCAGTTTATGAGGGGAGTTGGCTTGATAGAGGCGAGTGGATCACACCTATAATTTTTGAGGAAAGAACTCCAAATGGAGTAAAAGGTGTAACCCAGACTAGCCCTGCATTTTCTCACTTGCATATTCCCACACTACATCAGTGTTCCAGGGTAGGTACTGTATATTTTGGAGCTTCCAGCTCTGAGCCATCTGCGGATCCATAGCTGTGGAGCTCTGCTGGGGGCTGTGAAGAGGTTAAGTAAACAGAGTTCACTAGAAGCAACCATGGGGACTTGGAGTGCATTTCAGATCTCATTACAGTTCCCATCTTCAGACTGCTAAACTGTGTGACAAGTCCACCACAGACAGTAGAAAGGGTGTGTAGCTACTATGCAATGCCAACAGAATGTCCATAGGTTTTTGGTGATATACAGAAACTTTACTGGTCTTATGTACCACTGAGGCCAGTCTTTTAGTCTGAGCTCTTTAATACCAGCATTTCATCTAAAGTTCTCTGTTTAAAAATTGCATACCACTTCCCATAAAACATAATATCAAAGCTGTTTACAAAACATGGAAAATAGAAACAACTAAAAACCTGACATTCACTCTGGAAAGGCCTGGGTAAACAGATAAGCCTTCAAGGAGCATCTAAAAATCAGAAGCGAGGGCACCACGTGAACCCCAGAGGGGAGACCATTTCAGAGGATGGGCACCACACCAAGAAGACCCAACTGCTGACGTTCAGCAATCTCTAGTTCCTGCAGCAAGAGACATCCGAAAGACCTTAAGGATCTCACAGATCTATATTGAGAGGGGTGGTCTGCTATGTAAACTGGTCTCAAGGTGTTAAGGGTCTTGTATGCCAAAGGTAAAATGCTTAATCTGGCCTGGTAGCTAACTGATAACTAATGGAGTTATCAGCTGTGAACAGTGTAGACCAAAGTGTTCTACTCAACCACCTAGCTACCACACTTTGCACCAGTTGCAGCTTCAGGGAGAGAGAACTGCAGCCCGACATAGAGCGTATTACAATAATCTAAACATGAGAACAACAGTACATAAACTACCTGTGTCCAGGTGTGGATGTAGCTGGTAAAAGGTACTCCTGCCTCCAGTGACAATGATGGGAGTGCAACGCCATCTAAAACAGCCAAATTTCCAAGTAACGCAACATTAAAGCACATGCCCACAGAGCCTCTGAGTTGTTGAGGTTCACCTTTAGTTTACTGGTCCTCATCCATCTCATCACTGCATTCAAACACTGGTTCACGGTTTCTCCCATCTCAGACGTAATGAAGAAATAGAGTCGGTTGTCATCTTCACACTGGTGACACTTCACTCCAACACCCTGATGATCTCTCCTAGGGGTCGCATATTGATGTTAAATTGTCCCAGGGATAAAATGGTGCCCTAGAGTACCCCACAGTTCAGCTGTCAAGCCACTGAGACACAGGGTGTTTTTCCACAGCACTCCATTAATCCAGATCTAAGAAGATCCGGATCTAGGGAATGGGTACTTCCCTTAATCCGGATCTAGTAGATCCGGATTAAGGGAAGTACCAAATGTGTTTCCATGGGTGCTAGCCTCCCTGCCGTGGAAACACCGGAGCACCCATATGGAAATCCGGATCTACCCATGAGGGGTCTGCCTGTCATCCCAGGTGTTTGGGGGGACAGGGGGTGCAATCTCCAAAGTGGCTCCGAAGTCATTTCAAAGTCACTTCAAAGTCTGTGCAAAATAGCTCTGGAGCATCTTTGAAGTCTATTCTGATCTTCAGAGTGAACTTTGAAGTGACTTCAGAGTGACTTCGGAGTGACTTTGAAGTGACTTCGAAATGACTTCGAAGCTTAGGTTTTGGGGCTCCCCCCCCAAGGGTGCGCCCTCCCCCTAGCCTCCTCTAGACCCCATTGCCAAACTAACGTGGAAACAAGCTCCCTTTAATCCGGATTTTCTGGCTGAAGACCCCATTGTAGACCCCATTAATGGGGTCTACAGAAAATCCAGATTGAAGGCCAAAAAGTACCCATATGATCCGGATTTCCCGAGGCGTGGTGAAAACAAATGTATCCCTAATGAGTGCTGTGGTGAAAATGGGGTCATCTGGCTCTCACCCAAATGGGTCCTTAATGGGTGCTAAAATAGGTACTAAGTGACCATGGAAAAACACCCACAATTGCCCAGCACTATTGCTTGAGATCACCCCTGCCGGTAGTAATGGATGGTGGACAACTTTACCCAGGATCCACAGATGAGATAGTTAGAAAATGTGAGGAGCTATTAACTGCTTAAGCTGGGAGGTGGGCATCACCAGGAACCACCCCCCATTTAAGCACAAGATTGCTGCTGCAACCTAGACCCAAGTATAGGGTGGGATAGAAATACAAACAAATAATAAATAAATAAATAAATAGACCCTCACCACAGCTCCTTGCAACTTGCTTGCCTGTATTCCATTGTTTACTTTTGTATCAAGTTTTGCCTTGGAACTCCTTCCTTTCCCCCTCCACTTGGGAACATACAGCAGCCAATCGCAACCTGCCTTTGAGCAGGTTGTTAAACCTACCTATTAGCTCAAGACCTCACCAGACCCCAATATAGTTCGTTTATTCTGTAATGAAATACCAGGAATTCCTTTTTTTCCACCATCATATTACAGTTTCCTACACTAGGATAGATCGTGCCAGGACCAGTGTAAGTAATAGCTCCCATTGTCAGCCAACTTCAAGGATTTACAGTATGAGCTTTTGTTGCTATGGCATTCTTAATAAATAGAGCACACAGGTGCATTTTCCCCAAATTCTAAATGAATGCTTTATTAATTTATTCTCAATCATTGTGGGAACATCATAATGAATCATTATTAAGAAGCTTTCAGAGACCAGAATTAAACTGTGCATCAACATTAAAGTAATTTCGAAGACAGATTAAAGAGTCTTCTTCAAAATGGTTAAACCTGAAAGAGCTTTACAAGACAATATTTATGAAGACCCAAAAGCAGGGCTGCTCACCCTGCAGCCTTCCAGGTTCCCTGACTACAACTTCTACTCTTCAACTGCCAGCATTCTGTGTCAGCCCTACCCGTTGGAACTAGCCTAGAAGGCTGGGAGCCAAATGCTGGAAGATGTAGTTTGGAATATATAGAGGACCAACCCTGCCCAAAAACCAACTGCCCAGGATTCTAAAGTGATGAATACAGCATGATGCAAACATCAAGCTGAAAACAAATAACTATGACAACTTTGCAGCTTTACTGACAAAGTTACTAGAGGCGCGTCTTCATGGCATGTGTTATTTCAGTTTAAAGAATTCGAAATAAAAGAAACGGAACAAAGCTGTCCAGACGACTTGCAAGTTGATCCGGTTCCGATGGCAGCCTTAACGCGGGATCAATACTCGGAGTCCACATGGCAGCATTGTCCTCCTGCCCATTGCCCACACTCTCTCCTGTGATTGGTTTTCCCTGCCAGGATCCCACCCTCCCTTCTCTTTGCGTCACGCTCCGCCGGGAATTCCCTGCCCAATCCACCCTCCCCCTTCCCAGCAGCAGCAGCAGCAGCAGCAGCAGCATCCACCCATCCATCCATCCATCCATCCATCCAGGCGCTGCGGCATGAGGAAGATGAGGATGGGGGGAGAGGGGGCAGCAGCAGCTGGGTGGGGGTGGGGAGGGGAAGGGAGGCATTGCTAAGGCACCAAGGAAAAGAGTCTTGGGGGGGACTAGCAAAGGGGGGGTGTCGTCCTTGCACAGACGGGATTCTAAAGTGAGAGAAGCCCCCCTTTCCCAAAAAGAGAGAGGGAGGAAGGAAGGAAGGAGGGGTATCTGAGAAGCCCCCCTTTCCCAAAAAGAGAGAGGAGAGAGGGAGGGGTTCCTAAGAAGCCCCCCCTTTCCCAAAGAGAGAGAGGAAGGGGGGGTATCTGGGGGGTGGGAGACATTGCATGAGCATCTCACGTCTCCCGCCCTCCCGAAGCCGGTGTATATGGTACACTCCTGATTATCAATGTTGCAAATTTCCGCAATTTCAATACAGCTCTGTATCAAAGGACCGGGGCTTTAAACATTAAAGAGGCATAGGGTGGGGTGTCATTCATTCATATTTTTATCCCACTCTATACACAAGGCTCTCAGTGTGGGTCACAACACATTGGTTTTAATGTGTTCATATTAAACATATTAAAGCCATAACTTTGCCTGAACGTGGGGAGGAAAAAGCTGTTTCTTTAGTCCACCCTCAGAGCGAGAAAACATGAGCAAAGTGACCAGTAATTTTCTTTCCACATTATCTCTCCCAGAGGTGAATTTTACCCTAAAAGAAAACAGCTTGCCACTTTGCTGATATATTCTCTCACTCTGAAAGTGGATTAAACCTTAGGTGTG
Organism: Aspidoscelis tigris stejnegeri; assembly: GCA_023333525.1. Taxonomy (NCBI): domain Eukaryota; kingdom Metazoa; phylum Chordata; class Lepidosauria; order Squamata; family Teiidae; genus Aspidoscelis; species Aspidoscelis tigris. Next base: position 146,880,864 of record JALMGA010000001.1, on the reverse strand, counting down.
ACCACATATTCTCTCATTCTGAAAGTAACAGAGATCAGAACTTTCCCCATGCACAGAACTTTATTGACCCATGGCCAGGCCTGGTAGTGCGGTGCAGGATTTTGGGACATGATTGATCCTGCCCTATTGGATTTCCTAGTGGTCACCTATCCATGGTCCGCTTTGCCCTAATATCCTGGCAACTGGAATCTTATCTGGGAATTCCAGATTAGATTCCACTTCCCATCCTGAAGCAGGCTGCCCCTGGCCTCCCATTGCATCACCACCCACTCCTCCTGGGCTTGCATGGCACTGCCACCCCCAAACAAAGGATGCCCAATCTGGGGCAGAAGGCAAAAAAAGACACTTCTTTTTTTAACTGTATGAAAATGCTGCCCACATGAAATCTTTAAAACACTCTCATGCTCTGGTGCTTGGCCATTTAGTCAAGCAGAAGTGTTGTTTAGTCTAGTGGTTAGCGAGCCAGGCTCTTATCTGGGAATATCAGGTTTGATTCCACCCTCCTCCATGAACCCAGCTGGGTGACTGTGGGCTAGTCATGGCTCTCTTCTGAGCTCTCACAGGGTGTGGGGAGGAGAACAGAAGGTTTGTCAGCAGCTTTGAGCCTCCTTAAATGGGTGAGAAAAGTGGGGTAAAAAAGCCAACTCTTCTTCCTCCTCCTCCGTGAAGCCAGCTCAGTGGCCTTGGGCTAGTCACAGCTCTTACAGGGCATCTGTTGTGGGGTGAAGAATGGAAGCTTTGTCAGCCTCTTTGAGTCACCTTAAATGGGTGAGAAATGCCAATTCCTTCTCCTCCTTCTGGGAGGTTTGGTATGGGGTAGCATTATTATAAAGAGGTATAGAAATCCAAGTCAAGGTTCCTATCTTTTTTTAACAGTTGTGCAAAGCATGGAACTTCAGCAAGTGCATCCTTCCTTCCTTCCTTCCTTCCTTCCTTCCTTCCTTCCTTCCTTCCTTCCTTCCTTCCTTCCTTCCTTCCTTCCAGCCTCGCGCCGAGGGAAGAGCAGCCGGCGGCGGAGGCGGCAGCGGTGGCATCCATCTATCCATCCATCCATCCATCCATCCATCCATCCATCCATCCATCCATTCATCCAGGCGCTGCGGCGCTGCGGCGCTAGCGGCTTCTCCCTGGGGCTCCGCCGCCGCTTTTCCCCCGCTTTGCCGCCACTTTGCCCCGCAGAGGAGGAGAGCCAAGGGGTGGACAAGAGGGCGAAGGGGGCTCCTCGCTTGCTCTTCCCCCCGTGGCCGGGAGGGAACTCCGCCCCCCCACCTCACAGGGACCGAAGCTGGATTAAAACCTTGGCTTGTGGTCACACCTAAGGTTTAATCTAGCTTCACTCCACCTTCAGAGTGAGAGAACACATCAGCAAAGTGACCAGTAGTTTTCTTTCCACATTATCTAGTCTAAAGGTGGATTTTCTGAGTTATTAACCCTGAAAGAAAACCAGCTTGTCAGTTTGCTGGTGTATTCTCTCACTCTGAAAGTGAACTGAAACTGGATTAAACCTTAGGTGTGACCACAGGCAGAAGCAAAGTAGCCTAGAGGGGGCTCAAAGCGGTTGACATTCTGTTCTCACCCTTCAGGGGACTAAGTGGCTGACAAGCCTTCTCACCCTTAAGGGGGCTGAAAGCGACTGTTCCAAACCTTCAAAGATCTGAAATTGCGCAAAACTGCAACATTGTTTTTAAGGTGTGAAGTGCTTACATATTGATACAGTGTTTCAGCTTTAAGGACTGGAGGTTTATAGTGGGTGTTTGAGGGTGGATTTTTTCAATGAAGGAAACCCTAAACATGACGTGCTTCTAATACGTTCAGCCATTGGTTACAGTGCGATTGGGGGGGCGGGACAGCCTTAACACAGAATCTCATCCCAGAACGATACTGTCCACACAGTAAAAAATTAAACACGTGTCAAGGGCATGTTCCGGACTGAGACCTGTTGAGATCAGGATTTATTTCAAATCGGGATAACGTGGTTTATCACGGAAATACCGAATTAAGCCGAAGTGACGTGTGCACGGCCCGAAATCAAAACGTTTTGAATTCGAGATAACGACGTCGTGGGGATGCGGCCTAGGAGTCCAAAGATGAACTGCGTAAACTCAACGCACAAAAGCCAGAGGCATTTTGGAGAATGGTATATATTAATCTAAAAATAATTTTTGGCCATTCAACTCCATTATCGGCACAAATATATTTGCTTCATAATCTTACAAGTGTTAATCTAGAACCAAATAGCATAATCATACTTATTAGTATACGATGCAAAACGGACAATAGCTAAAATGCTATTGGAAAATGCTAGAAGGGGCAGGGAGCTGCAGGGAGCAAGAAACAAGATGGGATTTGTTTATAATTGTATATTTGATATCACACAAAACCAGAATGGAAAGGATGACATCCCGAGACACATTCAAATTAATACGGAAACCTTATATAGAGCCTCTCACAGCTGCCAGGAGATGAGATACCAATATGGAATATTTCTGAAATATAACTGAGCCTTGGAGACCAGGTGGAAGGGAAGGACAGTCAGGTGGGAGGGTAGGTGGAGATTGAAGGGGCTGGAAAAATACTGTAATTGATGGGTTTATTGTAGCATTTCTGTAGAATGAATTTATGTTTATTTAACTTAAATTGTAATGAATAAAAGTACTAATTCAAGAGGGCTTTTTTGGTAAAGGTTTCAGATTTCAGCAAGCATCACTCACAGAGGCTTTCCAGGTACTTATGGAGAAAAAAGACAGAAAACTGCAAATTGGATCGATGCCTCTTGTTGCTGATAAGGGCAGGAGACGGTGTGTGTGGTCTGTTCATGGAAAGACCTCCAGGAAGCAAAGTGACAGCTAACCCGTCCTAATCTATTCTTTGTTCAAGAAATTCTAACAAATCATTTTTTGCTGGGGTTCACAAGCAGAGCTGCGATTGGACTCAATTTAACACCTATTCAATGCTTTCACTCAATATACAGAATTCAACAAGTGGAAGGTTGCTGTTTTTTAAACACCAGAATTTTTTTTAATGCCATAAAATGGGTAGAAAGGAAGCAGTGCCGTTTCTATAGCATCAGCATTAAATGACCCTTGCTTCAAATTAAGGCAGCTTGGCAGAAACCAGCACCTACTGCAAGGTATTGATCTCTATATTTATTTATTTATATTTCTATTCCGCCGTAAACCTGGAGATCTCTATAGGGGTAGCCACATTTACATATAAAAGAAGAAGAGTTTGCTTCTGTGCCCCGCTTTTCTCACCCATTTAAGTGGCTGACAAACCTTCTGTTCTTCTCCCCACAAGAGAACACCCTGTGAGGTAGGTGGGGATGAGAGCTCAGAAGAGAGCTGTGACTAGCCCAAGGTCACCCAGCTGGCTTCATGGAGGAGGGCAGAATCGAACCCGATATTCCCAGATAAGAGTCCGGCTCCCTAACCACTAGACTGGCTCCCTCGATTGCCTAACTTGCTAGGAATCAGGAACCCTGAACTCAGACACAGCAAAAAAAGTGGCTTCAACATGGGATTGTTTACACATCAGTCTGCCCCTTCCCCCTCATAAACATTCTGCACTAGAAAAGGTGGGTTAGAGGGTGACGTTGTCTCTTTGAGGAGCTTCTGAGACATCCCTTTGGTTATGTCTGAACACAGCCTAGGTAAGGAAAGGGTGAGAGATTGTTGATGACAAACAGACAGAGGAGAGAGAGATGTCCCTAAATTAGAAACTGGAACCAGTAAGTTGTCCAATAATGTGCTTCAGTTTATTTAACAAAGCTGCCAACTTCTGTCACTGAGATACGACATCTTCATGCACGCTGGAGCTCATCTAGTGAAACAGATCCTGTGCCAGGGATGATTGGTCCCTAAAGGCAAACTGAATAATTGCTCAAAGCTAGAGACTCCTCTGTTTTCCATGTATACTGCCTTACCTAACTTCAACTAGCACCCATCTCTTTTAGCTTCCCTTCCTTCCCACCAAACAAAAGGGGCAACACCATCGCTGATCTCCTGCAGTACCACCCCACAATAGCATGCTGTCTGTGCCAAAGGCCGTAGGTTCAGTTGCAGCTGTCTTAGATAAAAGGACCACAGCTAGCTGAACTGGGAACAATTTTTATCTGAGAGACACAGAAGAAAGAGGGTCTCCGGAAATTCATCTTTCTCCCACTACTTTGCTAGATTTGGGGGGCTACAAGATATGGAAGTTTTTCCTGAAGACCTTCTGTGAAATGGCAACCTAGAGTTGCACCTGCCAATCTGCTGGATCTCAACCACCCCATGATGAAAACACCAAGCATCGGTTGCCACGCGTGCCACTGCAAGATCACTGAAGGAGTGGGCAATACTGGAAATCATGAAAAGCATTTGTTTGAAGGGAGCATTTCATTGCAGTGCAATACCTTTACTGCCATCCACACTTGTGAAGACGATCCTACCTATTAATGATTTTAAGACCATAAGAGAAGCCCTGCTGGATCAGGCCACAGCACATCTAGTCCAGCATCCTGTCACACACAGTGGCCCACTAAATGCTCATGGGCATCTCAAGCAGAGACAAGGACAAACCTCCTGCTCTCAAATCACAGCAAATGGCCGTAGAAGCATCCTGCTTGTCTCCCCAGCCTGAAAGATGTACCTAGGCATCCATTCTAGTAGCCATTGATACATCTGTCGCCCATGAATCTGTCTAACCCTTCCTTAAAGCCATCTAGACTGGTTGCTGTCACCACCTCTTTCGGCAGCACATTCCATAAGCCGATGACCCTTTGGGTGAAGAAATACTTCCCCTTGTCAGATCCGACTCTCCTACCCACCAGCTTCATAGATGCCCCCTGGTCCTAGTGTGTGACAGAGAAAAGAAATTTTCCCTATCCACCTTTTTTGTCTTTCTTAAATACACACTTCACATACAGCGTGTGCAGAGACCTCCTCCCCAGCTCCAACTTAAGCAATCAGCTTATACAAAACAAATTCCCAGGAAAAGAATCTGGATCTAAGGATGGAGAACCTGCACCCTCAAAACTGAAAAGAGAAGGTAGAAAAAAAGTGTAACATCTTGAAAAGACCCGAAAAGCGAACACCAGGAACAGTTTCATTTACTTTTATGATGATGGCTCTGCTTTTTCATCTTTCTTTTTAATGCCTCGGTGCTTTCCTCCTTCTAGTTCATCTTCAGAAATCCCCTAGAAAAAAAAATACCCTGTCTGCAAAACAAGCGTTACAGGAGACAACGATCCTGGCACAATTCATAAAGCACAGTGAACAACCGATGGAGCTGAGGAAAAAAGCAAACAAGATTTAATGACGGGGAAGAGGAAGAACAAGATTCTCCTGAAAGGTAAGTTGCCTTTGAAGGAGAGAAAGTAACCAAAGCCAAGTTCACTATGTTGCAGCTGGAAAAAGATGCTCCTAGGAGGGGAGGGGGGGAAAAACCCTGAAACCTCAGATCAGACGGGATGAAAGCTGGCCCAGAGAAATATTTCTCGACCTCACACTCAGGCCATGCAAAAACTACTAAGAGCTTCCTGGCTGGATGTTTCTACTTACACAGTCTGTATGGAAAAATGCCCTCCTCCACCCCACGGGCTGAAGCAACAGAATGTAGCACCAGGCTTCCTCCTAGTGACCCACCCAACAAAAGCAAAGAAGCAACAGCAACACAAAGTAGGCAGGCAAGAACAGGGTGGAGCTGGGAAGCACAACCTGTAGAAATATTGTCCAAATGTGAACGTCAGAGGCTGTGGTCAACACAAGAAGAAGAAGAAGAAGAGGAAGGGGAAGTAGTAGTAGTAGCAGCAGTAGGAGTAGGCTTTCCTACCCTGCTTTTCTCACTCATTTAAGGGGACCCAAAGCAGCTGACAAAGCTTCAATTCTTCTCCCCACAACAGACACGGTGGGAGGTGGGTCGGGCTGTGAGAGCTCAGGAGAGAGCTGTGACTAGCCCAAGGTCACCCAGCTGGCCTCATGGAGGAAGAAGAAGAGTTGGCTTTTCTACCCTGCTTTTCTCATCCAGCTGGCTTTGTGGAAGAGTGTGAAATCAAACCCGGTACTCCCAGATAAGAGTCTGGTTCCCTAACTAGACCAAACTAGTCCACTTTCAGAGAATACATCAGTAAAATGGCAAGCTCTTTTCTTTCAGTGTTAAATTCCCCTTCGGGATAGATGCTAATGTTTTAATACATACTGTTATTGTTTTAACGATGTTCGTTTTTAGATGTTGTTACCCACCCAAGACCTTTGGGTATAGGGCGGGATAGATAAATAGATAAATAAATAAATAAGTAATATGTGGAAAGAAAACTAACCATGTGCAATCAGCATGGAACCAAATACGACCACCAGGTGAGGTTTTCTCATTATTTTCTGCAAAGAGAAGATAGAAGTGGGTATACAACCTAAATTGGATATAAAGCCTCAGACAAATTTCTGGTTTGGGTCATCACTATAGAGGCAACAGACACGATGTTTTCAGTGAGCACAATGTTTCAGAGTCCTTCCCACTGCCCTGCCCAGAAAAGGTCCCATCGCTCCAATTAGCAATATACTTTTGAACTGCTTCAAGGAGCTGGGTGCAAAACAGACAAGGGCTGTGGCTCCATTTTTATATTCCCTTCCACTTCTCCTCCCACTGTGTTCAGCACTGAACTCCTTTGCATATGTGTGACCCACAGATCTGTGGAACAAATCACAGAATCACAGAGCTTCAAGAGGCCACAAGGACCAGTTAATCCAAATCTTTACAAGTTGAACCATTTGGAGAAGGGACTGTAAAGCCTCTTCTTGAAAAAACCCAGAAACAGAGGACCCACAACCTCCATATTTATACCACGCCACTATTCACAGATCCTGTAATTAGAATTTTTTCAGTCAGAATCTAGAAAGCTGCAACTTGTATCCGATATTTCTAGTCTAGTGTACAAGGCTCTGGGGAACAGTTCCTGACCATTTTCTCTTTTATAGCCCTGAATACTGATAACATATTTTTGCATTTGTGTACAGAACTTGGTACCATTTCGATGAGAATTCTAGAGTAATAATAATAGGACCAATAGAAAATGCATATAGATACAGAACATTTGAAATTGGCTTGAATGTTTAAATTCGGATGTGTAGATGTTCTGTTCAAATTCGAATGTCCACAGTCGATCAAATTGGATCGACATCCCTACAATAGAGAAGGCAACACAGAAGCAAAATCTCTTACTCCAGAAGCTGTGTTGGTGCAAGAGAAACAGATACAGACTCAACTTAAAAAGGATAAAAAAGGTGCCTTTTCCATTTATATTCTCTTTGAAATGCCTGTAGTGCACATCTTAAGAGTGCATTTTCAAACATACAACCTATCAAAAGAAGTAAACACTTCCTTCTAACGATGGCACTTGAAGGCCTTTAGTTCAGTGAAACCCAAAATAGACTTGTGAGCACAAATCTGCCCTTTCCTGCACCAGTAACTTTTTCTCCCACTATCAGGGAAAGTAAGAAGCAAAGGACTTTAGGAACAAATAAGATCAAGCCGTGAGGCCCTCCTGGTTGTCCCACCACCTTCAATAGTGAGGTTGGTGGGCACCCGGGAGAGAGCCTTCTCTGTGATGGCCACCAGACTATGGAATAGCCTTCCCTGTGAGGTGCATCATGCCCCTTCCTTATATACATTTAAGAAGGGACTGAAGATGCACCTCTTTGCCCTGGCCTTTGGCTGAGCTGCTTATGTTTCTGCCCCAGGACAGACACTATTATTTTAAGCTTAGTGTGTATTGTTTTATATTGGTTGAATTCTTTTTTAAAGTCTTTTAATGTATACTTTGTTTTAATCTGTTTTAAGGTTGTTACCCGCCCAGAGACCTTCGGGTATGGGGTGGGACAGAAATTTAAATAATAAATAAATAATAAATAAATAAATAAATGTTTTGCCTGCCTCAGTCCTTTGGCCACCTCTTTCAAGCCTACTTTAGCAGATATTCTACACAGAACTAAACAACAGAAGCCTGCTGGTTTAATGTAAAACTCCGTAGGAGGCTGTATTCTTCAGTGGAGGAGACAAATTGAAATGATGATCACTTACATGAGCTTTCATTCCTGTGGGTTCAGATGGATCACGATGGGTCTTATCTAGGACTGCTGCTTGGTTGAACGAGGAGAAATTTCACCACCAGGTGGCGCAGCTCCTATATAAGCCCCCTCCTGAGTTCCTTGCCCAGCTGATCGAGGAGCTTGAAGTTGTGTAGCAGGCGAGGATACCTAAAGCGATAGACAGCGCCACATACATCCAACATACAATGAAAAACACCACCCCAAGGCATTCCACCACCACAGAAAAAACCAGGTGGGTCGTGATCCATCTGAACCCACAGGAATGAAAGCTCACGTAAGTGATCAACATTTCATTCCCCTTGGGTTCAGATCGCCTCACGATGGGATGTACCAGAGCCCTGGATCACAAGGGGGGAATACTAACATGAACACCTTACCGTATCATATAATACGTGCTGCAAGACCCTCCTACCGAAAGCAGCCTCCGCTGAACGGTACTGGTCAAGACGGTAATGCTTGGTGAAGGTATTCGCCGCTGCCTTACAAATCTCAGCCAAGGGGGCATTCAAAGCTAAGGCTGCAGAAGTGGCGGCTGATCTTGTAGAGTGAGCTTGGATACCCTGCGGCACCGGCTTTTTCTTCACTTGGTAGGTCAGAGCTATACAGAAAGCAAAGAGGCCAAAGCTGGAAAGCACACCTTGAGCACCCCGACCCCCTCTGAGGCCTGTCAGCCCCTGGGCCCTCCAGTAGGGGACACATTTGTGCCTTCTCCGCAGCCTTCGAGGGCATCAGATCTGGACTCGCTAGCCTCTTTTCCTGTTGACTCTGGGCAACAAGATAAGAACCTGGAGGGTGATTCTGATGACGCCCAGGGGGACCCTGGTCAGCATGCCTTGTCTACACCCAGGCTCCTTCCCTTTGACCAGACTCCTTTGGTGATTGAGCAGACAGCAGAGGCCCTGGTCCTCTCTCTTCCGGACCCAGCTAAGGAAGATTCCACAGCGGAGGCAGCTAACATCCTATGGCCTGGGCAGCCAAAGATAAGGTCCTTCCCACTCCATCAGTTTTCCAAGCCCTCATTCTGAAGCAGTGGCAAGAGCCGGCAGTAACGCGCCGATTCCCAGCGTCCCTCTGAAGGCTCCTCCTCCCTCAGGATCATGCGGACAGTATCTGGGCCACCCTTGCTGTGGATAGCCCAGTGACCCAGCTGGTCTCAAAGCAGGTGGTCCCGAAGGATTCCGAGTCAATTCTCAGAGACCCGTTGACCGGAAGATGGGGGGGTTCCTGAGGAAGGCTTTTGAGGCCGAAGCTATGGTCCTTCAGGCCACATCAGCAGGATCGCTTTCTGCTTGGGCAGCCCTCAAGTGGACGGATGATCTGGTTGCTGAGGGGGCTAAGGAGATCCTGGTGGCGGTCAGGAGGAACCTCGCCTTTACTGCTGACCTGACTATTGATGCCCTGCAGATTGCCACAAAATCAGCCGGTCTTAACACAGCCACGCGCAGAGCCTTGTGGCTCAAGAACTGGAGTGTGGACCTGCCCTCCAAGACTCAAGTTATTAACGCACCATTCAAAGGCAAAAATTTGTTTGGTGAGGAATGTCTGAAAGACATTTTAATTGAAAATAGGGATAAAAAGAAAGTTATGCTGGTAGCAGCTCCTATAGCCTCCTCTTCGTCATACAGGAACAAGCCCTCTTCCCAGTCCTTTTTTAAGAAACCGCAGAGGGATTTCCAGAATCACCAGCCCTTTCGGTCTAGGCCCTCCAGGGGAAGAGGTACCTGGGGGTGCCAGTTCTCATCAAACAAGGAACCTCTTGATAGAGGAGGAGGCAAATTCCCGCTGAGCATGCTGAAGAGGCTGTAGGAGGCCACCTTTCTATGTTTTCTGGTGCTTGGCAATCTTCAGTCTCTGATCCATGGATCCTTGAGATTGTCTGTAATGGTTATTCATTAGAGTTTAAGGGCTGTTGCCCATCACATTTTTTGCCTTCCCCTCTTCCTTCAGACCCAGTCAAGAGGGCAGCGTTAGAGCAGGTTATTCAGGATTTGATGAAGCTGAATGCAATTGAACCTGTTCCCGAAGACCAACAGGGGCAGGGAGTTTATTCAATACTGTTTTTGATGCCCAAAATGTCAGAGGAGTGGAGGTCGATTCTGGACCTCAAGGTTCTGAATAAATATCTTCATGCAGACAGTTTCAAAATGGAAATTTTGTCTTCTGTTAGGGGGGTGGTTAAACCGGGAGATTTCCTAGCATCTCTGGACCTTAGGCATGCTTATTTTCATATCCTCATGGCACCCTCGGCCCGTCCCTTCCTCCGTTTTGCTGTGGGAGGGAGACACTTCCAGTACCACGTGCTCCCGTTCGGGCTCTGTCAAACACCTCGTATTTTTACTAAAACCCTCTCCCCTCTCATCTCCAACCTGAGGGTGAGGGGAATCGAGGCTTACGCCTATCTGGATGATATCCTTTGTAAGGGCTCCTCCTACAAACAGGCCTGTGAGGCAGTGAGAGAGACAGCTGGTTACCTTGAGGCCCACAGATTTTTAATAAATTGGGAGAAGAGCTCTCTTTCTCCTAGTACCAGGCTAACTCATCTGGGGGCTCTCTTTGATTCCCGAAAATTTACCATAGCCCCGAGTATGGAAAGGGTGCAGGTATTAAAATCTATGGCGACTCGCACTCGTGCGCATCCCTGGGTGAAGGTGAGTCTCCTAGCCTCTCTATTGGGGAAAATGGTGTCCGTAATAGATCTTGTGCCCTGGGCAAATTTTCACCTATGGCCCTTTCAATGGTTCTTGTTACCATTCACCAAAATGATAGCCACTAAAAGGGATACCACGGTGTCACTCTCCGCTGAGGCTAGGGCCTCGCTTTCCTGGTGGATGGTATCTTCTAACTTGACCAGGGGCTGCAAAATAGTGACTGTCAACAGAGTGAGAGTTACCTGTGATGCCAGATTTCTTGGACACAGATTTACTAGGCCCCGCCTTGACTTTATTCTTCTTCGTAGGGGGAGAGGCAGAGGGAGAAGAAGAGGAAGAAGAACACCTAGAGCGCTTTTCCTTGGGCCTTTGGTTGAATCCAGAAAAGACTCCAGCAGCTGATAGAGAGCTGAAGACATTGGTCATAATAGAGTCTGTAATCGAGGCAGTCAGGCTTGTAATATCTGGCATAACTTGAAGAGGAGGGCCCATAGAAAGATCCTGCACACGCATCTGCTCCATCTGGGCAGGCATCATTGAGTATGGCAACGGATTGAAACTCGGGTGGGCCTGCATGAAACTGAAGCTAGGCCCAAAAGGGAGAGGCACGTTGCTCCCTTCAGTTTCAGTTGACTTGGATCTCTTGTGCTTAGGCTTCACATGCTTGACAGGGCCTGCCTTCTTTGGTGGCTCCTGCATCTCCACAGGCAAATCAATCAATTTAGGGCCTGTTGGAGCCTCCATTGTCCCCAGAATCTAAAAGAAAAGGAGGGGGGAGAAAGATTAGAGATGAGGGATAAAATTTAGATAGATAAAAAAGGGCAGGGTAACCTAAATAACTGCTGCGAAGCCCAAGAGGCCCAATCACTAAAGGCTCCACTGACAATGCCTGACAGCCTACAAGGCCCTAGGCTGCAGACAAGCCTCCTTGAAAGGTGGGGGGGAGGATTTGGGATCCCCCTTTCACAGCAATGCACCAGAATTCCCTTTGTCCCCTCCTAAAAATCCAGGTACCGATGCCCTCAGGGCCCAAGGGATCGAATGCCCAACAGCTTCCACCTGCCTTGAGGTCCCAAAGGCAGTGGAAAGGAGGAAGGCGCAATGGCGCTGAGGTAACAGAACGCCGCCACGCGCGGGGACTACCTCTCGGCTAGCGTGAGGAGAAACGGCCGCGAGCGGGCAAAAAGTGGCGGTTTAACCCAGGGCTCTGCCCGACGGACCAAAAAAACCACCACTCGCATCCACCGCGGGGCACCAGCGGCTGGACGAAAAGCGGAGAGACCCTCCACCTTATGGCCTGAGAGAGGTGCGGGCGCCGCAAAGCACTCTCAGGCCGCCAAAGGCTCCCGCGGCAAGCGGCTCTGGCTTTGAAAAAAGCCGCAGCTGTTGGCCGCATCCTAAGGTGCTTTTCGGTCAGGGAAAACCCCTCGGTAGCCTGATTCTTGTGAGGGATGGAGGGGCTACCCGAGGGCGAAAAAGGGGGGGGAATAGCCATCGGGACCCGAGGCCACCCAACCTAGGGAAAGGAAAAGCAGACAAACCTACCAACGAAATATAAAACAACGGGTCTTTTTAAAACTTTCTTTCTTTTCTTTCCTTTCGGATCTCGCTTCCTCGCCTGCTCTTCACTCAACCAAGCGAACAAGATAAGCTGGGCAAGGAACTCAGGAGGGGGCTTATATAGGAGCTGCGCCACCTAGTGGTGAAATTTCTCCTCGTTCGACCAAGCAGCAGTCCTAGATAAGACCCATCGTGAGCCGATCTGAACCCAAGAGGAAGGCTTAATTAGGAAGTTGTAAGTTTGGGGTCACACAAATAAAATTGAATGACAATTAAAATGGATTAGGACTAGGATGCACATGAATACTCAAGACATTCAAAATTTAATTGAATTCTATCGAATTTGGGCATCCAAACTCGAATCGAATGTCTCTGAATTTGAATTTCATGTTCAAACAGGATGCGCACAGATGCGTATGGACACATTAGAACGTTGTTGACATTTGTATCTTCAAATATGAATAAAAAATTGGTACAAATAGATTCGAATGTATTTGACTCAAATCAAATGTGAATACATTCAAATTTTAAACATTCAAATCGATTTGAATCTTCGGATATTCAAACTGAATCAAATCTCAAAAATTGCATCCGGGCACAAAGACTAGGGGAGCCACACTTTGACCCACTTTAAGCAGGAGCATAAAGAAGCTCCCAAACAGAGTCCTCCCCTCTTCCTCGAGCTCCATGTGGAAAATGCACCATAAGCCGCCGATGATCCACAGCAGAAAAAGCCATTTTTAGGCAGCTCTCCATTAGCCCTGGCAGTTCCCTGTGAAACACTGCAGTGATGGACATTTTGCTTGTGACCTTGAATGTAAAACAAATTCACGAAGGTGAGCAAGGCAAGCAATTCCACATTCCAAGGCCACTCAAGGGCTGGAGACTAAAAGGAAAAAAACCACGTCCAAAGAGCTGCCATCTCCATCCTCTCATGAGGAAAGGACAGAGGTAGTTCACATTGCAGAGACAAAGGACCTGTCTGCACTTGGCCATACTCTGGAATCTATGTCAGGATAGGGGTCTGTTGTCCACATGCTAGTACAGACTCTGACAGGCTTTACTTGGGGCCTGCTTTAGCCTGCCCTGGCACATGGACAGGAGGCCACTACTGCAAGATATGCTCCAGAATAAAGTCAAGTGCAAACAGACCTAAAGACACAAGATCATGGAAGCAAATTGTATGTTGCTGGCTCAGAGGGAATAAACAGGAAAGCCTGATCACAAGCCAGCAAAGCTGAGAGATTGCTGCATGGTTGACAAAGCTAGATTTTGGGGACCTCAAGCACAGAGGCTGCAAACAACAATTGTCCTGTCGGTCAGTTTCACAGAGGCATTGGGTTGGCCACTGCTTATGCAGTGTATTATTCTCACTCACTGTGCTCTGTCTCAAAAAAAATGTTCATGTGTGTGTTTTGAAAAGGACATTCAGCAAAAGGAAGGTGTGTTTGTGTTAATATTAGCCTGCAGTCTGGAAAAGGCAAAGGTTTCTCCTCTCCAATTCAACTCTTGCTGTGGTTTCCAATCTAGTGAAAACGATGCTAAGGCAGATTCAATCCACTGTGGGTTAATGTTCAAGTCCTCCTGGACTTGATGTGCCTGCAGCTGCAAAGGATAATTATCTAGGCATCCCTGGGGCAAATTTTTCCAGTTCACATATGCAATCAATTCATGCCGCAGGGAAAAGAAAACGTTACACCATCCCTATCACAGATACGACTGAGTCATTCCATTACTTCTGCATCTAAACTCCACATCTGTTTACTCCTTATAAACAACACACAGAAAAACAAAGATCGGTTTCTCCGTACCAAGGAAAAGAGAAAAGAAACTGAAGGGGAGGGGACAGCAACTTGGACGGTATTAGCTGCTACATAACTTCCTTGAAAGGCTCACCGCCTGGGTCAAGAGACTTTGCTTGCTGCTCAGGAATAAACCACACCGGCTTGCATGCTAATGGCTGCCAGTGACAAGGACTCATCGAATGTCACAGCTCTGCCTACTGCGCACTGTTCATTTTTCTTATCAGTGTGACCTCTCTTTTGAAATGACGGATGAAGCGCCGAAGCATTAGCATCTCTGCTGCTGGGCATTTGCCACCAAAGTGGCACCAACAGACAAGCTTGTCCCAAAGTTTGAGGGAATATTTGCACAGGAAAGATGCTGAGCTCTACTGCAACGCTGTGTATCTGCAAGTCAAACCAGATTCTCACTCACTCACTCACTCACTCACTCACTCACACACACACACACACACACAAAACTACTGGCCAAGTACAGATCTTGTACAGATAAGTATACATCTCCAAATGATAACATGTTTCAGTAAGTATTATCTGTCAAAGTTCAGAAGACTTGGGAACTCTAGTGATCTCTAAGCTGCTCCCTGGGCATTGCCTCACCTCACCTGGGCGTGCGACCCTCTGCGCCATCCCACCTGTGGGTGGCAGCGGCAGATTCACACACCACTTGTGGGGCTGCTGCTGCTGCTCCAAGCGCAAAGCGACAGGAGCGGCAAGGAAGGCAGCAGCGCAGCAAAGGCAAAGAGGTGACTGCATGGAATGGCGGCAACAGCGGAGGAGGAGGAGGAGGTGACGCCATCAAGCCGTCAAGGGACGGCAGTGATGACAACTGCTGCTGCTGACCTGACCTCTGGCTTCTCCCTCCTCTGTCGGCAGCAGGGGAAGCTTGGTGAGGCAGTGGAGCATTGCAGGAGCTGCCCTTAGGCAGTAATGGGGTCCTCAGCCATGTGGGAACAAACGAGTAGCTGTCCTTCTCTTCCGGTTTGCTCCCAAGGATCGCAGGATGTGACATCGCAGGATCCCTGACTGGGAGAGCCCCAGCTCAATCCAATCACCTCCTAGGATCTTGCCTCTAGGACACTCCCTCCATGCCCCTTACTATCGCTGTATTTAAAGCCCGGGAAGATTAAAATTGGTCTCTTTTCCAACTGATCCCTTCTCCAGCCTCTTTGTTCCCCTTCCTCATTTTCTACCCTAATCGGGTCAACCAGCCACGTGGTTGATCTCCAGGACCTGTGCCGGTCAGGAGCCCAGAATCTATCTATCAGAACACCCAGTTAATCGGAGCAGCTCACCAGCTGCTCCCCCCTGCTTTCCAGAGCCCTCAGTTTGGTTGCATTTCCAGGACACAACGGGGAGCACTGTGTAAAAAACAAATACAAAACTGTGCTTAATATTTATGACACATAAAGCCACAGTATTTCACCTTCCATTGTACTAAATTATTTTTAACTTACTTGGCAGATATTGGCCTAGCTCAAAAGGATATGATGGGGAAACCCTTAAAAAATCAATTGATGCAAACATATGAAGGTCATGAGCAGAATGCCATAAGAACGTAAGAACAAAAGAGAAGCCCTGCTGGATCAGGCCACAGCCTATCTAGTCTGGATCCTATCTTACACAGCGGCCCACTAATTACTTCTAGACATTCTCAAGCAGAAGGCAAAAGGTAAAACTTTCACCTGCTCTCGAATCCCAGCAAATGGCCTTGAGGGACATCCTCTGTCTCTCCAACCTGGACTCATGACCTAGGCATCCATCCTCGTAGCCATTTGATATACCTGCTTCATGAATTCACCTGATCCTTTCTTAAAGCTATCCCATCAAAGAGACGACGTGAATGTCCTTGAGAAAGCCATGAGATATTTCTAAGAGAGGCCAAAATGGTGATCGTTGTTCATACAATCACCAGCAGTTGAATATAACTCATTGTCACCTACCAACAACAATAGCAAGTTACTAGATTTATATCTACACCCTCAGAAACAGGCATCCATTCAACCATCCATCTGCAAATGTTCTAACTTGTTTGATGTTTTACATTAACCGTTGCAGACCAAAAAAAAGTTCTATTTAAAAAGCGGAAAGAAATGATTCACTGACATAAACAACTTGTTTTACAGTAGCTCTTATGTGCCATCTCTGACTCAACTATGAGCGCTACAGTTTCTGTGAATTAGGTGCTTAATACATGCCCAGCTCAACGTCTCCTTTGTTACTCTCATCATTCAGACATGTCTGAAAGACTTGGTTGGGTTACAATAGCAAATAAGCTTCCACCGAAGGCACCAGGCATTTTCAAATTAAAATGCAAAAAAAGAAAGACATTCTCAGGGCAACGATTCATTTCTCATTTCTTTTATGAGATCTTACAGCTATGTTCAGAGTCATTCTTGTGTCCAAATACATTCAAAGGCAATAAAAACCTACTGACAAAACACTTGGGTCAACAGGAAGTATGCCCACCACCAGCTAGAGCTCTTCGGAGAAACAGCAGGGTAGAAATGTAAAAGCCTGTATATACACTCACACACTCTCACACACACTACATCTACAAATGTCTTTAGATACTGAATGAGATTTTCCACAATGAGAAAGTCAGTCCAGCCATCCTATCTGGAGATCCCCCCCCCTCCCCAATTCTGGAAATCATAGAATGGGTGGCGGCTTCGGTGGGCAACAGAAGTCACAGTTTCCTTCCTTCTGAATTCTCACACACAGGCGCCCTTTGGAGATTTGCCCCAGAATTCACAACTCTCCTCAGTCCCCTCACATCAGTGGTTCTCAACCTGTGGGTCAGGACCACTTCGGGGATCGAACTACCCTTTCAGAGGAGTCGCAACGAGTCTCCCATCGCCCTTCCCTCCCCCCTCCCAGCTGCCCCACCTCCACGGTTGGGGGTCTCCATAACATGAGGAACTGCATTAAGGGGTCATGGCATTAGGAAGGTTGAGAACTGCTGCCTTACAAAGTCAGCTTGTACTTTCCACCACCTTGTTAGGGCCTCTAAGACCCTTTGAGTGAGTAATTTCAATGTTGCTTCTATCATATTTTGACATTCTCATCACAGACAAGCAAAAATCAGTATGTCTATCAAAATGACAGATAGCTCTCATTGCAGGAAACATCAGGAACAAAACGCAGCAAAATAAAGGGTCCAAAAATGATAACAGTATGAAAGACGTTCTTATGAAGCATATCAGCAACCGAATAAATAACAACATAAATATTACATAGAAAAAAGTGATAAAATTGTGGGAGGGATCTGTCCTACAAACCAATGATTGCTATTGATTAAAACTGTAGGAATTACAGTTCTCTTTAATTCTCTTTCTTTTTCCTGCTTCCAGAGAGGATGTAAAACCTGCTATTATCCCAGGACTATGATGGGATTGCCACACATGTCCATGACAATGCCAGTATAGTCTCAGAATACTGGGGTGATATTCTGCAATAACTTTATTGTGGAAAAATAAATTCCTAGCCTTGGTTTTTACCTAAAAAAAGAAAGAGCACTTATTTCATCTGGACACTCGCTCATACAATCCACCATCTTGGGAATGGCCACCATCTATATGCAAGGCCAAACTCAGCCACACGGGCACGCAGAGCGGCAGTTCCACACTTTGGGTATTTTGCAGCAACCTAATACCCAGATGTATGCATCACTTACCCTACACGCTTGCCCTGCCATCTGGGCAACAAGCAATAATTCCAGGGAATATTGCTATATGATGGATGAAGCTGCTAATATCTGGATGCAGCCTTTCTCTGCCTCTACCACTGGTTTCCAAACATCTGAACACAGTGCTTCTACTTTCTAATTTTCACCAAACCCTCATTCCTCCTCCCATTTTTGACAAAGCCATTTACACAGGTATTTGTATTGATATCCATCTGTATTTCATGTACATTATAATTTTTTGTCTTCCACATTTTGTATTATTTTGCTTGATATATTATTATTCAAGATCAACTAATGTATAATTATTTTACCCATGTTAATGGGTTATTCAGATGAATTTTATGTTAAAGATAGTATTCCCCCCCACCCCCCACAGCCTCATAGATTATACAATGGCAGATTTTCTCTATAGAACACAATACACTGCTTACTGTACAAACACAAGGCCTCTAGGGACGTGCATGGATATTCGAAAATTCAAAAATCCGATTCGAATCCAGCGAATGGCGACATTCGAAGACGAAGTGGATTTTCGAAAATCTGAATTTATGCATTTGGACAAATTTCAGATAATTAGAAGGAGCAGTATCCGTATCATATACAAACGTGAGCAAAAATTATACGTATTTGCACATATAATGTGGGCTGAAAATGGGATGCACATGGAATAAATACAGGATAAACACGGATTCACGTGTTTATCAACATTCATATATTCGGGTACGAACCAGATTTTTGAAAATCCGGATTTTTGAAATTCAAATCAAATTGAATTTTTGAATAGTCAATTCGACTCAAATTCAAGGGCAAAAAATACATTCACGCACATCCCTAGAGAGCTCTACTTCACAAAAAGTAGCTGTAAGTTTCTTGTGGTATCTCCATATCAATTTTGACATACATTTATTTATGTTCTCCTCTACAGATTGCCTTATTACGAAGAACTCAAAATACAAATCAGAAAACATGCAGAAGTAATAAGATGTCAAAAAAAGAGAAGGAAAGCTTAAAATTCTACATTCTGAGCAAAAGCATTAGTTATATCCCAGGTGGGAGAAGCACACAACAGATCCAGCAAGTGTCAAATTCTTGTGACTGAATAAATTCACGATTAAATGCTTTAGTACAAAAAAGTATTACTGTACAGTTGCTAATTTCCCTTTGGGGACCCCATGGTACTGGAACATTAATAAACTAGACTTCTCTGTTCTTTCCTGAGGGCAACCACCATATCCCTTTTGGAAGAGAGGGAAAAATGAAGTGAACCAAGCAGTCAACTTTTCTACTACCTTAGTCTAAAGAAAAATGACACGTGTACTAGAAAAGAGCAAAAATAGTTCGAGATGGAAGACCCTCTCCACTATCTGAAGAAGGGACATCCTACTTCGGTCTAAAGGCTGCTGTTAGTCTTCCATGGTACCTGCCTGATTCTAAATTCTAAGTCTCCATAACTCTAGCTGTGCATTCACTGGCCCAGCGTCTCCTCCTGTTTCTTTATGTTAATCTTTCAATCATGTTATTCTGTGTACATACGTTTGATGTGCATTCTTCTGTAAGCTATCAGGACAATAGCTAAAGTGATTTGCATGCTGGGTAAGAGTGAAGGAGGAGATATGAAGCACAAGAACCGAATGAGACTGAGATGTCCCTTCTCAAGATTTTATGGAGCACCATCCAAGGATTGTATCACTGTTGTGATAGGAATGAAGGAATGAAGTACCAGATGCTGTAGAGTAGAGAAAGAAGAGGATCTTGAGGTTCAAATCACTTTTGCAATTTATGATTTTGCCATGGATGTCTGAATAAAGGATATACTCTTCCACTGGAGAAGCTCTTTACTTCTACTTGAATTTCTGGCAGAGGCTTACAACTGGTTATTGGAAAGAGCAACTTCTCCCAAACAGACCTGCCTTAATACCGAGGTCTCAAAAAGTTCCACCTCTTTCTGAGGTGCAATGGGCAGTGACAGACAAGAGGTCCTTTTCTGTGGTGCCCCCAAACTCTGGACCAGCCTCCCCTTATTGGTTTGCCAGGTCCCTACATTAAATGGTCTTCGACACTGGTTCAAACATATCTCTTCACTGAGTCCTTTCGTATTTAGAAGAAGAAGAAGAGTTGGCTTTTCTGCCCCACTTTTCTCACCCATTTTAGGAGACTCAAAGCAGCTGACAAAGCTTTCTATTCTTCTCCCCACAACAGACACCCTGTGAGGTAGGTGGGGCCGTGAGAGCTCAGAAGAGAGTTGTGACTAGCCCAAGGTCACCCAACTGGCTTCGTGGGGGAGGGTGGAATCGAACCCGGTATTCCCAGATAAGAGTCCAACATTCAATTCGATTCAAATGTTTAAAATCCGAATGCAACAAAAACCGCTTCGAATCTGTTACATTTGAATCAATTCATTCAAATGTTAGATACAAATCTGAAGATGCGAATGTCAACAACATTTCATACGCATCCCATTTTTGTTCCGTATTATAAGTACAAATGCGTACAGATAAGTATGACATTTGTGCAGATACGTATGTAATGCATAGATATCTGCACATTTGAATCATTCAAATGAATATCTCAAAAGATTCAAAATTCGTTTGAATGTCTAAATTCAAATGTGAAGACATTTGATTCAATTCAAACGTCCACATTCGAATGAATTCGATTGAATTTCGAATGTTTAGAATATTTGTGCACATACCTAGTTCAAAAGCAAACAAGAGACAGCCACTTAACCCAACCAGTGTGTCCTGCCAACCACCCCTGGATTCACGTTTCATTTTTTTAAAGGTACCTGCAGAGTTTGCTTTGCCTCCCTCCTTCTGTAAAGTCTAAAAACTTCCTTTTAATGAAAGGAGACATTAATCTGAGGAAACGTAATCTGAGACCTAATGCTAAGCTTGTTAATGTAGCCCCTGTGCAGAAAGGCAGAGAACACAGAATGTTCATCATGAAGAGGCCGTGACTCATCTCTTGCAATACTGCAAGGAATTGGCAAGACGTATTGTAGAGTTTAGGATCACACATCTTTGCACCATCGCAAAGGATGTCCATAGGTCACAGGTTACAAGAAAAAACTCAATATAACAGCAAACAGACATGATGCTAGCATTCCAGTCAAGCCACCCACTCTAAGCTGCAGTCTGTAAGGTTGGCATCAGTTCTTCCATTTACTCTGCACCAAAAGCAAGGCCATCTCTGCTGGTTTCCTTCACAGACCTAGCCTTTGCCTTGTACCAAGAAATAAGGACGGTTGGTTGGTTTTGATCAGGCTAATGCTATTAAGGCCAAACTGATGGTAAGAAAATGAAAGTGAAGTGAAATGTTTTTGTAATGTTCCCTGTGACAGCAGCTGGGAAAGCAGGCGTTAAAGTACATGTGTCTTTGCTTTTGCTTTCTCCTGTGTGATCTTTTATCAATTCACAATCACGGGCTGCTAAAGCTACAAGTCTTCATGTCCTTGTACTTTCCAAACCTGGGTCTGGAACTGAGATACATAGATATTATAGTCTATTATCTCCTTAACGTTCTTATTCTCTTTGCTTTTGCTAATCAAGTAGCGTTGCTTTTTCTTTCCTCCGACGCAGAACCATTTTTCATTGTGCTAAAGTGATCTCACACAGATTTAGAAAGGAAACTAAACACAGAACCACACAGACAACTGCCATCACCATCACATTTAAGATAATAGCAACAATAATAAAATCTGGTAAGTTTAATCTATCTATATTCATTATCAGATATCCCAGGATGGGACAATAAATCATTAGCACAACCGCAGCTTCGCCTGGATTCAATCCATGGCATTTTCTGTTTAAAAGGCAAAGCTGGGGAAAGCACTTTCTTCGTGTTTCTTTGTGAGGCGAAAGCTGATTGGGAAGACACCAAAGGCCGACTGCTGTTCTCTGGGCACAGAAGTAGAGGACGAACCTCAAATTCCATCTTGAAGCCTACAATCAGTTTCTGCTGATTAATAATAATAAATAAAATAGCCTAGAAAAACAGGTGGCAGAGGACTTTTGCAAGTGAGGCAGACAGTAGAAGAAGAGATGCATGCATTGGCAGACTATGGGCTCGTCCCCATGTGCTCCGTTTATTGCAGTGCTGAATCGGGTCATCCCCAATGCACGCTGTAATTCGAATTACCACGCCCCCATGCATTTGAGGAGAGTGTGGGTTCAAGCCAAATCCGCCTGTCCCCATGAAAACTGCAGTAAACCCCTGCATCGGGGAACCGCATCCTTTTTTCTCTACCCCCTCCAGCCTGATAGGATGCCTGGCTGATGTCACCATGCCCTGTCCTGCCTGCTGCAATGATGACAGGGGAAACTCCTCCCGGTTGCACCTCCAAACACACCACACACAGCTTAGACAAGATAGAAAATAATAAAAGGGGAGCGTAATAGGAAGGAAAAGTGCCTCATTGCTTGAATTTCAGTGCTTCAATCACTTTAGCGGAGGTGCGCACCTCTGCTTGGCAGCAGGCACACCTCCGCCAGACAGCAGCTTCTTCTGATCTTTTCAGCTGAGTGCAGGGAAGCCACAGGTGCTTTGTCCATAGGGCGAAGCAGTGCTCATGTGCTAAATCAAGCCCTTTACCCACGTATGCCTTGATGATTGGGAGATCAGGGAAGGGGGGTGTCATGCTTGTAGCTGGAGAGACACTTGGAGAGCCATTTGACACTCTCATCCCTTCTATTTCAGCCAAATTTCTTTGAAGAAATCCCCCAAGCAGTTGTGATCGCAGTGCACACGGCAGGGACAGAGAGCACAGGCGAAATCACACCTGCTAATGCTGAGATCGCCAATCTTCGCCCCCAATAACCGGGGAGTATCCCCATATCTCCAGGATAATGTGTGATTGCCTCCTAATTCACGGCGAGAACAGTTGGAAAGGGGGGATTGCCGTGGATTTGTCCCACATGTAGAGGCTTTGCTTGGGGATGCTCCGAGGCAAACTCAGGTTTGCTGCAGAGTATATTCAGCATGGGGACAAAGCCTATGTGAAAGATAGCCAAGAATTAGCCCTGATTGAAGTAAATAGCAGGAAGCTACTTAAACTGCAGCAAACCAAGAACCAGTACCGAAAAACTGTACTTCAGTGCCGGACAGACAGCTGGTGCAACAAGGCACTGAATCGACAGTTCTTGGAGAAAATTGAGGACAAAGTGGATAAGAAAAAGTCTTGGTTGTGGCTGACCAATGGAACACTCAAGAAGAAAACAGAGGGACTAATTTTTGCTGCCCAAGAACAAGCCATCAGAACAAATGCCATCAATGCTAGAATTGAGAAATCAACGGAAGACCCAAAGTGCAGACTCTAAGGAAGCTGATGAAATGATTGACCACGTTCTGAACTGCTGCAAAAAGATCGCACAGATGGACTATAAACAGAGGCACAACATAGTGGCACAAATGATACACTGGAACTTATGCCAGAACTACGACCTGCCAGTGGCAAAGAACTGGTGGGACCATAAACCAAAAAGTTTTCAAAAATGAACAAGCCAAACTACTGTGGGACTTCTGACTTCCAACTGATCAAACACTGGAACATAACATGCCAGACATCACAATCGTGGAGAAAAAGAAAGTGTTTTATCATTGACGTTGCTATTTCAGGCAATAGCAGAATTGATGAAAAAAAGTTGGAAAAATTTAACAAATATGAAGACCTGAAAATAGAACTGCAGCAACTCTGGCGAAAACCAGCAAAGGTGGTCCCAGTGGTTCTTGGCACACTGGGGGCAGTGCTGAAAGATCTTAGTGGGCACATGAAAAGCCTTGGCATCAACAAAATATCCATCTGCCATCTACAGAAAGCCACTTTGCTGGGATCTGCTAATATCATTCGCCGATACATCACTCAGTCCTAGGCGCTTGGGAAGGGCCCAACGAGTGATAACAATGACCAAAACCAGCATAATTTTTTTGTTTGCCGTGTGTTAGTGTTGTGTTATGTCATCATCATCATCATCATCATCATCATCATCATCATCATCATCATCATAATAATAATAATAATAATAATAATAATAATTCCTTCCCAACTAGACATGGGGAGAAACTTCATAAGCCAACAGTGACACCATAATGTTCTTTGATTCCTTCTGCTCCACCAGGATGGCTACTGCTCTGAAATGGTAGCCATTTTAGTCCAGCAGGTTATCAAACTCTCTGTGCTGACCACCGTTACCATAAGTACCATCATCCATACCACCCAATTTATCTGAGAGGCTTAATTTATGATGCAAGTGGTTTTGCTTTCTGTAAGCCAATTATTTCCATTTTAGGAGCACTATATTTGGTTTTCTCTGAATGTTTGGTTGACTAATATAAATTTGGATTCATATTTCTATCAATTTACATTTCACTTAATTTGTAATGCATTTATCACATATTTTTATATTGCTCAAACTATTTTCAAGTATAACCTATGTCATGAGTTTTCCAGCAGAATTTCAACATTCATGGCTGCACACCCTAGAACAGCGGTTCTCAACCTGTGGGTCGCGACCCCATCGGGGGTCGAACGGCCTTTTTGGCGGGGTCGCCAAAGGTCCCGCAGGCCCCCCCGCATCCCCCCAGCCACGCCCCTGCCACGCCCCCCGCCGCACCACCACACCACGCCGCGAGATCGCCATCGGCCCGAGCGCACCGCTTCCTCTTCCTCCTCTTCTTTTTCGGCCGGCTGTGTTGGGGATTCCCGGCCGGACCAGAGCCCGCCCTGCCTCGCCTCGCCTCGCCCGCCGCCTCCTGCTCCTCCTTGCGCGCCACTGCCGCGCACTTTCAAGAAGTCTCCGCCGCCACCGGCGGGAAGAGTCCCCAGTCAGACAGGCGGTAGCGGCTCCCGCTGATGTCCCGGGGTGAGTGCCAGCGCCGCCTGCCCTGAAAGAGCCCGCAGGCTACTGCTGCTGCTCTTGCCGCTGCCGCCACCAGCGCCACTCACCGGGCGGCGGGAAGGAGCAGAAGCAGCAGAAGCAGCAGCAGCAGCGGGAGGGCTTGTCATGAGCGCCGAGGCGCCGCCGCCGCCGCCTTCCCGCGCCTCCATGCAGCTCCGCACCCTCTTCTACTTGGCCCTGCCCCTGGCCCACCCCGCCCTGCCCCTGGCCCCGCCCCTGGGGTCCCTGAGGCATGGCAAGCTGCATTCTGGGGTCTCGGCCTTGGAAAGGTTGAGAACCGCTGCCCTAGAAGAAGACGAGGAAGAAGTGCTGGCTTTTCTACCCCACTTTTCTCACCCACTTAAGGGGACTCAAAGTGGCTGACAAACCTTCTGTTCTTCTCTCCACAACAGACACCCTGTGAGGTGGGTGGGGCTGTGAGCTCAGAAGAGAGCTGTGACTAGCCCAAGGTCACCCAGTTGGCTTTGTGGAGGACTGTATTCTTATCTGGTACTCTCAGATATGAGTCCAGCTCCTTAACCCTAGAGCTCCCTCACGCCTCCCACTTTGCCAATCAGAGTTGCACACTGTTTGCCCTGTATCAGCACATCACAGTCAAGCTTGGACTTAAGTTATGGCTTAAGGGAGAGAAATGGAATTTGCTTCTCCTGGGTTCAGGGGTATTGTGCCAAAGTCACCTGTCAAGTCACTATGACTTAAAATGTATCACTTTTCAAAGCACTTCAACAGCAATATACAAATAATTAACAACCCATAACTGAGAACAATACAATTCAGTATGGCAAATATTAAAAGCTATATTAAATCTATCATCTTCATTCAGCTGTAAAAGTTAACTAGGCGACCTTGGGCAAGTCACTGCCTTTCAGCTTACAGGGTTGTTCAGAGACAGAGCAAAGTATGTTAGGTTGCTCTAGATACAAAAGAACATTGCTGGTAGCCCACAAATACCACCAATGGTGGCCTTAAGGGGCCTTTCAGCATGCCAAGGATTGGCACTGGCACTTGACATTGATGTGCATGGGGCTAAAGCATGCAATGCTGTAGGTCCAAAATCTACAACAACATCTACATGTGAATATACTGGGAACAAATACAAGTATCAGTGTGGTCACTGCATTGCCATCTTGAAGCTCTACCAGGCCAGGCCTGTCTGTTTATTCCACTGATTCTGCTTATCCTTTGCAGTAGAGGTAAGAATGGCCTTGTCAAGCAAGCACTAAGACGGGTTTTTGGGCTGAAGATGGATAGTAGATAGATGGTGAGGGGAGAAAGGGGGAGAAAAAATGAGGCTATGGTCAGATGGCACTATTAAAGCATCAGGTGCGTTTTCTTGTGAAACATGAGTCAGATGGTCCTGTAGGTCTGCTCTCTGTGCTCCTTCATAGAGACATGGTCAGGCAAGTTAGAGGGTGGGATTTTGCACTCTCTGGGGTTGTTCCCACCAGGCTTTTACTGCAGTTTGAAAATGATTTGAATTTTCTTTGGCCCCATTACGGATTGGGTTTCCGCATTTTCCAAGGAGTAAATCACTGAAAACCACAATTTTAAAAAACACCTGAAAAAACAGCTCTCACTCCCATTTTTGCTACTAAAATGCTTTATCTTTTTCCTTTGGGAAAGGTACCACAGTATTGGGGGGAGATTGTGCCTATGTCCTCCCCATAGCCTTCTGCCCAATGTCTGTCACTGTTGTGGATGTGTCATGAAATGGGTAGGGTTTCACCCATTAGGACAGCCCCTTGTTATCCCTCCTTTGAAGAGAAGTTTTAAGTTTTAAAGCCTTTCCCTCAGCAGGCCACTTCATGATGGATAAAGTTTCATTTTCACCCACTTCGCACTGGATAACAAGTTTCATTTCCCACCCACACTTTCTCCTCACTTTCTCCTTTTTCAGCTTTCTCCTCACTTGGGGAAAGACAGCTTGGCTGGCTCCTTCCTGCATGAACCAACCATGGCGGATGGATGGATGGGAAGTGAGGAGAAAGGTGCAAAAAAGGAGAAAGTGAGGAGAAAACGTGGGCGAGGGTGGCTTAGGGAGGTGATTTTGTGCAACAATGAAACATCGTGAAAGCAATCCTCGTCGTCATATAGGAATTACTAGTCTGAAATTACACAGTTGTGCAAAAGAAGCTGGGTACAGGATCAAAGAACACAGCTGGAATCTCCCATCCTCAGCCACATCATCATGTCAGCAAACCCAATCAGAAGAGGGAGTGGGCACCCCAACTGGCAAAGGGAGGGAAGGAAAAGATGCACTTTCCCTGATACGTTTTGGAAGCATTTTCTGTGGGAACACCATTGGGGTTGACTGCGATTTAAAATGAAAAAATGGCAACGGGCAGAATATGCATTTGCATTGGATTTAGCTTTGTTTCGTTTTTAAAAACTTAAGTGGGAATGCACTCTTTGTGTACTTCTCCTTCCAGGCAATTGACGATATTGCTGCACAAGCTTAAAATGCCATGCAGCGCACTCCAGCGGCAGAGCATCAATGAACCTCTCACTTGTGCAGTGATGCACCACTGCTTCCACCAGCTTGTGTTACCCAGGCCTGAGTCAGATCTTGGATCCCCAATGAGGTCTTTCTAAATAGAAGCAACTGTCTATTTCTACATAGAGCTCTCCGAGGGTTACCGTTCCTTATGGTACTGAAAGGTGTACAGATGGTCCATAACTGTTTAGCAGCTGCACCTCTTATGTAACATGTGAACAGTTTCTGTTACAGAATAACTTTTTTAAACATCAGATCTCCCTCAGATTTACAGGTTCTGGGCACATTTACAGGGAACAAGACAGATGCACGGGGAAAGGCATGCTTTATAAGGAAATTCCCAGCAAGAGGAAAGTTTCAGGACTCTCAGAGAGGTGCAAGTGTGATCCGAATAATTTCTGCTACATATACTTAAGAGTAAATAAAAAGCACCCTAAGGTGCCTTAGAGATAGCACAGAATCATAGAGTTGGAAGGGACCTTTAGGGTCATCAAGTCCAGCCCCCTGCTCAATGCAGGGTTTCCTAAATCATCCCAGACAGATGTACAGTAGGTCCAGCCTCTGCTTGAAGACCTCCAGTGAAGGAGAGCCCCAAACTGATTTGCAGGTAAGATCTGAAGTCCACCCTTCCCTTATCTCACGAACATTGTAGGTTAGAAAAGGTGGATTAGAAATGGAATGAGAACACAAGGGCCACATGCTCCTGTCACTGAGGAGTCCTGAGCAGCGTTTTTATGAATGCAGCTGTAGAAAGGTGAAATAATTTTGGAGAGCATCACTGACCATGAGATAGCACACAAAACCCCCATAAACATTTGCTTTTCCAGCTCCGGAGCAAGTGTGAACACAAGACTTCAAGTGCTTCTCATGATTTATCCACAGAAAATTAAAGAATATTTCTTACCGCAGGCTTTTAGTCCAGGTCCAGCCTCTTTGTTCAACAGAGGAAATGAAGCTTAAACTAATAAAACTTTCCAGAACGGACAGTGCAGATCCATCATTCCACAAAGATGGATAAATGCCAACTCATTTCTCATTGCAGTAAGAACCAGTTACAGATATAATGTGGACAAAGTACTTTATCAAAGAAAGAAAATTGTTCACATTTCTCATTTTCCTCATATTTTCTATACTGTTCTTACATTTTATCTTTTCTTCCCACTGCTGCTCCCCAGTTCTTATTATAATTCTGTCAGTTTCGAACTCCAGACCATATCTGTACATAATTGGGGGGAGAGGGACCAGTCTTTCTGAGGCCTGTAGAACGGTAATGACTCGCAAACTGTTTTTCCCCCATGCTACTAAACAGATGTCAAAGGAAGAACTGGCCCTACCCACACCAGATGGCTCCCGAAAAGCCAACCTGTTGCCGGCTTAATATGTCCCAATTAAAATCAGATACAAAATGAACCACTTAAGCAAAACACATTTCACACCGCTCCGAAGATGTCATGACAGTTAAAGGATTTTACAAGTGACCTAATTCAGAACCTACACTGTTGTTCATTATCGCTTACAATGAACTGTCAGAAGGACAAAAACCACAATCAGTTTGATGTATCACCCAAGAAAAACAAAGGTCACATTGTCACAGAGCAAAGGTGACCCTCCCAGAGCAAGTGAAGGCTCCATCTCCACACGTGGCCTTCAGGCCAACTTGGAGGGCCCTTGAAATCTATCCGTCTCCACAGCACCTGACACTGAAGAGCCAGAAGGGCTGACGGAGGGACTATAGGCCCCCTCCAAATGACAAAAAAATAACTCCAAGTCTCCTTCTTACACACACAGAAAACAAACAAAATTCCTCAAACAAAATTGAGGGTGCCAGCCAGACTGGAGGAAACGGAAAAGGAGTTTTTTAAAAACGTAACCTATAGCAGTAGTAGCATCCAAATGGTTAAAAAGCTGGTGGTCCAAAACTGGGAATGAGCCCCCAACCAAGTCTCTAGTGGGCAAAATTGGGGGCAAGCTGGTTAAAAGCCATTGCTGGCACAGATATATACAGTACATGTACTCAAACAGCAATGAATTTTTTCCCCTAGAACAAGACACAAATATCCAGAAAATTAACGTGGCACTTTGCTTCGTGAAATGCATCTGGTTTCATAATCTGTTGGCTAGTCTTTTCAGTTTTGTACACAGAAAAAAAGCCATACAGCCAACTATCATAATTAAATCCTCCCTTAGACAGCTCAACTAATGTTTCACACAATAGCAACAGTGTAAAAATCCTGGTAATTCCCAGACCTGGTCATGTAATTGGATTAAAAGTCTTGTTAATTATGATTATTTTTGAAAGCAGCTGCTACTAGAAGGTTGGTGCCTTCTGGTAACTGTTGCTACCCTTTTCCTTCCTGCTAACGCATAGAGCCAAGAAACGCGCGATAGCATTGCTTCCCCAAGATGCAACACCCACCACGCCGTCAAGACAGCTGCACAGCTTTAATTCTCCACAATAATTTAGCTAGACTGAGGGGAACTGGAGGTGGAAAGAAAAGGACTGGGAAGAAACACGTCTAGCCAAATATAAGCCAAGTGAAATGAGGTTTCCTGTGTGTCAAAGCCTCACAAACCTCTGTGAGTAGGGCCTGTGCAGCAGGACTCCATATGGACTTATAGCCACCAAAATACATTAACTGAGCCAGTCTGGTCTAGTGGTTAGGGAGCCGGACTTATCTGGGAATACTGGGTTTGATTCTGTCCTCCCCCATGAAGCCAGCAGGGGGACCTTGGGCTAGTCACAGCACTTTTTCTGAGCTCTCACAGCCCCACCCACCTCACAGGGTGTTCTGTTGTGGAGAGAAGAATAGAAAGCTTTGTCAGCCGCTTTGAGTCCCCTTAAATGGGTGAGAAAAGCGGGGTAGAAAAGCCAACTCTTTTTCCTCCATGAAGCCAGCTGGGTGACCCTGGGCAAGTCACAGTTCTCTTGTGAGCTCTCACAGCCCCACAACCTCACAGGGTGTCTGTTGTGGGGAGAAGAATAGAAAGTGTTGTCAGCTGCTTTGAGTTCCCTTAAATCGGTGGAAAAAGCTAGGTAGGAAAGCCAACTCTTCTTCTTCTTATGACTCTTTTTCTTGAAACATTCATGCTTCTCAATCCTCAAAGGGCTTTTAAAAGCATATTTATAACATCAGGATGTTTAAGAACTTAAGACCCTGGAAACTGTCTTCTCAGCTGCTGTTCATCCGTTTGTGGTTTTGTTTCCCAAGGCTGCTCATCAGTTGTGACGCATCTTTCTATCCACTCCCCCAAAAACTCTTGTTATTATTATTACTGAGAAAATATAGTCAAAGTTTCTGATTCTGAAAAATATGTTTCAACAGTAACATGACCAAATAGAACATCTTGCAGATACTAAATTTATACATATTATTGCTGTCTGCTTTCACAGCTGCTTAGCTCCTTAACTTGGTACAGGTGAGTAGTATGCTTAACTTGTTACAGTGGTACCTTGACATACGAGTTTAATTCGTTCCGTAACCTTGCTCTTATGTCAAATCGCTTGTATCTCAAAGCAATTTTCCCATTAATCCATTCCAGCTCCCAAAACACCACCTCAGTTGTTTTTGTTATGTACTGTACTGTATTTACACACTCGTATCTCAAATCTTGCTCTCATCTCAAAGCAAAATATCACTCGCTCGGCGGCTTGTATCTCAAAACACTTGTATGTCAGGGCACTTGTATGTCGAGGTACCACTGTACTTGCCAACACGTGAAAATCCATTTAGGTTTTTTTTTTAAGTGGTGGGATTAGAAATTAACTGATAGGCAATGAAGGAGAAGAATGGGTTCAAGGAACTGTTTCTGCTCTGATACAGAATCCTTTGTACTGGCCACAGCCTACATTGTAATGGTTTGAGATCTAATAAGTTTACTTGTACCAATATCCCAAACCTGTTCATTTGAAATTTGATTGAATCAACTGAATTTCGACATTCAAATTCAAATCAAATGGCCATGGGCTAGTCACAGCTCTCTTTCTGAGCTCTCACAACCTCACCTACCTCACAGGGTGTGCATTGTGGAGAGAAGAGCAGAAGGTTTGTCAGCCACTCCGAATCACCTTGAGGCTGCATTCCCATTATCACTTAAAACTGTTTAAAAACGGTTTGGATCCTCACTGTTCCCACCCCCAATCAAGTAAAACGGTTTGGATCCTCGTCATCCCCACTGGCAATCAGTTTCAGAGGTATTTTGAGGATTATTTGGCTTTAAAATGGAATAAATAAACACCTGATTTTTCAGGTGTTTTTCCCAGGTTTGGCTTTTAAAACACTTCTTCCTTACTGTAGTGGGAACACTAGAGCAGTATTTGGGCAAATACGCCATGAAATGGATTGAGGTTTCACCCTGCAGGTCAGCCCTTTCAGTTAAAAGGTAGAGCAGCCAGTTTCACTGCAAAAATCCACCCTGTACAGCAGCGGTTTCAATGTAGCAATCCACCCACTTCACACCTGATAAAAGTGTTGCAATTCTGCGCAATTCTGGCTCTTTAAAAGTTCTGACCTTTAGAAAGGGAAAGGAAGGAAAGCTGCTGCAGGTTCTGGGAGATGTGTGAATGTTTAAGGCTGTGTGTGCAGGCGGCAGCAGCAGCAGAGTGAGGGTGCTTTTTTTGGAGGGAACCCCTGCTAGGGATGGTGCCTGTGGAGGTGAGCAGGCAAACGGGGCTTGAGTTGCCACTGCTGCCATGTGTCCTGGGCAATGGGGAGAGGAGGGGGAAGAATCGCTTTCCCCAATCCGTTTTTGGAAGCATTTTAAGTGTTTAGAGTGGGGACAGAAAATCAGGTTTGAATCCAAATGCCAGATGCTCTTTTCTTCCTTTTAATGCGCTTTACATATCGATGCAAATCCCGATGTAAACCTCGATGTATATTCCGTTTTATTCCTTAAATGGGAATTCGCCCTAAGAATGAGAAAAACGGGGTATAAAAGCCAACTACTACTACTATTACTCAGGCTGAATGTAGATCTGGTAGAACCTCCCTCCCTCCCTCCCAAACAATATCATGAAAAAGAGGTGGGAAGGTGAAGCAACTACAAAGAGATTCTGTTCTTCTTTTGTAACTTTCCCATTCCAAACTTTCATTTTGGATTAAAAATAACATTATGGATCCTTTTAATTCAGGAGAGGTCTGCAAAAACTCTGAAGTCACAGGACCCAAGCATCGTTTACTACTTCTAAGTGGATCAATCCCACCTTCTGTAAAATTATTTTTTTAAATAAGGGGAGTTTTCAAAAGGAGAAAGCGAGCAGGGACACACATCAGAACTCCAGAAAAAACAGGTCACAGCAAGGGCAAGCTACTGAAGACAAAAGGCTCACTTCCTTGGGTTCATTTTTAAAGATCTTTTTAAAACTAAGCAAGAGGAACAGCCAAACATTACAGCCAAAAACAATGCTACCAGAATTCTATTTCCTGGCCTTTTTGTTCTTGCATCTCACAGGGCAGAACAAGAAACATCTGAAGCTAGATAACTTTGGCTTCCCAAATGGTTTCCTGTAATAAGGTTTCAGTGTATACCAATGATGTCCCACCAAGGTCAGCTCAGGGCACTGAACATCTCCCATGTCAAAATTTAACCAGTAACACTGCAGGAAAGAAGGGTCTAAATTCTCAGACAATGACTGCTTTCGGAAGACTGACAGGGTCTGCACAGCGGTGACCCCCAAAAAGTGTTCTGATGTTTCAGGAATTCAGCCAGAGACAGAAGAGTGAAGGCTTTGATAAGTTATAGAAACATCTGTTATAAAAGGTAAGAATATGATGGTGCAGTAATGCCAGTTCATATATGCATGTGTTGTGCCTGAGACCACAGAATGATTTAATGCTCGGAAATAACTGCACATATCTAGAGAATTAGTTATACACAAATATTTCAAATTAATAGTAACGTCCAGTGGCCTAGATTACTGAATTTATCACTAAGCCAATACAACACTGGAAAAAGTGGGGTCTCAATCTAGTTCTTCTTGCTTTAAATGAGTTTGGGTCCCCTCGTTCTTGGTTCTACGGCAAAGGGAGACACCCTGCATAGACTCTTGCTACCCTGCCAGGTGTTCCTCGTCCTCCTCATCATGACTACATGCCAAGCTGTAGTAAGCAAGGCTGCCAGTAAGCAAGAGTCTGGACATCTGCTTCAACTCCATGAACTAAGAAAGAGTAACATGTTGACAACCTAGAAGAGAAGCTGTGGCGTAAATAGGCTTTTGCCAGTAGGTTTTCTCTTAGGGGCCTGGATCCTGGGCAAATGCCTGACCACAAAAATGCCACCCCTGCCACCAAAGGGATAGTCTGTCCTTCAAGTGAGAGGCCTGCAGCTGAATATGACGCTCTTGGGCTTTCACCAAAAGCAGATCTTCGACCTTCAGGCCTGGTTTGCCTTTGCACCATATTCACAAACCCAAAAAGCTATTTGAGAGGAACAAGGTACCGTTGTAAGATCACAGCAACAGCCTCCCAGGCCTGCAATCTCCTGTTTGCTATTGCCATCACACCACTGAGAATTAAGATGCTACAACGATACTGTGAAATACATTCTGCCCTTTCAGTGACTCATTTATGAATGGAAAACGACTGACATGAAGCAAGCATGGAGAAATTGTGGAGGACGCCCTGGCCACAGAGGTATCCCTGATCCTGTCACACATAGCTCACTCCGTATGACAGGCAGAAGACGCGAGTGCGCTCCTAGGCTCACAGATGGTGGGAAACCCATCTACGTCTCCATGGGCCTCCAAC
Source organism: Aspidoscelis tigris stejnegeri (assembly GCA_023333525.1). Classification (NCBI taxonomy): domain Eukaryota; kingdom Metazoa; phylum Chordata; class Lepidosauria; order Squamata; family Teiidae; genus Aspidoscelis; species Aspidoscelis tigris. The sequence goes on along the minus strand of JALMGA010000001.1, from coordinate 146,846,952 downwards.
AGTGTTTTTATTATTGTTGTTTTTGTGATCAGATATCAAACAGTAGTTAGTTTTTATAGAAGAAAACAATACAAGCATCAGCTACCGGTTGAAGTAACTGGAATTATTTTATCTTACATTGCTAAATACCCCCAAACAACTAGAATTTTCTCTGTTAAGGGAGAATGTTTATTTCTTGAAGGGATTCATTTTGCTCGTAAAGCTATAAAAAGGCAGATGATGCTCAGAACCAATAAGCAGGCAAAATGGAGACTAAAGGTTCTGCGTACCTCATGCTAAACTGAGAGAAATTGTTATCTAGTGAGAAATAAACCCAGACCTTGAACTTCAAGTCAATGACAGAGCGGATGGAACAATTAAGCACTTACTTAGCAATTTACTGTATTCTTTGTTCTCAATAATAGTGTTTCAGCATTATTAGCCTAAATAGTGTTAGAGTTTAAGGGAACTATGATCATTTGTGTACCACTAATAGATGCTTATCTTGTTAATACTTATGATGAAGTACACATAAAAAGAAAAAAAGATTTCTGTATGCTTGTAACTCCAGTGGTCTACACCTAGATTACCAGTTGCATCTCATAATTGCATCCAAGCAGGGTAAGAAAGAAATAATTTAATCAGTTCTCCTATTGCCTGGAATCTCTTCTCTCACTCCTGAAATTCATAACATATGTGCCTCTGGATGTCCACTTAGGCGTGACAGTCAGAATGGGACCACCTCCCTTTTGTGACACCCGATTTATAACTGGAATGAGCATGTACACATGCTCGGTCCACTGGAAGGGCCACTGGAGAGAACTTTTTTTCACACAGTTCTTAAAGCATCTAAACATTACTTCTAAGCTTCAATAAGGGCACCAGATCAGCCACCTGGGTATCTCATATCCATCAAGGGCAAATTCCTTGGCATTCAGGACAGCCTTCACAAGAGAATCCTGCTCCACTGGAGTGAGTGAGTGAGTGAGTGAGTGAGTGAGTGAGTGAGTGAGTGAGTGAGTGAGTGAGTGAGTGAGTGAGTGAGTGAGTGAGTGAGTGAGTGAGTGAGTGAAGACCACCTCTACCATGCTGTACATGGCGAACACAGTAAATCAGGCAAAGCTGAAAGTAAGATGACTTTGTAGACAGCCTCTACTCCAAATCTTAATTCCAAAGTAGAAGAACTTGCTAATGTATCTAATTAATCTATACATTTGGGTAAATCAGATTTACCCAAAAGTCTCTTCACCACGCAATGCTGGTTGTGGCACTTACAAATAATTACACATAAAATGAATGATGACAGCAGAAGTGGAAGAACCCATAACCAGACTTGGAGATAAATGAATCAATATTCACACTTATCCACAATACTCTCAAAACTGTATAAAGATAAAAAGAGAAATTAAACCACCACGTCTGCCAGGCTGGGAGTGGCTGAGATCCTGTGATCCCTCCTAATTAGTGATGGAGATAGAGATTTGGTTGTTTTAATATTGTACTTACAGCTATTAAAAGGATTCCTCCAGTGTTAAAAAAGTAATTACAAGTGACTATAGAAGAAGGCACACTTAATTTCCTAGACTCCCAAGACCATCACTGGCTGTACACTTTGTCTTCTCATTAGCTTTTGGAGTCTCAAATTTTTATTTCCCTTGGACACATCTTGCTCTTTACAACAACTGAGATCTGATTCTTTCTCTGTACACAAATCCTTTTTATAATCTATGCTTCACACTGCAAGGAGATTTTCAGATCAAAAGGCCTGAGCTTTTTATACATCTTTTCACGAATACAAGAATTCCAGTTTCACTATAGTTTCCATCCCTTTTGCTGGGTAAACTGTGCCTTCCACAGTATCACCAGTTTAAATCAACTCATTTCCGCAGACGTGGCTTTTAAATCTTTTGAGATGAAAAAAATGACTGCCACAAGTTAAAATGCAGAGGAGCAATAGCCATCTGATTTCTGTGGCTGGTCTCACAATCAAGAATAGCCATCCATCTAGGCAACTTTGTTCCTGAATAACATCTGGAGGAGGAAGAGGAGGAGGAGGAAGAGAAAGGTTAACTGTATTCTCTGTCACACACTAGGACCAGGGGGCACTCTATGAAGCTGATAGGTAGGAGAGTCGGATCTGACAAGGGGAGGTATTTCTTCACCCAGAGGGTCATCGGTTTATGGAATTTGCTGCCTGAAGAGGTGGTAACAGCAGCCAGTCTAGATGGCTTTAGGGTAGGGTTAGACAAATTTATGGACAACAGATGTATCAATGGCTACTAGAATGGATGCCTAAGTACATCTTTCAGGCTGGGGGGGGGGAACGGGATGCTTCTAAGGCCATTTGCTGGGATTTGAGAGCAGGAGAAGGTTTGCTCTTGTCTCTGCTTGAGATGCCCATGGGCAATTGTGGGCCACTGTGTGCAACGGGATGCTGGACTAGATGGGCTGTGGCCTGATCCATTAGGGCTTTTCTTATGTTCTTAAAAAAGCTTCTGAGGATTCTTCCAAGTACTACTGGTATCTATGATATAGCTAAACCAAATCCTGAAAAGACAAAGGTTTTGTCAACAGGACAAATCACCAATTTCCAAATAGAGGAAGAAGCTCCAGAAATAGTTGTTGCCTTTTGTCTCCCAGGGTCTAGCACTCAGGAAGGACCCTAAAGCTTGGCGTTGGGAAGAGCATCAATGAAAGGTCTAGGGAAAACTTTTAAGTGCTGTGACATCTCACTGAACACAAAGATCAGAATGGTGAACATCATGGTTCTTAGTGCCGTGTTGTATGAATGAGAAAGCTGAACAATTATCCAGCAAGACAGAAAAACTGTAGAGCTCGGGCACTGGAGAAAGTGCCTCAGAATACCAGGAACAGACCAAACAGAACCTCTGTGTGCATTAGAAGAACGGATGACAAAGCTGTCATTCTTTGGCACATATTGAGAAAACATGGTGAGATGCTTCGGAAAAGGAAAGGAGGAGGGCCTGGAGGTTAGTAAGTGGAGAGACTCACTGGAAGCCTCCCTGGCAGCCCCAAGAAGGGCTGTAGATGGGGGAAGTCAATCCACATGGGCACCAAGAGTCAGCTACAACTAGATCGCATCAGATTCTCGATTCTATTTCAAGTCCCCAAATCCCAACCTTTTGCAGTGTTTGCCAACTGTATGCAGATAGTAGCATTACTTCATGAGAAATAAACAGAAAAAAAGACTTCTGGAACCTATATTTATATATATTTGATTTTTTTTAAGTCAAAAAGATTTCAAAAGGAATTGCCCTTAAGAGGAAGTTAATGCATCTGCCTTTGTTCTTTATCAAGTGCCAGAATACTTAATTCTATTGTTTGGGCTTCCCTCTTATTCTTCTGTCTATGTCTGAATTTCATTACTGAATTTCATTGATGTTACTGTTTGCTTTTAACTGTTATTGTTTTAACCTGTCTGATATTTTGACTTGTTGTAAGCCGCTCCGAGTCTTCGGAGAGGAGCGGCATAGAAATTGAACAAATAAATAAATAAATAAATAAATTTGCTAGCATGACTATCCAAGATCTGATGCCAACTTGGTTGCAGAGAGGGGGATATCTTTCCCTTGTTGAGGATGACAGAAAGTTATCCAAGATATGTTTTCCTGTGCTCTCAAGCTCCGTATTATAAGCTTAATATTTCAGTAGTTTCGACTATAAAGTTAAGGCTTTAAATTGTCACCCAAATGACTTGGGCAGGAGATGTGACATTAGGAATTTGCAGAATGTCTCTAACGAAAGACTACAAGGGTCATCTTTGATCACTCCTCAATGTACGTGCCAAAAAGCTGATATTCTGTTGGAATGTCTTCCCTTTGTTTCGCTTGCACCAGATAGCAGATGGAATGGAATAAAATATCCCACAATCCCTCATTAGTCAACTTGTTCAACATGAAATCTGCAGAGTTAATCCGCAGGGTTTTACCCACTCTCGGTACAATTTGTGGTGCTACTGAGGAAGGGAGTTGTCTATTAAGAAGAAATTTTATGTTTTTCAGCCTATATGCTCTTTTCCCACCAAAAATGAAAACAAGTCCTTGTAGGCAGGAATAATGATTAAACTAATACTAATTTCATGGGGTATTTTTGGCCCATGGCGCTGTATCTGTATAGTACTTTCCATTTTCTTTTGAATACAACAGAATGAAATACTCTAACTGCTGTAAAATGTCTGCGTATATTTAGTTAGTGTGGAGGTATTCCTAGCACTCTACACATGCTCAGAACTTTTTGTGGGATTTTCAAGCCCCACAGGTGTTTCAGTGAAGTGACAGTAAGCAAGGTTAGAAATAAGGTAACATATTGTCAGGCAGGGCTAGCTGCAGCCCCTCCCAAGCCCAGTCTACACAGCAGCAGATTGCAACTGGAAAGCATACAAGCAAGGCTGAGGGAGCTTTTTCCATGCTGATTCTCTTGTGAATCATGTATGAGAGAAAGAGAGAGAGAGAGAAGAGAGGGGGCGCATGTGTTTGCTTACTGACCGTACTCAGTCGGTGCGGTGGCAAAGCAGCTGTGCCTCACAGTGAGTCAGAAATAAGTGCTGCTTCCTCCCTTCTCCTCCACATGAAACAGAGAGGAAGGTTCCCGATTTTGCTTTAAAGACAAAGCACGGAGCTTTGGAAAGTCATGTTCTGCCCAGAAATAATTAAAGCAACCAGCATTCAACTGCAGTCTTGGTTCCCTGAGCAGCTCAGGCTATTTTAGATGCAATAGAGACCTGTGATAAAAAGAGAAGGTCCCACTTTGCTCCTTTGGGGCAAAAAAATAAAATAAAATAAAAATAAAAATAAGGGTACTTAAGGCAAGGTTAACTCACAATATTCTAAAACACGTTATCTGACTGCTTAAACTCAACCAGTGGTTGCATTAAAAAATCACATATTTCACGCCTTCAGATTCTATAGGGCAGTGCTTCTCAACCTGGGGGTTGTGACCCCTTTGGGGGTCCAACTACCCTTTCAGAGGGGTCGCGACAAGTCCCCCACCGCCCTTCCCTCCCATTACCCAGCTGCTCTACCCCTGTGGTTGGGGGTCTCCACAACATGAGGAACTCCATTAAGGGGTCGCGGCATTAGGAAGGTTGAGAACCACTGCTATAGGGATTTTAAAATGAGAAGAAGCACATTTAAAACAACATTTGAACTCACTTGCTTTATCAACACCAGAGAAATAGCCATGTTAGTCTCATACGACAAGCCCAGCAAGATAATTAGTAGCACTTGGAGGCTAACAAGAGAAGGCTTGGTGGCATGAGCTTTCGTAGACACGTCTACTTCTTCAGATGCTGGGGGGCCCAATAGGCACATGTACTTCTTCAGATGCTAGGGGGCCCAATGGGCACGTCTACTTCTTCAGATGCCAGGAGGCCCAATGGGCACGTCTACTTCTTCAGATGCTAGGGGGCTCAATGGGCACATCTACTTCTTCAGATGTTAGATGGCCCAGTGGGCACATCTACTTCTTCAGATGTTAGATGGCCCAATGGGCACGTCTGCTTCTTCAGATGCTAGGGGGCCCAATGGGCACGTCTACTTCTCCAGATGCTAGGGGGCCCAATGGGCATGTCTACTTCTCCAGATGCTAGGGGGCCCAATGGGCACACCTGCTTCTTCAAATGCTAGGGGGCCCAATGGGCATGTCTTCTTTTTCAGATGCTAGGGGGTCCAATGAGCATGTCTACTTCTTCAGTTGCTCCCTAGCATCTGAAGCAGTAGATGTGTTTACAAAAGCTCATCTCAACAACCCTTCTCTTATTAGTCTCCAAGTGCTACTAACTACCTTGCTGGACTTTGCTTTATCAACATCCACATAAAATAGCTGAAGCTCAAGGAGGGATGTAAAGAAAGGACATCTTGAGCTTATTATGCCTAGGGTAGAATAGGTGAAGAATGAATGCACCACTAAAGGATGTCCTCATCTCCTAGCAGCTGTTTAAGATTTCCAGCTAGCCCAGTGATGTCTGTCTTTGTTAATGTACATTCTCCCTTCTCTTTTGTTTTTACTTTATATCATAAACAATCCATGCTTACAGAGAATGCCTGACTGGGCTGGGCTGGGCTGGGCTGGGCTGGGCTGGGCTGGGCTGGGCTGGGCTGGGCGGGCCCTCCCTCCCTTCCTTCCTTATTCTGCTCCTCAGCATGCCAGCACATCTATACTGTTTCTCTGGGGCTCTGTTTTGGCTGCAAAGTCACTATTTAAGTTCATTATTACAAGAAATATCACCAGGGCAAAACCAGGAAGCCTCTGCTCCTCTCTCTCTCTCTCTCAGTTCATCAGTAGATACTATAGTAAAAGCGAGACAAGGACTGAGTGTAGAAATTCAAACAAGTTTGACATTTTCAAGCATTTAGTACTGTTGAGCTGAACAATGCATGACTGAAAAGCAAAAGGGAGAAAGAACATTCTTTACCGTAACGATGCACAGAGTTTCTCATACATAATCTCTCTAACACAAATTTATCATTTATTTGGACCTTAGCCAAAGCCTATGAATGAAGGATCACCATGGGCTTTCTGCTCATTATCCACAATTTACTTTAATAATGAGCTGACACACTGACCTTGTAATTACGCCGACAATGACATCCTGCGTAATCAGCTCTTTCTCAGTAACAATATGTGGACCCCAAACGTGCAACAGGATAATCTTGGGGTGAACTAAGGCTGAATTCAAACTGATTCTCCCTCTTTGCAATTCCTATAGTATAGCAAAGAGAATTTTTAAAAATCCACACCATTATCTCAGCTAGGCCAGCCAAGGCCAATATTCTTTAACCCACTAAGTTTAGCTTCAGCAGACATCTAAATCAGCAGAGACTAACTTGTATAACAGATCTGCCTCAACCTCAAATTCACTAACCTAGATAAAGCAAGACCAAAAAAAAAACTCTTAAATTAACACTCTGTTCCTTTTCCTCACTAAATGAATTTTTCTTTCCTATGTGAGTTTTCTGTTCAGATCAGAAAAGGGACCTTGGGGTTCTGGAAGACAGTTCAATGAAGGTGCCAATCCAGTGCTCAGCAGCAGAGGGGAAAAAAGCAAATTCCATGATAAGGGTAATTAAGAAGAAAATAGAAGATGAGCATCATTGCACCTCTTTAAAAACCTATATCGAGGAGAGTGTGTACAGTTCTGGTCACCACACTTCAGGAAGGATATTGTGGAACTGGAAAAAGTGCAGAGAAGGGCAACCAGAATGATTAAGGGGCTGGAACACGTTCCTTATGAAACCAGGCTGCAACATCTAGATCTCTCCAGTCTTGAAAGATGCCCTTGAAGAGACAACCTGATTGAAGTATATAAAATCACGCTAAGCATGGAAAAGATGGACAGATTTGCATATCTGGACATTAATACAAGGCTGGCAATCCAATAGGGGATAAGAAGACAAATAACACTACATCTTGTTGCATAATTGTTAATTACGGGTTACACCTTAAAAACCTTTATCTGCATACAGGACAGATTCCATAATTATGCAGTCGAGTTTCCCGCATTTGGGGAAATCGCAGGGGTCAGCACACCCAGAGTGCAATGGATGAGCCTCACCCCCACCAACAGCTATAGCCAATGCTGACTTTATGGAGGCTACCAGCGGGCTCAAGTGGTAGCCCACACCCTGCACCACCTTGAACTTCCCTTAGGTTAAGACAACTCCATCCTACTGCCTATCTCCACTTTCACATTCTTTTATCTGTGTTTTCCTCTACATATGTACTTGCCTTCTCATCCTACTCTGGATCTCAGATTACCTTTCTGCATCTCTGAAATGCTGTAGAGAAGATACTTGGAGAACATATACAGTTACTGTTACACTTTCCCCTTTCTGCTGGGTTCTGTCACTGTTCTTGCTTTCTCCCTATCTGTGTGTTTTTTCCTTCATCTTACCTTCCTTCTGACTCAAAGGATTCAGAGACCTGCTAGTCTCCTCAATGGGTTGTAGCAATGCTAGAAAGTTCTAATGCAACAAGCCTTGTTTGAGTGTGTGTGTGGGGAAACCCAATTTATTCCTTCTAAGATTACCACTTATTGATAACACTGGAGCCACTCAAGCCTTGGTATTTTCTATTCTCCTTGTCAATCATCCCCATAATTGCATCATCACAGAAATTTCAATTGCCACTTTCACAGCTTAGTCTCAATTTTGCAATTCCTTTGCCATTCCCAATGGAGTTGCAATGATACGAGCACTTACAGAGCTTCGTTCTTCCCAACAGATTCTGTCCTTGCCTGCATTTCTAACCTATAAAAGCTTTGGAAGCAGTCTTCCCGCAATTGTGCGCGTTATACCCTTATTCGAACAAATTCCAGCTATTTCCCAACAATAAGAGAACCTAAAAACCTAAGAGGAGCCCTGCTGGATCAGGCCACAGCCCATCTAGTCCAGCATCCCGTTGAACACAGTGGCCCACCAATTGCTCATGGGCATCTCAAGCAGATACAAGGACAAACCTTCTCCTCCTCTTGAATCCCAGCAAATCGTCTTAGAGGCCTCCTGCTTGTCCCCCCCCCCCAGCCTGAAAGATGTACCTGGGCATTCACTCTAGTAGCCATTGATACATCTGTCATCCATAAATTTGTCTTAAGGCCATCTAGTGTCAGGCTGGCAAAGAATAACCACGAGACTCTTTCTTTAAAAAGATGAACAGTGATTTATTTCAGCTCAGCGTAAAGGCATGCCTTGTTGGAAGCAACTTTGAACAGAAAGCCCAGCATATTTATATGTTTCATAGCTGGGCGGGGTTTGGCCCTCAACCAATGAACAATAATTATTTTTCAAAACTCAGTTAAACTTGGAGCCAAAATGTATCACTCGACCCCAACAGGGAGGGGGGAGTCAACTGTCACTTCCAAACAACAGGCATCTACTATATACATATATACAGAATCACATAGGTGGCAGGCATCTTACATTCAAATATTATGGCAGGCAGCTAGCCCTGCCTGACATCTAGGCTGGTACCATCTAGACTGGTAAAATCTCTTCTCTAGGAATATAATGCCAGATTCTCTTCCTGACCTGACCTGACCTGCATTCAGATCACTGAACCCACCCACCCGCTCAGTTTGGGGGAGCATTATTTGAGGTCCTGATCTGTGGCGTTTGGGCATATGTGTACACGTGTGCCTGGGCTCAAGGGAGTCCTTGTGATAGATGAGGTTAAGGAAGAAGCTGCTCACAGTTGAGACAAGCTAAAGCCTACTCTCTCTCTCTGCCAATCTCCTCGCAAGGGCTTTTTTCTCAACCAAAAGTTGAGGGAGGGGCGTACCTGAAATCTTGAAATGAGAGGAAAGGAAAAGACAGACTTTCAATCCCTTCCTCTTGCAAACATTTTGCTCAGCAATTCTCTGACTGCATCATAGAGGAGATGCATACATAAACAAATGTTACTCTTGTCAGGTCAGGTCTTATCCTTCAGCTATGTGTCTAAATTAGTGCTTTTGAATAACACGTTCTGGTTTTGTTTCTGTATGTGGTATTTTCTTATAAACATACTAAACTGCCTTCTCCGCAACTAGAAACCATGGCTTCTTGGCACACGGGGTCTTCCTCTTCCTTATGTCGCCCCAAAGGCATACGAATGCTGTCAACAACTAAAAATAACCTCGCTCTTGCAGCCTTTCCAAGAAGACATTGATTCCAACCTTTTCATTTGCTTTGTCCTCTTTCTGCTCATGAATACTCCTCATTTCCTTTTGCAATACAACCGCATATAGCAGATCAAACTGAGCCAGCATCAATTAAAAGAGAATAGCAACCCTATTGCCCTTATACTGCTAACAATGGAATTCAAAATGACCTGGACATCTTTTGCAACCTAAATTCATCCATGTGACCGTAGACTCCATCTGCCTGAATTCTTGCGTTTAATAAAATCCTAATTTTAAGGAATGCAAATTAAATTTTGCTATGTATCACACTGCTTAAAAATGGAATTGTTCTGGAAATGTGGAGAGGACAGATGCATACCTGTATTTCACATTGTTTTTATATTTATATAAAATATAAGTATTTAGAAAGGGTTAGGCACACATCACCATTAATAGAGAATTCCTAGAAACACTCCTTCCCAGACTAATTATAAGGAGCTTCAGCAACAAATATCCATATGTTTTCTAAGGAGATTATTTTTGCAACCCTAAAAATAAGATAATTTGTTGTGTGTAATTTAAAATAAAAAGTGTCACCTTTATCAGTATTCGGTAGCTATTGTTACAAACTGCTTCAATGGATATTCATAGGGTGTCACCCAAATTGGTAGCCCTCCTCCCCTTGCCAAGCTTTGAAGAAGAAGAGTTGGCTTTTCTACCCTGCTTTTCTCACCCATTTAAGGGGACTCAAAGCGGCTGACAAACCTTCTTCTTCCCACAACAGAAATCCCTGTGAGGTGGGTTTGGCTGTGAGAGCTCAGAAGAGAGCTGTGACTAGTCCAAGGTCACCCAGCTGGCTTGTGGGGAAGGGTGAAATCGAAATCGATATTCCCAGATAAGAGTCCGGCTCCCTAACCACTAGACTGAACTGGAGTTAGGATCACTGCTCCTTATACAGAAGCTAGGAAGGTGTCCATGGCTAAATTTTGTGCTGTTTTCTGTTTCAGATTTTGAGGCTGGATGACATGCTGTCTGGCTTTTATGATCTCTTCCCTCCTGCCCATTTTGGATTCTTAGGATTCTTAAATCTAGTCATGTGAGCATGACTGGGTGGGCCCAGGCTGTGGTGAACACCTTCTTGCATGATGGCATGAGCCTTGAAATAGGTGATGATGAGTCCACTTCTGAAGAAGACTTCTGCAGACTCAGATGTCTGTTGTAAACACTGCCTAGTCACAATTTCCCTTTGGGGGCCAAGGTGTTACGAGCGTGTTATGGTACAGCAGCTGCAGTGGTGGCATTCCTGGAAGATCATCATCATCTTGGCACACTTCAGCCTGTATTCATGCCTGGTCTGGGGACAGAATTGATCTTAGCCACCCTGATGGATGACATCATACAGGAGAAAAACAGAGGAAGTGCAACCCTCTTCATGTGGCTAGATCTTTTGGTGGATTCTGATTGCCTCCTTGTATTGTGAGTAGAAGGCTCTGTGCTGCAGCAGGACCAATCCTATTTGTATGGACAATCTCAAAGAACAGAGTAAGTGACTGTGACAGGCCACTATTCTGTCACTGATACCATTGGTTATCAGGAACCTTGAGGTGAGATGTCATCAGCGTGTTGACAATGCTCAGCTGTATTTTTCCACAACATCAAAATCAAGTGAAGCTATGGATGTCCTGGATGCAGTGATGAGCTGGATGACAGTCAATAAACTGAGGCCGAATTCTGAAGTCATCTGAAATCTTTTCAAGATGGGGAAGCAACTATTGGTTTTCATTAATTAATTGCATATGCTGCAAACTATTATCAATAAATCTTATTTTCATCTGCAGAGATGCTCTTGGCTTGGGCAGGGGGCTTTCATGACTTGCACATTTTATTCTTACTAACATAGTTGAAGTTAAAAATGCAGGTAAAGGAAAGGCTCACTTTCTTTTTATAGTGTTTATGAAAAGACAACAATCACTTTATAACTACCCTGGGAAGTGAAACTTATTCTGTATCCAGACATTGCTTATTTATTCCACTATATTGGGATATTCTGGAATGAAGAATAATATCCATTCTTTATTCAAGAATATCCAAATACAGTGGAATAAGTAACCAATATCTGGATGCCACCAGAGATGTCCCTCTTCCTAGAGCAGCTTTCGAACCACCAGTTGCGTCCAAAAGCTTAAACCCGCCTTCCCTTATCATGTTTGTTTCCCCTTTCAAAAGCTAAAGGTGGGGCTCTGGACATGGGAGAATCTAGAGCAGTGGTTCTCAGCCTGGGGGTCGGGACCCTTTTGGGGGTCAAACTACCCTTTCAGAGGGGTCGCGACGAGTCTCCCGCCACCCTTCCCTCCCATGTTGGGGGGTCTCCACAACATAAGGAACTCCATTAAGGGGTCACGGCATTAGGAAGGTTGAGAACCACTGATCTAGAGTGTGTGGAAGGCCCCTGGACGCTCAGAGGCCACACCTGTGGCTCTACCACTGTCCACACCTGCAAAACACTACGAAAAATATTATGATACAAAGTTCAAAATGATTCTGCTCTGAAAACCAGATGTTACTACAGTCGTCAGCATGATAAGACCATAACCCCATATCTGATGAAAATCAATGTGAAAAATGTATTGTTAACTAAACTGTTCCATAGAAATAATTCTGCCCACCTACTTTGTAGTTATATCCTCGAGTTTTCTCTCAGCCAGTTGGTTTCAGCCAAATATGCAAATAAGATTTTTTTTTCATAAAGCATTCGATTTCCAAATCAGACCTGAAGTGAGAAAAATGACTGTTAATAACGGTGCAATTTTACCAATCTGGAAACACCTATATATACAAGAAGGTGCTTCTCCTTCTCATGAGCCACTTTGGTCTAGTGGTTAGGGAGCTGGACTCTTACCTGGGAATACTGGGTTCAATTCCGCCCTCCCCCATGAAGCCAGCTGGGTGACCCTGGGCTAGTCACAGCTCTCTTCTGAGCTCTCACAGCCCCACCCACCTTACAGGGTGTCTGTTGTGGGGAGAAGAACAGAAAGCTTTGTCAGCCGCTTTGAGTTCCCTTAAATGGGTGAGAAAGCGGGGTAGAAAAGCCAACTCTTCTTCTTCTTCTTCCTATGTAATCCTCTGAGGTCTTAATTTAAGCGAGCAAGCAAAAAACAACAGCAAGAGCTTCTGAAAGAGCTAATTAATGCATCAACCAGTGCTGTTAAATACGGAGAGTGAAAAAAGCTGACCAATGAGGTCACAACACAGTTTAAACACAAGAAGAGCTCAGCATGCTGCCTGTGTGGGCTTAGCAACTGATTTTGTACAGCCACGCTCTCTATTTTTCTGCTAGATGGTTAATGAAAATAAATATTCTCCTTTTCTTTTTTTCTTTTTTTGACAAAACACAATACTGCAAGTTTACCAGCTTTAAAGGAAGGAATTTACCAAGCCCTGAAAGCAGATACTGAAATAACATCAATGCATGTGCGCATGTGCAAACACAGTGAAGCCATGGATTAATTTCAAACTCATCACGTAATCTTGTGATATTTCCCAAGAGATCCCCAAACAGGTTGCAGCACTACGAGACAGTATTTCCATATTTATTGGAAATAACACTAGAGCCAAGGCAAGTCCTATTCCCTCTGAGCACTCTCATGATGAGAATGAAATTAACTCCTGCTGCCACATCAGGAATGCCTCTGGTTCTTCTCTCTGGCACCTGCAAAATTCACCCAAAGTGATGATGCTGTGATGCTACCTGTCATCGTAAGGCTATAATTAGATTCCTGGAAATTATTTCCAAAATACTGTGATCCAAAATCAGGCTGAATTGTGATGCAGATAGAACTAGCCGCCGACCAAACAGAGTTTTCTAACTCAGCTGGTTCATTTTTTAATAATAGAGGAAATAAACAGCTGCTCCTAAAATAGCTATTAAAAATGCTAACATTTCAGGTGCCTTTCCTTTCAAAATCCTCATAATGCAATTTGCAAAATTTATTTAGAGTAATCCTTTTTTACTAGAAAAAGATAACGGAATACATATGGTAAATAAAGTAAATTCACCAAGTCTATTTCAGCCAAAATACTAAATCTATTTATCTGGGAGTACATTCCGATGGTCTCAATATAACTTATGTTGCCGGCCTTCCAGTGGCAAGCGCCATTGAACACAACGTGACTGTTGAGAAGATCTACCTAGGAGCTGCATTGCTGGTTCTGATGGAAAAACCTACTACGGTACACTTTTCTATGGCTGACAAATCTTAAAATATTTTTATTGTACTACTGCCTGTCATTTACTTCTGATGGAATGAAGTCCATGAAAACCTACACCACAATAAATTTGCTGCCGCCAGCTTTCCTGAAACCCATCATTTGTTTTCAGCTCTTAATTGATATTAAGGTCACCTTTAGCTTGCATACAAAGCACTTCACAAGATTCTAAGATTCATTAAATGCAACTATAAAACATAGGCATAAACACACAAAGACTCTTAGATTAAATTCTAAACTTGTCTTCTGTTGTTTGGAAAACACTGGTTTAAAATATTTTTAATCAATATTTCACACACATGCAAATATTTAATTTATTGTTGTTGTTGTTGTTGTTGTTATTAAAAAAACCCTTCCTCTGTTAATCAACTTTAGCTCTAGTTGTGCTGATTAAAACACACAAACAGGTTTTGCTTTCATAGTTGAGATGGATGAGAATCTGGAGCAAAGAACACTGGCAACCGAATATCAAGGCAAAGGCATCCAAATGGACTGTTCTCGGATGGCTCAAGCAGAATACCTACGGGTTGTCCTCTTCCTGCTGTACCAGAGACGACCGCTAGGGGGCGCAGCCTCAAACCTATAAATGGAGCTCCAGCTGCTGCCCCTTTTGACTTTTCCTCAGTCGCTGTCATCCAGACGGATCGCTGAGACCAGGCTCATCTGGATAGTGACGAAAGCCCAGTTTAAAGGAAACAGGACCATTATGTAACACTGGTTATAAAACATATTAATGAACACCAGTGTGAGGTTTTACTATCCACACGCAATTTGCATGTGGTTTTCCATTGTCACGTACTCTTTTGTCCCTCAAATCTATGCAGCTTTTAATCAAAAGCCGATACTTTTTCTCATAGGGATAACATTCCAAGGAACAGGCTGGGGAATTAAGTCAGTGGTTCTTTTATCGTCAAGCTAATTAAATGTAATTAAATTAATGGCAGTCTGGAACAGGAAGTGGTTTAAAAAAAAATTAAAAAGCCTTTGCTTTGCAGTTCAAAGAGCAGAGCAACTGCAGTCTTTTAGGAGAATTGCAACCATAAGAACAAAGTTGTCAATTCAGTTCCCAGCAGAGAATCAATTTAGACTATAAAGATTTATCAATAAGCATATAGCTGATAATTTGTGTTCAACTGACCAGCATATCCAGGGATGAGGGATGAGAAGATATATTTGCTTGCCATAATCTTAACTAACATATATGGAATGCCATAATCATGATTGTCCAATATCAGCAATACTTTTTAAAAGGTATTTTCTGCCCCCAACTTTACCTGCGTGCTGCTTCAGACTATGGCAAGCTTGGAGCGTAGCGATGCACATGAATATTCGAAAATTCAAAAGTCGGATTCGAATCGGATTTATTAACATTAGAATTTAGACATTCGAATGGACATTCGTATATTTAAATACGAATCTAACGTTCAAATGTTAAGGATTCAAACCGGATTTTCGGACATTCGGATTTTAAACATTCAGATCGAATTGAATGTTTGGATATTGGATTCTAGTCGAATTTGGATGCAGAAAACCATTTGTGCACACTCCTATTTGAGTGGGGTATTCATGATCTGCACCAGCATGCAAACGGCGGGTCCTACTTCTGAGATACAATCCAGAAAAAAAAACCCAGTGCAGAAAGACCTATGATAACTTTTATCTCAGCTTTCGGAGACAGAAACATAGCCAAGCCCTCTTCACCTGTAACTGCCAAGGAATTTTTGAGCAAGCATCAACCAGGATCAATGTAGCACTTGAGCCATCCTACATTCTAGCTCTCAATTTAGGTTTCAGCGCTTCTAAGTCCTAGAAATATATGGGGAAATGTGCAGGTGGCCTTTAGAAGTACCGTATTCACCTTCTAGAAGCCAACCTCAAGAGAAAGGAAGGGATGGCTCCAACATTTAGCCAGAAGGAGAATGGACTGCAACATAGCTGAATATCTTTTACACTCTTCTCATTGAGGCATTTTAGGCGCCAGCGTTGTTATGATCCCACAGTCCTCCTTTCTCCTTTTTTATCCTTCAAGCCCCACCTTCTTTCTTCTTGCCTCAAAGCCGCCGCCTTCTTCTTTTGAACAACTACCCAGGCCTATTAAGTTTAGTTTGGGTCCTGTATCCCAGAATATTGCTAAGCTGCTTGAAGATGTCTGCTCTACTGTATCCCTGACCAGTTGCCCATTCTGATGGGTTTGAGAACATGCATTTGGGGATGGCATTAGGACAATGGTCTCGAATGCTAGGTGGCCATTTGATTTTTTTGGGAGGGGGGGTTGCTTGGCTTAAACTGGATATATAGATCAACGTGTATCTGGCTCTGCTCCTGTTATCACTGGCCAATAACTTGTTTAAGGAGATAAATAACATGAGGGTGAATTTCTCATATTTTGATATCTTGAGCAAGAGAGCACGCTTTTAGAGCAGTCCTGAGTGCTGAAGCTGAAGACACAGAGTTAAGGGTATGGGACCCCAAAGTAATTAATCTACAGGGTTTAATTCTTCCCCTCCCCTATGCTTTTTCATGCCTCTATGACTCTGACAGGAGACTGGCCCCTGTTTTCCACACACTGTCAATGATCCAGATCTTTGAGATGTCTGAAGACCCCATTGTGGACACCTTTAATCAAGTCCACAGGAAGTCCAGATTTAAGGGCCTGAAGGACCTATTACATCCAGATTTCTCCTGCCCTTGTGGGGAAAAGGCCTTGCAGATGGGGCCTTCAATGGGGTCCAGGTGCAGGGCCTTCCCAATTGGTACCAATCAGCTACCAATCGGGCTCCTAATGGGGTCTTAGAAGGGTTCTAAGCCCTAGTGGGAAAAGTCCCTGAGTTAATAATAGTCTGCTAAAGACAATCAACTCTTGTTCCTTAGTATATCTGAATCAAGTAAGGTGATGAATATGCTACTATTTGGTGATGGCAATGAGTAAGTTTTTCTAGATGGTTTGTACTCTTCTGTCTGGAAGGCCAAAGGGCTGTTTCCATCTTGCAGCCATTTCTGGGCTAGAATAGACTGACAACAGGAGCCATATCCCAATAATTTCACATTCGGATTAATCGGATACAGTTTACATGGAGTAATCCCTAAAGAAAGGAGTGGTTACAGCTCAGAGATAGAGCAAATTTTCTGGTATCAGGGATGTTGGTTCAATCTGTAGCCCTTCTCTGGAAGTAGCCAACGGCAAACCACTTCTCTGTTTCTGCCAGGAAAACTATATAGAGGCACCCTTGAAAGTGCCCATACAGTCAGCCCAGGAGTGGGATCATAACTGAGGGGCAGCCAACAACAACCACAAAAGACACATCAGAAACTGCAGATGATACAAAATGAAGCCTTCAATTATCAAGTAGTGTCCTGCCTTTGAAGAAGCAAACATTTTAAGGAATTAAGGTACTGTTGATTTAGAAGGTCCACAGGAAGGAAACAAATTAATTTCACACAAGTTCCCATATAAAACACTCTGGAAGTTGGCTAGTCATGTTCACTATCTTAACTTTCTCATACGAGAGTCTTTTCATCTAGGGCTTTGGGCCTTTCAGATCCGTTATTGTTGCAATGCCAGATAAATTCTGATCTCTTAAAAAAATAAATAAGGACCCCACTACACCTCCCAAGATTCTTATATGAGCTGCCAAGACAATTACTAAATTGATACATTTAGTTTATCTTGTAGTATTACACATTTTTCTGCAAGTCTGTTTCCCTGCTCTAGGCACAGTCTCTCCTCAATATGTTCCAGGGATATGTATGATGACATTTAATTAGTTATGATATCATTAATTCTTCGCTTCTCAGAAATTTTGGAAATAAGCCTTGCATTATTCTGTGTAAAGACAGGATACTGAGGTTACAGTAACATAAATTCGTCACAGACACCTATTTAAGAAGATATATTGCAACCAAGTAGATATCAGCGTGTTATATTTATACTGAATAGTATTCAACAATTTGTACTCGGTATCTTCTCTTTTGTGCGTAAGGGATGCCAATTACGGCTTTCGATAATATGTTTTAATTCTCTTGGCCCACGTTTCTGGGTGAGACTAACGGTGTGACTGTTTTTTAAAAAAAAAAAATTCGTGACTTTGCGGCATGTACTTCTTCATTCTCTATTGACCTATGACAGGTCTGTTTCCAAATTCTTCTCCCTAACAAACCAGCTTCTGTACTGTGCCTCAGGTGGAGATCCTGAGGGCCTCTTGACACATGTCACTCACATCAGTACTGGCATTCTTTCCCCTCATATACATCTCTTGGAGTAGAGGTTGCACCTAATATTTAGGACACAACTCTTGAAAACCCTACTTCACTATCAGCATTGGCTGGTGAGCTGTGTTGCTGATGGGGCCCTGGGAAGGTCCCACCGAAGGTGGAGAAAGTGATGTCACAGAAGTGGACGCACGGTACGTTCCACAGTTACGGTGTTTTGAAAGGCAATAACATTTCATGGCTAGAGCTTCATAATAGAACCTAGAACCCTAACATGGGGCAGGAAATATAGCATCATTACAGTGCTACTATGGTGGGCTTACTTCGTGTTTCTTCTTCTTCTTCTTCATTGTTATTATTATTAAAGACTGTAATGCTGAAACCCAGAGGCCTGCACCCTCCCGACACTCCACAGGTAGGAATTTAATGGTAAAATCCAATAGAAA
Organism: Aspidoscelis tigris stejnegeri; assembly: GCA_023333525.1. Taxonomy (NCBI): domain Eukaryota; kingdom Metazoa; phylum Chordata; class Lepidosauria; order Squamata; family Teiidae; genus Aspidoscelis; species Aspidoscelis tigris. Next base: position 146,828,436 of record JALMGA010000001.1, on the reverse strand, counting down.
GAATGTCTCCTACCAGGCAGGACAACCTCTTCCCTACAATCTTCCTCACCCCATAAGTCAGTCAAACTCTTGGGTACAGAAGCCCAAAGAGTCTTTCTCTGAAGAGTCAATATCAGAGAAATAGCCGTGTTAGTCAAATTCGGAAAGTCCAGCAAGGTAGTTAGTAGCACTTGGAGACTAACAGGAGACACGTCTACTTCTTCAGATGCTAGGGGGCCCAAGGGGTACATCTACTTCTTCACATGCTAGGGGGCCCAATGGGCACGTCTGCTTCTTCACATGCTAGGGGGCCCAATGGGCACATCTGTTTCTTCAGATGCTAGGGGGCCCAATGGGCACGTCTACTTCTTCAGATGCTAAGGGGCCCAATGGGCACGTCTACTTCTTCAGATGCTAGAGCCCCCTAGCTTCTGAAGAAGTTGACGTGCCTACAAAAGCTCATGCCGCCAACCCTTCTCCTGTTAGTCTCCAAGCGCTGCTAACTACCTTGTTAGACCTCTGAAGAGGTCCAACAGCAGCAGGAGCAGTGGACACTTCACAGAATGAAGATTGGCCTCCCCTCACCATCTTATATGACAGTTCACAAAGCATTTAGAACAGCAGGTTTCAAGAGGCCAGCAGCCTGCTTTGAAATGAAGGAACGGCCTTAGTAATGCATCCTCTAAGCAATTCTCTCTTTCCACTAGCCAAGCGTATATACTACGGGAAAGTGCTCCACACTACCACTTGCTCTTTGGGAGGAAGTACTATGTAGAACTGTATGGAGTTCTAATCTTAAATTGTCCACACACTTCCTTTTTGCTGTAACAGTTCAATGGCAAGAAACGTCATATGACATTTAGGGGAAGGGATCAGATTTAGTACCTGCATTTTTGGGGGGAAGGGTGTCTCTTCCAGAGTTTGCTAGTTAGTCTCTCTGTGTCAGTGCTTGGCCACTTGCAACCATTTATCCATGCCACATGTCTTTGCTGGCCTCTGAAACCTCCATCCCAATACTCTCAAAAGTAGCCAATATGGACGACAGGCCTGCTGCTCAGTATGAGCATCTCTCACCAACTGGCAAACCTTTCTGTCCCACTTTAAGATGGGGATGCATGCTATATTTGAGAAGGAAGCCAGGTAGGCAAGGAGGTCACAGTTCCAAAAGCCACGTACAGCGTGTGGAAGAATAGGTGGAAGAGAAGCAGAGTGCCTTTGGGAGATTTTGCTGACCACATTTTCCCCCTAGGCCACCAATGGCTTAGGGTTGTCGGGTTGTCTTACACGCCACACCAATCAGGAAGAGGGAATTTGGAAATTGACTTTCTGGGTCTCACAATCAGGCCCCCATTCTGTCCCATAATTTCTACACAAGTGTTCATGCCTTAATTCTCCCATCCTAATTACAGTGCCGCGGTTTACTCTACATACTGTTTATGTATCATGAAAGCATGTAGTGCAATATAAATAGTAAAGCATTCATTTGTTTAGTCAGTAAGACCATTTCAAAAGCAGAACAAAATGCTAAAGGACAATAACAAAGATCAACAAAAGTTAATTAATGCCATTTCCTAATACAAAAAACCTACCACACCAAATCTCACACAAATACCATTAAATCCTACACAAACTCATCCTCAGCATACACAGTTCTGGATCTGATGCAAGTAAGCTGCTCTAATCCTTGTGGCTTTAAAGATAAAAGAAGCCTCTCTTGCAGTTATACGGCTAATCATTTTGGATTGACCATCAGGCAATCTAGCTGTAATTAGTAGGAGACCCAGACTGTGTTCCTTGATTTGGTTAAGTACAGCTGGACAAGAGGCTCCAAGCAGGGCGCCCAGGGAAGACGGGCCAGAGCTGAGGGGGGCCCACCCAGCACCCAAGAGCAGCCAGCAACCTTACTTATTATCACATGAAACAGTCTAGTGGCCCCCTGCCAGGGAAACTTTAAACTCCTGTGCAAAGGAGAGGGGCAGCAAGGGGCTGTCCTACAGGCTGAAACCCCACCCGTTTCATGACGAATCTGCCCAAATACTGCTGTAGCGTTCCTACAGCAGTAAGAAAGAAACGTTTTAAAACCAAAAACGGAAAAAAAACACCTGAAGAAACTGGTGTTTATTTATTCCGTGTGTGTGTGTGTGTGTGTGTGTGTGTTTGCCAAATACTCCTCAAAATACCCCAGAAACAAATGGGGAATGGGGACGCTGAGAATTGAAAACGTTTCTAAAGTGCTATAACTTTCCAATGAGAACATCCCCTAGTACTGTTTTTAATATATATTTGGTTTAAAATTCTGGATTTTAAATGTTGTTGTAGGTATTACTATAATATAACAAGGTTTAATATAACTTGTTGTATTTTAATGTTTGGAATTTTTGAGCATTGTTACCCACCTGAGACCTTTGGGTATAGGGTGGGATAGAAATACAAAAAATAAATAAGTAAAAAATAAATAAATACAGCACTATAAAAATGTTGTTCTCTTGGTAAGAGAGAATTTCTTTACTACACATATCTGGAAGTGACATTTTTCTTCAATAAATATTGTTTCTAAAAAACTACAAGAGAATGTTATTATACTTTTCCTCAGCGAGCAAAGTTGATCCAGTGGAAAGGAGCTTTGTTAAAAAGATATTACTTTAAGAAAAAAGAACAATACAGAGGCAGCAGTCTTAGAAAAATCTTGCCATGTAGAAGAGACCCTCAAGGCTTTCACACTTGGATACCAGTCTAAATGTAGATGGATTGTTTGACCTGTGGATAACAGAGAAGCTGTGTCCTTCACAGAAGTCTTTTACAAAATGGAGCCACAACACCTATGTTCCTGTTAGTTTTTTGAATTACTTCCCCAAAGAGCAGTTGCTTCAGAATGTGTTGGGAATGTCGTTCTTTCCTCCCACTCTATATTTTCACATTTTCATTTTTGTTTAGTAGAGCCCATGAGCAAATTGTGCTATCACCAAACAGGGATACTGCTCAATAATAATCAGATTGAAAGAAAAGGTATACCTAACAGCTATATCTAAGATTGTAAGTGCCTTTTCTAAGAAGTTTTCTATTCCTCTTATTTCCTCGTCTATAAAACATAAAACTTACAGCTCCAGTGTTGCTGAAAATATGTCCTTTCTGGGAAGATGAAAGAGAAAATATAAATGATATTATTAAAGACTAACCAGCCTAATCTCAGATTTTGTCTGACTATGGTCTTCTTTCCCCCAAATAATCAATTTCTCTCCAGCTCTTGACCCTTTTAAGCTTCTGAAGATCAAATAACTACTGTTAAATCCACCTGTTCTTCTTTAGATCTAAATGTGGGGAAAGCTACTTAGATCCTCAAATCCTTTTGGAATTTAAAAAAAAAACCTTAATAATCTTTCCTTGCTTGTAGTAGAGCATGATGTATACTGAGTGCAAATAATGAAGACCACATTCATGCAACAAGCCATTGCAGCTGAGCTGATACACTGAAACCAGTTGACCTCACCAATAAAAGTCAGTATGCAATCTTTATCTTACATATCAACTCACCGACAGCCCATAGACCAATCAGCTTCCTTTCTATCCTAAATTGCCTTGAAGAGTGCCATCTTCCAGGTCCTCCCCTAGGTGTCTGTCATGCTGTGGCCTTCACAGGTTGTCTCTGATTCTGATTCTGGCTTCTCTGAGACGGCCACTGTAGCTGAGCCAGCCATAAATCACACAATCCCTGGAGAGTCAGAAACTTAAGTCCAGACAGGCATAAATCTCATGGATGCAGGCTTGACCGATATTCAGCCCCGTGAAGCCAAGGAAACTTGGCGGAACAAAGAAGGGAGAAATCAGCGTTCCGTAGATCAGCATGGCCTTGTAGCAGATGCTGACTTATCAAGCCCTGCCCCACTGGCCACCTGGACTCTGGTCTGGAGAGATAAACTGCAGCTGTTCTCAAGGCAAACTGTTGCTGGCAATTGTTCTTCCCTGAAGTCTGCAACCTCTTGGCCGTGTCCCCATGGCTCTTTGGTACAGTTCTGAGCGCGGGATCGGCAAGGGGCGTCCCCATGCATTTTGGATTTGGCACGATCCCCCCAAACCTTGCCAGAAGGGTGCCAAATTTGATACATGCAAAAAGAAATCTCGGCACAGTTTGGGGGATTGGCAAGCATTGCTCAGTGAGCTGGGAACGCACACGGGGGCAATCGCGGGTTAACAGGGAGATTTGCATTCACATCATTGGGAGGTGGGTTGTGCTTGCTGTCCCAGCCTTGTCCATTGAAGATCACAGCCGCTGACTTTTTAAAATGCCGATCGCAAAGGCAGGCTGGAGAACGGCTTGCTTTTTATATTTTCTGCCATTTCCACGGAAGTAATTCCAACCCCATTTCAGAATGCCATTTGCAACCCCCATTTCCCTGATCGTCAAGGCGATCATAAATAAAGGCTTGATTTTAAAACTGACAGGTGTTCTTGCGGCCCCCAGTGGAGCAGAGGTGCACAAAACTGCTCAAGCGCTTACTGCAGCTAAACCTCGTAGCGGCTTTTGCTGTTTTAAATTTTTTTTGAAAGTTATTATTATGAATGGAGCTTTATTTTTACTTGTTTCCGTGCCTCCCACCCCAGTCCTGGCTGTCAGTGCCGCTAAGGGAGGGGGGGGATGCAGCACAGGGGTGGGCTGACATCAATCCAGCTTCCAATGAGGAGAGAGGGGACGGAGAGGAGGGGGCGCTGCTCCCTCGTACCAGGGTTCAGCACAGTTCTCATGGGGATGCCTCCATCTGCACCCAACCCATACCTGTCCCATGCTGCCAGGAATGACATGGGGACACCCGAGATGCTTTCCCGGTTCCATGCCCGGCCCATGCATACCCAAACAACGCCCAAAGAGTGCCAAACGGCTTGCATGGAAACACAACCCTTGTGTCTCTATTTCCTGGTTCCAGACCAGCATTTTAGCTCCTGACTTTTGGATTGTCCCTGAACCTGCAATAGCAAGATCTGGCTTTTGACTTCAAACTGTTAAGACTTCTGACTTCATACTGGTAACCTTCAGATTGTTTATCCTTGTTTTCGCAATGAAGACCGTGTTTGAGGCCAAGCTTCTGCTGCTTGTTTGTCCAAGACAGGAATGTCTCCTTGTCCTCTCCCCATGCATGCCCTTTTTCTCACTGAAATAACTGGAGGCAGTTAAAAGCTACTCTTTCATTCCCCGATCGACTATTTCAGATTTCTAACAAAGGTTTATGCAAGCCACTGCAATGGCCTTCCCTTAGAAGACCTTGTGAGTGATGGGACACTACACACTTCTCCCTCAGAAGTCTCAAGGAAAAATGCAGCTCCTTCACTTCTTAGAAAAAGCTCCAAGCAAGATAATGCTTTATAGTGCCCTATAAAGGGTATCTGAGTGGCTTACACAGCAGCAAGCAGAAAGCTTTGTTAATAACTGGGAAGAAAGACTCATAATACATTTCAGATGAGAGCACCAGGGATCAGGACCAGCTGAGGACCCTCTCCATAGCTTGGGTCCTAGACCTGTACTCCTTCATCTTCTCCTAAAACATTACTTGGCTACCTGAGGATTAAATGGGGATGGAAAAACAAATCATACATGCCAGCTGAAACTCTTAAGGGCAGGATATAAATGCAATAAATAAATAAATAAAATACAGTAAGAAATTGCTTTTGCTTCACTTTCTCCTCTCAGCAGGTATTTCGAGGAGGAGGAAACAAGGAAAATGGGATGCAAATTGCCTATTCCAATTTGCAATGGTTGAAAATAGGATCATCCCAGCAAAAGCATCAAGATCTTTTATTTCAGCGCCTCTCAGCTTTTTAGAATAGAGCCACAAAATTTTGTGCATAACATCTTTGTCCTTTTTAAAATAGAATTATAGTTCTAGTTTCCACCTCCCAAGTTTTCCTCCTTCTCCTGTTTACGCTTGCAATTGCATTTAACTGACACAGATCTGCGACTGTACATCAGTGCTGACAAAATATATATGCTCGCCATTTTTACAGTTTCATGTTGAATTTGGATGAAGAAACACGAAAGTTCAAAACCTGTCACGGAAAGAAGGAGAAATCACAGGACACTTTGTGGCTCCTTTTATAGAATTCCCATCGTGATAGAACATCATAGATGAGAAATACTGAAAGCACAAAGGGAATCCCATTAAAGATAATGTGAAAAACAGAGTGATATTTCCCTACAAAAAACAAGGTAGTTACTTGACTCAAAAAAAGATGAAGTTCATGTGACGGTTTCAGGGTACAGGCTGCAAACTGCTTTGCTTAATGTCTTTGCAGGCTTCTAGCAAGCTGCAATAGCCAGCCTTTGGGCAAACAGCTTGTTGCAAACCCTGGGTTTTGGGCTGCAAAAAGGGCAGGAAATCCTGTGTGGGCCCTGCTGCAATGATTGGCTGCCGCTGGTAGTTGGAGGGAAAAGCTGTCTGGGGATCTGAGTGCTGGAGGGGCTAGAGCAGGAGTTCCCACCAATCAGGGGTGAGGGACAGGAGTTTCTCTTAGGACTCTCCAGCAGCATTTTATTCCAGCAGCTTTCCCCAGGAGGTGACAGCCAATCAGGGCCAAGGGAAAAAGGTATAAAGGAAGACAGAGTACAGCAGAGGGTGTCTTCATGCTGGGACAAGAGCTGAAAGGAGCAGAAGAGCTGAATCCTGAAGGAGCCGGACCAGAAGTTGACCAGGGGTCTTTTGACTGGAAGATCTTGGAGGAAGGCAACTGACCAGAGGGTGATCGGTCAAGCAAGGACGGACTGAGCCTTGTGATCATCCAGAGCTGCGTTCTAGGACACTGGCTTGGCTTGGGCTGTGGCAGAGCAAGTCGGGGGGAGGAACGTGGAGGAATTTGTCTTTTAAAAAGGAACTATTTTCCTTTAGAGAAAGGGGAGCTGACAGGCTGGAAAGCTGGTAACCTTAAGAAACTCATAGACTTAAACCAACAAATACCTGAACCTTATTTTCCTTTCTAGTATTGCTTGTGTATAATAATAAACTTGTTTTAGTTTACTGTTGAAACGCTTGCTACCAGTGTTTTGTGTCCACACTGTAGTATTCACTCGGCCGTTGCACGAACTCAGCATCCTAACAGGGCCAAGAGAGGGCAGGCACTTACTGGAACGCTGGGGATCGTGACAGTTCACCACAGGGAAACTAGAATCCTTCTTTATCATGTTTGATGCTGTTCATTTGAAATTAAAAATAAAACAAATTTCTCTTTTCCAGCCGATGAGATCTCAGCTGAAAGTCTAAGCAAGACAAATACAATTTTTAGTTTTCAGATAACATCTTAAAGAACCCCAAGTTATATTCAGGTGACAGTCACTAGCACAGCTTCTGCAGCAGATAAACAAAATCCAAAATTTAAAAAGCATTTTGCATGCAAATTTCAAAACTTCTGTCTCCTCTTAGGCTCCGTTCACACCAAAGTTTTAATCCGGCTTCAGTCTACTTTCAGAGTGAGAAAATACACCAGCAAAGTATTAAGCTGTTTTCTTTCAGCATTATCTCACTCAGAAAAGCCATCTTTGGATTAAATAAAGAAGAAATAAATTGATTTATTGCTTTGCTGGTGTATTCTCTCCCTCAGAAAGTGGCCCGAAACTGGATTAAGACATAGGTGTGGACACAGCATTTAGAGAAGCTTCTTTCACTAAAAGATTTCTTGCCTTTTTTTTTTTTTTTTTTTTGGTGGGGGGGCTGCTGTTTCTTCCTGCAGTATTAGAAAGACAATGGATCTTCTATGGTCTCCTGGCACAAAACCCTCAAACCAAAAGGTGACGACGGGGATCCTGGCTAAGGGATGGATGCAGTTGCTTCCTCATTATCAACGGTATCATCCTTTCAGCACAGGAAGTCTAATTCCAGAGTCATAACTGGAATTACTTCACACTTTGGCTTCTGCAAACCAGAAACAACCTATGCCTCTTTAGACTAATTCTCCACTAACTATCAGAAATGTTTTTGCTCAAGAGTTCCTGCATAAAGATATTACAGTACATGAAAACGTTCATTAAAGAGTTCATCTGAAGAGCTACTTTTACCCAGGTCTTAAATTTATTTCATTATAATAATGTTTCACACTCCAGTTTCTATTAAATACAATCATCCCGAAAAATTCAGAATAATTTGCAGTAAGTCATTTTAAATAAAGACTATTGTCTAACCTTTCTCGGCCATTTTCAGAATTATGCAAGCCAGTATATACATGTAACCCACAGGCTAAAATTCAGGAAAGTATGCAGTTTTATATATACTGTATTGAGATTTAGGGAAGAGAAAAGCACACTTATTCATGCTAATCACCCAGAATGCCAGAGACAGAGTGAGACACAACCCTAAATAAATAACTGTTATTATACATCCATACAGCAACCCATTTCTATAAAGACTTTACAATCTTTTTGTCATTACTAAAAGCACTACCTTGAAGAAATTTCCACTCACAGAACTAAGTAGAACCATAAAGAATTCCGATCTGTTCAAACCTGAGGAAATTATTATCTACTTTTATATGCATATATTTTTGATGCAAGTAGAAAGGAGCATAAATTCCAAGAGGAGAAAAGTTTATTTATTATTCATATTCCCATCCCACTCTCTACCTGAAGGTCTCAGGTGGGCAACAATGAGAGATATGCAGGAATATTCGAAACATTCAAAGTTTGATCGAATTTGTTCGCATTTGGACATTAGAATTTGAATCTAAGGTCTATAAATTCGAATTTAAACATTCTAACAAACTTCAAATTTTTGAAACATTTGTACAAATTATTCGGACATTCTTATGTGTGTGGATAGGTACCCCGTGCATCTTTCCTGCATCCGTACTCATTTGTTCGGATCCGCACGTGATGAAAACAGGATGCATACAGGCTGTGTACAGACGTGTACGGACACATAAGAATGTTGTTGACATTCATATTTGCATACGGACTGAAAATTCAAACAAATAGATTTGAATGTATTCAAATCAAATTGAATGTGAATACATTTGAATTTTAAACATTTGAATTATTTGAATTTTCAGATATTTGATTCAAATTGAATCGAATCCCAAAAATTGCATTTGTGCACACCCCTAGTAACAACATTTAAAATCAGACACATATTAAGACAACATCAGTGTCTGTAAAGTGGGAAGAATCAGTCTATTCCCATTTAGCCAAAGGCCAGGGCAAAGAGGTGTGTCTTCATGGCCTTCCAAAACATATACAGTGAAGAAGGCTGACACACCTCAAGGGGGAGACCATTCCATAGCCTAGGGACCATCACTGAGAAGGCCCTCTCCTGAGTGCCCACCTCTTTTACTACTGAGGGTGGTGGGACAACCAAGACAGCGTCCCCGCCAGACCTTGAGGCATGGGCAGGTCGATATGGAAGAAAGCGTTCCTTTAGATATTTGGGGTCCAAGTCCTTTAGTGCTTTATAAGCCAAAGTTGACACCTTGAATTGAGCTCAGCAGCAGATCAGCAGCCAATGCAACTCTTTTAAGACTGGTGTGATGTGCGTCCGGCCAGCTGTTCCAGTCAGCAACCTAGCAGCTGCATTCTGCACCAGCTGCAACTTCCAAACTGTCTTTAAGGGCAGCCCCATGTAGGGCAACAGTCCAATCTGGAGGTTACCAGAGAATGGATAACTGTGACCAAGTCATCTCTGTCCAAAAACGGCTTCACCTGATATACCAGACATGGTTGGGAACAGGCCCTCTTGACCACAGCTTCCCCTTGAGCTTCAAGTTTCAGCGCAGAATCCGAGAGCACCCCCAAATTTTGTAATGGTTTGAAGAGGAAATACTTTAGGGGTTCAGCTCTCATGCACATAGACCTGGAGAAGAATGAGGATGCACTGGCCCCTCCCCCTTTTAAGTTAACAACTCTGCTGGCAACATACAAGTTAGCCCCAAAGCCAGTTGAATAAGGCAGCCTTGAATTCAGCAAGGGTCTGCTTATGTAAAAGGGAACCCTACCCATCTTGCACCTGGGTAGATTTGTGCTAATAAAGATAGGAGGTCTGAGGACAAATGTACCACCTACCTAAAGCTATCTGGGCAGTTTGTGGCAGATGCATGAACCAAAGGCTTCCCATTTCTATACCAACTCCATTAGTGTCCAGGTATCTAAACACTGAAACCTTCTCAGCAAAGATGCAAAAAGGCGTAAATGCCAGCAACCATTAAATGCTGCTTAGTTTAATGAATCTATGCAAATTTCTGGATTACAGGAAATGCCTGGGACCACTTTAGTAAGCATCACACTTAGGAAGAAATCTTTAGAGACACACCAATCTAATTTGTCTTAGAAATAAAGCTTGTTGGTTTCCTCAAGGTAATTCTGTCCCTTCTGTGCTCGGTGACTTGGCTAGAGATACAGACAGGAACAGCAAGTGTGAAACCGCTATACCGTCTCTTTTTCCTGTAAGAAAAGGTTCATTTTGAAAATCAATGTGCACTGTTACACAAAGTTCCTTGTTTTAAGTGTGGAACCCGATATACGTAAAAATTACTTTACCCCATCTACCCAGAGTAAGATCTTTTAACGACAGTATATAAGAAAACCGAAAATAGGTTTTATAAAACAGAGCAGACAATAAAAAAGGCCAGGAAAACTTTCTGCAGACAAGTGATATGGATGGAGGCTGGCAGAAGAACTCATCCCAGTGTTTCCCTCTCCCAGGACCGTATGGTGAAGGATGGGATATAAATATTTGTATCTTCGAGAGTTGCAGATAACAGAGTAGAGATGGACACTGCTTCTTTGCCTCTCTATCTCAACCAACTTCCCATGTTCAAAGCCCGTGGTAACACAAGTTGAGGTCGACTTCTGGTCATCCCCAGGTTGTGTTACTCACATTATTTTAATTTAATTTGTTTTCCAAGCTAGTCTTCCCCGATTAGATCCTCTTAACATGAGTCCTCATTTTTACAGGACTGAGGAGGACTCAGCCCATTCTGGCATCTCAGGATGTCTTCACTTCTTCAGTGTGGGCTAAAGGAGGCTGAACAATGCTGTGGTGGGTGGAGTTTGTGAGGCACCTCCCCCTCTCCTCAATTTATGCATATGATTACTCTATCTCAGGGTTTCCCAAACTATGGGTCGGGACCCACTGGTGGGTCGCGAGCGAATATTGAGTGGGCCCTGCCTGTAGAATTAAGTAATAAAAAAATTGTATTAAAACTTTGTTATTTGAAAAGTCCTTTATTCATATTGGTAACGGTTAAATTTCCTAGAGGTGGGTCCTGAGTTGGTAAACTTATATTAGATGGGTCGTAGCCCAGACAACTTTGGGAACCACTGCTCTATCTAGTGTTTTTCACCAAATTTATTATTATTTTGAATTAATCGCACAGAGAAGAAAAGCACATAAAAAGGAAGGGGACATGGATGTGGGGGAGTAGGCTTAAAAAAGAACCACAAACACACACCTGTGTGTCCCTTGAGTGACACAATGGCATCCAATAAGTAGATCTTGCCTGAGAGGAGCGGAGAAGAGGCAGCAGGCTGGGCTCTGCCATCTTGCTCCCAGCAGTGCTCTCCCTCTTCCAACTGCTCCCATCACAAGACGGCAAAGAGACTATGGTCACCAATCCACCAGTTGAGAAAATGTCTGGTCCTGAGGCCGAGCAGGGTGGGGCTGAGTAAATGCCTGCTGACCATCTCTACCATCATCCGGTTTGTCATCAATGAAGAGAAAATTCAAAGTAAAGAGAATAGGAAAATTCCAGCAATAAGAAATGAGCAGAAGAATTGGAACTGAGACCTCAAGTGCTTGCTTTTGGCTGTTCCCTGTTCCCTCCCACACCATTTTCCTTTTGTTTCTTGTCTCCTTAGATTGTAAGCCTGAGGGCAGGGACCTGTCTAAGACTAATATAATATTGTAACCCGCCCTGAGACCTTCAGGTATAGGGCGGGATAGAAATACAAATAAATAAATAATAAATAAACACATATTTCCTTTGTATACCATTTCAAATTGAGCTCTAAACAAGTGAGATACGTTGGGGTAAAGGCCTTGTGTTGCTAATCATTTAAGGACTGGAATTCTCTCAGGACTGATTTGAGAACTCTGTAGGGAAGGTTTTTGATAGCAACTACCTTTAAAACAGAAGAGCAGTAAGAGTCATTTGTGGACAACAGAGGACAGACTAAAGAACTGGAGAAGCCAACAGGTTCCTCAGAAAGCTGCCACACCAGTGACCATGTTTCCCAAAACTAACAATTTCTGCCCTCATACTATTAGAACCGAAAGTATTTCTTGCACATACCTATTAGTATGGAAGCATAAGGTGAACTATTTCCTGGCTACAAGACCAACACCAAAACCTAGGCAAACTAGTGAGCCAGTTTGGTCTAGTGGTTAAGGAGCCGGACTCTTATCTGGGAATACTGGGTTTGATTCCTCTCTCTTCCATGAAGCCAACTGGGTGACCTTGGGCTAGTCACAACTCTCTTCTGAGCTCTCACAGCCCCACCCACCTCACAGGGTTTTCTGTTGTGGGGAGAAAAATATAAAGCTTTTTTTCAGCCACGTTGAGTCCCCATAAAATGGGTGAGAAAAGGGGGATAGAAAAGCCTTCTTCTTCTTCTTCTTCTCCATTATTATCAATTTCCATTTCTTACCCACCTCTAGAACTTTCTGCACTGGAAGATAAAGCTAATTCTATTTGGTGTGATTAATTGGAAATGATCAATTTATCTAATATAACCAATATAGTTTTGAGCTATAAGGACTCAGCAATCCAGCAAAACCAGCAGGGCTAGTGGTTTACCAGTCATAAGTTCAAGGGTTCCCACAGGAAAAGAAGACCACATTCAATAAGTTTTTAGGCAATTTGACAGGTAAGTTTTGATACCAGTAAAAGAGACAGGTTGACTAACCTTTGCTATTTTGTTTTTCTAATTAAGAAGTATAATGTACTTCTGCATAGGAGAAACATGAAGGAGGACCGAGGCTGAGGCCTGTAGCAGCTTGACATGGCTGACATTTTAGCTTCTGTAAGTTTCCACTAGGTATCACATAGAGATCATTAAAGGGAAAATGCATACTTCCGACAAGAAGAACAGCAGCTCAAGTTAGCTTCACCATAAACCCAAGTTAGAAATGAACTGTTCACCTTTTGCCCCAAGCCCTTCCTTAATGTTCTGTAATGCTCAATATTATAGGACTATGTGCTATGTTCTTACTCTGCTAAGTGTACTTGTAAGTTCTTGTTCTTAAGTCTAGAGATGTGATGTCATGGTTTTGTGGTTGGCGCATCATGTTGTAGTTTTCACAGAAACAAGTCAACAAGTCTCACTGCATTCTAAAGGAACGCCTTCTCCCATACCAACCTGCCCATGCCTTAAGATCTAGAGCTGTGGCCCTCCTTGTTGTCCCACCACCCTCAGTAGTGAAACAGGGGGGCACCCAGGAAAGGGCCTTCTCGGCAATGGCCCCCAGGTTATGGAAGAGTCTCCCCCTTGAGATGCGTCATGCCCCTTCTCTGTGTATATTCAGGAAGGCAATGAAGACGTACCTCTTTGTCCTGGCCTTTGGCTGATGTGATTATACTTTCCCCTCCATGGCAGATACTATTATTTTAGTATTTTAATATGTTGAGTCTTTTAAATGTTTTTATGTATATTATTGGTGTTAAAATTGGTTTTAATTTGTTGTTCTAAAGGTTGTTACTGGCCCTGAGACCTTTGGGTATAGGGTGGGATAGAAATAAATCTATCTATCTATCTATCTATCTATCTATCTATCTATCTATCTAAATAAATAAATAAATAAATAAATAAATAAATAAATAAATAAGGTATGTGTATTCTCTGTGTGGGCTGCTTCTTTGTCTTGCCAACTTCTGGGACTGGCAGAGAAGCCCAGGTCTGTTCATGAAGCATTTCTGTAATAAAGGTGTTAAGATCCTTCAATTCTGCATGTATTTATTGGCTTAAATATATGGAATAGACCAAACAGACCTCTGAATAGCACAGGTTAATATATTCAACCAGATACTGTCACAGAATATTAAAATTACTTATCTTGATCTCACTGCTGTAGATGTATTTAACGCCCATTAAAATCAATGAGAATTTGGCCCAAGTTCCATTAGTTAGGATGTATCATTTCTCACATGGACCAGTTTTATTTCTTTTTTGAGGAATGACACATAAAATAATTAAATTTCTATTATCTCCGAGTTTTTATCAACAAATTATTCCTTTAAAGCTTTTTACCGTCACCCACATTAAATACAGAAGAGACAGAATGAGAAAATTCTGTGGCTCCAACAAAGGTTTGCTGAATACAAGAATAAATTGGGCTGATAAGACCCCTGTTCAAAGAGTGAGGAAAATTTGCTGGGTGAGAAATGCAACCGGCTGCCTGCTAGCAACAACTTTAGCATGTTTTCCCTCACCAGAATTTGATTTCAGAGTATTCTGACATTTTCTTACTCTTGAACAAGGCCATTCTTCCCAATAATTTCAGTTTGCTGACTGTCAAAATCAGACACTTTCTGTTAACTGAAATGCCCTTTAAATGAAACCATACACTTTGACAGAACGAATACTAATCACATTTTAAAACAGCTATGAGACAGGAAGAAACAAACAAATGGCAAGCAATGCCAGACTAATGCACTGAGAAGTAAAATAATCCAAAATTAAAATATTGAAGAGGAAAGGAAATCAGCTAGAAACTTGTGCCACCCAAAAGCACTTAGGAATACTAATGGATAGCAAGAGAGAGCCATTAACCATCCTGAGGAACTGGCAACTAATTTTAAGCTGCGCTCTCTCAAATGCACTTTATACAATTATCTGCGCATTCTTTCGCATAATTTTAAACAAATGTAGCAGATGAAATTTCATCAACAGATTGTTTTATGTTAATAAAGCTTAACTGTTTTTAAGTACTGACTTTTACCAAAAATACTCCCATCAGGAAAATATGAATAGGTTCTGTTTCCAAACATCTGTGGAGCTCTTGACTGCCAGTACTCTAAAAATGTAGATACGAGTGGTATGAGTCAACACTGAATAAGTCTTCTTCAGTCCAGCGCCCTTATGTGGGTGTGGAAAGGGCTACCACTTAATCGCCATCAAAGGCAACAGCTATCCAAAATATTAAACTATGGTGCAGGATCGCCTGTTTGCATCTTAAGAACAGTATATACAAAGAAAGGAAGAGAAAAAATTGGCATCAGAGGATCAGGCCTATCCTTTACCTGTAGGCTTTTAATGAGGAGGGAATGTTCAAACAAACATGCCTCAATAGCAACAGAACTGCATCCTGAAATGGTCTAGCCCAGTGGTTCTCAACCTTCCTAATGCCGCGACCCTTTAATACCGTTCCTCATGTTGTGGTGACCCCCAACCTAACTCTAACCACCAACCATAAAATTATTTTCATTGTTACTTCATAACTGTAATTTTGCTACTGTTACGAATCATAGTATAGTATAGTATTCACATCAACCACAGTACAGCATAGTATTCACATCAACCACAGCTGAATATAGAAGTGTTGTTTTACCTCCAATGCTGCTGCTTTCTACACAGTAGCTGCTCTTATTCTATTTGTATGGAATGTATGTGATGGGGTTGGCGTGATGATGTTATCACGCCAAGTACTCATATGTGGACGTATCGGCAGACCCGCCTGGAGACAGATAGAGGGGCGGTGTCTCAGTTCCTATGTGTTTTCCGATGGTCTTAGACAACCCCTGTGAAAGAATAGATCAACTCCCAAAGGGGTTGCGACCCACAGGTTGAGAACCACTGGTCTAGCAACATAAGACAATCCAGCCTTGACAGAACAGATGGTAGGGTGACATCGGTTCAAAACTGTTATAACTGCTTAATTTCAATAGCAGCACCTTGCAAACCTTTGCAAACTTGGAAATAGATAAGTGCATTATTTAACTCTATGATTTGCAAAAACTATATATAGAATTGGGCTTGTCAGTTTTTGTGGTTTTGATATACATCAGTTAAATATATATAATACATCAGTTATATATATACTGTATTTTCTGGGGTATAAGACTACTTTTTAACCCAGGAAAATCTTCTCAAAAGTCAGGGGTCGTCTTATATGCCGGGTGCTGTCTTCTTATACGGCGAGTATATCCCAAACTCTATATTTTAACTGGAAAGTTGGGGGTCGTCTTATACGCCAGAAAATATGGGTATATAATCTTACCATATAGTATAATTTTATTGATCTACAATCAAAATAAACTGAATGACTACTTTCATTTGTTGGTTTTGTGCACTTTGTATATTTTTATCTTTCTAATGTCTCTTCTGTAAGCTGCTCACAGGACTTTGGTTACCAGGCGGATATATAAATCTAGTACACAAATAAACAAGAATAATGGCTCCTTGTGTTTTTGCTCTTCATCACAACTCCAGTTTGTGGAGTATTTGCACAAACACCAATTCAGAAGTTTAAGGACACCAGCAGCTTATAGTCAAATCCATAGGCTTAGATGCACGTAAATAACACTGAATGGTTGTAAACTATGAAATACATACGCTGTATATCACCAAGCAGCAGTCAATATGTACATTTGTTATGAAGAAGTAGGAAACAGAAAGAAGGCTTGGTCAAATATCTGAAATACTTACAACCGTAAGCAATGCAAAGATTTTCACATTTTATTGTCCTGGTTCTTTTACTAGGCTGTCTATACAATATTCATTCAATTTAACTAAAGCAAAAAGCCTATAACTGAAAAAATTTCCTTCTATACCTCCAGGAAAAGTTCAACAGAATCTACTAAAATCTGCTCCAGTGCCTACGTCAACTCTGAACCACAGAAATTGCATGTTGTCCTTAAAGGCTCAAACTCTTTACTGAGATTAACAGTGACTTGGTATTCAAACATCTGGGTGGAAATGGAGTCTCCTCTCCTTGCAAAATGCATCTGAACATTTGCTACAAAGCAGCTTGATTCTAGGGTTAAGTACCACTATCAGAAGAGGTGGCTAGGCTGGATAGCTTTAAGAAAAGGTTAGACAGATTCATGGAGGGCAAGTGTATCAATGGCTACTAGCATGGATGCCTAGGTGCTGCCTTCAGGTCAGAAGGACAGGCAGGAAGGCCATTTGCAAGGAGTTGAGAGCAGGTGCCTTTTGCTTGAGAAGTTGAGAAGCAATTGGTGGGCCATTGCATGAGACAGCATGCTGGACTAGATGGGCTGTGGCCTGATCTGGCAGGGCTTCTCTTATGTTCTTAAGGACTAGATGGGCTGTGGCAGGATCCAGCAGGGCTTCTCTTATGTTCTTATGGATTAGATGGGCTGTGGCCTGATCCAGCAGGGCTTCTCTTACATTCTTATGGACTAGATGGGCCGTGGCAGGATCCAGCAGGGCTTCTCTTATGTTCTTATGGATTAGATGGGCTGTGGCCTGATCCAGCAGGGCTTCTCTTACATTCTTATGGACTAGATGGGCCGTGGAAGGATCCAGCAGGGCTTCTCTTATGTTCTTATGGATTAGATGGGCTGTGGCCTGATCCAGCAGGGCTTCTCTTACGTTCTTATGGACTAGATGGGCTGTGGCAGGATCCAGCAGGGCTTCTCTTATGTTCTTATGGATTAGATGGGCTGTGGCTTGATCCAGCAGGGCTTCTCTTACATTCTTATGGACTAGATGGGCCGTGGCAAAGTGCAAGTTTGCCCATATTATCATAGCATGGATAAATACACTATACCCTCTAAAATAAGGGTTAAAACCTTGGCTTCACAGCAATAAAAGACAGGACTCATGCCATGATCCCCAGCGTTCCAGTCATTGCCTGCTCTCCTAAGAGTAGCTGGGCCCTGTTAGCATGCTGAGTTCGTGCAACAGCCGAGTGAATACTACAGTGTGGACACAAAACACGGGTAGCAAGCAGTTTGAACAGTAAACTAAAACAAGTTTATTATACCACACAAGCAATACTAGAAAGATAATAAGGTTCAGGTAGTTGTTGGCTTAAATAAGTAAGTTTCTTAAGGTTCGGAGCTACCCCTTTCCCTAAAGGAAAATAGTTCCCCTTTTAAAGATAAACCTCTCCACATTCCTCCCCCTCTGGCTAGCTCTGCCTCAGCCCAAGCCTAGCCGGTGTACCAGAACGTGGCTCCAGATGATCACAAGTCCCAGTCCACCCTTGCTTTACCAATCATCCAGCCTTGGTCAGTTGCTAGCGAAGTCTCCCTCAGAGCCACAATCCTCCACGATTGTCTCCTTCAGAAATCGCTCAGCCAAAAGACCAATGGTCAGCTACTGGTCCAGCTCTCTCAGGTTCAGCTCTCTTCTGTTCCCTTCAGCTTCAGTCCCAGCACGAAGACACCCTCTGCTGTACTCTGTGTTCCTTTATACCTTTTTTTCCCCTGGCCCTGATTGGCTGTCACCTCCTGGGGAAAGCTGCTGAAATAAAATGCTGCTGGAGACTCCTGCTAGAGGTTCCTAACCCTCACGCTTGATTGGTGGAAACTCCTCCTCTAGCCCCTCCAGCTCTCAGATCCCCGGACAGCTTTTCCCTCCAAATAACAGCTGTAGCCAATCTTTGCACCAGGACCCGCACAGGATTTCCCACCCTTTTTGCAGCCTCTGCCCAGGGCTTGCAAAAAGGCTAGCACAAACAGCTTGCTAGGGCTTTGCCTAGGCAGAAAGCCCTGCCTTCAGCAAATAGGCTTGCAAGGGACCTGGGAACCTTACTGCCCATTGCAGCCTGACCCCTGAAACCGTCACAACTCATATCCAGGATATACTCAGAGATGCTGAAATGATCACATCACCAACTGTTGTGAAGATGCAATTATATTTTTAGGACTGCATCTCGTGTGGGCCATTTATATCTGCTAGGCCTTTAAGCAGTGAAACTGAATCTGATCAACGGCTGATTCAAAAAGGACAAAGAAAGTGATTTTTCACACTTTTTTAAAAAACAAATTATTTATTTGTTTATTTTTACTTTTTTTTAGCTTACTTAAAAAGAAATCTCAGAGTCCAGAATAGTTTGTTGGCGTTTCCAGGATCAAATTGCTGAGCCTCATTAGACGAAGAACGTGGCCAGGAGATGGCCATTAATCTCCTGCCTTGCTAGTCCTGAGCTTGGTGGACCATGGTCGCATCCAGCAAAGCGCTTCTACTTCTGCATTTTTAAGTTTTCAACAAATGTAAGTGCTGTGTAAGGAATTGCTCATGCTCTTCTACTGTCGTTGTCTATTAACATATCCATAAAAAGGACATACAAATCATGTTAATTTCAGAAATTTCATGCCAAATCTATATTACCTTCAGAAGTCTCTAGAAGGACATAACAATTATATTGTACAAACTTAAAAAAAACAATTTTTAAAAAAGCTGCTGAAATAATAACACCGGAACAACATATTGCTGCTGATCTTTCTGTCCTTAAAATAACAGTACAAGAAAAATTGACCTTGTGCTGTAAATCTATCGATCATGATTTCTGCAGCACCAGCTAACTTCTAACTTTAAGGTTCACAGTTCTCAAATGCCAATGACTGTCAAGCAAAGTGCAGATGGGAAACCACTGCTCAGGACAATGTCTCTATACATAACTTCTTGGTTAGGACTAAATTGGAAGTGACAAGGCATCTACATTTGTTTATACACTGGCTTATTCACCTGTTCGTACCAAACATCTGTATCGAAATGCCTCAAAGTTTTAAAGAAAGGAATGAGAAGAGCATAGACCCCCCCCTTTATTATGGTCTTCCCATTACTGATCCAGGAACATACCCCCCCCCCCCGGATTCCTGACAGGAAAAAAAAGTTGCATCCAGACATCAGTTTTCTAGATAATCAGGAATAAAGTGTCAACATTCCAGAATATCCATGCTTTATTCTAGTCTATCCAAATATAGTGAAATAAGTCCAGCAATGTAGTTAGTAGCACTTGGAGACTAATGGGAGAAGGGTTGGTGGCATGAGCTTTCGTAGACACATCAACTTCTTCAGATGCTAGGGGGCCCAATGGGCACATCTACTTCTTCATATGCTAGGGGACCCAATGGAGACTAACAGGAGAAAAGTTGGTGCATGAGCTTTCGTAGAAATGTCTACTTCTTCAGATCTGAAGAAGGAGACATGCCCCTTGGGCCCCCTAGCATCTGAAGAAGCAGACATGCCCATTGGGCCCCTAAGCACCAGAAGGAGACATGCCGATTGGTCCCCTAAGCACCAGAAGGAGACATGCCGATTGGGCCCCCGAGCATCTGAAGAAGTAGACATGTGTCATGTTCCCCAGTGTTCCAGTAAGTGCCTGCCCTCTCTAGGAGTAGCTTGGCCCTGTTAGGATGCTGAGTTCGTGCAACGGCCAAGTGAATACTACAGTGTGAACACAAAACACTGGTAGCAAGCATTTCAACAGTAAACTAAAACAAGTTTATTATTATACACAAGCAATACTAGAAAGAAACTAAAGTTCAGGTATTTGTTGGTTTATGAGTTTCTTAAGGTTACCAGCTTTCCAGCCTGTCAGCTCCCCTTTCTCTAAAGGAAAATAGTTCCTTTTTAAAAGATAAATCTCTCCACGTTCCTCCCCCTCTGACTTACTCTGACTCAGCCTAGCCAGTGTAGCAGAACGTGGCCCTAGATGATCACAAGGCCCAGTCCGTCCTTGCTTGACCGATCATCCAGCCTGGTCAGTTGCTAGTGAAGTCTCCCTCAGAGCCACAATCCTCACGATTGTCTCCTTCAGAAATCACTCAGCCAAAAGACCAATGGTCAGCTACTGGTCCAGTTCCCTCAGGTTCAGCTCTCTTCTGTTCCCTTCAGCTCTTGTCCCAGCACGAAGACCCCTGGTCAACTACTGGTCCGGCTCCCTCAGGATTCAGCTCTTCTGTTCCTTTCAGCTCTTGTCCCAGCATGAAGACCTAGTCTGCTGTAATCTGGGTTCCTTTATACCTTTTTCCCGTTGGCCCTGATTGGCTGTCACCTCCTGGGGAAAACTGCTGCAATAAAATGCTGTTGGAAACTCCTGATAGAAACTCCTGTCCCTCACCCCTGATTGGTGGGAACTCCTGTTCTAGCCCCTCCAGCACTCAGATCCCCGAACAGCTTTTCCCTCCAACTACCAGCTGCAGCCAATCATTGCAGCAGGGCCCACACAGGATTTCCCGCCCTTTTTGCAGCCCAAAACTCAGGGCTTGCAACAAGCTGTTTGCCCAAAGGCTGGCTATTGCAGCTAGCTAGAAGCCTGCAAGGCCAGAAAGCAAAGCGGTTTGCAGCCTGTACCCTGAAACCGTCACAACATGCCAATCAGGCACCCTAGCATCTGAAGAAGTAGACATGCCCATTGGGCCTCCTAGCATCTGAAGAAGCAGATGTACCCATTGGGCCCCCTAGCATCTGAAGAAGTAGGCATGCCCATTGGGCCCCCTAGCATCTGAAGAAGCAGATGTACCCATTGGGTCCCCTAGCATCTGAAGAAGTAGACATGCCCATTGGGCCTCCTAGCATCTGAAGAAGCAGATGTACCCATTGGGCCCCCTAGCATCTGAAGAAGTAGACATGCCCATTGGGCCCCCTAGCATCTGAAGAAGTAAACATGCCCATTGGGCCTCCTAGCATCTGAAGAAGCAGACGTGTCTGTTGGTCCCCCTAGCATCTGAAGAAGCAGACATGCCCATTGGGCCCCCTAGCATCTGAAGAAGTAGACATGCCCATTGGGCCCTCTAGCATCTGAAGAAAAAGACGTGCCCATTGGGCCCCCTAGCATCTGAAGATGAGTCTATGAAAGCTCATGCCACCAACCCTTCTCCAAGTGCTACTAACTACCTTGCTGGACTTTTTGAATTAGACTAACATGGCTATTTCTCTGATAGTGAAATAAGTAACTGACATCTGGATGCAGCCTAAGACACAGAAAAAGTTTACACAGATTATAATAATAAACACCAAGTAAAGCAGCCAGCCAAACTGGGCATACCAGGGGCAGGTAGCAGCTGTACCCTGGCTGAGTCCCTGGCAGAAAGCCAGACAGCTACATCCAGGCTTCATCAGATTAAAAAAAAATACTTACTGCAAAAAAATATTTCTGTTTTTTACATAGACAAGGAAATCCCATGAATTGAAAAGGATGGGTCAAAATGAATGTTTTCTATATAATTGCAAGCGGATTTAAAGAATTAAAATTATCAGCCACGAAATTAAGCATATTCAGAGAATTGTAACATTTGAGTTCAAGCTTGCATTCCCATCAAGGGGAGTGGGGTGTCTGGAAAATGCCAGATAGGTTTTTCTGTGATAGTTCCAAGTACATGCAAAGGTAGTGGTGGGAAGAAACAATAAGAACATAAAAGGAGCCCTGCTGGATTGGGCCACAGCCCGTCTAGTCCAGCACCCTGTCCCATACAGTGACCCACCAATTGCTTCTGAGCATCTCAAGCAGAAGAAAAGGGCAAGAACCGCTCTTGAATCCCAGCAAATGGCCTTTAGAGGCATCCTGCCTGTGTCCCCAGCCCGGGGGAAGTATCTAGGCATCCAATAATGGGAAATGAAGGCTCAGACGTAACAAAAGCAGTCCTTCAGAGCTGCCTCAGTGTGGTGGCCCTTGAGTTCCCAACCCTTCTCTAATCCACCTTTTTCTAGCTCAGAACGATCAGGAGAGGGGGATGGGGGCCTGGGGTGTGAACAACTCCACCAAACCCATCTTGAAGCTGCCTCAAGGTACCTTGGAGGCTCCATCCAGATATTGCTTATTTATTGTGCTATACTTGAATATTCTGAAATAAAGAACTGTACAGCTGATGGGGCCTCATGGTCACACGGCCGCTCTCTTCCAGATTGTTGGTAAATGCTAGAAACTCACAACAGGAAAGGCAAATCAATAGGGCAGACTGTTCAATATTTTACACGGAGTTTTAAGATAACTTAAAACAGAAAAACTATTTTGGAAGCAATTAGTTACTTGGCTCCCATTTCTAGAAAAAGTCATAAAAGTAGATACTGTAGTATTGATTGCAATAATAACAAGCACAGAAAATTTCATTCTAAGGTTCCTGTTGCTGCACCAATCAAACTATAAAGTGGAGTAAAATAATGGCAGGGGGGGATTTCCGTCTTACGCCTTTAGAAACACAAGGCCTGAAAAAAGGGTCTGAAAGACACTTTGGGCTTGTCCCCATGCAGGTTTTTAAATCCAAATTCAGTAGTCTTTGGGCTATTTTGGGGGACTATTTTTATTCCGAATTCGAGTTCTTGTCAATTAATCTGAATATAGCCGTCCCCATGCAGCTTTTTTAGTCCTGGTTTTGGGACTATTTTTAAACGTAAAAAACAGGGCTTTTAAATCCCCCCCATGCAAACTCTGCCTGCAATAAAAGAAGCAAAATGGCAGTTGTAAAAAGAAATTCTAGCTACAACTACTTTCTTTTTCACACCTCTCTCTTTTGAGATCACCAGCAAATGTGTGCATGAAATACTTTGGAATGATACATGTTAAGTATTTAAAAGCATTCCTAAGCTTCTCCCATGTATCTTTTGAAAAAAGATACATGTTTCCAGTGAAAATATTTTAAAAGTCTCTTTAAATAAAAGACAAATAAAAACCCCTTCTCCCCATTTTTTCCTTTTTCATACCGTGCGGAGCTTTTGTGAGGATGGCAAGAGAGGGGGGAGCTTTATAAAAAACACCCACAGCCAGCAGGCTAGACCTCCACCCCCAAATAGCCTGGTATCATCCCCATGTGGAGGAAAATAAGCAGACTCTGCTCCAAAAAGGGGACTCAGTTCTACGCAAGCTGAGTGCCAAATATGGATTCTATTTGGATTATTACAGTACTCATGGGGATGCTCCTTCCCGAATTCGAATAGAATTCGGATTAAAGTGCTCATGGGGATGCACCCACTGTCCTCATTTACACCATAGTGTCTTATACCCATTAATAACTTTCAGAAGGATCCACATTATACAAAGTATCATCTGCAACAACTTAAGAGTTAAAACACTAATATCTGCTTATTCCAAATATCCAAGTGAAACAGAGCACAGAGCATCATTGTGTTATTCAGAGAAAATGCACAGATACGGAAGTCTGTAGTCAAATTTCAGGTTTGCTTCCTGATTTGTAACTGGGGTGCTATTAGATGTGTTGATTATTAAATAGATGTACAGCTAAAGCTCAGGTAACATGGGTAGGAGGGATAAGTGATCCGTGAGGGTGGCTATGGGGCTTAGTTTGGGTTCATGATCTGAATATGCAAAAACAGCACTTTGGAATGCCCATTAGTGCTCCTGCTCTCTTTCGGGATGCCTCTGGCCCTGTTGCAAGATTTCACTTTGTCTTGCCAATGGTATGACAAACCAGAATAATTCCATGAGTCTCAATGCAGGAAGACTCACCTAAGGAAATTAAATACTACCTCTCCCTTCTCCCATGCCAACCTGCCCATGCCTTGAGATCTGGAGGTGAGGCCCTCCTGGTTTTCCCACCGCCCTCAGAAGTGAGGCAGGTAGGCACCTGGGAAAGGGACTTTTTGGTAATGGCCCCCAGGTTATGGAATAGTCTCCCCCTCAGAGGTGCATCATGCCCCTTCTCTGTATACATTTAGGAAAGCAATGAAGACTCACTTCTTTGCCCTGGACTCTGGCTAATGTGGCCACTTTTTTCTCCCCACCGTAGATATTAGTATTTTAATATTTAGTATACGTTCTTAAATATGCTGGATTTTTAAAGTCTTTTTATGGATATCATCATTTTAACCTGTTGTTTAAAACTTGTAACCCACCCTGAGACCTATGGGTATAGGGCAGGATTTAAATAATTAAATAATCAGACAGACAGATAGATTATTACAGTACAAAAGTGGGCACCATTAGACAATATCACATTTAATTATCACCTTTTAGTTGCCTTCCGGAGAAATCCAAAGGATAAACCAATCTTTTCTTAGGATGACTTCCTTAGCACATCTACAGGAACATCATACAAAAAAGATAGGGTCTGAGGGGCTTATTCACACATTCTGTGAGCTGAAAATCACTTTGGACAAGAAAAATCTACAGCAACTCTGAGCAAAACTGTTGTAAATCACAGCCTGTTGTAAAGCCACATCTGGGATCTATTTATTATTTATTTCTTTATATTTCTGTCTTGCCCTATACCTGAAGGTCTCAGGGTAGGTCACAATAAACTAACTATAAAAACAAATACAGTAACTTAAAACAGTGACAGTGGCTGCATTATGAGTTCACCAGGAAGGTTGTACTTTCATATGTGGTGGGAATGTCCCCCATTAAGAGAATTCTGGACTAAAATACACAGTGATTTTATCCTTTGTACATCTGAAACTTGATATAATCAAATGACTAATAAATAAAGTTCATTTCATTTCATTTCGCAGTGAAATTTTGCAGGTAACAAAGAAAAATAGAATTTATACCAAAGGTATTTTTATTGCGTGAACTTTTAGGAATAGGACTACAGTGGTACCTCGACATACAAGTGCCCTGACATACAAGTGTTTTGAGATACAAGCCGCCGAGCGAGTGATATTTTGCTTTGAGATGAGAGCTAGATTTGAGATACGAGTATGTAAATACAGTACAGTACATAACAAAAACAACTGAGGTGGTGTTTTGGGAGCTGGAATGGATTGATGGGAAAATTGCTTTGAGATACGAGCGATTTGACATAAGAGCAAGGTTACGGAACGAATTAAACTCGTATGTCAAGGTACCACTGTACAGATAAATATAGAATAACTAATACATCATCTATTAGCTGTCATACAATATATGATTGTTAAGAGCTGGAAGTCAGCAACCTTATTAACAACAGATAAATGATATAATGAAACACAGAAGATAATGAGAAATGAGTATCTCTCATTCCAATACTCAAGTTACAAGCAAAAATAATAAAAAGTCAGCCTAAATTAGAAGAGGAAATAACAGGAAATAAATTCTTGGAAATACTTAGATCATGTGCAAAACCAAGTAAATACGTTCCTGAAAAACTATTTTTGATAAACCATCTTAATTAACATAGCATACTGAATGACATTTAAGAACTAACAACCATAATTTACTTCAGTCTAGAAGCAGAGGAGTAAATTATATTTATGATTATTTTCTTTTGTATGTAGTATGTTAATTATTTTTCTATTGATGTTATATATTCATATATTCATGTTTTTTTTCTTTTTCATGCTTATTAATTCTCATATATTTTGTACACGTAAATAAAAAATTTAAAAGTTTAAAAAGTGATAAAAGCAAGTGAATAGGATTCAGAGCAGCTTTTAATTAACAAGCCCCGAAAATCAACTTTGGAAAGTTTTTCTTCAATCGAACAAGAGGAAACATTTGCTCAAACCCTTAGCTAACATACTAAACCCTGTTGAAAACAAAGAGACGTATTATTTCTCCAGCACAGAAAATTTTCCCCTTGCCTTCAAAAAATCCTACTTGTGAGAAGGATTACACATGTTCAGAGAAGTTCTTGGAACAGGGGAAAGACAGAAGAAACAAAATAGAGTACAAAATGTACACAAAACCATGAATAAATATTTGATAAATGGAGTTGTTGACCTGTGGGTCAAAAAAACCACCAAAGGGCCAAAGAACTTAAGACAGTGATGGCCAACCTATGATACGCGTGTCACAGGTGACACGCCAAGCCCTTTTGGGTGACACACCTGGTCACCCTGGCACCTAGGCGTGTAGTGCTTGCTTGTTCTTGAGGTGTACAAAATACCAAGTTTCAATTGAATATTAGCAAACAAAATTCAGCAACAAAAGTCACTAATGTAAAGAATTACTTGTTTTTGCTTTTAATAAAATACATGTATCAAAAATATAACTTTTTTACTAGAGCTACAAATATCACAAAATTATGGATTTTTCTAGATGTGACACAGCACCTGAGTTAAGCTGGGTTTTCTTGTGAATTTTGACACACCAAGCTCAAAAGGTTCACCATCACTGACTTAAGAGAAGTCTTGCTGGATCAGGCCACAGTGCATCTTGTCCAGCATCCTGTCTCACACAGTGGCCCACCAATTGCCCATGGGCATCTCAAACAGAAGACAAAGGCAAAATCTTCTCCCTGCAAATAGACTTTAGAAGAATCCTGTCTCTTCAACCCAGGAGTGGTACTTCATTCATTCATTCAGTTTATTTGTATACAGCCTTTCTAATAAATTACTCAAGGTGGTTTACAGCAAGCATGAAAAAATACAATAAAAAGTAGTATATCATGACATCAGAGAAATACAGCAAGTAAAGAAACCACTTTCATTAAATATTACACCAAATATTACTTACATTAATTTGTCTAACCATTTTATTTAAAAAGAGGAGTCGTGAAAGTTTTCTATTTAATCTTCATTGTGGAAGAAATGAAAGAAAGTGATATGATAGGAAGCATGGGAAATCCTCTAAACAAAAGGGAAATATTTACTGTACAGTGGTACCTCGACATACAAGTGCCCTGACATACAAGTGTTTTGAGATACGAGCCGCCGAGCGAGTGATATTTTGCTTTGAGATGAGAGCAAGATTTGAGATACGAGTATGTAAATACAGTACAGTACATAACAAAAACAACTGAGGTGGTGTTTTGGGAGCTGGAATGGATTAATGGGAAAATTGCTTTGAGATACGAGCAATTTGACATAAGAGCAAGGTTACGGAACGAATTAAACTCGTATGTCAAGGTACCACTGTACTAACTAATAGGTTATATCAAAACATAAAGCCATTAAATCAGTGCGGGACAGCACAAAACAATTTAAATAGTTTTAAAATGTAGTTAATAAGCAAGGCAACTCAATATCAAGGAATTTAATTTGGCAAAATCACAGAGATCTTCTTACGTCATATCTCCAGCAAAACCCACTATTCTCCTCAGTACTACTATTCTCCCTCCTGGTTTTACAGTAAAAATTCAATTTCATCAGAGTCAAGCAGAAGAATTTCCATTCCTAAGATGTAGTACACTTTTAGTATGGTCAAAGGAATAAATTGAGTAATAAAGCAAATAATAAGAAAAGTCCTCCACACTGCCATCTTGACAAGGACAAACTGCTGAATATATGGGATTTTTAAAAAGCAGCCTTCTCATTTTAAAAAGCTGAGGCCATCTGGCGCATTCATAATCTTGTGTGTGCAGATCAGCAGGAGAAGGCGACGATGCATTTTAAATAACGTTCCCATTCAACTTTACTTTTTATCACCACATAGCACGGAGCAAATTTACTGCTGGCAATTGAGCTCAGGTCAGTTGTATGCAGATGCCAACTGACCACTGGAAAAGGCCAATCACTGTTTTGAATTCTTTCCAGGGTTTGCCATATCTCTTCACGTCCAATTAGGGTGCCATGCAATAAAAAAAGGCAGTTGCAGAAAACAGCAGCGTATCTTGATCATTCTTTGAATATCACGTTCTTTGAGAATCCCAAGTTCCCCTGTGGGGGAGGAAGCAAAGGCCCTGGGTTGGCTATTATACTGGGGGTCATGGTGATACTGAGGCCCTGGTCACACTAATAATTTACGATGACCTCAGGTTGCCTTCAAGTCATGTTACTCACATTATTTTTACTTAATTCATTTTCCAAGATGGCCTACCCCCATTAGAATGTTTTAACCAGAGTCCTCATTTTGCTTCCTCAGGGTAAGCGGGGGTGGGGGGGCGCAAGCTAAAGGAGGCTGAACCGTGCTGTGGTGGGTGGGGTCATGTTTTTCCTTCACCCAACTGGCACACATGAAGTTCATGAGGCACCTCCCCCTTCTATCCTCAGTTTATGTGTATGATTCCTCTATATAGCATTTTCATGCAAATGTATTTTTTTTTAAAAAAAAATAATTACACGGAAAAGAAAAGCACGTAAAAAAGGAACGTAAGCACATAATTCATTTTCCATGCCAGCCTTCCCCCATTAGATCATCTTAACTGGAGCCCTCATTTTTACAGAACTAAGGAAGACTCAGCCCATCCTGGCACCTCACGACATCTTCGCTACCTGACTGTGAGCAGGGGAATGGGCTAGGAGGCTGAACCGGGCTGTGGTGGGTGGGGTCCAGTCTTTATTTTCAGCCAATGTGCATGCGTAAAGTTTGTGAGGCACCTCCCCCTCTCCTCAGTTTATGTGTATGATTCTTCTTCTAGCGTTTCCCCACAAGATGATGGTGATGATGTAAAAACAGCAGTTACACACAGCAAACAAGATTTCGCCTTATGTCACTAGTCGGGCACTTCCCAAGCACCTAGGACTGCGTGATGTATCGGCGAATTATGCGAGCAGACCCCAGTAAAGTGGCTTTTTGTAGTTGGCAGATGGATATTTTGTCAATGCCAATGGTTTTTAGGTGCCCGCTGAGATCTTTTGGCACCGTGCCCAGTGTGCCAAGGATGACTGGGACCACTTTCACTGGTTTTCGCCAGAGTCGCTGAAGTTCAATTCTCAGGTCTTCGTATCTGGTGAGCTTCTCCAGCTGTTTCTCCTCAATTCTGCTGTCACCTGGTATAGCAACATCGATGATCCACACCTTCTCTTTCTCAACAACTGTAATATCAGGGGTGTTATGCTCCAATTTTCAAGTCAGTCTGAAGCCTCAAGTCCCAAAGTAGTTTTGCCTGGCTTGTGATCCCACCAGTTCTTTGCCACTGGCAGATGATGATGATGATGATGATGATGATGATGAAGATGATGATGATGATTTTCTAGGTTACATAGGACAGTATGGGAGAAGGTGTTCCTTTAGATAATTGAGGACCAAGGACCAAGTTATTTAGGGCCTTATAAGTCAGAGTTAACACCTTGAATTGGGCTCAGTAGTGAATTGGCAGCCAATGCCGCCCTTTTACAACCGCTGCAATGTGCATCTGGCTAGCTGTTCTCAGTGATGCTTCCTCCTAGCTGCCAAACCCTACCATTCCCAACAGGCATCAGCCATGATCGCTCAACATAAAACATTAGAGAAACTAGACCTGAATTCAGCATGTTCCTCAACAATAATATTATTTGCATCTCTGCCTCCCAATTTATGTAATACACGCTTGGCATAAAGCTTGACTTTTATATAGATGGGACTAATTGGTCTGCAGTTAGCTGAGAAATTAGGAGTTCGGCATCTTGTGAAATTTTAATAATGATGCTCTTGTTCTAACCCTTCAGAGGTTAAAACCCCTGTAACAGACACTGTCAGTGTGCTCTCAAAAATAGGCATCATACAATTTCGCACCACTTTTAAGATCTGCGCTGCACCTAGGACTTTGTTTGAATTTTATCAGCGCTTCAACTTCTTTCCTGAAATTGAAGATCATGGTGGTGTAACACTTAAGCTCTAAATCTGATCCTGCACTAATATAGTTGGAATGAACATGGACAGATGAAAAATACTATCAACAGTTTGGCTTAATTATTCTCAATTCAAGGACAATCTTGTCACCATGGAGGCCTTTACTTACCAGCCCCCAAAGGGCGACTAAGTCTTGAGATTTAATAGCAGTCTCCAGTTTATGCCAAAGTGACATTTAATGTCATGACTTCAAAATCCTTCCTCATTTTTATAAAATTGTTCCTTTAGAGCAACTCCTTTCATGTTCAGAGCATCTTCTTGTACAACAAAGTAGGTTGATCTACGTTTTCATTAAACTATGAGCTTCGAAATTGTCCCAAACTTCCTATTTATTGATATAATCTTAATAATGGAAGAAAAAGACTCAGACTGTAGTAGTTTGTCTCAAAGTGCTCAGAAAGAACAGGAAAGTAAATGCATAAACGTCCTCAATGGCATTTGATGTTTGCCTGTAGTTTACTAATTCAAGATCTAGTACATACTGTACTTGCTGTGTGCTTTTTAATAAGTAACTGCTGCTGTCACTGACATACGGAGCCCTTGAAATAATCTCAAAATTTTGAAAAGGGCTAGGTTTTGAGGCAATATACACATAACCAATTATATTTATCTCATTTGGAAAGTGAGGCTGCCTCAAGACTGACCCATTCGGAATTGGGGAACCCAGTAAAGAAGGTCCAAGAATTTATACCCTGCCTGTTGTTCCTCCATCCAGACAGTCAAGAAATATAGTCACAACTCAAGATGAGAGCTTTTCAGACTTGCACTTATCCCTCTCAGAATTAGGTGATACCATTTGTAAAGAAAATCTAAGAATATAGTTCTAACTCAACATACAAGAGTGTTTTAGGCTTATGTTTATCTCCCTCCGTTCTCAGATTAAAAGGGGCAACATAACGCTTGGGGCACAAGGTGGTTCATAGTAAATTTGGAAGAGGAAGTAAGCAGATAAAAGAATTATGTACTACAGCCAGACCCCTGTGTGATGCCCGCTAGGACCCCTCAATCCCAAAAGTACGTTTTTAAGTTTAAAATGCAAAGTGTGGCGAACACGGTAAGTCCAGACGCTTAAAAGTGTCGCCAAAGTGTATTTTCACAAGTAGCCTAAGGGAGGGGCTAGTTGAGCACTCCAAGGGGAGGGGTTGAATTTGCATCCAGGCGGAGCTCAGCCAATAAGAGCGAAGCTAGCCAGCCAGGCCCATATTTAAGGGGGCCTGAGGGAACAATTTCTGTTCTCTGCCTTGGGTCGTTAATCCTGGAGGGAGGATAACGAAGGGGAGAAACGGGCTCTTAGCTGAGGAGGCTAAAGTTAGGGTCCTGAGTCTTTTAATATATGAATGCTAAGCTTGTGAAGTTATTTAAAAGGAAAGCTAACAAATTCTGAACTGATTGAAGTTTTATTCTTGAACTTGTAGAGTCTTTTGACTTAGTGTAAAAGTGAAAGACTGAACTGCTTGACAGCAAAAGTAACCACGTGTAACTAACTGTGAGAAGAAGCTGACTTTAAACTTCAACTGTATTCAATAAACACATGTTCTTGTTGTTTCAAAGAAGCTTCGTCGAGTTCTGTTTATAAAGGGAGCCAAATAGGGCCAGAGTTCTAAACAGTAACTGTATCCAACCCACTGCTGGAGATTGGCAGAGTGGGGGCAGGGTGCTGTCTGCTGCAGCATCAGAAGGGAGGCAACATTATTATCAAGCCAAAGAGTAGGGAAAAGGAAATGGAAGGTGCGCCTCTTGGAAGGAAATAACAGAGTTTGATTTTACAAGTAAACACAACGCTACCACGCTACCAAATAAAGATAAATATATATATGAAATAGATAAGGGCGGAGAGGCGGCCTTTACACCCTGTATCTGCTGAGGGTATGTTCCAGCTCCTACCATGGTTACCTGAAACCATAGATAATTACAAACAGGCCATGCGGTTCTGGGGTCATGCAACCCTAGCACTGGAAATACTTTTCTGGCTTCTGGAAGGCCTATTTCGGCCTGCGAAGAGCATTGGAATAGGCGTGCGACACCACCGAACGCCTCCTGCCCCCCTCCCACATGCCCACTTACATTTTGGGACAGGCTCCAGTGGTGTCGTGCGCCTAGTCAAATGCTCTATGGAGGCCAAAATAGGCCCTCCAGTTCTGGGTGCATTTCCCTTATGGCGCCCGTGGGGAGTGGGATGTGGTTGATCCAGTAACTGTGGTTAACTGAAACCGTGGTTACCGAATCAGTGGATATGGGGGTCCAACTGTATAAGCACTGCTGCCTTTCCCCATCCTACATCACAACCTGAAATCCATCTTTCTATAAGGAGAAGTTAAAAGAACTGGCAATGTGTAACCAGATGATGGAGATTGGATGCATGCTTTTATCTAAGAGATGTCACATGACATGGCATGTTCTCCGGTAAGGCAGGCAGATTTCAATTGAATATTTGAAATGAATGAAGTCCGTACAAAAAAACAAAAACAGAGGAACTAAACTGGGCTCTCCTTCACTTACTGTATTAAGCTGAAACCAGTTAGCCATCTGTCCTAGATGCTTTAATTTAGATTCCAGCATGAAACAAGTACTTAACCTTTCCAAATGCATTATTCTAACAGATACTGGAGTGCACTCCTGACCTGGCTAAGAATTAGAGAGGTTAATACTTTCACCTAAAGAGGGCAGGAAGAGGGATCCCTCTTGTCTTTGGACATGAACATGCCATGTTACCGAGGATGGTGGAACATCTCTTAAGGTCTAAAGTGGCAACTGCTCTGGAGCTGGAGCTGATCTCAGCAGGACAAATAGCAGGGGGACAGAGGTGGAAACCTCTGCACTTCTGTGCTTCACTGCTTCCACACTGCTTCCAGCATCTGTTCTGCAGAATTCGGACTGCCAGAAACCGTTGCTGAAATCTGGTCAGCAAAACTGAGAAAACCTCAGGAGAAGTGCAGATAAGCATGAAGATATTTACATTAAGATGTTTTAGATGCTTTAATTATTGCTCTATTTTGTATGAGAAATACTTTTTTTCATTATATAGAACAAAACAAGCTGCTATAATATTCTCCAGTCCTGTCCCTGAAAAAAAAAATACTTAAGGTTGAAATGCCTACTTTTTTGCTTGAGTTCTGATAAACACAGTCTTTCCTTCACATGATAATTGCAACAAGATGAAAGTCCTAGGCTATGTGTGAAGATCAAGCCAAAGCTCTTTGGGATGCTGTGCAAATCAAAGGTGAAAAAACACTTTTAAAAAAGACTTGAAGAAGGCACAAGTGATTCTGTTACGGGCACCCAAAAACCTAAATGGTGTCCAACCACAGCTCTGGCAGACTTTCTCACACTGCTACAGGCATTGAAAACTCTGTGAGATAGGAAAAAGATATCTTGAAATATAACTACAATGCACAGAAAGAGTATCACTTAATTGCGTATTTCTGATCCCGTTCAAATTCTACACTGCCACATATCCCAAAAAGCTGGTTTGAAAGGCCATGAAATGAGCAGTGGAGGGTTGCCAGAAATAAAAGGTTGTTCCTGGGACAACTCCAAGAATTCTGCTGTCTCCTTGAAGCCACAGTGTCGTCCGTGAAAAATCAGGCATCGACGTAATAATCTTACAAAGCAGATTATTACAATTTGTATACACACACAAGCAAAAATATAGCACTGAAAGTATAGTACTGATACTAATAAACCAGGAAGCAGCTGTCCAGCAAGGTAGTAGTAGTAGCACTCGGAGACTAACAAGAGAAGGGTTGGTGGCATGAGCTTTCATAGGCACATCTACTTCAGATGCTAGCCCCCACCCCAGCATCTGAAGAAGCAGACGTGCCCACTGGGCCCCGTATCATCTGAAGAAGCAGACGTGCCCATTGGGACCCCTAGCATCTGAAGAAGTTGTCTCCCAGTGCTACTACTACCTTGCTGGGCTTTTCGAATTAGATTAACACGGCTATTTCTTTGACACGAAGCCACTGGTAACAGGTAATTGCAAAAAAAGATTCCCCCTCCCCGCATTCAAAAGGAGGGAAAAAATACAAAAAAAGAGCATCACTTACCAGAGAATACTTCTCAAGCATGACATGCCTCACACAGCTTGCCTACTGAACTAGGGATGTACATGATTTTTTTTTACATTCTATTTGAATCAAATACAATTCAATTCAAATCTGTTAAATTCAAATTCAACAATATTCAATTTGTTTTTACAAAATTCGAATCTATTTGTTCAAATTTTTATTCAAATGTGCACATACAAATGTGGACAACTTTTGTATGCGCCCGTAAGGATCTTCCCCACATCCGTCCTTGTCTGTATGCATCCCGTCGTTATCCCGTATGCAACCTGTTTTCAAGTACAGAACTTATGCATACAAACGTCCGGATAATTCAAACGAATAGATCCAAAATTCAAAATTTGATTTGAATGTTTACATTCAAATTTCAGGACATTCCATTAGAGTTCAAATGTCGAAATTCAGCACATTTGATCGAATTTCAAATGCCTACGAATATTCATGCACATACCTACACTGAACTAAGCACTGAATTAATGTATTATATTTGGGTATATAGTTCAGGGAGTTATACATTGTAATGTAATCAAATGTATTGGTTTGGTTTGGTATATTAGGTTATGGCAAGGTATCATCTTGAATTCTACATACTGCATATGATGCCTTAGGACTTTTGTTTTGCCATAGCTCTTGTTCATACTGTAGATGACGTAAAATTGTTACATTTAGGAAAGAAGGGGAGGCATTGACCAGAGTTAAGATGCAGCATAAAAATAAAATACAAAGATGCAGCAGAAAGCACTGCCATTGCACTTCAGAATTGCATTTAAGGGTGGAACCCAAACCAGAGAAATTGCTCTCTATGCCGTTCTCTGTCTCTTTCATTTTGGGATGAACAGAATTACTTCTGCTTCCATCATCATGTGAGCTGGATTCCTTCCTGTCAAACGGCGGGCACCACAATACCAATCAAGGAAAAAACCTTTGCTTTGACGATGATGCTAGCCTGTGAGTGCAACGTCCGCAGAAGAAAAATTCAACTCAGAAAACTCAAATCATGATACCATGCGAGTCAGTTATAAGACGTATTGAGAAAAACAACGATCGGGCTAATAGTGGTTCCTAAACTGACATATTTACTCCTAATGATTCCTGTCTCTCCTTCAGATCTGGAAAACAGACTGATTGCATTGATATTTAAAGACAAAAAACTCAGAACTGCTAAAGTCTTTCTTTATTGCTATCCTTGCAGGGTAGTTGGGGGAATAGTACCTCACCTGCTTAATTATTTTAAGGTCTTTTTAGATAAGACAAATATTGAGGAGTACAGCTGTGGGAATTCCACAACAGGTGAGAATGGAGGGTCAGTTTGCCCGTAACACAGAAAGCATCCCTGGTTTGCTTCCCTAAAAGGGGTCAAGTATGAGGCCATCAATGTCTCTGGAAAAATTGGAAGGAAAAACATCTTCCCTCTCCTTTCACAGCTGGCTGCTCCAGCGGCTTGCTCTAGATACCCACCAACGCTTTCACTTAGACAGCAGACTCTGTATCAGCTAAGAGACTTTTACGCGAGGGATGGTGATGTTCTTCCTCTTGAAAAGCTAATTTTGGCTTTATCTGGTGTCTCCAACAATTGCATTGCTTCCCACTCTTTCTGTTGCTTCCTGCAGGCTCATGATTTGGTGTGTGCACAGGGTTGTCTGGCTTTGAAATGATTTGAGGGGCTTAGTGTCTTGCATCTATGGGTGTTTGCAACTAACCCAGGATCTAACATTACCCAGGACTGAAGATGGATTTAAAACGGGAACTGAATATAGAAGATCAGCAAAAAGGATTAACCTTCAAGATTAGTGGGACAACAGCCAATACTAGAGAAGGGCGAAGAAAACTCCTGCATATGTGCTGTTCAACGCCTTCCCCAGTTGCTCATTTTCTGAGAAATAATGGTGGTAATGCAAAAGAGCATATCCAGGCTGACTTCCGAGTTTAAGGTGAAGCCCACCAAATAAAGAAGCAGGCTCATTTTTCTTCAGAGCTCTGGCACTGACACTCATATGAACCAAGGAATTAAAACTAAACCACTACTGAACTTTTGACAGCCAAGTGTCAATCAGCAGAATTGGAAGGAGCATAAATCTTTCTCTTTACAAACCTGGTACCAAAGACTCTGGAACATTCTTTTCTCAGAAGGCACTTCTGTCACCAAGGTGTAAGCTAAGAAGAACAATATTTGAGTACATGGTGACCACTGATGAATAAGGGCACTGAAAGATTAGATTTGGATATGCCAGCATATCACCCTCTGTATAAAGGTATTGATGTTTGAATGCAGTTGCTCCTCCTGGCATCACATTAGTTTGGTATTTTTGCACAATGGAAGGCATGGCATATCCATTGGCCTGGTAGACTTGGTTACAGGTACACTCCGTGAGTTTAGAAATAGGTTACAGTTAGTAACTTATTGTATTTTTGGTTGTAAATTTGGACAGGTTCATAATTAGAGGGCCTGCACCCCCAGTTCTTCACACTGACAATGGCTATTCACTATTTACAACCCACTTAAATATAGGTTAGGAATGAATATCACAAGTCAAAACACTGTTTCCTGAATGCATTGTGTCTTAATTAAGCAGTTATTGTGTTACTGTGGTTATTTCTGAAATTTGTTACATTCGTTATAAATGTTGTATTTTTACAAAAATAAAAACAAAAGTTACAAAAAAAATTAGAAAGGAAGATGCTGCTGCAGTCCAACTCTCAGCTACATATATTGACCACTATAGCAACACGTATCGGTAACTACGCAGCTTAATAGGGCAGAATTGCGTGTAAATAAGATAAGGGAAAGAAAGCAGGGAAGAAACGAGAAAAGAGTCCCATCATAAATATGGCCATGCAACAACTCTGTGGCAATCACTGCATTAGCTCCTGGGTTCTCTTTTTCTTTACTTTTTGCCAATTTTTAAGATCCGAATTACCCCACAATATTAACTTTGCACGAGGAAACAGATCAAGCTGTAGGCAATAAGAAACTCTTCTCCACATAGTTCTAGTCACTGAAATGGAACAGAGAGCCCATCCACTCCACCATTCCCTTAGACCAGTGATGGCGAACCTTTTGAGCTCAGTGTGTCAAAATTCGCAAGAAAACCTGGCTTAACTCGGGTGCTGTGTCACATCTAGAAATATCCATAATTTTGTGATATTTGTAGCTCTAGTAAAAAAGTTATATTTTTGATATATGTATTTTATTAAAAGCAAAACAAATAATTCTTTACATTAGTGACTTTTGTTGCTGAATTTCATTTGCTAAATCTTCAATTGAAAGTTGGTATTTTGTACACTTCAAGAACAAGCAAGCACTACACGTCCAGGTGCCAGGGTGACCATGTGTGTCACCCAAAAGGGCTTGGTGTGTCACCTGTGACATGCATGTCATAGGTTGGCCATCACCGCCTTAGACGAAGGTGTCACATCTAAAGATCCAAAACTACACAACAGTTAAAATTCAATGTAACCGATAATCAAATATTAGCACTAGTCAGTGAGTGTGTCTATGACACAGATCAAGGTCTTGAAAACCAAAACCCGTTCTCTTAACTAGCCGAGATGTTTTTTGAAAAGATATCCGACGAAATGTGTCGCCCCAATAAATGAAATGAAGTATTAAGTTTGGGAAAAAAATCATGCTGGCTTAAAGACATCCCAGGAAGAATATAAAGTATCCTACTTTCTATTCTATGTGAAATTTTTTATGCCCAGTACATTTTTAAGATATATATATTATGTTCGTTTTAAGTATATTAACCTTACTCCGTAAGTTCAGTTTCAAATGCTGACTTGAGAATTCCATGTTATTTAAATGTAATCCTCTATTTTTACCAAATTATGGTATAAACACATTCTTCAAGATGAAATATAGAAAACTACATATGCATATACAGTCTTAATCACAGGCATGCAACAAAAACAAAAGAGCACCCACCAAAGAGTAAACAGTATAAATCCAAGAAACATAAAACAGCAGCAGTAAATAGCAGGCTATGAAGTCAGAAGCAATAAGTTTTTGACAGCTAACAACAGAAAAGCCAAGAGCTTTTGACAAAACATTCTACTAAAGTCATTTGATGCATTATGCACCCCAAACCCATCACATTACTGTCCAAGTCTTCTTCCATAGGTTTGAAAAGGAGAAGAGGCAATAAAAACAGACTGCTGCTTCTTTTTGCTAATGAGCCATCATAGAACACAAAGAACAAGATATTTCTTGAAACATTTTTAACTCAAAACACACACATACTTAGGGTGTTTCTGCACAGGCCGTTAAGACCCCATTAAGCACCCGATAAGGACCCATACGGCACACATCTGCAAGTTACCTTCCGCACAGCGGGACAGATTAGGGTCCCTTCAAGGACAGCCTCACATGAGATCAGTCTCTAATGGAGTCTAGAGGCCGCCGAATCCGGTTTTCGGGAAGACCTGAAAAATTAGGTCTTCAAACCATTCCTGCTTACAAATTCCGGGTCAAAGGACAACGCTTCCGCACAGGGACAGAAGAGGGAACGCATGTGAGCGGGATCAGAAGTCGCCATGTAGAGTGCAGCCGGGCAGCCACGGTACCTTGACCTTGTAGACTTTAAGTGTCCCTGGATACCTATGGTGATATAGTTTATACAGAGCACCCGCAATCCACTCCTTTTTTATCATTGAATGTTTCAGATGTTGCACCCAAGTTCCAGTGGAGGTAACTGTAAGGCCTGGCTATTGATAGTTGTAAACTTGCTTTAACTTTAAGCCGTTGATATACCAGCTATGAAGCTTCCTTGCTCTTCCAAATAAGAGAAACAGTGTGTGGCCTCTGTGTTCCCAAACCTTCTCTAATCCATCTTTTCTAGCACAGAATATTTAGTACAAGGAGTGAAGCAGATTAGGGTGCGAACAATCCCACCTTGGAGCCTTCTCTAAGCTCGCTCAGAGATGCCTCCCCACCCCCTGTGTCTAGTCACAAACACATTCACCTTTGGTGATACTAATCATAGGTACAGATTTTGGATATGTAGAGCGACTTCCCTGATGTTGCAAAGATCAGTAGAGCTTACACCTGAATTAGCTTTATTACGTGTATTTAGAGGAAGAAATTTGGCTAACCAACAAAAAAGACTGATTGCTCTGATGCTGGTGGAAGCCAAACCCTTAATAGTCACTAATGGCAAAACAACAATATCTCTCATTTCATCTTATGAATTAGAGGGATGTGGTATTGAATTTCCATTACCACGTTCTTAAGGCCACCAACAAAATTCAGCCGACTCTTGTTAGTTTATTGTGAACAAGCTGGCTTAAATGCTTTACTGTCCTTTTTTTCCCCCTTTGAAATGAATTTTGATATGAAATAACAGAAGATATTTATAGGCTTTACTGTACTTTTCTCTTGTAATTGCTTTTTATTACTTTTTTTTTTAAAGCCACTGTTACTAAGAATATTTGTACCGTACTTCTTCCCATACAACAATTCAAGATAGCTAACATAAAAATCTAACGTAAAACAACATATCAAAATATTAATTTGAATGGAAAAACTAATTTTTAAAAAATAGTATTCCCACAGTAACAATTCAGCAGATTACAATCATTACAATTGAGCTGCATCCTTAGAAGGTCAGTGAAGATCAAGAGTATTTAAGTGCATGACAGCAAATTTCTATTCCGATTTCTAAAGGACTGAAGAAGTGTTAAAGGTTTCTGGTTTTAAATTATTGATTCCCTGCTCTCATAGTCACGTATGCACAGAATCTTCAACATATCTGCAACAGTCATTTGTAACATGGAAAACGAAACACGAGTAATCAGAGATTAGTAAATATGAGCTGCATTTTTCTTTTGTTACAGAAAACAACAAGCATTGTTGCCATGCACCGTGCTCCAAAATTATCAGGATAATGTGGTAGGGGTGTGCACAAATGCAATTTTCAAAACTCAATTAGATTCCAATTGAATACCGAAAAATTCAATTCGATTTTAATGCTTAAAATTTGAATTTAACCAAATTCGATTTGAATTAAGCAAATTCAAATCTATTCATTTGAATTTTTCATTCAAATTTGGACTTATGAATGTCGACAACATTCATATATGTGCATGTATGCATCTTCCCCGGGTTCGTACACGTCTATATGGATCCTGTAGTTATCTCGTATACAACCCATTTTCATCCCATACAGATCCGTAAAATGCATACGGATGCAGGAAAGATGCGGATCTTCAAGTACACATTGTGTTCAAACCCGTACACATATGAATGTCCAGATAATTCGAACGAATAGATCCAAAATTCAAAATTTGAATCAAATCTTTAAATTTGAATTTAAGGACATTTGATTAGAATTCGAATGTCAAAATTCAATTTGATCGAATTTGGGATGCATTCAAATATTCTTGCACATCCCTATAATATTGAATGTTTAACACTTCTCAGGATCAATGCCAGAAGCAAACAGTGGTGACAAGGAATGAAAGTAGTTACTGACAAATTACACACCAACAAATCACCAAGCGCAGATCGCATCCCCCCAACACTTGCTAAAATCCTGCCAGGTTTGCTAGGGAGAGACGACCAATTTCCTCCCCTCCCCCCCCCCAACCTTTTGCTGCTCCACCTGGATCCTGCTCTTATTTCAAGGAAGGAAGGGGATTCCTCTTAACTGGCTGCTGCTCATAGGCTGCATCTAGACGTCACTTACTTGCTTCCACCTTGGACAT
Source organism: Aspidoscelis tigris stejnegeri (assembly GCA_023333525.1). NCBI lineage: Eukaryota > Metazoa > Chordata > Lepidosauria > Squamata > Teiidae > Aspidoscelis > Aspidoscelis tigris. Next base: position 146,787,392 of record JALMGA010000001.1, on the reverse strand, counting down.
TCCAGAATAAAGCTTCATTCCAAGGTATAAGTAACATCTAGATGCAGCCATAGTAACAGCCACAAGGTTAATTCCTCTTAATTTGGGACTTCTGATCCAAAGACACAGCTTCTGCAAGGAGAAATACCTACTTCTGTCCCTGCCCAAAGTATTTCTTTAAAGACATTCCTTTGTATTTTATGTTTATTGAAAATGTACAATTGTGTATTGTATACTGCACATTGTAACTGTATGTTACTCCCTTTTTATAAACCACCTTAAGTATTCTTTTGTGTGGAAAGGTGATATAGAAAAAAATGAAATGAAAGAAACTCAGCACATGGACCTCTTAACAAAATATGCAAATTATTACTATGCTCCATTTCCATTTCAAAGGACTAGGAGGTGGCCAATTAACATCACTTTTAAAAAGGCTCCAGGAGAAACCTAATAAATTATAGCCCTATCAACTCAATGTCTGTACCAGCAAAGCTAGTGGAAACCGTGATTAAAGATGAACGTTTTGAGCTTCTTTGTTTAAAAAAGAGACAAGTCAGCGGAGACTTGAGAGAGATGTATAGAACTATGGGTGGTGAAGACAAAGTGGAAAAAATTCCCTTTCCCAAAACAATTAGGGACACCTGATGAAGGGGACGCCCAGGAGGAATCAGGACAATTTGCTACTACAAAGGAGCCCAAAGTACCATGTGATTCCTCTAAGACCATCTCTTGGGTGACTGAGCAGGGCAAGAGACACCCAAGTTCTGCTTTTGTGACCTTAATACACAATTAGTTCCCCACTATGATAACAAGTTGGTACAGATCCAATTCACCAGAGCTTTGCTTATGTTCTTCATCCATTTTCAAGGCCCGGGCCGAGGGCTATAAGGAAATATATCTGAGCTTATGCCAACGGTACAAAAAATAAGCATCCCTCCTAAAATATTTAAGATTAATGAGAAGCCCTTCCAGCACCAGGCCTCCTAGACAAAGCTGGGGAGGACGAAATGGTGTTCTCTTTCCCAGTTGCCCTGTTTCCAATACAACCACATTATGTTTTGGTTTCAGTTCAAAATATTCATTTTCCTTGCTTTAAAAGGAGAAACACCTCGCTCCCTTTCTCACCTCTCCTCCAATCACAGTGTAAGCTTGAAAAACACAACATGCAGCTTTTATCTGCGTTTCCTCCATCCCCAACTGTGTCTCATGCGAGAAGAGTGCGCTTTTCCTTCCCTGATTGACTCTTCTATCCCTATTCAGTGAATAACTGCATATTCGCCAACCGTCTCAGAAAACACTTTACATGAGCATTAGAGAGAGGAAAAAACAAAAAAAAACTCGAGATTATTAGGGTACTTTAACAGAAAGATAGTAATAATGCAAACAGCATGCTTCAATCTAAGGAGCAGCAACAGCGTCAAATACTCTAAAAGCTGCAAACTCAGGTAATCTTAGGCCTTTTCGCACTGCAGCCAGGCGGCCATAGTGCACAAAGGCTGGTACACGTGAGGACATATCCACAAGTGCGAATGGGGCATCTCTCCCCACGTGTCCCAGCCCGTCCTGGGGTCCCTTGTGCTCTGGCCAACCCAATCAGGGCACCCCCTGGGCACCCACCCCAACCCAAGATACCATGCCACCCCCCATCCCTGAGTCAGGGTGGGTGCCCAGGGAGTCCCTGTAGGTTCCAGCTGACCTAATCGGGTTGGCTGGAACACAAGGGATCCCAGGACGGGCCCGGACTGGTCTTGCTCTGACTCCAAAAGGGGCTGCCAGCTGGCGGGCCCAATGGCGGTGGGGGTGGGGTGGCGCGGGGCCCAGAACTGCAAATGCTCTCTCTGCCAGACAGCTCAGGGATGGCCGGGAACGGCTTGGGCTGGGTGTTGAGCACGATCCCGTGCTCCACATTCTGGCCACAATTAGACCACCCTGGGACTGGATGGGACAGCTCCGGATAGAACCACCTGGCCTGCAGAGTGAATGCTCTATCCCAGGGCTGGCCTAATTGTTATCCAGAGGCCCATGTGCAAATAGTCCTCTTGATAAAACAGAGGGAAAGATAATCTGGCCCAAAGCTTTATTGGTCAAGCAGCCATTAAATGGAGACATTTCAGGCATGTTTGGGGAATGTATCCAATTGCAGATTTTGTTTGCTTAAGTCTGGATAAGGCTCACGGAGGCAACACCACCACTCTGAGGAAGCAGATCAGAAACTTCACTCTGGCACCCTTCGACAGTCCCAACACCTGTCTCTACAGAAACCAGCATCCTCCAATTCAGTGCTCTCCAGCAGTTTTGTACTACAGATCGCAACAGCTGCAACCCTTACTACTATGCCACATATTCCACATGTATCACATCTTAACAACCATTTCCAATTCTGGAACAATAAGACCCACGCTCCAATCTATGGTGCAGAGTGGACACTTCACAGGTGCCCTTGCCAGATACTGCTGGTGGTGGAAAATGCCTGGAAGATATGCAGAACACGTTCCCTATAGGAAAAGGGTCTCTTCCCACAAGTCTGACCTCCAACCCATTCAGTTTTATCTGAATCCCTTGTGTTTTTAAGTTGCTGACAGAGAAGTTGAAGGAAATGACAGAAACAAGACAGCCATGAAAATTGAGAGAACAGGGAGGGTAATTATCTGAAAGAAAACAAGAGCAGCGAGGGGGAGGGAGAGAAATGAATGGTCCTTCTGAGTCATGAGCACAGCTCAGCCACTAGAAGTTTCCCTTTTCTGACTTCTGGAAGGCAGGCAGACTGTAGTCAAGGATGTGAGAGGTTTTGCTGCATTAAACAATACCTGTGGATTTGCCAGTAGGATTTGGTGTCCGCCTAGAGGTACATCCAGAGGACCACAGACTTCCCCTGTTTTAATATCAAAGTTTGTGTTGGTTCTTTGTAATTCACTACCTGAAATAACCTACTTTGTGAGTTGCCAGATGCCAAGGAGATGCCCACATGAGGCCATGCTGATGACAGGGATAGAAGAGAGGCCCAATGCTATGTTGGATCCCTGCCTGCCTTTCCCCTCTTAAGACTGGATGTTAAATCTTAAGGGATGGAAGAGGGAGTTCCCACACTTTCTTAAATATGTTGCTTTGTTTTCACTGGGCCAGCATCTTCCTGGCTCTAGCCAGCACAGTGATGGTTGTGTGGCCAAGAGATGAAATGTCATCTTCTTCCAAAGAGCAGAACTTTCCCATCCTGTCATCTGGAGGCAGCAGCACCAGTTCACTAAATGCAGTAACTCATTATCTGTACAGTCGATCCTCAGATAATGAAACCACAGAGAAATTTCTGTTCTCAAACAGAGAAATTCCTGTTCTCAAAGTAGCTCAAGAAACAATTTCCATGAAATCATTTCCAATCTGTCAGGACGGCACAGACTGTAAGGGCTTCAGATTCACACAATAGTTCCTTTATGAGACTTTTAAGCATTATCATGTGCAGCAATGACAATATAGAGATAAATCAGTGGTAATACTGTCCTTCACCCCCTTCTCAGCTGCATTCCTTTTAGGCTGTTAGTGCCTGGTTTTGATTGATATTTCAGCACGGGTTCTTCACCTGCATGAAAAGATCACCTACGTGGTTTCCAAATGCATCATGTACCACATATATATATGTCCTTGTCCTTGCGCCTCTGGTTCCCCTGGAAGAGTGATTCACCAGTTAATACCAGGAAGGAACTAACATATCCATTGATAATCAGTAAGCATCTTGGAAATCTAGTTAACCCATGTGAGGCAAGCATTGCCAAAATTATATTGCCACTACGCTGAGAGTTTATATAATGTGTTTAGTAAGTGTATATATTTTAAACAAGTTGACCAATAGCTGTATATTTGTCTCCGCCTAGCAATTATTAAATTTACTTTAAATATATTTATTACATATATTGTTCATTTCGTTTTTTTTTTCCATTTTATTTGTATACTGTCTTTATGAAAGAAAATTTGCCCAAGGCAGTTTAAACAAACAGAAAATATACAATGCAAAATAATGACCGAAACATTGCAATAAAAATTGCACACCATACAAAACATCACAAAATACGCCAAAACACATACACAAAATTGAGGCAGCTGAATCCAAGTGGAGTACAGAGTACCTGACCAAAAGCCCCAGTCCCACAAAGAACCACCTCTTCCAAGATATCACTGCCCAGCCAGGCTGGAGAGTCACCCAGAAGGCAGAGTGGTCCAGACTGCCACCACTAGATCATCCCCAGGAGAGACGGCATAAGCAGCTGTCCTTTATGGTCTCTGGTGTAGTTGACACCAGGTGGAGTCCAGAGCATCTGACAAGAGGGCCCCAGAACTGCAAGGAAGCAGCTCCAAATGACCAGGGCCCATCCAGGCTGGAGAGTCATCCAGAGGGCAGAATGGTCTAGGCTGCCACTACCAGACCACCACCATCACCCCAGAGGGATGGCAAAGTTCTCCTCCTCCTTGGGCAGGGCTTCCCAAGATACATGGCAAAGATTTTATGTTTTTTTCCTATTTTCTAAAGTTCTGGTACTAAGGAACCTGAAACATTTTCCTACATGGTAATAATGAAGCTAAATACATGGATTATACATAGCACAAGATGCTCCTTTTGACTTTTTATATCAGCTGTCTTCATCCAAATTCTAAAAAAAAATCTTCTTACGAAATGTATCTTCTAAGAAATTCAAGAAACGACTGATGTACTAGGCTTTTCCCCTAATTCTCTTATTAATTTTTAAAATTTAATTAGAAGGAGAAAGCCAACAGACATGTAGAAAATGAGTTTGATATGGTCATTTATGACATAAGGTAGGAAATGGAAACTAATCCATTCTACAAATGGATTCTAAAGTTATCACTGTGATAAATGATAATAAACTCTGTTTAGACATAAAACTAAAGTGGCAGCTAAATGCTGAAATTTCTGTAATTGAAATTGCACATTCACTTAAAGTACAACACTTTATATAGGCAATTCTAGTTGCTCTAGGTGCTTTACACTATTTCTGACTGCCTTTGATACAGGTCACCAAGATGTCAATATTATTTCTCAGATAGAAAATACTCAACATTTTTCAGAGATCTGTGGCTGCTTGTAGCTACCTTGTCTTCTACCAGATCTGGTGGTTATCAAAGTAATTTTAAAATGTTTAACTTTGTTTAATGCAGTCCCTCTGGAGAAGCATGACCGTGGCTTTAGGTAGACCTTTTCTCCTCTGATCAAGGCAGAGGGAAACCAGCTGAGACCTCCAGCACCAGGAATGGTTGAAGGATCTAGGAGTGTTTACCCTACAGAAGAGAAGACTGAGAGGAGACATGATCAAGTATCTGAAGGGCTGTCACAGTGCAGAGGGATTGTCCCTATTCTCACTTGCACAAGATGGGAGACCTAAAAACCATGAGATAAAACTTCAAGGGAGTCAATACAGATTAGATATTAGGAAAAACTTCTAAAAAGTTCCATTCCTATCAGTCAATAGAATAGGTCGCCACGGGAGGTAGTGGGTTCTCCTTCACTGGAGGTCTTCAAGCAGAGGCTGGGCCTACATCTGTCTGGGATAGTTTAGGAAATCCTGCATTGAGCAGGAGGTTTGGCTCGATGACCCTGGAGGTCCCTTCCAACTCTATGAGTCAATGATCAGATCAGCAGTGAAAGAGCACTGCAACCCTGGCATTTGATGGCTTTTCCTGTTGCATATTTCCAGGAATGTGTGTACAGGATTAGCCTCAGTCACTTGGCCATTAGGGACCCAACAAGGAAACCAAGCCACCCTCCATCTGAAAGCATTTCCAGGTCAGGTTCCTTGTTATTTAATACAGAACATAAATCATGCAGACTGGATCATGTGCAACAAGGTAACTGCCACATAAACATCTTTACCCATCATACTGAGCAAGCACAGCAAACCATTTGGCCTGGAACAGCAAGCCCTGTATGCCCGGACATCAGAGAGCTTCTGAAGTTTTTCTCACTGGCTAGCAGAAAAGCTTCCTGCAATGGGTTTACTACTCCTAAAGGGCTGATTGATAAGCATGATGCAGCCATCCCATCTCAGCTCTGTCAGGTGAGACTATAATCCTGTTTTTATTGTCCTGTTATTATAAGGATATTGCACACAAGTGTCAGATTACAATTCTCACCCTAAATCTCTTGATCTTAGCTACAGGAGCATCTCATACACACCGAAGTACCAGTATTCTGCTTCAGACTCTAGTATGCCATAGTAATGTAGGCTGTAGGAACAGCTTTCTAAAATGAATTAGCTAGGGGTGGCTTTTACATGGGGGTGGGGGTGGGGGGGAGGGAAAATCAGTAGGTATATCCCAGCATCATGTTTAGAATCATTGGTAAGGTTTCCTCTTGTCAAATCTTATCCCCATGAAAGCAAGCAAGCCAAATAAGAACAACCCTAAACCCACCCTGTTTCCTACAAAACAAACAAGAAACCTTGCCTAGTTATACCCATTCACAGCATCTCTGAAGTAGGTAGAATCTAGAGATTCCCAGGATGAACCTAACAGGAAAATCAATGACAATTAAAAAAACCCCAAAGGATGATTTTGAATACATATGTAGTAAACTAAATAATATGCACATAACACACCTATTTCTAAAGGTGCACTCCAAACCTACATAGATTCAACAGCTTTCACAATACATGTCAAAGTTGAAATATAAAATATACAAGCAACTTGTTGAAAGGATAAAAGTTGACCTGTTAACTTGACAGCAATTGCAGAAGAGCTGCTGAGTGGTTCTGCAGAACACAACTTGATCACAGAGCAAGTCACAAGTATTATTATTATTATTATTAGTTTATTTCTATAGTGTTGTACAGTGGTACCTCGACATACAAGTGCCCTGACATACAAGTGTTTTGAGATACAAGCCGCCGAGCGAGTGATATTTTGCTTTGAGATGAGAGCAAGATTTGAGATACGAGTATGTAAATACAGTACAGTACATAACAAAAACAACTGAGGTGGTGTTTTGGGAGCTGGAATGGATTAATGGGAAAATTGCTTTGAGATACGAGCGATTTGACATAAGAGCAAGGTTACAGAATGAATTAAACTCGTATGTCAAGGTACCACTGTACATGTACTCAGCACTTTACTAACAAGTAATCAAATCAATAAAATATATAGAAAACCTGTCAATGGCATACAATCTAAAAAGGGAACGTTTACCATCATGTCCTGAACTGCTTGGAATGGATAAAATTATCTCTGCCCCAACCATGATGATTAAGAGTTGAAAAAGTACTCTACACCCACACAACATAGGATTCAATAGAGTTCGTACCCAAAAAGTGTTAAGATCATTCCCGAGATAAGATATGAATATAAATTTGGCAGAGTCTGTGCTTAGCAGTTGGCACGAAGTGGTTCCTCCTCTAAGCAGAAGATTCTTTATTCTTAATGAGTGCAAGTAAGAAACTACATAAATGTGTGAATACACTGGTTGCATGTATATATGAAATAAAGGCAGGTATACAACTTAATCTAAGATGAATACACTGTTACAACTAATAACTTCTTGGCTGTTACAAGCCTGACATAACTCAGCCTAACTGGCTACATGACTGCAGCTTAATCTAACATAATTGCTGCCTAACTTGGAGCTTGGAGCTACATGCTTGAAGAGCAAGAATAATGCAGAGAGAGAGCATATAAAATGGATGCATAGAAGCAAGTTATCTCTGTGTGAGAGTCTTGACTTCATTAAGAAATAGGCTGGATTACTATATGGCCATAAATGGTTGACTCTGAAGTTATGGATAAACAATGAAAGAATCTCATGGCTTTAGCCGGTAGCACTGTTATGTCTATATAGCAAAAGTGTGATAAGCAGGTGGTGTTTACTGCTTCTTGCTGCTCTTCCTGTTTCTGCAAAGCTAAGCAGAAGAACATGGGGTCATGACAGGCCGAAGAAATGAGGCAGACTTTCTGGAAATTTCCAGGTCGGGCATAATGTTCTTTTCTAATGATTATTTTCTAATGATCAGAAGATTTTCACAAGTACCATCCCACATCAGTGATTTCTCAACAGGGAAGGGAGTGGGAGAAGGAACACAGTGTCTACCAATTTCATCATGTTACACGTCTAGGACTTTTCTAGATAGCATGGTCCCTGGAAAATGAAACAATACAAAGAAAAAACCCATCCAGTATAAAAGCTTATACCTTGTCAGCCTCTGGGGAAGAACCAGAGTTGTGTTTGGTCAGCAGTGCTAATGTGACCCTGCAAAAGAGAAGACGATTATTTGTGGGCCACTAATTCCTCCCCATCTATCAGCCTTTTGACACGATTGCCTGAGTGCCCCATTTTGACATATCCACAAAGTATTTTGAAGATCATGATACTCAGTTCTGAATCTAAATTTGATTCCATGGCTATTAGAATCCTGGGTGATACAGCCAACAGACTGCTGAGCCTAGTTTTCTAGCACCAGTTCCAGGGTTTGAAATTTTTTTTTAACAATTTATTTATTTTATCAACAACACAAAGGTGATATAAAATTACAACATATTCAGCAATAACCAGATATACAACATAATAAACAACAACTAACTTTCAATAATACAATAACAGAGCCACAGGAAGGTCTAACTAACTTATTACAATCTATGTGGTCAATCGTTGCCTATATCAGCTAATCTGACCAAACAAAGCAGATTAGTCATCTTAATCTACTTCGCTATAAGAGCAGCAGCAGCACATTTTGTGACAACTGCTGTACAGTACAAATAGCCCTACTTTGAGCAATGTGTTTCAGAGATGTAGGCTGTTGTATTACAGCTCCAGGCACCCTTAGAAGAAGCAGATTGTGCGTACCTCTTTCAGCCTGGGGTTAAGCTTGACCTTGGGAAAGATTAGCCTCCATCATCCTGATGGCTTCAAGAATGCAACCATCGTACTTGTGGATTACCCTGAAAGGGTATTGTCAAGAGATTGGCATCAGAAGATGATACCTCAGGTCCCTGAGAGTTATAATGTGTAGCTTCTGGTTTTGCCAGTCTTTGTAATATCTTTATGAAGCTGTTAGAAACAGACACTGGTAAATTTACACTGGCATCAGAAGGCAGAGGACACATATGCAATGGTAGGCTGGGTGAGGCCACTAAATAGCAACTGAACCCTGATGAGGTAGAGAAGTGTAGATAAGCAATTCCAGACCTAGAAATTGGGCAGAACGTCTCCTCCAGATAGATTTCCCTATTTCTAAATCAGTAGGAGCATAATAACTTAGGGAACTGCCTTATAATGAGAGAGACCTTTGATGTGATACCGGCAGTAGCTTTCATGAATTTTGCATGGACAATCTCAAAGCTAATGTGGATCTCTCTATTTTCTTCAGTACTATCCCTCAACCAATGAAGCCCAATGCTGCATAAAATACAAATAAATAGCATGCAAGGAGGTCTAGCAGCACTTAGAGATTAACAGAGAGAAAGAAGTTGGTGGTATAAGCTTTCATCGACTAATACTGCCTCATCAGATGCAGGGAGTGATGCACCTAGGGACAGATATATATAGGCAAGCTGTGTGTGTGAATACCAACAGAAATTCCGTGGAGTAGCAAAAGAACTGTAGAATGCACTTAGAGAAATGCAAAGTGTATGTGTAGCAACTGAAATGCAAAACTATGGGTTTCGTGATGAGAAAACTAGTTCATTATAATAATGGTCATTAAGGCATTGTGTGTGAGTAGAGGTGCAAACTTGTCAGGGTGTTGTAATGTAGAATGATGCTGACAAGAAACCAGAAGGAAAATATGATGAATAGTCCAAGGGAGCTCTCAAGAATCTGGGGTGTTAATTAGTGCTATAATATATGTAGTGTGCCAGAAAACCACACAAATTGCATTTTAAGCATGGCTTTGCACATCACATGCAAACAGTAAAGCCATGAGTAGATCTCCTTCCTGACATCTCACTTTAAAATTCCCTTTGTCCAAGGTTCACATTGGGACACCCTTCAGAATACATTCAAGGTCCTTTAACAACAAGAAGTATCAAGTGGCGCGGCAACTTCAAATATTAACACTTCTGACACACACATACCTATATTTCACAGTCAGGCTCAGACACCGAAGGCTCAAACTTCCTCACAGCTTTTAAAAATATTTGGAGCATTTCAATACATCCAGGACAGCAAGAAATCCATTTGTATAGGCCGTGCTCAATGGCTGCTTCTAGGCTGCCACAGAAGAACACAGACATTTCAATGACAAGCTTGAACTAGAGCTTCAGGACTGCAGTCTATGGGTGTGTGTTTTTCGAAGTCTCTAGAGGAGGCTTCCTGACATCCCAGAGGCCACCAACCCTCCTACCACCTTCCTCAGCTGCTGTTACAAAACAGAGAAGAAACCCGTAATGCACAGCAGCTGACAAGAGTAGAGCACAGGTTCATTTTCTGGCCCTTGGTTCCCACTCTCTTCCTCCTATGACAAACTGCCGCTGTCCACAAGCAGCCAAGCCAGCATGACTCAACAAGGACCCAGCGAGGCAGCCTGGCAAGAAGGTGGGGTCTCTTTCTTTGAAAATGCACACAGGAGGAAAACAGGTGGCTTCAGTCGCCCCCGTTTCAGACACAACCACAAGCTTCCACAACTCAAAGTTGCTGTTAGAAGTGCAATTAAGAGAGAAAACTACAGAAGAAAACAACACACACACACTGTAAGGCGGAATATGACATGACAAGGCCCATTAGAGTAAAGGACCTCGGAGCAGGAAAGACACTCTAACCGATCTCTTAAATCTAGAGAAGCAGAAAAAGGAAGAAAAAAAAAAGCTGAAATCGCCCCACCATGAACAAATACAAGACTCCTCATCTATCAGACCCTCAATGGCTGAGAGAAGAGCTGAACCTTTTGCAAGCATCAGAGTAATGAGTATGAGGTACAAACATGTTTCTAGAAAACATTGTGCCTGATCCTCACACTTCACACTCTACTGTTCTTTGCTCAAGTTTCTAAATTCTAGGAGGCGTCCCGAATAAAGGCTACGTGCCACCTGGATGCAAACCGAAACACCTTCCTCTACCCAAAGCACATTCTGCAAATTCAGCTGCTGGTTTCTATATTCTGACTAGCTGACACTTCACAGTTTATAGCAATGCGGTTTCCTTTTTACTACTTATGTCACTAACAGATTTCAGGGTACTAACTCTAGCATCAGGCCGGCCTGCCCAAGTGATTCACAGGGGAAGAGTAAAAAAATCACTTAGGCTCATAACTCACAAAATTATGGACAAAGGTGGAAACATTCAGCTGTAGGGGAAGAAGCAAGTGACATCTGGGTGCAGTGCATATCTCAAACCAAGTGGCATCTGGGTGCAGTGTCACTGGACGCAAGTGACATCTGGGTGCAGGCAAATCCCCAAACTGCATCACAGTTACACAGTTTATAAATATTTAAAGATGGCAGCAGTCTAGTATGTCCAGAAAGCACCATCTGAACACTTGAAAATACTATCTAGATACAAAATATATTAATAACATTTGGATAGTTAAATAATTGACAGCATTAAAAAACAAGAACAGGCTGTACTTCAACAAAGCATGCAAATCTTCAGCATGAAGACTGTGAAGGTGAAATTGTGTTTATTACTTAATTATGAAAGCTGTGCTCTAAATGCATTTCACAAAGACTTTGACCCTTTCTGAACTGGCCCTTATTCTGGATTATATCCCAGAATAAGGCTCTGCCATCATCATTCTGGTGCAGACTATGACACGCCCCACCTGGGAATTGCCATGTCTGCACTACCATGCAGATGACAGTTCCCTATAATCCGGGATATAATCCGGAATAAGGTTAAATGCAGAAAGGACTTTGGTTGAATGGTTTACTGTGCATCTCATTTCTGTTAAAGAGTTCCCAAAATAAGCATGCGTTATGAGCTGAAAGATGAAGTGAGCGGGGGGGGGGATAAAATAATGAGAAATTTGGGGAAAAAATTTCAGTTCCAACAAAAATGACTATGGTGCCCAATGCTAGAACCACATGTACATGTTTGTCTATAAGGGTGTGCAGGAATGCAATTTTCGGAATTCGATTCAAACCAAATACTCAAAAATTCAGTTTGATTTGAATCTGTTAAATTCAAATTTAACCAAATTCGATTTGAATTAAGCAAATTCAAATTTATTTGTTTGAATTTTTCATTCGGATTTGCACTTACAAATATCGATAACATTCGTAGATGTCCGTACGCACCTTCCCTGGGTCCATACACATCCGTACACTTCCGTACGCATCCCATAGTTATCCCATATGCAATCCATCTTCGTCCCATACGGATCCGTACAAATGCGTACGGATGCGGGAAATATGTGGATCTCCAAGTAATAATTTGAACGAATAGATCCGAAATTCAAAATTCAGATCAAAACTTTAAATTCAAATTTAAGGATATTCAATTTGAATTCGGATGTCAAAATTCGGTCGATTCAACTGAATTTCGAATGCATTTGTATATTCGTGCGCATCCCTAGTTGTCTAGCGCTGAGAAAATGCTGGTATAAATGCAGAATCTCCTTACTTCAGTGGTACTTCCACAAAAATATTTTGTACTCCTAGTATAATTTCATCTGCAAATATCCTACTTACTGGCGACGCCACATTTGGAGATGAAGCACTTTCCAGCGGAAACCCCTCCCCTCCTAATAGTTTGGAGACATCCTGACCCTGTTAGAACAAGGTATCTTTCTTGCATACTGAAGAACCTTTTTCGCTAACATCATGAATAAGCAGCATCTAGCTTCGAAAGATAAGATATTAAACAATTTCTGTAGGGAATAAGAACACTGGAGATTATTTACTTTGCTTTAATTACTTTGGCATGCTGCTAGATTAGTTTCTGTAAGCTACAAGGATTTTAGAAATGCAAGGGAGCATACTCGTGGTTAGTATAATTTAGGAATTGAAATATCTGTGTTATCACACCTTGTCCTGCATTTCCACCAATTATTTTTCGCATACTTCAAATAAGGTTATTTCCCCCCCCCCCTTTTTCCAGGCCACAGTTTCTGTGCCACTGGAGATCTTGGGCAGAGGGTGTTTTTCCACTGTCACTAAAGGTACCCATTAAGTACCCATTAATGGGTACTTAACGGGTACTTCTAGTGACAGTGGAAAAACACCCAGAATCTCTCAAGATTTGAAGCTTCCATTGCAAAGTGGGAAAAATGGGGATACTTATTAATAGGTGGTATAGGAAAACATAAGATAAGCTTTTAAAATTTTATATCAAAGAAAACAGAACAGCAGCAATTGTAGAGTAAACCAACAGAGTGACCCAGTCGGTAAAAATGGCATAACAGATGCTGGAAAGCTGGGGAAAGGTGAGACGCCACCTGGCACAGAAACAGCACTCAAGTGAATGCCAGGTGGGCTACCTTGGGGAGAAGAGGCTGAGAATATGTGCAACTTTCTCCTCCAACGCTCCCCGACTTCACTTGCAATGAGCCTCAGGACTTTGAATGGAGCCCCGAGGAGAGCAAGAAACAGTGGCGCTCCTTGTGTGCCAGTCAAGGGTATTCCCAAGAATGGCCCCATTTAATAATCCTTACATAACAAAACTGACTTTTCTGCTAAAGCTAAGTCATGACAGGCAACTTCACATCAGGGATGGGCAGGAATGTGATTCTTTGCATTCAAATCTGAGTCGAATCATATGCTAAAACATTCTATTCAATTAAGATGTTTAAAATCCGAATGCAACAAAAACCAATTCGAATCTGTTACATTCAAATCTATTGGTTCGAATATTAGATACGAATTTTGTGTACTTCTCTGTTTGTGTTCAGGAAGGCGGTGAAGACGGACCTCTTCCCTCAGGCCTTTGGTTAAATGTTGCTTACGTTTCGCCCACTGCAAACACTACTGTTTTAACCATTTTTGCATTGTTTTTATCATGTTGGTTTTTAAATGTTGTATTGATTATTATTGTTTTGATATAGTGTTTTGATATGTTGGATTTTATAGGCTGTTACCCACCCGGAAACACTCAGGTATAGGGCGGGATATAAATATAAATAACATAAATAAACATCCATATTTAAAGATATGAATGTCAACAACATGTAAGTTTTATACATATCTGTATGCATTTCATATGCATCTTATTTTATCCCATATGCATTCCATTTTCCTTCCATATTATAAGCACAAGTGAGTACAGACACATACGATCTTCGTACAGATACGTATGTAATGCATACATATCTGTACGTTCAAATTATTTGGAACATTCGAAATTTGTCTGAATGCTTAAATTTGAATGTCCACAACAAAATTAAACAGGAATAGCAGGCAAGCCCTCAAGGCAACTCAATTCACTGAAAAACTAGAGGAGCGGATAAGCTTTGAGAAACTTCCCGAGCAGTTTTTAAAGCAAGTTACTTTTAAAACAAAATAGGGAAGGTGTCAATTGCCACCACCCATTCTTTCAGTCCAAGGTGTACATAAACCAAACTCTAGTTCCTCCTGCACGAATTATACCTACATGTGCGTGTCCATGTACAGGTTCAATCACTAGGGACTAAGATGATCGATTGATCAGCAACATCTGATGCACCATCTCCTCATTTGAATCAGTTTGAAAATCAGCTTCTTGGCTCTTGCAGGATCTCCTTCTCCTGCTAGAAACAGATGGTGCTGATTCTGCAACCGGACTGTAAATCACACAGGACGCCACAGCATGTCCACCTCTGGCCCAGCCTAGTTTTTTCTTATCTGCTCCAGGCATTTTCTGTGACAAAACTGTAAGCCGAGACACTGCCTGGCGTACTGCTACTTCATAAAGAGTCCTCATGTGGACGCATTTCAGATATTAAAAGATTTTTTTATCAAACTGCAACCATGAAAGCAACATCTGAGACCAGACCAGAGCCCATTTATGGAACCAGTATTTTAAAACGTATCAATGCTTTTGTTGGACTCTGCCATTCCAGGTTAAGAAAGTGGGATGGTAGATTAAGGGTGTGATCACACAGAGCATTTGGGGAGCATTGGTTTCCAAAGGAGCATCCCATTTGTAGGTGCAGGGGGGGGGGAAACATGTGTCACAGTTTTTAAAGGAAGTGCCCCAAAGCCTCCTACCTTGTTTCTCTTCTCCTTACCACCTTCACCTTGAAGGACAGCATCCCCTTTGCACCACCAAGGACTTGGCACTCATTGGATGCTGCCAGCAGTGGGTTTCTGGGCCCCTGATTGGTCTGCCCCATCAGCCATTTAAATTAGCTACAGGACCCTCTGTAGCTTCTTGGCTCATTCACCCCAAACGGGATTCTCATTCCAAGAGCTTTTATTTCCTACCTATAGAAGAGAGAAATAAACAGAGCCTTGAGGATGGGGTATTTTTATTTTTAAAATTGTGTGCATGTCTAGGATCACAGGATCACCCTGTGGGCATCCAAAAGCATGTATGTGAACATACTCAAGCCTTTTCAAAATGCAGTCCTCACAGCTTTAAGGAGCAAAGGTTTGGCCACATTCCCACTGGACTATTTTAATCCTTATTCAGAACCAAGTGCACATTCTGGCTGTTCCCATTTGCTTGACAATAACACGGGCTCAATTCGAATACTGCAGTTCCCATTCAAACCGCCCAAATCCCCAGCACGGTGAAATAGGGTCCTTTCCTCTCCGCCCCTTGTCTAAACCCTGTAAGCCTGCTGCTGATTGATAGCTGTAGCTACAGAGAAGGGGGCAAATGGAAATGGCCATTTATGCATCCTGCCAGCAAGGCAGCTCCTCCAAGGAGACAATGTTACCGAGAAGGCAGCAGCTTTGCACAGAATCAGCTGAGCAAAAGAACAGACAGGGCAAAACAATCCCTCTCCCTTTAAAATCAGCGATGGATGGGAGGAGAACAGAGGATCGTGTTTCCTGCACAGGTTTAAAGAGAGAAGAGGACCAAGCCAGGCTAAAAAGAAAGATTCCCTTTGCTCACTGACAGATTCTGCCTGCTGTTACAATGTAATGTATCTCTCTTAATTACAGTGGCATTCACAAAAGGGGAAATCTATTTTCAAAGATCCAACACTTTCTTTGATCTCCATACAGAAAAGACAAGGGGAACTCTAGCATGGCAGGGATGGCAAGGACAGGGGGCAGACCTTCCCGAGTGAAACCCCACCCATTTAATGGCACCCCCACACTGGTGGCAGGCATTGGCCAGAAGGATATGGGGGGACAGCCCAAAAGGCAGATCTCCTCCCCAAATAGTCATGTACCATTCCCAAATGGGGAAAAAAGTAGGCTAGCTAGCAAAAGGGGACTGAGACCTGTTTTTCTGACGACTGCTTTTTTGTTTGTTTTCTTGTTTTTGTTTTTGTTTTTGTTTGCAGGTTTTAGTGATTTAGTCCTCATAAAGTCTGGGAATAAAAATTTAAATGGGAACAGACAAGTGTAAAAGCAGACTGGATTCAGATTTTTTCTTGTATGGGAACGCACCCTGAAAGAGGGGGAACTTGTCTGCTTTCGTACAGCACTAAAAGTGTACAAATCAGCAACACCCTGGCTACTGTTTGCTGCCACAGATATCTTCCCTGTCACAGGAGAAAGAGGCATTAGCATCTTTCCAGTCTTAGGTTTCATCTTTCTGCATTTGTGATCTTTGCAGCTTGTTGAACTTATCCATTTATGTTGCCATAGCTACTGCAGCCTGCGAACATGAACCTAGCTGACTGTCATTGACCTGGGCATCTTCACACATGACACCTAATTGCATCACTGAGCTGCTTTCAGCTGCATGCCCAGAAATGGCCAATTTTTATATCAAATAGTGCTGGTCAACTATTATCAGGAAAAATGGGAAAACAATTTTTAGCGTGTTCCGAGAATGCCAACTATCCTGTTGTTGATACAGACCAGGAACATAATTCACGAAAAGACAAAGGGGCAGGTTCAACCAGGGCTCGATGTAGGAATATTCTTGGAGCAGCTGATAATAAACCCTGCGGTTTTGACCGACTATACAGTCACAACTTTTTGACATTCTACTTTCCCATGTTTTGTCCTATCAGGGTACCATGTTGAATTTTATCACTTGCCAGTCCCACTTGGAATTCAACTGGGACTATGGACATTCCAGCAAACACAGTGGAGTTTTGAGGGAAGCTACTGTACCATGTCAAAGCTGCCTCCAGGTGAAAAATAACAGAGAAGCTTACTTTGATATCTGCTGGCAATTTTTGTGTTGGGGTTGACTGAAGCTACTAAAAGCTAGACAAGCATGCAAAAAAAAAAAATATCAGTGGTAGGGCCCTTAAGTGTTTTCAAGCAGCCCTAATTCATCTGATCAGAAAAGCTGCTGACATAATAAAAGGAAGCTGAGGACTGCTCCTCACATCTGGCAGGGGCAGCAGAATTCAATATGAGAATCTTGCAAAGATCCCACGGTGGCTTTTGCCATCTGGAGGCATCCAAAGTGGCAACTCTGGTAGGGTAACAGAGGGCTCGTCCCCATGAACTCCGTTTATTTTAAGTTTGAATCGGGTCATTCCCAATGCAGATTGTAGTGCAAATTAACCCATCCCTATGCGATTAAGGAGAGTGCAGGTTCAAGTCGGATGTACCTGTCCCCATGAAAACCGCGGTAAACTCCTGCATCGGGTAACCGCAGCTTTTTATCTCCACCCCCTCTCACCTGACAGGAAGCCAGGCTGACATCACCAGACCCTGTCCTGCCGCTTCAGCAATGACAGGGAAACACCTCAGTTGCACCTCCACAAACACAACACACAGCAAAGATAAACAATGATAATAAGGAGCATAACTAATAGAAAGGAAAAGCAGCTGATTGCTTAAAGCCGCCACAGTTTAGCAGAGGTGTGCACCTTTGCACGACAGCGGGCACACCCCCACTCGCAACAGGTTCAAGGAATTCTGTGCTTCATCTTCTCATGTTGCATCTGGTGCAGGGAAGCCACGGGCATGTTGCCCATTAAGGATTTGCAGCGTCTGTGTGCAAAATCAAGCCATTACCCACACGTAGCTTGCCGATCAGGCAATCAGGGAAGAGGGGAGTGTAATAATTGTAGCCAAAAAGACACTCGTAGGACAAATGAGAGACATCATCATTTCTCTTTCATCAAATTTATTTAAAGAAATCCCCAAACAGTTGGGATCACAGCGCACAGGATGAAAACAGCGAGCGCAGGCAAAAACCCACCAGCTAATGATGCAATCGCTAATCTCCTCCCCAATAACCCCGGAGCGTCCCCATGCCTCCAAGATAATTTGTGCTTGCCTCCTAATTTTCAGTGAAAGCAGTTAGCAAGGGATTTTTTTTACCGCCGATTTGAGCAATTTGTTCCACATGTACAGCCTTTGTTTGGAGATGCTCTGAGGCAAATTCAGGTTCACTTCGGAGTATATAGTGCATGGGGACAAGCCCTGAGAGAATAAGGAAGGGAAGAGCAGACACAATGCTGGAAGTTAAATAGAGAAGGGTAGCCAGACAGTCTTTTGCTCCAAGTTCAGGAGCTTCTGGCCTTTTCTCCACTGGACTTTATTCTGGGATATATCTTGGAATAGGGATCTGCCGACTGAATGCTACTGCAGACTATGGTGGGTCACTGGCAAAGCATGTTCAGGATACATCTCAGGATAAAGCCCCGTGCACAGGTTCAGCCCAGAGGCTCAGACAGCTGAACCAAGGCAAACCACCAAGGAGACAGCAGTTTGGTGCCATATAACAAGCAGATCACAAATAACTCTCCTTCCTTCTTCACTCCCCAGTACATCCATGCCTGAGAAGCAAAACTACAGGCCACTGGGAAAAGAGAGAATCCCAACCCAAAGCACAGAGTCTGTTACATCCGCAACTGCTACTGTCCCTCTCTTCTCTCTGCAGGCCAAAATCAGCACAAAGGAGCAAAAGCAATAGATCAGTCATGTCAAAGATATGGCCCGCGGGCCGTATTAATACGGCCCGCCACCGCCACCCGCCGCCCGCCGACACCGCCGCCGCTGTCCTCCTTGGGCGCGAAGGAGGCGAGGCGAGGCAAGCGAGCACGCGGCGGGACCCTTCACTGCCCGAGTGCGCGGGTGCTGCCATGGACAGCCAGCCCCTCCTCTGTGCCCTAGCCACGCCCCGGCCACGCCCCGGCCATGCCCCCAGCCCCTCCTCTGTGCCCTAGCCACGCCCCTGGCCACACCCCCTGGTCCTGACAGTACTTTTTTTTTTAATCCGGCCCTCTGCGAAATTGAGTTTGACACCTCTGCAATAGATGAAAGATGCAGAGGCCGTTCTACTCAGAGGAGCTCTAGTTCCTCCACTGACTCTTTCTTTCCATTTCAAACAGACCTGAGAGTTTGGGTGATAAAAAGGAAGGCAAATTTGCCTTCTCAGAAAGTGGACCATTACATGCAATGGTCCACTAATCCGCCTAACACATTTGCACCCTGGGCACCTGCCCTTAAGGCCACCCTGAATAGGGTACAGTTTGGTTTTATTTGTGTTTGTGCTTGTATTAAAAAAAAACAGAAAAACACGAGGACTTTCCTTTACTAATTTATCTTTTCCTTGAGCGGATAAAGTACTACCTGGTCATGTCCATGAGGGACTTCCTCTATTATTTTATATGGACAAAAGCTTTTTATATTAAAGAGGATGAAAAACTAGTTGTAAAACCAGCCCATCTGTCCATCTCCGAAACCAACTGAAGAAGAGCAGAAAAGCCCTTTTTCCCATTGTTGTCAACTATAGCATGGCTTCACTCAAGGTCTAAAAACACCCAAAGGTGGCAGGCGGGAAGCCCTTTTCAACCAGACACATCAACTGCAACATGGTACCTGTGCATCTGCCTTCAGAACACTCCCTCTGGAAAAGACAGGCATTTTCATTAAAGTTAAACTGGGAAGGAAAAAGATTCACTGAAAATACAGGACCCCTTGTGACCCCACTAAGTGCCCTAGTGTTAGTGGCTCAGTAAGCAGAAAGTGTTGGAGCTCTGCTTTTTGAAGAATAAAATTATATTGGAGTTTTAAGTACAGAACTCCTGTGCAATCTTAGTTGTATCTTCTATGGAATGCTGCTTGTTGGCTAAATCACATTTAGCTCCTTGGGCTAGATCCACAGTTGTAATGTCCTGCTGGCTCCAAATTCTTCACCCAATTGCTCACTGGTGTAGTGTTCTACTAGGACTTCCTGTATCCTCCACAGCCGTAACTCCAGCCTTGGAATGACAGACTCAGGTCCTTAGAATTTCCCTGAAAGAAGGTAATAGCAAATGACTCCTGTATTTTTGCCATCAACTTTAGCATCCGATAAACCAAGAGCCTTTGCATCCTACAGGAAGGCAAACTGTTTGCTCACATCCCTCCAAGTCTGCTAAAGGAGTACAGATTTAGTGTACAATAGGGAGAGGGATTAAACCACAGACAGATATAGTGGTGTGCATGCAACATCACAGTTGGGATTTTTGTGACCTTTTTTAGTATATAGCTACCAAAACAGCGACGGAAACCATTTCTTGAAGGCATCTAACAACCCAGCCTTTAAAAAGTTGCATAGTGAATATATGCATTAGTCTGTGTGACTCAAATTCATTAATACATGAATGGCATTTTAAAAACTTATAGTACACTATCTGAAGAACTTCTTTTTAACTACCCAGCATGATTTCTCATCTTCATGTTCCCTTAATCTCCGTTAAAACTCTGCCTGCCATCATAATAACCAGTGTTAATAGTTGCTGGGTTGCTAGTATGCAAATATTGCAACAACTACTATCAGTCAGCCTCCTCAAAAATTCCTTCTTTACTGCCATGAACAATTCCAAGAAAAGCAGTTAAGCACATAAGAGAACATAAGAAGAGCCCTGCTGAATCATGCCACAACCCATCTAGTCCAGCATTCCTCCTTGCCCAGTGGTCCACCAATCACTTCTGGGCACCTCAAGCAGAAGAGAGACAAAATCTTCACCTGCTCTCAAATCCCTGGAAACGGCCTTTAGAGGCATCCTGCTCGACTCCCCATTTTTTCATTTTTTCCTTTCCATTTTATTTGTATACCACCTTTCCAAAAGTTTACAGCAAATAGAAAATATACAATGCAAAGTAACAATCAAAACATTATAATAAAAATACATTATAAAAGTTGTATGTCATACAAAATACTGGAAAATAAGCCAAAACCCACAGACACACACATTAAAAAAAAAAACTGAGGCAGCTGAGGCCAAGTGGAGTCTAAAGCAGCTGACCAAGGGCCCCAGTCCCACAAAGAATCATCTCCACCAAGGTATCAGTGCCCAGCCAGGCTGGAGAGTCACCCAGAGGGCAGAGGGCCTAGGCTGCCACCACTAGACCACTCCCAGGAGGGATGGCATAAGCAGCTGTCCTATGTGGTCTCCGGTGTAGCTGAGACCATATGGAGTCCAGAGGAGCTGGCAAGAGAGACCCAGTCCTGCAAGGAAGCAGCTCCAAACGATCAGGGCCCATCCAGGCTGGAGAGTCACCCAGAGGGCAGAGTGGTCTAGGCTGCCACCACCCCTGGAAGGACAGCAAGGTTCTCCTCCTCTCGGGCAGGGCTTCCAGCAGCTAGACATCCATTCTACTTACTGCTACATCTTTCACAAGCTCATAATAGGATCTAAAACGCCAGCCTAGGACTTTAGACTATAACTAGCAGGCGGCCTCCTTCACAGGGGCAACGTAAGACACACTGTAGACTAACATCCAAAGGACACCTGTTCCCAGGGCAGAGCTATTTGCTCTTGTTACTATAAGCCTGCTTCCTGTCCTTTGCTTTAGTAAGGACCTTAGTTTCCGTCCAGTTTTACACAGTCACCAGTCATGTTTATCCCCCAGATCCAGTGCCTGATGTAGTTCATTAGGAACAATTTTTTATTCGAAACATGTAACTTACATTAGGCGATAATAAAAAGAGTAAGCACATGTTTGTCTTGAATAACGCTAGCATGGTATCTGCTTACCAAGAACAGGAACTCTTCCCTATTATCTCCTTAGGAATACATCCTATCTTTCCATATCTATAATATTTGTAATTCCTATTTGGTCCAGAATGTAGTGGGAACATACTAACAGGGCATAAATCACAGAGGACATCACATTAGCGCTGTTTAAAGAATGTGATAAGCAAAAGAGAAAAAAAAAAGCATCAAGACCATTCTTCAGTTATATCAGTTTCTTGACTTTATTGCAGTAGTTCTGTATTGATTGATGAAATTGTTTTAGAGAGCATTCTGTATTGGCTGCTTTAAGTGTGCTGACAGAATGGGAGGAGACAAACTCAAGATAATCAGCATTTATAAGCTGCTTTTGAATGTTTAAAGCACTTTGTATACATTATTATAAGAACATAAGCTCTGCTGGATCAGGCCACATCCCATCTAGTTCAGCATCCCATCGCACACAGTGGCCCACCAATTGCCCATGGGCACACGCAGCCTTTGGACCAGGAAGTCCTTGGAAATAAAGACAATTATGGATGGTGGAAGGATAGGTCAAAAAAGAGTTATTCCACATGGAAACCTCTGACTGACTCCACAGAATACCTGAAGGCCAGGTGTAAAAGTGGCCTAGGCCCACAAGTGTATAGTTTATGGCCCACAAGTGGATCATTTAGGCCCACAACTGTATAGTTTGCCATGATCCAGGTGATGACAAATGAGGCTACACAATGGAGTTGCCCCAACAAGATAGACAATTACTAAGAGAGCTGCCCAGTCTTTGTCGGCCTTGAACAGTGTACATACCATGTTTGCACTCACTCCATGATATCTGAAGGCTTAAAAGGGTAGTAGAGTACTCAGATTTCACGGCACTGTGCAATATAGCCTTTGTATATGGCAAGTTAACAAACACATAATTTAAAAAAAACTGCAAAACATAACAAAGTAAAACAACTTTAGTATAAGTCAAATCTTGAGTATAACATAAATCATCCTGGAAATAACACTAAGAGTTGTAGCAAACTTAATTCTCACAGAAATATGAAAGCTGATCTGTCAACACCTACCTCAAGTGTATTTTTCCACACGTATAAATCTTGGTTTCTAATACAATCACAACTGTGGGTCACTGTTCTTAAGTGACACTTTAATTGGTTCTTAATTAATGAATTTATACTCTTATGGACTTTCCAAAGATTTCTTCAAAATAAGGGGGCAGTAGAGATAAATATAATAACCTCATGCTTTGCCATACCTGTCCAGAAGAACCTTTCTTCATTCGAACTCCCTAAAAATATTCTTAAAAGGAAATGTTAGAAGCCAACCCCCCATTGGTTTCTGTGTTCTAAATTCCAAACCAGAAATCAAAGTGTGGAACAAATACCTACATTTATAATAAATGAGGGAGCAAGAGATGACTATCTTGAGAGTTTATAAAATGCTGAAAGGCCTTGGGCCAAACACAGCCGTACAACAAAACTGTTCTTGTTCTACTCGAAATAGATGTCATTTGCTATCAGATTATCTCTCAATAAATCTTTCTGACCAAATCATGCTGGTTCTTAATAAATCACTTTGGGTGAATTGAGCCCAAGCTTTTGGAAAAAGCCCCAAGGGAAAAGAGAGATCAATAAAAGCTTTACATGTTGAATGAAAACCACTCAGTTTGATGAGGCTCATCAAAACACGGCATTCAATAATAGCATTGAAAAATCTGATGTGTGTTCAAACCCCAATCAAACTATTGTCCCAAAAGGATATTGCCTGGCAAACTACCTCCTTAGCTTCAATTCTCTGTCTGTAAAAGAAGGAAGGAAGAGAGGGAGGGAGGGAGGAAAGGGAGGAGGGAGGAAGGAAGAAAGGGACTAAGGCTTCCCCTCTAGAATCTAACAGGAACAACTATCTCAGAATTAGCCGTAGTGACCTTGCTGATGTGAGGCCACTTTTATTTTATTTCTTTTGCACAATTAAACAGAATGGTATAGTTCTACAATGAGCTTATTACAAGAGACAATTACATGTATTAATTGGAATGTTACACAAATCTGACACCTTATACTGTACAATAAAATAGTTATTTTATATCGCTACCTGCTGGAAACATTTATGCAAGTGGGCTTTTCTTGTGCATCTAGTTCAATTCACTCACAGCATTTGGGAATGCGACACTACAGACAAGATGGGGGCAACGTAATAAGAGACCA
The DNA here is from genome assembly GCA_023333525.1 of Aspidoscelis tigris stejnegeri. Classification (NCBI taxonomy): domain Eukaryota; kingdom Metazoa; phylum Chordata; class Lepidosauria; order Squamata; family Teiidae; genus Aspidoscelis; species Aspidoscelis tigris. Next base: position 146,763,277 of record JALMGA010000001.1, on the reverse strand, counting down.
GAGACTAATTAAGAATCAAATCAGAGAGAAGGAACCAATGGACTCTTTATATAAGAACTACAAGACCAAACTGGGTCACAACAACAAAGTTACTAAAGAAACCAGACCGTCTACTCTTTTCATAAGACCTTCACTGTGCATGTTTAGGAAGGCAGTGGCAACGTACCTCTTGCCCTGGCCTTTGGTTAAATGGGGATATACTTTTCTCTTCCCACTGGCAGACGCTATTATTTTAATACATACAGTTATCATCTTAATAATACAAAGAATAGAATAGAATAGAATAGAATAGAATAGAATAGAATAGAATAGAATAGAATAGAATAGAATAGCTCTAAGAGCAAAGCTAAGCCTAGCATTTCCCTCCCACTAAATGGCGTTTCATCTAGGGGAAAAAAGAAGAGGAATCAGCATGCTTCTTACTTGTTTCATACCTAATATCCTGTCGTTCAATCCAAGAAATCTTGTCTAAGAAGCTTACCACAATTTAAACACAAAAGATAAAAGGCCTTCATAAACAAGCATCAAACTCCTAGTTCCTTGGGCAGAGAGGAAAACAGCTGAACTCCAAGTAGCAGTAAGAGTGACAGCAGAAGTGCTGGTCTGACATACATCACAGCAGTCCTGAAAGAACTGCACTGGCTGTCAGTTCATCACCAAGCCGAACTCAAGGCTTGGGTCCTGAATATCTAAAAGAGTGCCTCCTCCCATACAGATCTGTCTGTGCCATAAGATATGTCAGACAGGCCCTCTTGGTCAGTTCCACCATCCATGGAAGATCTAATGACAGGGCCTTCTTGGTGGTAACTGTATGTGTTCAGACAGCTGTTGAAGACACACCATTTACCCTGGCCTTTGGCTGAAGAAACAGCCTCCAATCCTCCTTCAGGGACTTTCATTGTTGTTTTAGTAAGTTCACTTGATTGTGTTTTTAATTAGTTTTACTGTGACACATCCTGAGACCTTTGGGCATGCAAACAAACCTCCCAGACGTACAACATTGCCACTGCAGCACCAATGTGGCTTGAATTACCCATCTCCTCTGCAATCCCAAAAGAAAAGCTCAGTGGACCCATTGAAAGGAGCCTCCAAGATCACGCCAGAAGTCACTGTCTTCTAAATCCATTTATACTACACTTTGTGCCTAAGACCTTGACAAACGCCACATAAACAAAAGCACTGAGCATCTAAGGCTTCATACACACACAAACAAGAGCAAGAGCTGCACTCACTGAGCAGTAAAACTGCCGAGGCAGCTTAGAGATGGTTCACTGGTGTTCCTACACTGGTCTAACCCTCCCTCTCTCATACATGTTCTAGGCTAGAAAAGGTGGATTGGAGATGGGAAGACAACCCAGAGGCCACGTGGTCACATAAGGTATTGTGAGTTTTTTGTTTTGTTTTGTTTTTTTGTTTTTTGGCTACCTATGAATGTAGCCTACACCTATACTAAAATGCACCTATACTGAACTCCTACCGGCCTTAGGTGTTAGTCTAACACCAGCATGCTGCTCTCTCGAATAAAACACAACATGAAAGAGATAACAGCATCTTATGGTCAGTAAGTATAGTCTATGAGTCCCACGTTTATGTAATTTATTTTTGTGGTCCACATACACAAACATAAATGAGCACAGGGAGAAAGCACTGTAAACACTATGGTTTGCTTCCCATAAATTATCATATAGTGCAAAACACATTATTCAATAACTTATCACTCAAGGAAAGCTGCAATGAGGAAGCACAGAGACTCAGTCTATCAATGTATGGCGATAACATCGCAGAAATTAGTCCAGCAAAGTAGTTTGTAGCACCTGGAGACTAACCGGAGAAGGGTTGGTGGCATGAGCTTTTGTAGACATGTCTACTTCCTCAGAGGCTGCTGGCAGCACTTGGAGACTAACAGAAGAAGGGTAGGAGGCATGAGCTTTCTTGGGCATGTCTACTTCTTCAGATGCTAGGGGGCCCAATAGGCCCCCTAGCATCTTAAGAAGTAGATGTGCCCATTGGGTCTCCTATCATCTGAAGAAGTAGACGTGCCTATTGGGTCTCCTAGCATCTGAAGAAGTAGACGTGCCAATTGGGTCTCCTAGCATCTGATGAAGTAGATGTGCCCAATGGGTCTCCTAGCATCTGAAGAAGTAGTTGTGCCCATTGGGTCCCCTACCATCTGAAGAAGTAGACGTGCCCAATGGGTCTCCTAGCATCTGAAGAAGTAGATGTGCCCATTGGGTCCCCTACCATCTGAAGAAGTAGACGTGCCCATTGGGTCTCCTAGCATCTGAAGAAGTAGATGTGCCCATTGGGTCCCCTACCATCTGAAGAAGTAGACGTGCCCATTGGGTCTCCTAGCATCTGAAGAAGTAGATGTGCCCATTGGGTCCCCTACAATCTGAAAAAGTAGATGTGTCTACGAACCCTTCTCCTGTTAGTCTCCAAGTGCTGCTAACTACCTTGCTGGACTTTTCAAATCAGACTATCACGGCTATTTCTCTGATATTGACTGCAGAGATTAGATCCAGTCAACCTACAGAAGTCAAAAACAGGCAGAGATGTGCTCTCTTCGGTAGCACATATACTAAAATTGGAATGATACAGAGAAGATGGGCATGGACGTCATGCATGAAGTGTTCCATGCTTAAAAAAAACCAAAAAACAAGCAGAGAGACAACAATAAGCTGGTGGCACCCAGTCTGCCAGTGTCAGTCAGTGATGCCTTAGAGACCAAATTATCACACATTTGAAATTTTCCAGGATTGCATTAAATGAACCAGGTCACATGTTGCCAGATATGTGAAAGTAAAAACATGCTGCAAAAACATGCTAAATAGATGGAGCAATATTTCACCAACCACACACACACAAGAACTGTTTTATGTAAAATCACAACATACAAGGGTCAATTGCATTAAAGATTTTGAGCTGATACTGAAACTACCTGGTCCCTGTGACTTCAGAAAGGACATCCAGAGCCCATCTCGGGAGCCAGACTGATTAATAAGTGTGGGCAATTCTCCATATATCCCAGTCCCAAGGCATTTAGGCTGCTTTCTTACTTCATGCCAATATAAATGGCTTTGCAATGAAGGTCAGTCCAATCTCTCCTCTAATACACACCCTTTCCCCTTATACCCAGCTTTCTATTTAAACTTGCATTTGCATTACAAAAGGTCAGCAGAACTAGGTACGTGCAAAGAAATTAAAATGCAGAAGATTCATATTATTTTCCACAGCTGACATAAAAGATATTTTTGCCACTGTGAGTAATATTGGATCTTAGTTTAATCAAGTTGAAAACAGGATCCAGTAAATTAATGGTAAATAGGATTGTGAACAGTTATTTAATAGAATGCTGCGTGAACTTAATACCTGAATCTATTGCATCTGATAGCTAAAACTGCCATAGCATAGAAACAAATAGCCAGACAGGAATGTTCACAGCAACTGACACCTAAGTTGTTCTTAAACAGACAAACCCGTGGAGGACAGGTGTATCAATGGTCACTCCACCTCTGAGACAGGCAGAATGCCTCTAAAAGCCATTGACAGGAAGCTGAGAGAAGGTGTCTTCTGCTTGAGAATGCCCAGAAATGATTGGTGGCCACTGTATCAGACAGGATGCAGGACGAGATGGGCTTGGGCTAGGGAGGTGCGCAAATATTTGTGACATCTGGAATTCGTACGAATATGAGCAAATTCATAGATTCATGGGTGCTTTTCCATCTAGCCTGCCAAAGGGTTTTCCCCCTGTTCCCTTCCACCTCCTGTTTCCTCTTGTACCATGACTTACAAGGCTGAGCACAGACGCCTGTCTAGCAAGGTGTTTTGTATGACACTCAGGGACCCTTTCATAGGCTTTAGGGAATAAGATTACTACAGATAAATACCCATGCTGTTACATTAACCAGAAGCCTCTTCCTTTCACTACTGCCTTGGAAGTACTTCTGGACGTACGGTTAGAAGGCGCTGACATTCAGGGCCTTTCAAGGGTGCAAGTTTTTCTATACGAATAAGACCAGGTTTTACCACTTTCCTGGTGTTTTGACAAGTATGTAATGACCTCTGGTCAAATCGCATCCCTTGCTCTCCATCCAGTTGCACTGAATGTTCATTTTCAAAAACAAATCCTATGTGCCTCTTACATTTCTAAGTCATGAGAGCATCATTTCTGATGTGTTTTGGAGAAGGGAATTAATGAAACGAAATGCAAAAATTATGGAGGTCCAAGAATCAAGCAGTCAGCACTGTGGAAGGATCTGTCTAAGCCAGCGGTTCTCAACCTTCCTAATGCCGTGACCCCTTAATGGAGTTCCTCATGTTGTGGAGACCCCCAACCACGGGGGCGGAGCAGCTGGGAGGTGGGAGGGAAGGGTGGCAGGAGACTTGTCGCGACCCCTCTGAAAGGGTAGTTCGACCCCCAAAGGGGTCCCGACCCCCAGGTTGAGAACCACTGGTCTAGGCCAAAGGTAGATGTCTGGGAATTTTCATAATCAGATGTTCCTGAAGGACAGCACACAGCATTCCATGCCAGATGGAAGTTGAAAGCTGGGAATTGTAGTTCAAGAACAGTGCAGGGAGGCACTTCAGCATCTTCACCCTACCTAATCTTTTTTTGTCCTTGGACAAGTTCAGTGCAGACCAGAAGAACATGAACTTCTTAGGCCTTCACTGTGTTACATTACTAGTGTTCCTTCCACCTATCATGAAATCCAAGACAAGCTAGCTGTAATTCTCTGGGCTTGTTCAAGATGGTCCGGGGGGGGGGGGAGGAGGAGAATAAGAATAAGAAGAGTTTGCTTTTCTACCCCACTTTTCACACCCATTTAAGGGGACTCAAAGTGACTGACAAAGCTTTCTATTCTTCTCCCCACACCAGTCACCCTGTGAGGTAGGTGAGGCTGTGAGAGCTCTGAAAAGAGCTGTGACTAGCCCAAGGTCACCCAGCTGGCTTCATGGGGGAGGTCGGAATCGAACCCGGTATTCCCAGATAAGAGTCCTGCTCCCTAACCACTAGACCAAACTGGTTAGGGAGTGACCTGTCCAGTGTCAGAAAGAGGACGATCACATTTTTTCATGTGAAATGAGGATTAAAGGTCACTTATGATAGGAAAAGTATCTACAACATTTACATGCTCATCATAAGAAACTAAAGACTTTCAGAACAGACAAGTCTACCTATTCTTAGGTGTAAAGGCACTATTAATTGCAATCAGGGATTAGCAACTGTTCCAAATTAATTTCCCTAGCTGTATTTTCATGCTTCTGTGAACATCTATGAAACATTATAAAAATGAAACAAATCTAAGCTGCATAATTTTACATGTCATTTTTGCAAGAAGTTCTAATTCTGGGCCACCACACTTCACGATAAAATATTATTTACTGTAGCAATATGCAAGCAGCAGAGGACATACTTCTCTCAAACTGAAGACAAAGGATGAATGGTATTTAAATATTATTGCCTAAATTGTGTGAACTCCTCAGCTGCATTCCCATTATCACTTAAAACTAAAAATTGTTTTCAAACGGTTTGGATCCTCGCCGTTCCCACCCCCAATCAAATAAAATGGTTTGGGTCCTTGTCGTCCCCACTGGCAATCAGTTTCAGGGGTATTTTGAGGATTATTTGGCCTTAAAACAGAATAAATAAACACCTGATTTTCCAGGTATTTTTTCTGGGTTTGGCTTTTAAAACGCTTCTTCCTTACTGAGGTGGGAACACTAGAGCAGTATTTGGGCAAATACGTCATGAAATCGATTGGGGTTTCACCCTGCAGGTCAGCCCTTTCAGTTAAAAGGCAGAGCAGCCAGTTTCACTGTAAAAATCCACCCTGAACAGCAGCGGTTTCAATGTAGCAATCCACCCACTTCACACCTGATAATAATGTTGCAATTCTGCGCAATTCTGGCTCTTTAAAAGTTCTGACCTTTAGAAAGGGAAAAGAAGGAAAGCTGCTGCAGGATCTGGGAGATGTGTGAATGTTTAAGGCTGTGTGTGCAGGTGGCAGCAGCAGCAGAGCCAGGGTACTTTTTTCAGAGGGAACCCCTGCTGGGGATGGTGGCTGTGGAGGTGAGCGTGTGAAGGGCTTGGGTTGCCACTGCTGCCGTCTGCCATGGGCAATGGGGAAAGGAGGGGAAAGAATCACTTTCCCCAATCCGTTTTTGGAAGTTTTAAGTGTTTAGAGTGGGGACAGGAAATATCCATCTGCCAGCTACAAAAAGCCACTTTGCCGGGATCTGCTTGTATTATTCACCAATACATCACTCAGTTCTAAGCGCTTGGGAAGGGCATGACGAGTGGTAACAATGACCAAACCCAGCATAAATATCTTGTGTGCATGTGTTACTGTTGTTTTATGTCAATAAGAAGAAGAAGAAGAAGGAAGAAGAAGAAGAAGAAGAAGAACAACAACAACAACAACCCATCTCACAGAATCAAGTACAGCAAACACACCTAAGTAGAAAGCTGTGTTGTGGTGCAAAACAGAAATACACTCTGCACAAAACGTGAATGTTAAGGAAAATTTCTGACCCAGAAATTAAACTGTTATAAATCTCCATTTATTGATATACATGGACGCACAGAAGGAGGCTGTTTCCTCCTTGAAAATACAGAACAAACTCAAAGGTTTCATAATAGTACACTTGCGCCGTCCCCCAAACCACAAGTTTCATTAGAAATACTGGAATCCCCCCATGATAGACTAATTGAATATACTTTAAGTTCCTCTATTTATGAAACATACAGATACTAGACAGTTCCCGTTTTTCCCAGGTAGCAGAGCAAGCAGCTAAACGGTGGTTTTCCTGTTTGTCTCCTGCTTGCCCTGTTCCTAGAGCAATGAAGCTGAAATCTTCCTGCAAGCTATAGCACCTTTAATATGACTGATTAAAAGCTACTCTGAGGTGAGATTAAATATAGCTGGGTTTTGGTCATCCAGGAGGCCCAATCCACTTCCTTCCTTATCAGCGAATTTGGCAGAAATATGCCAAACCTGACCAGATGGCCAATGCTGATGTGATCTCTGTGGAACAAAGATTGCTCCCATGCAGAGAATTCAGCTTTAGCGCATCATCTACATGTGGAGTGGTGACTTTAAAACAAAGGATGTTCAGAGGAATGCAAATCGAGAAGTCTACTCCAAACAAAAGAAACAACCTAGAAAAGACCAGAGGAGACCAGCTCCTCCTCACACCCATAAAAGAATGTCAAATGCAATAAATATTTTTTAGCACCAGACTTTCAGAACAAAGGTCAACCAGATGTCTATGGGATATAACACCAATGGCACTCTCCTGCAGCTATCCTACAGCTGCTGGAATTCAGGGGCACCACAACTAAGTAGCCAAATTAAGAATTCTATCCTTCATGAATTAATCTAATCCTCTTTTAAACAGGATCAGGCCAGCGGTCGTGAGTTAATGGTGAATTCCACAGTTTAGCTATAGATATATATCTTTAAATGTCTAACATTCTGCTTCTCTGGGTGATTCCAACCTCTGCTACAACAACAGAGGATCAGAAAGCTACATCATACATTGCCAACTGCTACTTAATCCATAAATTCCCTAATTTCAGACACTCAGCAAATAAATGAGCAAGACAAATTCATATAGTCTTTAGCCTTCTACACTATTAAAAAACTCTTACCCAGATTAGAGCTCTATTAATTGTCAGTTCAGCAAGGCCTTCTTAAAGCAAGCAGCTTCAATACTAAAGTCTTAGAAGGAAGGTCAATGAATAACCATAAGCAGCAGAACAGCAGTCTCTGGAGGAAATGTTCTTTACGTTTAACAATCCTACTTTCCAGCTCCATATTCAGCTAGGCCAATTCTCCGCTGTCATCAGGCATGAGTGACATGGCGTGAGCCCAGAACAGAAGGAAGAGGCCAGTTTTAATTATCTTCCATTTCAATATACATATATACATAATAAGATGGTCTGCTTTCCATGGGCTTCTGAAAAATCTGTCACTGTATTATTTTTCAGTCAAGGTTTTAAAAATCAGAATGGTTTTTGAATCGAAGAAACATAAGGATAGAGGTGATATGACTCAGATCTTTTTGCTTTCATGTACAAGATTAATTTTTGCAAAAAATGTATTACATATAGACTTGTTGCTTTAAGCCTTTATCAGATGATCTTCCACATGCCCAGAAAAACAGATGGCACTATAGCTTGGTGATCCTTTGGACCATAACCCCCTAAGCTCTTCACAGGGTTAATCAATTAAAGGCCAGGGAGGAATGTACTGCCCACAGACATACTGCACAAATGAAGTCTGGCTACTAAAAATAAAGGTTAAATATGAAGCATTGACTAGTTATTAAGTGAGTAAAAGTACTTTATGTTTTTGTTTTTCACAGAAAATAATGCCCCTCATAGCTGCAAAAGTGAAAACCTTAACATCTAGATCTAGAAATATTAATTTTCCTGCTTCTGGGGAATTAATAAGTAAACTGAATGTGGAAATCATAATGTTACATGCATTCTCCAAAAAACTGTTGCTGTACTCTTACCCAAAACACCAGATTATGAAAATTCTCAAACATTAATTTTGAGGGGAAAAAAACATTAAAAATATGTCTATGAAAATTCTGAACTGCCCTGAAGCAATGCAACCTCTTGGAGATGCTGAGGCTACAAGCGCCCTGGTGCTTCTGCCATGTTTGAAGTGATTCACAACAGAATTTCACTCCGTGCACTTTAGGCACCCACTCACCTATGGAAACATTCAAATTGGTATTTTATATTTATATATCACTTTTTACCACAAATCCTCTCCATATACAGGGAACCATTTTATATTATTTTTGCTATTGATTCCAGTCTTAGAGCTTTAATTTGAAAACCCAGTGCTTATGACATTTTAACCTTAAAATACTTCATGTGGAACCTCCAAGAACCCCCATTATTATTCTTCCCTCCAACCAAGAACCAGATGGGTTCAGGTCTGCAACAGTTCAGCTCATCAGTGTTCGCAAACCATATGTGCAGTTAGCTGGAACTCTGGGAATGATCATCTTTGATAACAGAGCATAAAATAATAAAGTTTGTATATGCGTGATCAAAGCCAATCAAAAGACCTAAGTATTGTACGGTATAAACAAAGTCCATAGGCATCACTTAAAAAATTGCCAGCACTAACCAAACTTAATATTTGTTGCCTGATTCTTTGCAGATAAAGAAACAGTTCTATGGACAAGCACCCAACTATAGAGGAATAAGCAAATGACTACAAATGTGATTAACAATCCCAAGCATAGAGTATATTCTTAGATGGATCCAAAAGCAATTGGGTGTAGGTGAATGGCCATAAGATGCAATAAATCTGCATTCTGCAACCACAACATTTCAGGGCAGATGATCCAGAACCCATAAAGAGTCAACAAACCCTTGCAGCCTCCTCTCACCACCTACAAACCCATAAAGTTTTCAAACCTGGAAACCCCCCAGGAAGAATTCACGTTGAAGCCCACAGGTTCAATATGGAATCCTAGAAAGTCAGCATAGAGAGTTCTGTGGTCTTCTCTATTGGGAAAATCCTATACAGAGAGCTGAGTAAAAGCTTTGCATGAGTTATTCCTGATTTGGGTGGGGTTCAGGGAAAGAGGGTCACCCTGAACCCCACCCAAATCAGGAATAACTCACCATTGGCATGGGGACCATAGATCCCTATGCCAAGATATATTGCAGAATAGGGCCAAGGTCACAATCATACTTCTGCCACCTGGACTGTGCTTGAAAATGGCTTAGAAACTTTAAATGGTTAAAAATGCTGCTTCCAGACCCCTAACAAAAGTGGTAATAGTAGCACAGAGATCTGTTCAGATCTGTGCAGCAGAGAAGATCTCCAGGGTCAACGAGATCAAAATTTTTGGCAGGAGATTTTGGGGGAAATCAGAACAATACTTGGAGAATCAATAATTGCCTCTTCAGAACTTTGTGTTTATCCCAAGTCATAATCATTACCTGGATGCATACTGGTTTCCTTCCTTCCTTCATTACTTAATGTAAAATCATATATCTTGTCTTGGTCCTTAGAGATGGGTTTGGCTAAAACCATAAACGTCATTGGAAAATCTCTCTGTCAAAAGCTTCAAGCCTATTAGACTATGAGTCCCTAATATAAAATATCCTTGACATGTTTAAAATATGTCACTTTCTGATCCTGAAACGTTTGCAAAGTTTGTGCTGTCACACAGCAGACATTTGCCAAATTCAGTGTGGCAATTTTTAACATCCATTTTAGCAGGCAATACTTACATCTAGGAAACAGTTAATACTTGCATGCATGTGTGACATTTAAGATAATTATCTAGCAAAAGGGATGACCTTTGTGATACACAGCTAAGAGAGAACAAGGTAAAGTCTACTATTATACTTCCAACATAATCAACAAGACAAGTTGTAGTATTAGTCAAAGATGACGGAACACTTCAGTTGTTTATCACGATCACGGCAGCATGCAAAATGTTTTTACGTAAAAATCAAAGCCAGGAAACAAAGCAGACAAAAATTGCTTCAATGGAATTTGCCTGCTTAAAAAATGTTTTTTGAGATTCAAAAATCTCAAAACTTTCATAAATAGTCTGCTAAGAGCTTTCAGATGCGGACGTAAGGATGAGAATTAAATCTGACATCTGTCCTTAGTTGCCCCCATTCTGCCTGAGGATACCAGCACGCATGTAAAACCAGTTATTACTCTTTTGGACACATAAAAATGCAACAGCAAGATAACCTAAAGGCTAATTATCAATCTTAATTGCCAAATTTTAATTTTCGCAGACCCTGAGTTTTTAGATTTAAGTAAGATGATGAATAGTTACTTATCTGCAGTCCTGAATTTATAGAAGGCTTAGAAGAAAACTAGTAGCCAAGGTGTATTTACTGAATCCCAAAATTCTACTAATGCCTCATTTCCATTTAAAGAGATTCCAGGAACAGATTTAAATTAATTTAGTTTGTTTTAAGTGTTTTCAATGCTTTAACTTCCTTGAAAAATCTTTTAAATCCCATGCAACAAACACTTCTTTTGTGTAAGGCAGAAATGCTAGGGTCAAAACAACCCTTCCAAATACTGACCTTTGCAAACATGCAAGTAACCTCGGAGCAATTTTTTTCCCTTTAACTGTGTGTGAAATTTTCATTTCAGTACCACAGGGAAAAAACGGAGAGAGAAGAGAAAGTTTGGTCAGCTTGACCGCCGCTGCTTCCCTAAAGGCAATCTACTCTCAAAATACATTTTCTTGCCCTTATATGGATTAGGGACTGGGTGGAGGCACTAGTATATAGTGAAACTGTCCAGCTACCACTTATTTTAAAAAATGGCCTGTATGTCTGTCCCATCAGCACCCCAGCTGTCCTGTTTTTCTAATAAAATTTCCAGCTGCACAGAGTGCCCAGAAATTCATTGGAGTGCGGCCATCCTTTTATTTTGCCCATCAGCCACAAAGAGATGTGCGGGTGGGATAGATCAATCAGATTCTGGTGCAATACTCTGATGTTAGCACTGCTGTCTCATGCAAACTTTTTACATGATCACGCCACATAAACCACCACAAAAATCTTACCACCCTGTACACTTCTGATCCCAGGATGCCATAAGAGAACCAATGGGCGAAATAAGTAGAACAAGACAAACGTTGCCAGGTGAGCGAAGACCGACGTGTCAGAGATGAAGTCCACCTGTTCACTAAGTATCTGCAGTCCTTACAGCTGTCTAAAAACTGAAGGACCCTCTTGGATATTGCTGAAGACATGAGTGCAGATCACTCGGTTAAACACTTCCATACCCACTTCTGTTGAAGCTTCTAAAGGGAAGACAAAGTACTGAGGAACATACGGTCAAGAGGTGTTCTAGCATATTTTTTTAATTCAGTTTCAGTATCTAGATGAGGCCGGAAATAAAAACATGAAAGAAGACCAAGCCATTACAATGAGGGCCAATAAATTGAAACTGAATCCAGACAAGACAGAGGTGCTGTGTGTTACAGGCTCTCGCGTCCAAGTAGTTGGGAGATACCCTGTCCTTGATGGGGTTACAATATCTGGGAAGGGACAGGTGCGAAATTTGGGGGTACTCCTGGACTCTGCGCTAACACTTGAAGCTCAGGTGGAGGCCGTGGCCAGGAGTGCCTACTCCCAACTACGGTTGGTGCGTCAACTGAAACCTTTTTTGGACAGAGATGACCTGATCACAGTTATCCACGCTCTGGTAACCTCCAGGTTGGACTATTGTAACGCGCTCTACATGGGGCTTCCCTTGAAGACAGTTCGGAAGTTGCAGCTAGTGCAAAATGCAGCTGCCCGAGTGCTGACCGGGACAGCTAACCGGACGCATATCACGCCGGTTCTAAAAGAACTGCACTGGCTGCCAATTTACTACCGAGCCCAATTCAAGGTGTTAACTCTGACTTATAAGGCCCTAAATGACTTGGGCCCCAGATATCTAAAGGAGCGCCTTCTCCCATATCGACCTGCCCGTCCCTTAAGATCTGCAGGAGAGGCCCTCCTGGTTATCCCACCGCCTTCAGCGGTTAGGCGGGTGGGCACCCGGGAGAGGGCCTTCTCAGTGGTGGCCCCCAAGCTGTGGAATGGTCTCCCCTTGGAGGTGCGTCAGGCCCCTTCTCTGTCTGCATTCAGGAAGGCGGTAAAGACGCACCTCTTCACTCAGGCCTTTGGCTAATGCTCTTTACTCTTCCCTCCTTCCAAAGACTACTGTTTTAAACTGTTTTTATATCATTTTTATTCTTATTCTTCTTATTATGTTGGATTTTAAACCTTACGTTGGTTTTATTATAGTGTGTTACAATTTTAATGTGCTTGTTCTTAAATGTTGTAAGCCGCCGAGAGACCCTCGGGTATGGGGCGGGATATAAATATAAATAAAATAAATAAATAAATAAATGTGTGTCTCCAAGGCAGACTGGAAAAAGAGGTAGTAGACTGGGAACAGTGGTCCTCCACATCTGGTAGAAGCTGCCAGGATAGATGGGAGGAAGAAATGACATTAGGGTATGGGAAGGAACAAGGTACATGGGTATATTCAGGTGCCTCCTCTCTGGATATAAGGTAGTGCCAGAGCAACCACAGTTGTGCATTAGAAGCATGTATTCTCCTAGTGTAGAGGTGAGTGTAGTTGTCTTGACTGCAACTCAGACTCCTGGGCTGGATCGTGTCACATACTGTACTTTTATGAGGGTCCTTCAGTCTAGATGGCTTTAAGAAAAGGTTAGACAAATTTATGGATGACAGATGTATCAATGGCTACTAGAATGAATGCCTAGGTACATCTTTCAGGCTGGGGGGGGCAGAAGCAGGATGCTTCAAATGGCATTTGCTACGACTGGAGAGCAGAAGGTTTTTCCCTTGTCTTTGCTTGAGATGCCCATGGGCAATTGGTGGGTCACTGTGTGCGACAGGATGCTGGACTAGATGGGCTGTGGCCTGATCCAGCAGGGCCTCTCTTATGTTCTTCAACTAAAAGGAAATCAGACAGCAAAAGTGGTTTAAGGAGGTTGAAATACAAACTAAAGTCTACAGTCATCTAAATACAAAAAATGTCCTACCAGTCTGCACCACTGAAGCCAATGATTTCGGTGCACAGGAAATGACACACAATTAAAAAGAAATTGAAAGCTACACTCCAAATGCCCCTCTCTTTCTGTAGAATCCAGTTAGCAACACGTCCACATTAGGAATGCGCATAAACCTAATTTGTGCCATTCAGTTCAAACCAAACTGAAGCAAACCACACAAAATAAAACCCATTGGATTAGAAGCTGGAGCCAGTTCGAACAAAGTTTGCAGGGTTCTTTCGCCTTTCCGCAGCTTTGGTTCAAATCTGAACAAACGTCTAGAACTGGTGGGGAGTTTGGGCTGAATTCAAACCTTTCCAGCCCCTCTCCAGTTTGAGACAAACCAGTTAAAAAAAAGAACTGGGTCAGCAAATCCGTACTCCATACTACCTACAGAGCTTTCAGAAAGGAGATAAATCTTTGTTTCTCATTTAAAGCCACAACTATATCAAATTTCTCTCCAGACTTTATCATATAAGGATATCTAATGCTGGAAACTTTGTAAATGTGTCACAGTGGAAAGGAAAGGGAATTACTAGTAAGAAACACGCAAAAGAAATATTTTTTTGTAAATTCAAGGTAGTCCAGTTTTTCATGGAACTTTGCCAGTAAGTAGAAGCTGGATTCCTTCCTCCATTTTTTCTCCGAGGCCCAATCCCCAAAAGACTTATTAGCCCCTCTCGGCTTCCTCTGCCGTCACTCTGTTATAGCTGACTTTAAAAGTCCCCTCCAGTTCCGGAATAAGCGTCCCCATGGTAGCCGTGATCTGAACGGACTTTCCATCCCCAAGGAAGCCTGTTTCCTTTCCCCGCATCTTCCCCCCCCCCCCGCCCCCTCTCTTGTTAAAAGGAAAAATAGCCATATCGCTGTCTCCTGAAACGGCTTCCCGCCCCTAGCAAAGGCAGATGATCGCTCATTCATTCACTTTCAGCACTTACTTTCACTCAGTTCTCTGTTAGAAAAGGCTTTCTGCCCCGGCAAAGTCAGCGGCTGCAGGTATCGGCAGCGCGATCCTTCGCTCATTCTCTTTTAAGGCTTTCACAGATCTCTGATAACAATGTTGCAATTCTGAGCAATTCTGGCTCTTTTTACAAAGGAAAGGAAGCGAACCTGCTGCATTTCTCAGATGTGTGAATGCTTTTTGGCTGTGTGTGCAGGCAAGCAATCCCCGCCCCTTTTGCCACAGAGCGTCCTCAAGGCAGATATATCGAGCAAAACCCGCGAATCACCGAAAGAACGCTGGAACTCTTCTTTAAAGTGCACGTATTTTATCGCGGGTGTCTCACTTTCCTAAGCTCCCTAAGCGCCTTGTAAAGCTGGAATGGGGCCGCTCAGAGGCAAAAGAAGAGTTCCAGCAGACTTTCAATTGCATGGGGACAGGGCCCGACAGATACATTCCAGGATGAATCTGATCCCAGGTGCATCTAATTCAGTACTGTCTATACTGAACACCCAAAAATTCCAGATGTGAAGAGCAATCTAGAGATTTCACAGGATTTCTTTCTGCAAAGACTGTTATGTCACTGAGGTCTCTTCTCTTTCCCCAGGAGTGATGAGCTCACCAGTGACGTTTTCCTTTCAATTTACCTTTGTTCCCAGTGAAAGTGCCATTTTATTCCCAGCAACCACTTCTTTCCCAACTCTACCCATAAGCCACTTTCTCCAGGGATTAGCCATACAGGAAAGCTTATTCCATTTAATTCAACTTCCCAATGACAATGGTAAATCCTTTCTGGAATTAGACAGAACTTCCCTAGAGGCGAAGAAGGCGGGAGAAGTCATTCTTTAGAAATAAATTTACAGCAATTAAAGAAGTTTAATGACCTGTAGTTGAATTTAATAGTTGTACCACACAGCTGTTAAAATATAGCATCACATATTAAAAGCTTGTTATTCCCCATTGCAAATTTACCTTTTCAAAACAGTATAGAAGCAATGGAAGCAACTTTAACCAAAGGTTTGTTATACAAGTGATATGCTGAATATGGGACACTACATAAGTACGTAAAGCTTCTTCATTTTCTACTGAACCAACAAGAACTTGGGTTTTCACACCTTTTGTGGACCAAACCACAGACACCCATGCTAAACTGTATTCAAATTAAATTATTTCTCAGCCCAGGGCATTAGCCATCTTATTTTGGAAAGTGAGAAGATTATCTTTTCCAACAACTTATTTCAAACAATTAAAGTTTAAAGCACATTAATGTTACATCACATACATGCGCCAATCACAGAGCACACTTAATACCCTTTCGATATAAAGAACAGATACTGCATTTTGATTACCTAGACCTGGAGCTCAAATTACCATGTAGCCCACTGGGTAAACTTGTGGGAAATGCAAATAAGATCCAACCTACGACTCAGGAGCATACATCATTGTGTTTTCTTGATGTTGGTAGATTCTAGTTCCATGGACGCTTAGGCTGAGGATTATTAGGTTGCACCCTCTTGAGGGGACTGATTTCACCAGTCTCTTATAGCATTATCTGAACCCTGTTCTTAATCACAGAAATGCCATTATGCCCAGTGGTGCGCATTCTCAGAAAGACAAGGTTAGGATCAGGGCTTTTGAGAGAATCAATACATGAATGGGCTGTATAGGCAGAAGGGAGACACAATGGAGAGATCAAGTATTAACTACCTAAATTGGGTCTTAGACTACCACACATCCTGCAAATCCTGATGGAACTGTATCACATTTTTCCTTTACCAAAAACAAAAATACCACACTATTATGGGTAAGTCATTCTTGGATCGGGTCCCACAAATCTCACCAAAACTGAGTGCAATTTTATTGATTAAGCTCCATGTATGTCAACCACAACACCATAGTTCTCTGTGAAGCTTCTATTATTTTATTAAGTGCAACAATCTTTTAAAACTTAATTAAATATATTATTGAATTCAGCTGTCTATTAATAAATAACTGAAAATGAAAAACTCTCCTAACTGGGCATGGATAACTTATCACCCAACAAAAGCTTGTAAACCCTCTACAGTACATCCTTTGTAAGTCTGACCTGGAAATTCTGGAGCCACTAATCCAAAAGGCCTGCCAGCACCACTTAGGCCCTGTCCCCATGCAATTGAAAGTCTGCTGGAACTCTTCTTTTGCCTCTGAGCGGCCCCATTCCAGGCTTTACAAGGCGCTTAGGGAGCTTAGGAAAGTGAGACACCCGCGATAAAATACATGCACTTTAAAGAAGAGTTCCAGCGCTCTTTCGGCGATTCGCGGGTTTTGCTCGCTCTATCTGCCTTGAGGACGCTCCGTGGCAAAAGGGGCGGGGATTGCTTGCCTGCACACACAGCCAAAAAGCATTCACACATCTGAGAAATGCAGCAGGTTCGCTTCCTTTCCTTTGTAAAAAGAGCCAGAATTGCTCAGAATTGCAACATTGTTATCAGTGATCTGTGAAAGCCTTAAAAGAGAATGAGCGAAGGATCGCACTGCCGATGCCTGCAGCCGCTGACTTTGCCGGGGCCGAAAGCCTTTTCTAACAGAGAACTGAGGGAAAGTAAGTGCTGAAAGTGAATGAATGAGCGATCATCTGCCTTTGCTAGGGGCGGGAAGCCGTTTCAGGAGACAGAGATCTGGCTATTTTTCCTTTTAACAAGAGAGGGGGCGGGGGGGGATGCAGGGAAAGGAAACAGGCTTCCTTGGGGACGGAAAGTCCGTTTAGATCGCGGCTACCATGGGGACGCTTATTCCGGAAGTGGAGGGGACTTTTAAAGTCAGCTATAACAGAGTGACGGCAGAGGAAGCCAAGAGGGGCTAATAAGTCTTTTGGGGACAGGGCCTTACACTTTCATATACGGACAGATGCACAACTCTGACTGGTGCTTATAATTCTTGGATACAATTGCGGAAGGAAGGAAGGAAGGAAGGAAGGAAGGAAGGAAGGAAGGAAGGAAGGAAGGAAGGAAGGAAGGAAGGAAGGAAGGAAGGAAGGAAGGAAGGAAGGAAGAAGTGGAGTGGGCAGAACTTTGGGAGAAGGGGGGGCATCCATAGAATGGATGGGGGTTGAACTCGATGAGCCTGGAGGTCCCCTCCAACTCTATGATCCTATGAGAAGGAAGAATGGGAACTCTATGATTCTATGAGAAGGAAGAATGGGAAGTGAAAGAATAGGAAGTGGACCATACTTGTCCAAGTCTCTTTCACTGATCTAGGTCAGAGTTTGATTGCTTTTTTCCTCATTTACAGTCAGCTGTAGCCATTTGTGGGTTCCAGATACATGAGTCTACTGAAGACTGGCTGATTTCTGGACTGGAGGGGATCGGGGCAGCAATGAAAAACAACTGGCATTTACAATTCACACGCACAATTTCCTCTCTTAATTTGCCATAACCTTGTCTGCCCTTCCTTAATGCCGCCAAAGTCCCCATTTTCCACCTCCCTCCCTCCTTCCTTTGCTTTGCTTTGCTTCCTTTCCTTCTAAACAAATGAAAGAAAATCCAAGGAAAGCCTTGGAGGACTCAGGCACCTCTAGCGATTTTAACCAATCAAGCAACTCTATCAAGGAGTCTGAAGCTCAAACTGGAAACACAAGCAGCGTTTTATGCAGATGACATCATTTTGGCCCAATTAATTCCATGTTGAAATCAGGAAACAAACTTGAAAGTACAAGCTGACAGAGCAAGTCAAAATGTCTTGCTTTGAAACCGCAGGATTTAATCTGTGGAATTTAACCTCTCATCTTTTTGTATTGCACCTTGGAAAAAAGGCTATCAAACATTTAGGAATAATTCCTTTGGTCAGGCATCAATAAAGTGTTTAAGTTCAATTAAGTCCCTGCTGTAGATATACACACACACAAAAAGGAAGGAAAAAGGAGGAATTAGTGCAATAATTCCAAACTGTCTTGATCTTCAGGGCTTACATAAATCAAGGTTCTTGGTTCTTATTTTTCTGTTAAATTCTATGAAAGGAACAATACTATGTATTATTTCTTTATTGGTTTTATTATGTATAAAGATATATAGTCAGCTTCAGTCAACACATTATTGTTCATCTAATACTCTGTGGGATTTTGTGGCTTTAGGCTCCATCAACCTGACCAATTGCTCTGAGGTTGCAAGAGTGTTTGTGTCAGCTCTTGGGTAAAAGCCTACTTCCTCCCTCCTTCCCCACCATTTTGCGTTGATCCGCTGTCACAATCCTGTGCAATTGTTGGCTCTTGGGTAAAAGCCTGACTGCCTCCCTTCCTCTGTCCTTCCTTCCCTCCCCCCTGCCATTTTGCGCTGCTTTGATCCATCAATCTAGCACAAAACACCAGAAGGAAAAGTGATCTTTTCAATCTTCTACTGCCTTGTTAACATGAGAAGCTGTGCTACCGTGAGGGGAGAAGCAGTGAACAAAAACTGCTGCTCCATGATCTGAATCAGGAACAGGCTTATATAGGTTTCTCCCCTGTGAATCCGCATTATAAGCTAACAGTGGGAATGCAAAAAAACAGACCTTGTGGCTGATTTTTTTAACTGGATTAAATTGCCCTGTGGGAACCTGACCTAGATGTGATCAAACCCTAACCCTTAGAAATGGAGCAGGGGTAAGAGCAAAAGTTAGCTCACTGACCAGAGGCCTATTTGCAAGCTTCTGATTATCTAACTGGAGATACCTTACTCCATGCCTCTTCTTTTCTTCTCTTTCTTTATAGGCCTTGGACGAGATGCCCTCTGAAAGGTCCCCACTTTGATCCACTCTGCAGTTCACAAGCATGCTTCCAGCTATTGCCCCTGCTTCCTCCCATGGTTTTTCTAACTGTTGGATGGCTGCTCCCTCCATTGCCACTACTTCCTCTCTTTGTGCTTCTGAGGCCTGGATCATCTTCCTTTGTACCTCCCCTGGCCAAAATTCAAAATGGAGGAGCAAAAGGCACTACAGCCATGGCCACAATCACTTAATCAGACAATTTGTAGCCAATTTATTATTATGACCATCGACCAAATAAAACATGTATAACTGGTATGTAATGATTTATGGCTGGATTGATAAATGGTCATTAGCAAGGTTTTCATTTACCCCTAATTATTATTCTCTTTACTTAAACAACTGGATAAAAGCTCCTTCATAAGAGTCCTTAGTATGGTTGTGATAACATGTAGCAGAAAAGCAACACGAAAGTGACTTTGAGGCAGTAGCATGTTCCCATTTCACCTCTAATCCACCTTTTCTAGCCTAGAATGTCCATGAGAATGGAAAGGGAAGACCAGCCCGTGAACATTCCCACTTGAGCATGTTCTTTAAGTTGCCTCCAAGGTGCTTTTTTTTACTGTATTTGAACAAAGCCAAAGAATACAAAATACAAACTAAGTTTTAATATGTATTTAAAGAGAGTTCTCACCTGAAGATTACCTTGGCGACAATGTTTTTTAGAAACTACCTGGTTCTAACACATCATCTTATCTTCTAAGCAATGATAAAACTATGCTTGATGACGAAATCAATAAAACGAGATGATACAGATCTTTTTATAAATGCCATTTTCAAATAAGGCAGTGTATCAACAAACACATGTAAGAAATAAGAATCACAGCCTACCACTAAACCAACAACTGACTCAAGACCTACAAAGTACACTTTGAAGATGGTGGACCTCAGAAAGGACAGGCTGTCCCAATGCAAAGCAAAACAAAGTGATTTAAAGATCACCGTAACATATTCATGGGGGAAGATCTTCCTTTAGACCCCATCTGTGATCCCATCAAATATTTTCAATCCTGACAAAATCTGCACACCAGGGATATACCGAACAGTCATTTCCTCTTTGACAATCAGCTATAAAGGCAAAGGACTGTAAAATCCTTCATCCAAGAGCCCTAGCTTCCTGTGTAAGATTTACACAACTCCCAAATAGAGACACACATGGCCTAGCAGCCAGATGCACAGGTCAATACACACGGCTGCCACACCCATGAAGCAAGCTGAAACGGCTACCAGACTATGCTGCATGAAAGAGGTGAGCTCCCTCGCCTTTCGGATGAAGGTCAACATAAAGCTTACAGAGAGATCCAGCACACTTCTACAGTCCTTCTACAGTTTGGCACATCCCTGTGAGACACTGGTGACAACAGGTCTTTCCATTATTTTATATCTACCCTGTTTCCCCCAAAATACCACACCAGTCAGGAGGCGTGCAGCACGCAGCCACATAGCCTCCTGGGATTCTCCGGTCAGAATCAGGGCGATGCTGAAGAGGTAAGGAGGGGTTTGGAGAAGCTCCCCCTGGCTCCAGAAGCAGTGATCCGCTGCCTCTGGGGCAAGGGCAAGCCCTGACAGCAGAATCCCCCAGCTCACCATGCTTGGCTCCAAGGAGCCAACCATGGCGGGCTGGGGGAGGGCCCCGGGTAGGCACAGTTTCACTGTGTGGACACATCCTAAACGGATGCGTTTTCACAGTGAAACACCCTTTAAGGCCACATATGTGTTTTTTTAACACCCATTAAGCACACATTAGAGACAAATAGGTGCAGACGGGAAGGCCCCTATCTGTCTCTTATGGGTACCGTTGCGCAGACGCGGTCCACCCATTCCGTCTTTAATGGGTGCCACTGTGCAGACACGGTTTCCCACATGTGTGCTTAATGGGTGTTACTGTGCGGACGCTCCGTGCTAAAAGCAGCTTAGAAAGGTACCACTGTGCGGATGTGTGCTTCCACATATGTCCTTAATGGGTGTTTAAGGGCATGTGCAGAAGCACCTGGGGTGGTGACATGAGCCTTCATAGACGCATCTACTTCTTCAGATGCTAGGGGGCCCAATGGGCACGTTTACTTCTTCAAATGATAGGGGGCCGAAGAAGCAGACATGTCTACTAAAGCTCATGCCACCAATCCTTCTCCTGTTAGTCTCCAAGTGCTACTAACTACCTTCATGATATGTATCGCTTTGCCTATATGGTTGTTGTTTGGTATTTGCTTGATTAGTTTTAGAAAATAAAATATATATTTTTAACAACAATATAAAAGTTGAATATAGCACTATTAGGTAAGGAAGAAATTGTAAATTCTACCCATTTTCAGGATATTGTTTTGAAGAATGTCCAGTCTCATTCTTTGATAATATTCTCTGTAGATCATTTCCACCTCACATCTCCTTTTGTTATTTATTGTTTGTTGGTCACCATTCATATCATCATCATCATCATCAGTTAACTTACATGCTGACTCTCCCAAATGGAAAGAAAGCTCAAGGCAGAAACAACAGATTGTCCAAAATACTATATGCAATATACTTTATAAAAAACTCAATATACACCACAAAATACATTTAAATAAAAAATAGAAAAAATAAAAGTCAAGAAATACCTTCTCCTCTCCCTCAGAATATCCAAGAGGATGCCTGGCCCTCGTGAAGGCTTTCAGGGCAAGCGGCCCTTGGCTCCAAACACTACCACTCCTAGGCTTGAAGGTCCTGTAGAGGCAATAGGTACCTGCAGAAAGTGAGGAGACAAGGAGAGGACTCAAACAGGCAACAATTCTCCATTACGGTGTTACAGAGATAAGAACATAAGAACACAAGAGGAGCCCTGGTGGATCAGGTAACAGCCCATGCAGTCCATAAGAACCTAATAGGAGCCCTGCTGGATCAGGCCACAGCATCCTGTCGCACACAGTGGCCCACCAATTGCCCATGGGCATCCCAAGCAGAGACAAGGGCAAACCTTCTCCTGCTCTCAAATCCCAGCAAATGGCCTTAGAAACATCCTGCTTGTCCCCCCAGCCTGAAAGATGTACTTGGGCATCCACTCTAGTAGCCATTGATACATCTGTCATCCATAAACCTGTCTAACCCTTCCTTAAAGCCATCTAGGCTGGTTCTTTCTCCCAACCTCTTACTGAAAGGTCTGGTTTAGCTTTGTTGCTGCAGTCTACATGTCTTTATGAGTCTGTTTGAACGTAACAGATAAGACTGCAGTACAAGTCCTCCATCTTCCCATAATGCCTCCTCATTTCTCCACATAGGACTCAGCTGGCCAGTTTAACACAACGCCGTCTTTACTGAACTACAAAGACATTTATAACAGCGTATACCCTAGAAATGCCTTTGTGTGCAGAAGGGCTGTTTTTCTGTTAATACCATTATTACCTTAAAAATTACTTCTTGCTCTAAATTGTTCTACATCATATTAACTTTTGAACATAATTAAACCTAATTTCATGAGAACACGGACTTCTTTCCTCATTGCATAGATATGCCAATTAATGCCATTAGGGAGCACTGCAAGTTGGGGGGGGGGGGGAAATCCACTTCCAATTTTACTTAACACTTTCAAAGGTCTCTGTGATGGTGGTCAGTTCATACAGAACCTTGAAGATGAATTCCAAGTCCCCATTTTGTTCTTGGTCTTTCTCAGTCACTCAGCTATTACAAAGACATCACCCAGAACACGGGCAACTATTTCAGCCCCCTCAGTTTCAAAAGAGCATCTACTCAATCCAAGCAGAACTGGCAGCATCTCCACCAGTCCTTCCTTCTTCCTGCCTCCCTTCTTCCTAGCCCAGTGGTTCTCAACCTGGGGGTCGGGACCCCTTTGGGGGTCGAACTACCCTTTCAGAGGGGTCGCGACAAGTCTCCTGCCGCCCTTCCCTCCCACTTCCCAGCTGCTCTACCCCCGTGGTTGGGGGTCTCCACAACATGAGGAACTCCATTAAGGGGTCGCGGCATTAGGAAGGTTGAGAACCACTGTCCTAGCCACTCGTTACAGCTCCAGTTTCCCTTGGTTGCTTCTTATGATTCCTTTCCCAAAAGCCATATTATTCTCATTTCATATTTTCTACTAGGGATGTGCACGAATATTCACAGGCATTCAAAATTAAATCAAATGTGCTGAATTTCGACATTCAAATTCAAATAGAATGCCCTGAAATTCAAATTTAAACATTCAAATTGAATTTCAAATTTTGGGACTATTCATTCGAATTATGTGCACAGGTTAGTACCCGATGAATACTTGAAGACCTTCTTTACCTTTCCTGCATCTGTATGCATTTATACGGATCCATACTGGACAAAAATGAGTTGCGTACGGGATAATTACGGGATGCATACCCACGTGTATGGACATGTACAGATGTGTACGGATGTTGGGAACATGCGTATGGGCACCTTGTCAACATTCATAAGTGCAAATTCGAATCAAAAATTCGAACGAATAGGTTTGAATTTGCTTAATTCAAATCAAAAATTCGAACAAATAGATTCGAATTTGCTTAATTCAAATAAAAAATTCAAACAAATAGATTTGAATTTGCTTAATTCGAAGCACATTTTGTTAAAGTCGAATTTAAATAATTCGAATCAAATCATCAGAATGTCATAAAATTCAATTTGATTTGGATATTTAAGATTTGAATGTCTTAAATCCCTACTGGAATCCGTAACATTTGAATCCGTACATTTGAATGTTAGATTCGTATTTAAAGATATGAATGTCGACAACATTCATATCTGTTATACGTATCTGGGGACATGCCGGAAAAATTCCTATGCATCCTGTACTCATCCCATTTTAATCCTGTATTTTAAGCACAAGATACAAATAATTTGGGGGCAGATTTATATACGACAGATACGAATCTACACATTCAAAAATCTGTATTGGATTTTCAAAAATCTGTATTTAAGTTCGAATGTAAAAATTTGTCGGATTCGAATTGAATATTCAAGTTTTTGAATATTCATGCACATCTCCAACTAGAACCCTACTGGGCATCTCCCTGGACACAAGACTGCAATGGACAATGTAGAGGAGCTTCCCAGACATTAATAATAGAGTTCTCACTCAAGAGCAAAATATTACAGCATGTCAAATAAGTGATACATCAAAAATTTGTTTGTTAGAAATCAAAGAATAAAGAAAACAAATATTAAAAGCAGCCTTGGGTAAAGTGCAAAGTTAATTGTAAATTCAACAGGCAGCATGTCTTACGACGTTGCTTGTTTTCTGCTGTATGGACAACAAACAATTGTATACAGAAGACCCTGCGTAAGCCTGTTAGCCAAGAAACCAGTCTCTGGCTTAATTTCCAATTGATCCTTTTCTGGTCACATCTTCAAAGCTTCTTTTTGCAGAGGCCAGTTAAGTCCAAAGGATTTCCTGATCTTGAAAGTAAACTGCAGAAACTTGCAATATCTGCATTATAGCAATCCACAGCCCTGCCCAGACCTTGCAAATCAACATACTTTTGCCCCCAAGAAGCTACTCAGGGAAATCAAGGACCCCCAACAGAGCTTAAAGGCAATAAAATTATCAAAATGATCTCAAACATCTCAGAGGAAAAATAAGCTTTTATTTCCTGCTGATCTAATTCCATTTAGCAGGCAAGCTGAGTCTGAAGCTACATTATAACAAGTAAGACCTCTTGTATATCTAACCTAGAGGCTGGCAGAGGCTGCCCAACCCTGCAAAAGGATTTTATCAGGTGGCATGTCTCCATGGTGCAGTGTAATACAGGGGACCCGTTTCAACGGTGCAACAAGGGGGGGGGGCTACAAAGGCCAGGAAGTTTCATTCGTGGCATTGGCAACAGAGTTCCCTGCACCAGTGACCTCCCGAGCCAGCATAAGGGCTGGCACAGGACAGGTTGTCTCATTGTGAATTGTCTTGCCCTACACGAGGAGTAATCGATCCCAGCTTGGGACAGGTTACGCATCCTGATATGGGGCAGCACAGGGCATATCAGAATGCTCCAGGTAAGCGTGGAAACAGAGTAAGATGATATCAACAAATATCCAAAAAGTCATACATGAACCCCATCTACCTAGAAGAACCTGAAGCCTGTCCGAGTGTAAGAACATCAAATTAATGCAAACAAGAAAAAATACAGTAAAATAATCATAAAAGGCAAAATGCTACTACAGACAATGGCCATGGAAATGGGAAGCACACATTCAAAACAAAAGGAGAAAAAGAAACACAAGGCACAACCACATATTTTCACAGGTTTATGAAAAACAACAGACTGCATCCTTGCCCAGGACATATCCACACACTCCTTGAACCATTTTTCAAGAAGTCACAGCCAGTTTCTACATATGCAAAAGTTCCCTGCTGTGCTGGGAGGTAACAGAAACAAGGCATAAGGAGTGAATTAATGCTTGCAAAGGATTTCTGTTTCCACCTTAACTGTAGATTTTGGTGCCTTTCTTTTTTTCTTCAAAGAACCAGAAAATAATTTTAGCAGGCTGGATGTGGCCACTGAAATATTACAGCCAGGTCCAGTAAATTCATTCTCAAGTAAGAGATGTTGAACATGGTGAGACAGGAGTTTAATTTATCACTTTTGGATTCTTAGAAATGACCCAATTCAACCCTGAAATAATGGAACCTAAGATGGCATTTCCTACCACCACACAGCCACGGGGACAAATAGCAGACCGTTATATTTCATTGTGCCTGTAACAAACAGCAAGTTGGCAGCAGTAACTCTGAAGACTTCAGTGCTTCCTCTTATGAACTTAAAAGGTAATTATACTGCCCACACAATGAAGAATCCAGCTCCCACAACAATAGCACTGAGACCTAATAGGGAACCCAGTAACAACCTCGCACCCATAATCAGTCATTAAACCACTCTCCATGGTGCTGAACCCTGAGTAGTCTGGAGAAGAGCAGAAAGCATGAATTGCAATGCATGAATCATTGACAATTGTCTAGACGTGACAGTTTAATCTGAGCAAATTCTGTGGCTTATTCTGAATTGAAAACCTCCTCACCTCATTGGAACCCTTTAATTTGGGGATGCAGCTTAATCATTTTAAATAAAGATTATGAGGACTGTGCCTAGGATTCAAAACACATGCTCTTCCTTGAAGCTATATTGTGCCCATGGCAAGAGGTAAAATATTACTTCTGTCCAAGGTAAGTTATGGCTAAGAAACAACAAAGATCACTAGAGGAGAAGTAAAAGAAAAGAGCAAGACAGGAAGAAAAAAGAAAAATGGATTATTTATTCATTTATCCATTCATTCAAAATATTTATATACTGTTTCCCATTAAAATATAATCTCACAGCAGTTTTCAAAACATAAGAGTATAAAAAAGCTAAAATCTTAACAGTTATATAAAAACATAAAAACAAGCAATAAGGCAGCCCAAGAAAGATGACAGCAGCAGAAAAGAAAACAGAGAAAAAACAATGTTCACAAGGGGTGTTTTTCCACTGTAAAAAAGCTCTCATTTTTGCACCCATTAAGGACCCATTTGGGTGTGAGCCGAATGATCCCATTTCCACCACAGCACCCATTTGGGACCCGATTGTTTCGACTGCCGTGGGGGAAATCCGGATCTAATGGGTACTTTTTGGCCTTTAATCTGGATTTTCTGTAGACCCCATTAATGGGGTCTACAATGGGGTCTTCTGACAGAAAATCTGGATTAAAGGGAGCCTGTTTCCACTGGAAACAGGCAATGGGGTTTAGAGGTGACTAGGGGAAGGGGATGCACCCATGCGGGGAGCCCCAAAGTCCCAGCTTCGGAGTGATTTTGGAGTCTTGCCGCAGGTCTCGTCGAAGAGATCAGCGCTGACTCTGGAGTCTCACTGCCGATCTCTTCGGAGGGACTTCGGAGGGAAATCAGTGCAGTCTGTGTTAATAGCGCACGGACCACGCTGACAGCTCCAGAGCCTCTCCGAAGTCTGTGGCAATCGCTTTGGAGGGACTTCGGAGTCATTTCGGAATCATTCCAAAATGTCTCTGAAATTACTCCAGAGCTGGGACTTCAGAGATCGCACCCCCTGTCCCCAGAGACACCTGGGGTGATGGATCGACCCCTTGTGGGTCGATCCGGATTCCCCAGATGGGTGCAAAGGTGTTTCCACGGCAGGGGGGTTAGCAACCATTGCTAATGGGTGCTACACCTCCCGTGGAAACACACTGGGTGCTTCCCTTAATCCGCATCTACTAGATCCAGATTAAGGAATATACCCATTCCTTAGGTCTGGATCTTCTTAGATTCGGATCTAAGGGCTGCAGTAGAAAAACACCCAAGGTCAGGTGGACTATCAGTGTTATAAGTTTTGATATCCACCTAAAGATTTTCTGTTCAAACCATAATACAGAAATATGGTATATGAATGTGGAGGGAGATGATCTCTCTGCCTGTTATCATCAGTAGCCAACTAAAGCCTCATCTCCACAGTCATGTCAATAACCAATGATGCAAGGTCTAAAACCAGAACAAAGCTAAAAGGTAACCCTGGCAAACACATAAGCTGTAATTTATCTCAACCTAGCTGGCTATCATTTATTTTCATTAATATTCAAATTTCAGGAGAAATTCAGGTACCATTTAAGATTCCTCATTCCACTCTGGAGATGCAAAAAAAAAAGAACTGACACCATGTCGCTGTCTATTCGAATCCAGTACATTCAAATCTATTCATTAGATTTCAAATGCATCCTGTTTTATCCTGTATGCATCCAGGTTTTGTTCCCTATTATAAGGACAAATGCGTACAGATACGTATGAGATTTGTACAGATACGTATGAAATACATGCATACTGAATGATCTGAATCATTTGAAAGAATGTTTTGGAATATTCAAAATTCTTTCAAATGTTTAAATTCAAATATGAAGACATTCTATTCGAACTCGAATGTCCACATTTGACTGAATTCAATGGAATTTTAAACAATTAGAAGATTCGTGTACTTGCCTAGGAGATTTGTCTTTTCAAGTGGTGGAATGACTGTTTAATACATTCAGCTGACTTTCAAATATTTCTAAAGTTTCTTTGGTATTGCACCTAACATGACTATGAATTACTGCTACATTTTGTGATCAGAGGACCTGAATTTCAGTTTGCAAATTTTGACTCTTGGTGATTTACTCATCAATTTTTGCCATATCTATAATTGTAACTTTCTCTCAACCACAGTAAAATCAGGCTTCACACAGTCTAGTTATTTATATTATGATATTTTAACCTCACTGTTTGACACGTTTTCTCAAGTTATGTTTTCATTTTTTTCTTCTGTATGGCAACCTGTAATTTTTTCAAAAGTTTATTCAGGTTTTTTTTTCAAATTTTTTAACATCACTAGAACTTTTTCAGGACATTTTTTATATTCAATCGATGTTGTTTTACAGGATGAAGTTATAATAAAGTGGTTTACCACTTCATTTTCCCTTTACACAATAAGCACTAGCTGTTACTGTGATCTTTTCCATTTTCATTTTCATGGTGATTATTTTGGCTGAACACAATGGGCCTTACGTTTTGTTTTTAAAAGTTCCTTTCTGCAGCCATCTCCATTTCTTTTCCTTCTCTGCCTTTCCTTCACTGCTTTTCACATTTTTTTTCTTTCCAAATTTCCAGGAAATTTTGCACTGCTTGCTTCTATAACAATCTTCCATTTCATTCGTACTTCAGAAGCCTTCTTTGTATATATCCATTAATTTCTTTTCCCTTTGGTCTGCTTCACATAATCACCCAAACCTCTTTTCTCTTCTTTGACCATTTCATTTGAAATAAACCTCAGCTACCTTTGCTACGTAGCTGGTAAGTCAATATCAACCAAGAAATATTTCAGAAAGATTCCATTTACCTCTATTCTTTATCATTGCTGCAATACCATTGTCAATATAATTGAAGGAGTCAAACAGTAGCTACGAAATAATCAAAGCAAATTGGTAAAGTACATCATCTTCTGTGATTATATGGGAAATCAGCATCAGAAACTGAATAATTGCTAAACATGGTCACAATATTTAGTCAAGACATAGCAATAGAATTCAGAATTGGGGGAAAAAAGAGTCCAATGTAATCAATTAAACAAAGAAAAATTGTCAAAGCCGATGGAAGAAGCCCTGGAGAGGAAAACAACAAAATTCTGAATATTGGGATATTTTACAATCTAAAGAAGTGAGAAGACTACTGCTGAATACATAAAAAGAGTTTGCAGAATCTTAAACCAAAGATTAATACTGCAAATATAGCTAAACCCATAAACTCCTATGCCATACCAGTGATTTGGCTTAGTGCAGGAATAAAGACAAATTGGACTCATTGCACTGAAAACCCAAATTATTACTAAACATCTGTAGATGTTTATGACTTGTGCAGAACTCTGACTACCAGATCCTTCCCAAGGACCTAGAATAGTCAGTTGTTGCTGCTGCTACTACTGCTATAAATAATTTAGTAGAGACAACTGGCAGAGCAGAAAAGTCCTACTGCTAAACGCACTGCACTGAGTCACAATGTATGTTGAAAAATCCAACTGATGAAAAATCCAGCAGCTCATGCTTAAGATAGAAATATAAGAAGGATTTTGCTGTGTCAACCAATCTAGACTAGCAGCCTTATTTCATGGTTCATA
Organism: Aspidoscelis tigris stejnegeri; assembly: GCA_023333525.1. Taxonomy (NCBI): domain Eukaryota; kingdom Metazoa; phylum Chordata; class Lepidosauria; order Squamata; family Teiidae; genus Aspidoscelis; species Aspidoscelis tigris. The sequence continues at coordinate 146,733,364 of JALMGA010000001.1, read as the reverse complement.
ACATAAGAACTTAAGAGAAGCCCTACTGGATCAGGTCCATCTAGTCCAGTGTCCCATCACACACAGTGGCCCACCAAATGCTCATAGGCATCTCAAGCAGAGACAAGGACACACCTTTGCCTGCTCTCAAATCCCAGCAAATGGCCTTAGAAGCATCTTGCTTCCCCCCCCCCAGCCTGAAAGACGTACCTAGGCATGAAAGATGTACCTAGGCAGCCATTTTAGTAGCCATTGATACATCTGTTGACCATAAATTTGTCTAACCCTTCCTTAAAGCCATCTAGGCTGATAGCTGTCACCATCTCTTCCGGCAGCAAATTCCATAAACCGATGACCCTCTGGGTGAAGAAATACTTCCCCTTGTCTGATTCGACTCTCCTACCCAGCAAGGTATCTTGGGGAAGCCAACAATAGGACAAAAGTGCATTAAATCTCTACTCTGGCTAATCTTCAGAGGCAAGCCATCTCCAATAATCGAGGCATTCCATGGCCATTTTGAATGGCAAACATGAAAAATCCCTGTGAACAGATCTAATTCTTTTTCAGAGCCCCCCTCAGTCAAGGCCATCACTTCGCCTTACGATAGCAGATTCCCGTATAAGCGAATCCTCTTCTAACTGTTCCAAGAAATCAGGTTTCTTGGAAAAGCTCTGGTTCTAGTATTTTATGAGATGCTTCCCAGAACTAAAAAAAAAGTTGAAGTGCTGCTGGCAAGCTACATTTATCAGCTGGTCCACACTGAACTTGGCAGATCACAATTTCTACAGATTTTCTCTAAAGAACTGGATTCTCTGTCTACATAGTATATCCAGATGAGATTGTCAGTGACCTTTCACAAATCAAAGATCAAAAATAACATTTTCTAGAAAATACTAAGAATAGAGGAAGTCATAACTGTACCCTCTAACCTCCTTCATGACTAATAAATTTCTTCTACAAATACAGTGGTACCTTGACATACGAGTTTAATTCGTTCCGTAACCTTGCTCTTATGTCAAATCGCTCGTATCTCAAAGCAATTTTCCCATTAATCCATTCCAGCTCCCAAAACACCACTTCAGTTGTTTTTGTTATGTACTGTACTGTATTTACATACTCGTATGTCAAATCTTGCTCTCATCTCAAAGCAAAATATCACTCGCTCCGCGGCTTGTATCTCAAAACACTTGTATGTCAGGGCACTTGTATGTCGAGGTACCACTGTATGTAATTTTACTTCATGTGTAATCCTTAGAAGTCCTTTGACTGTGTAAAAGAAAAGAAAAGGTCATCAGCAGAATTATATTCTAAAGTATAAAATATTCCAATGTGGTATTTCCTTCCTTAGGCTTGTCAAATAATCCATTCTACAGAGCACCTGAAGGTTTTACAATTATTACTATTTATTGAAAGCATTTCTACAACAACACAAATAACATCTATATTTTTATACAGAAATATCTTATCTTTCAAATAGTTTATATTTTAAAAAATATTAAAGCTGTTCTGCATGAGAAAAATCCACCAAATATTTATTCTCATGGGAAAGGCCTCAGAGAAGAAATATAACTCTGTAAGCCAGTGTGGTTAGGGAGCCGGACTCTTATCTGGGAATACTGGGTTTGATTCTGCCCTCTCCCATGAAACCAGCTGGGTGACTTTGGGCTAGTCACAGCTCTCTTCTGTTGTGGGGAGAAGAATAGAAAAGCTTTGTCAGCCACTTTGAGTCCCCTTAAATTGGTGAGAAAAGTGGGGTAGAAAAACCAACTCTTCTTCTTCTTCTTCTTCATTAGCAAGCCATGGTGGTCCATGGATAATAGGGGCTGGGAACTCCCTTGGATTAAAAAATCCAGCATCCTCTGATGCCAGGACACTTCTGAAAACAAACCTGAAATCTGCACTGCAGATCAAAATGCCATTTACCCACTGAGTAAGCCATTCACTCTGCACTGATTCCAGCCACAGCTGATCATCAATATCACCCACAGCCTCCAGACTTCACCATAAAATCTCACTATTTAGAAAAAATCTCCTCCACAATAATCGCTCATTGTCCAGATAGCTTGCCAACAGCACAAGGAAAGCACAGGCACTTACCTTTTCTGGCACCTGCTTCTGAAATGACGTGCCATGCACATCCAGGTACTTTGATGGCATGAAATATCCAGAAGTGCACGATCACTGCACAGCTGCTATTTTCAGGCCCCACACATGTGCAGTGGCCATTTTCACCATGGTGCTCCCAGGAGCAGCATCCAAACAAATAAGTCAGTATCACTATAATGTAGAGGGTTTTTCTGTGTGTGTGCTATTTAGATACTATAGGATATAGCCCCAAGACCCAGGAGCTATGTTACAATCGCCATAGACATGTCTGGCAATCCAAACTTAGCTCTGGGGTACTCCTTAATTTTACATCCTGTCTGGATGCAGCCCAAGTCTCAATGATCAATATTGCCTGGACTTACTTCTACTTAACAACGTCAACTGAAAATCATGGCTGAACAGCAAGATATTAGATTCTTTCTTGTGAGTGAAGAAGGTGCGTAACCGAAATCCAATCCAATCCAATGCACCCACTCCAGCTGTGCCATGCCTTCCTCCAGGGAAAGAGGAAGATGGAAGAGACACTCACTCCCGACTTGGCATTTCACCTGTCCTGCGCTCACTTCCTAGAGGCTGGTAGGAAGAAAAACAAACACTTAATCCACCTCTGCGTTCACCTGGGCCATGCCTTCCTCCTGGGAGTTAAAACAGGAGAGGGGCCATTGCTTATGATATATATTTTGACGTCTTATTTACCGAGACTGATTTTTTACTTGTTGCTGTGTTGATTTGTTGTATTCTTTGATGCAATGGTTATTTATTGAGATTGATTTTTTACTTGTTATATTGATTTGTTGTATTCCTTGTATTTTTTCTGTTTGTTGTAAACCGCCTTGGGCAAAATTTTCTTTTGGAAAGGCAATATACAAATAAAAATGGAAATACATGTTCTGGATAGCAAGTGGTTGATTTGCTCCTAAAAAGTAAATAAAAAACTTAGGATACCTCATGAGACCTTCTTCAGAAACACAGGTTGTGCCTTAATCCTGACATCTACTCAGGAAGCCCATGGTGCAGGCATATTTTCATCTGTATGGCTCAGCATCATGAACTTTGAAGTATAAAAGCTCCGAAACTCACACAGTTGCAATTCCTATGAAACTAAGCAGCTAGGCCCAAACAGAAAAATTTTCAGCTTCATGCCTCAAGGAGGGATTTTCTTTTACTCTCCAACAGGCTATTGCAATAGATGAAACAATCACAGACAAGGTGAGAATTCTGTACTGCAATCTTTATGTAGTCAGCGTTCGAAATAAAGCAAAAAGTCTCTGAGGAGAGAGTGCGATTCTATTCTCATTCACTCCTACTTTCTAAGGCAACTGAGTCTGTGCAAAACTCAACCTCAGGAATTTTTACTACATCTCTGGGTGCCGAAAATAAAAAATCAGAACATGAATGAAACTATACCACTGCTCAGTGACACAAACGTAGCTATCACAGGACAACTGAAATTCAATCAAAAATAGTGATAAAAAATCACATACCATTCAGAAGCAATCTTACACAAAGGCACAAAGACTAGTGTACACACATTTGTGTGCCCTATCTAGTTTTGGCGTATACCCGCAACCCGCATATTCCACTGCAACCGCAGAACACTAAGGCCGCATCCCCACGACGTCGTTATCTTGAATTCAAAACGTTTTGAGTTCGGGCAGTTTAGACGGCACTTCGGCTTAATATGGTATTTCCGTGTTAAATGACGTTATCCCGATTTGAAATAAATCCTGATCTCAACAGGTCTCACTCTGGAACATGCCCTTGATACGTGTTTAATTTTTTACTGTGTGGACAGTATCGTTCCGGGATGAGATTACGTGTTAAGGCTGTCCCGCCCCCAATCGCACTGTAACCAATGGGCTCTCCGTATTGTAGGCACGTCATGTTTAGGATTCCCTTCAAAGAGTGATTTCATTGAAAGAATCCAGCCACTACCTCCAAAGATACACTGTAGCAATGTCAATAAATAACAGTTTCACTTTTGCGCACTTCTGAACTTTTGAACATTCAAAAGGAAAGTCCCCAGGCAGGGAACTTTCCCTGCCCACTCTCCCCGCTCTCTGAGTTCCCTCCTGGTCACGGGGGGAAGAGCGAGCGAGGAGCCCCCTTCGCCCTCCCGGCGGTGGGCACGCTGAGCCTGCCCGCCCTCTTGTCCACCCCTTGGCTCTCCTCCTCTTCCAGCCAGCGGCGGCCGCAGCTCTGCGGGGCAAAGTGGCGGCAAAGCGGGGAAAAGTGGCGGCGGAGCCCCAGGGCGAAGCCGCCAGCGCCGCAGCGCCTGGATGGATGGATGGATGGATGGATGGATGGATGGATGGATGGATGGATGGATGGATGGATGCCACCGCTGCCGCCTCCGCCGCTGGCTGCTCTTCCCTCGGCGCGAGGCTGGAAGAGGAGGAGAGCCGAGGGGCGGGCGAGAGGGCAGGCGGGCTCAGCGTGCCCACTGCGGGGAGGGCGAAGGGGGCTCCTGGATGGATGGATGGATGGATGGATGGATGGATAGATGGATGGATGGATGGATGGATGGATGGAGTGGTGGGCGCTGCGAGCGCGCTCCGAACGGCGGCGGCGGCGGGCAACAAGGAGCGCCTGGATGGATGGATGGTTGCTGCTGCTGCTGCTGCTGCTAGGAAGGGGGAGGGGAGAGAATGGGCCGGATCGGACAGGGAATCCCCGGCGGAGCATGGATGACACAAAGGGAAGGGAGGGTGGGATCCTGGGACGGAACACCAATCACAAGAGAGGGGGTGGGCAATGGTGGGAGGACAGGGCTGCCGTCTGGACTCCCAGGATTGATTCCGCGTTAAGGCTGCAGTCAGAATGCTCTCGGAACCGGATCAACTTGCAAGTCGTGTGGACAGCTTTGTTCTGTTTCTTTTATTGCAAATTCTTTAAACCGAAATAACGCATGCCGTGAAGACGCGGCCTAAAAGTCGTGCAAGATGGCCTCTTTCTGGAGTAATATGAGCATACTTGATCTCTCTCTCTCTCCTTCCTCCTTCCCTCCCTTCTCCCCCCCACAAGAGGTTCCTGTCCTCCCTGCATCCAGAGATTAGACACATCAAGTCCAACTTTGAAGCGTTGCTACCAGTTGTTTAAAGGCCAGTGCCAGCAACCCACAGTATCCACACTGTGGGCTGGTAGAATGCCACATCTACATGGGTACAGCAGTGAATTGGGCTACAGCATAAAAATGGCACAGGTAATCCTTGTTGCACCCATCTCTCAGAGTCCCCCATCCTTCCTTCACAATATAAACTACCATGTACTACTGTAAAAAAGATATTGTGGAACTAGAGAAGGTGCAGAAAAGGGCAACCAGAATGATTTAAGGGCCTGGAACACCACCCTTACAAAACCAGGCTGCAACGTCTAGGCCTCTTCAATCTGGAGAGATGGCGTTTAAGAGGGGACCTGATTGAAGTATATAAAATTTTGCACGGTATAGAAAAGGTCGATAGAGAAAATTTCTTTTCTCTATCACACAATACTAGAACCAGGGGGCATCTATGAAGCTGGTGGGTAGGAGAGTCGGATCAAACAAGGGGAAGTATTTCTTCACCCAGAGGGTCATCGGCTTATGGAATGTGCTGCCGGAAGAGGTGGTGACAGCTACCAGTCTAGATCGCTTTAAGGTAGGGTTAGACAAATTTATGGATGACAGATGTATCAATGGCTACTAGAATGAATGTCAAGGTGCATCTTTCAGGCTGGGGAGGAAAGCAGGACTGTTTTGTCCCCAGAGCAATGCTATGGACTTTGAGTGTAGTAAGGCCTTGGGCTCTAGGTAACACAGCCTGAAAAAAAGACTTGTCCACAAACTTCTTAGATTTTCAAAAGCTTTACTGGTTACAAACACAACAATAACTGATCTCTTCTCTCTCAATAGTCTTTCTTAAATACCTTGCTCTCTCTCCTTTGTTGGTTAACCTTCTGTTTTAGACTGTTTTCTCTGTTTTCTGTTTCTTCTGTGGGCTTGATCCTTGTGGACTTTATCTTTGTCAAAGGAAAATACTCTCTCCAGGTCTGACCTGGCTGAAAACTTACTACACACAAAACTGAAACCAACTGGAGAGGCAGTATAGGACCCTAGAATTTCCCCCAATCCTTTTCTCTCTTAAAGCTATAGATCTCTATTTCCCCTCTTGAACTAATACATAGAAAAGCCTATAATATCTTTAACTAAATATATGTCTCAAGAGCATCAAAGATGCTCTGGAGGCATGACAAGGACACTTCTAAGGCCATTTGCTGAGATTGGAGAGCAGGAGAAGGTTTATCCTTGTCTCTGTTTGAGATGCCCATGAGCATTTGATGGGCCACTGTGTGTGACGGGATGCTGGACTAGATGGGCTGTGGCCTGATCCAGCAAGGCTTCTCTTATATTCTTACATTTTTATAATGATGATATAAACAGCGGTTCTCAACCTGTGGGTCACGACTCTTTTGGGGGTTGAACTACCCTTTCAGAGGGGTCACAACAAGTCTCCCGCCACTCCTCCCTCCCCCCTCCCAGCAGCCCCACCGCCATGGTTGGGGGTCTCCACAACATGAGGAACTGCATTAAGGGGTTACAGCATTAGGGAGGTTGAGAACCGCTGATATAATATCTCGTAGAAGACTCCCAATCAGCCGGAAATGGAATGACTGGAGTGATTACTGAAAGAGCAGAAGGGCCAAGCAACCCAGCAGGAGAAACTTTCCCCTTTGAAGTTGTTTTTTAGAAGCTGAACGTCCAAGGCAGAAATTGTACTATCTCCAATTCATGTTCTCCAAGTAATAACATAGAGAGATTGTGATTAAAATCAAACCAAGGAAATATCTGAACACTCTAGAACACAATCTTGCACTACAAAAAATACACATGGCAATCAAATTTAAAAATTAATTAAGTTCTTCTTGCCTAGCAAAGGAAAGACCCAGCAGCTCAGCTTCTCATCAACTCTGCGCACAGTGGCAATTCCCACACAGAGGACCATGCTAATTCTAACACTGCTAAGAACCTGACGGCCGAGGAAAGAACTTCGGCTCATTCACCTCCTGTGCCCAGCTGGTTATACAAGTCTATGGACATGCAAGTCACAGAGTAACATTTAATGTGGAATTCGATGGAAGGTAACTGCTGATTTAAAAAGTGATTGTGCAACTCTAGTTTTAAAGCGCCTCTAGAAGATTATTTTCAATTACAGAGATAAGATCATGTTTTTTCAAAAAGGGGGGGAAATGGAAAAGGTTCGGTTTACCCCACTTATTTGGAACATTTAATTTTTAACAAATTGATCTGTACCTCCCTCTCCCTTTCACATTAGCCTTCAATTCTATACCACATCTTTCCTGACAAAGGGTACTTAATACCACAGTTCTTACTACAGCAAATCACAAAATGGTCAGATATTTTTAGAAAAAAAACACATTTCTACACGCCACAACGTCTGCTACAAGAACAAAAAGAAATTCACACATGGCAATAATTATACCTCCATGTTTTCCCCAATAGATATTAATTCACCAACAACGTGAAGACGATGACATGCCAGATGAACGGCAATATGGCTGTTCATATTAAAGATGGCAGTTTGCCCTCAGATGGAGCAAGAAGGAACTGCCTCCAGAGAAGAGGACAGCTGTACTTCAAAGTACAAAAAGGTCGTGCCCTTTTTGTTATGTCTGAACACGGCCTTAGATTCTATTTAGAAGGCACATAACCTCTTACGAACCAAGATATACAGACCTGCTGGATTTGGCTATTGGAAATGCAGGAGAATTTACACGTTTTACAATTTTATTTATTTCTTATATATGCAGCGTTTATTTCCTTATAGGCAAAGGTTTAGTCACTTAACTGCATTTCAAATAACGTTTGTTGTTGAGTACCAATAAGTCCTGGCTGACTCCTGGTTGACCACATGAGTGCCTCCATGGGCACATCCATGTTTTCTTGGCAGAGTTCCAAGAGTGTTCTGCCATTGCATACTTCTGGGAAGCATTTATTTATTTATTTATTTATTTATTTATTTATTTATTTATTTATTTATTTATTTATTTATTTATTTATTTATTTATTTATTTATTTATTCACATTTCTATCCCACCCCATACCCGAAGGTCTCTGGGCGGGTAACAGCAGATTAACCAAAGGATCAAACCAAAACCTCTGCTTTCCAGAGGTAGCTCTACCACTGAGCTACAGCCACTATTTCTTCAAAGAATTAGTCATGTTATAGAGAATGAGATTATTTTTCAGTCCTTATGCTTGTTAGGTCTCAGCATGTAGGCCGCCCCTCAGCAATCTTATTTGAGCATAAGGACATAGGAGGACCCCTGCTGGATCAGGCCACAGCCCATCTAGTCCAGCATCCTGTCGCACAAAATGGCCAAGCAGAGACAAGGGCAAACCTTCTCCTGCTCTCGAATCCAAGCAAATGGCCTTAGAAGCATCTTGATTGTCCCCCCAGCCTGCACAATGTACTTAGGCATCCATTCTAGTAGCCACTGGTACATCTGTCATCCATAAATTTGCCTAACCCTTCCTTAAAGTCATCTAGGTTGGTAGCTGTTACCACCTCTTCCAGCAACAAATTCCACAGACCGATGACCCTCTGGGTAAAGAAATACTTCTCCTTGTCTGATCAGACTCTCCTACCCATCAGCTTCATAGATGCCCCCTGGTTCTAGTGTTGTGTGATAGAGATAAGAAATTTTCCCTATCCACCTTTTCTATATTGTGGATGATTTTATATGCTTCAATCAGGTGCCCTCTTAAACGCTGTCTTTCCAGGCTGAAGAGGCCTAGTTGGGGTGGCTGGCTACTGGATCCAAGACTGATGTGGGAATACCATATGCTACAAGCTGGTCTGCAAAACTGAAAAATGTATGTATGTATGTATGTATGTATGTATGTATGTATGTATGTATGTATGTATGTACCACCCTATTCCCAAAGATCTCAGGGCAGGTCACAATCAAATCATTTATATATATTAGTATAGAAAGGTAAGGCAATGAGAAAACAGTATTCTTGCTAACAAAACTTCATGGATTTGTCAGTTAAGCTCAGTTTGGTAGTAACTTTACCTTATGTGCTGTTAAATTTTATACAAAAGGTAGTAGCAAAAAGCACAGAAGTCTAATTATTAGCACCTCAGGCAAAAGTAATTATTAGAAAGGCTAATTATTAGTCTCTTTAATGAAAAAAGATATTGTTCTTGACACGCTTTTAAAAATTCAACACTTCAATCTGTTGGATAACTGTAACTGAAATCTATAGGAATTACCTGTCTCCTTGGCAACATGACATTGGTATCGGAGTGTCAAGGCCTCCTTCTGCCTGTATCATGCCAAATATAGCACCAGGATGGATAGTATGCTGAAAGTATAATAGTTCACACGTAGCACAGGGGAAAAGAAGTGTCTCAAAACCAACTTAGAGATGGTGGCGTATGGCCCTCATGTTTTCACCCCATCTCCAATCCACCTGTTCTGGCTCAGAATGGACATGAGAAGGGAAGGGCAGACCAGCATGTGAACAATCCCACCTTGAACTATCCCTAAGCTGACTCAGAAGAGCCCTGTTTTACTGCAGGTGGACATGGTCCATGGTTTCTAGCTGCCATCTTGGCAGCCAGAGACTACCACAGCACACGGCTGCTTTTGTCAGAGTTTGTAGGAGGCCTCAGCATACATCACAGAGTTGAACCCATCGGAAAAGGACTTAGGGTGTCTTTCCACTTAGCACCAGAGTACCCTTTAAGGACCCATTAAGGACCCTTAATGGGTCCTTTAGTGCTAAGTGGAAAAACACCCATGGAGATGAGACTGAGTGATTCTGCTTTCACATTTCTATCCCACCCCATTACAGAAGGTCTCTGGGCAGGTAACAACCGTTAAAACAACAAATTAAAAACAGAATATATATTTAAAGCCCTTTAAAAATTCAACAAATCTAAAACAATATGCATGTTTAAAACTTCCCCTCTTCCTGATTTTTTTTTTATTTTGTTTCAGTTAAACTAGTTGGTTTAGGAAAGCTGGATATTTTTGAATGAAAATTCTGAATGTCAGAATGTAAATGTACGAATGGTATTGTGCATTTTCATGATTTCTAAAAAAAAATCATTACTCTAAATGGCGTCCAGTTTTCCATAGTTGTTTCTGGAATGGTTAGAAATAGAAGTGGAGATTGTTTGCTACCTTCTAAGGCAGAGGTGTCAAACTCAATTTTGCAGAGGGCCATATATTAAATTAAGAATGTGTAGGCGGGCCGGATTCAAATAAAAAATAATGTACTGAATTATTATAACATTTTATTTATTTAATTATATAGTATAGTATATTATATACTCAAAGCAGCTGACAAAGCTTGTGTTCTCTTCTGAGCTCTCACTGGTCCAACTACCACCCTGTGGGGAGAACAGAAGCTTTGTCAGCTGCCTTGAGACACCTTTAATGGGTGAGAAAAGCAGGTATTAAAGCCAACACTTCTCTCTCTCTCTCTCTCTCTCTCCACCTCTCCTGCCTGCCTGCCTGCCTCCTTCCTTCAGGAAGGAAGCAGGCAGGGAGCGAGGGAGGGGAGGCAGGCAGACTTCATTTCTTCTCCGATCGCGTGGAGATCGGAGAACTTAACTCGCAGCTGCTGCCTCCGCCCCTTGCAAGCAACGCCAGGCCGAGGGGGGCAGCAGCAGCAGCTTCAGCTCTCCGATCTGCATGGAAGGGATCTACCCCCGTGCTCGGAGAAGAACTGAAGCTGCTGGAGAGAGAGCGAATTTCTACAGGCACCGGCGCTCGGCTCTGTTGCTGCTGCCAAGAGAACCAACATTAAGAGCCTGTCCCCAAGGAATAAAAAGTCTGCCAAGACTCTCCTTTTGCCTCTGAGCGTCCCCAAGCCAGGGTTTTTAATGAGGTTCCAGCACTACAAAACGTGGAAATCGCGCGACAAAATACATGCACTTTAAACAACTCTTCCAGCGCTCTTTCTGTAAGTCGCGGGTTTTCCTTGCTACATTTACCTTGAGGACGCTCCGTGGCAAAAGGGGCGGGGATTGCCGCCTGCACACACACAGCAGAAACACAAGCAGCTTCACTTTCTAAAGCTCAGAACTAAAGAGCCAGAATCACGCAGAATTGCAACATTGTTGCAATCGCTGTGAGGTGTGAAATGGGTGGATTATTGCTAGTGGTGGATTTTAAAGCGATAACAGGGAAAGTGATGAGTGAATGAGCGATCGTGCGCTGGGCAGGGTGGATTTTTGAAAGCAAAAACAGGGAAAGTGGTGAGAGTGAATGTTTGCCAGCACGAGAAGCCATTTCGGGGGGGGGGGGAGATCTGGGAGACGAACAGAGAACAGATCGCTGTTTTTCCTTTGCACTTGTCAGGGATTGTCTTCCTGGTTGTGGCCGCGCCGAGCGCAGTCCCTCCCCATTCCCGCTGGCATCCTATGAACAAGAGCAGGGGCGGGGAGAAAAAGATGCGCGCAAAGAAAACAGGGATCCTATGGGGATGGAAGGTGCATTAAAAACATGCATTTTCCTGAGCCTCATGCGGACGCTTATTCCTGATTTGCATGGCACTTTTAAAGTCCACTTCAGTAGAGTGACAGTAGAGTGACAGTGGAGAAGTAAATAAGTCTTTTGGGGACGCAGCCTAACTCTCTCAGCAGCAGCAGCAGCAGCAGCAGAGCAGAGACGGCGCCTGTAGAAATTTGCTCTTTTTCGGGTTGCTGCCTGCGCGCGGCGCTGCCTCCTCCTCCTTGGAGCCGAGGCTAAGCCCGAGCATATCGGGCCTCGCCTTCGCTTCACTGAGGAGGCGGTGCCGCGCGCAGGCAGCGGCCAAGAAAGAGCGAATTTCTACAGGCGCCGTCTCTGCTCTGCTGCTGAGAGAATTAATGTTGGTTCTCTCGGCAGCAGCAGCAGAGCCGAGCGCCGGCACCTGTAGAAATTCGCTCTCTCTCCGGCGGCAGCATGCGCGCAGTGCCTCCTCCTCCTGTGCGATCGCGGGCCGTATCAAATCGGCCCACGGGCCGCATCCGGCCCGCGGGCCGTATGATTGACATGACTGTTCTAAGGGTTCCAGGAAGTTAGCAGCCACAAGTGAATCTTTCAATGAAAACCAGAAGTGAAGTACACACAGGGGTTCAGGCCATTGCTATTGCTGTCACACTTAAAGGGAAGAATCAGAACAGAAAATGTCAGGATTGTCTGTCTGACGCCTGTTTTAGATCCTTCCAAACAGCAGTCCTGACACAAAAGCAGGAAGACCAAGAAGATTCCAGCCCCCAGGAAGCAAAAGTTTCAGTCCTTTGTTATCAAATGCCCAAAAATATTCAGGATCTCATGGACAGTGATAGGGGGACACAGAAAAGCATGTACAAAGGTTTTGGGGTTCTGTATACAGAGTTGTTTATACTTTGCAAGTGTTGGGGTTCAAGGAAGAAATGCTAGCCACATGAGAAGGACTCGGTATTTGCAAATGACGTGTCTGGATCTTCTTTGCTTTCTCCACTTGGATTCCGTGAGCAATTTACTTTCATACTGAAGGTGCCCAGCAGAAGCAGTACAGAATCCCACCAGGCCCCTGATTTTCTCAGTCCATAGCGGCCCTGTTAAATGTGATCATAAATACAACACCGCTGTTCTTTCACAGGTTCTAGCTTACAAGGCCATTTTGTACTTGAATTGAAATGCGTTTCACGAAACAAACTTTAAGCAAGCTATTTTTAAGCACAGGAACAGTAAGACATGAAATTAGTTTCATGGGAAATGAAAGCCTTGGAGATGATTTACTTCACGTTAATTACAACCACTACTAATTCAGTTCATATTAAAAGAAAAACCGTTTATTTAATACCCTACTGAGTGGGGAGAGGGTGTCATACAAGACTAAGCAAAAGAACCCTTAGCCCTACTACAAAACAGGATAACAATCGCCACAACTTTAATAAACTACTGAATAATCAATTTGAACCCATGTCTTCAATCAAACATGTCAGTATTAACTATAAACACAAAGTCCATAAGTATACTGTACTGGGTCCAAAGCAGCAATTAGGACTGAGGCTAAAAATTCCACGGCCCACGGCCAAATGCACTGCAACTCTGCTGTAGTCTTCTTCGGTGGAATGCCAGGGCCAATTAAATTCTAAGCCATAAATAACACAAGTGAGGAACCAAACAGTATATACTAGAGACACAGGCTGAGGTCAGACGGCCGTATTAAAGGAGCAGGCATGCGCACCTTTACCCATGGGTCATACAATGGCATGCCTCTGCCATCTGTGCTCCATCTTAGCCATGCTATGAGGATGGAGGGGTTGAGGGCAGGTAGTTGCACTCCCAGACCACCTCAGTATCCGATGCCCTGAACAGCACAGCCATATTTACAGCCATAACTCATACCACATGACTGGATAAGATTTCAAACACATGCATTTCTAGCTCTCAGGCACGTTGGAAGAATCCTATAAAAATTCCCAAATCCTCTTGAAGCCAGACGCTCAAACACTGGTTCCAAATCAGTCCAGAATTAAACAATACTGCCAGCAGAACACCTCACTCTCACTTGCCTGGGCACTCCTTGCTTGAATTAAGCTTTGATGTGTGTTTTTACCAATGCAGTGAGCATCATTTTCCTCTCCATCTGCCAGATTGGGTGGGGTTTTCAACACAGCCTGCTCATTATTAAGGCAAGCTGAATGTCGGTACCCACACTTCCACACATTCCTAATGATCAACCAGAATACCTCAGTCTTCTGGAGGCCTCCTAGTTCCATCAGATCAAACTTTGACACAAGGTGGTTCCTCTCACCTTAGTAACCTGTTGTATCTGTTTTCCTCATCCTGGACTTCAGCTCAGTCTATGGTGTCTTCAGGTCTTCTGAAGAACTATGCCAATCCTGGTGAGCCAGTGTGGTCTAGTGGTTAGGGAGCCAGACTCATATCTGGGAATACCGGGTTCGATTCCACCCTCCCCCATGAAGCCAGCTGGGTGACCTTGGGCTAGTCACAGGTCTCTTCTGAGCTCTCACAGTCCCACCTACCTCACTGGGTGTCTGTTGTGGGGAGAAGAATAGAAAGCTTTGTCAGCTGCTTTGCGCCCCCTTAAATGGGGGAGAAAAGTGGGGTAGAAAAGCCAACTCTTCTTCTTCTTCATTGGCTCTTTCCCTTCCGCTCCACATTTTAGCTCTTTGCTTCTGAGCTGTTTTCTCAGCCTGAAAGCCTGCCTGGTCCATGGACTTTTGATGGCTTCACTTTGCCCCTCTACTCTATGTCTATGGCCCACCCTCCACCTTACTCCAGCCCAGTGTATCCCAGATTTCAGTCCTTTCCACGCAGCCTTCATATTTTTGTCGCATCCAACTATCCTATTGTTAACGTTGAAATTGGTTCACTTTCTAAAACAAATTTATTTTTAAAGAAACATCATCTGCATAACACTTAAAATCACTGTCTGCCATCACACTTTGGGAAGCGCTGCTTGGGTGCGTGGCAAGCTACCTGGCAAGCCTTCTCTTGTGCCTTTTGAGCTGCCCAGCTGCCTCGCTAGCTAGCCCACCATCTGTGGCTTAACACCTGCGGCTGCCCTCGCATCTGCCACCTTCAAGCCCCACAGTGCTTCTCCTTCTGCTCCGTGTTCCTGTGCACCTCTGCTGCCATAGTAGCTTCTTCTGATTCCAGTTCTCCTCTGCCTTCCCTGCTCCACAGTTCCATCCCAGAAGTCAGCCTATTCGTCTGCCCCAGCTTGTTGACCTCTGAGAGCATCTATGACTTCCTACTTCCATCGTCATTTTATTCACGCAGAAAGGGGGAAGCAAAGCAGGAAGGGTGCTTCCGCATTGGACACTTAATACACATCAAGTACCCATTAAGGACAGATATCTAAACCCCATCCGCACACAACACACATTAGAGACACTTGCATCCGCATTGGCTCTCGCACAATGTGTCTCTAATGTGTGTTAAGTGGCCCTTAAACTGGATTACCGGAAGACTACCTTGAAGGTAGTCTTAAAGGGTACTTAATGTATACTTCTGCAGTTAAGAGACATCCATTTCGGATGTGTCCACACCGTGAAAGTATTCCTAAGTGGGCCCTCCCCCCACCCCGCCATGATTAGCTGCTCTGGAGCAAAGCTTGGCGAGCCAGGGGTCTCCTATCTCAGGGCTCCCCCTCACCCCAGAAGCCGTGGATTGCAGCTTCCAGAGCCTACCTCCCATCCCACCCTGGGGAGAGCGTGAGCAATCCGCTCCTTACCTTAACGCAGCCAGGCCAATTCTGGCTGCGGGGGTCCCAGTTCGCTTTGCACGTGCGTCCAGCATGCCTCCCAACTGGCCAGGCCCATGCCTGGCTTCAGAGGCTCTCTGCGCAGGCAGATAGGAGTTCGGCTCTGGAGGAGCGAATTATGGCAGGCCAGGGGAGGGCCTCCATAGATCCGGATTGAGGTGGGTGCTGTGCTTCCACCTCAAATCCAGATCTAAATCCCTCCTTCCATCACGTGTGCAGACGGAAGGGGTGGTAGTAGATACAGATCTACTGGATACGGATCTACTTACTGCAGATTTCCGAAATATGGATCTAATAGATCTGTATCTCGGAGGTCCAGTGCGGAAGCACCCAAAGGGCGTGTCTTCATGGCATGTGTTATTTCAGTTTAAAGAATTCGAAATAAAAGAAACGGAACAAAGCTGTCCAGACGACTTGCAAGTTGATCCGGTTCCGATGGCAGCCTTAACGCGGGATCAATACTCAGAGTCCACATGGCAGCACTGTCCTCCTGCCCATTGCCCACACTCTCTCCTGTGATTGGTTTTCCCTGCCAGGATCCCACCCTCCCTTCTCTTTGCGTCATGCTCCGCCAGGAATTCCCTGCCCAGTCCACCCTCCCCCTTCCCAGCAGCAGCAGCAGCAGCAGCAGCATCCATCCATCCATCCACCCATCCATCCACCCATCCATCCATCCATCCATCCATCCATTCATCCAGGCGCTGCGGCGCTGCGGCGCTAGCGGCTTCTCCCTGGGGCTCCGCTGCCGCTTTCCCCCCGCTTTGCCGCCACTTTGCCCCGCAGAGGAGGAGAGCCAAGGTGTGGACAAGAGGGCAAAGGGGGCTCCTCGCTTGCTCTTCCCCCCCCCCCGTGGCCGGGAGGGAACTCCGCCCCCCCACCTCACAGGGACCGAAGCTGGATTAAAACCTTGGCTTGTGGTCACACCTAAGGTTTAATCTAGCTTCACTCCACCTTCAGAGTGAGAGAACACATCAGCAAAGTGACCAGTAGTTTTCTTTCCACATTATCTAGTCTAAAGGTGGATTTTCTGAGTTATTAACCCTGAAAGAAAACCAGCTTGTCAGTTTGCTGGTGTATTCTCTCACTCTGAAAGTGAACTGAAACTGGATTAAACCTTAGGTGTGACCACAGGCAAAGTAGCCTAGAGGGGGCTCAAAGCGGTTGACATTCTGTTTTCACCCTTCAAGGGACTAAGTGGCTGACAAGCCTTCTCACCCTTAAGGGGGCTGAAAGTGACTGTTCCAAACCTTCAAAGGTCTGAAATTGTGCAAAATTGCAACATTGTTTTAAAGGTGTGAAGTGCTTAGATTGATACAGTGTTTCAGCTTTAAGGACTGGAGGTTTATAGTGGGTGTTTGAGGGTGGATTTTTTCAATGAAGGAAACCCTAAACATGACGTGCTTCTAATACGTTCAGCCATTGGTTACAGTGCGATTGGGGGGGCGGGACAGCCTTAACACTGAATCTCATCCCGGAACGATACTGTCCACACAGTTAAAAAGGAAACACGTATCGACGCCCGATCCGGAGTGAGACCTGTTGAGATCAGGATTTATTTCTAATCGGGATAACGTCCTTTAACACGGAAATACCGTGTTGATCCAAAGTGCCGTCTGAACTGCGCAAACTCAAAACGTTTTGAATTCGAGATAACTATGCCATGAAGACGCACCCAAAGAGTCTTGTGACACTGAGGAGCTCAGAGGTTGACTCCAGACTTCCTCTCTCCTTCATGCAGGTTATCCAAGTTATGTCAAAAATATATATTATTGTAAAAAAATTATACATTTAACATTTAAAGCACTTTATGCTTACACAGCCTTATGCTTACATTATTTCAACATCTTAGACAATTAACCTTTCATAGATGTCTATCCAACCAAACTTCTTACCACTTCAGATGATGTTTGTAAGATAAATTATAAAGTGTTCACAGGCATAATCACTTCCAATTGCTGAACTGTAACCAGTAAAATACACAAAAGGACAGCAAAAGAGATGGTGGTGTAGAAAGAGATCCATCCATGCTTTATATAGGTTGTAGAACAGTATGGCATTCAGCCTTCTCATGCAGTCCATTAAGACCTCAACTCCTTAAGATTACCACTCCCTGAATAAATGGTTCTGCTGTTTTCTTCTCAACAAATAAACCTTCTTGATACCCCAAAATATGGTATGTAAACCAAGATGACTTCTCTCTTGGAGGTGAGAAACCAAAGGGACATATAGCCTTCCTTTCTCAATGAAACCTTTGCATTTCCCAGTACGTATTCAAATCATTTTTGATCTTATACTTACAAATAACAGGACACTTGTCAGGCTGGCAAAGAATAACCACGAGACTCTTTCTTTAAAAAGATGAACAATGCTTTATTTCAGCTCAGCGTAAAGGCATGTCTTGTTGGAAGCAACTTTGAACAGAAAGCCCAGCATATTTATATACTTCATAGCTGGGCGGGGTTTGGCCTTCAACCAATCAACAATAACTATTTTTCAAAACTCAGTTTAAACTTGGAGCCAAAATGTATCACTCGAGCCCAGCAGGGAGGGGGGAGTCAACTGTCACTTCCAAAACAACAGGCAGCCATAGTATACATATATACAGAATCACAAAGGTGGTAGAGATCCTATAATCAAATAACATGGCAGGCAACTAGCCCTGCCTGACAACACTGGATGATACATTTGTTCCTACTACATCATGCTTTTGTGAACAGTTTTGCTGTTGCACAGCCAGCAAAGTGTGATGTCCCTCACTTAAGGATAACACACGTTACTGGAGCCTTTGCCAGCAATGAATTGCACACAATCAAAGGAACCAGCGATCATGAGTAAACTAATGTTGTTTGACACGACCCAGTGGTTTTCCGAAACAGGGCCACCACATTATACAAGGGAACCCTGTATATATTGCCAGTTAAGTTGAACGGGTTATGAAACTAATATAAACTGGTTTAACTCTGAGTGCTTTCTAGCTAAGGAAAAACTGAGGACAGAATATCATGCCAACCAATTCTCAAAGTACCCTGATTTGCTCATAAATTATTATAATATGAAAGAGAATACAAACACTGAAGAAAAAGAAATACCAAAAAAAAAAAAAACCCACCATGAGATATGAGGCATTTCCGCACTGCATCGCATTCGAAACGGAACGCGTTCAGGCGGAAAGCTTAAGGCAGCTCCGGGCGCTTTCCCCTTTCACACACAGACGCGCCAGAACGCGTGTAAACGCGTTCCGGAGCGTCTGGGTGCGAATGCTCAAAGCGCCCGAAGCTGCCTTAGCCGGCAAACGCCGGCCAGGGGCGCGCAGACAGCCGCGGAGGCAGATCGACAATCAGCTGTTTGACAAACAGCTGATTGTCAAAGCCGCGCGGCGTCGGAGGCGCGCCCGCAGCCGTTCGGGAGACAGAAGCAGGCGCGAATGCTTCTCCTCCCGAACGGCTGCGGGCGGCTCGTCCGCGTTGGAACGCATGTAGAGCACTTTAAAGTGCTCTACATTTCGAACGCGGAAAAGACAGCTGCGGACACGTCGGAACGCAAGCCGCGCGCGGGCAATGCGGATGACGTGTCCACAGCTGTCTTTTCCGCGTTCCGTTCAGCCCCGTGCGAAAACGTCTATGGTCACTACTTGTAGCTGATTCTTTAAATAAAGACTCCAAGGCCTTCTGGGTTCTGATAAATAGTGCCTTTAAAACACCAAGTCAACCACCTGGCTACAGCATCCCTGCAAATAAATGGGTGTTATTTTCAGATGGTTTTCACTGATGATACACTGGATTTCCATCTTGAAACCAAGTAACAGATGAAGACATCTATAGACAGCAGTGTAAACCATGTAAAGCTCCAGGCTGGGATTCAATCCCGTTAGAACTTAAATACAACCTAACTGGTGGGTCCCTCTTTTAGCAGCCCTCTTTACAGGGATAAAACATACAGGAATAACCCCTGAGGGCTGGAATAAGTCCATCGTGGTCCCAACTGAAAAAAAAAAGGTAAAATAGATGATCCAGCTAATTATAGACCAATCAGCTTATTATGTATAATTGGAAACTATATGCAAGATTTTTGAATATAAACTATTGTTTAAAATGTTTTTAAAACCTGAGACATACAGCAGTTCTTTCAGACATGGATCTGAACACAGAGAAATTGGCCTTTGATTAATGTAAATATCCTTCCAAGAAGGGATAACAGAGAAAAAGTTGGTAGCAAAAGCTTTCACAGACTAAGCCTACTTCATCAGATGAATTCCACATCCGTGAAAGTGAATGCTAAGCAACTTCTTTCTCTGTGTTAGTCTCTGGCTACTTCTCTGAATTCCAATAAGGGATAGAAGAGAAGCAATCGCTTGCAAGACGGCATACCCTTCAATATGCACCAGTGGTGTATAATATTTGTTCAGGCTTTTAAATATCGCTAACGCAGATTAGAGGTATCACTGCTGCAGAGCTCACACTCTTTTTAGATCTTGTTCTGTATCTATTTGTGTAATGACTGTTGTAATCAGAAACTGAAAAAGAGAGGCGCTAGGAGCATAAGCAGTCTTATGCTACAGATACTGGACTGCTAATAGGCTGAGACACAGAATCAAGAAATGCTCTAATGTGTTTTATTATGATTGCATGGTTTTACTGGTGTTGTGTATAAAACTGACTGCAAGGCAAAGCACAACATTGCTATTTGAAGGCTGATTTTCCTCCAGAGTCAGTGAGAATGCTAATTCCTAATGCAAAATAAGGGCGCGGCTTCTGGGCAACGTTCGTTCTCACCCAGCAGCCATTAATCCTCAACATACAACTTCTTGGGCCCTGAAGACTCTGAAAGGTCAGCTCAGTGAAGGGCAGGATTCCTCAGCACCGGAGTCGTCTCTTTTTTCAAGCCACAATCATCTCCTGTTGGCGGGAAAATTGCGTAATCAATGGGGGACCAGTAATGTGGCCTCCTCTATTTGTACATCTGAAGGGACATCAGCAAGTAAACCCAATAGTGGCAGAGAAGAATGGGCTTGTGTGGGAAAATAAAGGGATCGATGAAGTGGGGATCTTGGTATTTTCTCCCCTACTGAAATAAAGCAGCCGCCACATCCAGGAGCAGCCGTGGACTTGGGGTAGTTCCACACCGGGTGCCAAAAAACGGATCTAAAAAGATCTGTTTTTCGGCAATCCATCCTCCTGAAGATCCGTCACCATTTGTGACAGATCAGAGGTAACCCCGTGTGTCCGCACACACGCAGGGAGGACGGATTCCAGAGGACAGATTGGAGTGGGTGCTGTGCAGACGCACCAGCACCCGTTCCAATCTGTCCTCCAGCTCAAGCACCGGCGACACCGCCCCCAGAGCCGTGGGACTGGAGCATGGAGCTGCCAGTCACCATGAGTTTCCAGTGACGATTGGCGCACGGGGGAAGGGCTTTGGAAGCAGGCAGTCCTGCTTCCGCCCTTCCCAAAATGGCAGCCACCAGGAATCCATCTCTCCCCCTGGCTGTGTGCGGAAGCGTCCTGCTTCTGCACACATCCAGGGGGAAGTGACGGATGTAAGACCTGATTTTTCAGGTCTTACATTCAATCCGGATTTCGGCAGCAAAACCGGTTTAAAAAACCGGTCTTGTGCACCGAAATGTGGACGCACCTTCCGTAAGGGTGCTAGACAGTGTCTCCAATGCGGATGGCATTTAAGGTAAGTGTCGGTAATGGGTGTTTCAGGTAGGTTAAATCGGTTTCCACAGTCAATGAGGAAACACCCTTTGTTACTACCAAATTTTCTCTTCCCTGGAGGCAGAGGGCAGGTAATGAAAGAGAACAATATAGGAAAGCTGAAAGAGGATCAAGATCAACTGAGAAATAAAAGAGCAGTGGAAAAATAGAAAGTCCTGTATTGCTTACTATCATCCGGCCTGTATCTCAGGATAGGGGTCTGTTGTCCACATGCTATTGAAGAATCTGGCAGGCTTCACTTGGGGCCTGCTGTAGCCTGCACTAGCATATGGACAGCAGGCCACTGTTCCAGGATATATCCCAGAATGAAGCCAAGTGCAAACAGGCCCATCATTTCCAGAAATCTGAAATTGGGGTAATTAGAGCAAGCGAGCAATGGGAAATGTAGTCCATCACAGAATAGAAACAGTTGCTAGGAAAGTTTTACCAATTACAGAGGTGGAATGATAGGGTGGCCGGTGGCCAATCAATGGGTAGTAACTGTTGTTAGTTGTAGTAACTGTTGTAGTAACTGGTGTGTCCTGATGTCTGAATGAAGGTGTCAGTGTGGCAGAATTAGGTAGCATACAAGCGCATAAGCAAACTTCTATGTGGAAGGCAGGCACTTTCATAGCACATCTAATGTCTGGACACTTTTGTCTAAAGAAACGAGTTGGAAAAGCCATCTTAATAAAGAAGTGTGTTCTTCTACTCATTTCAAGTTCAGGTCATTCAGGAATCTCTACACTTTAAACTTCCCAACCCCCAATCCGGCCAGAAATGCAAACAGTCTCCTGTGACTTCTGAACGATTATAAAAACCAAGGAGACCGTCTTAAAACACCCAGGAACTTTTGATCTTTGCAGTTGTATAAGATATCCAAAGGAGGAGAAATTTCTACTACAAACTGCTTCTCTGAGAACATTCAGGAACATCAGACCAAACAAGTCGTAAAGATACTCAACCAAATAGGAAACAATTATGAAGACAGAAATCAAATCATAAAGAACATCACAGATCTTCAGAAATGCCATAAATTTTCCAGGACAATGGGGGAGCTAAATGATTGAAATTAAACCTTGCAGACATCTCCCTTTGTTTTTATTCCCTTGTTTAATTTCATATGCTGTCATTTACTGTAATAAATGTTCCATAATTACTGCAAGCTTCGGCCACTGCACAAAGATGCCATTAGGAACAGAATCCTTTAAGAAGTTCTGGCAGCAAAGAAATGAAGACATATTTTGGAGCAGGTGACGCTGAATGGGTTTGGTGGGGTGGGAAGCAGGAACCCGAAACCAAGCAGCAACCAATCAGCCTTGGTTCAGCCCTGCCAATGAACTAATGAAATGACCATCCGTCTGAAACCCATTTAAATCAATCAGAAGCTGTGTATTTGAGTGCAGAGGTATAGACATGTCTAAAAAAATTAAAAAAAAAACATTTTGTGTGTGAGAAAGAGAAATTCAGATTTTTCATGCTGGTCCACAACATTTTTCATGCTGGTCCACACAACACTACAACCAGGGGGCATCTATGAAGCTGATGGGTAGGAGAGTCGGCTCCGACAAGGGGAAATATTTCTTTACCCAGAGGGTCATCAGTTTATGGAATTTGCTGCTGGAAGAGGTGGTGACAGCTACCAACCTAGATGGCTTTATGGAAGGGTTAGACAAATTCATGGATGACAGATGTATCAATGGCTACGAGAATGTATGTCTTATGGACTAGGTGCGCTGTGGCCTGATCCAGCAGGGCTCCTCTTAGGTCCTTATGTACTAGATGGGCTGAGGCCTGATCCAGCAGGGCTCCTCCTATGTTCTTATGTTCTTAACCTTTTCAGCTGATTCCTCTGCACTGTCAGATTGTGACAATGGCACAAATATAGTTTAAGAAACAGTTTTAGACTCTCTTCTACTTGGCCTACCCTTAATTTCAATCCTTCCACCTGCTCATTATTGTTTCATTTCTTACCTGTTCTAGTTAGCCGCCTTGGGTCCTTATGAGTCAATCAAATTCACACCCACAACTTCAGCTCAGTGCTTAAAGCACATAAAGGTAAGGTGTAAGGTCTGTGGCATGCCTCCGATGAGAGGACACGGTTGCACCTCCCATAAACAGATCCACAAGAGGCAGGCAGGTCAGAGGGGCAAGAGGAACGCATCCTAAATTAAGAGCCCTGCCATTAAGCAACAGTTATAAAACATTTTATGATGTACAGCGATAACAATCCTATCACCTGTCAATGGCTCATTTGTCAGTATCAGATGTGGTCTGCTAAACCAATTAGTTAAACAATCTCTATGAAATAACTTTTAAATAGCTTTCTGATAGCTTTCAAGGGAGGGTTAAGAAATCTCATTAAAATTTCAACTCCGGGCCAAACTGTGCATGCTATTTGCCGCCTGGGTTTTTTCACCCCTTGGTTTATTTTAAAACATTGACTGCAAACTCAGAAGGACAGAGAAAAACTGCTTTACAGTCTGAAGCAAATGGACAGGGAAAAACCCTTGTCTTCCTCACGAATAGGAAAGAAACTTCAGGGAAGGGAAGGGAAGACTCCTTTCTTTGATCACAGCCTCCCAAGTTGTTTTGCATTAAACATATTGAGCACAACCAGCTGGGACAGGAATGGGGATTATTCCATTCATCATCATGTGAAGCCAAGCACCTCAAACAGCATACACAGTGAGGAGAGCTTGCTGCAGATTAAATTGACATGAGGGTGTCCCGTTATTTGCATGAAGTTAGAAAAATCTAAAGGCCTACAACTACTATTAAAAGCCTCAGAATTCATACAGTATCTTATAAGATAACAGTGTTTGAGCTGGTACCTTGAAGTTGGGTGTCTGTGCGCTGTCTGAAGGATCTAAAAAGTGAGGGATTTCATGCCAGTTATAATTAAAATTGCCACAGGCAAGGCAAGTTAACAAGTGTTCCAACTTGACGTATTTTCTTTCTCTTCCACAAACTTCCATATTTTCAGTTCTCGAAAAAGTCACTAATTTATTACAGTTGTCAAAGAAAACTTTAATTTGTTGGTACTGGGCAAAAGCTTTAAGGTTTTCAGCCACAACGTCTGTCCCTGTTGCAGGGGGCCAGTCCCACAAAGGCTGCCGGAACCTCACTGCTCGTGTGATGGTATGAAGGCAAGGGAGAAATGCACGACATTGGACACAAGGGAAGGGCAATACAGGGCAGCTGTTAAAATACGTTTAATATTTGGGATATTCCTTTAAATGTGCTGAATCTTTTTAAAGTGTTTCTACGTATTTTACACACGGATTTGTAAATTGCTGTTTAAAAGGTTGTCACCCGTCCTGAGACCTTTGGGTGTAGGGTGGGGAAGGAAGGAAGGAAGGAAGGAAGGAAGGAAGGAAGGAAGGAAGGAAGGAAGGAAGGAAGGAAGGAATAGTTTGTACATTTGTTAAACTGGGGATACGTATCAGATATGTATCAATACAAATGCATCTGTATGGGATACGTCTCGGATACGTATTCAATACGTATGGCGTTGCTATAGGATCTGCATGCTCTGCACCAGAGCTTCCTAATTGCATACAGGAGGTCTAAGTGCGAATAGACCCCAGCTTTACTGGCTACACCTTTCCTGAGGCTTGGCAAATCTGCAGCTGAGGCCTTTTCGCACTACAGTCATATGGCTGTAGTGCACTTAGGCCAGGACACACGGGGATGGATTCCCCATTCACACCTAGACAGGTAAGGGATGTGTTCCTACCTGCCTAGGTGCAAATGGGGAATCCGTCCCCGCATGTCTTAGCCCGAAAAGGCTGGTGCAGGTTGGTAGGCTAGCTCGCAGGCTGGTCCCAGCCCACCCTCAGGTCCTGCAGGCTTTAACTGACCAATCGCAAAACTGACCACGCACAACGCTGCGTATCGAACTCAGCAAGCCCCACTCACGGGCTTCCCAGTTCCATCTTGGGCACCGACCAGGTAAGTCGAGAGAGAGAGGATGGGGGCGGCGTGGGCCCCTGGGGGGCAGGGGGTCTCTGTGGGCTCCAGCTGACCTAATTGGGGTACCTAAAGCCCAGGGGACCTCAGGACAGCCCGGCCTGGTCTCATCCCTCCCCTGAAAGGGGGAGTTGGCCAGAGAGCCCAAAAGGGCCCAAAGGCTGCAGGGCAGGGCCCAGAACTGTCTGGCAGGGAAAGAGACAGTTTGGGCCACCCTGGGATGGGATGGGACCGTTTCAGACAGAACTGCCCACCTGGCAGAGCAGGACTGGCCTAATTGCACTACTGTTTAGGGTCACATCAGCTTAATGCAATGAAAGCTGCTAGCATTACCAGATTTCAGCCCTCTGTTCTAATTCAGCTAAAAGAAGTGGATAAAAATGTGCAGCAGTGCCAACAAGCCAGCTTCTTCTTGTCTAACTGAGCTGAGATCGATGGTCTTTGGCAGGCCAACACCTATTAAACAAACGGCCAGAAGTGCCGCTATCCCTGTTTTCACAAAACTGACTTCTCTTGACGCTCTGCAAGGAACAACCACCAAAGAGGTTAGGTACGTTAATTGCAGCTAATGCAGAATCATGTGCTTTATTTCATTACAACAAAAAGCTCGCTCTGCGCTTGAAAACAGCAGTAGTTATACCGTAACTCAAGCTAATGAGAGCACAGTATAACTAAATAGTTCTGGAACAAAGTGGAACATTAGCGGCAAGATGCCTCCATTGTCTGAAGGCGCAGGTCTGTTGGCAGCTCTCTTCCTCCGGTGCAGAGGATCTAACCCAAGTCACTTTGCGGAAACAGAGAAGCAGAGATTCCAGCAAGGAACAGCAATCATAGGTACATTGTTCAGAAGAACGAGGGTTTATTAAGTGATATTCTTGTGCAGGAATAAGAAATGCAAATTATAGCTCCAAAGTGATTATATTTATATTCTGGCAGAGAGCCACTGCTTGATTGGCATCACAGCAAGAGTTACGGCCTCATAAGCTTTTCTTTTTGCTGAGGCAGATGAATGTGCCTGGGCCAGGAGAACAGTGTTCATTACAGGAAGCCACCCAACCAAGAGGTCATCCTCCACATGACGAGAACTTTGGACTTTCAGCATATTGTCACGTTAACTGAAAAGGCCATTTCACAAATGACAGGGCTGGTTTTTCAGCGAATCTTACTAGTGTTTTCGGTCATTTTTTTATACTGGATTATTTTTGCCATATTAATCCAGGTCTGCTTCTGATACCTAGGGACAGGTCAGAAATTCAGATCCGACTGGAATTCCAAATTGAATGCCACCTCCGTCTGAATGAACTTTCCAGCAGTGCTCTGCAATGCTGCCCTTATGAACAGCAACATACGTCAAAGCTTGCTCTTTGAACAAACCCAAAAACGGGAAATTGAGATGAGCAATTCTGTACAAACAGATTGAAAATTCCAGCAAGGTAGTTAGTTGCACTTGGAGACTAACAGGAGAAGGGTTGGTGGCATGAGCTTTCATAGACATGTCTACTTCTTCAGATGCCAGTGGGCCCAGTGGGCACGTCTGCTTCTTCAGATGCTAGGGGGCCCAAGTAGACGTGCCTACGAAAGCTCATGCCACCAACCCCTCTCCTGTTAGTCTCCAAGTGCCACTAACTACCTTGCTGGACTTTTCGATCTAGACTAACAGGCTATTTCTCTGATATTGACCAGATTGAAAATTGTTTTTAAAAAGCCAGTAGCAACAAAACAAATCTAAATAGTCAATGCCAATTCTGATAAGATGTTCAATACCTGAGCTCTTTTTCCTTAGACCTTTTTACTTTGAACTCAGCACTTTGCCTCTTGGAGTGCCATGGATAAGTCCTTGGAAAAACACCCCTTCCATCCCCTCTAACATTTGTGGCCTGTTAATATTCAAAGTATTATAAAGGCCCAAAGTGTTGCCAGTGCTGTGACAGTGACTAATGAGGTCTGCCCACTGCCTTCTTGTCCTCAGAATCACTGAAACATCACAGGCAATATCAGTCTGGTCCAACTGGACATAAGAGGTCAATGGGTGCGTTGAATCATGAGGCCTATTTGCACTACAGCCAGTACTGCATGATTAGTGGATTTCTGGGGAAGGACATCCATACATGGAGAAGGCTATTACAGCCTCCAAGTGTGCCCTACCTTCCCAGAAGTTTACTAATTGCTGATTAGGTGTGGAGCAGGAAATTGTGGAGCAGGAAAAATTGGGCTATTTTTCCTTTTAACAAGAGAGGGGGCGGGGGGGGGGGGAAGATGCCCGGAAAGAGAAGACGGCTACCATGGGGACGGAAAGTCCGTTTAGATCGCGGCTACCATGGGGACGCTTATTCCGGAAGTGGAGGGGACTTTTAAAGTCAGCTATAACAGAGTGACGGCAGAGGAAGCCGAGAGGGGCTAATAAGTCTTTTGGGGACAGGGCCTAAGTGTTCATTTGAAAGCTGTATTTGGTGCTTAATTCAGGCTGTCTTTCTGTGATATCAAATTTTGTTTAATCATCAGAAGCAATTAAATGCAACAAAGATGCAAAAACAGAAGAGGGCAAATACTTTTTCCGGGCACTCTTTGTTTTATTGTTTGTCCTGTATATGCTGCTTTACTGTTTTGAAAAGTCATAAAAATTAAGATATAAAGTGTTTAAAATGATGACATACTCAAAACAGACGCCGGTAAGCAGTTATAAAACTGCTGACAGTGCAGTCTGTCATGGGAACACGACAGTTTTTTGCTAGGTCCATCTGACGTTCGTATGGCGCTCTTCACGCATTAAAGATGCCCATTTCCAACTGTTTTCCAGCTCTTAGTTTTCAGCTGAAGAATACAAACAAGAAGAGCAAACCAAATCCATACCATTAATGTGCATCTTCCGTTCACCCTGACTTTATCTGAGCTTTCTTATCTGAATGTTGTAGATTTTTAATCTGAAGCACTATGCGTTTAGCACTGTGGTTCTTAAGAGCCTTGACTGCTACATACAGCAGGACAAAAGGGAAAGGGGAATAATAAACAACACACAAGGAAGGATCAGAGAACACTAAATCCTTGATCACTTATTAAAAACCAAACACCTTCTCCTTAATGTTGGAGCATAACCATGCCAGGAGTGAACATACACAGTTCTTTGATTCATGCATGCAATTACACTCTTCGCCCTTAAGCTTACTCTGCAATTTTAAAATTAAGAATGTCACAATTTGATTTCTTCTCCACAGCTTGCACAATCTTCTCTAAAGGGGCATGTTGAAGATCAGTGAAACAAGGCACGCAACAACCACAGAACTGAACAGTAGCTTTCAGAGAGCCGCTTCTGCCTCCCATGGATCAAAGCCAGTACAAATATATTTAGCGGTTCTGTTGTGAGTTTGTAAATTGTCATTTTCCTGACCCTGCCTCTGAGAAACTTCCAGAAAAAAAACTTTTAGAAACCAGCAAGGTAGTTAGTAGCACTTGGAGCCCACTAGCATCTGAAGAAGTAGCCTCACCCATTGCCCCCCCCCCAAAACGTCTGAAGAAGTAGACATGCCCATTGGGCCTATCAACATCTGAAGAAGTGGACGTGCCCATTGGGCCCCCTAGCATCTGAAGAAGTAGATGTGCCCACTGCCCCCCCCCCGGCATCTGAAGAAGTAGACATGCCCATTGGGCCTACCAGCACCTGAAGAAGTGGACGTGCCCATTGGGCCCCCTAGCATCTGAAAAAGTAGATGTCCCCATTGGGCCCCCTAGGATCTGAAGAAGTAGACGTGCCCATTGCACACACACCCAGCATCTGAAGAAGCAGATGTGCCCATTGGGCCTACCAGCATCTGAAGACATAGACATGCCCATTGGGCCCCCTAGCATCTGAAAAAGTAGATGTGCCAATTGGGCCCCTAGCACCTGAAGAAGATGTGCCCATTGAGCCCCCTAGGATCTGAAGAAGTAGATGTGCCCACTGCCCCCCCCCCAGAATCTGAAGAAGTAGACATGCCCATTGGGCCTACCAACATCTGAAGATGTAGACATGCCCATTGGGCCCCCTAGCATCTGAAGAAGTAGACGTGCCCATTGCCCCCCCCCAGCATCTGAAGAAGCAGATGTGCCCATTGGGCCTACCAGCATCTGAAGACATAGACATGCCCATTGGGCCCCCTAGCATCTGAAAAAATAGATGTGCCCATTGGGCCCCCTAGCACCTGAAGAAGTAGATGTTCTCATTGGGCCCCCTAGCATCTGAAGAAGTAGACGTGCCCACTGCCCCCCCCCAGCATCTGAAGAAGTAGACATTCCCATTGGGCCTACCAACATCTGAAGACGTAGACATGCCCATTGGGCCCCCTAGCATC
Organism: Aspidoscelis tigris stejnegeri; assembly: GCA_023333525.1. Lineage (NCBI taxonomy): Eukaryota > Metazoa > Chordata > Lepidosauria > Squamata > Teiidae > Aspidoscelis > Aspidoscelis tigris. Next base: position 146,704,010 of record JALMGA010000001.1, on the reverse strand, counting down.
TGAAAAAGTAGATGTCCCCATTGGGCCCCCTAGCATCTGAAAAAGTAGATGTCCCTATTGGGACCCCTAGCATCTGAAGAAGTAGATGTGCCCATTGTCACTAAACTTTCGTGTAGTGACAGGTGAGTGTGTTTGTGTTTGTTCATCTGCAGAAGTACTAGCCTCACTATCTGTAGACTCTTCTTGCTTTAGTGCCCCTCCATTTCCAGTATCTATGGCACTCTGCCCTAGCTTCAGAAAAACCTCCTTGTTAGCATGGAACCTTTCCCAACCGGAATGGTTTTCAAAGTTGGCACTCCTGGACAGTAAAATTTCTCCATGTCCTGAATAAAATCTATAGCTGTTACCAGAATACCCCACAAACATCAATCTTTTCCATTTTGGATCACCCTTTTTCCTGAAATTTGCAGGTACATATACATTTGCATATTGCCCGAAAACTCTCAGATATTTAAGGTTCGGTGGTCTCCCATACAACATATGATAAGGCGTTTTCTTTACAAAAGAATTCCAAGTACGGTTAGCAACATGATTTGCGGTCAAAATTGCCTCCCCCCACAATTGCTGTGGTGCTGCTGCATCCAGCATCATACAATCTTTTATCTGCTTTAAGATTCCTACGTGCCTCTCGGTGAGGCCATTTTCCCCAGGGGTCGCTGGGTTTTTTGTCTCGTGACGAATCCCTTTCTTCCTCAACCAATTTTTCAGGTTGTTGGACAAGAATTCTCCACCTCTATCTGTTACCAAAGATCCTACTTTGTAATCGAATTGCCTCTCAACCGTGTTGACCCAGTCTTTAAAGTGTTCAGCAGCTTCACTTTTCTCTTTCATAAGGATCACACACGAATACCGTGTATGAAGATCCACAATGACCATGAAGTACTGATTCCCGCCCATAGTCTTTGCTAAAGGGCCAGCCAAGTCAGCATGCACAACCTGAAACGGTCTTTCTGTAGTGCGCTTGCTAAATTTGGCCACCGGAAAAGCCTTAAGCTTTACCTTGCTACAAACTGAACATTCCAAATGGTTTGAACAAACAGCCATCCGAAATTCTGGACACACTTCTTGCAGTTTCCCCAAACTTGTGAAGCTTGAATGCCCCATGACTCTATTATAGTAATGAGCGCAGTTTAAGTGCAACGGCACATTATTCGCTAGCGCACATTCTGCCTTGTCAATCATAAGATACACTTTGTTTCGCTTGACTGCCTTAGCACAAATCTCATCATTCATGCTAATAGTACAATCATTCCCCTTGAAACATAGAGGATAGCCACTGTTTGTTAATTCAGACACACTGACTAAACAGTTTTGCAATTTAGGAACACATAATACATTTGAAAAATCCTTTCCAAAACTTGGGATTTGTACAGTTCCCATTTGTTTTACCTCCTTTGTTGCACCATCCGCCAAAACAACTGAATGTACATTAGAAGGCATCTTATCTTTCAGGAGCTTTTCACAATTAACCATATGAGAAGATGCACCTGAGTCCAACACCCAAATAGGATTTGCCGCCACATAGGCTATATAGTCACTGTTCTTTACAACAGCTGCAACACCTTTCTTGCTTGCAGCATTCTTGGGTTGCTTTCTGGCTCTTTCTGCAGCCAACTTCTTACAGTCCTTGATGAGATGATTTTTTCCGCCACAGTGGAAACACCTTCTCTCTCGGGACACAGCTGCTTTCTCCGGCTGAAAGTCTTTGAAAGTCTCGATTGGGTGAGTTTGTTTCGATCCTGCCCCGTGTCTCTGGAGTTTTGCCTCGTAGTCCCTACGTTGGCTTTCCTCCAAGACTCGTGCAGCCACCATCTCTGCGGTCAGCTGTCTTTGGTCAACACACTGTAGACTCCACAGGATATTTTCAAACTCATCAGTCAAGCTCCCTAACAACACATATGCCTTTTGTGCCGGGGTGATTTGAACTCCTCTTGTTTCAACTTGGTGAAACAAATCTCCCATGATTTCCAGATGTTTCTCAGGGGCTTGTGCTTTCTGCATCTTGCAGGCATACAGCTTCCTGCACCAAATCATTTTTGACAGCCGTTTGGGATTGATGGATCTCCTTCAAGGCATCCCACACTTCTTTTGAAGTTGCTTTCTCCCGGACGTGGTTGATTTGCGGCGGCGTGATTGTAAGCAAAATTGTTGCTCTTGCTTTCTGATCATCCACGGCCGTACCAGCTGCCACACCTACGTCAACAACGTCCCAGACTCGTTCTCTAATGAGCAACGCTTCGGTGTAAACACACCAAGCAGAATAATTCGACTCATCCAATTTGGGAAATCTCACTGCCTCCATTCTCAAGCAGTATAATATCCTCCCTCCTTCTTCTGTCAAACGTGACAAAAAACAGACACACGAAACAGACAATCAGACAGCCGTCCAACTCTCTTTCCATTCAGCCTTAAGGCAATCACAGTCAGTTGATCTTTCCAGCACGTGCAGGGTTAACGCTCTGGGCCCATAACCCTTGTCAGGGGGTATTGGAGTGTCAGGTTCCCCCGTTGGTAATAAATCTTCGCAGAGTTGCACGTCCGTGCTGGAAAGTACACGTCTCTCCCTCTCAGCTCCTGGCTGTTAGCTTTTCATCGCTGTCCAATATTTCAGGAGCCCCTCCTTTCTCTGCCCACAGTTTAAGCAAACAGACTGAAGTCGTGAATTCTCTTTGCAGAGGCTTTTATTCGTAGCGGTTACATCTCTCTCCCTCTCCAGTCTCGAACAATCAACTAAGCAACACACAGCCGTGTGTGATCCCTTTTGTACAATTCCTTTATTACAAGAAGGTGACTCACATCCTTTGTATTACACAAGATGTTGCAATCCTTACTTCATTCAGCCTTAAGCAGTCTGGTGATAGTCTGGTGATTCTTGTGACACTTAGTTACCTTTCTGCACACATCTCTACATTTTCTTTATATGGGCTTTCCAGCCTAACACCCATTGGGCCCCCTAGCATCTGAAGAAGTAGATGTGCCCATTGCCCCCCCCCCCAGCATCTGAAGAAGCAGATGTACCCATTGGGCCTACCAGCATCTGAAGACGTAGACATGCCCATTGGGCCCCTAGCATCTGAAAAAGTAGATGTGCCCATTGGGCCTACCAGCAACTGAAGTCATAGATGTGCCAATTGGACCCCCTAGCATCTGAAGAAACAGACATGGCCATTGGGCCTCCTAGCATGTCTATTAAAGCTCATGCTACCAACCTTTCTCCTGTTAGTCTCCAAGTGCTACTAACTACTGCTGGACTTTTCATATCAGACTAATACGGCTATTTCTCTGATATTGACCATTTTAGAAACCAGAAGATACAACTCTGGAGGTCTTCCCCTTCTCCCTTCAAAGGCCACAGATAGGTTCTCAAAGAAGTGTGTGGACATCATTTGCAGAGCCTCATGAGAAGGCTCCCTTATTTTAATATTCCCTTCACATTAAAAACCTGCATATGGAAACTTCATATACCACAGAGAAGGCGGAAACAGAGGCAGTAGCTTGCCAAGACGACCCTTTGCTGCAAGGGTAGACAGACAGTCCCACAAGCAATCTAAAATGACCTCTGTGCCTCTCCTTTAATGATTTTGCAAAAATATGATATCCCAGCTTTTTATTTGCCATACAGTAGAATCTCACAAAACACATTTTCACAGAACAAGTTTCCAATATTGCTTCCCTGGGAACCCTTTCTTATATAAGATGTCCTTTTATTCCCTTCTGAGCAAAGATACCTTATAGAAACTGGTTCCTGGCAAAAGGGGCCACTGCCCTATACAGCTGTCATCTTCTACAAAAAGCTCCAGGAGATGAAAGAAGACAAAGGCAAAAGGGGGTGATTTCTGGCTGGCGTCCATGGTTTTACTTAAAATTCCATTTTAAGGAACATAACCTTCATGTTGTGCAAGGTTCTACTATATAGTCAAACTGCACTCTGGTGATAGAATTAAATAAACACTTAAAAGCTTAGATATATTGAACTTTTCTGTAATTGTCATTCGTTTCAGTTACCATCTGCATTTTCCGATACAGGGACATATCAAGTAATTGGCACCATTTAGTGTTACAGTCTTACTTAGTTTTGCAAAACCCAAAACTTTTTAATAGCTTGCCAAACCGATACACAGTAATTAGAATTTCATGGGACATCAGAGGCCTGGAAAGAAATAAGGAAGCATTTGTTTTCCAGTCAAGATTTAGGTGCTTAATTTTGCATACACAAATATGCTCAGTAAAATGCAAAATATGTTTAACCCCTTTTCCACTGTAGCAGCAGCAGCAGCAGATAATAACAGCTTTTCTCTGCTGCCCTGTGATCTGGCCTGTACTTGCACAAAAATAAACACTGAGTCCATTGCCATACAGTTAAATTTTCATTGACCAAAAAGGACCTTTCTTAGCAGTAGCTGTCAGCTGTTTAGGCAGCCATATTCTTAATGCCGCCCACTCTGAAAGCTTGAAAGATGCATGTACTTTCTGGAGGCTGTCTGGGGAGAACCAAGCCATCTACCTAATGAAAACTCCTCTGAGGAGGCCTCCAATAGAACACCAGTGAGCAGTAAAGTCTTCTGCACTATCACAAAAGAGTGCAAAGCCTTAAAGGGCATGCAGCTCTCAGCTGCGGCTTTAGGACAAGCTACTCAAGACTTGCTTATGGAGCCCTTGACGCACCGGGTACAGCCAACTGGCATTGGTCATCAAGACTCATTCAGGCTTTTGCCTGGGATATGAAATTACTCTGACAGCTTCCTCATATTAGGATCCTTGAACCTCCAAGCAGCCTTCCTGTTGAGTCAACTGTAAAATATCCCACTAGGTGTTATATTGTTCCTTAATATCTACAGAGAACTTCTGGAATGGTTATGTGGACCACTGGACCTCTTGAGATGCTGCTGGTATCCAGCAGTCACCCAGCTCTGGGAATCCATTAATATTCAGCAAGCTAGTTAGTAGCACTTGGAGACTAACAGGAAAAGGGTTGGTGGCATAAGATTTTGTAAGACACGTCTACTTCTTCAGATGCTAGGGCAGTGATGGGCAACTTTTTGAGCTTGGTGTGTCAAAATTCGCAAAAAAAAACCCGAGCATAACTCGGGTGACGTGTCACTTCAAGAAAGAAACCATAATTTTGTGATATTTGACCCCAGAGGTCACCGGGGCAGGGTCCAGGGTGCAGAAAGATAAAGAACCAGATAAAGAAAATAATTTATGCATGGAACTGAATGAATGGAACTCATGGAATGAATAACATAAACCTGTTTTTCTGCATGCATGTCCACACTCACATATTGGCTTATCTAAGTACCATAGGATTTGCAGCAGAAAAATTGCTAGTGAAAGAATCACAAAACAGCAATAAAAACATAAGAGGAGCCCTGCTGGATCAGGCCATATAGCCCATCTAGTCCACCATCCTTCCTCACACAGTACTCACTCTGATGGCTAGGACTTGCTTAGATGAGTAGTTAAAATTGGCAGCAAAAGCAGAAGGAACCTTAAAGCCTGGGTTGACTGCAACCGTAGATGCTTGAAAATAAGCTGTTGGGCTGTGTTCAATTCTGAGTTTTAATCCAGTTTGAGACCACTTTCCAAATGAGAGAATGTGTCAGCGAAGTGAATAATCATTTTCTGTCCTCTGTAAAGTTGGCTTTTCCAGGTTAGATAATGCAAAAAGAAGCTTGAGACTTTGCTGACATATGAGGCCTTTTCGCACTATACTCGTTCCAATTGGAACGGGTGTAGGACGGGTAGCCTAAGTTACTTCCGGACGCTTTCAGCATTCACACACAGGAACGCAGGAACGCGTGTAAACGCGTTCTGGCGCGCCTGTGTGCAAATGCTAAAAGCGTTCGGAAGTGACTTATCCGGCAAAGGCCAGCCAGGGGCGGGGATACGGCCGGCGAGGCTGCCTGCCATTGGGTGCGAGCACCCAAGGGACGGGCAGCGCTGTCAGGCCGCTTGCCCTGCTTCATGCCGGCTGTACGGGCCCGGATTGGGCCCTGTGCAGACGGCATGAAGGTGCCCGGGCATCCGGGCACCTACCCTGGGGCAGCTGCCTATAGGGCAGGAGCCCCTCGGAGATCGGAGCCCCTGGCTTCCCTGCCACCCCGATTGCGGCCATCTGCGGGGTGTAGGCACCTGGATCTAGGCACCTACACCTCGCAGATGATTCCCACCCACCCCCACCCTCACCCCCCGCATCCACCCCCCACCCCGCACCCACCGCGCACCCACCCCGGGCATTGGAACTGTGCGCGCGCAGGGGACCTACCTTCCCGGCGTCCGGGAAGGAGCCACGTCCTGGCGGCCATGGTAGGTGACAGACGCGACCCACCGAATCGGGGGTTCCCTGACCCTGGCAGATGGGAGAGGGGACCCCCAATTCCATGGGTCCTGTCTACCGTCCTCGCAGTGCCGGTGCAATCACCAGCCCAGCAAGGCTGGTCATCAGCCAAACAGAGGCCAGCTGTGAGGCCGATTTTTGGGCGATGCTGGCCCTGGGGGCGTGCCGACGGCTGTCAGGGAGAGAAGCGTGCGCGAACACTTCTCTCCCCAAACGGCCCAGGACGCTTCATCCACGCGGGAACGGATGCAGAGCACTTTAAAGTGCTCTGCATCTGGAACGCGTGGAAGACAGCCCGGGACGAGCCGGGACGCAAACTCGGCTGTGGCAATGCGAATGCTGCGTCCCGGGCTGTCTTCCGCGCGTTCCAAAACCGTGTGCGCAAAAAGGCCTATTATCTCACCCTGAAAGTGCACTGAAGCTGAATTAAAACTTTTAAGTGTGAACATGGCCCCAGATTCATATAAGTTTTGTTAGCTTAAATAACAAAAATGTATAATTGTGATATATAACTGTATTTAATAAACCAAAAAGTAATTATTTAACTTACCTGCTTAGTGACTTCTTTGTTTATCCGTCAGTCAATTTCTTTTGTTGGTCTTGATATTATTTAACTTGGGTGGGGTGCCCTGAACTAAGGTAAGTGAGGGGATGGGGGAATTCTCTTTTTTTGGCAAACTTTCTCCTCTTGCCATTGCTGGGAGGGGAAATAAGCCTCGCTGCCAGACACCCTCCCAACCCTCCCACAGAGGGAGAAGCCACAGCAACAGCAGGGGAGGAAAAATAAGCCTCACTGCCCCCTCCCCGGCCATGCCTCTCCCACAGATGGAGTGCAAGGTGAAGGCCTGAATTCTCAGACTAGATACTGCCCCCAAATGACAGTAACATAAAATGGCCACCGCCGGCGCTTGCCAGAGGGGCAGGGCACGCTTTTCACTCCCAGTTTATGTCATTTACAGCCGGTTTATAAAGCCGGGGGGGGGGGTAGGAAAGGAGCTAACTGGCCGGCAATGAAGCCCAGATGGCTGATATTGAGCATGGCAATATTGAGGCCAGTAAGAGACGCCGAAAATCTCTCACCGTTTTGGTGAAAGAAAATGGCAGGCGCGGCTCGTACCCCTCACGCCTAGCTGTCAGGCAGTGAGAAGATGGCAGGCGCAATAGCTCTATCGCCCGCTGGGCCAGGAGAAGCCGAATCGCCCCCTTGCCGGAGTCCATAAGGTCCTGAGGTGAGGGGGGGATGAGTCTGGAGCAGCTATCCCTTTGTGGGCAGGAAAAAAGGCCAGTGGCTACAGCGGGAGTATCAATAAGTTGGCTTCTCGCCCTGACGAACCAACGTGGGCTTCACGTGGCAGCGTTACCAAAGGCAGGTGCTCACTTAAGCCGAGTGGTCGCCTTCCGTAATGCCGGCGGAGGCAGAGAAAGGTGTCTTTTTCTGCCACCGCTGCATTTGCTGGCAGTATTGAAGGCATACTTCTCTGTATGCGGCCACATGGGGCCGTGTGTCACCAAATATGGCTACGCGTGTCATAGGTGCACCATCACCGTGCTAGGGGATCCAATAGGCACGTCTACTTCTTCAGTGGCACGCCTTCTTCTTCAGATGCTAGGGGATCCAATGGGCATGTCTACTTCTTCGGATGCTAAGGGACCCAATGGGCATGTCTACTTCTTCGGATGCTAAGGGATCCAATGGGCACGTCTACTTCTTTGGATGCTAGGGGATCCAATGGGCACGTCTACTTCTTCAGATGATAGGGGCCCAATGGGCACGTCTACTTCTTCAGATGATAGGGGGCCCAATAGGCCCCCTAGCATCTGAAGAAGTAGACATATCTATGAAACCTCATGCCACCAACCCTTCTCCTGTTAGTCTCCAAGCACTACAAACTACCCCATGCCTCCCCCAATTCTCAGCTGGCAGCAAAGACAGCATTCCCACAAACATATTTTCATATATTTGTATCTTTTAGTATATACTGTGGGCCTGTCCCTAAGCAATTTAAAGTCTGCTAAAACTCTTCTTTTGCCTCTGAGTGCCCCCATGCCAGGGTTTTTAACGAGCTTCCAGTGCTACAAAAGCAGGGAAACCCGCAACAAAATACATGCTCTTTCAAGAAGAGTTTCATTGCTCTTTCTGGAAGTCGCGGGTTTTCCTCACAACATTTACCTTGGGGACGCTCTGTGGCAAAAGGGGTGGGGATTGCTGCCTGCACACACAGCCATAAAGCATTCACACATCTCCCAGAAATGCTGCACCTTTCCTTCCTTTCCTTTGTAAAGGTCAGAACTTTCAAAGAGCCAGAAGTGCTCAGAATTGCAACATTGTTATCAGGTGTGAAGCGGGTGATCTGTGAAAGTGTTAAGAGTAAATGAGCGCACGTTCGTGTGGCCGATGGCTGCAGCCAAGCCATTTTGAACAGAGAACAGAGTGAAGTAAGTGCTGAGAGTGAATGAGCGAGCGATCACTCCCTTTGCCAGCACGGGAAGCCATTCTGGAGAACGGAGATCTGGCTATTTTTCCTTTGAACAAGAGAGGGGGTGGGGAGAAAAAGATGCAGGGAAAGAAAACATGCTTCTGTGGGGATGGAAGGTGCGTTTTAAATGCACGTTTTTCTGAGCCTCGTGCGGATGCTTATTGCGGAAGTGCAGGGCACTTTTAAAGTCCGCTTGAATTCAGTGACAGTAGAGGGAGACTAGAGAGGCAAATAAGTCTTTTGGGGACTCAGCCTATATCTCCTTTCACCACTTCATATGCTTTGTTTTACTGCACTATGACTGCTATAAAAAAGAACTCTAGCTTTCTGTGACCTTTCTGAGTCATCACAATTTAGCAATAATTATCTCTATCTTAGTCACATCATGTTCAAATACTGCCCTTACACCACAGAGAAATCTCCTTGAAGATCTGAGCATGGATACCGAAGAGATTCCCCAAGTGTTGCTCAGTGTCAATGGTTTGGACCTTCATTGGTGATACCCACCGGCATCCTCTTCTGCAGGGGAGACTCACAAACAGCAAGATGTCTGACATACAGACAGACAAACAGAAGGGAAGAAAACCAAGTTGCTCATATTTTCATTCTAGAAAGCTTAACCTTTTTTATTTCTTCCTGCTAACAGGTGTTAAAAGTCCAAGCTTCATGGACTGTAACTATAATCTTCGGCTGCTGTTATTCTAGGATGGCACTCAGCTATTTCCAGGTAAGCAGTAGCAAAACTACCTCCTGCAGATTTTCTTCCCTTGAAACAGTACAACAAAAGCAAGGGAGAGGGGAGATCAGAGTAAAAATGATCTTGCTCTCTCCTTCTCCTTTGTCTCTTTCAGCTAAAAAAAGGGGGCAAGAGACCCGCACCCTGCTGGGAGGTGAGCAAGCAAAAAGGCAAGCATGGGGCACAGGTCAAACCCCATTTCTTGGATACCGTTTCTCCACTCATGCAAGGAGGCAGGGGCCACGTGCCAACTTGGAAATCCCGTTCTCTTTGAAGCGTTTTACACCTCAAAAGGAACAAGACTGGGCAGCTTCTAGGAGAGGCATTCAGGCTCAAGCTCCCATGCGGAAGAGGGTACAAGTCTCTGTGGGTCTCTCATCAATTTGTTTTAAGCTAAGAATGCAAAATAAGGTATTATTTCAGATGAAGTGTGCAGAATGAATGAAAAGCACCAGAGTTTGGGGGGATTCTTTTGAAGATCACAAAAACTCCTGATTCAGGTCATGGCATTCCTAATGAGGAATGGGCATCCCAAAATAGAAAACCATGATAAAATTTATCCCCCTAGAACTATAATCCTATATTCTCAGCTTCTGAAGGAGAGGTCAAGCACATCTTGTGAATTCAGCCAATTAAACCACTTTCCTTGTTGTTGTGTAAGGAAAGTTCAGGTATTTAATGCTTTTACAGTGTCTTTTTATTTGCTTGATTGGCTGCACACAGCCTTAGAGATTTACAGATATGTTTTTCAAAAGATGTCTATTTATCTAAGGCAATACCCCTGAGACCAATGTGCATCTCTGATCCAAGATCACCAGTGGCAAGCCCATCCAAATCCCAGAAGGCTGAGAAAAACTGCCCAGCTCTGAAACAACATGTGTTGAGCTGGAAGCTCAGCAAGATCCGCTCAGAAGCAGAACTTCACACTAAACTGTTGAGTAAAGCAAAACCTGGGAGAGAGAGAATTACCACATGCCCTTACGTACAGTAACAGCCATCTCTGAACTCAGCTTGATCTCCTTATACATAAAGCCCACATAAAAGTCTTCCCAAAGGCGCTTAAAAAACCAAGAAAACACTGCAATAGGAGTCTACAAATATTTTCAGGGAACAGAGAAAAGTACACTTAATTCTACAGAGTGATGATCCCCTTTCCAGTCTCTCCTGTTTTTATCACCAACAAAAACACTCTGCTGAGGGGTTGACAGGCATCTGCCATGGAACACCCAGTTTGTCCTTCAATACGTGACATCTGTGATGAGTAGATTTCACAGAACCTAGCATGACTCTCAATGTTAAATAGCAGCTTTCTGGTAACTGTGACAGATCTGGGCTCAGGAACCAGACATGTGGACAGAAAATACCATTTCTTAATGGACAATGTCTGCTAGCTAAAAACTTAATGGCTTGACAGTCGAGAGTGTAAGGAAACTGATTGCCCTCCGGAAAAGGCTTAGTTATGTGGTTCATTGGAAATCTCAGTTTTCACAGTCCCAACTAAAACTACCACACAGAATTATCACATCCAACTCCTGGATTGGCTATATTTTATTTTCTGGTACCTTCTATTAATACAGCAGGGTTTGGGGAAAGCTAACCAAGCCTTGACTAAAAAAATCCCAGTGAAGCAATTTAGACAGAAACACTTGCACAGCGCCACAGTTTTATGGCAGAGTCTTAGTGTGAGCGCACAGGGACATCCAGACTTAATGTTGTGCATTGGATTGCGCAGCCCAGATCAAGCTGTCACACACGACGGCCGATACTTCGGAGTGGCGTCGCGTCATAGCAACGCTACTGTGAATTTACTTAATGCTGATATCAGCATTCTGTGCACAGTATCTAGAAAATTCAAAGTTTCCCACCAGTCTGGACAGGACGGCGAGAACAGCCAACAAGAGCTGGGAGGGCAACTCAACTCCCATTGGCTGCCCCCATCCCGTGTGACGCAAGCGCCAACGCAAACCCTTGCAGCTTCTACTGTAGTCTGGACGGCGGAGCATCGCTTCGCAGCAAATGTTCCTCCCACACTAGTCTGGAGGGGGCCCATGTCACAGTATAAGCTAAAACAATCCACTTCTTTCAGTTACTGAAGAAAGCTCTATTGAACACCCATGATACAAGGTAACTAACTTTGCTGAAAGCGAAACTGATAACTAAGGATATACAAATCTGTCTCCTCAGCAAAGCAAAATGTTCCTAGCTAATGAACAGCCTTGAGATTTATTTATTTATTTGTTTGTTTAATATTTATATTCCAACCTATACCTCTAGGTCTCAGGGCAGGTTACAGTTTTAAAACAGGTTAAAACAGTAATATGCATAAGAACATATTAAAAACCAACAAGCAAACAAATGGAAAATCCAGCCTATTTTTTTTAAAGTATTCAAATATTCCAATACTAATGTCTACAATGGTGGTGGTGGTGGAAATGGTCAAAGTAGCCAAAGGCCAGGGCAAACATGTGCGTCTTTACTGCCTTCCTAAATGTATATAGGGAAGGGGTGTGACGCACTCGAGGGAAGCCTATTCCTTAGCCTGGGGGCCAGTTCCCCCCTCTTGTTCATCCCTCCTAACAGCCCAGACTGCTCAGCATCAATCCCTCCTCCCCAGCAGAAACTTATAATTTATACCATTGACTGCACAGGATACACAAGTTATACAGTTCCATGTTGTTGGTTATATAAATTGTGTTGCCTACATGGAATGAGAACACTAGCATGGGTCCCATCCCAGAAACGTCACGGCAGGCATAAAAGGCCTGACACTTGAGCTGTGTTCAGACACAACAAAAGAGATGCCGCAGAGAGAGAGTAGGTGGCCCTCATGTCCCCAGGCCTTCTCCAATCCACCTTTTCTAGCACAGAATGTTCAAGAGACGGGAGGGGCAGGCTGGTGTGTGAACGATCCCGCCTCAAAGCTGCCTTGAAAGCGCCTTAGAGAAGCCTTTTTTCTGTGTCTGATCATAGCCTAAGATGGTTTATTAATCCAATTAGCATGTCTTGTAGTTCACTTGTCTAACATTGGATCTTTCTGCACTTAGCCTTAGTGTGGAAAATATCCCAGAATAGGGACCTGCTATCCACACGCTAGTGCAGACTATGGAAGGCCCCAGCTGAGCCCTGCCACAGTCTGCCTTAGCTTGTGGCCAGCAGACGGCTATCCCAAGATATATTCCAGAATAAGGCCAAGTGCAGAAAGAGCCACTGTTTCTATGCTTTACGTACTGGAAGCCACATTCAGATAAATTCATGAAAAGCAGAATATAATTGGCATTGGGGTGAATTCTATTTCCAGAACCACCATTCAACAGCAGTAAGAGGAGATGTGCTTATCAAAGGATTGTGCACCCATGTAAACATTCTCAGAGCCAAAATAAAACCAGAAGTAACACCGGGATGGGGATGCAAGACGCCACAGACCTTTTAAACATATCTAACAGCTCAGCAAGAAAAGCATCCTTTCAACCTTCCAAAGCATTCCAGAGCAGAAAGAGCCATATGCTTAGGAAGAGGAAACGGCCTCCCTTTCCTAATACTATATGTAAGTCAGCCAGAGGAGGGTCCCTCACATACCTTCACCTTTATTGCCTACTGACAGGTAAGGGCAATAAATGAAAGACGGGCTGATACCGTCACTCCTGACTCTCACGGCTGCCTCGGAGAAGTCTGGCAGGCTCGGTCACACTGCAAAAATGCTTGAAACAGAACGAATGGGAAATTAACCTGGCAAGGAAGGAAATGTTATATCCTAACAATATCCTTTGCCTTGAAGGTAGCATAAGAGTTTGAGAGGAGGCACTGACGTTGTGAGCCAACACAGAGAACAAAGCCTGATGGAAAGATGGAACAAAGAGTCGCAACGTTCGGTAACAGAGAGAGGGGGTTATGTCTTCTAGCTTCCTGAATCGTCAAGTACAGAACAGCAGCAGCATTTTCATGCTGCATAAAACGTGCACCTATTTTCCTCGCAGCTTCACAATTGCAGGTTACAGATACAGCCAGAGAGCAATGCCGGTAACTGCAGAACATCCCATAATGTGGCATCTCTGTGGCACCAGCTGTGGAGTCTGAAGTCAATAGGATACACCTGAAAACTACACGAGGTGCCAACACAGACTGCAGGGAAGGCAGAGATGAAAGGGAGGGAGGGAGGGATCAGGGACCCGAGTCACTCTGTTATTCCAGAACAGGTGCTGGACTTCTTCCCTTAGAGGCTGTATCTGAACTCATCCCATGAGCACTCTGGGGCCGTGTCTTCACGGGATGCCTTATATCGGTTTCCCAAAACTGAAATAATTGAACCGGGTTGAAACTGTCTCCACGGCTTTCAACTTGATCCGGTTCATCCCCATCCTGACGGCATCCCGATGGCAACCTTATCTCGGACTCAATCCTCGGAGTCCGCACGGCAGTCCTGTCCTCCCCACCCACTGCCAGTCATGGTGCCCACCCCCTCTCTCTGATTGGTGTTCCCTCCCTCGCTCCCAGGATCAGCCCCTCTCACTTAAGAGATCAGACCTCTCCCCCGGCTGATGGGGATGGTTGAAAGGGGTGGGGAAGGAGGTGAAAAATGAACCAGATGTATCGGGAGGGAAATTTAACAAGAGATGTGGAGGGGGGGATGTAGCAAAAGTGTCTGATTTTATAGCTGTCATGAAAGCCTGCTTGCTCCCACCCTCCCTTCCCTGTGCCTCACCCATGCTTTTTGCCTCTTCGTTCTGATCAGCTGTAGCAATTGTGCACTAAACTCCGTAAAATTCTGTCTGCTTCCTCCCGCCCGCATCACTGTGCAGCTCTCCACCTCCTTTCCTCTGCACCACCTTTCCCTCCCCCTTTTCTTCCAGCTTTGTGCTCTTCCCTCCAAGCCCGCCCACCATCACCCCCACCACATGTCCAGCAGCAGCTTGTTGTGTCATTTCGCTGGGTGGCAGTCGGGAAAATGGGCTTGTGGGCGAGGAGTGTGCTTTAGAGGCCATCTGGGAGGCAGCCCAGCAGACTTTGTGCAGACTTTGCAGTCGGGCATTGGACGGGAGCAGCTGGCCCAAACGGCGGGTATTTAACTCGCTTCCGCTTGAATCCCGAGTTGCAAAAAAAAAAAAAACAGGATGGAACCAGATCTCCTAGTATATATATAACCTCTGACTCTACGTTCTCCACGTTCACGTGGAAGGGTGAGGCGATTCCGAATATGTCTGGATCCCCCTTTCCCACCCGTGCTTCCCTCGCACCGAGAGGCTGGGCTGGAGGGGACTGAGGGGCTTTTCCTTCGCCTCATGCCTCTTTTCCCCATTGCTCAGGGCACACAGCAGCAGCAGCAAGTAAAGCCCCTTTCCTTTAAACATTCATACAGAACCTCAGCTGCTTTCCTCCCTTTCACTTTCTAAAGGTCTGAACTTTTAGAACTGCACAAAACTGCAACATTGTTAATCAGGAGTGAAGTGGTTCCCTCGCTACAGTGTAGCGCTGCTGTGTGAAGCCTGGATTTTTTGAAATCACAAGCTTTTGTGGGAGGGAAACCCTAAACATGACGTGCCCAGAATACGGACAGCCATTGGGTACAGTGTGATTGGGGGAGGGAAACCCTGAACACGGAATCTCATCCCTGAAAACGGTACTGTCCTCACAGTAAAAAATTAAACACGTATCGAGTGCACGATCCGGAGTGAGACCTGTTGAAATCAGGATTGAGATTCAGAACTGTTTGGCGTGGTTTAACACGGGAAAAGCGTGTGGACTCTGAAAATTGAAAAAGTTTTGAATCCGAGATAACGTTGCCGTGAAGACATGGCCTGGGAGAAATCCATCCACGGCCACTGCATGTAAGGGCCTGTCTGTAATTAGGGAAGCATCAGCATCTCTCTCTCAGCAGCCAGGACTTCCCAAGGACTGTGCAAAAAAACTGCACAAGCTGATCTACTCTCTATACTACCACGAAGAAGCATGTTCTATGGTCTGTCCCATTTTGCAGCTTTTCTCCATGACAAATTAGCTTTATCTCAGGGCCCACGTCATTTCCCCCAAGTTTATGATAAAAGGAGGCCATAAGCATTTTGCAATACGTTTTCATTCGGCTCTTTATACTCCTCCACCTATTTGCTTTAAAATATTACAGCATGGACCAACAAAGCAGTTATGAACGTCAACTAAAGTGTAAAAATGCAATGCGTTCAGAAACTGTCAAAGCAGGAAATAAGATTATTCCTCTCCTATCACAGCCCCCCCTTTCTTCCCTACAGAAATGGAGAAGTTAATTTCCCCAAAGAAATAGAAGAGTACTGCCTCAAACTGTACTTTAGAGCAACTTCAAACATCATACAGACTGCTTACCATATATATACTTTAAAATGTGAAGCACATTGTTGAAATGGATCCTCTCTGGCACCCACACTTCTCTGATTTGTCAAACCAATTCATTTCCATAAGGAACCAATTTGTCAGTTCTGTTCTGCTGCTGCTTGCTGCCCTCGGTGCCTGCATCTTCTGGGGTTTCTTCCCATTACCTTCCAGCCTGCATCGGTCCCAACCCTTGCCGCCTTCCATTCCTTGTATCTCTGATTGACCTCTGCACTTTGCATAGCCATAAGGGCTCCCTCCTTCTGGAACTGCAAACTCAGACTCCTCTCCATGCTACCTTGCTCCTTCTGAATTAAAATACAGAGAACACTCTGGCTGTATTCCCAGTACATTAATGCTGCATCCCAAAAGCTGGAAGGAAGCAGAAAAAAATCTCAAGACAGTTTTGGGAACTATGTGAGCCAGTTTGGTCTAGTGGTTAGGGAGCCAGATTCTTATCTGGGAATACTGATTTTGATTCCACTCTCCTCCATGAAGCCAGCTGGGTGATCCTGGACTAGTCACAGCTCTCCTTCTGAGAGCTCACAGCCCCACCCACCTCACAGGGTGTCTGTTGTAGGGAGAAGAACAGAAGGTTTGTCAGCTACTTTGAGTCCCCTTAGATGGATGAGAAAAGTGGGTTAGAAAAGCCACCTCTTCTTCCTCCTCCTCCATGAAGCCAGCTGGGTGGCCTTGGGCTAGTCACAGCTCTCTTTCTGAGGTCTCACAGCTCCCCCCAACCTCACAGGGCATCTGAGGTGGAGAGAAGAACAGAAGGTTTGTCAGCTGCTTTGAGTCCCCTTAAAGGGGTTAGAAAAGCAAGGTAGAAAAGCAATCTCTTCTTCTTCTTTCCAGTCTTGTCCTTTTTCTGGAATATATCTTGTGATAGGGCTCTGTTGTCAACACACTAGCACAGGTCTCACCTGGGACAGCAAACTCCTATTCCAGAATATATTCCAGAATATGGCCAAGGACAGAAAGGCCCGATAGTGCTACTTATAGTGAATAAAAGTCCTTTTTCTTTTTCTTTTCCCCTGGGGAACTCCTGAGCATCCAATGCATTCCAGGGCTGGAACCTGGAAGCAGGAATCTCACAAGTGGCCTCCCCTAGCTTCTTTGCCTACCTCTTGGAGGCAAGGGGTTCCTACAGGTTAGGCGCTGGCAACATAGCCTACCCTTTCATCTTCTCTTAAAGCACAGAAACAATATTTTTTTTTTCCTTCTAAACCTGGAATTATATTATAGACCTTTCCGCTCTATATCATTCATTTTTGTTTGCATCTTTTCAGTGGAAAAAAGGTCGTTTCAGGAAATGCTGTGTAAGAGAGAGAAAGAGAAAGACAGAGAGGAAGAGGGAGACAATGCGTGTGCTGGGGACCGAAAGAGGAACAGGGAAAGCGGAGTTTGGGGGCACGTTCACACTGTGCTCTCTAGAACAGAATTACCACACCATTCCAGGCAAATAAAGACCAGGCGAAGTGGGAGCCGTCTGCACTTGAAGTAAAGCGCTCCTCTACTCCCCAACGTGAGTTTGGAAGATCTCCCAGTTAGGTTTATCACCAGACTTTCTTTTTCAGCTGGGACCAAAGAATGCCTCCATGTATATTAAACAAAGAATCTGGGACATTGCTACCTAGAATTTAATTGCAAAAGCGAATACGATCTGCTTTCCTTTATATATACGCCTAAACTATGGATACCAACTAAAATGCCATCGTACCAAAAAGACTTACAACTATAAAGACAAAGGCCTGATTAAATGTCCTACCCTGAAACCTATTGAAGGGTAGATACCAACATATTCCTATTACCCCCAGAACCTGCCCATGTAAAAATGGTGACATAGAAACAATGGAACATGTTCTTCTGTTCTGTAATCTTTATAATTCTGCCTGCCACAAATTAATAAAACCTAAGCTGAGCCCATATCCAGGGAGATCCAGTGCAGAATACATCAGGTTGTTGTTAAGGAACACCGATCCTGACATGACCCCAGTGGCTGCAAAATTCCTGGCCGCAGTAATAAAAACAAGGGAGAAGTCAGAAAAGGAACCCTGCAATTGAGCAACCTTGATTAGAGAGATTCTGAAAAATTAGTCTTCACCATATGTATTTTAAATTTTTATGGTTTTATTGCTTCTCACTGTAAACCATCTGTTTTTATGTCTTCTGAGTATATAGACTGACTTTTGCTTTTCATTTTATTTTATCAGTGTATTGTGATTTAAACAATTTTTATGTAACATTTAGGTATTTTTTAAATATTTGATGATTCTGGTCTGTGACCGTACTAAATAAATATATACATTTACTTCAAGTGTTGGTCCAGCCGGGACTGTCCAGGCCGCGGCAACTTCTGCCGCACACCCACGGCGGCCACAGGCGCAGCCACGCCAGCTCAGCCCCATACAGCATTTGCAAACGCTGCACGCAGGAGTGACTGGGAGCTCACCAGTCGAGTTGCAGAGATGCTCCCAGGGGCTCCAGGAACAGAGGGCGGCGCGACCCGCACTGCACAGGTTAAGCGCAAACAGACTTCTGTTTTAACATCACCTCTACTTTAGGATGAATCTCCTTTGGGGAAGATGCCGTCTTCTCCTCACTGAAATCTTCACCCAATCTTGAAAAGTGCCAGACCGCTGATTTTACTCCAAATCAATGGCCCTAAATTTGTATGGCAAAAATGGTAAAGACTAATCCTTTTTTATGTCTTTACCTCTGATATATATATTTATTTTATTACAAATTGAGCTTAAATAATACTTATTTATTTATTTATATTTATATCCTGCCCCATACCTAAAGGTCTCTGGGCTGCTCACAACATTTTAAAAACAAACTTATTAAAACTGTATCAAACAATACTAAAAGTAGTACAAGGTTTAAAAAATCCAGCATAGTATTAAAAAAAAAGAATGATACAAAACAGTTAAAAACAGAAGTGTTTGCAGTGGGGGAAGCGTAGGAAGCATTTAACCAAAGGCCTGAATGAAGAGGTACGTCTTCACCACCTTCCTGAACATGAACAAAGAAGGGGCCTGACGCACCTCCAGGGGGAGACCATTCCACAGCCTGGGGGCCACTACCAAGAAGGCCCTCTCCCGGGTGCCCACCCGCCTATCTGCTGAAGCTGGTGGGGTAACCAGGAGGGCCTCCCCTCCAGATCTTAAGACGCGGGCAGGTTGATATGGGAGAAGGCGCTCCTTTCGATATTTGGGACCCAATATGAAGAAAATGGGCAGGACTGACCGCGAAGACATAACGTTCTATACAGATGGTTCCACCATACGTGTGGAAGTTAGAGGTGTGGATGGCTTCACACACAAACAATGTGAGAACAGCATCAGATTATGAGACAAACTCAAAACTCCACCCTTACTCTAAGTAGTGTTTACCTGCAGTGACACCTTGATAGGATTCTGCCCACGTTCATGCAGAAGTCAAGAAACGGAATTACTACTAATAATTTGTAACTTCTAAGATGCACTCTGACAAAATCTTCCCTGGCAAGTATAAGACTTTTACCAGATAGATAATTGTTTACATTTCCTGATCATGCCCAAAGGATTATTTGCTGATTGTCTTGCTACTGGATATTGTATTCTGTGACTATTAGACTGCAGACTATTCCAGCTGATCCTCCCCTGCCTGAATGTCAAAGGCTTCCTGCCCCAACTTTGAAGTTGGACCTCCATACCCACAGGGGATACATTCCAGGTCCCATTGCGGTTAATGAAAAACCCTGGATATTTCAAACACAGTGAAATGCATTCAGTTTCCCATAATTCCTGTGAAATCCCATGAGATTTCACAGAAATGATGGGAAGTCTCACATCATTTCCTGAGATTTTCTGATTGCCCCAAGCCTCTGAGAAGCTTCAAGTAAGCTTAATGGCACTGGCAGGTGGGAGGCTGATCCAGTTATCGTGGAAAACCGAAACCGGAGTTACCAGATCAGTGGATACAGAGGTCTGATTGTAACAGAAAAAACTGTATGTGTGTGTTTGTGTGTGTTGTGGTCCTGCCTTACTTCACTTTCTTGCACATAGGCGACAGAAGATAACTTTAAAGGAAACAATATTGATTTTGCTGTCATACCAAGAAATGGAGCATCATGGTTAGAGGTCCTTGATACAGGTGAGGCTCACATGGGACTCCTTAGGCCTTTCTGCACTTACCTTCATAGGCTGTCGTGCACTAAAACCGGTACTCTCCAGGTACAGTAGGACCATTCACATTTCTGGCTGGTGAGGATGTTCCCACTGGTCAGAAGTGCAAATGGTCCTCCATGGACAGGCTCAATCGGCCACCACCAGCCACGTGACATAGTCCATGACAAGCCGGGAAGCCGATGCAGAGGGGTGGGTATGCTCTTCACCGGAGCTGCACTAATTGCTGAGCCTAAGTCCTGGGCTGAGAAGGCCTAGGGTTCAATCAATCAAGATGTAACTACAGGCTTCAAAAAACACTATGCTTCAAACAGTATGGATGGAACTGAAAATATTGGTTTGAATACGACCTAAGATACTGAGACAAAGCAGAGCTGCCCTGCTGATCGTGCCTGGAGGTGGCAGTGGAGAACGGATTTCGTGGTTGCTTTCGACACACTTCTGATGTCTCTAGAAACGCCAGGAATACAGACATAATGAAAGCTCCTCATTAGAAATGATAAGAGTAGAGTAATCCAGAAATGCTTATCTGCCTCATTCTCCATCCCCAAAAGACGCAGTAGTAAGAGAGAAAGAAGTTAGTTCTCCTTCAAACTTGGGTCTCTCTGCCTGGGGGGATTAAAAATGCAAGGTCTAATTTGAGGCAGGAGAAGAAATTTTGCTTTGCAAATGCAGTCCAGTGTCATTATCCCCATGTTACCGGTTGGTGGAGCGGAGCTGATGTTGACATATGATGGCTTCTGACAGCATTACAATTCACAATCACACTCCAGATGGGGACCACTATTATAAACAGTCGCTTGCAGACCCGTGCCTAATAAAGGACACAATAGCCACCTACTTAATCTTTATTGGTGGAATATACTTTGGGCGTCCTTTGTAATTAAAGAAGGCACGAGAAGTTGAGTCGCCACGTTTCCTTTACGCTATTCCTTTCTATTGTCTGGGAGTTGGGTGGGCGTTCCATAGCAATAATTCTTAAGGTGGCAGCAAAGACAAATCAAACTAGATTGCAACACGCATCATGCCCTCAAAGGCCACTCCCCCCCCCCCCCGAACCAAATGGTGATTTGTATGCAGACTTTGCGCTTCCATCCCTCACAGACACGTACACTGGACAACAAAATGTCAGGGTTTTTTTTCAATAGTGCTTCACCCACCTTCCCAGAGCCATCGCCTGGCTCCTTCTCACATGACAACAACCGAGTCCGCCATGTTGCGGGGTAGCATCTTTATTAATTTAATTGTTGAATTTCTGTTCTGCTCTCAACGTGAGGGTTTCAGGACACGTCACAATGAAAAACACAGAAGGAACATTAAAAGATAAAAGCGCGATATTAGAAAAGGATGGTTTAAAACACTTCAGAGTGCTTGGATGGTACAATTGCCCATAACTCTGGTGTCAGGGCTGTGGCAGAATGAACTCCATCACCTGAAGTTTGAAATTACTGCTTGGACAGTGGCAACAATTGTTTTTTGCCTGCTTGAGCCTCCAGGTCCAGAAAGAGGGCCTTGTGACCCAGAGCTTGCCAAGGACCCCACATCAAAATGAACGAAAGGGGAGAAAACTGATCCTGACCTCTGGGCTTCTTCCAGCTCCAATACACCAACACAGCCCTTGTGTGCTTGATAAATCCTTCAGGATACCAGACATGAGATCCACAGCCAGACAAACTTGACAAGGGCATCTGGAGCAATAGATCAGTTAAAACTGGGGGTTAAAATTGATCTAGAGCAGCTTTTATCAGCACAGAATCCTCTCACCAGCCCTGCCTGCAGACTGGAAAGAAAAGTAAATGGATTCAGTGCACAAAATATAAATAATAATAAAATAAATAAAACCAGGAGCACAAAAGCATTACAGTAAAGATCTCGTTTAACTTTTCTGAATTTCAACGACTCTCACTCACTCACTCACTCACTCACTCACTCACCTAGCTTTCATTTAACACTCTTCCTAATATTACTGCAGCTGTGAGGCCAAAACCTCACCCCCAAACTCACCACCAAATCCTCAGAGAAATAAATCCATGACATGCTACGGTTCTAGACAAAAAACATGGATACATGCTTCTGAATCCCACTTGTGTGGATAACTCACAGATCAGCCCAGAAAGGGATCCAAAGAGAGCTTGCTTGCCAACTGTTCCCCATTACTTTGTACACGTAGGACCCTATCAACAAAATAAAACTGTGTATCACAGGATACCCAAACGCCATGTGTGAAGCAAGCCTGCTTGTCTTCCCTTAACCAAGCTAGCATATAGATAAAAACCAGTTTGTGGAGTTCTGTATCTAGTTCAGGCTAACACAGCCAAATATAAGCAGCATGGGCCCAACATGTTTCATCAGTAAGGTGGAAAAAATACTCCGTTACTGTCCCAACTCCACTGCAGGTTAGGTTTCTCTTCCACTGCCTTGGTAGTCCTGCTTAATTCAGCAGTTAAGCTGACTCCTATCAACCGCACTGACACATTCAAGCAGTTTCCTTCACAGCAATAGAGAAGTAGTTTTTCACCAGGTTCTTCCAGGAAGCTGCCTGGAATCAAATCCAGAATTTTCTGTATGCACGAGAGATCTACCATCAAGCTACAGCCACTCTCTCACAAGACCCAATAAGCACACATACAAGTATAGAATCACATGGCTGAAAGCATTAAAGTGAAAGCATCACTGAATACTGTACGAGGTTCCTGCCCTTCTTTGCCGCATCTGTAATTAAAACCTTTTTGCTCACTACAAATTACTGCTGAGTGATTTGGGCAGTCTTACTCTCTCAGTTGCTTTACTATTTGACTAATTCACCCAACTCTGAAACCCTGAATACTATTGTCTATTGCCCCGTAATAAAGTTATTTTCTATGTAACTTTTATACATTGATTAAAACAACTTTGTATTGAAAGAGAAAAGGAAATTGTCCTGCTTTCTGCAACCTACAGAATGGATAACTATGTAGCAAGCCAATTTGGTGTCCTTAAATCAAAAAGGTGGAAACAGCTACAAAACATTCCCAAATGTTAAACTAATCACCTCAGTAAATCTATAGACCCATGGTATATAACTGAAGTTCACCATTTGAGAAGTGATTTTAAAAAGCCCTGGTGCAAGCCCCTTTAAACAGACATCTCCCCTTGTAAACACGGTGTAAATGTCACCAGAATGTTAAAATCTCAGGACTGTTAAACAGCTGCAAATCAGCAATCAGGAAGCACAGCTGATGGTGGCGAACTACAAGCCCTGCTATAGAATGTCCACTTTCATTTTTCTTGATCAATAGCAAAGCACAGTAAGTGCACCTGAAGTTAAACTACCGCCCAGCGTCAAGAAGCATTTTGCTGGCGTGAGCCTCAAACCCCCAGCATAAGAAAATGAAAACAGATGACTTATAGAAAATGACAGCCCAGTTCAGGATCAAAGTCTCCGGCTGCTGGGAGCTTTTGCACTGAGTCAAAATGGGCCCAAGAATAAAAAGAACTTCAGCTGCTCCTCTCACAGCCTCCACTTATTTTGTACAGCAAGGCCCAGAGTTGCCAGGCTGCAGTCACAGCATACGGGCCAAGATCCCCTTCCCAGATCCTCCAGCACTAAAAGGGAGAAAAGCCCCTGGTGCAGTCAGTGATGGCACTGGGCAGCTTGGGAGATTCGGGCATGGGAAGATGGAAAAGACATCTTTGGGTTTTAAGCTCCCTAGTTGTGGGAGGGGGTTTGGGGTGGAATATTTATGAGAAAAGCAAATGCACCAAAAGGAGAAATAAATGCACACAACGTGCGTAATGTACAAAGTGAGGAGCCCTCCCAAACACAGAGCATAAGTGTGCCAGGTGCTATTAATTTTCCACAGCACACACTCATGTGGCTACATGGCTACAGAAAGATGGGAAGGGATAGTATTCACTTTTCATAAGGTTCTTAAGGTACAAGAGTTGAACTTCAAACTGCAGATCTATTACTTTGTTTACTTCCAAATTAGAATGAAGGGGTCTTTTCAACACAGTTAAGTGTTACATTGTGCAACCCCCCACCAACTTCCACATAAATGCATTTTTAAAAGTTTACTATAATTGCACCTAACGAAATAAGGTTCAAATCGAGGAAGACAAGCCTTGATTTTGGACACTGCTCCACAGTCTCATTACAGAAGCCAATGATGAATAAGGAATGAAAGCCTACTGCCACAACCGAAGATCAAGGGAGCCCTTAAACAGTCCTTTCTAAGCTTACAGGGAAGGAAGGGATGAGGCAGCTAGAAGAGGAGGATAAAATAATGGCCCCTGAAAATGTAAGCCACTGGAAACACAATCACTATGTCATTGAGATAAATAAGATTCGTTTTCCTAACTCAGCGAAGGAAACCTACATTCTTCCGGCTCCGGTGGGGCACAACCCTTTCCAAGCACACTTGCAAGTCACAGATAGCTGAAAGTGGGGTACAAGCAATAACCCCAACTTAGTGAAAGACGTGAGTAGCTGCTTCTGATGCTCAGGGTCTCCACATTTTGCACTTAGTAGCCATGAAACAAGGGCCACGGTCTCACTTCCACTTTGAACTTTCTTGAGGCCATCTTCAGATCTGACTGGTCACAACTTTTCAACTCTATTTGTTTTATTTGTGGACTTTCCACCCTCCATTTGGACTTTCGCAAATGGGAAGTCCACAAATGAAAAGGTGTGAGCAGTCAGACCTGACGATGGACAGAAGAAGGTTTAAAGTGAAGGTGTAACCATGGTCAGAATATACGGAGCTGTCCAACACTGCGGCTACGTGACTTTGTACCAAAAAAAAAATCCACAAAAGCTTCTCAGAAGTGGTGGTTTGTGGCCCTTAGGTTCTCATCCCATCTATAATCTGCCTTTTCTAGCACAGGATGTACATAGGAGGGGGAGGGGAAGACCAGCATGTGAACAATCCCACCTCCGAACCCATACAAATTGCCTCTGAGGGCCTGGGGAACGTGGCCTAACTCAGAAGTGATGAGTCAGGTTTGCACCAATTCAAGTTTCCCATCACAGCTGAACAAACGCAGCAATAAGGTGAAATAAATCAGCCCACAAAGGTGTCAAGACATGAGGAGTGAGCCAGGAAATTAAAATTCTGCCTCAGACTGAATGCGAGTTCCTATCACTAATGCCGGGCAATGGCATGGTCCATGTTATAGATTTGTTGCCAATGCCTCCACAGTCATGCACACAGAACATGAGAACATAAGAGGAGCCCTTCTGAAACAGGTCAAAGCCCATCTAGTCTATAAGAACCTAAGAGGAGCCCTGCTGGATCAGGCCGCAGCCCATCTAGTCCATAAGAACCTAAGAGGAGCCCTGCTGGATCAGGTACAGACCATCTACTCCATAAGAACATGAGAGGAGTCCTGCTGGATCAGGCCACAGACCATCTATTCCATAAGAACCTAAGAGGAGCCCTGCTGGATCAGGCCACAGAACATCTAGTCCATAAGAACCTAAGAGGAGTCCTACTGGATCAGGCCACAGCCCATCTAGTCCAGCATCCTGTCACACACAGTGGTCCACCAACTGCCCATGGGCCTCTCAAGCAGAGACAAAGGCAAACCTTCTCTTGCTCTCCAATCCCAGCAAATGGCCTTAGAGGCCTCTTGCTTGTCCGCAAAGTCTGAAAGATGTACTTAGGCATCCATTCCAGTAGCCACTGATACATCTGTTGTCCATAAATTTGTCCAACCCTTCCTTGAAGCCAGAACTTGTCAGAATCTTCACAGGGACAGTATGATGCTGGATAAAACATGGGATCCAAGGCCTTTTCTGCCCTTTCCTCTGATATAGAAAAAGGGACCCTTTGGCCTTCTTATCTGCACATTAATGTGGTTCAAGGGCACCCTGCTCCCATCAGACCTGTTCTGTCAGCACTAATCAGAGCAGAATCCAGATTAAGAAGATCTCCTCCAGTAACTTGTTCCAGAACACAGGAGCCATATAGATGGCACATGTCTGTGTTCCAGGACCAGCGGAGAGCATTTTCCAGCGGCCTAGCATAGCATGCCACCAAAAAGCACACACACCCCAGGCCCCATGTGATCAGGATCAGCAGACACGGTTATTCTGGCCCCACTGATCTGGAGTCACTGCAAGAGAGTGCAGAAAGGGCTTTAGCTAACAACTGCAAAGCACAGCGACACTCCAAGAAAAGGCAAATAAAGACCAAACAGAAAAAAAACCAGCCACGGCGCATCATGCCCACATTTCAGCTCATGAACATCTTGCTTCTCAATGCAGCATCTGCACCGCTTTCCTGACAACCTGGGAAAAGGGCAGAAAAGGGCGGCTAGGCTGGTCCAAAGCAGGTCCCACTCTTTACAAGCAGAGAACAAACAGCAGAATCACGCACAGCAGGGAGAACATGGAAGGGAGGGAGTTTTTCATGGTGCCAGGCTGTGATGCTTAAGACAAATGGAAGGAAAGCAACTGTTTATATGGCTTACAATCTAGCAGTAAACTGCCCTGGCCAAAGACCTATTGGTCCCTTAGCAAAAGCAGTTAGAGAAGGCTTGGGAAGACCAGGGCCGACACTGCCTCTCTGAGGAGCAGTCACTGGACTTTTAAATGCCACAGAGCTGTGGGCTTCCCATAATCCAGCACATAATCTCAGAAACAGATGCAAAATGATACAGGCCCTGGGCCTAATCCAGCACATCTTACGATACCTTCTGCAATAGCCACTATAAGTGTAGCATTCAAAATTTTGTCTCAGCAGGCCATACATTTTGGTTCAAACCGACAGCGGGTTCAGGAAGGGGAGTCCCCATGCATTTTAGATTTGGTCCAATTTCTGTGCACCAAATCACCCAAACTTGGTTCTGGAAAAAACAAGTCTCATCACGCTTTGGTGTCCTGGCACCCAAAGCTTTGCGGATCAAGCCTGCACTTGGGGACAGTCCCAGGCCATTTGGGGAGGAGATTGGTGCTCGCGTCACTGGGAGGTGGGTTTCATGTCCTGTGCTTGCCGTTCCTGCCCTGTGCATTGGAGATCGCAACCGCTGAGAGTTTTTGGAAGTAAATGGTGTTAAAGCTGAAACGATGAGGGTGTCGAATGGCCTTCACTACCCCACGAGACTCTTTTATACAAATATTCCATCCCCCCCTTCCCCGATCGCCAAGGCAGGCAGGATAATGACTTGATTTTTCTCCCTTTTACACAGCAAATATTCTACCCCCGTTTCCCGATCACCAAGGCGGGCATGATAATGGCTTCACTTTCCGCTTGCCGGGTGTTCTCGCGATTCCCAGGAAGAGCGGAGGTGCGCAAAACTGCTCAACTGCCTCCAAACCTTTTGGCAGCTTTGCTCAAACGGCTGGGGTTTTTTAATCATTAGTTTTGCCATTCAGCCCTGCCTTCACTGTGCCACTAAAGAGGGGGATGTGGCATATGCAGCGGGTGGCACAGGAGTGGGGTGATACCAATCTGGCTTCCAAAGAGGAGAGAGGGGGCGGAGAGGAGAGGAGATGGCGCCGCTTCCACGTGCCGGGGTTTGGCGCACTTTGCATGGGGACGGCTGTATCATCTGATCTCGGGAACGGCACGGGAACGGCTGACATCCAATCTCGGTCCTGCACCCGGTCACACGCGTGCCCTATCGGAGCCAAATGGCTCACATGGAGACGCGGCCTATGGTGCCCACATTTGCACCCGAAGTGCGTTTACAAGTCTGGCACACCTCGAACGAACCGGCTGCAGTTGCCAGCTCCTCTAGCACAAGCACACCGTTCCCCCCACAAGCGACACAAACTTGCACCACCACTCAGGGTGCATTCCCAAAAGACACCATACCCTGGAGGGCCAGTCTGGGAAGTCTCGCTCTGTCGGAGTCCCAGCATCGTTGGCCCGCGGGCAAAGGACCTCCTACCTCCCGCGGCCGCCCTCTGCTCTCTCTCAATGGGACGCTGCTGGCGGGTCTCTGGGCCCCTCCGCAGTTCCCCCAGGTGTCCTTCCCAAACTTCTGGAAGGCGCCGAGCGCCCATAAGATCGCGCTTCCTGGAGCTGCTCGCCAGAACTCCCCGCCTGCGATCTCCCTTTGGCGCCTGAGATTGCCAGTGCCGCAATCGCACCTGGGGAGGAGCGAAAGCCTTCCGACCGCGGAGCAGACCCGTCCAGACAGGCGAGAGGCAAAGAGAGCGGGAGCCGCCGCCGCCGCCGCGCCGTCCCGAGCCCCGAGCGACCGCGGGCGACCGTCCCCTCTCCGCGCTCTGGACGCCCTCCCGTCTCTCCTTCCCGGTCCCGGGTCGCTCGTTCCGCAGCGGGGCGGTGGACATTGGGCTCCGGAGTCCCGCCCCCCCCCCGCCCGAGGCGTCCGCACAGGTTCGTCCCCCGCGTTTAAGGCGCTCGTCCGAGCCGGCGAACCGAGCCGAGCGATACGTGCGCATCCCAAGGCGCCCCTGGGCCGTCCGAACGGACGCGCTCCGCTCCCGGGCCGCGAGGCGGGCTGTTCGGCCGGGCTGCGCGGAGGCAGGCGTAGGGAGGGCGAGCCGAGCCGAGCCGAGCCGGGCCGGGCCAGCTCCGCCAGAAGAGGCGAGCCGAGCCGAGCCGAGCCGAGCGCGGTGCCGGACCGTGGCGCAGCTGGGAGCGCCGCGCGAGCCCTTCTGCCGCCCCCCGGCCGGCCCAGGCGACGCTCCCCGCCTGCGCCCCGCCAGCCACGGGCGGAGGAAACTTCGGCAGCGGCCGCCGGGGAGGCACGAGCGCCTGCGAGCCCGGGCGACGCTTCGCTAGCAATCAGCGCCCGCCGCCGCCCGCTCTGTCCGAGGAGGGAGGGAGGGAGCGCGCCGGGGCGGCAGGCGGGAGGGTGTTGGCCAGCGGCGCCACACACACACCCGCCCTCCCCTGCCCTGCCCTCCCCGCGCCGCGCGCAGCCCCAGCCGGACAGAGGGGAAGAAACTTTCGGGCACCGCGGCGGAGCAGCGAGGCGGCGGCGGCGGCGGCCCCGGGGACGGGCGGGCGGGACGTCTGTCGGCAGGCAGAGAAGCCACGCGAAGGCGGCGGGATGGAGCTGCGTGCACGGATGATGCCGCCGCCGCCCGACCTGCCCGCAGCCCCGCGCGCCGCGTCCGGAGGAGGCTGGGCGGCAGCTCCGCCGGCCTCTTCCCGACCCTCCTGGCCTCCTTCCTTCCCCTGCGGAGCGGCCGCTTCTGCCTCGCCTCGCCCCCCCCCCCCGGCCCCACACCGCGCGCGCCCTGGCTGCCCGCCGCAGGTGTCCGCCCCGCGCCCAGGCGCGTCTCCCTCGCCCGGCGCCCCTGCCGCTCCTTGTGTTGCCGCCGCCGCCAAGGCGTCCCCCGGCAGGCAGGCAGGCATGAGCCGGGCAGGCAGGCAGGCAGGCACCGGGCGGGCGGCCCGTGGAGCGAGCGAGCGAGCGGCGAGAGGAGGTTGGCAGGGGATGCTCGCCCTCGCCCTCCTCGCCCTCCGCCTCACTCACCTGCGCGCGAGGTGCCCCTCGGGGTCTCGGGCGGCGATGGCAGGAGGAGCGGCGGCGAGCGGCGTCCGCCCGGCGGGCTCCCGGCGACGCGCGTGTCCTCAGCTGCGGGCGGCCCGGGTGGGCGAGCGGGGAGGCGGCGGCGGCGGCGGAGGAGGAGAAGGCTGGGCGAAGCCGAGCGCCAGGAGGAGGAGCAGCAGCAGCCGCGGCCCGCTCGGCTCGCCTCCGCTCGCTGCCAGGGACCGGGGAGAAATTCCGCGCTCGGGGGAAGCGCAGACAAAGGCGCGCCAGGTGCGGCCGCCAGGCAGCCGGGAAGGAGCGCGGCAGGCTGGGGGCGCCCGCGGGCGACGGGGCTGCGGGACACGGACGACGCACACGCAGACGCAGCAGCCACGCGCCCGGGCGAGGCCGAAGCGGGGACCCCAGCCGGGCAGCCGCGCACTGTCCCCTGAGGCGAGCGGGCGTCCACCTCCCTCCCCCCTCAGGGTCGCCTCCCCGGCTGGCCCTGCGCAGACCACCGCGCGGCCGGATTTGCCCCGCTTTTGAGGGGACTTGGCTGCCTCCGAGGCCGAAGGAGGGCTAGAGGGGGCCCGCAGCGCCCGCCCCGTCCGGGCGCCCCGGGCCCGTTCGCACTTGGCTCTATTCTGCAATCTATCCTGGAACAGGGGCCTGCTGTCCATACAGTGAGGCCTGCCAGAGTCCGCCTTCGTGTGTGGACCGCAGACCCCTGTCCTGAGATATACTCCAGAAAAAGGCCAAATGCGAACAGGACCTGGGGCTCGGCTAGAAGGAAAGTCTCCCCCCCCCCGGCCCGTGGTCATCAGGAGGCCGGCATCGGCCTGCGCTGGGCGGACGTGGCCACAGACTCTTCCGCGCCTGCCCTCCGTCACTGCCCGCCCGGGCCGATGCCAGGCAGAGGCCGCCGAGGGGCCGGACAGGCACGGGGTACTCGCGCCGCCCTCCCCCTGTCCCCGCTTTACAGCCATGATGCAGTTGCCCTTTGGCTTCAAGTGTGGGAAGCAGGGAGGGAGACCCTCCTCCTTCCAACCAGCAGAGGCGGGCGGGCGCCCAGACGTCGCCTCGAAGTCGCTTTGAAACCGAACGCCGTCGCTAGGCGCCTTCCTAAATCACAGGGACGGACATGTCCCCCTCGCAGGCCTTAAGGCGGGAATGTGGGAAGCAGGAGAGTTTGGGGGAGACGGGAAAGGCCTCTACCCTTTGAACAGGCCCGGCGGTCCCCCAGAGGTCCCAAAGGCGACCGGCGCGGCGGATCAGTTCTTAAAAAGCACCCCTGAGGTGGGGTTGTCCACACACCAGTCTGCCCCTCCCCCGTGGGCATTCTGTGCCAGAGGAGGACCGGGGCCACGAGGGCCACACGCCATCTCCAAGGTGCTCCTTTTGTTACGTCTGAGCACAGCCTGAGACATCCCCACGGGGGTCTCCATGAAGCCTGCCTAACCAGGGCCAAAGCTAGTACAGTCATGGTGCTTCTCGTAGGTACATTGGCACTGTTGTCCATTTGCATCTTGCGCTGCCTCTGAGCCTCGTCTCCAAGCTAGGAGAGCTGCCAAACCGGGCCGCCCGCTTGGGTGAGCAGGGCAGGCGCATCGCCGTGTGCCAAACCGTGGGAGCTCAGCAGTGATTTACCCACAAACTGGACCCTGCCAAAGAGGACTTATGTCCTCCGCCTTCCCCTGGCAACCAGACAGCTTCTGAAAGTCATTGGGGCCTCTTCTTCTGCACGATTGTGAGATTGTGTAGCTGCCCCAAAGAGCTAGGATCTCTGGCCCTTTATCTGTCATCTTTTTTCTCCTCCTTCCGCCATACTGCTCCTTTTTCCTAGCCCGTCATCTGCTTTTATAACGCACGTCTGTGGAAGCAATAGAGAGGGCCGCCGAGGCAGCTTTTCCAGAGCTGGGCATCCCCCGCAAAGAGAATAACAGAGACGGCCTAAGCTTGCGGTTCTCTGATCTCAGTAGGCCTAACTGCTTCCATAGGACTCTTCCAAATTTGCAGACAAAGCAGATGGAAAACAAAGAACTCCTGTCTCGGCTCTCCTTCCTCCACCACCACCCACTGTATCCTGAGATCCTACTTCTGCTTTTAGCAACCTTTACTCAGGAAACTGCACAGTACTGTATACAAATTTGGAATCTTCCTTCATTGCCAAGATAGCCCATCCATGG
The DNA here is from genome assembly GCA_023333525.1 of Aspidoscelis tigris stejnegeri. Classification (NCBI taxonomy): domain Eukaryota; kingdom Metazoa; phylum Chordata; class Lepidosauria; order Squamata; family Teiidae; genus Aspidoscelis; species Aspidoscelis tigris. The sequence goes on along the minus strand of JALMGA010000001.1, from coordinate 146,672,337 downwards.
TGAGATGCAAAATCCATTCAAAGGAAAAATAATACGATGGAGAATTTGATGTAGTCGCCCAACTGAGCCAGGATTGACTCCAGGAAACTGCACAGACATCCGTGCAAGTCTTCTTAGCAGATGCAAAAGTGTCTCTTTTCCTTGGCAGGAGCCGTGCACAGTACTTTTCCATACAGTTGTTCCACCACAATAATGCTAATAATAAGATTCTCCAGGAATGAAGGCCAATGAAAATCTAAGCCACAGCCAACACCAGATTAATAAACTGACTGCTGGCTTTATGATTTTCTGGAAATATATTCTGTAACGTGACCGTTTGCTTCTCAGATAAAGATAAGGACCTCCAAACCAATGGTCCTCCCTCTCGATCTTTCCCCATCCCCTTTGTAGCCAGAGACTTGTTGCTTGGGGGACTTACTCCAGAGGGCCGTGGCGTTGGTTCCACCCGCACCAACACATATACGGTGTATTAATACGATGTAGAATTTGATGTAGCTCAAATGCAGCCAGATCCCCAACCCTGGGATTTCCAAATGGGATCCTACCCTACACAACACCTGTGGTTAGTAAAGATAACTCATAACACCTGGTGGAGGCAAGAGGGTGGGAAATGCCGAGCCTTGTGGGAATTTAGACACGACAAAAGGGTCACCTCACAGACAGTAGTGGGTAGCCCTGGTGTTCCCAAGCCTTCTCTGATCCACCTTTTCTAGACTAGAATGTCCAGGAGAGGAGGAGGGCCAGACTGGTGTGTGAACAATCCCACCCCAGAACCTTCTCTAAGCCGCCTCAGAGACTTATTTATATTTTTATTTTGCTGTGCCTGAGAACAGCTTAAGAGTGAGTCTATGGAGCACCAGGCAGAAGAGGCTGTGGCTGAAAGTGTTTTCCGCTCTGTTCTGGAGCCAGCTACTCTCTCAGGTGAGTTTTACTAGCAATGGAGCGCAAAACTCTTTTCCGGAGCTGTTTTGTGTTCCTTGCCCAGAGTGCCTGGGCATCTCCTGAACCTGTCATTGGATGAAGGGCAGAGGGGATCCACCTAACGTAGCCAAGCAGCGGCAAAATAAGAAGGGAAAGTGACGCTCCATTAGCCTCTGTGCTGCGTCAAAGAAGCGCCGGATTCCGTTGGCTTAGTTACAGTGAAAATCACGCCTTAAATTATAGATGAGCAACTGGAGGAAGGAGGCATCCAGGAAGGCTGTCGGTGTCCCACAGGGACAAGGGGAGAACGGGCTGAGATGGCACAGAGAGGATAAACAGATGCCTCCACCTCTCCTGGCTCCTTCCCGTCTAGCGTTCTTGGGCCTGTTTATAATAAAGGAATCTTAAACGGAGACCGACCTACGTTCAAGGGGCTATGAGAAAAGAAAGGTAAACAAAGCCTCCCGTGCTAAACCCAGAGGTAAGGTTCCCCTGCCTTTCCCAGAAAGCAATCTCCACGAAACTTTGAGGGAAAGGGGAAAGGATCTCAGCGTCACTACTGTATACGTGGAATTATTTGGTTCTTTGCTGTATGTGGTCTCAGCCCTAATCATTCACCAAGGAAGCCAGAAAAAAATGAAGAAGGAAGGGAGATAAACGTCAAGGCGGCTGTAAGGAGCTATTGTTCCTACACGTCAGCTGTCAGAATGCTTTATTAACGGCCTGAAGTGTGTTCTATGACTCCTTTGCTAGCTCCTTTGGCCGGCCGTCCACTTGGAGCCACTCGGCACCATGAGCCTTCAGGCATTCGTGAGGAGCTGCACAAGGGCCCAGGGCAAGGGCCGATCTTGGTTCCCATGGGCATTGCAACAGGAATTGCCCCCAGGCCAGGCCTGCCCCCCATAACTTGCAAGCCTGCTTTGATTGCTGACTTAGGGCAACGTTTATCAATCTTGACTATGCCCTTTCCAGCAATATTCATCAACCTCTTTTAAAAATCAGCCAGTCAACCGGTACATTTATTTATTCGTTTATTTTATCGTTTATATCCTGGCCTTCACCAGAAGGTCCCAGGGTGACCACAACAATAAAAAGGTAAAACGTATAAAGCAGTCTTAAAGCATCTTTAAAACATAACCCTCCCTCCCTCCTTCCCTGGTGGGACAACACCGCGAGGAAGCTAAACCCCAAAGACCTGGGTGAAGAGGAAGGTTTTAATCAGGCCTAAAGCTGGGGGATGGCAGAGAGAGCGGGGTAGCCCCCAAAATGTTTTGACCCCCCCCCTCAAAATTTAATTTTTAATCCACCAAATGTGACAGACCCCAAATCTGTGACATCCCCTAATATATATGGGTCTGGCCATGGGACCCACCACAGAAAAGGCCCCCTTGTGTGTCTCTGCCCCTTGCACCTCTAAGAAGTAGCAGCTACAAGATGTTCCTCTCCTTGAGACCTCAATATTTGGGAAGGTCTATGTGGGAGAAAGCCCTCCTTTAGACAACTGTGCCAAACCATTTAGGGCTGTCTGTCTGTCTGTCCCATCCTATACTTAAAGGTCCAATGCATCAACGTCCAGAACTGGGCTCAGTAGTCCTCCCATCAGCAGTCAGGATGCCGCATTCTGCTCTGGCACGGGTTTGGGCGCTTTGGTCCACAGAAATCAGACCAAATCAAAAGTGCCTGGGGATGACCCTTGCCGAACCCGATTTCGGTTTGGACCAAAACATGCATGGGGACATGCCCTTAGAGTGCATCACAGTAGTCTAATCTGGAGGTTATCAGAGCATGGATTCAAGTTCTTCCTATCCAAAAAAGGCTGAATCTGGCAGAACAGTCAGTGGCAATCCGGGACGGTCATGATCTTGTTCTATTCAGCAGCTGCCTATGGACCGGGGAGAGGAAGAAGCCAGGTGGAAGCCACTCTTCACTCTCCTCTTACAGCGATGCTTTGATCTGCAATGGACCAAAATCCTATGTGATGAGATCCAAGCAGAGCTTCCATATAGAGCAGTGATGGCCAACCTATGACACGCGTGTCACAGGTGACACGCCAAGCCCTTTTGGGTGACCCACATGGTCACCCTGGTACCTGGGCATGTAGTGGTTGCTTGTTCTTGAAGTGTATGAAATACCAACTTTCAGTTGAAACTTTAGCAAATGAAATTGAGCAACAAAAGTCACTAATGTAAAGTATTGTTTTTGCTTTTAATAAAATACATATATCAAAAATATAACTTTTTTACTAGAGCTACAAATATCACAAACTTATGGATATTTCTAGATGTGACACAGCACCTGAGTTAAGCTAGGTTTTCTTGCGAATTTTGACACACCGAGCTCAAAAGGTTTGCCATCACTGATATAGAGCCTTGCTTTGTGGAAGTGCTTCACACACTGCCACTGTAGGTATTTTATGGGAGAAGGCTTTCTGACAGTGTGGCCTTTATAGGCTAGACAGAGCCTATCAGTGTGAGCCCCGTAGCTGGCTATTTGATCTTCCTGGCCTTTTCATCTTTGTTGAGGCCACCATGGGCTTCTTTTTAGGCCTATGTAATGGGGTACTGTTCACGGGAGGATTTTTAGTTGAGTGACTTCAGCATCATAGCACTAGGAAAGGATGCATTGGAGATTTATTGATTACACTCCCACCCCTACCTTACACAGTCGAAGCCAATTCCATGCTACTAGGTTTCCTGATTTAAGTTATACTGCTTGTCTGGTCTCTGTGTGTGGCTTTTTCTTCTCTCTGGCAGGTTTCGAGTCGCAGCTTCAGTTTCTGCAGTGACAATGGAACGGTACTGACACAAATTACACTGAGCAACTCAAGGACATCCATGCAAAGGGCAAAGCATAGAAGCTAATTCATTGCTTAAGGTATATAAGTTAACTACTTGTACTCTGGAGGGAAAGTGAGGGCAGCCGCTAACCTTAGAGACGGGGAATAAACTTGTCCTGATGACATTATGTAGAACTGCTGTTGCTAGAATAATTCAAGCAAAAATCTGAAAAGCTTCTGTTTCCGATTGTTTTGCAATTTCTTTATGTTTTAAAAAAGAGTAATAAAGGGAGGCCTTCTTGGATGTTGCTGGAATCATTTTTGAAAGTAAGACGGAATTGCAATTAGGTGTGCAATATTTTCTTTGTATGAGAATACCATCTAAATTATTCACAGTGATTATCTCTGTCCTGCTAATAGATACAAGGGCATAATTTTCTCAAGCAGATAAAAAGATGAGACTTGTACGTCGTCTAGGTACAAAACTGGGCTTTCATGAAATTAAACAAGGGAAAGTAACTGTAGAATTAAGCAAATAGTTGGAACAGCTGTATCACATTAGATATGCTTATTTAAATATCGTTGAATTAAAACATCAAAATTCACCATTTTCTTGGTCATAGCTAATTACTTACCTTCTGGAGATACTGATTCTCTTTTTTTCTTTCTTTCTTTCTTAACTTGTATGCAGCAGATTTCATAAAAAGTCTATGAAACATCCAAACATAAATGCAGGATAAATACAAAAATTATCATTATAATTCATCCTGTTCACCCCATCAATTATTACCAAAGGCATTTGTGATAGAGGATGCTTTTTAAAATGTCAGCATTGAAGGAGCTACCTAGATCTCATTTGGAAGCGGGTTCCAGAGAGAAGGGGCTGGAACTAAAAAGGCCCTTTTGCTTGTCTACACGGGCTTTCTGCAGTCTCCACATGCCTCCCTCTCCTCAAAGTGCCATTCTGTGATTGCTCACAAGTTCACCCTTCTTTCCCCCTACTGCAAATGCATTTGTAGAATGCATTAATCTTTCCCTATCCACTGTAGATAAATAAAATAAATAAATAAAAGCAAAGAGTAACTCCCTTCTCACACGCAGTCACTGCTTTCATCTGTAACAGGGAAGCAGCTTCTATGCATTATGGTGACTGTGACTCTCCTACACACGATTCCATCAAGCCAGGTCAGGCCAAGTCTTCCCTAGTTCTCTTGGAGAGGATATAAAAGCGTTTGATCAACTTCCAAGGAGACACCGGGGGCTGAACTGCGTAACCCTCTGCTTTCCAAGCAATCTGTTACTCTGACATTGAGCTCCAGTCGCTCGCACACGTATCTCACGGCGTCAACAAAACGCCTTTCCTCAAGAGATGCAAAACTCTTCAGTTTGTTATTATTGGTAGCATATAATCACGTTTGACGCCATCAAATATGTACAGAAATCATTGTGGGCGGTTTCTTTTTCTTCCTTTCCATCCATACCAAGAGTGACAGCCAGAAACAAAATTCTGAAAACAGAACAAAGCAATGCGTGTTGATCTGCACATGCTTTATCAGTCTTCAACTTGGGGAAACTAGATCTGTGATGGCAATCACAAAAATTATCATTGTTTGTATAGAAAATCCTGCCGTATAGTTGGTAGAAAGGAAGGCACTCTTCGAAATGGATGGCTAATTCCTGAACAGTCAGGGAAAAGGTAGGTGAAGTGAAAATGTTGGTACACCAGCGGGTGCATGTATGTGTATAATGAGAAAAACTGAAATCATGACATTAAAATGCTCTCTGACAACTTGTCAAGATAACAAGCTAATTATTGCTAGCACACCGTGTCTAAAAATGGCTAAGTAGCTTACAGAAAAATATACGTTCAAAACAATTCATTAGCCTGGAGGAAGGGAAGTGGAGGTGTTGCCATCACGTTAAAAGAAAAAATACATCCCAGGATTTGCTTTGATGGATCAGAGGCCCTCCTGGAGAACCGTTTGACTAGACAGCTTCAAAAGTAATAGGGAAGGCTGGTATAATGGAAATTCTGCAAGAACAACAAAATAACAGTCCAAATTTCAGCTCCATTGCCTACTTGTATGGTGCACAATTGCAGCTTCATCACCAAAAACGGTAGAGAGAAAGACCAGAAATCTAGAGGAATGTTCAAGAATTTGCACTAGATTGGGCTGGAAGCACTAATAATCCTCCCTACTTGCATCAGTTTTGTTACATGTGCCTGCTTTTTAAGCAGTGTGTTATAAGTCCATTGTGAGGCAGTTTGGAGTGTGGTTAGAATGTCGGACTCTTAGCCTAGTCTTTTGGTTCGAGTCTGCGTTCCTCCCCAAAGCCAGCTGGGTGACCTTGGAGTAGTCACAGGTCTCCTTCTGAGCTCTCACAGCCCCACTTACATCACAAGGTGTCTGTTGTGGGGAAAAGAACAAAAGGTTTGCCAGACGCTTTGAGTCCCCTTAAGGGTTAGAAAAGCCAACTCTTCTACTTTCCTTGTGGCACAAGCAGACACAGTAAACTCTGATTGTGAAAGGAACTATTGTAAGAGATTTCACTTTCACAAGAGATCTAAAAACGTCATCCCTGCTTTTCATTGGGCAAGCAAGCTTTTGCTTTGGAGAGGCTGCCACAACAGGGTGAGCAACAAGAACTCAGTAAGCAAGCTTTCTCTTCCTGAACACTTTTCTCAGATTTCATGGATATAATATATTGTAGGAAGCTGCACTGCTGAACCAGGAACTATAATAGTGTCTCATCACAGGCAAGAATGATCAAAGCACCACAAGAAAATCATCACCGTACCCTGGCAAGTGGCAACAAAAATTAAGGGGAGCCACAGCCTTTGTCTCCCACTGGACTATCAGATATTCGGCACTTTTTCCAGCTTCCATGGGACATAGTTTTGGGCCCAACGCTGCCCTCCCTGGGTTTGTGCAAACAGGACATGAAGGCATCCTCTCCGTAAATGATGCTTCAGTGGATCCTGCAGTGAGGATCTCATTTTTAAAATCCCTGGTTTTTTAAAATTAAATTTTATGGGTATTACATACGTATAAAGAACAGAATAAGAAAAGGCGGCAACAGTGGGGGAATAATTACATGTGGATTATTCTTTTGACCATTGTTTCTCATAAGGAAGATCCCCTAAATCTATTCTCCCATCTATAAATAGGTACCCTAAATACATCAGTCTTCTTTCTCTGCTAAAATAAAAAAAGCAGAGATCCGTTGAAATAATGATGCCAGTTATCAGTTGTCTTATGTTGTTTCATCTTTCTGTCCTATAATCACCTGCACTGTCCTTATTGCTCGCTTCAACATATTTCCATTTTTATTTATATACCGCCTTTCCAAACATTAAAATCATATATCTATCTTGTTGTTCTCACCTGAGGTATACACAATTTTTGACCAATCGACCTGCACTCACAAAACTCCATTTATTTCTACTTCAGTAAATTTCCAATAAGCTTTCACCTTCTTACATTTCCACCACTGATGAATACAGGTAACTCATTTCCTGCATCCAGACCAACAATTTAGCAATAGGTTTCAAATCATGTGAGCTACCTGGCAGAGGATGTGATAGCACCTGCCAAACAATTTAACTTGTAATTCCTTTAATTTAGTGTGCTTTATCACCTCCCATATCCATTACTTTAACCCTTAGTGTCCATTAGAAATCCATCACCCAGTTGTGGATGTCTGACTCTGCCTCGGCCTTTCCTCAACATGGGTGTCTAATTCTGCAAGGCAGTTCCCCAGGAGGGTGGGGTGGCCCAGGAGGGTGTTGGCGGGTCAGTATGTGCCAATGCATTGCCCCAGGCTATCCAGATGTTTGTGTGCACCACTACTGAGCCAGCTGGACGGGTACCCCATGACATGCGTGTGGATGTTCCCTTCCCCTCTTTGTTTTGCTGTTCCTCTCGCATACACATTACAGGGTTCTTGAGAAAGCAAGTTAAATTGCCTGAGGCAGTCTCTGTTTTTCATTCCTATCCATTCCAGCCACCAGTTGCTCGCATTTTGCTCTCCTCCCAGCTATAGCCAGCCCAGACCTCTAAAATGGTCCCTTTCAGCCACCAAAGAGTTCTGGGAATTTCATGGGTATTTGCACGCTGTCTTCTTTGTTATCTACGTCACGGTTAACATCTGTAACTGTGGTTAGAACTGTGGTTAGAAAGCATCAACAGTGCAGGTGTCCTTTTAAAGACTGAATGCCATATACCCCACCACCCATCATCAAAGAATCTTTGCTACCTAGACTGGTACGATTATCCAGCTTGAGGGACTCCGTCAATGCAATGTGAATTTGTTTCAAGAATCCCTACATTTAAAATATAGCACAGAATGCAGTAGAGATTATGGTGCAAACACTTCTATTCATCCAGGTTTTTGATCATTAGTGCCACATCTCCTCTTAGTGCCCAGTAACACAGCTTCTGCCAGCACATCTCTACTCAGGGCAGCAGAAAGCGCCCCAAGGCTACCACACTGCCTCGTTTCCTGGTACAATTGCCAACGGAGACACTGTTTGGTGAGGGCACACCTTCTCCACCCTCAGCGGAAATACCTTGGAGCACCGTTCCAAAGAATGGAGAATGAGGAGGCATCCTGTCACAGAGCCATCACAGGGCCTCCCCCTGTGCCCCAGACAGAGCCACCTCACCCCCGTAAGTGGAAACCTACCTGGCCAAAGTCTCTTTTTCTGTTTTTCTTATATTTTATATACTGCTTTTATCCTGTCAGTTGCTTTGGAATTTCAATGGAGGACAGCATAAAAATCAAATGAATTAATGTAATATTGAAATTACATAGCAAATAGAACTGAAGAAGAAGAAGTTGGCATTTCTACCCCACTTTTCTCACCCATTCTTCTCCCCACAACAGAACACCCTGTGAGGTAGGTGGGGCTGTGAGAGCTCAGAAGAGAGCTGTGACTAGCCCAAGGTCACCCAGCTGGCTTCATGGGGAAAGGAGGAATCGAACCCGGTATTCCCAGATAAGAGTCCGGCTCCCTAACCACTAGACCAAACTGGCTCACTTACCTGTGTAAGTCTTAGAAAACCACAGAAATGTTGAATACAGGGCCTGTCCCCAAGGAATAAAAAGTCTGCCAAGACTCTCCTTTTGCCTCTGAGCGTCCCCAAGCCAGGGTTTTTAATGAGGTTCCAGCGCTACAAAACGTGGAAATCGCGCGACAAAATACATGCACTTTAAACAACTCTTCCAGCGCTCTTTCTGTAAGTCGCGGGTTTTCCTCGCTACATTTACCTTGAGGACGTTCCGTGGCAAAAGGGGCGGGGATTGCCGCCTGCACACACAGCAGAAACAGAAGCAGCTTCACTTTCTAAAGCTCAGAACTAAAGAGCCAGAATTACGCAGAATTGCAACATTGTTGCAATCGCTGTGAGGTGTGAAATGGGTGGATTATTGCTAGGGGTGGATTTTAAAGCGATAACAGGGAAAGTGGTGAGTGAATGAGCGATCGTGCGCTGGGCAGGGTGGATTTTTGAAAGCAAAAACAGGGAAAGTGGTGAGAGTGAATCTTTTCCAGCACGAGAAGCCATTTCGTGGGGGGTGGAGATCTGGGAGACGAACAGAGAGCCGATCGCTGTTTCTCCTTTGCACTTGTCAGGGATTGTCAGCGCTCGTGCGCTGGGCAGGGTGGATTTTTTAAAGCAATAACAGGGAAAGTGGTGAGAGTGAATGTTTTCCAGCACGAGAAGCCATTTCGGGGGGGGGGGGAGATCTGGGAGACGAACAGAGAGCCAATTGCTGTTTCTCCTTTGCACTTGTCAGGGATTCTCTTCCTAGTTGTGGCCACACCAGGCGCAGTCCCTCCCCATTCCCGCTGGCATCCTATGAACAAGAGCAGGGGCGGGGAGAAAAAGATGCGCGCAAAGAAAACAGGGATCCTATGGGGACGGAAGGTGTGTTAAAAACACGCATTTTCCTGAGCCTCATGCGGACGCTTATTCCTGATTTGCATGGCACTTTTAAAGTCCACTTCAGTAGAGTGACAGTAGAGTGACAATGGAGAAGTAAATAAGTCTTTTGGGGACGCAGCCACAGAAATACTGTTGCAGTACTTGATAACATACTCCAAATATTCTGAGTCTTCCAAAACAGCTGAGTTTTAGAAGCCACATTACTTAATTAAGTTGTCATAGAACTTGGAGTCTTCAGTCCACACGATGCTCACAAAGTTGTGGCCATTCCTTGAGATTCAGCTTTTCCTCTGAGATGATAACCTAAAACCTGAGACCTGCAACTCTTCTCTCAGCCCAGCTTTGGGCAAGTCTGATGTATCACAAAGCCCACCATCAGCTCCTATCACCATCAACTCCTTTTAGTGGCTTGCAATAGTATGGTGGAATTGGCCCTTGGAAAACCTTCCGTGTAGCACAACCCAGACCACATATGTTTATGAGTTTTGAAGCCATCAGCATCGTGCTGATTACCAGCTAAATAGAATATGTGGAATGTTGAGCTACGTAGGACCTACCTTAAATTTCCCTTTTAACAACTCTACTCAAATTAAAGGTTGCACAGTCTGTTTGAGTTTGATAATGGCTGCTCAACACCTACCGTTGTGTTTACATCCAGGTCCTACCAAGTTTTCATATTTTGGGAAGCAGCTGGGAATGTCAGATGGTTGAACAGGATACTGAAGCAGCTGTGATATTCTGAAGTAGTCACATTCTGGAAGATGGCAGGGATTGGACAGATTCTTGCCTCATCTTCTTTCAAAACCACTTAGCAAGTAAACTGCAGTATAAACAGACAATTTGCTTCCGCATACATAAAACGTGAAACACAGAAGCAGCTACATGGAAAAAGAATAAAATGAAACAGAGCTTCTTCAGGTAAGCTGCTGCGTCTCACTAGTTCACACAAAGCATATTGCTGCAAGCATGCATGGGGCCATCTTGGACTATAGGGCAGCCAAAAGAGATTTCCGGGTATGCGCTTTGTGGAGGCCATTGCGCATACACACACACCTATCAGGTTCCCCTTCTCTTACCCCCTCTCCTTAAGGCCACTGGCTAGATATTATGCCAAGTCCAAGGACAGAGACGGAAGAAGAAAAGAGAAGCTTCTAAGCATCTCTGCTTTGTTGACACAGGAAGACTTGTGACTGCCAGCTGATGCACTTTGGACACATGCAATAAAAATCCATGTTGTAACAGGCAATAAAGCGTCCCCGTATGGTTTGGGGCAACCCGGGTTTTAATCGCATGCGCCTGTCTCCATGCAGAGACAGATTTTAAATAGAGCCGCGGAGCCGCAAAGGATCTTGCATCACTGTTTAAAATCCGTCCCTGCTCTTTTCAGCCCTTCTACCACCTGTCAGTTGCCCGTCTGGCTACCCCAATAATTTTAAATGTGCAATCATCAGGAAATGGAGAACATGGCTAATGGCGAAACAACATTTCAGATGAAAACCTCATTTGGTGGCAGTGGTCTTCCTTTTTCCTGTATCAGCAAGCTATCGATCACCTGGTTTTACCTGCTCTTGAGGAAGCCAGTGACTTTGAATAGGCAGGGCTCTTTCCCCCCACATATACTTTGAAGAAGATCCTGGGGAAAAGTTGCCATAGCATAACTGGTTCTGTTGGCATAACCCCATCTTTGTTCTTCCAAACTGGAAGTAGCTAAATATATGCAAAATGCACAAGCAGGAAATGCGTTACCACTGGCCGTGTTTTCCATGCTGTCCTTTGTGGTGACATCTCCTTCTCCCACTTCCAAGTTTGGAAGGAAATGGCGGAATCCCTGCATCTGAATATCACATTGTAAAGTGCAGGAATATTGCTGCTGGCGTCAGCGTCATCACTGACCATCTGTGCATGAATTTTAGAAGCTGGTGACTTCTATCCATCTGGCGTGCTTCAAAGCAGGGATGAACCATTTTTCAGTATGGAGTCCTCATTACTTCACAGCCTTTTGAAGGCCACAGGTGAACAGAAACAGGCAAATGAAAGAGGCAATAGCTGTGATTTCTTGCCTTTTTTTTTTTTAAAGGCTGCATTCCAGCCACATAGCACTCAAGGGCTGTGTTTCCACTTACGTTATAATACGCTTTTTAGAATGCTACAACAAAACCCGATGCAAACGTGCACTCTGGCTGATACCACTTTATTGACTTTAAAGCGCTGTGAGCCCTGATTGATCTAAATTCTGCTGTTCCCACAGAAAACGCTTCAGAGACACACTAGGGAAAGCAGATCTTTTCCTCCTTACCCTTTGCCAGCCGGGTGCCCACCCCTTTCTCCCGACTGGGTTTGATCCCACGATAATGTGGCCAAGGGTGGGAATCCCATCTCCTCCTCCCCTCCTCTTCTGCTTTTGCTGCTGCTGTTTGCTTATGCCAAAGCCAAATCTTCCAGCGAGCACAACCATGGGAATCACTTCCTGAGTCCCCCCATCCCTCCTCCAATGTCCCCTCCTCCAAGGACAAGGCTGCTGCAGCTGCAGTGCTCAGACTGAACAGTGGGCAAAAGAAAACATTTCAAAAACGTCCCTCCTCCAATGCCCCATTTTACAGTCTCGCACAAGATCACCTCCCTAAGCCTTCCTCTCACTTTCCCCTTTATCGCACCTTTCTCCTGCCCACCCGTGGAGGAAAGAGCCGCCCAGTCTAAAAAGGAGAAAGTGAGGGGAAGCGTGGGTGAGAAATGAAACTTTGTTATCAGTGTGAAATGGAGTGAGTGAATTGTTACTTGTTATCAGTGTGAAGTGCCTGAAAATGAAACCGTGAAGTGCTCTTCACTTTTTCCCTTCACAAAACTTTAAATCTGGCAATTTAAATCTGGCAATTTAAATCCGGCAAGGGGCTGTCCTACAGGGTGAAATCCCACCCGTTTCATCATGCCTCAATACTGTTGTACCCTTCCCAAAGGAATAAAGAAAAAATGTTTTAGCAGCAAAAACGGGGGGGGGGGACCCTGTATTTTCAGGTGGTTTTTTATTGTGGTTTTTAGCTATTTACTTGTTGGGAAACATGGGAGCTGAATTGGTAATGGGGACTAAAAAAATTCACACTGTTTTGAAATCACTTTTTAACACGAGTGGGAACGCAGCCAAGAGGTTCTGCACAAATACTCACATAAATATCCCCTCTATCTGTCATCAAGCCACAATCCAAGAGGGTCACACGACCTATCAAGCAAAGCACTGATATTGGGTTCACAGTAACTCTAACATTCAGAAATGAAATCTGGACTGAGGATTTCTAAAAGCTGAACTGTGAATATGACCAATATTTCCTTCATGAAAACCACAGAAAAAGATAAGTGTTTTCTTTAGAAATGAACTTATTTCTACTACAAGATGAATGTGAATAAATCTACACATACACGTATATACACAGCAACAAGAATTTTGAATTACCTTCCACAGCATAAATCAAACCTGCCTAGTTACAGTCAACAATTTAGTAAAACAATACAAAATATAAGGAGTACTAAAGCATTCATATATATATATATATATATATATATATATATATTGCTTGCTTTTTGGCTTTTCCACACAAAATGTATTGTATGTCTTCCTCTTTCAGTCTATCTGTTAATTCCTTGTGTGTTAGGGAATGTAGTTATCTAAACGTTTCCAGAGATTCTGAGAAAAGTAGGCAACTGAAAGGAAAGTACCATTTAGCCATCACCTGGGGCATAAGCCACCATGCTTTCCCAGCTCAGGGAGATGAAACCGAGGTTTTCCATTATGCCCTTGGCCTCTTTTCCTCACTCCACTGCCTTGGTTTTCCAAAGATTGTATGCACAGGATTGTATTTATGGGCTATGGCCTACCTAGAGTACTGCCATCACATGGGCGGAAAAGCATGTCAACAGGTGCTCAAGAGCCTTAGAAATAGTCTGGAGACCAAGGTGAAGTCTGAATTGAGGACTTAACACAGTGTTGTTGGTTCCTAGGACAAAAGGGCAAGTTGCTGCTTTTCGGTCCCTTCTGAAAAATGGGCATAACTACAACCCTGGGCAGAATTATCACCTTTTTATATGAGTAACTCTGATATAAACAAAACAATATGCCAGAGCAACACCAGACTTCCCTGTTTGTGCTTCATGTTTGATTCTTCAGTCTGTGAATGGTGGAAATGTGGGGTCTTTCTCCACTTGGCCCACTAGTCAACCTGCAAGGCTCCTTCTGTGCACGAGCGCGTTGCGGGTTGACTACATGCGGAGTATGATAAAGTGCTTCACACGTACACCTACCTTAACCAGTCCCATCCTTTCCTATCCACCAGTGAGCCCATTTTCACTTCTATGGTGCACAGAAGGGCATATTAGGCAAGCACACTGGTGCATCACGTGACATGCCAGAACCAGAGTGCATGCATGGCACAGCACATTATTCTGGTGATGGCACAAGCTCGCATGCACTGGTGTTATCATCCAGACCAAAGATAGTGTCACCTGGACAGACATCCACAATTAAAGTAAGTGCCTGGATGTGTGGGAAGTCCACACTAACATTTGCAAGTGAAAACACTAGTATACGCGTGGGCAAGTTCACCATTCCTGTCCACTCTATAGGATGGGAAGTGCAAATTTGCCCCAATAGATTTCCCTATCTGTCTATCAAATGGCTCTCTAGCTGGTATCTCAAATTTTATTTCTTTCCTCCTTGTCCTTGGTCTGCTTCATTCTGAACTATGTCTGGGCAGTATCACTCAGGCCCCGTTCCCACTTGACTTTTTAAATCCAAATTGAACTTAATTCCAAGGAGAACGCACATTCTGCCCATTCCCATTTGTTTGAGTATAAATCATAGTCAACCCAAATATTGCCGTTCCTACTGAAAATGCTCCATAAAATGAATTGAGAAAACAGCATATTTTCCTCCCCGCCCTTTACCAGTTGAGGTTCCCACCCCTTTCTCTGATTGGGCTCTCTCCTGTTGCTAAAATCATGATGTGGCCGCAGGTGGGGAGTTCCAGCTCCACCCTTTGACCACACACACACACCCTCGTGCTGCTCCTGGAGCAGTTTGCCTCTTACTGTCCTGCCCTGTGAATGAATGGGCTGGGCAGAAGTTGCTGCTTGTGTGGCTGGTTTGCCATCACCTCCTGGCAGTTCCTGGGCACTGCAACTGGTGCCTGTCAGGGTGGCACTTTTGCACAATTGTGCAATTCCATACTAGCGATCCCCCACAACCACGGGAATTGGTTCCACAATGCTGCGTTCATGCGCAAAATCAACCCCCTAAGCAGAGATCTAGCCCATGTTTTGCGCCCAGCAGTGAGGGCACACTACAGTTGATAAAGGCCATCAAATCTTATCTGCTTATATTCAGATCCTTTATTTGGCCATGTTATCCTCTGATTTGTCCTAAACCAAAACTTTTTTCTCCCTACCTACTGAAAAATAGGAGGAGAATGATAACACGGGAGGGCTGCCCTCCTGAGAGTGAAACCCCATTCATTTAATGACACACCCACAACAGCAACAGACATTGGACAGAAGGTTATTGGGGGGGGGGGACAATCCAAAAGGCACCATCTCTCCCCATTACTGTGGTACCATTCTCAAAGCAAAAACAAATGAAGCAGGCTAGCAACAAAAACGGGAGCAAGAGCTGTTTTTCCGAGCGTGTTTTGGTAATTTACTCCTTGGAACATCTGGGAATCAAAATTTGAATGGGGACAAAGGATTTCCAAAACGTTTTAAAACGTGCGTGGGAATGGGGGCCCAGTGGATTTGTGTTCTATGGCGCACAAAGAGTCCTCTGTTTGAAAATGTCTTCTAGCTAAAGCGCTGTGGAATCTGGGTCTGGTTTAAGGACCGAAAACCAAGGAAGAGCCAGGAATTTTCCTACCATCCAGCTCAGCAGTACACAGCCTTTCGCCATTTCAGACATGCTGTGTTTCATTTATGTTGGAATGATTATTTCTGCACTTGTATATGCGCATGGTAAATCTAAATGTGAAATCTATGCCTTCCCTCAGGATCCGCTCGGTGGAATAGTTTTCTCCATGCACCCTCTTCACAGAGGAAGCTGTTGCCACATTGGGAGGGGGGGAAGCACTAGTTAAAATCAAGTTCCCCTGCCAAATTGTTTTTCTGCATGCAAAGAATTTTTGGAAAGTCTACTACAGCCTATACTATGTGCAAGGTATTCTCTCTCTCACTCTGTGTGCGTGTTCTTTCAATTCATGGATGTCTTGCTTATTTTGGCATTTAAAGCTAGGAACAGGAACCATTTTGTTTCAAGACTATCGGACTCAAACCTGCAGCCCTCAGCACAGCAGTGTAGCTTCCATAGGACACGGCTGGCTTTTTGCTAGGGGTGCTGCTGCTCCTTTTGGCCACCACCACCACCACCCGCTTCTTCCTTCTCTCTGCCCTCCTCCCTTCTTGCCCCCAGCTGCTTCTCCCTCCCTCCTCCTTCCCATCACACAGGGGAAGAAGGTGGCCGAGATGCTGTCAGTCCTTGCTGGGTACCAGACTGGGGCGTGTGGTGACAAAGAGCACATGGTAGGAAAACCGATGAGCTCAGTTGCCAGAGCTAGGAGAGGCCAGGGGCATTTGTGCTCAGCTGTCTTGTGCCCGGCAGCAATTTCCACACAACTGCTGGTTCCTGCTTGAGAGACCACTCAGGAGCTCAATTTATGCCGCCTCCCAGGTTTCTCTGCATCGAATGTACAACAGTTCAAGGGATCGTAGGAGACTGAAGCATCACCCTGGGGAAGCCACTGGACGGGTCGCTTAATTGCTGCACATTTGGATGCTTTGCATAAGCCCTTAATTCAGGGGTGGACACTCTCCTTCCCAGCAGGCCAGAAATGAATCCTTCAGCACCTCCAGTTCCAATCTTCTCCCCCAAACAAGGCGAATTGCCTCCAGGCAAAATGAAGCGAGCGCATTAGCGACCAAGCGCAAATGCAACCCATAGCGGGGTTTGTGCCTCACACTCATTGCTCCATAGTCAAGACTAGAAGCAAAAGCAGGTGAAGGGGAAGCAGCACAAATGGAAAACTTGCTTTTTCTATTTTGCTGCCAGAGGCTGCTTATGCTGCAGAGATCATCAGAGCTGTCAGTTGGAGTATCCAGTGAGTGACTATTTTTATTTTATTATAGCATAGTATAGGCTGAAAGTTTCCTAGGTCTCATTCAGGCATGCAGGAGTAAGCGCAGAGCAGACGGTCCCTGGAGACATTGGAAGGAGGCTCCTCTCCCATTCTGGGCAGCTGTACGGTCTGATGTCCACACAGGATTATGGTGCCAAGTGAGGAAGGGAAGAGATTCCATCCTCGCCCATTTCTGCTGAGGACAAAGGGCATGCACAGAAAACAGCCGCTGGGAGAAGCGGATGAGGAAATGAGCCGTCTAGGGCCATTTTACTGCCGCTTCTTTTACGTGGCTTTGTTCCTCAGCTTTGCTACAAGAAGTGGTGTTGGCTTGAGGGGCGTGCACAAATATTTTATTTTTTTGCATTGGAAGTTGAGTTGAATCAAATGTCAAAATGTTCAATTAGAATGTTTAAAATCTGAATGTAACAAAAACTGATTCAAATCCGTTACGTTGGAATCTATTTGCTTCCATTAACTCCATGTTTGCTTGCCTGGTTGCTTTAACTCTCTACACTATACATACTTTAGATCCAGTTTGCAGATGATATGCAGGCTTTACCTCTCTTTGTCAGACTCAAGGGAGGTGGCCAACATCCTAAGCCAGCGATAGAGGCCTTACTCTGCTTACCAGTCTATCTTCTGAAGAAGGTGGCTACTGCAGCCGCTGGTGGCAATAGGCGTCTCACAACGATTGTGCCCTCCCTTACTGGCAGAATCACCATCGGATGATTTTCCACCTGCACGGAGGTGATGCTGAAAATTAAGCCTCGGTGCTCCGACTGGAGACGAGATACAGAGGGTGGCTTTTTCTGTGGCAATCGGTTCACCTCCTGCATCCACCTGGAATGGAACTGCCTCCAAAGTGGGTGAAGAAACTCAAGCGAAGTCCAGGCCAGAGAAAGTGCTGCTGGTTGACTGTTGGTGCGTTCAGGTGAGGGACGGTCAGCCTGCCCTAAATGGAATTGCTGCAGTCTGGGGGCGTCCACTGGTCCACCTGTGCTCTGTGTCTTGCACTGCCTGTTATCATCTGGCTCTGGATGAGGCCAGTTGCATCTTTGCCTGGCTGAAGACTGCTTTGCCACTGTTACGTGTGATCTGGTAGCCCCTCATTTACATTACTGCAATGCATTATGATTGCGACTGCTTTTCAAAATGGTCTGGAATTTCCAGAATAATTGTAACACAGTTCAGGCTGTTAGTACATTATTGTGGAGGGTTTGGGACACCCCATGCCAGTTCGTCATCAACTATACTGGCTGCTACCATCTGTTTCCAGATCTGATTTAAGGTACTGGTTACAGTCTTTAATAATGGCCTAGGGGTGGGTTACCCCAAATCACACCCAATACCATGTACGTCTCTATTCCAAACCTACCAAGGAAGCCCAGCTGAAAAAGACAGGTGACACCAAGGGAAATGGCTTTCCCGGGGCCAAGAGCAGCTTCCTCGGAGGGGGCCAAAGGGCACAACCCCAATATGCTTTTAGCTGCCAGGCAAAGACCTTCTGATTCACTTTGAGGAAGAAATGCCTCATTCTACACTTTTCGTTTTCAGTCCATTCTTTTAGTTTTATTGCTCGGTTATTTTTTGTGTGCGTGTGTTTAAAAAGTCATTTTGGAAAACACTTTTAATGGTTCGTTGTAAATAGCTCAGAGAGTTTTGGTACCAGCTTCCACAGCTGTTATTCTGGAGAGGCAGAATTCAGAGCAGCAACGACAGAGGCGGGAAGTTGATCAGGACATGCTCAGCTTTAGGGCTACGATGCTGCTGGTCCTGTCAGCGTTTCCCTCTTCTCCGGGTCTCTCGGGTGTCCTTCTCTGACAATAGAGAATTTGGAAGGGTGGAGTAGGGATCGGGCAGATCTCCCATCCTCTCTGGCCATGCTCCTCCACTGACATTGCTTTTCTCCTCTTCTTCTCCCTTCAGCCAAGCTCTCTTCTCAGGAAGGAGCAAGAGAGCGCTCTTGTGCAAGCTTCCAGCATTAAAGGGCCACACAGAAAAAGAACCATCGGACTGTAACTAATACATTTAAGAAACTGAAGGAAAAGCTATGAAATGTACCACATGTCCCTGATGAAATCATACACTATTAAATCAGACATATCCTTTCCTGCTTATAGTACAATACCCTATATCCTCTTTTCAGCTTGGTTTGCTAAAGAAAAACAAGCCTTTTGGCTTTCGCACAAGCTGTTCTTATAATCAATGCTGCCCTCTTCTGGCTCTATCATCTCCCCTTGAAATGTAGTTAGTAGCACTTGGAGACTAACAGGAGAAGGGTTGGTGGCATGAGCTTTCGTAGGCACGTCCACTTCTTCAGATGCTAGGGGCCCCAATGGGCACATCTGCTTCTTCAGATGGTAGGAGGCCGAATGGGCATCTCTACTTCTTCAGATGCATCTAACAGGAGGCTAACAGGAAAAATGTTGGTGGCATGTTGGTGACCCTCTTTGGGCAGGAGGTCCCTATCTAACCCTTCCCTAATCTACCTTTTCTAGCACAGAATGTACATGGGAAGAAGAAGAAGAAGAAGAAGAAGAGTTGGCTTTCCTACCCCACTTTTCTCACCCATTTAAGGGGACTCAAAGCAGCTGACAAACCTTCTGTTCTTCTCCCCACAACGGACACCCTGTGAGGTGAGTGGGGCTGTGAGAGCTCAGAAGAGAGCTGTGACTAGCCCAAGGTCACCCAGCTGGCTTTGTGGGGGAGGGTGGAATTGAATGCATTATGAGAGGGGAGGGGCAGACTGGTGGGTCAACAGTGGTGCTTTGTTTTTGCTGCGTCCAACTGAATGGAAGATGAAAACGGAATGTCTGCTCTTCACTGAAATCTGTTTTTTGACATTCTTCTTTAAAACAGTACCCTGCACCAAGGGAAAACGTGGCCATGTGCAGGAATTATCAGCTGCAGAAAAATATTTGATGCAGGAGGAAGAGGGAACAAGGGAAGAGATGGAGAGGACTCTCAAAACCATCTTCTCCTCCCTGCCTGGAGAAGGAAGAATGGTTGTCTGGGAGGGGAAAGGCGCAAAAATGTCACTGGGACTCCTGCAACAGGAGCAATATTTAAATCTAAACAACAACAACAAAATACAGTATTTTTAGGCTGTAATCTTATGCATACTATCCTTGAGGTAATTATTCACTGAAAGGAATAGGATTGAGAATTTGGGTGTTTTCCACAGTCACTTAGTACCCATTTTAGCACCCATTAAGGACCCATTTGGGTGAGAGCCGGATGACCCCATTTCCACCACAGCACCCATTAGGGACACATTTGTTTCCACCGTGCCTCGGGAAATCCGGATCATATGGGTACTTTTTGGCCTTTAATCCAGATTTTCTGTAGACTCCATTAATGGGGTCTACAATGGGGTCTTCAGCCAGAAAATCTGGATTAAAGGGAGCTTGTTCCATGTTAGTTTGGCAATGGGGTCTAGAGGAGGCTAGGGGGAGGGGGCACCCTTGGGTGGGAGCCTCAAAACCTAAGCTTTGCAGTCATTTTGAAGTCACTCCGAAGTCACTTTGAAGTCACTTCCAAGTTCACTCGGAAGATCAGCACAGACTTCAAAGACGCTCCAGAGCTATTTTGCACAGACTTTGAAGTGACTTTGAAGTGATTTTGAAATGACTTCGAAGTGACTTCAGAGCCGCTTCAGAGATTGCACCCCCTGTCCCCCCAAACACCTGGGGTGATAGGCAGACCCCTCGTGGTAGATCCGGATTTCCAAATGGGTGCTCTGGTGTTTCCACGGCAGGGAGGCTAGCACCCATTGCTATTGGGTGCTAGACCACCCATGAAAACACAATGACCCTTTCCGCACTTGGCCTTATTCTGGAATATATCTCAGGATCAGGGTCTCTTATCTGCATGTTATTGCAGACTACAGCAGTTCCTAGTGAGACTTGCCATAGCCTGTATTAGCATGTGGACCAGAGACCCCTATCCTGAGATATATCCCAGAATAAGGTCAAGTGCGGAAGCAGCCATTGGATACTTCCCTTAATCAGGATCTACTAGATCCGGATTAAGGGAAGTACCCATTCCCTAGATCTGGATCTTCTTAGATCCGGATTAAAGGAGCGTGGTGGAAAAACACCCTTGTAGTATTTCCAGTTTTTAAAAATAGGATCCTGTTTATGTCAATATATTAGTAATTACAGTATGCATTACATTTGTCAAACTTTTCCCCTCTTATTTTCTTTCATTAGCTGATTGCCTCAGGGCAGGGACTTTGAACGTTCTCAGGTTGCTGGCATGAGAGATGCTCTTAACACAAAGGCTTTGGAGCTTTTGTGAGGGTAGTAACCAAATGTTTTATGGTATTATTCAATATAGCTGTGTGTTCTTTTGGTGATTACGTATAGAAAAGAAACTGTTGAACTGATGATGGTGGTGGTGGTGGTGATTTGTGATGGTAATGATATTGAATCAGGCTAAGGGCCTGTTTGTATTTACCCATTTCCCCCTTATGATTGTGTAATTGTCTCATGCAATGGGATTTTTTGTGTAATATTTGTTGGATGGTGCATTTTGTGCAAAAATCAGACAAATTGGTAGGATGTGCAAACGCAGCCATGTGGACATTGTTTTCATACAGCACATCTCTGCAATTCTGGACAAAAAATGGGTAGGTGTAAATAAGATTTAGGTTATTCCAGTTAGACTTGTTTTGTGAGAAATTACAAATAGCTTCCACAGAGATGATTGAGAGAGAAAAAAGTTGTGATTGTAAGACTCTTTTTCATCTATATATTGTTTATACAGCAGAGTTATCCAATCAGCAGTTTCCATACTGCAACTCTAATATACACAGAAAATTAACCCCTTTTACCCTGGGAAACAATATAAACAATATATATATCAACCAGCTCCTCCAGAGTGTTGCATACTACAAATATTGGTTACAATCCAGCACTGAATTTGTTTCCAGAATTTTTACATGGCCATTATGTGCAGCTCCATACCAAGGGAGGATCCTTCTGCGCAACCCTAGAAACAAAGCATGTTATTATCTCTGTTTTAGGATTAAATAATTTATCTCCACATGCACTTGTTACCTTGAACCAGAGACTATTTCATGATGCATTTAAGACTCTGTCGTACCCAAAGCAACTTACTGGTTTCAGATTTCTTCTGGTTCCATATCATTTGTCACAGGATGAAAGTTTTTAACAACAATCTCAGCTGCTGTCTTCATCTGCAAGGCAGGCCAAAAGCACTTAAAATGGTAGTGAATATATATAATACTACTGTATATAACTTTGGCTCTGTAGTCATCAGTGATTAACTTGGTGGTGCGTCAGGGCTCTCTGTAGTCTAAGAACATAAGGGGAGTGCTGGCATGTTATTGCAGGTGAACATCACTTCAGTGTAAAAGGGGTTAATTTTCTGTGTATATTAGAGTTGCAGTATGGAAACTGCTGATTGGATAACTCTGCTGTAACAGTTTGCATATCACATGCCCTCTCTCTCCTAGATAGTAGAAGGACAGAATCCAGCATCTCGAGACATGTATATCTGATGTAAATAAGTTATGAGCCAGTTTGGTCTAGTGGTTAGGGAGTCGGACTCTTATCTGGGAACACCAGGTTTGATTCCGCCCTCCCCACAAAGCCAGCTGGGTGACCTTGGGCTAGTCACAGCTCTCTTCTGAGCTCTCACAGCCTCACCTACCTCACAGGTTGTGTCTGTAGTGGGGAAAAGAACAGAAGGGGTGTTTTTCCACTGTCACTAGAAGTACCCATTAAGTACCCATTAATGGGTACGTAATGGCATTTTTGTACCCATTAATGGGTACTTAATGGGCCCCCTAGCATCTGAAGAAGCAGACGTGTCTGTTGGGGCCCCTAGCATTTGAAGAAGCAGACGTGCCCATTGGGCCCCCTAGCATCTGAACCAGTAGACATGCCCATTGGGCCCCCTAGCATCTGAACTAGTAGACATGCCCATCTGAAGAAGCAGACATGCCCATTGGGCCCCCTAGCATCTGAAGAAGCAGACTGTCTGTTGGCCGTCCTAGCATCTGAAGAAGCAGGCATGCCCATTGGGCCCCCTAGCATCTGAACCAATAGACATGCCCATTGGGCCCCCTAGCATCTGAAGAAGCAGACGTGTCTGTTGGTCCCCCTAGCATCTGAAGAAGCAGACGTGCCCATTGGGCCCTCTAGCATCTGAACCAGTAGACATGCCCATTGGGCCCCCTAGCATCTGAACTAGTAGACATGCCCATCTGAAGAAGCAGACATGCCCATTGGGCCCCCTAGCATCTGAAGAAGCAGACGTGTCTGTTGGCCCCCCTAGCATCTGAAGAAGCAGACGTGCCCATTGGGCCCCCTAGCATCTGAATAAGCAGACGTGCCCATTGGGCCCTCTAGCATCTGAACCAGTAGACATGCCCATTGGGCCCCCTAGCATCTGAACTAGTAGACATGCCCATCTGAAGAAGCAGACATGCCCATTGGGCCCCCTAGCATCTGAAGAAGCAGACGTGTCTGTTGGCCCCCCTAGCATCTGAAGAAGCAGACGTGCCCATTGGGCCCCCTAGCATCTGAAGTAGTAGCCATGTCTATGAAAGCTCATGCCACCAACCCTTCTCCCATTAGTCTCCAAGTGCTACTAACAACCTTGCTGGACCTTACTTACCTATAGTGCTCTTCAACCTGAAAACCTAGTGGAGTGGCCTATAAATGACACAGGACTGAGCCATGAACTGAAGCTGACTGAGCTTAGCTGTGGGGATGCAGCAATGGCTAAACCTAATGGACTGCTTCCATATCCAGAAAGAGTCAAGAAACAAGGAGGGATCTTCAGCCAAAGAAGCAATGATCAGCTTTTGCATAGGACACTACTCGTGAGGAAGAAGCTCAGCAAACATGGAGCTGTAGGGACTTGTGCAGTGCAAAGGTCATCTGCAAGACAGAGCTGGAGAGGAACAGTAAAGAGGACTGACCAACAGACTTGTGGCAGCAGGAAATGCTGAACAGTGACTTTTTGATTAACTGAGGGGGCAAAGGGGGATTTAGTGGAGAAAATATATTAAAGTTTTTGCAGTTGTTTAAAAATAAATAAATAAAAATAAATTTTTATTTATTTATTTTTTCCCCGTGATTATAGGAGTTGTGATGACCGCTAGGACCCCTCAACCCCAAAATTAAGCTATTTTGGTTTAAAATGCAAAGTGTGGCGAACACGGTAAGTCCAGACGTTTAAAAGTGTCGCCAAAGCGTTTTTTGTCAAGGGTAAGTAGCCTAAGGGAGGGGCTAGTTGAGCACTCCAAGGGGAGGGGTGAAATAGAATGCTGGAGGAGCTCAGCCAATCAGGGCGAAGCAAGCCAGCCAGGCCCATATAAAAGGGAGCCTGAGGGGATAATTTGGGTTCTCTGCCTTGGGTCGTTAATCTGGGAGGTTAACGAAGGGGAGAAACGGGCCTTAAGCTGTCCTGAGGGAAGCTGGGAATTGGGGTCCTGAGTCTGTTAATACGTGTTTGATGTTGCTGGTGAAAATATAAGGGCAAGCAAACACATATTGTACTGGTTGAGAGTTTTCTCAAGAAGTTTAAGAGTCTTTGAACTAAGTGTGAAAGTTAGGGACTGAACTGTTTGACAACAGAAGCTGAAAGTGTAACCTGAAGAAGAAGCTGTCTTGAGACTTAACTGTATTCAATAAACACATGTTCTTGTTGTTTCAAAGAAGCTTCGTGGAGTTCTGTTTATAAAGGGAGCCAAATAGGGCCAGAGTTCTAAACAATAACTGTATCCAACCCACTGCTGGAGATTGGCAGAGTGGGGGCAGGGTGCTGTCTGCTGCAGCATCAGAAGGGAGGCAACATTATTATCAAGCCAAAGAGTAGGGAAAAGGAAATGGAAGGTGCGCCACTTGGAAGGAAATAACAGAGTTTGATTTACAAGTAAACACAACGCTACCACACTACCAAATAAAGATAAATATATATATGAAATAGATAAGGGTGGAGAGGCGGCCTTTACACATGCCCATTGGGCCCCCTAGCATCTGAAGAAGCAGACATGCCCATTGGGCCCCCTAGCATCTGAAGAATTAGATGCGCCCATTGGGCCCCCTAGCATCTGAAGAAGTAAATGCGCCCATTGGGCCCCCTAGCATCTGAACTAGTAGACATGCCCATTGGGCCCCCTAGCATCTGAAGAAGCAGACATGCCCATTGGGCCCCCTAGCATCTGAAGAAGCAGACGTGTCTGTTGGCCCCCCTAGCATCTGAAGTAGTAGCCATGTCTATGAAAGCTCATGCCACCAACCCTTCTCCCATTAGTCTCCAAGTGCTACTAACAACCTTGCTGGACCTTACTTACCTATAGTGCTCTTCAACCTGAAAACCTAGTGGAGTGGCCTATAAATACATAAATGTTAGAAAAGTTCTCACACTTGGGCTTACTATTACTATATATTTCAGGCTATTCCTGAAGTTGTTGGCAGCGCTATCAGCACACGTAAAATCTTGGAGATCATTCATAAAATAGAAGCTTAACCTTCTGATTCATCAAGGAATACCTGTGTTTAGGGAACAGGGGTGTGAAACGTGTTTCCTCACCCCTGCATAAAGGCATAGCTACCAAGGGAACTCACTTTTTTCCCGACCTAAGTCTAGATTTATTCATGCCATTGGTTTCATAGGTAATGATACTTTTCTAAAAAAAATAAGTTCAATTTGAGTGAAGCCATGTATGTTATGTTTGATGGCACGATCCTTTCCTTTTCATCTTGTAATAGAAAAAATGCTGCTCCGTCACCCAGAGCCATAATGAAAAATAGGGATACTCAAGAGTTACTTATGGTTGTAGTCTAGAATAGCACTGAGAAATTAAGGCCACTATGGCAAGAACACAAGCTTCATTAAGGTGCGTAATGAGTTCCCTTTGATTTCTTGTATTGATCCTTCTTTCTTGGCTTTGAATGGTGATGTGTGTCTTTGTCATCTCGTAAATGTTAATTGCTTATCTACTCCATCAGACCATTGTTCTGTCAGCGTCTGTAAAAAGTGGATTGATTCTTCCAAAGATTATATAAGAAGGATGGCTCCTAAAAATAGATGTGCTTTTAAATTTCCAGCATCAATAGAATTTTCATTTATACCTAACAGTGCAAAGAAATAAGTTCTTAACACTGAGCAACTAACCAATGTATTCAAAGCAGTTTCTCTGCAAGTAGTACCCTAAATACAGCGAGAACAGCGTGGAGCAAAAAAAGGCAGCGCCTGTGAATTATTAGCAGGACTGTAATATCAACAGTCAGATATTTTAGTGCTGAACCTTCTTAATGGGCGTCCTGTCATCTCCCTGTCCTATACTCCTTACTTTATTCATCCCCTGGATGCCTTTTCTCTATATATCACCTCCCACATTTACCAATTTGGACTGCAGGCGCCTTAAGGCAAAAGTCTTTCTCCCCCCCTTCCTCCTAGGATGTGTCCTGTAATGTTTAACATATGTGGATGATTCTGGGTTGGAAAATAGTCCTCCAGAGGTAATGACTGAAGTTTTGGGTCACTGTTAATTCAAACCCTCACTAATGATTTACTCAACAACGTTCTCTATATTTGAAGAATACGCCTAGTTTACCTATTCCAACATCTTGCAAATATATCTTGACCTTTCTGGGCACAGGGGATTTTGAATGTTGGCTTCTCCATCCGTGGGCTTGTGCCACAAATATATCTGTGGTGGTGTTCTCTGAGGTGCTGCCCAGCCAAGGAAGGTCCAAATGGAAGGTGGAAAGTCCACAAATGAAATGGACAGAAGTGAAAAGGTGAGAGCAGTCAGGTCTGAAGATGGACTGAAGATGGTTTTAAGTGAAGATGTGACCACAGCCCAAGAGTGGGGACCCTTCTCCTCTCACCACTTTCCTTTCTAGCCTGGTGAAGACTACTCTGGGAGAAGACAATGAGGGTGGGGACTGTTCTAATTGCAGCAGAGGCCTAATCAGAGCCTTGGGATGGGTGCTAAGGTGGTCACGTGGTGGCTCTGTTTAGCACCCATTGCCAGTGGGGGCTAGACGGCTCATGCGGATGCATAGGGCCCTTGCCATGATGCGGATCTTCAAGGCCCAGATTCAACAAGGACTGGATATCAAAGATCCGGATCTTCTAAATCCGGATTAATGCAAAAGCAACCTAAATTTGGTTCACTGACTGACTGAGTAGTTAAGAGGGCAATTACTTTTTTCAATGGTGGATAAATGTTTATATTCAATGAATGAAATTATCATTTGAAAGCTGTATTTTGTGTTTGCTCAGATTGTCTTTAGCTCATATCAAATTATGCTTGGAGATATTGAACAATTATATGTGACAAATATGCACAAATAGAGGAAATCAGAAAAGGGGGCAAACAATTTTTATGGCACGGTATTCTTCCTATGGTTTAGAGTATTCTTTCTTTTAAAATGTACATTTCCTGCATGATCAGTATTTAATTTTTTTAATCTCACAATACAACATTACATACTTTCACAATGATTGATTAGTAGTTGCTTTGATGGCTGCAGTTAACTAACTTTTATTCTACAGTCACATAATCAGAAAATAGCAGCATTGTGGGAAATGTGTGTGAAGCTGGCCATTGGGTACATCCCTAGTGCTTTGTTTCAATAAAGAATGGCTGCGTTCACACCTAAGTTTTAATCCAGCTTCAGTCGACTTTCAGGGTGAGAAAACACATCAGCAAAGCATTGAGCTTTCTTTCTTTCATCCTTATCTAATTCAAAAAATCCACCTTTGGGTTGAATAAAGTAGAAAAAGAAAATGACTGGTCACTTTGCTGATGTGTTCTCTCACTCTGAAACTTGGAAACGGAAAGTGGATTAAAAGTGGTGTGAGCAGGGCAAGAGAGGATAAATTAGTTTAGTGAGAGGTTTGGCTCTTTAATTCATTTTCCCATATGTATGCTGTCTTACATGGAATATTGTACTGTGCAAATTATTGTGCTCAAATCTGCTCTGAGCAAAGGAACCAAAGTGCTTCCAATTCTTTCACTCAAAGAATTGCAATGAATAGGTGTGCTATAGTTTATTTTGTTGCAGTGTATGTAAAGGCAAAACGTTGCCACAAGAGGGAACCATTACACTGAATTATGGGATAGTAACAATTTCAAGAACATTTCAGCATTTCCAGTAGAGAAGTGACCGAAATGCATCAAAGAAAACAAGTAACAAAGTAAAACAGAAATCACATGCAGTTTTGCTAGTGCCTGGGAACCTTCACTGTTCTATCCCATTCCAAAGGGCATCCGGCCTCCCGCACCGCCAACGCCGCCCCCAGAGCCACAGGACTGGAGCAGGCAGCTGCCAGTCACTGCATGTTTCCAGCGGCACGCGGCGCACAAGGGAGGGACTTCCAAGGCAGGCCGTCCTGCTTCCGCCCCTCCCAACGTGGCGGCCGCCAGGACATCGTCCCTTCGCCTTGCCATGTGCGGAAGCATCCTGCTTCCTCAGGGATGGAGGCGAAGGGACAGATTGAAGACCTAATATTGTAGGTCTTCATTTTAATCCGGTTTTCGGCGGCGAGACCCGTTTTGGAGACAGATCTCGCTTGCCGAAATGCAGAAGCAGCCACCAGGAAGGGTCCCTAATCCGGTCTCCAGTGTGGAAGGTAAGTCTAAATGTGTCTTGTATGTGTCTTAAATCCTCCTTTAAACCGGTTTCTGCAGCCAATGCGGGAACACCCCAAATTCCAGTTTCCCGTCTGAACGCAGGAGTTATTTTGGTAAGAGCAAGACATTTTTTTCTTAATAAACCTCCATAAGTAGATATCTCTTCTCTATAGTCAGATCTCACCCGCTCACCCCCCACCCCCATCTAGAGACACCACCTTTCAGATCTAGGATGGTGTTATAGCTGTAATTAAACCCAAATGCTAGCTCAGTCATCGGAGAAACTTGCTCTACCCAAACCTTTATCAAGAGGTGGATCTTAAGATCTGGATTACTCTGCTAATCTTAAGGCTTTTTATTAAACAAATAGAAATACTGAATGTAAATGTAACCATAAAATATAACCAGAATGATTTGCAAGTCAATGGAATATCTATACAAATATTACAGAAATGAAGACTGAGGTAGCAGCAATTTGTGGACTGTAACATGAATAATAAGCTAAATTAATGCAAAGAAATAGCATTTTAATCTACCAATTATATTAAAGCAATGTTTCTGTTCAAGGCCATTTACTGTTTATTATCCCTCTTAATTATGCTCTAAGTATGTTGTGTTTTAAAATACTGCTGTGGTTAACAATGCTATTAACAAAAGTTGGGTCTGGACTGAAAAGTCAGAGGATTAAGCATAGAGAAAAATTAAACTAGTGCTGTATATTTTCCAGTGTATACTTTTTCTTCCTTATTCAATTTCCTCTTCAAGTCAAGTTAAAAAAAGAAATCAAGGACAGAAAACCCTGCAGTTAATCTAACCAGCATTACTTGGAAGAAGGGATTATTTCATAAAGGATGCAGTTAATAAACCCAGTATTTTTGAAATGTTCATTTAATGGCAAGTAGTGAGATCCTAACAAGAACATGACCTTTTCCAACTGGATTCAAAGAGAAATGCTTCCTAGCAATTAATGAAGAAAGGCCTAACAGAATGAATTAATGAGGAAATGGCAACATACTATGTGTCAAGACTCTTCACTCCATACCTAGCCTAGCTTTCATGTTTCACCTAAAACCAAATAAAACAGCATGTTTCTGAAACTGGTGGAAAACTCTTTTAAACTATAAATCTATGTTTAAGCAAAACTTGTAGTCCTATATTGGAAATCTTGGGAAACTGAACTTCCTGTCTATAGATCATCTCTGTATGCAACTAGACAGGGAGGATTTCTGTCTCTGCCAAAACTGGGGCATTGCTGGACATTTGCGCCACAGGGATGTGGCCTGTGGCTGGAAAAGGGCTGCCTCAGAGAAAATAAATGAACAGAAAAGAAGTTTTACACAGAGAGAACAGGCGGTATCTTGAACTCCAATATGGCCATCCATTCAGCTACTCCAAGAGCTTCCTTAGCTCTGCTGCTCTTTCTTCCATCTGTTGAATATTCCAGTGCCACTGCCGGTTGTTGGATTGTATCTTGCTAACTTGGCAGTGCAAACGTTTTAGTATAGCTTCGTATCGCTTATTCTGTACCTGTTAAAATAAAGCAACAAAGTTAGAAAGTTTTTTGAACCACAATCTCGTTCTCAGAAGTAAGGCTAATTTTGCACCACACAGGCTATCCCACAATGCACTGGCCGACTTCAGGCAAGCCAATCAACAATGACCTGTCCTGTTACTGGCTTGCACAAAAAAAATCCATGTGGACAGTCCATCCTGCGGCAACTTTGGATGCCAGGAAGAGTTGTCATATGATGTCATATGATAATCCATAAGCAGGGGATGAGAGGGGATGAAAGAAGAAATTTGAATATCTTTTATTCAGTCTTTTTTTAATCATGTACTTATTCATTTTAGAAATTATACATTTATAATTCTAAATGATTATGATAAAGATATAATTACATGCTTGGTCTTAATATACAAATGTTCAAAATAATTGTGGTTGTGGCTAAAGAAGGATTTGTGAAGTCAGAGAAAAAAAATTTCTTCCTCAAGAAGGAACGGATCAGCATGAGATGAGGGAGAGAATATTTTAATGGAAAGGAAAAGTGTTGTAATTTTGCTATGTGTTGTGATTTTTCTTTTGTAAACTTAATAGATTTCAATAAATATATGTTTTTTAAACTGAACAGTTCTTTCCTCTGGGAAACACAAATTTACAGCAGAGGCTACAGATGATATATGCGGTCACCTAGAACTGAAACTTACCTCAATTTCTTTTTGAAGCCTAGCATGTGTGTGTTTTTCACCCTGAAGTACATTTTCCTTTTCATTAATAGTTTCTTTCAGTACATCAATTTTGCCTTTCAAGTTCACAATTTCATTCTAAAGAGTGAAAAATAACATTTTATGTTAAAGAAATGGGAGACAGTAGACTTTTGATGACAAAAATATACGCAGTAATCTTGGCTACCCTTTGTTAGGGAATGATGGCCACAAAAGGAGTGCTTTCAGGAGCAGATTCCACTCTTGGGCCCCTTCCCACCTGGATTTTACTGAGCCTTGAAAACAATTTGAAAATTCTTTGGCCCTTATTACAGATTACCCTTTCCAAGGAGTAAATCACCCAAAAATGCTTTTTAAAAACCCTCGAAAAAACAGCTCTCACTCCCGGTTTTGCTGCTAAAACGTTTTATCGTTTTTGCTTTGGGAACGGTGCCACAGTATTGGGGGGAGATTGCGCCCATTGCCTTCTGCCCAATGTCTGTCACTGTTGTAGGTGCGTCATTAAATGGGTGGGGTTTCACTCCCAGTAGAGCAGCCCCTTGCCATCCCTCCCATGGAGAAGAGGGAACTTGCATCACAAAAAAAAAAAAGAGCATCACACCAACCCACCACTGGCTGAACGCAACACACAGCCTTCGGGACACAATTGAGAAAATACATGTCTCATGTCTGAGGGGATCCCCTCTGCTTGCTTCCAAAAATCCTGTCTCATATAGGTATGACCAGGGCCTAAATGAACTAATATCATAAAGTCAAGAAAGGAAGAATAAAAAAGATCACACACACACTTGGGAACTAGCCTTTGTGCAGACATCCAGGATCCATTTAGAAATCGGAAGAGGACGGAGAATTTTAAAGAAGAGTTGGCTTTTCTACCCTGCTTTTCTCATCCATTTAAGGGGACTCAAAGCTTTTTTCTATTCTTCTCCCCACAACAGAATACCCTGTGAGGTAGGTGGGGCTATGAGAGCTCAGAAGAGAGCTGTAACTAGCCCAAGGTCACCCAGCTGGCTTCATGGGGGAGGGCAGAATCGAACCCAGTATTCCCAGATAAGAGACCGACTCCCTAACCACTAGACCAAACTGGCTCTAGAGAGAGGGCAGGAGAAAAATCATCCCCCCCTAAGCCTAGATCCAGTGGTGGCCCGGTTGATAAATTTCTCTCTTGCTCACCACCGTGCAAAGCATGGGCTAGATTAGTGGTTCTCAACCTTCCTAATGCCGCAATCCCTTAATGGAGTTCCTCATGTTGTGGAGACCCCCAACCACGGGGGCGGAGCAGCTGGGAGGTGGGAGGGAAGGGTGGCGGGAGACTCATCACGACCCCTCTGAAAGGGTAGTTCGACCCCCAAAGGGGTCCCGACCCCCAGGTTGAGAACCGCTGGGCTAGATCTAGGGTTAGGGAGGTGATTTTGCACAAGACTGAAGCATTGTTGAATCGATCTCTGTGGTTGTGAGGGATTGCTAGTCTGAAATTACAGCACACAGTTGCGCAAAAGGGGCTGGGTATACGATCAAAGGATTGAGCTGGAATTCCCCACCCTCTGCCACGTCATCATGTTAACTGTGGGAACAAACCAAGTCAAGAGAGAGGGGTGGGAACCCCGACTGGCAAAGGGCAGGGAGGAAAATATGTGCTTTTTCCAATGTGTTTTGGAGCATTTTCAGCAGGAACAGCAAGAATTGGGGTTGACTGCAATTTATAATAAAACAAATGGGAATGGGCAGAATGCACATTTGCATCGGAGTTAGGTTAATTTTGTTTTTAAAAAGTCAAGTGGGAATGCAGCCTTCGATTCTGCCCTCAGGGGCAGGCCAGCGTGCCGTGATGTACCGTCACCACAGTCCCAGGGCTCTTTTAGTGCACCCCTGTGTTGCTGGGAGGATCTTACTGCAATCTCTGCAGTTGGTGTTATGTTCCTTGTAGCATACGAAAGCCTCCGTTACTCTGTCCATAGCTGCTGCTTTGGCTTTTTTTTAGCCACATCTTCAGAGCTCGACTTTTCCTAGCATATAGAATTCTGCTTAATTTGGCAAAATAGTTTGAAAACATAAATATATTCATAGGACCTGTACTAAGTGAGTAGCATCTTCTCCTGAGATCTGGAGAGCGTTCATTAGTTCCTCCTTGTTTGCAATCATGTCCTTGATCGCAGCTCTTTTTTTAATTAGCTCAATCATGAACGGCAACTTGCTTTCTGCCCGTAAAAACTCCTCTCTGTGTATGGCCATTTTCTCATAGTAGGTATCGTTCCTTATTTGCATGATTTTGAACTCTTCCTGCAGGTCTTCCAGGTCAAAGGCCAGCTTTACATTCTCAAGATACAGTGCTGTGATTTCAGTCTCCAGAACTTCACACCTGTCTTTTGTATTTGCTATTCCTTCATCTTGATGACAAATTTGCCATTCTGTAACCTTTCTTTCTTCTGCCACACATTTCATTTGTTTCTCAAGATTCTGAAGCTGAATCTACAAAAACACACACCCAGTAATTGAAGTAAAAAGAAACTATTACGTAAAAGCAGCACTAGATTATTTATATTGTGGTCCTAAAAGTGTGTGATGCTTTCTTATCATTTTTTTAAAAAAATTGTAAAACCAAATTATGAAAGCAGCAGCAGCAGTACGAAAACATCCAGGGCTGTAAAAACAGCACACGTTTTCATTTTATCCTGAAAGGTGCCATCTAATGGGTCAAAATTAAAAAGCAGATTTTTTAAAATGGGCATTTTTTAATTAAACATACCAACTATGTCATAATTAGTCGAGATCTAGAAAAGCAATGGTGCAGACTCAAAGTACGTTTGCTGTAAACATGTTCCTCAAACATCAGCCAAGTAACAGAAGGCAAAAACATCAATTTCTTCAACATCCTAGGCCAAAGATGGAGAACAGAGGCCTATTCATACTATTCCTGGCCTGTCCCAGAGCGATCCTAATTGCGGCCGAGGTGTGGAGCAACATTAAGCCGGACAGCCCAGAGCCGTCTGGCAGGGTCAGCATTCGCACTCTCCTTACCGGACAGGCCAGGAGGCCCGCCCCCGGCTGCCGCCATTGGGTGCAGAATGCGGCAGATCTCTCCCAGCAAGCTCTGGACCAATCCAGACCGAGCCAGGGACACCTATTGGCACAAGGGCCTCTGGAGCATAATGAGGCCAGCCCTGGGACAGAGCATTCACTCTGCGGGCTGGGCAGTTCCGTCTGGAACCGTCCCATCCCGTCCCAGGGCAGCCTAATTGCAACCAGAGGCCCAAGGCATCCCCGGCCATCCCAGAGCTGTCTGGCAAGGGGAGCGTTCACACTCTCCCTCCCGGACAGCTCTGGGTCCCACCCCAACCCGCCACCATTGGGCCCTGTGGCTGGCAGGCCCTTTCATGGGCGGAGCAAGACCGGGCTGGGCCCGTCCTTGGGCTCCTCATGCTCCAGCTGACCCAAGGACTGCTGGAGCCTGCAGGGACCCCCTGGGCACCAACCCCCATCCAGGGACATCTGGGGGCAAGGCGGGCCCCTGGATAGGGGTTGGTGCCCAGGGGATTTCTGCAGTCTGTTGCTGGTGTGATTAGGCTGGTGGCAGCCCAAGGACGGGCTGGGACCAGCCTCCAGCCAGTGGGCCGTCCCGCCCCCACAGCAGCATTTTCGGGCTGGGACACAAAGGGATGGATGCCTCATTCACACTTGGGCGGTAAGGGACGCGTAGGAACGTGTCCCTTACTGGGCAAGCGTGAATGGGGGATCCATCCCTGTGTGTCTTAGCCTAAGTGCACTACAGCTGTTTAGCTGCCATGCAAAAAGGCCTCAGGTCTACTGTTAGACTGACCCGGCTCGCCATTTTGGGCCTGCTGCTCCAGTCCTGTGTGATCAATCAGAGTGAACCAGCATCAGACAGGACCTCCATTAGACTGCACCAGTGTGCAGAAGGGAGGCTCCTAGTATACGCTTGCTGGTCCAGTCTATCAGCCAAGCCTGAAACTGCCCTAAGACAGAAACAGTACTAAAAAGCACTTGACTTCAATGAAGCCAAACAACCCAGGCAAGGGGAAGAAAAGGAAATGCAAAGCAGCCTATAAATTAAAGCTTTTAGTTTGGTTCTCTGCTGTGGGATTTGGGGCTGCAAAGTTAAGCCTCTCATTTCCTGCAGTCCTGCTAGCAAAAAGTTCTTGTATAAGACTGTAAAAAAATACAACTGAAGTCATATTACCTGCAATGTCTTAAGAACAGTCCTGCTTTTTTTTATTTCCGAGGCTTGGGAATGCTGCTGCTCAGCAACTTGTTTCATAACTTCCTCTAATGATGAAGAATTTGAATTACACATGCCGAGGGGAAAATGCAGCCCTAAACAAAGGGCATGAAAGAGCTTGAAACAAGCAGCCTAAAAAAATGTGATTGTATTGAAAAACTAAACTTTATTTAAGACATTTTAAAAATACGGTCCACTCAAGTAGAATACAATCAAATGATAAACATTATTCTGATTCAGAAGGAAGAAATATACCTAATTTATTTACATCCCAGAAGTATTAGCACGCCAGGTTTAGAAAATCAGCTCCCTTAGCTAACCTCGATAGTATCCGCTTTTGAACTGATAACGGATTTTCAAATAATTCAAATGAGTCGATTCATATCTGTCGCGAAGATGGCTTGTATGTCATTGAAAGAGAATATATACAAAATGATTATAAATGGTATTTAACACCACAAAAGTTGGGCAAAATGTATCAAAACATGTCTATGAGGTGTTGAAAATGTAAAAAAGTAGAGGGTACCTTTTACCATATGTGATGGCCATGTGAAAAAGCAAGAAAGTACTGGACGATAATAGGTAACCTGATGAGATGAATTTTGAAGAGTAATATTACGTTTAAACCAGAATGATTTCTGTTGGGAATCGCTAATGATAGTTTAAATAGCGTAAAGACTTCAATATTATATACGGTGACAGCAGCCAGACTGTTATATGCGCAGAAATGTAAGGAAGAAGAGTTACCCACAGAAGAGGAATGGATAATTAAATGGATCAAAA
Organism: Aspidoscelis tigris stejnegeri; assembly: GCA_023333525.1. Taxonomy (NCBI): domain Eukaryota; kingdom Metazoa; phylum Chordata; class Lepidosauria; order Squamata; family Teiidae; genus Aspidoscelis; species Aspidoscelis tigris. The sequence goes on along the minus strand of JALMGA010000001.1, from coordinate 146,636,678 downwards.
TGGCCAAAATGGATAAACTGACAAACTTACTAAAGGACAAAACAGTGAATAAGTTTTTTGAAGACTGGAGTCCCATTATTGAATATCTACAGGACTTGGAGGTGACTCTGGAGGGCTTTGGCTAAAGCATATGGAAAAGAATAAAAGGCACATAAGGGGAGCATAGAATTAAGCAATTATAAGAAGAGGAGTCGGAAGAACGGAGGAAGTTACACAGAAAATACCAAAGCATTGTAACAATGGGAAGTGGGGAATACTGTTGTTGAAATGATTGGAAAATGCTTTGGAAAATAAATAAATATATATTTTATATATATGGAAAAAAAGTAAATTAGGGAGGACAACCCAGCATATTCTGCATGGAGCCATCCAGGCACTGCTCCTCCACTCCTGGAGGTATCTAGGAAATGATCCAGTCTGGTTATTTGGGTTTACTACAATTATTAAAACTAAAGGAAATGGCTGGCGTGGTTGAAAGGGTGCAGTTACAATCCACCCTGAGGCCTCTGGGTGCAGGGCGGGAAAGAAATAGAAATAAACAAATTGTTATCTGCTACCTTAATTGCGGCTCGCTCGTGAGGGTTAGTCAGTCGGTCAGGACTGACTAAGCAGGTGAAGAAAGGGTTGAAGGCCTGACTGAGGGAGGGAAGGAGGGAGGGAGGGAGGAGGGCGGTTCTTGGGCAAGAACCTTCGCTGTTGTGTAAAGCAAAGGGGAAAGATTGCCAGCCCTGACTGAAAGGCAACTCAGCTGAGCCTCTACAGGGTTTAAACCTCATTAAAGCTATGGAATGATGAAATCGTGGACAGGTGCCTGTTTGTGGGTGAACCCACCACCACCCCCAGGTTGGAAAATGCAGCAAGAACGGTCAATGTGACACCGGCACCGACTCTGCCCGCTGCCCACACACCAAGGCCGATTCCCACAACAGTCCTAAGACTGCTGAGCCAGTTTGGTCTAGTGGTTAGAGAGCCAGACTCTTATCTGGGAATACCGGGTTTGATTCCACAGTCCTCCACCAAGCCAGCTGGGTGACCTTGCGCTAGTCACAGCTCTCTCCTGAGCTCTCACAGCCCCACCCATCTCACAGGGTGTCAGTTTTGGGGAGAAGAGCAAAAGCTTTGCCAGCCATTTTGAGTCCCTTAAATGGGTGAGAAAAGCGGGGTAGAAAAGCCAACTCTTCTTCTTCTAAGTCTGTGGCCCTCCTGCACTGGGTCTTATTCTGGATTAAGAATAGGGTCCTGCCATCCCCATGATAGTGGGTACTATGGTAAGCTGCAGTGAGGCAACCAAAATTCCCTAATGCAGAACCCCACAAATAGCTCAAAAAACAAAAACGTTCTGAATAATAAGGCAATGTAATAACTATAAGGGTAAAGTTATTTACCCCCGTGAAAATGTAGATATATTTGTTTAATTTTCCTGGCTCAGAGCCCAACCAAATAAAAAAGAATTTGTTTTTATATTTATATCAACATATACAGATCACAGCTCAATATAATAACCACTTAAATAAAAAAAGCCAGACACGTTTCGACCCCAACCTGGGGTCCTCCTCAGTGGCTTATATTTAACTTGTAAAAACAGAATATGAACCCTAAGTTAACTTTAGCTCACAGTAGTGACTCTGACTGTCCAAAGGTTTACATTGTATAATAACCCTTATATTATATTATAACCATTTATTTGTAAGTGTGTCTCCCATGCAGGGAACTCGCTTTCATTTCAAGCTGCAACGGCCCTCGGGGCTGAAGAAAACAGTGGCCCCCTTGGCCACAAAGGGCGCCTGAATGAGGTGGGCGAGCGATGGCTGTCTGGCTGAGGAATATTAAGCATGGGATAAGCTGCTGTTTTGAGTATTGTTCTCAGCCACATGCAGATCTACACCACAGAAAGCGAATGGGCACATTGAAATCGCTTTAAAATAAAGCTAACAAAGTAATGAATCCCCCCCCCCCATGAAATAAAGCCTGAGCAGAAACAGAAGAAGATGGAGAGTTGGCTTTTGTACCGCGCTTTTCTCGCCTATTTAAGGGGACTGAAAGTGGCTGCTGACAAACCTTCTGTTCTTCTCCCCACAACAGACACCCTGTGAGGGTAAGTGGGGCTGTGAGAGCTCAGAAAGAGAGCTGTGACTAGCCCAATGTCACCCAGCTGGCTTCGTGAAGGAAGAAGAGTTGGCTTTCGTCACCCACTTTTCTCACTGAGGCACCCTCCCAGTCTGGGTAGTGACTTTTACATTCTTTTTAGTAGGTTGGTAACGTGAATTAAATGTGCATAAATAAAATTTTGAAACAACTCCCTAACTAAGAGCCACACCTGCTGTTTCCTTAGATATTAATGTCGCCTTCCTTAGTGAGCTGAAGGGAACGCACCTCCCTCACGCAGCACTCTGCTTATGTTTTTGAAGATACATCCCTAACCCCTGTGGGCTTGCTTTTAAATACTTTGTGTAAGAGACAGATAGGCTTTTCCACGTTTAACAAACAAGAAAAAAGTTTATTGGTTACAGTCTTCTCTGTGTTTAACAGGTAAGTTTACTATGACGAATACAGGTCAATCTACTCCTATGAATGAACTGTCCCCAGCTGCTTCACTAAGCCCAGGCACTCCAGTCCTTCACAGATTATTGCCTACAACCTGTTTCAGTCTCTTTACTGTCTGTCCACTATATAAGCAATAACGCCTCAGGACAGCCTAGAGCCCGTTTCTCCCCTGTCAACCTCCCTCCTTGAAGTTAACTCCAGGCAGAGAACCTCAACCGTCATTCACCCTGCCTTTTAGATCGGTTGGCACTGCAGCCTTGAATCTGATTGGCTCATCCCTTTCCTTGGATTCTATCCCCCCTCCCTTCTGGAGAGCTAGGATAAGCCCCTCCCTTTTCCTACTTACCATTTACTTTAAAACAGTTTGGTTCCACATTTACCGTATAGACAGTCCGTTTTCACAACACTTTAGCTTTACATATAAAATTTAACTCTTTGGAGTTAGGGCATGTATGTGGGCACCCCACTCACTTATTTAAGGGGACTGAAAGCGGCTGACAAACTGTCTGTTCTCTCCCCAACAGACACCCTGTGAGGTAGATGGAGCTATAAGAGCTCAGAAGAGAGCTGTGACTAGCTCAGGGTCACCCAGCTGAATTCATGGAGGAAGAAGACTTTCCTTTTCTACCCTGCTTTTCTTACCCATTTAAGGGGACTCAAAGCTCCTGTTCTTCTCCCCACAACAGAACACCCCGTGAGGTAGGTGGGACTGTGAGAGCTCAGAAGAGAGCTGTGACTAGCCCAAGGCTACCCAGCTGGCTTCGTGGAGGAGGGAGAAGAAGAGTTGACTTTTCTGCCCCGCTTTTCTCACCCATTCAAGGGGACTGAAAGCGGCTGACAAAACTCCTCTAACCACTGGGCCAAAGAGGCTGAGAAACTTGACATTCCGCTTTCGCTGCGCTTTGTTCCCGTGTACAGCCGCGCCCCAAATCCGGCGCCTTTCCCCGCCTCGAGTGTCCCAGCAGGCGGACCCATTGACCCGCTTCCGCCCAGAGGAAGGAGGGATCGTGAGAGCCCGAGAGGAGGAAGCAGGCGACGCTTGCAGCCTGCATGTCCCCATGCAGCTTCTTCTTATTATTAAAGTTTATTTCTTGATAAATGTACATAGCGCTGCACAAACTACAAACATTAAAGACAGTACAGTAAAAGGATACAGATAAAGTCTGGTCGAGGACCCTCGAAGGCTTAACGCAGGTCGCCCTCTTTGGAATTCCCGGGCCAGATAGTTGGGGGGGGGGGCGGAGATCCTGGGCGGCGCCACCTGGGCCTCCTTCCCTGCTACCTGTCCTGCACCTGCGAGAAAGGTGAAGGCGAGTGTGGCCTGGATTCTCGCGGGAGGGGGACCCTAATTTTACTATTAGTAAGTAAATCCCTTATTCGACTTGCTTTACGCTTTAAACCCTGTTCTCTTCTCGTTGCATCACCGTTGCGTTGCTGTAACACGTGTAGGCTCCCTTCGCGTGTGGATCGTCTTTGCTGCAGTCTTCGTCGCTTCCCCGCTCCCCCCCCTCCGCCGCTGGATTTCCCTCTGCACGGTTAGAATGAAAGCGATTCGTGTCCCTTTGCAACTAGGGTCTTGTTTCCTGCAGAGAAACTCCACTGGGCACGTGTGCACCTTCACTGATAGTAACTTGCGCGTAGTTGTAAGTCAAGTCTGGCACGTTTTAATGGGGTTCGGCCTTGAGAAAGATGCGTGATGAAGGGCCTTTACAACACCAACAGCGCGATTATTTCAAAGTCCAGACCGTGGCAATAATGCGGATTATCGCTTCCCCACCATTATAGCTTCGTGCCTAGACGGCCCAGAGCACATTTTGGTGACATGTAATTCCCAGATGTGCACATGAGCAGCCTGTGGAGAGGCCTGTTTCTGCCTTTGCGTGTGCGTGCTGGATGGCGCTACCATGACTGCGCTGTCCAGAAAGGCAAATGGCTCCCTAAAGGGCGGTGCTACAGCTGGAAAACCCATAACCAGCTCTTGGTTTGCTAGCAACAGTAAAAAGTGCTCTTGGGGTGTATGAAGAAGTGGGGCTATGGTGGGGTTGCCTACAATATGTGACCTGCCCCTATACTGAGATCCCAAGGAGAGGGCCTTCTTGGAGTTCCTTCTCTTGCAGAGGTAGGAGCCATAGGGACATACAAGAGGGCCTTTTCTGTGGTGGCCCCTAGACTTTGGAACAGCCTCCCTCTTGAGCGGTGATGGCCAACCTATGACACGCGTGTCACAGGTGACACGCCAAGCCCTTTTAGGTGACACACCTGGTCACCCTGGCACCTGGGCATGTAGTGCTTGCTTGTTCTTGAAGGGTACAAAATACCAACTTTCAATTGAAGATTTAGCAAATGTAAAGAATTATTCATTTTTGCTTTTAATAAAATACATATATCAAAAATATAACTTTCTTACTAGAGCTACAAATATCACAAAATTATGGATATTTCTGGAAGTGACACAGCACCCGAGTTAAGCTAGGTTTTCTTGTGAATTTTGACACACCAAGCTCAAAAGGTTAGCCATCACTGCTCTTGAGGTTCCCCAGGTGGCTACATTGTATACTTTTCGGCGCGTGGTGAAAGCGTATCTTTTTAACCAAGCTTTTGCCGTCTAAATAGCTTCCTCAGGGTGCTGTCTCATGTTAGGGTGGGGAGCTGGGAGGAAGATGATGATGAATAATAATAATAATAATAATAATAATAATAATAATAATAATAATAATAATAATAATAATAATAATATGTTTTAGTTCTATTGTAAGCTAGATTGCCAGCAGAACCATCACGGCACTATATTTGCTCCATCTGGCCAGCACTCCGATGTTTCTTACTTACCCTGCTATATTTGGGTATTCCAGAACAAGGCCTGGGTACTCTGGACTATCCAAATGTAGCAGAACAAGCAGTGAGGGGATGCAGATGCAGAGATTTTTTTCCCAGCTGAAATGACGTGAGAGTCGCAGTGCTTCCCTCTGTGGGAAATATGCTTTATGCAAATACAAGTGGTTGACTAATATTTTGCTTCCTCCCCTCCTGACGTCACCCCCACTTCCCTGCTCTCTCGTCTCAGCATTTCCAGTTAGCAAACTGGCGTCTTGAAGCGTCACCCTTTGATCCAGAACATGGCAAAAGCGGTACTGGTTGATCTGTGTGACCCAGGAGGGAACCCTTGGAGCAGCTGGACCTGGGAGTCGGTCACCAGGACTTTGGAAACCCTCGGAAGGGCGAGAAAGCCTGTCGAGGCGCCACCTGCTTATTATGTTCTGTGCTGCAGGAACATCAAAGGTGCGCAGCCTGTGACAGGGCACTGCCGTCTTCCAGAAGAGCCATTTGAGGTTGTCTGTGCCGAAAGCACAGCTGGAGCCTTGTACGCTGCAAAGCAAAAAATTGATGAAAAAGGTATCGATTCTGTTAAAATAATTTTACCGGCAGAAAGAAAACCCTTCATGGAAGAATACATACAACAGCTTTTTACGAGCGTTTACCAGTTTGAGTTCCAGGAGTTACAGACGAATTTGGAAGGAAACAGCCTTAAAACATCCACGGCACCTCCGAGAAGTGAATTAATTTCGCTTACAGATCAGGATCTGAAAAGGATCCAAAGGGAAATACAGAACTTTTTGGAAGATCAACCTAGCCTGAAAGGGGAACTCACAATTCTTAAATCTTCTTTTATTCCAGGTAATATGAAAACGTAGAGCAAATTATTTCTCTTTAATTATTTCAGGTTAATTCCCAACCTGGTTTTAGTTCTAGTGGGATTTTGTGCTCTGTAATTTTAAATTGTACCTTTGTACCGCCCTTTGGTGGAAAGGGCATTATAGGGTGCTTTTCCACTGTCACTAAAAGTACCCATTAAGTACCCATGAATGGGTACGTAATGGCATTTTTGTACCCATTAATGGGTACTTAATGGGTACTTGTAGTGACAGTGGAAAAACACCCATGAATAAACATTATTATTAATTACTACTACTACTACTAGTGGTGGTGGTAGTAGTAGTAGTAGTAGTAATAAATGGTTGACATGATTAAATACTCTCTCAATTATAACAGCCTTTTTTCCTGAAAAGAAAAAAAGTACCTAAACAGGGGTTCCTTAGGGGAAAAAAGTTCCTGTTGCTAAATTTTAATTTTTAAGATTTAAAATTTTGATTCTTAAATACTGTACACATTACAATGGGAAAACAATTTGTATTCAAAGCTTTGCTTGTTCTTCAGTTCACTTACTATGGCAGAGCACTTTATGAAGTAATATAATTAAATAGGGTGTTTCTGTATTCATATATTTGCATGTTTCAACAGTGTGACAAAATTTCCAGGAATCAGCAAAGTGCAAGTAATGTCAAGTTCTGTGACTCAGAGTTTTTAATTATTATTTATGTGCGTCTCTGGTTTTACCTTTGCTTTCAAAGGTTCCTGAAGATAAGCAAAATAAGGAGAACAGGTGCCAAAGCTTCATTAAAGGAAATCTGGTCCAAACTCTTTCTTTTCCTTTGGTTCTTGAAAGGTGACCAAAGATTTAATGCATGTTTTACATGGTAGTATTTTGAATTTTCATCAGATCACATTTTCCTGCATGGGTTCACGACCAGATCAGGAGGCATCTCGTATATACCGACTCTGAGTTCATTAAACTTGTTCTGTAGCTCCAAACGGCGGGACCCACCGGCTGTGATTAAAGAAAACCTTCGTAGGTTAGCCACTAAAGTTGGATTCAGCGTGGATACGTACCACACTGTGAAGGTAAGGCCAGGAAAATAGAAATTGGGAAGATTTAGGATTTGGAAAAATCCCAAATTGCCAGTTGCAGGGGGGACAGCAGCAGCCAGAATTAAGTATTATGGCAAAGAGACTTTCCCAAACCCTGGGATAATCGTTGAATCTGATTTAAATCACTTTTTAATCATTAGTGAAGAAGATTAGCAAAGAAGCACATTATTATTTAATAACTTTAATGTGTATTACCTGGAAGGTAGATAGAAACATGCCATATTGCATTGAGGCAAGGATTAATTTTCATTAAAAAACTTGAATAATATTTTGGTTACTTTGTTCTGGCGGAGATGCGACCATTACTTGTGATCTGGGTGCAAACCCTGATTGGTTCAGGCCCCCAGATGGCTTTGGCTAGCCAATGAGTGAGGAGGTTCCAGGAAGGAGAGCCGAGCGGGGGCCACGTGATGAGGCAGGCAAGGAACTGCTCCGGGTTATGCGTTAGCGGAGAAACACCGACAGGCTGTTCTCAAGGGGAAAAGGAACTTCCTAGAGAAGACAATGTCAGAGAAATGGCCATGTTGGTCTAATTTGAAAAGTCCAGCAAGGTAGTTAGTAGCACTTGGAGACTAACAGGAGAAGGGTTGGTGGCATGAGCTTTCATAGACATCCCATTCCTTTCCATTTTTATTTATATACCACCTTTCCAAAACAAACTCTTGCCCAAGGCAGTTCACAACAAATGGAAACCAAATACAAAGCAAAATACAGCCAGTATATCAAAATACAAAGCAAAATACAGCCATTACAATTTTTAAAAAGCAAATATAATCAACAACTTAAGTCAAGACAATTGTTCCCAACGGCAATTTACACAAGTAAACAATATATAGCATAACTATAACAAATAAAACATTATATAATAGTTTTTTAAAAAGTATTGTCTGGAGGCTGGCTAGTCATAGACCCCCCATACACAGACGCACCCAAAATTTAAAACAATATTAAACAATGAGAGGAATATTAGAGTGGTACTATCTAAAATTACACACACACCCATACACAATGCCTTTCCACGCTAATATTTAGTGCCAGAGGGGAGAAAACCCCATCAGGCAGAACATGCTTCTTGTCCTCTGTTACTCCTAAATGGGCTGCAAGCGGGGTGGGGTGGGGGGTGGAGTGCTGGCAGGCAGGAGCCCAGATAGAGTTCAGCATCCTTCTCTTCTTCCCCAGTTCTTTTAAGTTGCTGGAGGGGGATGGGCTGGCAGGCAGAAGCCCAAGTAGAGTCCAGCGTCCTTCTCTTCTTCCCCAGCTCTTTTAAGTTGTTGAAGGGGGATGGGCTGGCAGGCAGAAGCCCAGGTGGAGTCGACTTCTTCGGATGCTAGGGGGCCCAATGGGCACGTCTACTGCTTCAGATGCTTGGGGGCCCAATGGGCATGTCTGCTTCTTCATATGCTGATTCATCTTGGCTGTCTTTTTGGTTGCTTTCTTAGGGGAGGGAGCAGCACCCATCGGACAGGGAGCAGATTTTATCTTTAGTGAGCAAACTTAAGAGTCTTTCATTTGGTTTCTGGATTTCCAGCCAGCACTTTGTGATATTTGCACATTGTGATTTTAAATATTTTTATGTACTTTCTATACATAAATTCAAAATTCAAAAGCTATGCGGTTTGGTAAAATTCATTGTTATATTTACTTTTGTGAAAATCACTTTCATTAAAGTCTTTCCTGTCTTTGTAAAGATTAATTAACCTTCAGAAGAATTATGCAGGTTTCCTCGGTTACTAATGGAATACCTACATATGGAAATGCTAGTGTTCTCTGAAGTGCAGAACAATAGTAAATAACCAGATATATTTAAAAAAGTTTTTTTCCTCTCACCACAGACAGAACATAGGACTTAAATAGAAATGATTAAGCACAGTCACTTTGCACAGCAGAGTAGTTACTCTCAACAGGTAGGGTTCACACCTTACCGTCCAGCCTTCAAAGACCTGAGAGTTACAACTTTTTAGTTAATTGACAGAAAATAGCAAAATGTAAGTAAGGCACTTACATTGGTGAGTGAAGTTTTTAACTGCTCAAACATAATGGTTATGCTCCAGATGTTTGCTTACCTGTTCCTACTTACATCACTATCTGTTTCACAACATCTGTAATATTTGTGTAAAAATGGCAATTCGTAACCTTCTCAGATTCAGGAGCTTGTTGCCCTGACTGAGGAACAGCAAGATTTGCATGGAAAATGGCCTTCAACATATGGCTCTACTAAGCAGAACAGACAGGCCATAAATCACAGGCTTAAATAATAAATGAATGTTTACCTCAGAAAAGATGTTAATCGGCTGCTTAGAAGAGGAAAGAAAGAAGCCTGCAATGGCGTGGGACTATTTTCTGTGGTCTCTGCTCCGTAATTCAAATACCAAAAGTGTACACTAATAGCTGAAAGATTCAGGCAAGTTTACTTAGGAGGGTCAGTATCAGAGAAACAGCCGTGTTAGGCTAATTTGAAAAGTCCAGCGAGGTAGTTAGTAGCACTTGGAAAATAACAGGAGAAGGGTTAGTGGCATGAGTTTCCGTAGACACGTCGACTTCCTCAGATGCTAGGGGGCCCAATGGGCACATCTCTTTTTTCAGATGCTAGGGGGCCCAGTGGGCACATCTCCTTCTTCAGATGCTAGGGACCCAATGGGCACGTCTGCTTCTTCAGATCCTAGGGGCCCAATGGGCATGTCTACTTCTTCAGATCCTAGGGGCCCAATGGGCATGTCTGCTTCTTCAGATCCTAGGGGCCCAATGGGCATGTCTGCTTCTTCAGATCCTAGGGGCCCAATGGGCACGTTTACTTCTTCAGATCCTAGGGGCCCAATGGGCATGTCTACTTCTTCATCTACATCTACTACTTCATCTGAAGAAGTAGACATGTCTACGAAAGCTCATGCCACCAACCCTTCTCCTGTTAGTCTCCAAGTGCTACTAACTACAGTGGTACCTCGACATACAAGTGCCCTGACATACAAGTGTTTTGAGATACAACTGCCGAGTGAGTGATATTTTGCTTTGAGATGAGAGCAAGATTTGAGATACGAGTATGTAAATATAGTACAGTACATAACAAAAACAACTGAGGTGGTGTTTTGGGAGCTGGAATGGATTAATGGGAAAATTGCTTTGAGATACGAGCGATTTGACATAAGAGCAAGGTTACGGAACGAATTAAACTCGTATGTCAAGGTATCACTGTACTTAGTTGGGGGCAGTCCTTAAAATAGGTAGCACCCCAGCCATTTAAAATTATCCGACCAGAGCGTGAGGGTTAGCACTTGCAGTGCCTCCAGAAATGTTGAAACAATGCCTTGAACTCTAGGGTTTTATTTCCAGATTGATTTGAATTTGTTTTCATATCAACAGGTCAATCATGCCAATGATATTTGGGTTATGGGAAAGGCCCAGCCGGAGAGTTACGACGGCATAGTTACTAACCAGAAAGGTGTTACCATCGCTGCTCCAGGAGCTGATTGCATCCCTGTGCTCTTTGCTGACCCTGTGAAGAAAGCCTGTGGGGCTGCTCATTCAGGTAACACAGCGATCCATTTTACATCGTATTTTGCCTTTTTCCCATATGGAGATAATGTGGTCCTCTGTTCTGTCTTGGGCAGAATACCGACCTGTTTCGGGCTCACAACTATTGAGATGCATATTTTTGTGCGCCTGTTGGTGCCATGGTATTTCTGACAGTGTTCTCTCCATGTTCTTTACAAAATGAAGGTATGGTTATGCTTTAGGGGTTTAAATCACTGCTAAATATGTACAGGACTGAAATCATACATTTTTAGCGTGATGCTGATGTAGCTGAAGGTAAACACCACGGAGCCCATTGAATTTAGAGGAATGTTCAGAAGCAAAATAATGAGATTTCTCTCTGACCAATTTGATTAGAGAAGTAAAACAATTATCTAGTGTAGTACTCTGTAACTAAGCTGAAAGATAACCTGGGCTAGAAAGAGCTAGAAATCTATTGTGAGAATGTATTGTTCACCTTTTCGTAAGGATGGAGAAGGTTGCCCTGCACAAATACGTGTCTTCCACCAGCTTTTATATTCTATACTTGCTGCTCTTACTTCATTCTTAGCATATACAGTAAATTGCTCCTCTGTGTAATTCCTTCCTTTATCCCTAAAGTATTTTGTCATTACTTGTAGTTTCATCCCCCAAAATACTAGAGGCTTCTTTCATTTTAAAGAATTGTTTCTTTTTTCAAAAACACTTGTGTTGCTTTTCAGCCTGGGAAGCACTGAAGCTGCTGAACTTCATATAGCAAGGTTAATCAGAACAGTAACTCCAGAAATGGAATTAATTTTTCATTTCCAGTGGTCCTATCTGACCATTATAGGTCGTTTTGCTCAGAGTTTCTCATTTGGGAGCTGGAATCCCCCAAAATCACTGAGATTTCACTCTGCTGATAAGGAGTTTGCAGCTATGCTTCTAAATTCACATGGAAATGTGAATATAAGAGCACAGTCACAGTTGTGAGCTGTATTTTATTATTTTTAACGCATATAGGCCACTGAAGAAGACCTGCTCGAAACCCGTCTGGCCTCCTATATTTCATATTTTACATTTTATTATGTTTAAGTATTATATTATTATTATTTTCAATATTTTTCAATAAAACTAACTAGTAGGGTATTGTTACCCTTTCAGAAATTATAATTGCTTTTCTGCTTTATAGTTTTGAATTTTGAGTTACTATTCCCATTAGTGACTGGGGCAGACATTGTCCTTTTTACTTTTACCCTATTGGGTTACTTTTATTTCTCTCACAGAACCCCTCCTGTTTAGTTTTGGTTTTGTACTTTGGTTTTTTTTGCTTTAGGGAGCTGTGTGGTTTGGTTAAATCATACACAATGACACCTATTTAACTTACTAAAAGCTTCCTGTATTTACAACCAGAGGTTTTAGCAGTCGTTACTTTCTTACTTTCTGTTTTTCAGGTTGGCAAGGCACAGTGTTAGGGATGTCAATGGCGGTTGTTAATGCGATGATGAATGAGTACGGATGCAACGTGGAAGACATACGTGTGGTGCTGGGCCCCTCTGTTGGGCCCTGTTGCTTTAAGCTGCCATTGGAATCAGCAGAGAAATTTCACAGGATTGATCCAAAATGTGTGAGATTTTACGACTCTTCAGACGCTTATGTTGATATCAGAAGAGCAACGCGGTAAGCTTGGGTTCACTTAGCTTGCTCAGTTGAAAGTTGGTGAAGTTTAAAATGAATTATTATTTTATGGGTTTCTGTGACTGGGTTCCATTTAAGATTTGACATGCAGAGAAGTAGAAACATCCCTCTTCTTCTCCATCTCTTTTTCTCCTGCAACTTCTGGCATCCTAGGAAGAAATGAGATATGCCTTTGAAAGGAAATGACTCTTGCCTTTTCGTGTTATAACACTTTCTATAGAACGTACATTTGGATGTATCTCTGCTTTACCACATGGTTCTTTAATTACTAAGAAGGTGTGCTTTCCCAATAGGAATATATGCCAGATTTCGGTTTGGGGTAGGCTATGCCCCATTGAGACTGACATCAGTGCATGTCTGATAATAATCTTAGGCCGCAGTTACACCTCTAATTCTTCTTCAGCATGAATTCCAGCCCATTGGTTACATCTTTAAATGCCAAGCCATTTCTTTGTGTGTGTGTGTGTATTTCCCTCCCTCTGTTCAGATTTTCCTTTATTCGGGCCAACACATCATTAACATTTTAATCCATTTCCGGGAGGCCACCGTTCCCAGCTGCTCAGAAAATAATGCCTGTGCAAGCCTCTGCTCTGAATCTTGCCTGTCTCACCTCCACCTCTCCTGACAGCCTTCCCTCTGCCCGTCACCACAATCTCCCTCCCTCTCACTGGGATTTCCTTCCCCTGTTGCTGGATTTCTCTCCCCCCACCCCCCTTGCCTTAATTTCCTTTCCCTGTCACCACTGCTGTGGCAATCAGTGATCTCCCTCCTCCTGCCCCAATCTCGCTCCCCCTTCTTCTTGCCCTCACTTTCTCTCCCCACCCCATTGCTGCTGCCTCTGCCCTGATCTCCCTCCTCCCGCCCCCGCCTGTCACCTCACATCCCGTTTACTGTCCCCATCAAGCACGGCATTTCCCCACCCAGCCGAGGATTACCAGCGACAGCAGCAGGAAGGTGTAACCAAGCCGTTCCAGGCTGAAAAACGGATCGGATACGGCTGCCTCCCTGACGTGGATTGAACTGGCAAGATGTAACTGCGGCTTTACTCTTCCTTGCCTTGCCTCGGGCTCTGCCAAGCCTGAGTGGGGCAGACAAATTCTGTCTTGTTCAGGCTTGACATAGCCAAGGGAAAGGGTATTTCTGCTGAGAACTCTGTGGGCCATGGGATGATGCCACTGCAGGCACTTCTAGCTCCAAAGCTGCTAGGAAATGGAACAAAGAGAAAGACAGAGCCTGCTGATGAGGGTTGCTTGTGAAATTTTCACATGCTGGTGTTACAGACATTGCTTTCAGGCACATGTATAGTGGAACCACATCCATGCAAGAACAAGTAACTGGAGATTATGGACTCTAAAGTTGTATGGGTATTTAGACTATAGCAGTGATGGTGAACCTGTGACACGTGTGTCACTGGTGACACACCAAGCCCTTTTGAGTGGCATGCAGTTAGGTATCTTGAAGGCCACAGGCAGCAATGGCTTTAGTCACAGTTTGTCCTTCTACGTACTTTTGTGAGACCTTACTCTCAGCGTTAAATAATAGGAAAGCCTATTGAAGAAACCTACTGATAGATGAAGTGTACAAAATACCAACCTTCAGTTGAAGATTTAGCAAATGAAATTTAGCAACAGTCAATAATGTAAATAATTATTTCTTTTGCTTTCAATAAATATTTATATCAAAAACATAACTTTTTCTTAAATGAGAGCTACAAAAATCACAAAATTATGGATATTTCTAGAAGTGACACGGCGCCTGAGTTAAGCTAGGTATTTTTTTTGCAAATTTTGACACACCGAGCTCAAAAGGTTCACCATCCCTGGACTATAGGTTGCTCTGAAGGATATTTAAAAACCTTATTGGAAAAGAAGCGACAGTTAGAACCAACCATGGGACAAGTGGTTTGTTCAAGATTTGAAAAGGATCACAGCAAGGCCATATATTGTCACCCTGTATATTTATGTGCGCAGTTCATCGTGTGATAATCAAAAGACAGAATTAAGATTGCCAGGAGAAATATCAACAGCTTCAGATATACAGATGATACCATGCCAATAATGGCAGAAAGTGAAGAAATTAGGAGCCTCTGGGTGATAGAGGAGGGTGCAAAAGCCGTCTTGAAGCTCAATATTTAAAAAAGGATCATGGTATCCAGTCCCATCACCTCTATTAAAAAATAGAAGCAGCATAAGATTTTATCTTATTGGACTCTAAGGTCACTGCAGACAGTAACTGCAACCATGGCATTAAAAGACACGTGCGCCATTAGAGGAAGACTGTGGCAAACCTGGATAGCATGCTAAAAACAAGGACATCAGTTGTATTGTCAAAGCGGTGGTAACTTGTGGCTGTGAGAACTGGGGTGTTTTTCCACTGTCATTAAAAGTACCCATTAAGTACCCATTAATGTGTACGAAATGGCATTTTTGTACCCATTAATGGGTACTTCTAGTGACAGTGGAAAAACACCCCTGGATCCAAAGGACGTCCGAGTCCCAAAGAATCAGCAGTTTTGAACTGTGGTGCTGAAAAAGCCTTTTGGAAGTCCCTTGGACTGCAAGGAAGGACAAATAGTGAAGCTGAGGCTCAAATACTGTGGCCACATAGTGAGGAGACAGGTCTCATTGGAAAAGACCCTGATGGTGGGAAAGATGGAAAGGGAAAGGGGCAGCGGAGGATGAGATGGGTAGACTTCGTCATGGAAGCAACGAACATGAGCTTGGGTGGATTTTGGGAGATGGTGTAGGACACACAGACATGGCATGCTGTGAGCCACAGGGTCACAAAGAGGCAAACGTGACTTAATGGCGGATACCTGTAGAAGTGGTCCTGTAAAATTATACCTGAGAATGTGCCCCTGTTCGCTGCTTCAGTTCTGGTTTCAAGGAATTCTTTGGAAGAAGACTTCCTCACCAATATACCATCGCCAGTGTAGAATCACAGATTATATGTTTAATATTGCTGGTAGTCCATCAGATTATGTAATGTTTCTAAAGTAGTAATTCAGAAATGGGAGCACATTATACAGGAAGTGAGCATAAGTTATGTTGCCTTTCCTTCAAACCTTAAATGGACTTCATCCATACTCGGGTGTTGGAAGTTCTGTCCTTCTATCCCCTTCATAACGTCTTCTTCTCTTTTCTTCTGCATTAGGGCTCTTCTTGAGGCTGGAGGAATTCTGCCTAAGAACATCGATTCCATAACAGATAAGAAACAGAATCTCGCCTTCTGCACGTCGTGTTGCCCTGACAAGTTCTTTTCTCATGTCCGTGATGGTGAGAACTTCGGGGTTCAGATTGGCTTCATATCTATTAAAGAGTGATGGCTTTACTACCATGTTGGCACTGGTGCAGAATGCGGCAGCTCGACCGCTGACGGGAGTCTCTGGCCGGACTCACACCATGCCAGTCTTAAAGGATCTGCACTGGTTCCTTATTCACTGCCGAGCCCAATTCAACAGTTTGGGCCCTTGTTGTCTGAAGGAGCGCCTTCTTCTCAAGGAGAGGGCCTTCTTGGAGTTTGCTCTCTTTCAGAGGTTCAAGGCATAGGGACATACAAGAGGGTCTTTACTGTTGTGGCCCCTAGACTCTGGAACAACCTCCCTCTTGAGGTTCCCCAGGCACCTACATTGTATGCTTTTCGACACCTAGTGAAAACATCTTTTTACCCAGGCTTTTACTGTTTAAATAGCTTCCTCGAGGTTCTGTCCTGTTAGGGTGGGGAGCTGGGAGGAAGAGGGTTCTATGTTTAATTGCGTTTTATCATTTGATATATTTTAATTGCATGGTCACCCGCCCTGGGACCATTTGGTGAAAGGCAGCATAAAAGTTTTCTAAATAAATAAATAACTGCTGTTCCTGATAGTGCCGCCTTCCTTGGGGTGGGCTGTAAGTCCCAAAAACTTCCTACTTTGACTTCTAATGAGCTGCTCTCCTAAGAAGGCTTTGCTTACTTAGGGAGGACAGAACTTACCCATTAGAGCAGATTGAGCACCCAGTAAGAAGGCATAAGGAACACATACAACATGCACCTTCTGTAGAGCAGGCTGGATTAAGCCCCCATTAAGGCCATGCCATCTGCACAGGAGTTGGAGATCCAGATCTAATGGCTGCAAAGGGCTCCTTGATCTGGATTAGTGAGAGACCTGATGGCTGTTTTAACCCTTACCTCTGTAAGTCTGGATTAAGCACATCCGGATTAGTGAAATCAGTGCTTGTGAGATCCTGATAATATAGATCTAGGACATAGTGACTGCACTGAGAATGCTGGAACAGCCTGAGCTCTGAGCTAAATCAAAATGCTGTGTGGACGCCGTAGTGTGGATCCATAGCAGGGGGTGAGTTCTGTTTGGGAAGCATCTCCCAGGCCACTTCAGGGGAGTCTTAAGTTGCAACGCTGCTGTTCACATCTCCCCCCCACCCCTTCCCGCACCTTGTATCCTAGCACCCCAGCTGCCCCCCTTCCATGTCTTGGATTCCCCTTCCCCTTATCCCTCCTCTCCCACCCAGTTGGAGCGCTGCAGCATTGGGTTGGGAAGAAATCCACTCCAGAAGGCCAGGGAGGGATCCCTGCCATACGCCCCTGGACCCCTGCCTTACACCCCCCGCTTGCATCCCCTCACATTCTGGAGAATCCCTGCCCACCCACCCACTTCACATCCCCCACTCACCTCCAGAGTCCCAACTGCTGCTACCACTGCTTGCTGCTGTCAGTCCTCCAGCTGGAGCCTCTGGAGGCATCTGGCTGGAATGGAGGTGTGGGATTCCCCTCCCCCCACCTTGCCTCAAGTCCTGCGCAGCACTTGCAACAGTAGCTGGAGCAGTGGTAGCATTGGAAGGGAGGGGTGTGTGTGAGGGGGTAGCAGGGTCAGGGGGAGCTAGGGTGCTAGGTCACAAGGGGAGGAGCAGTGGGGAGGCAGGGCACCAGGATACGAGGTGGGGGGGAGGGGTAGTGGGGGAGGGAAGCCGGGGAGCAAAAACATAGTAGGTCAGGTGGGGGAAGGTGTTGAGGTGGGGGGACACTGGGATGTGAAGTGGGGGATGTTGGGAGGGGGCACTGTGAGGATGAAGGTGAACCTCCTTGTTTTCGAGGAGGGGGTTACAGTAAGGTGAAGGTTATGTCTGTCACCATGCCCAAGAACTCCCTACATCCATTCTATGTGCAGATGGCCCTTCCTTGATCTGGATTAAGGACTGTTAGCACAGATTGCAGACCCTATTTATCAGGTCTACCACTATCCTGGCTTAAGGAACCCTTAGCACCCATTAGATCTGGATCTCTTCAGCTCTGTGCGATGACATCCTTACGGCATTCCAATTTGGCACGGATCTCAAACTGTTTCAGCATTCTCAGTGCAGACGTTATGTCCTACATCTCGATCCAGATCTATATTATCCAGACCTCTCAAGCACTGATTTCACTAATCTGGGTCTACTTAATCTGGATTTACAGAAGTAAGTTACAAGTTCTCCAGGTACAGTGGTACCTTGACATACGAGTTTAATTCGTTCCGTAACCTTGCTCTTATGTCAAATCGCTCATATCTGAAAGCAATTTCCCCATTAATCCATTCCAGCTCCCAAAACACCACCTCAGTTGTTTTTGTTATGTACTGTACTGTATTTACATACTCGTATCTCAAATCTTGCTCTCATCTCAAAGCAAAATATCACTCGCTCGGCAGCTTGTATCTCAAAACACTTGTATGTCAGGGCACTTGTATGTCGAGGTACCACTGTATCTCCTTTCAGCTGCTCCTGTCATCATAGCAATGGTCTTTACCTTGGAGGGGTTGAGAGTTTCATGCGTTTTCATTTGTTGAAATGGCAGACTGCTTCTTTATAGTGGTTCACATGTTACAAACATAGGTATTGACCTCTGCCATGATACTACCAAGAGAATATGATACTGAATTTCCTCCATCAAAAAATTGCTTTTGTTAAAAAAGCCTCCTAAAAATCACCCTGCATGCTATTTTTATTTTTCCAAAATATTTATTGTCAAATTATAAGTGCATCTTATTCGCCGGTGCAAGAAATATAGTACATTGTTGCAATCTCTTGTCCCTTATCTTGGAATCCTGGAGCCCTGAGAAGCAGGAGGGAAGCAGCAGAGAGAGGTGGTATTATAAAGGCTCTAGGATGTAGAGGGAAGTGGAGAGGAGCACCCGCAATAGGAACAGCAGCTGAGGGGCTGCAGTGATAAGCCGGATGTTTCAATAGATGTTGCTAGATACCCAACCGGCCTGGATTCCAGGAGCCAGCCATGTGTTAATGGCTGACTCTGATTAGTAAAGGATAGGGAGCAAAAGAAGAGGCTAGAGACTGGTTAGAGGTGGAAAGACAGCCCCAGTTTATTCTCGCAGGGCTTTTTATACAGCAATCCCAAGGGTCGTGGGGACAGTGCAACATCAGGGGAGCTGATTGGAGGAAAAACTGCTGTGTTTTGGGGCAGAGGTCCTTCTGATGTCACATCCTGTGGTAGGAGGTGAGGAAAATCCTCAAACAGGAAGAGAAGCATTGTCTTTTTAAAGCCATGTGCTTTGCAGACTCCATAATGCCTAAAGGCAGTTACAGAGTAGAAAGAATTCAGTACCCTAGTGGCACTGAGTGTGTACTACAAGTCTATGGCAACAGGAACATTGTTGTTCCTTTTACTCTCTGGGCTCAAGAATTGGAGGCTGAAGAAAAGGAAGCCGTGGGAAAAGCTGTGCAGCTTTTGTGGTTACTACAGTACATTACGTGACTGAAAATCAGTTCATAATTTGAAAACAAGTCTTTGAATAAAGCTGCTTTTTCTTTTGGGATTATATTCAGAATAATCTTTTAAAAGTATATTCAGAATATTTGACTAATACGGATCACAGAAATGGCAAAAGTGATATTGAAGGTAGAGATTCTTCTGTCTTTAGGCTTTCAAATGGGGGTTGGTTAATGTCCTGTTTCATGTGAACTGCCAAATACCTGTGGTCATAGAGGGAAATTTTATTTTAACATGTTTTTCTTGTTTTCATTAATCAACCGTAAGGAAATTGTGTTATGAAAAATATTACTGTAAATGCGCTGTTTGCTGAAACATCCAGACAAATCCAGGAATCTAGGAATCTTAAAATTTCTTTGTTGGTGTTGAATGTAAACATAGTTAAATAAAGCACTGAACTGGCATGAGTGTATTTTGTGTTTTGGTCGTATTTTATGTATTTTGCTAACTCAAAAAGCAGTTGCTATAGGTAGCAAGAGGCCTCTTGCAAGACATCCTCCTCTTCCTCCTAATGTTGCCTCAGAAATAGGGATGTCTGCCGTTCTTGGGGCCACAAACTGTTGAAGTCTTAGCTGCTGCTGCTGAGCAGCCTGTCTCACCAGATGCTGCTGTATATGGTCAGCATGTTAGGTTTAGACCTGTGGCAAATGGAACTCTCCATCGGAGTGCAGAGGAAGGGGCAGTGAACTATTCGATTAGTCCAAAGGTCATTATGTGCTTGACTAGTAATCACCTGGCTAAAGCCTGAGAATTTGGCCAGTATGTTTTATCACACCATATCACTGCAGTCATGAGTTTTCTTAATATTACATTTTTTATTTTATATTTCTCCCTATTGCAATACCTCTATTTTCTGGGTAGAGCTTGTAATCCCTCACTGACCCACTGAGTGGCACTGCATAAATGCAGAAAACAGAAGCTGCAACATTTGGCTAAGAAAGTAGTGGAATCTACAGTATGGCAAAATGTTTACTTTGACATTTTACTTATTGTAATGATCTGCAAGTTTTTGTGTTCTTTGGCATCTTTTATTGGGCTAGAAAGTGAGCAAAGAAGAGGTGATAGAATTGGCTGGTGCTGAGGCAAGCATCTTAAACAAATATGTTTCCCATCTTTCAATAGAATGCGAGAGGAGCATTAAAACATTCAGATCAAATTCCCACTTGGCAATTTAATTTGGTTTTAAACTGGGGCTTTTTAATCAGCAGTGAGGTCTGCTTTTTTGTGTTCCCACTGTTGCTTTATAATGCAGACTCACTCTTCATTCTTCAGCACCCAGCAGAGGAGAAACCTCCTTCCCCCTCTCCTCCCTTCAGCAGAAACCCTTCCCCATGCAGTCAGCAATTGGACACCTTCATACTTCATTGGGGTAGGCAATTCAAACCCCACCCTCTATACAAACCTGCCCCCACAGCAGATCATGGAGTCCTTTGGCAGCAGTTTTTGTTCACCACTTCTCCCCCCACCATACACAGCTTCTTATTTTAACAAGGCAGTAGAAGATTAAAGATCACTTTTCCTTCTTATAATGGTGCTTTGCAATAGATCAGAGCAGTGTGAAATGGCAGGGAGTAAAGCAATCGTGGTGGGAGGGGGGGAGCAGGCAGCCTTTCACACAAAGCCGACACACTTTGCAACCCCACGATGGAAGCTGCTAAAGTCTGATTGCTGTCAGTGAGTCCCTCTTATTGAAATCAGGCACTTTCACTTACTCCCATCCCTGCTACTTTGCTCTGAGCTTGCTACATTGTTGTGTGTCCCTGAGCTACTGCGGCTCTCTTCATTTTCACCTCCTTCCCCTCCCCTTTCCGCCAGCAGTAGATTTCCTTCACCTACAGGGGACTACATCAGAGGAAATCACGCCTTCTCACTGGGTCAAGGAAAACTGAAAATGCCCCTAAAGCATGTTTTGCTTCCCACAAAAAACTTGCTTGCTGCGAGGCCGCCTCTCAGTTGGGTAGTGGTTTTACTTTCTGGATTAAAACTCTGAATGTTATTCCCTTCCAAGAGACACGCCTCTCATTTCCTTTCCCCTGCTATTAAGCTTGATAATAATGTTATCTCTTTCTTGGTGCTGCAGCAGACAGCACCTCCCCCCACTGGCTAGCTCCCAGCGTGTGTGTCTTAAAGATACAGTTGCCTTTCAACTATCAGGCTTGACTTTAAAATACTCTCTATATGAGAGACAGCCAGACTGTTCCACATTTAACAAACAATAAAGAAATTTATTGGTTACAGTTGTCTTAATAATAAACAGGAAAGTTCACTATGTCAGTCAAAGGTCAATTCACTCTCCTGACTGAACTGTCCCCAGCTTCCTCACTCAGCCCAAGGACTCCAATCCTATTCAGATTAATGCCAGCAGCACAAGTAACGTATTCCCCAGCTTCCCTCAGGACAGCCTGTTAACCACCCTCTGGTCAGTTAAACCCAGGCAGAGAACGCCAACTGTCAACTCAGTCTGCCTTAAATACCAGCCTGCCACACTAACTTCAATCTGATTGGCTGCTCCTTCACCAAGGTTCCATCCCCCCTCCCTCCTGGAGAGCTAGGATAGCCCCTCCCTTGCTTAACTTACCCTTTTAACACGGTTTGACAACACTTTGTATTTAAATATTAAAACTTACTTTTTAGGATCGGGGCATATACGTGGGCATTACACTTGTGTTCCCATTTTGCTAAATAAAGTGGAGTATTCCTAAATCCAGCAGTGAGACCTCTTTTAAATCTGAATATAGATAATATAGAAGACCTTTAATCCTCAGAAACTATGGATTCTTTTAAAACTGGGAATGGTGAGTGCTCAAAACGGTCTCAAAGCTCATTATAATCTGTTTGGGAACGCACCCTCAAAGAAGAATGCTGTGAGGTGTTAGTGAAATATAATCACAGTCAAATAACTTGTTTTGTTTTGTTTCATTTCATATAAATTCTGGTTTTACCAAGAACTGTAGAACAAGTCTTGCCTTCCTGTTGGTTCTACTGGCACTATGATATCAGAAGTATATTTTAGTCGTTCACCTTCATATGTGCAGCTTCAGGTGGCGTACCAGCTATACCCATAACGCGCCCACTGTCGTCTAGCCACTAATAACTACATGTTTCAGTTATTATTGTGGACTCTATATGAAGCATCTCACCTGTCTTTAAACACCTGCATGAACTGCTATTTGCTACTGGAGCAAATTCAAGGTTTTATCTTTGGCCTGCAAGATCCTCTACAACTTGGAACCAGCTTACTTGACATATTGCCTCTCTCAGTATAGAACTTTGAGACTATTAAGAACTTAAGGGGAAGTCTTGCTGCAGGTACCGTAAGTCACTGAATGTCATCTTATTATTACCAACAGTTGGGCCTTCTCTGGTGGCACTGGCTGTAATGTGAAAAAGCCTCAGGAGGCATCTATGAAGCTGTTGGGTAGGAGAGTCGAATCAGACAAGGGGAAGTATTTCTTC
This sequence comes from Aspidoscelis tigris stejnegeri, assembly GCA_023333525.1. Taxonomy (NCBI): domain Eukaryota; kingdom Metazoa; phylum Chordata; class Lepidosauria; order Squamata; family Teiidae; genus Aspidoscelis; species Aspidoscelis tigris. The sequence continues at coordinate 146,613,968 of JALMGA010000001.1, read as the reverse complement.
ACCCAGAGGGTCATCGGTTTATGGAATGTGCTGCCGGAAGAGGTGGTGACAGCTACCTGTCTAGATGGCTTTAAAGAACGGGTAGACAAATTCATGGACGACAAGATGTATCAATGGGTGTTTTTCCACTGTCACTAGAAGTACCCATTAAGTACCCATTAATGGGTTTTATTAATGGGTACTTAATGAGTAATTCTAGTGACAGTGGGAAAACACCCAATGGCTACTAGAATGATGACTAAGTACATCTTTCAGGCTGGTGGGGGGTCAAGCAGGAGGCCTCTAAGGTCATTTGCTGGGATTTGAGAGCAAGTTTGCCCTTGTCTCTGCTTGAGATGCCCATGGGCAATTGGTGGGCCACTGTGTGCGACAGAACAGACTAGATGGGCTGTGACCTGATCCAACAGGACTCCTCTTATGTCCCAACACAGTTAGTTGTATAGATTCATGTTAACAAACTGCGTCCAGATGATCAATAAGAGCTAGAACTATTGAAATTCTCCAACGAGAAAGCATAACCATTGTTTGAAGGGAAACCAAAGTCTAATGGTTAGGGAGCTGGACTCTTAGCTGTGAATACTGGGTTTGATTCTGCTCTCGTTCATGAAGCCAGCTGGGTGACCTTGGGCTTGTCAGAGCTCTCTGAAAAGCCAACTTTTCTTCTTCTTCCTCGGCCATAAAACATCCTCTAAGAATCACTTCCTTCTCAAAGGAGTTCTTTGGATGCCATGTTTTGCTCACAGTTGTGTCAACTCAGTATTAAACACAAAGAGGAGGTAAACAGAACCAAGGTACTATAAACAGAGTAATCCTTTAATAATCCAACACATTTTGGCTTGAAGCTTTGATCAAGGGTTACAGTTCAGTCTGAGTAATAAGTTAAACTTAACACTTAGAATTAAATGCTACTGATTTCAAAATGACTTAAAATTGGCAATCTGGAGTTCAAAGCATGCTTAAATAAGAATGTCCAGTTGTGTTACACCATTGAGCTCTTAAGAAAAAAAAAGCTAACTATATTTAACACACCTTTAAAGATAACATTTCAGAGCACAGTAGCATATCAAAGTAGTCTCTCTCCATACTGAAAACCCGTGACTAGTTCAGAGGATGGAACATCTTCCTTCTGGCTTCTCTAAAGCCTATTTTGACACTATTTGATTTTTAGGTCCAGGTCGCCTATGTTGACAGACTGCCCTCAGGCTTCCCAAGCTCAAGTGCTTTGCCACATTTGATAGTGCTGAGCCCGTCACTACTAGACTCTACGGGATATATATTTTTACATATAGCTTCACCTTATGGAATTTAGCTGCCTACCACCTGGATGGGGAGTCAATCTAGATATGCCTTCTGTTTTGGAGTAGCTCTGAGCCATCGTAGATAAGGAGAGCTTGTATTGGGATCCCATGAGACAGAAGGGCTTTCTGCCACAGTTTGCTGCAAAGTGTTGTCTCCCCTGTGTCCTTCCTGCTCTGGTCTGACTCCCCTCTTACATCTGTGGCAACAAAACAACAGGCTTCTAAGCACAGAGCACACAACCAGCTAGACCACTTGCAGGAGTCCATTTGAGTCACCAAAAGAGATAAGGTTTTACAGCCAGATTACCTAGATGACATATGTCCTCAAAATGCACTGGAGGGGCACTGAAGTATGCCCTCCTGCGCAGTACTCCCTCACCAAAGCCACAATGCGCCTCCAAGGCATGAAATGTTCAGTGCACAAGAAGCAACTCTTGAGAAACACCTTCTCATGCACTGAGCTGGGCCCTCGGCACAGCAACACATCCTGTCTGCATGCAGGTCCCCTTGGGACTGCAGCCTTCGTGACTCCAGCAGGGCCATCAAACTCCTCGCTGAAGCTCACAGCAGCTGTAGGTGCAGCCGCTAGGATGAAGGCCAGGAATTCATTCTGCCTGCAAAGGGAACAGAAGGGTCCTGGTCTGGAAACAGTGGCTCAATGGTGCCTTTTAAAGGCAAAAGAATCTTGGAAAGGAAATTTTATTACCAGTTGCCAGTAAAGGCAGAGGTGAATATAGTACATATACTAAGGCTAAGTACTACAAGTACTACAGTATTTCCCTTCATTATCACTTTCTGCATATACTTTGAGTGTGGTAAAACTAGCAGAACAAACCAGAACAAAATATTGTTGGATGCTTTTAATATAAGGAATATTTTGGATTTCCTCAACATTTGGTGTGGGAAGTAGGTTGTTTCCCACCCCTCAAATTGATGTATTTTTTCAATGGATAGAGAGGAAGCCCCATGCAACTAGAAAAAGAAAGAGAGAGACTGGGTTTCTGACCCCCTGAACACGCCCACTCATCATTAACCCCTCTTGTACAAAGAGTGACTGCACAACAAAGTGATTTCAAAGCAACCTGATATTTCTTTCTGCAATATAAGGACATTCTTAATTAAACAAATACTCTGGATAATATAAAGTGCATTGATACCCAGGAGTGCTTGTGGTTTCAGAAGTAAAAGGACGTTTCTGAAGATTCAAACCCTCTTATTTTAATGGAATGATAAATTTTCTCTTACTCAGTACTGTTGATTTAAGTCTGCACTTCCTTAAAAAACCTGGATTCGTTTACATTCTCACAAACAGGGTTATACTATACAGGGGCATAGAATATTCCACTCAGTCTTGAAATCAATCTGAAGGTTAATTCTTTATTTCTACAGCTTCTTTCTCAATCTTCTCTTTGGTTTTTTCTTTTTCTTCTATCTTCTCCTCCTTTTGCAATAACGACATGATCTCCGCTACTTGCTTAGTAGAAATGTCAATGTCTTCTTTGTCAATCAACTCTACAACCTGTAGAAACGTAAAAATACGTTACCATGAGAGGGAACTTTGTAGGTTATCAAAACTCTCCATTTAGCAAAATAATGAATTTATGAATGCAGCACAGTATTTTCTAAAGAAAGAAGTCTTCATTAGTACATGCGTAGCAACAGCCAACTGAAAGCACAGATTTTATTTTTTATGTATGCTGTTTGAAAAACATGATTATGTCATACAATTTCGTGGTTATAGGATACTTGCACAGGGAAAATTCCTGCAGAAATCAGTTAATAGTTTTGTACAGGGATTAAAAACAAGAAAGATATAAAATAATTCCAATATTCACAAACTGCACTGTTTTTCACCCATATTATTTTGTTATTTTTTTCAAATTACTTCCTCAGAAACACAAACTTTTACTTGTAGTTTAAATTATTTAAATATATCCAAGGAATATTCAGCAAACCAAGTAAGAAATCTCTTGCTCTCCAAAATTTAAACCTCTCTAACATTTATATTATGATCGAGCAACATCCTGTTTTTTGTATGCTGTGTCATTGAAGCAGGTTTACTGGAGCAGAGTTTGAGATGCTGAAATCATAAGGTCTTTATCCTGTTCTCACCCACCCTCCAAAATTGCCAGCCTCATAATTTCATACTATCAGGGACTTCAAAAACAGGGTCAATTCTATATTCTGCACTATGACAACATGGCATAGGTTGCCATCCCTTTTGGACCTATGAGCACTTATGTAATTATAAATATCTCCCAGCCACTAGTGATAAAATAGTACCCCAATAACTTAAGAAATCCAAGGGGCAAATTTACATAGATCTTTATACTTTTACACAACATTCTCCAAATGACCATGAAATTACAGAAGTAATCTGTAGACGCAAACACAATCTGGTTCTAGTAAAAATCATGAGGATCCATTAGACTGCTTTGGTCCACATGCTTATACTATGTGATATATCTGACCTAGAAATAATACACTTCATATAGGAAACAAAGGAAGCATGCAGTATCTAAACTTTGCTCAGATATACTCTAAAACCATCCAGCCCCCACTTGTGATCAAAGCAGTGGGAATCCATATTATCTCAATATCAGAACAACATACTAACAATTCAATGTTTCTGAAATGTGTGTGTTTCCTCACCATCACAGAACCCTCTGGTACAATCCTCCTATGGGTTAGCAAGGAGACCCTGAGCTCCATCCCTGGCAATCACAGATGAGGAAATGGCTGAGTGAACGCTGCAGAAATCAGGGTGGACTGGGAGGGGGCTTCAGTTCTCAAAATGATACAAGTACAGGAACATGGAAGGAAATATCTCTTGGAGGCTCAACAGAATCCTAGGTGAGAATAATCAGGACAGAATTCAACATTCAGGCCCAACAGAGGAAGGCAGGACTTGTTAGAACATTTCAAAAAGAGAGGAAAGTCTCTTTTCTGAAAGGTGTTCAATTCCGTGAAGGAGGACAAGGCTGAAAGTTACTTCCTGGTTATACTGAAGTGGAGAACTTGATCAAGACATTGCAGGAATATCAGGATCTCTGGAACAGATGTCAGCATGGAGCACACCTTGTGAAGCTTACATCTTCTGCTGGAGGTTTTGTATCTGGCATTATAGGTACATTGCATGGATTCATTTTTATCAGGTAGCATTTAATAACCCTGTGTTTAAGACACTGCGGTTGAGTCTCCAAGCTAACAAGACTGAAAGGGACTTTCTTGAAGGAACGGATCCTGTCTGATCAGGAGACAGAGAGCTTATTCCACAGCAAAGACCATAAGGAGGGCCCAGAAAGGTGTGAGTATGACTGCTCCTACATGTCCCCTCTTCATTATGTGTAGAGTATGATGAATCAGAGAGGAAAGAAGAAAAACACAAGGCCAGACTGCTGAGAAGATATCCATCTGCTGTATTTATGAAGCCACTTAGTTGGAAAAGTATGGTTGATCTGGAAGGTTGTGCAGGCCTGCCGCCAGCAACCCTCACTGATGAACCAGCATCACTTCTGCATCCCAAAGCATGCGCTGGGTCGGGGAATCCACTAGTGTTGAACTGTTGTTGTCACGTTGTTGATATGAACATGCACCTAGTGTCCTTCTAGTAAGCACAGACTAACTCGTTTTCTGGGTGGTTTCAACCTGTTAACTTTTGTTTTATTACTGTTTTATGGATTTTGTTATCATTATAATTAGTATACTGACTGGCATTGTTAAACATTCATTTATAGATAAACCAATGTATAATCAATCAATAAAAAGCCTAATACATCTCCCCTAAAAAGAATGAGCACGAGAGTGCTAATGTCAAAAGCAGTCTCTTCATTCACCATTGCCTGCAGGGTGCAAGTTGCCTCAAGAGACCACATGGCAGGGCATCTGTTGAAGCTGAGCCCCCCAGAGGCAAAACTGCTAGAAAGTGCCATCACCAAGTGGAGATCGCAACAGAGCTAGGAAAAAAGCAGCCCCCCTTCCTCATTGTATAAAAAAAGACTGTTCCTAGCTAGAGCAAAGTATAGCTCTGAGGTTCTGGATCAAGTGACTTGAAAGGAACTAGGACAGTGAGCAGTATGGCTGCTTTTATATAAGGAATATGCCATGTATAGATCATCCAGAGCTGAGCCAGGGGAGGCAACTCATAGCACAAATCCAAAGTGACCTTCTACCTGGATCAGGTATTCAATCTTCCTCCTTTTCCCAGAAGCAATGCTGCCCTTGACCAATGCCAAGGCCGTCTGCACTACAGACAGACGATCTTGACCCAGTCATGGGGGCTGCAAATGAAAGGTCCAACCTCCAAAGTTTTCCACCAGGGCTGTTAGCTGGGCGTTAAATGTAGCCCTTCTGGCACTGCTTATAGGAGCCCAGTGGTGCTCAGCAGTGGTATAACAGTCCAGTCTACTCACAAGCCACTGGTGTGATACACCAGTTGGAACACCATGTGAAGCACTTACACGTGGCCCATTTCTGGAGCTGGCTATGGTGAAAATGTTGTGCTCCAACAGCCATTTGTTAGACTGTTCAGTAGTGCAGGCAAGCAAGCCATCCTTGACATGGCCAAATAGGCCCAGCTAGAAGGACAAAAATAAAAACCTCCATCTAAAACTAAATCTGACTTAGCAAGGGAGTGAAGTAAGGACATGCATGAATGTTCTAGACATCTGAAATTCAATCAAATTCGGTTGCATACGGGCATTCAACTTCAAATAGAATGTCTACCTATTCGAATTTAAACGTTTGAACAAATTTCGAATGTTCCGAAACAATCGTTTGAATGATTAGAAACATTTGATATGCGCGAACTTCATGCATATCTGTATGCATTTGCACTGATAGTGTGGGATGTTTTAATCTGAGCCCTTGGCATCATTTCAGGTGAGCAGCTAGCTATTCAGCGGCACACCTGGCCATTTTAGCAACCGAGGAAAAAGTCAAGCCCGGGGCGCAGCTGGTGGAATTATTTATACTTCATGGGCTGCGCCCCCTAGCGGTTGGTTTTCGTATAGCAAGAGGATAACCCATGGGTATTCTGCTTGAGCCATCCGAGAGCGGGATGCATATGGGATAAAACGGGATGCGTACAAAATGCAAACAGATACGTATAACACATACAAATGTTGTCGACATTCGTATCTTCAAATATGAACCTAACAGTCAACCGGATAGACTTGAATGTATTCGATTTGAATCAGATTTTGTTGCATTTGGATTCTAAACATTCAACACGAAAAAAATTGGTACACATGCCTAGAATGGGGTGGGACACAATGACTCCTAATCAACATCTTCACTCAGCCAGCTATTCTGCCCATTTGACTTATTTTTGAAGCTTCTACAATATTTTACATATATTTGCAGATGTAAAGATAATTCTGACCAGCGACTGCAATAAAGCAACACATTATACTATACATCATTTACATTTATACTCTTCTTCTCTATCCTAAAGTTTCAAGACAGAGTGAATTACAGGAGTCCAACCTACTCAACAAATCAAAAGAAGAACAATTAAAACTGTACAGTACCTGAGGGAGGAGGGGAAATCCCTTTCCACCTGAAGGCCTGGCTAAAGACTGGCATTACTGAGGCATCCTTTACACTGGCAGTCCAGAGCACAAAAACAGTCCTATCTGCTTAAATCCACCTGCTTCCTCAAGAATTGAAATTGAAAGCTCTCCTGCTCTATTCCTTTGGTTACCTAATTTTCAGACTATGCTGCAGTTGGGCAACAGAAAAGAAAAGCAATTTGTTTAGTACCAAACTTTACTATCTCTCTAGTTTGGAGTCTGATGGGAAAAAAGGTCTCTGTATTCCAGGAGTTATGAGTCTTTCCTTAATTTTTCTTTCTTTTGGTAATAGCTCTCCATTGTAAGGCCATCTTGCCCAGGAGCCCTTAGTCCGGTGATGGCCAACCTATGACACGCGTGTCACAGGTGACACACCAAGCCCTTTTGGGTGACACACCTGGTCACCCAGGCACCTGGGCATGTAGTGCTTGCTTGTTCTTGAAGTGTACGAAATACCAACTTTCAATTGAAGATTTAGCAAATGAAATTCAGCAACAAAAGTCACTAATGTAAAGATTTGTTTTTGCTTTTAATACATATATCAAAAATATAACTTTTTTACTAGAGCTACAAACATCACAAAATTATGGATCTTTCTAGATGTGACACAGCACTCGAGTTAAGCTAGGGTTTTTTTGTGAATTTTGACACACCGAGCTCAAAAGGTTCGCCATCACTGCCTTAGTCATATAGTACTTTATTTAGAAGCAGCCATATAGGACAGATCAAAAGGGACTTCAGTAGGATATATTCTCCAAGCAACCGCTTCCCAACAGTAAGGAGCACAGTTCCAAGCACTCCACTGTCACCCTCACATATCTAGCAAGGAAGTTAGTAGCACTTGGAGACTAGCAGGAAAAGGGTTGGTGGCATGAGCTTTCGTAGACATGTCTACTTCTTCAGATGCTAGGGGGCCCAATGGGCATCTCTACTTCTTCAGATGCTGGGGGGCCCAAAGGGCACGTCTCCTTCTTCAGATGCTAGGGGGGTCAATGGCCCCCCTAGCATCTGAAGAAGTAGATCTGTCTACGAAAGCTCATGCCACCAACCCTTCTCATGTTAGTCTCCAAGTGCTACTAACTACCTTGCTGGACTTCTTGAATTAGACTAACACGGCTATTTCTCTGATATTGACCTCATATATCTGTTACTGCCACTCACTTTCTCCCGGATTCGTGTGTCCTTGAAAACATCTTGCAGACAAAAATGTGTCAGACAACATTCCTGTTCTGCCTGCCCCCATGAGAAAGCTGGCTCTAGCAAGGGCACTGCCCATTATTATATCATTCTTCCTTGAATTACCAACTCCAACAAGCAAGGAGAAGGGAATAATTGGGGTCCAGCTGAAGTCGTTTCCGAATGCTTGATTCCCCCTTGTCGACTAAGTGGACACTGGAGCTGCAGCCAGAACAAAGTGGCCCTTCTCCTGAACAGTATAGTGGGTGGGATCTGTTAGTACCACCCTGGTTGCCTTTAGCAGCTTAGAAGAAGCTGTATCAACACACTGCTAATCTAAACACTGGTCATCTAAAGGAAAAATCACTTCCAAAATGGTTCTGGCCATGCAGGTCACTAGTGCAAGCAGAGCACTGGGACTCAAAAATGCAAAAACTCGTGGCTGTGATGACTAACGAATCTTGAAGATGCAGGGGGCAGCTGAAACAGAGGCCTTCCTCTCCTCATCCAGAGTTATGATGCCATAGCCAGTCAGAAAGCTAGTGGGGGCAGACACAGAGCTGGGTCTGCCTCACTCTGAGCCTAAAATGAAAGACATGGGCAACACAGCCAGGACTGGCTGGACTGCAAGTTCTTTCGTAATGAATTTGTATCCTCCTGATCTCAGGGTGACACGAAGAAATCTTTGGGGGGTTTTCCATTTACCTCCGTTAACCCGGATCTAGGAAGATCTGGATCTAAGAAATGAGGCCTTCAACGAATCCGGTCCTAGAAGTTCTGGATCCTGGCAAGGACCCAATGCTTCTCCACGGGCAATGTAGCACCTAACAGCAATGGGTGCTAGATATGATCGCAGTGGGAATGCCAGAGTACCCATATGGAGCATCCATTGGTCCCCAAGCGGAAGGTGGCAGAGAATGATTGGCTGATAGGAATGTCAGTCAAGCAACATTTCTGGGGGACAATGGGCGACTGGGGTGGGGGTGTCAAATCTATGAAGATGCTCCTGAGTGTCTTTGGAGCCTGGTCCAAGCTCCAAAACACATCTTTGTAGCCTAGTTACAGAGTGGCTACGGAGCGACTACAAACCACTGCTATTCCCCCCCCCCCCCACATATATGGCAAGGACACAGGGCGCCCGATGCTCTCCAGAGCATTGCCTGCATGGCGGTTGCGTTGTAGAGGGTGCCCAATTGACTGTTACGCAGATAGTTTCATCCAAAGAATTACGGATGACAGCTATGCAGTCTGTGCTCATCTTTGAAGCTGTCTTTGGAGAATGGTCACCTGCTTTGTAGATTTGGGTTTTGTGGTGCCTGCACCCCGTCGAGGGTGCTGCCCCAGGACGCCATTGACCCGATCGCAGTGTGATCACGTGCCTTCTAATCTGAAGACCGGATTGAAGACCCCTTTAAAGGGGTTCACGGGAAGACCAGATTTCAGGGCCTGAATGCCCCACTGAATCCAGACTTCCCTTGAACCGGTGTGAACGCATTGGGTCCTCATGGGTCTGAAGTAGGAAGGGGGTCTTCCAATTGGTACCAAACTGGTGCCTAATGGGTCCTAAATGGGTGCTTAGTACTAGTGGAAAAAAACCCTTTTTGTTGAGGGCCTTCTAATTGGGACAATGAAGGTAAAACTCTCTGCCCTCTTCTCCTGTTTTCCTCCTGGCTCTACTTTCTGAAATTAAGGGGCGACTTGTGTAGCATAAAGTTTATGAAATTTATGAACATTTCCTACCACCTTTCCTCAGCATACTATGGCTCAAACTATTAAGTGTAATTTCTTTCAACTATCCAGAGACCCTTCTAGGAGAGGCCACTGCACAGAGAGAAGAGAAGGAGAAGTTTTCATACCTGAACATTTTTATCTTCCCTGAAATGAAGCATTTTTAACATTCTTTCCTCACTCACCTTAGAAACATCATTAATATCAATTTTTCCATCTTTGTTTTCATCCAGTGCTTCAACCAGCCGTGTCAGTTTGTTTTCTGGTATCTTCTGAATTTGCTTCATTATACCTATAAGCTCACTGATATTGACGAGGTTGTCCCTAAATGAGAAATACAACATACATTGCAAGGGATTAAAAATCATCCAACCAATCAACTCTCACATGCTTAGCATATAGAGCAGGATAATAATGGAAATAAATATATTTTAGAAATTTAAAAAATAATCTTACCCAGTGGGTGCATCCAGTTGCCCATCTACCACCTTTTGCTCTGTCTCTAATTCAAGAATAATTTTGTCAATTTGGCTAATCATCCGGTTCACTCTTTTAGTCAATCTCTTGCTTGCCTTAGATTCTTCAAGTATTTCATCTTCTTCTGTCTTTAACAATTCTTTGATCTCCTGCAAATCCTAAGGATCAAGCAAAATGCTTTTAATAAGTTAATCAAATAATATTTTTAACTACACTAAAAAAGTATTTTAAACAGATGTTGTATATGTATCAAACATATCAGACAGGGAACACAAAATATATTATCAAACAGCAGGAGCATTACCATGATCGCTCCCAAATTTTGGCATAGGTATAACTAAGAATATTGTAGCATATATCCTTTTCTAAAAAATTGTTTCCAATACACATACATATCTCCAAAACCAGCAAGCAGCAAACCACAGTCACAAAACAAACTGTATTAAAACATTTTATATAAACACGTAGCGTGCACAAAAAAGATGAATAAATTAAAATTAACAATACCTAGACACTCATTGTTTATAATAAACATTACTTTTTAAAAAACAGTTTACGCATACTTTCAGTTTACAGACCTAATCAAGAGCACCCATGTGGTGATTACGACTCTACCCACGTTGGGCCCATCCGTCCCCCCATGTTATGGGGGAGCAACGTGTGGGGGGGAGTAAACTCTGGAGAATCTTCAAAGATTGCAGCAAATCACTCCAGAGATTGTCTGGAGCTTGGCCAAAGCTCTGTAGAAAGGCCCCGTAGAAATGGCCATCTTTGGTGATTAGGCACCAGCTCAAAGGTTTGGGTTTCACCTAGACCCCACTGCCCAATCATGGTGCGAATGCGCACCATATAATCCGGGTTTCATGGCCAAAGACCAGATTGTAGTCCCCTTTAATGGGATCTACAGGAAATCTGGATTTTAGGTCCTGAAGGACTCAATCCGGATTTTCCTCATACAGGTGGAAACAAATGTGGCTCTAATGGGGTCTGCAGTGGAAACAAGGTCTTCCTGCTGAGCCTAATGAGTTCTTAATGGGTCCCTAATGGGCACTTAATGAGTACTTAGTGCAAGTGGAAAAAAAACCCTGATCTGCAAAGATGTTCTATTTTTAAGATCTGTTAAGTATTCTATTTTAAACTTTTCCATATTTTCTGATTTCTATGTCCAAATAGTGATAGCCCTGTACTATCACTAACTTTTTCTTTTCAAAATTTAGATTTTCTGGTTATAAGATCAGTGAGTACAATGTTGGATTAAAACAAAGAGGTTGCTTCATTATACCCAGTGTTTCCTTCTATCTGCCCAAATGTTTTGAAGCTGGGGTCATTCCCCCATTTTTTTTAAATTGTACCTTTTCATTATATTTATGTCAGCAATGGTTTAAAAAGGAACTGTCAATATGATTTAACATTATTAGTATTAGATGTTATCTATGTAAAAACTTTAATGTTATTTCCTAAAACTTTGGGGTATGGGGTATTTTAATCTAAGGTTTTAACTATCTATTTTCATTCTCCCTGGGTAATGTCAAACTTTAAATCATTGGACCAAATCATACAAAGACCTAGTAGGTCATTAACCAAATTAGCAAGATTAATTTTATAAGTTTCTGTAACTCTCTTTCTCTGGGGTAATTGCTCTTCTTTGATTGGTGCCTCCAAACAGAGTAAAGCAGAAGCTATTTAATACCCCTGGTATTAATATAAGATTAAATAGCTATTGGGATTAACCATCTTGGCCTCACTCCTTCTCACCAAGTATTTCCATAGAAGGAATCAATCTATTATTTCCCTACAGCTTTTAAATGCAGCAAAAACTCCTCATTTAAGTGAGGCTATTCTTTCTGTATGTAATATTATTTCACTCCCAATATGCTTCAGATCCCAAGTATTTAATCTTTAGCCTCCAATATCTTTCCAAATTTTTCCAAAAGTTCATTCCAATAGTGACTTGGATTTAAGGAATCTTCTAGAAGTATCATTAGGTCATCAAGAAAAAAATTGCCTCTAGTTCCATATCTTTCAACTGATAACCCATAATATAGTCTGAAATATTTAATACAGATGTTAAATGTTCCATTGCTAAGTTAGTAGGAAACAAAGGAAGTCCTGCCTTTGTTTCTGAATAATACCATATCTGAATAATTAAATTAAATGTAACACATCTGCCAGCAACAGCATTTTTTACTTCTCCTAAATGAAAGCCCATAAGCTAAAACTTAGAATAAAATATGCTTAAATAGGCTGAGAAAAAACTTTTTCTGAAAAGATGTATAAAAAAGAAACTGCAATAAAATATTTTTGTTTAAATGGAAACAGAAATCTATCAAAATTTAAGGAAACCCTCATCAAAACTGAAATTCTATAAACAATTTCTTAGAATTTTTACTTGAGAGTTGGAATGGATCATCCTACAAAGTAATCAAAAAGTGTAGAAGAGGGAGATGTTCTGAGTTGCACAGAGGAACTCTGAAGCAGAGCCCACTGCTGTTGTGTTTGTATAATGATGGAGATGGCTAGGGAACTTTGAATCTATTAATTAGTCTATTGAATCTATCAATAGAACTTTGAATCTATTAATTAGTTGAAGGACTACAAGGGATGAAGGAAGACAGAGTCAAAACCAACTGTTCCAGTAAGGAGTGAAAAGTTACTCTCTGGAATTCAGTTCTGTTCATTATACTTATTCTCACCCTAAATTTCAGATAAAACCAGGGCTAAATATGAACAGTGATGACTCTATTAGCATGGACTGTAAGATTTAGATAGAATCGGTTTCCCAATTCCCAGATAAAATAAAGTGATTTTCCACTGCTTAAGTCAATTTACCTCACTATATTCTTGTACATCATCTTTGAGATCTTCAAGCTCCTCCTTTTCCTGAGTCAGTGATTTCTTTTGTTCTTTCAATTTAATACAGGCATCACTTAGCAAGTCAATTTCTTCTTTGGTTATTTCTTCACCCTAAAAGCAAAAAAAGAAAAGAAATTAAAACTGTTCAACAGAACTTCCCTCACAATCAACAACACAGCATTTTTATACTTCCTTTTAACAGGCTTATTTCTGCAGGAATTCTAAAACTTTCTAATAATCAACAACTATATGGTCTATATGTGCAAGACTTTAGCTACATGTTTGTTAAACCCGGGACTCTGTAGTTCCTTGTTTTGCAGATAGAAATGTACAGTCAGTTCTATTAATCTTAATAAATAAAAACCAAGTATCATCATTATGAGTTAGAAATAAAGAGACCTTAATTATTTTGAAATTAATTCAATGAAGTTATATTGTATGTACAAAATAAGAATCTTTTCTGAAGCACACACAAAATTTGAAATAGTCCAATATCCCAAACTGTCTCATGTAAACTAAAATATGCTAAAGCATTATTTTCAGTTGTTACAAGGTAGTTCAAAATATAACCCTTCCATGTCTATCAAGGAGCATGTCAGGCAAAGTTATAACCTTACTGAGCAAGCCCCTTGCCACAAGAACATTCAATATTCAAGAATATTCAATAAGTACAAAGTACTGCAGTATATTCCCTCTTTCGCCACCAGCTTCTTCACCTTAATGCCTTGTATTACTGGTGCCATATCTTTCAAGGTTTCTGGATGAATGGTTAAATCCACTTCAGCCAATTCTTGTTTGGTAGACATGGCTATTTGGCCCTTTTTTGAATGCACAGCTGGAGTATCGAAATCAACTGTAGATTCAATAACTTCCTGAAATACAAAACAATACTATATGAAAGTAAATTCATGAGATATGATGTATCTTCATTTTTCATGTGAACCTCCGTACAAGGCTGATCCAAATCTAATCTATTTACACTACAGTTTAAATTGTGATTTAATTAACTTACCTAAAGGACAGGGTTTCCATCATTAAAATTACTATTTTTTGAAGTTTATAAAGCCTTAATATATGTGTAAAGATGGAGGTTTTATGTTCAGTACTTGGGGTCACCTCTGGTTAATTGTTCGTTAGGGTTGAGTGACGCGTGTTCTCTGTCCTTGCTCTTCTCATGGAGTTGTTTTAGCAAACATTTTAAAACAATAAAAAGGGCGTTCAAAAAACAGATGTTTAAGATTGCTGGTCAAAGCTGAATTTTCCCTTTGGGGCTACCTCACAAATCCTTTATGTAGACTTTGACCAAAGAAGGGAAACCTATAAGTAACACTGCAGAAAGAAAAGATGCAGGGGCCTACCAGTTCATCAGTACAGTCGCACCCCCCATATCCACTGACCCGGTAACTGCGGTTTCAACTATACGTGGTGACCGGACCAGCTTCCCCGCTGTCCCCCGCCACTACCACTAGGCCTACCTGAGGCTTCCATAGGCCAGGGGTGGTGAAAAATACAGTGTGAAATCATGTGAGACTTCCCATGATTCCTGTGAAATTTTGAGGGATTTCTGAGGAATCCACAGTTTTCAGTAACCACAGTAAGGCCTGGAACCTATCCCGCGCTGATATAGGGGTCCAACTATATCTCAATTCTCCTTAAAAACATAAGAGGAGCCCTGCGGGATCAGGCCATAGCTCATCTAGTCTAGCATTCTGTCGCACACAGTGGCCCATCAACTGCCCACGGGCTTCTCAAGGAGAGACAAGAGCAAACCTTCTCCTGCTCTCCAATCCCAACAAATGGCCTTAGAGGCCTCCTGCTTGTCCCCATGGCCTGAAAGATGTACTTAGGCATCCACTCTAGTAGCCATTGATACATTTGTCATCCATGAATTTGTCTAATCCTTTCTTAAAGCTGTCTAGGCTGGTAGCTGTTACCACCTCCTCTGGCAGCAAATTCCATAGACCAATGACCCTCTGGGTGAAGAAATACTTCCAATTCCAAAACAGTTAAAGACTAAGTATCTCAATAAACATGAACTTTAATTTTGAAATGCCTACCTGAAGTGCTTCCTTTGCCTTGTCGCCTGATTCCGACAGTCTTTCCAACTCTCTTTCTTGATTTTCTTTCTTAATGGCTTCTTCCTCTTGAAGCGTTGCCTCCAGCCTGGCTTTATTATCAACTTCTCCTTCCATTTCTGCAGCTTTCACTTGAGCTTCTTTGGCCTAATTTTTTTTAAAAAAATCTCCATCAACTTGACAGATTCCTCACTGTGCTATATTGTCAATTACACTGACTAGCTAACCAACCAACATGTCCATTGGGCCCCCTAGCACCTGAAGTAGATGTGCCCATTGGGCCCTCTAGCATATGAAGTAGACGTGTCTACAAAAGCTTATGCCACAACCCTTCTCTTGCTAGTCTCCAAGTGCTACTAACTACCTTTCTGAACTTTTTGTATCAGACAAACACAGCTATTTCTCTGATGCGAAGTTTTAAGTGTGTCTGGAGACACCCCAAGAGACACCCTCTGACTCTCATTTATTCACCTTACTTGCTTGCTTAACTCACCCTCTGGAACATGAAAAGACCTCCAAAGTAGAACAGTGATTTCCAGCTACATTAATTAGTTGTGCTAAAGAACTCAGGTAAAGACAAATTTCAGTAAGATACCTTTATGGGCTGTTTCATACTGAATGCAATTATGTAAAATCACATTTGAGAAAAACGTAATAGAAAAACTATTTAAATGCATATTTTCAGCATTCAATTTTTAAATGTTCCAAGCTCCCCAAAGAAGTGGAGAGTCATTAAAAAAGTGGGGCACAGGTTTATAGCACAGCTGCCAAAACTTCTCTTTTTGACTTTATTTAAACTACATTATTTGCACCGATATTTCACTGACCAGGAAAGGATAAATAAAAAATAATCTTTGCAACTCATCCTAGCCACATTCTACTGCACAAAAGCAGCATATAATTTTTGCCTCAGCAACTTTAGCCAAACTGCACTTAAGTCACAGACAATATGCACTTTTTAATAGCTCTGCTCCTAAAGCATGCCTAATGTGCAATCATTAAGTGTGACTACTCTTAACATAGATATAACTTATAGAAGAAACTACAGGTGCTAAATGTATGCATCTGTTAAAAACCACACTTTTGTAACTGTTTTCAAATGCTAAACTTCTGAAGTGAAATTAAGGAACATTATCAGTCTGAGATCTATACAACAATGAACACACCATTTATAGCACTGAATACCTTCCCTCCAGACTGAAAAAAATGAAGATCTAAAATAATTTTAAGGTTAAGTGAAGGTTAAAAAAGACATACCACACTATCAGGCAAAGTTTGCAGAGTTGTTTTAAGCTGGTCAGCTGGTGAAAGAGTATCTGGAAGGTACAAGGCTCTGGATAATATAAGCAGTGAAGTTGGGATCTCCTGGTTCAGATGCAAATCTAACCACTACAGTTAAAAAAAAGTAACTGTGAAAACTGCACATCTGTATCTTATAAATTATTGTGCCGATAGTATAACGAAGTGTAATGCCAGGATGATAAATCTTGTGACTTTAATAGGCAGACATTTAAGCATTGTGGACACAGACATATACTGTAGGTATTATAACACATGTCCTTAGGAAGATTATAATGCAGTTCCTTTGGCAAAGGATTTTTCAAAAGACAAAATATATATACGGTAAATGCAAGAAAATAAGATACATATCTAACCTATCAGACAAACAAATACCACTACTACTACTCCAACATTCCCTCTTAATAACTCTTCTCCAAACTTGACTGATTCCTTTTTGACTATGTCCATTCAGTTTAGCAGTCTTAAAATTTGTTGTGACAGACAACGGTGATTCTGCAGATTAGAGAAACAATGAAGTAGTGGAAACCACACATCATGATGTGTCACCATAGGGGTCATGCTTAACATCCTGTTTTGTTGGCAAGTGAGCAGCTAGCTCATCACAGCAAAGTACCATAGTATTTCTGTTATGATCAGTTTTCATGCCATATTGATATCCATCACTGAACTAGTGGGTTGCTATGCACTGATTAAGCATAAGCTTAATTGTATCTGTCCCTTACAACCTCTTTCCCAGTTCCCCTTTCAGTTTCATGCTACAAAGCAAAATGTCCAGCTTACATGCTCCTCTGGATCAAGACCAATATTAGATAATATTTTAATCTTCTAAAAGTACCTGTTATATACCCAAACACCCATTACGTTTTGCTAAGGATAGCTAAATATGATTTGAAAATAAATCAGTGCAAAATTGTTTCATAAGGAAAAAGTCTTTTTTTACTTCAGTGTTAACCTCTAAAAACACTGATCCCTAAATTTATTTATTTAAAATATTTATATTCTGCCCCATATCCCAAGATCTCCGAGTGGCTTGTAGTAAAGCATTAGAGAACAAAATCTAAGTTCATTTGTCCAACCTGTTTCCAATAAGGATCTTGTTGGCTGTTCAAGCAAACTAAAGGAAACAATGCCACAAGAGACAAAAGACAGCTATTTTTATCAAAACTTATGGTATATTTTATTAGTAAGTACCTGTTTAAGCTGATCTCTCAGGCGTTGCTCTGTTACGCCAAGGGCTCTCATACCTCTTGCTCGACACGCCGCCTGCAGCTCTTTAACGGTCAAACTATCCACACCTTCCTCAGCTATCAGCTGGAATAGAGTAAAAAAGGCAATATTTACACTTCTCAGTTTTAGCTTACTGATCTGCAAAAGAATCCACAAATTTGTATTTTATTTTATTACGATGGCAACAGATATTCTAAACTGTCCATACTGTTCTTAAAAAGAAATTAAAACAGAATTTTTCATTTAAAGAAACTGATAGTACCTTAATAAATTCAGCTCAGATTAGGGGCATGTTAATAGCATTTTATGAAACATTATACAATAGTTCTTTGCAAAAATATAATGGCATCAATCATTTTGTCCATATGGAGTGGGAAGGGAGAAGGAACTGGTACATCTTGCTAGTAGTATAAGCGTTTATACTAGCTGCAGAGCTGGGAAGTCTTCCATTTGGAAGATGTGCAGGAAGAGCACATGACTGGTAGCGTTGGTGTTAGGACACACAACCATATTCAAAGCGTCCTGGTGACAGCAGCACACAAGCAAACGTGCAAAAATCTTGCACATCCTTACATGGATGGCTAGAACATTCTAGCACTATGCCACCTAGTGAACAGAGGTGTAGCACAAATTTTCCCCAGAACAGAACCTGACAACTTATTCCATGACTGATGAGTTTATTCAGGAGCCTTTGATGAGGGACTTTCTCAAAAGCTTTCTGAAAGTCTATACAGACAAAGTCAACTTGATCACGCTTATTCACTTCTTTATTAACACTTCCAAATAATTCTAACGAGTTAGTAAGGGGTAATTTACCTTTGTAGAAGCCATGCTGATTTCCTTTCAGCAGTGTTTGCTGATCTGTGTGTGTGTACTAACTGTATCTTTAATTATGGTTTCCATCACTTTACCTGGACCTGATGTTAAGCTGACTGGTCTGCAATTTCCTGGATTACCCCTGGATCCTTTTTTAAAGACTGGCATTACATTTGCTGCCATCCAGTCTTCAAGCACATAGCTGACCTTAGGAAAAGATATATTTTTTGCTAGAAGATCAACAGTTTCACACTTAAGAACTCTCAGATGAATGTCATTTGGTCCTGGTGATTTGTTAGCATTTAGTTTATTAAGACATGTGAGGACCTCCTCCCTGGTTACCTGGTCCCTGGCTCTGTTTCTGAAGATGGGCACAGCTGTAGGCATATGACCTGCCTTCCTCAATGAAAACAGCGGCAAATAATTTATTAGCCTCTCTGCAATCTGTGTCCTTTTTAATTATCCCTTTCTGTTCATAGTCATCTGAGTTCTTTTGATGTATTTAGGCTACAGAATAATATATGAATTCTTTACCACTTCAGTTATAATGTCTTATCTACTAATTGATACTTGTTTGGGATAGACGCTATCAAGTATATTTTACTTTAGATACTTTGCTTTTTTTATCTATGAGTTCATGTCATCACCTAAAAACTGTTCTCCAGTAGGACAGGAATAATGATTTCTAATGTGCTCTTTAAAAAGGGTTGCTGTCCTGAGCTTGGCACACATATTGGGTGTTTTTCCACTGGCAGAAAGTACCCATTTTTGCACCCATTAAGGACCCATTTGGGTGTGAGCCGGATGATCCCATTTCCACCACGGCACCCATTTGGGACCCGATTGTTTCCACTGCCATGGGGGAAATCCAGATCAAATGGGTACTTTCTGCCCTTTAATCCGGATTTTCTGTAGACCCCATTAATGGGGTCTACAATGGAGTCTTCTGCCAGAAAATCCGGATTTATCCCACATTATAAGTGCAAAACAGACATTCCATTTCTTCTAGATTCCAGTGAAACTTCATAAATATGATTGATTACTAGGTACATGTGTATGTCTGGGAGTGTTCAGTTGTTGTGCACATAATATGCTAGTCTATGGAATGTTTGAAGAAACAAAGTAATAAGGGCAACAAATTGTACTACTTCATAAAACAGATTACTGGTATCCTTGTAAAAATATAAAGCAGCCTCAGATCGAACAAAAATATAATTCCCTATTTTAGAGTATTTTGTTAAAATTATGGTATTTTAAAAGCTATTAAAACTGGCACGAATCAGCTAAAAATTTATAGTACAAAAGATCCACCTACTTTATCATCTGCCCTTATAGATCTCAATTTCATTATCAGCTGGAAGCGAAGAAAGTTATTTGTCCCAATTGACTGAAGTTCAAGCAGTTTACAAAGAGCAACCAACTGTGGTCTTGTGAGATTATCAAGGGTGAGTTCATCCTCAAAGAGTTTAGAGAATCGCAAAATTTCTTCATTGCTTGGTCTTTCACCAGTTTCACGAATCTGAAAACATGAGTTTATTTATGAAATGTACTGATAAACTAGCAAAGTTGCAGCCTGATTCTGAAGTTTCTCAAGGATTATTTCAAAAACATTCAGCACAGATGGTTTAAAATCACAGGCAACTACTAAAGGACATAAACATACTCAAGTATGTATCAGCACCAGTAAATTCATGACACTAGTTCTTTTACTTTTATATCAAATCTAAGAGTAATATGGTTTGCATACATTTATTATTATTTATATTTATTCTGTCCTAGACCAAAGTCATTGTACATCTGAGAGCAAAGGACTTTTAGATGCTATGCCAATACTTAGGTTTGATGAAATATATGCTTCTCTGAGGACCCACTGCTATAAATGGGAAAGTGAAACATAACCAAAGGTCTCAGATGAGTCTGAATTGCATAGTAATTGCCTGGAAAGCAAAGGAAATACCCAGACTTTCTCCTGTAAGAACTTGTATTGGTTTTAAGTTATGGAAAGTAGATATTTAAGAAAATACTTTCCTCCCATATTCTAATAAAGGCTTGTTTTGATGCAGCTGGTTTGACTCTCAGCTTCTGAGTTTTTTTCATAAACTGCTCTTTGCTAAAACTGATCTAGTATTTTAAATTGGGCTTGTCAACTATTTATTTTTGTCGGATTTCTACGTTACTATCTCGTTGGTGCTTAATTCAGAAAGTCAGATGGTAACTTTGTACAAAATAAAACACCTTACCTTTTGAAAGAAGGTTGAAAAGTCTTTAGTTGCATTTCCTTTGGCTGCCTTATTTTTTAAAGCAATTTCCTCAATAGTGTCTTGAAGGAATTTAGCCAGTTCAAGCTTCACTCTTAGTTCTTTCTTCAATCTCTCTTCCTAAGAAGAATTTTTTTTAAAAAAATCCACTTTTGGCACATACCAACAAGAATGTTATACCTTAGTTTTCTGTCTTTGTGGCCCACTACAGTCTATATTTATTTATTTATAATTTTACGAACTTACAACAAGGAACAATCATTAATTTTTACAAACATATCAAACAGTAAGATAAATTTTAGAGTTGAATATAAAGACTTATTACATAGAATAAAGAGATAAAAGTACAACTCTTAAATTTAACTACAAAAGAAGGGAACAAGGAAAACCATGAATGTCACATTTTCTTAATAGGTAGGTTTTAAAGCTGTTATAGCACTCTAGCGGCTGCATTCTGCACTAGCCGCAACCTTCTGAACCATCTTCAAGGGCATCCCCATGTAGAGTGCATTACAGTAGTCCAGTCTAGAGGTTACCAGAGCACGGGTAACTGTGGCCAAGTCGTCTTCGTCCAGAAAAGGCTTCAGTTGACACACCAGATGCAGCTGGAAGTAGGCACTTCTGGCCATGGCCTCCACCTGGGCTCCAAGCATTAGTGCAGAGTCCAGAAGTACCCCCAAGGTACACAACTGTCCCTTCCAAGGCATTACGACCCCATCAACAACAGGGTGTCTCCCAACTACATGGACCTTGAGACCCTGTGACACACAAAACCTCAGCTTCAATTTATTCACCCTCATCCAGCCCATTATCACCTCCAGACACCTGTCAAGCACTTCAACTGCCTCTCCTGATTCAGATGGTACAGAGAGATAGAGCTGGGTATCATCTGCATACTGATGACACCTCACACCAAATTATGTTTTGTTGGGCTATAATAATTTGTTTAGAATATTAATTCAGATCATCTGAAGCCACAGTTCAGGGATGAACATCTGAGATCCTTTCCAGTGCTGCCCTACAACCATCTTAGCATTCCAGTAATTAACTCAGGTTGTACACTTAGTATACTTATTAAAACTTTGTTACCAGCTAAAAATAAAAAGACTAAAGCTGGTGTAAATGTAATGTTTTGTTTAGTAATGATCCATGTATTTTGTTGTATTTTATCCCAAAATTCAGATACAAATGGGCATTCCCACCATATATGTCTGTAAGAGCCCAATGGTCTGCATCCTCTCCAGGATAGAGGTGAAGAAGTTTTAGACATTCAATGTAGTTTAAGGGGGGGGGGGGTAAAATACCACCTGAATATTATCTCGAGAGAGAGTTCTCTACCCTTTTGGCTTTTAAAGTCATGATACAGCTTTGAAGGAATTCCCATCCAGGCCTCATTTTCAATATTTATTCCACAATCATCTTCCCATAGAGATTTATGGCCCTCTAAACTGGACAGCTGAAAATCAAGCAAGAAATTATAAAGAATAGATAGGGGTTTTTTTCTCATTCAACTTGTAATCTTTTAATTTATGTTCAAAAGGAGTTCTATCCCAAATTGTAATAAATTTAGTTTTTGTGTTGTCTGAAAAAATCATAAAGACACTATTGTTCAAGCCAATGCAAACCAGGACAATTTAAATTGTCTCTAAAAGTGGCAAAAGAGAAGATAGAAGAGGAAACAGATATCTTCAATAGCATTGATATTAAGATTTTTAAGAATTTCTAAGACTTTAGTTAATGGAGAAGAAGAGTATGGAATACAAACAGGCATAAGAGGGGAAGCGGGGGGAGCAAGTTTGCTTTGCCATTTTTTCCATGCCGTTAATGTGCAATGAGTAAAAGGATTTGACACTGTAACAAGGTGAGTAATTAGTCTGACATACAAATAATAGAAGGGAGCTCATTTGAGGTGTATTTGGAGAATTAGCAGACATACTTGGAAGGGACACTTGCTGTTGGGCATGCTCAGTTTGAAGTGTTACTGGCGTGTTGAATATTGCACTTACTGTGGAGTATCTGTAACCTACTAAAGATTTAACCTTGAAACTGGAGCTTGAGGTGAAAGCCAAGTAACTTAGAATCACTTATATAAAACCTGGCCCTTTTATATAAGGCATTCCCACTGCTGCGCCTCACTAGAGATGGCAAGAGACAGATTTTATATTTTATTGTTGTGACCTGCTCTTGGACCTTCAAGTGAAAAGCAGGATATAAATACTTAGATAATAAATAAAGTTAAATAATACATGTTTAAAAAGCAGTTTCCACTTGCACAAATTTCAGCATTAGACAGGTTGTGAAATTCTGTATAGGATACAGAACTCAACCAAACCATTAATTCGGGTTTGAAAAAAAAATAAAGCATTAAAGTTTTAATTTTTGTTATAATTACCTTCTTAGACTTAGTCTCAAATGTTGACGGAAGCATGCTGGGAAATAGCTTCAAAGCTACCGGAAGCAGGAACTCCATGAATGGGACAACAAGAAAAACGAGAAATGGAACCAACCGGAAGAGATCAGCACATATCCGAAGGAACTGTAAAGAAAACACAGAAAGTAATAATAAAAGTTAAAAATTAAGCAGTTAACTTAAAAACCCAGCTATTCAAGTTCTGTTTCTTAACAGCATGATCAGTTGTGCCAGACTCTCCATGACACCATGGACCACAGCATGCTAGGCTAGGGATGTACACAATTTTGGGGGGGCATTTGAATTCGAGTCAAAAGAAATATCCAAAAATTCTATTCAAATGTTAAAAATCCAAATTTCTGAAAATCTGATTCAAATCTGCATTATTCGAATATGCAAATTCGAAAATCCGATTCATATTTAAGGATACGAATGTCGACAACATTCGTATCCATTATACAAATCTATGTGCATTCTGTATGCCTCCCATTTTATCCCGTATACATCCCATTTTATCCTGCATTATAAACACAAATATGCAGAATTTTCACACAAATTCAAGTGCGATAAATACGAATCTATACATTCAAGTCATCTGAATATCTGTTATTGGATTTTTGGAAATCCGGATATCTGTTTGAATGTTTAAATCAAAATATAGTTAAATCCGATTCAAATATCTTTACTTGTCAGATTCGAATTGGATTTTTCAATTTTTGAATATTTGTGCACATCCCTATGCTAGGTCCGCTATCCTCTATCTCTAAAGGTGGAAAAGGTAGAGAGAGAAAAGTTATTTTCTCTGTTGCATGACACTGGAACTAAGGAGGCTGATGGGCAAGAGGCTTAGGACTGACAAATATTTTTTCACCCAGCAGGTCATGAGGTGGTGACAACCACCAAATTGGATAGCCTTAATAATGGATTAGATACATTCATGGAGGACAGGTGTATCAATAGCTACTAGAAAGGATGCCTAAGTACTGCTCCCAGGGTGGAGAGACAGGCAAGATTCCTCTAAAAGTCATCTGCAGGAATTTGGGAGCTTGTAAAAGCTTTGCCTTTACTACTGTTTGGGATAGGATGCCAGATGAGATTTGTGGCCCAATCCAGCAGGGCTTCTCTTATGTTCATATGATTATGTGTTAGGAATAATGTTCCAGATGGAATGAACCCCAGAAATTAAGACCCTGATTCAGATTTCAAAAATGCAAAATCACCAATAAAAATACATCACATTTTTCCAAAACAGTATAGTCCATTATAAAGTGAGAAAATAGTGCAAAAAACAAGTTAATGTTAAAATTGTCAAATTAGCAACCCAAAACCCTTTAATTGCAACAGAAAAACCTGCATCATGCTCTAAAAAATGTCCCACTTCCTAGTTCCTAATGTGCAACGCACCAACTTGTTCATTCAGCGCAGCAAACGCTCTAAAGTAAAGGGGTCATTTTCGGTGAACTCTGACAGTTCTTCTGTCAAAGGTCTTATAAAAGCTAAAAATTCCCACTTTTACCTCTGAAAATCTAACAAAACCACTACAGGGAAGCTACAGATCACTAAAATGTTAACCATATGGATTATTTCTCATCCTTTAGACGTCAAGCAGTCATGTTCTCTGCCCTGATGCACTTGCAGAAAAATGTTTCCAGTCACAAAGAAGTAACTAAAAGTCTCTAACCAACCAGTTTCTAGTAAAAGTCAATGCTTGCAAATGACTGCAGCAAAGTCAAGCCACTCCTCTCTCCGATCGGAAAAGTAAAGCAAAGATGAACAAAGGTAATGACTGGATTCGGCAGCCTCCAAGGTTCTGGCCGTTGATTCAAGTCAAGGGTGGATCATGATTTTCCCCTTCAACTCAAGCTATTTTTGACCTAAACTAAATAAAGGATCTCTAATGTCCCTCTTGACATCACACTGATCCCTCCCAGGGAAGGTCAGTCTATGTGACCGCAACAATTCCCAATGAGATTTGCACATAACCCGATGTGGTTGTATGCAATGCAGCACTTCTACGTGTTCAATTGCAATTAGCAGCAATCAGAGCTTTTCTTAACACTTGGTTCTGAGTCTTGATTACAACTGACTTGTGCTAGACCAAGACAAACATCAATGTTGCCAAGCTAACAAAACCCAGTAGAAGTTGGTTAATATTTGTAATGATGTTGCATCTATGATAAAAAATTCAAAAAATATGCCAAGTGTTAATTCCAAATCCTGGTATCCTGTTTTCTCTAATTTCCCACTCCTCTGATCGTAAATCTTAAAGAAACATTTATTTTTAATTAAAGTTACTTCTGCAACTTCCTTAGTCAACCCAATCTCTTGTAACTTTTAACTTGTAAAAATAAATATAATTTCTATCCAAGTGTTTGTTTTTCTTGAACTCTTTCAGAAAACCAAACTTATATTTTCCCAAAAAGATCCATTCAAATCCAAATCACTTCAGCCTCTGTTACTGACTGTAGGCACAGTATTTCCTTGTTTTTTTGTTTTCCAGTAAACAGGCCACCCTTACCTGGAAATTTTCGCCTTGCAACCTGAAATGTACCTCTTTAAAACAACAAGAGGGATTTGCTTTTTATGGTTTCAAAATGAAAGTAGTTCTGTTCATAGAACACCCTTCCAGGATCTCTAGTCCATCCTATGTTCTAACTCCATGTTAGCCAAGTAAAGCCAAATTAATGTACTGATGTCCCTCATGAGTTATTTCTATGTCTTACAGTCCAGAAGGCCTTTTAAAAATCATGTTTACAAGCAAATCTGCTAACATACATTGATACGATTATTTGAGATGAAATCTTCCTTACCAAAAATAATTTCTTTTGATGCTTTCTTTAAAAGAACAAGTATGACACTCTTTAAGGTATATTTTTCTAATTTTATTTAGAAGAAAAAGAGTTGGCTTTTCTACCCTGCTTTTCTCACCCATTTAAGGGGACTCAAAGCAGCTGACAAAGCTTTTCTATTCTTCTCCCCACAACAGAACATCCTGTGAGGTAGGTGGGGCCGTGAGACCTCAGAAGAGAGCTGTGACTAGCCCAAGGTCACCCAGCTGGCTTCATGGGGGAGGGCAGAATCGAACCCAGTATTCCCAGATAAGAGTCCGGTTCCCTAACCACTAGACCAAACTGGCTCACTTATATTTTTCTCTATTTTGGGGTATTTTTTGTGGGCCACCTTGGGTCTTCAGAAAAAGATGGACTATAAATGCAGAAATAAACTAATAAATGAGCAGAAGAGCTCAGGATGCAGCCTGCTGTGCAAATAAAATGTGTAAAGCCAAAATGAGTATACTAAAAGTTTCTGGCACCTTTGATACATCTTTGTATCGCACCCTCTTTATTTAATTTATGTAAGTGATATCCCCCGTCTTCCAAGTACCAATTATTAAGCTCCCCTCCATTTTATACAGTGTGTTCCAGTGTGTTCTATCGCTAAGTGGAATCCATATACGAGTCAGTACTCCAACCCTCTACCCATTACACTAGACTCATGCTTTAGTTTTATGTCAGGAGTTTGGACAAAGCAGAAAAATAATTTGAGAAATGTCTGACTGTAGAACTCTTCTACATTTTATAATATCGCTACCATCAGTGTCGCTGTTTATAAACAATAAGATACTCCAAGTGTTACACAGAACACAAGTTAAAACTATTCCATCCAAATCCCTTTGCCCTCAAAACCACGTATTCCCTACCTGTCTCCGTTCTCGACGGGATAAACTGCTGCCGTGAAGAATTCGCCAGAGCATTCTTGCAGCGATTTTGGTATCAATCCACAATAACCGGAATCCATGATAGTAGTGCTTCAGTTCATCAACAATCCTTTGTCCAAGAGATCTTTTAACTACATTTTCTTCTACCACTGGACTATATACTGGGCCTCCTTCTTCTAACTTCTTATTTCTATCCTTCAGAGATTTGAGTGATTTTTCTACCACAGAGTCATCGTGACTGGGGCGTGAAGAGTGCCACGGACGCATTGGGTGAGACCAAGGCCTCCAGGGACTTCTGTTAGCAGACAGGCACAAGTTTTGTGATCTCAAAAGACAAAAACGCCCTTGCTCCGCTTTTTCAATTTGATTATAACCATCTTGTGCAAATGAAATGTAAACAGGGGAGATGCCATGGCAATATTTAAATTGAATTTTCCTGCGAAAAGAAAAAAGAATGTTAATATTTACACAACACACAATAGTTAACTTTTCCTAATCTCATGGATATATAAAGACTTACTCAGTACTACACAAAAATATGTGTATAGATGCAAATATTTACAGACCTACTTCCCATCTCTAAGCCCAATAGGGCATCTATGGCCCTCTACTCATTCAAATTCAGTTATCCCTGTTGATTTTAATATCATAAATGTGAATTAATGTTCATTCCAACCTACTGAGAATATTGGTGTTTTTTAAGATTATAATTATCATCTCTCTGTAATTGTATCTGACTTTCTGTAAGCCAGTTTATTTGTTTTTGTTCCTGTATTATTCATCCCCCTTTTTCTTTCCCTATGCTTTTGTTTTAATATAAAAAATTGAATCTTTAGCACTATACGATTTCTGACAAAACATGTTTTTTCAGTATTGCAGTTATTAACTATGTAACAGTTGATAATAAAAATTACAGTTTACTTACAGTTTAATAACAGAATCTTAATCTGATACCTAATGCTGATTTTGCACCAGATGAGTTCAATCAATGACTCCCAGCAAAAGCAACATTTTACAAAATATGGCAACCAATTGTAGATTATCTACCAATATTGCTAAACAGTTTTCTGTCATGGTTGGATGTGCTTGCCACTATTCCATCAACAGCTGAGACCTGATAAGTTTCCTAATCAAATGCATTTGAATTAGGAATATTTTTCTATTGTTCTAACAATAGAAAGACAGATAATAAATAAAAAAGTATATTATATTACATTTTAGCTTCAGCTACCTGTTAACGATAAAGAAGAAAAAACGAAGCTCTGAAGTGTACAAGTCTTTGAATGTACCCTGGCATCCCATCTATCACCTGACTGGTTTCAGTTGTACAAGCTTAGCAGATAGTTACTGACACAGTCTAATAGTCAACAGCAATGGTAATGTTGTGTACACTGAAATGTTTGCTACAAAGAAATTGTTGTTTGTTTGGTTTGGTTACTACTGCTTACAAACTGATGTTTGTATGTGTTATTTTTGTAAAAATAAAAAGGTTTTTTATCACATTGTGTCTGAGAGCACAAAAATGCTGATTTCATCACCATTATATCATGAAATACCACCACAGACTATAAAATGATTTTTTGGCCCTTATAATCGACCTCATCAGTGTAAATCCATCCGTTGCAAAGAAATAAACAGTTTGAATACGCTTACTCACTCGTGGCTTATGAGCTTCTGGGATGTACAGCTAAGATACGGCCTGTTTTCTATGTGACCTAAAAATCAAGAAACACATGTAAGTCATAGCACGCTTGCTCTGTATTACATATTAAAATGAAGATAGTTCAGGTACTACTTGACCTGGAGAAACTGCTGCATTTAGCACTTTCATGACCTGTTGCCAAAAGGCTTCAACACAAGTTGGAGAGTTATTTAAGGGTTAACCAACCAACCTCACTTCCATCAACTGAAACAAATCAACTTACTACAATTGTACATCTACATAGTAATTGCATGTCTTAGATAAGTTTGTGCAATCTAATTAGTCTAAACTGCATTCTCTGTTTTTCCCTGTGTTGTTTGGAGCAGGCAAAATAAAACAAGCTCACCCTCAAAAACAATATGCTCCTTGTAATGGAAGTATGTTGCTGTAGAACTATTGCTGGGTTTGTTAATTTACTTATAAGCATAGGCTAATAAGTAATTTTTTAAAAAATCCTGAGTTTTTCTGCACTAAAAATCATGGATTAGAGATGGAATGACAGCACAAGCACTTCACACTACTGCCTCTACCTAGAACTGCAGCTGAATGGTACTTCAGTCTGGAAGCTTCCTGTAACTTTTACCTTATGTCGAAATCATTTTATTTGAACACTCCTACCTTGAAACACCATGACCCAATAGTTTCAGTAGTTTCCAACAACTTTTCATGTGGGCTATGCACAAAATGCACTGTATCAGTATTCAAAGCCTAGGCAAAAGTGTTCTATCCATCAAAGCATATTGATAAGGATAGTGGGAAAGGGGAACAATGTGTAAGCCTCAGTTTCCAAATCAATTACCAAACTGTAATGTGGATGGGCGGACTAGAATTTCCTATTGTGCCAACTTGCGCTGTGATTACCTAACTCACCCTGTTCTGTTTTTCCTTAATCAAGATCATTTTTTACAGAAGACATTACACATAAAAGTTTGAGTATTAATGCATTTTTTCTTAGAAGCATTAGAACAGTGGTTCTCAACCTTCCTAATGCCGCGACCCCTTAATGGAGTTCATGTTGTGGAAACCCCCAACCATGGGGGGAGGGCAGGTGGGAGGGAAGGTCGGCGGGAGACTCGTCGTGACCCCTCTGAAAGGGGTCCCGACCCCCAGGTTGAGAACCACTGCATTAGAAGAAAAATTCCGAGGGACTGTAACAAGAGGCACTGCATGCTGTAACCTCCTAGGGCTGTAATACCTGGAGGGAGGAAGCAAATTTGATTGAGCTTGTGGGGCCAGGCCTGGCATCTGTTTCTCTAGCCTGTCTCTCTTAGCATGCCTTCCCTTTCACAGCTCCTGAACTGCTTGGGAAGAGGGCTGCACAGCCCAAAACTACCCAGCTGCAACATGCCCTTTAACAGTAGGCCTTTAAGCTTCACTCTTCAGCCTCTCAAGGCACGTTTATAGTTAAACACTTTGTTCCTAACGTAAATAAAATCCTTTCTCAGTTCCTTCTCTGACTCAGCCAGGACCAAGCATCAGACAGAGTTACTTTGAAATAAATGAAAATGTAACTTTGTTTTACAACACTTGGCTGCACATTAGCAGTCAACATTACCACTTTTTCTTAACTCTTTCCTAAACTCAGGACCCTGTCAAATCTCTTTCCTAGATTTCCACAGATCCCAGATCTGAACTGTCTATCTTTTCCCTAAGATTAGCCCCAGTTACAGAACAACGGCTCTGACAGGTAAGTGCTTTTTATATTCTTTGCCAAGGTTCCATTTCTCCCAGTTGGCTGGCTCCTGGAGTGGACTTCCCCCTCTCAACTGGAATGAACAAGTCACGCCTCGCTCTTACTGACAGCTTCCCTAGCTGTATTACACTGTCTTGCTAATCTGGTAACTAGATCTGGGGGTGGGCATCATAAGCTGCATACAGCTATGCCATTTCTTTCAATACATGCATGACTCACACAGGCAACATGAAAAGAAACGGCAGCAACAACGTAGAAATGAAGGAGTGGCATGAAACATGTTTTAAAATCTCACAGCCACTTTACCATTTTGATTGCTTCGTCTTCCAAGGAGCACAGGAAGGCGGAATCACCATCAGCGCAGCTGCAATGTACGAGGGAACACTTGCCCACTGCTGATGGTATTTATTCCTTATTCCAGCCTTCCTCTACCCAAACAAGGGCTGTTTCCTTCTTCAGAAAAACAATACTGACAAAGGAAAGCAGCCCTATGCCAAGCCCTCTGTTGAGATGCTGTGAGCCAGTTTGGTCTTGGTAAAGGAGCCAGTCTCTTATCTGGGAACCACAGGGTTTGATTCTGCCCTCCTCCATGAAGCCAGCTGGGTGACCTTGGGCTAGTCATAGCCCCACCTAGCTCACAAGGTGCCTGTTCTGGGGAAAAGAACAGAAACTTTGTCAGCCGCTTTGAGTCCCCTTAAATGGGCGAGGAAAGCGGGCTAGAAAAGCCAGCTCTCCTTCTTTTTCCACCACTAACCCATCTTGCCAGCTTCACTCGGTCTCCCAAATGTCCAGGCACGAGGCGGCGGGCGGGCGGCTCCTCCAACCCCCACAGGCCACAGTCGGGCGGCGGCGGCAGCTCCCCCCTCCCTCCCCCCTCCCAGCTTCGCCCAGTTCTCCTCCCCGCCGCGCCGCTTCGGGTCCAGCCCGGCCACCCTTCCCGGCGGAGGGGAGGGGGCGCCTCCCGTTTACCTTTCTCCGTCCCCCAGTGTAAACGCCGGGGGAGATCCGACGCCCTCCGCCCGCAGCGCCTCAGCAGCACGGACGCCATGTCCCCTCGGGACCCCTGCGGGACAGCGCGGCGGCGCCTCAGTCGCTCTCCCGAGACGCACGCTCACGGGGAGCCGGGGAGCTTCCTCCGCGCTGCATGCTGGGAGACGCAAACTTCCGGGGGAGGAGCACCGAGGCACGACGGGAACTGATGGACGGCCGAACAAACTGGCGGGAGAGAGGAGGCCGGTCGGTGGCGCCACCGCGCATGCGTTCTGTGCGAGAGTGAAGCCGGGCGGAGGCGGCGCCTTTCCCGGCCTCCCCCCCTGTCTCCGCCCCTCGCCGGTCCCGGTGGGAAGCGAATAGCGGCCTTGGGTTTTGGTTTAAGCGGAGATGGGGCTGCCCGACTTCACACACGGGCTGCTGTCAGATTATCCCTGCAAAAGAGCAGGGCAGGCTTACAATGGGTTGCCAGACTCCATCACTCGATATGAAGCCACTGGGAGGCGCCATCACGTTGTGGATGACGCCCAACTCGCCCCGTTCCTTCGGGGTGAGGGAAGCAGTTCGGGGGCTCCATAAGAACCTGAGGGGAGCCCTGCTGTATGAGGTCACAGCCCATCTAGTCCAGCATCCTGTCACGCACAGTGGCCCACCAATTGCCCATGGGCACCTCAAGCAGAGACAAGGGCAAACCTTCGCCTGCTCTCAAGTCCCAGCAAATGGCCTTAGAGGCATCCTGCTTGTCCCCCCCAGCCTGAAAGATGTACTTAGGCATCCATTCTAGTAGCCACTGATACATTTCTCATCCATAAATTTGTCTAACCCTTCCTTAAAGCCATCTAGAATGATGAAGAGGCTGGAACAAAATCCCTTACGAAATCAGGCTGCAACGTCTAGGCCTCTTCAGTCTGGATGCCCTTTTCTTTACCTTGACGCAAGGAGGCAGGAATTGGGAAAACATGGGCCAATAAACTGAAACAGCGCAGGCAAGAGGGAGGCATTCTGTGTCACACTGTCTCCAGTCCCGGAACACAATCCAGGTGCACCTGGACTCAGCACAGTTTTTGAGGCAGGAGTGCCTACCTCAGACTGTCATTGGAATTAAGAGTCTCCTCCAAAGTGGGGGCTATGTCCAATTCAGTTTGCACTGGTTGTTGTACAATGCGATGAATTGCTGAGTCTAGACTAGACGGTTGGCACTGAAGAGAGTCCGAAAGCATTCAGACCATTGATTCAAGATGGGACTTTTGTCTGTAAGGAGGATTTGTCCAACTAAGTCACCCATATCTGCGCATAGCTGGGTCTTTTCTGCTAGGCCAGCGCTTCTCAACGTGGCTAATGCCACGACCCCCCAATGCAGCTCCCAATGCCTCCGCGACCCCAGGGGCGGGGCCAGGGGTGGGGCCAGGGCCGCTGGCGTCGCGTTCGGTCCTCCCCGACCCGCAACTCCTCCTTGGCGGGGGGGGGGGAGGCGACGCCGGATTCCAGCGGGTGAAGGGGGCGGGCGGCGAGGCACCAGGCGGTGCGGGTCTGGCGCCCTTCACCGCCATCGCCGCCCGGCAGGCAGGCAGGCATAGCACCGGGTGGGCGGGCGCCCGCCCTCAGCGGCCAGCCCAGCCACCCGGGACTGTCCACAGTCGCCGCCACCGCCATCCTCCTCGCCTCGCTCGCCTCGCCTCAAGCGCCGCCGGGGATACTCCCGCTGCCACCTCGAAGGCAACTGCCACGATCTCTCCTCACAGCAGCGGCGGCGCGGCAGGGGGCGTGGCGGGGGGGCCTGCGGGAGCTTTCGGCGACCCCGCCAAAATGGCTGCGTGATCCCCAATGGGGTCGCGACCCACAGGTTGAGAACCACTGCGCTAGGTTATTCCACCAGGTGTTCTGCATATCTCGGAGCTTCTGTTCACTGCTTTTCTTACATAGCAGGAAGGCTGAGCAAGGCATGCTTGGCAAGTGGTCCTCTTCCTTGTTAACAGTTCCTGGATTTCTTGGTTGTTTCATCAAACCAGGCTTTGTTTTTCTTTGAAGAGAACCCTAGAGACTCTTCAGAGGACTGCAGGGTGTGTTGCCAATGTGCTTCAGGGGAGGAATCTACAG
Organism: Aspidoscelis tigris stejnegeri; assembly: GCA_023333525.1. NCBI lineage: Eukaryota > Metazoa > Chordata > Lepidosauria > Squamata > Teiidae > Aspidoscelis > Aspidoscelis tigris. Next base: position 146,580,575 of record JALMGA010000001.1, on the reverse strand, counting down.
GATGATCTTCAAGTTCAGTTTGAAGATTTGCCTGGAAGCTGTCTCTTATTGTATCTATTTGGGGGGGGTTTAACCTTGAGCCACCCCTCCCAGTTTTGGGCTTAAAGTGGAGGCTAAGTTTACATCGCACAAGGCGGTGGTCTGTATGGCATTCAGCAGTAGGCATTACTTGAGTAAGATGGACATCGCAAAGGTCCCTCTGGCGCTCTAAGATGTTGTCAATGAGGTGCCAGCGCTTGGATTGAGGATGCATCCAGGTTGTCTTCAGGCTGTCTTTCTGCTGGAAAATGGTGTTGGTGATGGTAAATTGCTGCTCTGCACAAAACCAGCAGAAGGTGTCCATTGTCATTGCAGCTTCCAACACCATGCTTGCCTAGCACTGCTTTCCAGGCTTTAGAGTTCTTTCCTACTCTGGCATTGAAGTCCCCAATGGGAACTTTTTGGATGGGAAGGCGCAAGTAGGTGTTAAAGTTGTCTTTTTCTGCAGCATCAGCTTGAAGAGTTGGGGCATATATACTGAAGAGAACAACATGTTGCTTATTGTGGAGCGGGAGGCACAAGGAGATAATATGATCAGAATGCCCTATCGGCAGGTTTTCAAGTTTGGAGGCAAGGGAGTTTTTGATCATAAAGCCAACCCCTGAAAATGTGTCTTTCAGTTTGGGGTTTGCCTGACCAACAGAGTGTGTATCCTGCACCATGTTCTTTAAGGCTGCCTTCTTTGTGAAGACGAACTTCACTTAGAACAGCAATATCCACGTTCAGTCGTGACAGTTTGTGGGCAATCAGAGCAGAACAATGTTCAGGTCACCCGCTGTCCGCTGTGTCAAGCATGGTTCTGATGTTCCAGCATGTGAGTGTCAATCCAAACACACCTTTAGAGGCAGGTGAATGCCTTTGTCTCTTTGTCTGTGCTGGACCACAACTGAATATGCCCATTGGCCACGGCTAACCAACTGGGTTGACAGTGGAGATGAGCTTTGGTTGGGCCACCTTTTCCAGGCCCCTCTCCATATGGAGCAAGCAGTGGTCTTCTCAAAAGGCTGCTTAGTCATCAAGGATGCTGCCAAACTAGACTGTCATCTCCTGGGTCATTCTCGAGCAACCAATGTCCTGGACCACCTGCAGGCAGGGTTGGGTCTGCAGCTTCCAGTACATCTTTCACCTGCCATTTTGTCCCTCAACTGTTGCTACAGGGCTTTTTGCAGGTGTGTGTGTACCCCTCAGGCCTGTGCAGTGGCTTTTTAACGTGAGGTACAGTGAGTGCAAAGCTGACCCCCCCCCTTTTACACCTAAGGTTCATCGGCCAGGGCCTAGCAAGCTTGGATGGTGGCAGCAAAATCCTCAGGTTGTAGATTTGGTTGGAGTTTCCTCTCTTAGATGGATGAACTTACAGAGCTAAACAAGCTCCATCTGCCCAGGTTTGAAATTGGAGTTGTCCTTCTTCTAGGATGGTTGTCCAAGGCTAATAAGCCCATCCTGCCTGTGGCCACGCTTTGTCTGACCCTTCAGTTGAGACCTGTCTGGCATGGGAGATGCTACCAAAGGCATATGCCACTGCCAGCATAGCTCACAGCTTCACAAGGGCACGCCAGCTCCTCCCCTACGTCAAAGTGCCCATGAAGGATTGTATATACATTCATTAAATGGATAGAAGCAATGATAAGAATTCTGAGGTGGCTAACAATAGAACTACAAGCAATCCCTTGCTGCTAGTTGAGTTGTCCCGCTAATTCAACTAGGCCAGAGGTGTCAAACTCAATTTTGCAGAGGGCCATATATTAGAATGAGTAGGTGGGCCGGAGTCAAATAAAAAAAAATGTACTGAATTATTATAGGGAGCAAAGCAACCTCCCCCTCCCCCCCGCGACCCCTCCCCTGTCCCTCCTCACAGGGTGCTCAGCCATGCGCCTATGTGCCCTCGCGCTACTCGGGAGCCCCCGCCCCATCTTCCCCAGGGCGTCTGGGCGCGCGCCCTCTGCCGCCACTCAGGTTAACCCGCTCGTGCTGCCTCCTGCTGGCGTGGAAGGAGAAGGAAGCCACAGAGACAATGCATGAGCGAGGCCTGCCCGCCCGCTCACAGTGGCTAAGCTGGCTGCGCTCGACCGGGTTGCACCGCCCTGCTCGCCCGCCCCTCACCAGGCGGCACCCCAGGGGGCGGGGTTCGCCCTCCTTTCACGCGCTGTCAGGTAGGCGGCACAGTCAGAGCTGGCGGGAGGGGGGGGCTTCTCCCGTCGGCAGCGGAGGCACGAAAGGCGCCCCGCGGCTGCAGCCCTGTGGGTGGGTGGGGTGGCACTGCCGTTCCCAGCATATTGGGCCTCTCTTTTGCTTCACGGAGGAGGCGGTGCCGCGCACAGGCAGCGGCCGAGAAAGAGCGAATTTCTACAGGCGCCGGCACCTGTAGAAATTCGCTCTCTCTCTGGCGGCAGCATGCACGCAGTGCCTCCTCCTCCTGGGCGATCGCGGGCCGTATCAAATCGGCCCGCGGGCCACATCCGGCCCGCGGGCCGTATGTTTGACATGACTGAACTAGGCAATTACTTAGGATGCAAGGTTTTAAGGGACACACCACTTCCTTTATGTTTAGTTTGACAGGTATGTGAATTTATAGAAGCGCATATTTTTCCCTCGTATTTGAACTGTTGGAAAATTACCAGCAATAAAACTTCTGCAACACAGTTTTAGTAATTAAAAAGCAAAGAGATTTATTCAGCAGTTCACAAAGTCTGGGACCTCTCCGTGGCTAATATGGTTAAGGAAGGCCAAAGCCATGTAGCTCGAAAAGAGGATTTATTCCAAAAAAACTAAATGTGGCAATTACATTTTACAAGGACATTTTACCTCACCAGTTAGATCCTCTTCCCATCTCCCTTTCCCCCCTCCCCTTATCTTCCCAAAACATGAGCACCTACTCCCCTACCCCGTTTAGGATCCTAATCCAAGCACTTTTTACAGAAGCGACATTAACGCCCATATTCCAAGAAAGGCTAACTATCATAAAATAGAACTGAGGGATTCTGGGAAAATCAAGACATGCTCTATATTTGCTCAGTAAGATTTCTATGCTCCTAAATGTCATTTATAACCATAATTAGTAAAGCACATTACATCGCTGATGCTAACACACAAATGCTGAACAATGTAAACAGGCACAAAAAATCATTTTAGGCTGAAAAAGCACTTGGCACAGTGTTCCCAAAACCAAGATAAGCTAGTGAAGAAGCAGGAATTGTTAGGATTTCCCTATAAAACTTACCAATCAGCTAAGCTACGTTTTGTGTGCCAAATCTTAAAACAATGGACTCTTGTATAGAGCACTGTCTTTTTCTGTTTACTGATAAAAGAGACAGAGACAGATGGATCTCTTCCTTTTGTAGAATTTCTCTGATTTCATACTTTATAATTTCCTTGAGGCCATTATATTTAAAAGAAAAACTGATCCTTACATGAAGTAACACTTTAAATACTTGCATCTGGTTAAAAATTTTTTTTCACTTTATGAGTTTGTGTACGTTGCATTTTAACTTTTTCCATTTTCCATTTTTATTTGTATTCCGCCTTCCCAAAAGAAAATTTTGCCCAAGGCTGTTTACAACAGAAAAAAAACACAATGCAAATACAGTAAGTAAATATAGCAAGTAAAAAAACTGGTGAGTCAAATTTGTCATTACAATAGCTGACACTTGAGATAAACATCTGTTTTCAGCTGGGCATCTTGGCCAACAAAAAGCTGTGGGGGTACTAATGGTCTCCACTGAGGTGCAGGATGGAATCCTTCCTTTGTTTTAGCATTCCCAGGAAGCTCTGTTCCAAATTCTCCTGACAGCTTACTTTATGGAAGCGTTATTTCTCTCTATTTTGATAAGCCTGGCTCGGAATTATGATATTACACACCCATAACTCCTCACATCCAGTACACCAATTAATACATGCCAATTTATACTTATATGCCAGGCAGGGCCCTGCTGGTCTTGACATAACTCAGAGAGGAGGGGGCTACATTTGCTTATGCTGAAATCATTCTAACAGGAGATTTTAATGCTGTCTCTGACTCATTATTAGAGAAACAGTCAAACCCAACTACCACTCTGTCTCTTAAATCCAGAGATCTTAAGCCCATTTTGAGATATATGCGCTTATTGATGTGTTCAGATTCCTCCACTCAAATGTAAACGATCTACGGTATATTCTGGCATATAAGACTGCTTTTTAACCCAGGAAAATCTTCTCAAAAGTCAGGGGTCATCTTATATGCCGAGTGTCATCTTCTTATATGGTGAGTATATCCCAAACTCTATATTTTAGGGTACTTACCATTGGAAACTGAATTAAACCTTTAACGGAAAGGAAATACTCACCCAGATATTTTAATCCATAGTAAATGTGAGGCTGTGAAGGCAGTGATCCAAGGAAAAAACAAGACAGTCGATTAAGAACTCTTTCGCTAACAAAATAAATCTAAACAACTTGCCAACAAACTCAGGGCAAAAGGAAAAGAGCTGGAATTATTAGATTTTTCTGCTAAAGCTCAACTGTACAATAATCAAAGATATTTGTAACGTCTGTCAGTTGACAGGAATGAATTAAACTCACTCTCATGATTCCTCAACCCGGTGAATCAAATCTGGGTTCAATTCCGCCCTCCCCCATGAAGCCAGCTGGGTGACCTTGGGCTAGTCACAGCTCTCTTCTGAGCCCTCACAGCCCCACCTACCCTACAGGGTGTTCTGTTGTGGGGAGCAGAACAGAAGGTTTGTCAGCCGCTTTGAGTCTTCTTCTTCCTCTTCCTCCTCCTCCTCCTCCTCCTTACTGGGGGTGGCAACTCCAGCTGTGCACAAGGCTCCGGGAGGCCTGGGTTGAGCCTCTGAAGAAGGTTCAATACCAGAGATGGTGATGGTGGCAGTGGGCAGGAGGTAAGGTAAGGAGGGCCAGCCATGAGGAACATGGGGTGGGCACATCTATCTTTGATGAAGCCCAAGTCCACATCCATAATCACAGTGGACCTACTGCTGTGGGATTGGGATTGGAGGCTGGTGCAGTTGACCGTGGATGACTGGATCCACAGTTGAAATGAAAAAAAGGGAATGTTGTTTCTACAAAATACGTGAACAGACCAAGTGGAGATGCAAGGCCACGCTTTGAAAAAAGGCCATGTCCATGCAAAAGCTTAATTGATTATATACACTATAGGTCTTTTAACGTATCGTAGGTTTGCTGTTCTCATACGTTTGCTCATTAGTGCTTCTTTGTTCCTGCAAGAGGCATATTTTCCTTATTAGGTTTCAAAGCTCCAGCTCATTAAAGAAGGGTTATGGTTCTGCCTGAGTCCAAGGCTAGATAAGAGCCAGAAAGTTAGATATTGGTTTCTCTTCTGTCCATATAAAAAGTCTATAAATATGACTTCAGTTTCCACACCCAGGGGCGCTCCGGAGCGATTTCCTGCTGACATCGTGGGTGCTCCGGGGCTGTCTTGCGCTGACTTCGGAGACGTTCTGAAGGGACTCCGGAGTGGCTTCGAAGTCTGTGCCGGTCTCTTCAGAGGGATTTCAGAGAGTGGACCCCTGTCTCCCGAAACACCTGGGGTGATGGACAGACCCCTTGGGGGTCGATCCGGATCCCCCAGATGGGTGCAAAGGCGTTTCCATGGCAGGGAGGTTAGCACCCATTGCTAATGGCTGCTACACCTCCCATGGAAACACATTGGGTGCTTCCCTTAATCCGGATCTACTAGATCCGGATTAAGGAATGTACCCATTCCTTAGATCTAGATCTTCTTAGATCTGGATCTAAGAAGCACGGTAAAAAAACACCCCAGGATTAAGGGAAGTACCCATTCCTTAGATCCAGATCTTCTTAGATCCAGATCTTCTAGGGTGGAAAAACACCCTAGAACAGCATCAAACAAAGAACTCTACTAGCTGGATTCTGCTTTGATATTACCAAGCTTTGGGAAAGGTATATTCTATGCTATAGAACAAACTGATTCCTTCTGAGTCCAGTAGGCAATCCAGGTGCTTGATTCCTGCCTGGAGATAGTAATAGGATGGATGTGGAACAATACATTTAAACTGAATCCAGACAGGAAGACACTTTATTCTCAATGGGATCTTTTTGCCCTGGGGCCTGTTCACACTTGGCTTTAATCTGGAATGTATCCTGGAATAGGGGCCTGCTGTCCACATGCTACTTCAGGCTACACCAGGCCCCTGGTGAGGCCTGCGAGTCTGTATTAGCAAGCGGACCACACACCTATAACCTGAGATACATTTAAGAATATTGTCAGGTGTGAACAGGGACCCGGTTAGAACAGACGTGCAATCCGGTAGAGCTCCTGCATTTGCTGTCTTTTGAAACCCACGTGGAAGCAGTAGCGGGGAGTGCCTAGTCACATCTCTGATTGGCTTACCAGCTTTGGCCTTCCTTGGATAACTTGGCCAGTGATCCATTCTCTGGTAATGTGCAGATTAGACTACTGTACTGCACTGTATGTGGGGCTACCCTTGGAAACAGTACAGAAGCTAAAACTAGTACAGAATGTAGCAGCTCGACTGTGGATGGGAGTTTTTGGCCAGAGGTTTTGACCTTGGGCTAGTCACAGCTCTCTTCTGAGCTCTCACAGGGTGTCTGTTGTGGGGAGAACAGGAGGTTTGTCAGCCGCTTTGAGTCCCCTTAAATGAGTGAGAAAAGTTGGGTAGAAAAGCCAACTGTTCTTCCTCCATGAAGCCAGCTGGGTGACCTTGGGCTAATTCACAGCTCTCTTCTGAGCCCTCACTGGGTGTCTGTTGTGGGGAAAAGAACTCCTGTTTGTCAGGCGTTTTGAGTCCCCTTAAGTGGGCGAGAAGAGTGGGGTGGAAAATCCAATCCTCTCCTCCGCCTCCTTGGCTGCCCCGCCATGGACCACTGAGGCCCTTTTTCGTCAGGATAGACCGCCCTCCCCGCCGGCGGCCCGTTTGCCTCCCTGTGAGCGAGCGAGGGAGCAAGGGGACGGACGGAAGGAGCCTGCTGCCTGCCGCCTGCCCGCCCGCCCCATCGCGGCCGGTATCCATGGCGTCGGCGGCCTCATGAGGCATCGCGTCGCCACCGCCTCTCGCTGGGCGGTTGGTTTGAATGCGGCGCTTCAGTGGCTGCGCGGGCGGCGCCGGCAGCCAATCAGCGGCGGGGATTTTTCGCGCTGTTTTGGCCGGGCCTGCCTGCCGCTGCCTGCTGCTGCCTGCTGGGCAGAGACCGAGAGGGGCCGGGCGGGGAAGGCGTCGGTTGGCCGGCCGGGGGCGCGGATGCGGCGGGCGCAGGAGGGACGCCGAGGCGCCGACTAGAGCAGGTTGGTCGGTCGGTCAGTCAGGCGGGCGAGCCGGCGGGCGGGCGGGCGGCGGAAGGGAAGCGAACGCTGTGGCGGCGGCTCCTCCTTCCCTCCCATCCTCCCTCCGTCCCCGGCTTCGGGCTTCGTCCCCGGCAGCTCCCGTGGGCGAAAGGCTGCTGCTTTCCCGCTCCAGGGAGGGACCCGCTGGCCGCGCTGCCTCCTCGCCGTCCCTGGAGCCGCCCGCCCGCCGGGGCTCCATCCGCCTCACGCCGCGCCGTGACGCCCCCCGGGCTCGAAGAGCCTCCGGCCCGCCGGCCGGGCACGTCCCTCCTCCTCCGCCTGCCTGCCTGGGCCCTGGGGCGCACTCGGGCCCCCGCGGGGCGGGCAGGGAGGCGACTCGGGCGGCCAAAAAGATGCCCGGCCCGCCGGCACGGGAGCCGCCCGTCGCTGCCGCCCGCGCGTGGCCGGACGGACGGACGGGGGACGGACGAAGTCGCCGCCGCTGGCTTAGCCTGAGCAGCTGCAGGGGAGGGAGGGGGGAGGATGTGGCTGTGGGATGCATGGCGGGGAAGCCATGTTTGATTCATTCTCCCAAGGAAGCGGCGGCGAGGCGGCCGCATCCCGCTTTGCTCGGCCTGGACGCGTGTGCCGGGTTAGGCCGCCCCTAGAGCGGGAAGGCCGGCCTGGGGGATAGATAAACGGAGCTCAAGGAGTAGGAGAGAAGAAGGTCGAATATGGCACAACGGTGAACGAGGGCGGGCGGGCGAGACCCCCTCCCTTGCCTCCTCCTCCCTTCCCCTCCTTTCTTCTCTTCCTCCACTCCTTCCCTCTCTTCCTCCTCCCTTCCCTCCTCTCTTCTCTCCTTCCCCTCCTCCCTCCCCTCCTTTCTTCCCCCTTCCTTCCCTCCCCCCTTCCCTCCCTCCCCTCTCTTCCTCCCCTCTCTTCCTCCTCCCTTTCCTCCTTTCTTCTCTCCTTCCCCTCCTTCCTTCCCTTCTCCCTCCCCTCCTTCCTTCCCCCCCTCCTTCCTTCCTTCCCTCCTCCCTCCTTCCTTCCCTCCTTCCTTCTTCCCTCGCTCCTTCCTCTCCCTCCGGCAAAAGCCCCCTAGGGGCTGCTTGATGACTCTGGAGCTGCTTTCCAGAGGGCGACGGTGGTCACCCCCTGCCAGTTGGGCAGAGAAATTTGGGGAGGTCTCCCCATGAGTTAAAAAGCAAACTGCTGCATTTATCCCTCAAACGCTCCATTTGCACATTTTGTGTACACCCCTGTGGGTGTGAGGTGGGTATAAATAACTCAGACTAATTGATAAGTGGGGTCTTCATCTATGAAGATTTTGCAAGGTGGATCTGTAGAGGAGTTAAAAGAGGTCGAATTTAGGAGAAACAGGGATATCAAATTTCGAATTTGTATTTGCACTGCTATAGAATGTATTAAAAGGTTAGGGATTCATTTACAGCGCGTGCAGCAATTGCTACAGTCCTGTGGAGCATTTATCTGTTTAGTTCGATGCTAAAATTTTGTATTGGTCTCACATTGCTCCTGAAGCAAATGAATTGCACTTTGTCGTTTTGTCCACTTTAAAGAACGGAGGGTATGAAATTTGTAAATTGGGATAAATGTTAAGAGGGGAGGCAGTTCAGGCTATTTTGAGACTAGTAAATATAACCCCAGCCTGTTCCTTTATATGCTGTTCTGGCCTGCTAACTCTCACAATGATAAAATGCTTATTAGTTAATAGGGTTGTATACGTTTCCTAATACTCTTTTCCTTGCAGAGACCTGAAACTTGTTCTTTCAACCACTTTTCCTGCTATATTAATAGTGTACATTGATGATGGAAGCAGGCACTATTAATTAGTATTAATTATGCTTAGTTGTTTATTTAAAGAATATTAAGTAGTTGTGCACTTGGTCTTATTTATTTAATAAATTTATCTCCTGCCCTTCACCAAATGATCCCAGGGTGGCTTACAATAAGAATAAAACATAAAAGAAAAAAACATAATTAAAAATGTCACTCCTTCCTTACCTCCCTTCCACCCACATCCCTCCTCTCCCCTACGGGGGAGGAAGCTATTTAGATGGCAAAAACCTAGTTGAAATATGCTTTCACCAGGCGCCTAAAAGTATACAATGTAGGTGGCTGGCAAACCTCAAGAGGGAGGCTGTTCCAAAGTCTAGGGGCCACCACGGAAAAGGCCCTCTTGTATGTCCCTATGGCTCATACCTCTGAAAGGGAAGGAACTATCAGAAGGCCCTGTCCTTGAGATCTCAGTGCATGGGCAGATCTGTATGGGAGAAGGGACTCCTTCAGATACTCATGGCCCAGAGTCTAGGGGCCACCAAAGAAAAGGCCCTCTTGTGTGTCCCTATGGCTCGTACCTCTGAAAGGGAAGGAACTACAAGAAGGCCCTCTCCTTGAGATCTCAGTGTACGGGCAAGTCTATATGGGAGAAGGCACTCCTTCAGATACCCAGGGCCCAAGCCATTTACGGTTTTAAATGTTAGTGTCAACACCTTGAATTGGGCTCAGCGAAGTCTTACAAAGTGTTATTGAATATGGTGGGTTTATAATGACAGTGATTTATAGTTTTTATTAGATTACACTAGTGGTCACCATTGTAGGACTAGAGAACACAGTGGGTGCTCCCAACTCATTTCCTAGCGCCCAGAAAGATTGTGCGCTTGCCGTCACTCCCTTGGGAAAAAAGCAAGCACAGGGACAGTCCCCAGTTTCAAATGGGCTTTAAAGACTATTAAATAGTACCGTGCTATGAACGGGAATTTAGAAAATGGGCCACCTGTTTTTAATGAGGTCTGCTTCCTGCTAACGGCAACAGGGCTGCAGTCCACTGAACCCAATGGGATTCATTGTATTAATCTTTGAATAGCATCTATGTAGTAAAGGCAAAACATTGTTTCCTGTGTATTGAGAAACAAAGGGATCCCCTTTTGAAACACTTTGGAGATCTAATGACACTCATTTTTGGAAAGCTGCAGTTTATACGTATTCACAGTTGACAAATTGCATATAGTTTTGCTTTTGGAAGACGGTAATCATAAGTGTTGGTTTCTCCTCCAGTGCTTTCCCTTGGGATTGCTTCCCCTGGCTTGGAACAGCAGATTCTGCCTTCTCATCAAATGCCGGCAGTTTCCCTGCATAACACTTTGCTTGCAACGTTAGCCTTTGCCTCCCAAGCAGAACTATGTTGTGGTTTGCTGGTTTTGTTTCAGCTTCTCCCTGCAGGCCACGTTTACCCTACTTGCTGAGGTTTGGAATCAGCTGGTGCCTATTCCCTTTCCAGAAGGAGTCACTGCAGGCTTTGGGCATATAATGCCGTTGTGGCCATGAGATAGGATCAACAGCAGTGTCCAAAGAGCAGTGGTGTGAGAAAGTGGAATAGGAGCTTTATGGTGGCTCAGTTCAAATAGCAGTTTCACAGGACAAGAATGAGCCTGAATCTCTGCAGAAAATCTGATGGCTAATATGCCGGAAGAGGCTGAAGCACATTGCTTTTAGAGGGAATACCCACACTAGCTTTAATCTAGCTTTGGGGGATAACGTGGTACCAGGGGCCTAACATGGTGCCAGCACAGTGCCACTGCCTCAATTATTTTGGGTAAATCAAAGAATCTTAATGGTGAAGTACAGTTATCCCTTGCATAATAACATAGTTCTATCCTGACAAATGCTGAATCTTATTATTTATTTATTTGGAAATTTATATCCCGCCCTCCACCGAATGGTTCCAGGGCGGGTTACGATGAGAATAAAACATATCAAATAGTAATACATAATTTTAAAAAATAACCCCCTCCCTCCCACCCCTCTCATTTAGCGTGGTACTGCATTGTGAGAGAATGTATGTTTCCTACAGCAAGAACACAAAAGATCTATCAAGGAGAAAAAAACCAAGGTCCTACTAATATGAGAAAACTAAATAAAGTGCCCTGATGCCAAAAAAGGGGGAGGAAAAGATATACACCCTTATATACAAATAATAGTAAATTTACTGGTAAAAATATAATATCTTAAAAAAGTTAATAACAGTTTACAAAATTATCTTATTATAATTCTAATGAAAGATAGTATTATACTGTTTTACTCAGAGTATCTTCTTATTTGCCTTTTTATAAATACTTGTACGTTTGGTGTATTTGTTATAGCCCATTGCGGCATAGACGAAAGAAGTCACCATTTGGGATGATCGTTAAAAGCCACTGAGGAAGACGACTTGTTGAAACGCGTCTGGCTTTAGATCCCCATTATTTGTTTTTCTATACACCATTCTTTTTGTCTTTTGTAAACTGTTATTAACTTTTTTAAGATATTATATTTTTACCAGTAAATTTACTATTATTTGTATATAAGGGTGTATATCTTTTCCTCCCCCTTTTTTGGCATCAGGGCACTTTATTTAGTTTTCTCATATTAGTAGGACCTTGGTTTTTTTCTCCTTGATAGATCTTTTGTGTTCTCTCTGTTGGGTTGATCTATCTGATTTTGATTTTTTTGGGTTGCTGTTTCCTACAGCATACAAAATCAAAACTGAAGCATATGCTATATCAGTGATGGCTAACCTTTTGAGCTCAGTGTGTCAAAATTTGCAAGAAAACCTAGCTTAACTCAGGTGCTGTGTCACATCTAGAAATATCCATAATTTTGATATTTGTGGCTCTAGTAAAAAAGTTATATTTTTGATATATGTATTTTATTAAAAGCAAAAACAAATAATTCTTTACACTTGCTAAATCTTCAGTTGAAAGTTGTTATTTCGTACACTTCAAGAACAAGCAAGCACTACACGCCCAGGTGCCAGGGTGACCATGTGTGTCCCCCAAAAGGGCTTGGCGTGTCACCTGTGACACGCGTGTCATAGGTTGGCCATCACCGTGCTATATGGTGGGTGACTAGTTTGTCCAAAGGGAGGTTGTTTGGTTCCTTGCTTTGTGCCATTTTTATGCATGGTACAGGACTTTTTAATTTGGTTTTACCCAGCATAACTTGGGTGGATTTTAAAAAATGGTTTAGGACCTAAAAAACTGATGCCGTTTTTTCCTCTTCTTTTGAGGAAGCTCCAGACCTGGAGTTAGACAAAGAATCGTAGAGTCTTAGAGATGGAAGGGACCTCCAGGGTCATGGAGTCCAACCCCCTGCTCGATGCAGGATTCCCTAAATCATCCCAGACAGATGCCTGTCCAGCGTTTGCTTGAAAACCTCCAGCGAAGGAGAACTATCTCCCATGGCAACTTACTGCTTTGACTGTCAGGAAGTTTTCTCTAATTCTTCATCTGTATTGACTCCCTTGAAGTTTCATACTGTTGTTTCTAGTCCTTCAATCTTTTGGGACAATCCCTCTGCACTGTGACAGAGCTTTCCAGACCACTCACCATTTTGGTAGCCCAAGTTTTGGTGCCATATTGTAGGCATATGTGAATTGCTGTTTGATATGATCAAATGAAGGTAAAGATGTCTGGGGCTGCTAGGAGCTTTACCTATTGCACCTGGGGTCTTTATGGCTCATAGAGGTAAGTAGGAGCTGATGAGCACTGCAGGACCTGATGGGGAAGTCACCTGCTCCCTCCACCATGAAGGGAGTACAATATCTGGTGTCCTTGGACGGGCATTGTGTTTGTGCATTACCTGTGTGTCGTGAAGTACCCAAATATGATACCACTTTGAATGTGAAAGTAATGGTGTTGTCTACATGGTGGGAATTTCCCCAGTGCTCACTTGTTTTCTAATTATCCTAGGTGCTGCAGAGAGCCTGATCTTGCTTGGGGAAGCACCTTGCAGTCCCAGGACTTTAACTGCAGTTCAATCTTGTCGAACAGCAGTTTGGTACAAGCCAATTGTGTTCCTTGCTTGATTTGCCATATTCAGGACAACAGTTTAGTTGGGTTTTTAAATATTAGTAATCTAATTGAACAAAAAATTGCTTTTTGGAACATAGGTGATTACACTCATTTCTAGGTCTGTATAGCCTAGAAGAAAGTTGTAGTGTGTATCAAATTAGTGTCCTTTTTTTTCTGAGGATATACAGTAATGTACAGATTCTACATGAGGTACATGTTGTAGTAGTTCAGCAGAAAGCACCTCAGTAGTATCTTAAACTGAACATAATGGTGTGTTGGATGTACGTGTTGCAGTGATCTTGTCTGAGCCTTTTGTAAACGCCCTTTACCAGTAGAAAGAACACAAGCAGTTTGCAAAGTCAACCTCAGCTAAGTCTTTTCAGGCCAAAGGCTGCACTGATCGCCTACCTACCTTCCAGGGAGGATGTGGCTAAAAAAGTAGATATATCTATTAAATTTTCTTTTCGTTCCATGCTTTATTTCCTTTCTTCCGACAACCAATCAATCCTGTAAAATAAGATATCATGCCAAAGAATACTTAAAGTTACCTAGACTCTCAGTACCAGGATCTGCTCCAACTAATAAGCCATTAATTTCCTAAAAGAAATAAAACAAAATTACGCTTGTGCCAGCTATGGCTTAATCTAATTCCGATTTGTCTATTTCTGCTTTCCATTTCTGTATCAAACAAGGATGGGAAAGAAGGAAAGCATTACCAAGCACAGTAAAAGGTTACCTCGGTCTGGGTTGTATCCCATGTTCTTATTGTTTCCTATTGTACTCAATTCCCAACTACTTCCTATAGTGGCTAAAAAAGTGGAAAATTATCCCAGTTTCCCCATTTTCATAGCATCACTCTTATTGTTTAATTTGCTCTTTCCACCTTACTCAAAATAAGATCTATATGTAAGTTGTATGTTTTAATTTTGTCTTATTTCTAAAGCATTTCCCTTTGCAATATTACATCCCCTATAAATGCTTCCCCTGTGTTCAAACTAATTATTGGGAGCATCTCCATTCAACAAACTATTTCAGTATGTCTCCAGTGGCCTTCATCCCTTATTATATTAGGCGCTTCCTCAAAGGACAAATTCTCCAGTAACTGTCCCCGAGGAACATCAATTAACCCAGCCAAAAACAACCCAGCATGCATCTTTTGAACAAAAACTTGAAGATCTTGTGGTCCCCTTTTCCCCGCAACATAAAACCAGCCACCCAGTCTCGTAAGGGCATTTCCCACTCCAACTGTTCTTATTGCCAAAGCATAATCCTGCAAATTTGGATAGGACTTGAACAGTCTTATGATTTCCTCATTATCCAAATCATAAGCATCGTTCGCTTCCCATATTCTAATAGCTGCTTTGACTGGATCCTCAATTACTGGGCCGATTTTCCTTTATGCCCCTTATATCTGCTTGAAAAATTTGCTCTGCAGTCATTCTGATATCCAAAGCCCCTCCTTTCACCAGTTCTTGAGCCATTTAATTTGAGCTTTTAATTTATGAATCTCTATTCTCTTCAGCCTCTAAATAATTTTCCAACTCTTGTATTATAAAAGCTTGCTGCTGCACTGTATTCGTGTTTTCCTTAGCCTCTAAGGCAATGGTCCTCTACCTGTGGGCCACGACCCCTTTGGGGGTTGATCTCCTCTTTCACAGGGGTTATCTAAGACCATCGGAAAACACATAGAGGAGCGGTGTTTTGGTTCCTATCCATCTCCAGATGGGTCTGCCCACATGCAGATACGCCTACATATGAGTACCTGGCGTGATGACGTCATCACGCCAACCCCACCACATACGTCCCATACAAATACAGTAGAGAGCAGCTCTTGTGTAGAGAAGCAGCTGTATTGGAGGTAAAACAAGACTTTTATATTCAGCTGCGGCTGATGTGAATACAGTGCTTTAATTATGTTCAATTTGTAACAAAATACATCCTGCATATCAGATATTTACATTATGATTCATAACAGTAGCAAAATTACAGTTACGATGTAGCAACAAAAATAATTTTGTGGTTGGGGGTGAGGGTTGGGGATAGGCTGGGGGTCACCACAACACGAGGAACTGTATTAAAGGGTTGCGGTATCAGGAAGGTTGAGAACCACTGCTTTAAGGCAGCATGCAACCTCATTTTCCATCTCCTCCAGTGCCTGTGAGGCAGCATTAGACAAAATAGTCTCCATCGTAATTTTTGCTTCCAGATCAGGCTTTCCTCTATCAGCAGATTCAACAGGGTTTAAATCCTTTCTCAAGCTTGGACTAACAGACATTGTATAATAAGCCTCAAGATCTTGTTAAAGGTGGTTTTTGCCTTTATCAATAATATATCTGGTTTTCTTATTAGGTTTCAGTAGGATTTCATAAAGAAGAGACTGTTTAGTGGCACCAAGCCTTTGCAACCTCCCCCCTTCTTCACGCAGGTTTCATAGACATACTACACTCTTTGAGTTACGCAGTATCACACAATAAAATTCAATACAATTAAATAAAACATCCCCACGCTGTTACACTTCATGCTAGACAGAATTCCAAGTTCCACATTGCTACTCTTCACGCTAAGCAACAAATCACCATTAGTTTCTATGATTCAGTACAGAGGTCCGGACCTTTTATTTGTTTTCTCTCTCCCCTTCTGATCAGAAAAGCCCTTCACAGTATCTCCGTCGCCAAATAGTTCAGCCAAAGATTGGACTAACTTAAGATTCTTTTACTCTGTGAGGGGTTTATTTGCTGTGCCAGAGAAAGAAAAAGAACACCAACATTAGACTTCGGTTAAACACTAAGTGTGTAACTTTTATTCAACAAATAGCATAAACATGTTCCACTCTCCTTCTCAGACATACACTGGATGTTTTTCCACTGTCATTAGAAGTACCCATTAAGTACCCATTAAGTACCCATTAATGGGTACAAAAATGCCATTTTGTACCCATTAATGGGTACTTAATGGGTACTTCTAGTGACAGTGGAAAAACACCCATTTACTCACCAGTCAGAAAAACCCGCTCCTCAGGTGATCAAAGAGAAGATGGGTGATGGAGGGCAGGGTCTGAGGCCCCTGGCACAGATTTCTCCACTTTAGAGCTTGCCGCTGGGTAGAAAGGACACCCTTGAAACAGATTTCACACTTTCCCAGGATGTTCATGAGATACAGGATGCTCCAAGCCGTATATTGGCTCCTCTTATCAGTTCTCAGCTCAGTAATAGGATGTTCCTATGTCCTTTCAGTCCATTTCAGCAGAATAACTTGTCACTTGTTTGTCCAGCCTTTGCGTGAAAACTCTGCTTTTCATCCGGGCAACTTTAAGCTATCTTCCAAGGCCTTCCGATTGGTCCTTCAGCCAATATGGCTCATTCAATCATTCTCTCATTCACACTTATATGGGGTCTTTGGTTACATATACATGAATGATTAGAGTGGTAGGTATAGAAAACTCGGCTGTGGTGTCACTGGAATATCCATTGATCCCTGCCCAGTGCCCAGTCTGTTGCCTTTCAGCACTTAGCTGTGATTGGATCATTCAGATTTACTGATAATTGCCATTTGAACTGTAGTTGAGGACTGTTGATTTAACCTTGTTCCTCTGTACTAAAATGGCTTTTGCTCTATTCGTGAGATAATATTCCTGTGCTTCTGCTAACGTCTGTAAAGGGTGGGGGTTACTAAACTTGTGAATTTGCTCCCTTTGCAGGAAAGAAATTTACCTGATGAACCATGAATAACATTAGTGTTTACAAGTGAATGTTCTGGGTTTCCATAGGTTTGTGCTATCATAGACAAGACTGCTTTCTTGATTCTTATCTTTGTTTGGCCTCTATTAGTCTTGACAAGTCTGAAGATGATACTCTGGTTATGTACCAGTACAGGCACCTTAAAGTGGGCTGACAATTGTATAGGTATGCTAGGCCTACGCAGGGAGACAGATTGTTAGCTCAGAGGGAAGCTCCACAGAAAGTGTAATATAGTAACCTGTAAGAGAGGTAGGTAGTGTAAGAATTCCTCTGAATTTCACAGAGGAGGGAGCTGGTGCGCCAGCTGACTTGTGAGCTCCAGAAGACAAGGTGGTATCTAGAAGTACATACTACTAGGTGAAACTGTTCCTATCTTTCAGCCATCCCAGCGCCCAAACAGCTGAAGCCATTTCATCTTCTGGATTCAGTTTCAGTTTATTGACCCTCATTCATTACATCCATTCTTTTCTCTATCACACAACTCCAGAACCAGGGGGCATCTTTGAAGCTGATGGGTAGGAGAGTCAGATCAGACAAGGGGAAGTTTTTCTTCACCCAGAGGATCGTCAGTCTATGGAACTTGCTGTCAGAAGAGGTGGTGACAGCAACCAGCCTAGGTGGCTTTAAGGAAGGGTTAGACAGATTCATGGATGACAGATGTATCAATGGCTACTAGAGTGGATACCTAAGTACATCTTCCAGGCTGAGGGTGACAGGATCCCTCTAAAGCAGTGGTTCTCAACCTGGGGGTCGGGACCCCTTTGTGGGTCGAATTACCCTTTCAGAGGGGTCGCGACGAGCCTCCCACCGCCCTTCCTTCCCACCTCCCAGCTGCTCTGCCCCTGTGGTTGGGGGTCCCCACAACATGAGGAACTCTATTAAGGGGTCGCAGCATTAGGAAGGTTGAGAACTGATGCTCTAAAGCCATTTGCTGTTATTGGCTTAACTGGAACCTGGTGGACCAGTGAAAACCAATGGGATACAGTCATCCCAGGTTACAAACTACAGGAAAGACAGGGAAGGGCAACATGGAGGTGGTGTAGCCTTGTATAATAAAGAAGAGATAGAATCTTATGAACTGGAATGTCCAGGTGAGTCTCACTCTTCCACAGAAGCAGTGTGGGTAAAAATACCAAACCAAAAAGGAAGTCTAGTAATAGGGACATGCTACCGTCCTCCCAACCATATGCCTGAAGGACATCAACAACTGGAGAAGGAGGTAAAGGAGATATCC
Organism: Aspidoscelis tigris stejnegeri; assembly: GCA_023333525.1. Taxonomy (NCBI): domain Eukaryota; kingdom Metazoa; phylum Chordata; class Lepidosauria; order Squamata; family Teiidae; genus Aspidoscelis; species Aspidoscelis tigris. The sequence continues at coordinate 146,562,455 of JALMGA010000001.1, read as the reverse complement.
CATAAAGACAGGGTAGTTATAATGGGGGACTTCAATTATCCTCACATAGACTGGGTGAACTCCTATTCAACTCAGGAAAGAGAGAAAAAATTCCTAGACCTGCTGATGACTATTCCATAGAGCAAATGGTCATGGAACCAACCAAGGGAAAGGGAATCCTGGACTTGATCCTAAGTAAAGCTCAGGAACTGTCTGATCCAATTGGCAACAGCAACCATAATTTAGTAACCTTAAACTTAAATTCATGGAGTACGTTGTTAGACTTTACTAACACAAGAGACCATACACTTTCATAAAGGAAATTCCCCCAAATGAGGAAACTGAGTTCGCTTCAAAATGCATGGGGACTATTTAAAAACACAATAATGGAAGCACAACTAGAATGCATACCTAAAGGAAGAAAGGGGACATCTATGTCCAAGAAGAAACGAATGTGGCTCACAAGTGCAGTAGACGAAGTCATTAAAAACAAGAAGAGTTCATTTAGAAAATGGAAGGCTTGTCCAAATGAGGAGAACAGGAGGGAACATAGACACTGGCAACACAAATGCAAGATGGCCATTAGGAAAGCTAAGAAAGATTTTGAGGAACACATTGCTAAAAACATCAACAGAAATAACAAGAACTTCTATAGGTATATCAGAAGTAGGAATCCAACCAGGAAAGCAGTTGGACCACTAGATGGTAAAGGACAGAAAGGGGTAATTAAAGAAGACACATGCCAGTAGCTAAGCCTGTATTTTCTGAAGAGTTAAGCTGTACAGATATAACCAAGGAAGAGGTCCTTGCCTGTCTTAATAAACTAAATGTTAACAAGTCACCGGGACCAGATGGTATTCATCCAAGAGTCCTTAAGGAACTCAAATGCGAAATTGCCGACCTTCTAGCAAAAGTATATAATATTTCCCTAACATCAGGCTCCGTACCTGAGGACTGGAGGGTAGCAAATGTAACACCAATCTTCAAAAAAGGATCCAGGGGTGATCCAGGCAATTACAGACCAGTTAGCTTAACATCAGTTCCATGTAAGGTGATGGAAACCATTATGAAAGACAAAATTAGTGTGCACGTGGAGGAGCAAGCATTGCTGAACAAAAGCCAACATGGCTTCTGCAAAGGTAAATCATGCCTCACAAACTTGTTGGAATTCTTTGAGAGTGTCAATAAACATGTAGATAAAGATAACCAGTAGACAATGTCTATCTGGACTTTCAGAAGGCTTTTGACAAAGTCCCACATCAAAGGCTACTGAGTAAACTCATCAGCTATGGAATAAAAGGACAGGTTCTGTCCTGGATTTGTGACCGGCTTAAGGGCAGGAAGCAGAGAGTAGTAATAAACGGCCAATTCTCAGGGTGGAAAGAAATAAAAAGTGGGGTCCCTCAAGGCTCAGTATTGGGACCAATGCTTTTTAATTTATTCATCAATGATCTAGAACAGCGGTTCTCAACCTTCCTAATGCCAGGATCCCTTAATGGAATTCCTCATGTTGTGGAGACCCCCCAACCACGGGGGCAGAGCAGCTGGGGAGTGGGAGGGAAGGGCGATGGGAAACTTGTTGTGACCCCTCTGAAAGGGTAGTTCGACCCCCAAAGGGGTCCCGACCCCCAGGTTGAGAACCACTGATCCAGAAGAAGGGGTACATAGTAAAATAGCAAAGTTCGCTGATGATACTAAATTATTTAGGGTAGTAAAATCTGAAAGAGATTGCCAAGAGCTCCAGAGGGATCTCTTAGCATTGGGTGAGTGGGCAACCAAGTGGCAAATGTGCTTTAATCTTAACAAGTGCAAAGTAATGCACATTGGGGCCAAGAATCCAAATTATGTCTGATGGGGTCTGAGCTTTCCGCAACAAACCAGGAAAGGGATCTCGGGGTTTTGGTGGACAGTTCCATGAAGGTGTCAACACAGTGTGCGGCAGAAGCGAAAAAAGCTAATTCAATGCTGGGAATAATTAGGAAGGGAATAGAAAATAAGTCAGCAAGTGTCATTTTGCCCCTTTATAAATCTATGGTGAGGCCACATTTGGAATATTGTGTACAATTCTGGTTGCCACACCTCAAAAAGGATATTGTGGAACTAGAGAAGGTGCAGAAAAGGGCAACCAGAATGATTAAGGACTAGAACACTTCCCTTAACGAAATCAGGCTAGGCCTCTTCAGTCTGGAGAGACGGCGTTTAAGAGGGGACCTGATTGAAGTATATAAAATTATGCACGGTATAGAAAAGGTGGACAGAGAAAATTTCTTTTCTCTATCACGCAAAACTAGAACCAGGGGGCACTCTATGAAGCTGATGGGGCGCTTCTAAGGCCATTTGCTGGGATTCTAGAGCAGGGAAAGGTTTGCCCTTGTCTCTACTTGGAATGCCCATGAGCATTTGGAGGGCCACTGTGTGCAGTAGGATGCTGGACTGGATGGGCTGTGGCCTGATCCAGCAGGGCTTCTCTTATGTTCTTATGAGAGCTGGTGTGAGACAGGACACTTGGCTGTGGCCTGATCCACCAAGTCTCCTCTTATGTTCTTGTGAGCCAGTTTGGTCTAGTGGTTAGGGAGCCGGACTCTTATCTGGGAATACCGGGTTTGATTCCATGCTCCTCCACAAAGCCAGCTGGGTGATCTTGGGCTAGTCAAATCTCTTCTGAGCTCTCACAGCCCCACCTGTCTCACAGGGTGTCTGTTGTGGGGAGAAGAATAGAAAAGCTTTGTCAGCCACTTTTGAGTCCCCTTAAATGGGTGAGAAAAGCGGGGTAGAAAAGCCAACTTTTCTTCTTATCACTTTAATTGTAATTATTTTTAAGGTTATATGGGATTAAATTAAAATCAAACTAGAATGAAGTTTTATTCATGTTTAAAATTAGTGCTTGTCTACTTTCCAGTTTTGGATGTGCTTTTCTTTTGTTTTTCCTGAACTGTGGGTGATATAGGGTGTGTTTTTCCACTGTCACTAGTAGTACCCATTAAGTACCCATTAATGGGTACAAAAATGCGATTACGTACCCATTAATGGATACTTAATGGGTACTTCTAGTGACAGTGGAAGAACACCCATAGTTGCTTTTTCCTGTCCCAGCCTTGGCCTGGACCTGTGAATACTGAAGTTTGGTTGGGTTAGGCAAAGATAAAACTTCCAATCACCTTTCAGGCACTGGTATGGTTGTAATATTGTAACATGCCCTCAGATCTTCAGATATAGTGCGGGGTAAAAATTTGCATAAATAAACAATGCTACCTTAGAGTGTAATGATCTGATAGTATTGTTTTAAAGGTTGTTACCCGCCCTGGGACCTTCAGGTGTGGGGTGGGATAGAAATAATAAATAAATAAACACTGGAAGTTCGGGTACCGGAAATCATTTAAGATTAGTGTTTGTAAATTTTGTTACTGTCTCTTCTTATTGGCATGTAATCTAGTAACTTGCTGATAGTGTTGTATGAGATGTAAATCAAAGCAGTTGGTGATATAAAGCAAAGCAGTTTTCAGAATAAATCTTCTAGTACACATGATTCAATTTTTTTCTTAAATTCTGTTTTAATGCTGCAGTATAAAACTGGAGGTCTTTGAATGAATGGATTGCAAAAATAACTCTCTGCTGTTAACCAAAAAAAGCATCCATCATATCAAAATGAAGCAAGGACCAGAGACTGTCGGAAGTCCTACAGAGAAAGGACAGAATTGTGAAGTGAATCGTGAGTGTTCTGTCTTCTTGGGCAAAGCAGATCTTTCTGCTGCACTACAGGAAGATGCCACAACAAAACATAATGGCCATGATGTTCTCCCATTTGTTCCATCACAAAAGTTGAAAGAACTTGCATCTCATGTGGCTAATGGAGAATCGATAACACAAGATACTAAACTGCATTTTGAGTCTCAAGGTTTCAGAGAAACTGAAATGCCACCTAATACTTCCTCAGTTAAAAATGGCTCTCCAGAGATTAAATTGAAAATCACTAAAACATACATGAATGGAAAGCCTCTATTTGAATCTTCGATTTGTGGTTACAATGGAATAGCTGCATCCCAAACAGAGGACAATGAAGAAAAACCAGAAAATGAGAGGAGAAATAGAAAAAGAAGTATCAGATATGACTCCTTGCTTGAACAGGGGTTTGTTGAAGCAACATTGGCATCTAAAACATCAAGTCTGTCTAATGAGAAGGTAAGGTATTGAGTTTCCTTTAGCTATTCTAGAAGGTGGTGGCTCATGTCCATTTATGTAACCTGTTCTTTTTTAAGAAAAACTTTCCACTTAATCAAATAGGTACAGGCAGTTCTTAACAGCGGCTTCAGGCTCCATACTCCTTGATAGTTGCCCAAAATAAACCAGTTTCATCAATATGCTGCATGGGTTGAGGAATTTGGGAACCTATTTCCACCTGTAGTGGGCCTGTTGAGAAGTACAGCAATTCTGGCTAGCACTTGGTAATGAAATAAGAAAAATTCGGCAGAGTAATATAGATCTGACTTCTGAATTTAGTTCACTGTAGCTATGTAAAGGAAGGAACAAAGAAATTAAAAACAATGCTACTCGAATTATATGCTGAGAGCAGTTCTATTGGTTACAGCTAAAAAATTGGAAAGAATGTTCTCTAAATTTTGAGCGTATCAGAGCAGCTCGTTTAGATTTTATTCCTCAGTCAGAAGAAGATTTACGGTAATTCCTTCAAATAGATAATGATACTTTTAATTTGTAAATAGGAAGCTTAAGTTCTGATACGTTTGGAATTATTTTCTTCCATTTTTGGTTCTGTTGCAAATGGTTGTGTTCGTGTTCCATTAGTACTAATACAGCAATTTGATTAATGTGATTTTAATTTGTACCGTCTTATTCTACTGATTTTACCCTATTATTTTTTTTTTTCCAAAAAAGAAACAGCTTCAGGCTTGTTATCAGATGAGCCCAAAAATAGTGCTGGAGAGACCAGTGCCCTCTTGTTCTTTTCCTTCTCAGAATGTTTCATTTTTATGCTGTCTCTCCTCTATTGTTCCTTTTTCATATATTCGCGTGCAGTCTTCCTTTCATTTCCACTATATAGACGTAAAGGGGAGGGCCAAAGACTACATCCGTTTTGCTATTCTAGTGACTGGTCACATTTTGTTCCTGACTTACAGGCCTCGATTGAAACATGATTATGTAGATCTTGCAGTAAAATGTGGTAATGTGAAACAGTGTTGCTCCGTGTTCCTTTGATCAGCCATATCCTTAGCTTTTCATTTGCAGACTTCATGCATTGCGGCACTGCTTTCTGCAACAGGTAAATGCCACAGTTTGGCCTGTTGTTCCAGTCCATTACTAAGTTGACATCTACGGTCATTATAAAAGGGTCACTATAACTATGTACTTATTCAGTTGACGCCATATCACATGGACTTGTAGGATGAGAGAAGGGGACACTTGAGAGACTTCTGTATAACAATACTAAAGGTAATGTGTGATGTCTAGTATGGAAGAATGTTGTCTGTTGGAGAGACAAGGGGGGCTAGATAGATTTGTATCTGAGATCTTCAGCAAATCACTACCCTAATTTGGAACTGTACTGATTTTGTTCTGCTCTGCTCAAGAATCCTCCCTGTAGTCATTCTTCTGGCTAATATTCACTAATATTCCACTAATGTCCAGCTTCAGCATAGCATTGGAGATACATTGGGATTCCGGTGGACGGTTCAATGAAGGTGTCAGCTCAGTGTGCAGCAGCAGCGAAAAAAGCTAATTCAATGTTGAGAATAATTAGGAAGGGAATAAGAAAACAAGTCAGCAAGTGTAATTTTGCCTCCTTATAAATCTAGGGTGAGGCCACATTTGGAATAGTGTGTACAATTCCTGTCACCACACTGGCTGTTAGCAGAGAAGGAGACATTATTTTGAGTAGCTGTAAAGTTTATGGTGTCTGCCACCTCTTGTGCATTGTGAAGTTTTACAATCACAAATCAAAACAGCCTTGTTTGTAAGATGGCATGTGTGTTGATTCTGTTTTTTCCATGCATTAATGGTATTGGCCAGAAAGGGTTTTGTAGATCCTTTTGTTCCTGACAGATCAGGGCAAACATGGGCTTGTGAGAGCTGATAGTACACACGTTCAGAGTTCCTCCATATTTCTATCCCATTGCAAGGCCAGCATTTTGAATATTGTGTACAATTCTGGTCACCACACTCAGAAAGGATATTGTGGGACTGAAAAAGATGCAGAAAGGGGCAATCCAAATGATCATATATAAATAAAACTATAATGTCTGTGGTGGGGGAAAACGATACCACGTTTTGCCAAAGGCTGGAGCAATTATATTAAACTGCATGCTGTGCAAAAGGTGGATAGAGAATGAGAAATTATACTTACGTGAAGGTTCATTTTCGACGGGGTCATGAAGTTGGTAAACATAGGGTTAACCTCCCTCTGCCTCATCCCTTGACCGAAAGGTGGAGCTTTTCCTGGCCAGCATATAAGCAGCTCCTCCTCATTCACTCCCGTTTCATCTCGAGAAAACCCGAGTCAAGAGTGTATTTAGCCATACTAATGATATTCTGAAAAATAAAGGAACCAATTAAACAGGCACTGGGGTGGGAACCAACTTCATGACCCGGTCGAAAGTGAACCTTCACGTAAGTATAATTTCTCATTTTCCGATGGGGTCATTTCAGTTGGTAAACATAGGGACGTACCAAAGCAGTGTCCCATGGGAGGGCAACCCCGTAAGAAAGTCATTTATTGTAACTTATAACAGAGCATGTTGGAGGACTCTGTGGCCAAATGCCACATCTGCTGAGTGCCATTGATCCAACTTGTAATGTTTCATAAAAGTGGATGGCACGCTCCATGTCACCGCTCTGCAAATTTCTTGTAGGGTTGCATCTATGGCAAAAAACTGCTGTGGTTGCAGCGCTGCATGTTGAGTGTGCCCAGACTGTCCCTGGTAGCTTAACATCTTTGGCTTGGTATGCTAGCCTAATACAAGATTTTATTCAGGAAACTAGTGCTCTCTTATGTTGCCTTCTGACCCACTGTTGTAGGATGCAAAGAGACAAATAGGCTCCTGCTGAGCATCTAGCTTATGCATATCATGTTTGATTGGGTGGCCTGGATGAGGGCAGTGAGATGGTAGGTGTATCTCCTGCTGTACACAGAATTGTGTGTTAATCCTTGGTGTGTAAGAAGGATCAATCTTTAGCACAATAGAATCTGGTGTGAACATTCATAGAGCTTCTCTACCAACAGGGCAGCCAAGTCTAGCAGATGCCATGGCAAGTAAAACAAACTTTAAAGGGAAGACACTTCAGAGAAATGTTGAACGGGGCCATCTTGAGGGCTGACCACACCAGGTGGCGGTCCCAATGGTGTTAACGGTATACCACTGCTGAAGTACTAGCTTTCACCCCTTTCAGGAACCTTTGACATACTTATCCCCTGAAAAATTAGGTGTGGAGAAGAATTCCAATACCCTATAAGGCGAATACCTGACACTGTAAAGTGTTAAACGTGAGCTCTTTTCCACTCCTGCTTGTAAAAGGTGACTGACTTGTTAGACTGATGGATTTATGGAATCTATCTCCAAGTTTGAGCCCCACGTATAAAACACTTTCCAGGTGGCATTATATATTCAGTTGGTAGATGCTTTTCTGGACTTAGCATTGTCCAGAAGGTTTGAATCCCAGGGCCTGGAGACAGCGCCGTTGATTTTCCATGTTGTGAGGGCTAGTCATGAAGGGACTTCCCCCTGCTGAAGTTATGTTGGTTTGGGGAACAATTTCCATGGTGGTTCCACCAGCATTGCCAGTAGTTGTGGGCACCAGACCCTTCCCAGCCAGAATGGAGCAATAAGAATCACAGAGGCTTGTTCCCTGCATGCCCTCTGCAGGAACCTTGGTATTAGTGGCAGAGGGGGGGATGCATAAAGGAGGCCTCTTGGCCATGGGGCTGATAGGACGTCTGTATGCACAGCCAAGTTGTCCAGATGCTGGGACGTGTAACGAGGTAGCTGATGGTTCAGTGCTGACGCAAACAGGTCGATCAGTGGCAAGCCCCATTGGCAGACAAGTTGGTCGAAAACATCTCAAACCAGCTGCCACCAGCTGCTCTGCTCAGCGAATCCACGATGATGTGGGTGGATCCCAGCACATTAATTACACAAATGGAAGCAAGGTTTACCTCAGCTCAGTCAAACAGAACATGCTGGCAGTGTAATAATGCTATGAACCCTTGGAGAGCAAGGAAAATGGCCTTTAATTCCAGCCAATTTATTTGGTCTTGTGGGTCCCATTTTCCCTGGAGAGTGCATTCCTTGCAGTGGGCTCTCCATCCTGAAAGGCTGGCGTCACAGGTCACAAGGATACGAGGGGGATCTGCTATCAGAACCCCTTTGCGAAGATGTCCTGTATTTAACCACTTTAGAGATTTCTGTACAGATTAAAGAAGGGATACCATAACTGACCGAGATTTTGATATGGCTGCTGTCCACGATAACAAGTGCACCGTAGCCAAAGGGGTAACTGAATCTTCAGTGCACCGTAGCCAAAGGGGTAACTGAATTAGTAATACTGTCTTCCCTAGTAGAGAGGCAAGATCAAAGATAGAGACTCGCACAGATGATCTGACAGATAGAGCGACTTCCAGGACAGAAGCAGTTCAGTCCTCTGAAGGACAACTGAAACTTTTATAGTGTCAGTTAAAGCATCCAAGTGAATTAAAGTCTGGGCTGGTCTTAAGGAGCTCTTTTCTTTATTGATATTGAACCCATGAGCTTCCAGAATTTGGATGGTGGTACAAGCCACTGAAGCAGCTTGTTCAGGTGATGAACCTCTAAAAAGGAGATCATCTAAACAATCATAACCTCGAACCCCTCTTACTTTTAGGGTTTGTACAAGTGGGGCTAGGGTTTTGGTAAACCACGAGGCGCGGATGACAAACAAAAGGAGAGAGCTCAATATTGAAAATGGAAATTAACAATTTGAAATCTTGAAAGATTTCTTAATCATAATTTTATTTAAGAATTTTAGGTCCAAAATGGCTCTCCATGAACCACCTTTCATGGGAATAGGAAAAGGTTAGAATAAACTCCCAATCCTTGTCCAGGTTGAGGAACAACTTTCAGCTGCTTACACTTGCAACAAAGTAAGGACTTCAGCAACCTGGACATCCTTCTTCTGAACATTAAGAGGTATAGATATTTTAACTATACAACCTCTGGGAATGGTTCTCAAATCTAAGGAATTCCTTGTGAGCTCAATTACAGTACCCAGGGATCTGTAATATCTTCTTGCCAGGCATTTTGGAACAACTGGATTCAGAACAGTCAGGAGGAAAAGGGCTGATGTTTGGAGCCCGAAAGGAATGGTTATATGATCCCTTGGCTCTATGGGAACTAGCTCCGAAGGATTGTCCATAAGAGGATTGATATGGACAATTCCAGGCTCATTGCGTTCTATCACGTTGCCTAAATGAGGAGCACTGTTGATTCATCGGTGTCCTGGTTGCTGGTTTCCTACAGGATGACCTACGGTCTTGACCACTGGAGTAAGAGGTAGATGGTGTGGAAGGTGAAATCATTTTCTAACTTTTGGATTCAGTGTGCAAATATTTTGTTTCTGAAGAGCTGAGTGCCTCTGAAAGGGAAGATAGATTACACATCTAAGATAAAGGTCATCTATGTTCTAATGATGTAGCCCTAGAACGAATCTAGCTGCCATGGATGAAGCCAAAAGCCTTGGCAATCAATTATAGGGTGTCTAGAGAAGCCTCTGCACAGAAAGCTAAGTCCTGTGGAATATCTTTGATTAAGTCTTTAGATTGCCCTGAGAATGTGAGGCCCGCTAGTACTTTATTGGACCATATTAACGCTCCTCAAGCAAAGAAGGAGATGCTGGAGGAAGCCTTTTACAGCCAACATGGAAACTTCAAAGTTTGTTTCAGCAATGTTTCTTACTTGCATTCCATTAATCCCTGTTCGGGAAAAACATGATTGAAACTGAGCCAATACGGGCTGGTCAATTGTGGGGACCTCCCACATAGAGTTTGAGTCACCTTGTAGGTGAACTTCTTAACCAAAGAAGGAGGTAACTTCCTTAAAGAACAGGGGTTTCCCCATTCTTGTTTTACTTTAGAATCACTCGCAGGTTCCCCAAGAGTCTGGGATAGTCGTCTTGCACGAAGAGCCGCAGCCCAGAGGAGGCAGGGGCATCCTTGTCACGATCCTCCAAATCAGAATGAGAATGTTGGTCTAAATCAAAATCTTCTCCTTCATCAGCTATAGCTGCACCTAATACTCTTGGCAGATCTGAATGGGCACATCTAGTGATAGGCAACACATCATGTGATGCCCCTGAATATTGTTCAGGAGGAACAATTGACAATGGAGACGGAGACCTGGAGCATTCTCTCATTTGAGTAGATGGAACAGGATTTTTTTTTAAACTCATCCTGTACAAATCTGAACGTTTACGCATCATTTCTTCTTAACCAGCAAGTGGTGCTGGTTGTCTATGAGGAACAGTGTTACTCTATACCAGGTCCTTGAAGACGAAGACTTGGAACTTCTTTCTGAAGATTTATCCTTGCATTGAGAAGTAGATTTGTCAGTTTTATTCTTTGCTTTCTTTTCAGGAACAGAAAAATTTTAGTGACCTTTGAAGTGGACTTTGAAGACTTATTAGTCTGTTCAGAGGCATTAGAGCCTGGTTGAAAAAGCAGGCTTACTTGCCATTTGTTCAGCCATGTCAGCTGGAACAGAAAGAGAAACTACAGTCTCTATGGTCCTTTGATTTTAAAAAGGAAACTATTTTAATTTGCACCAGCATGAATACAACCAGGTAGCATGCAAAGCCAATCCTTAAGGGGACATACCCTTAGTCATATTACCCAAGGAAAAAATCTCTTGAAGGTAGCAGTTAAAATGTTGCAGCAGTAGGGAGAATAGGATGAAAATAATGGCCAGCCAAAATACAGCAGCTACTAAAATTTGCTGGCTGCTGACTATAATGTGAGAAGAAAACAGTGCACTTGCAAATTCTAAATGCCCTTGTCAATAAGCCGCAGGGAGCTCTTGTTGGCTGCAAAACCGAAAGTAAAGTCTTTGCTCTCAATTTGCCTTTGGCAATAGGATTCAGGCAGTGCCTTGCTGGCTGCAAAAATGAAAGTAAAGGCTGTCCTCTCAGCTTGCTGAGGTTCCTTGCTGCTGTTGCTGCTGCTGTAAACTGCCGGCTCAGCCGAAAGGCTGGCTACAGAAAGCTATTGAGCTGAACAATGCCGTGGGAGAAAATCCCCAGCTCAAACTGCTGCCTTAGAAAAGAGGGGAGAAACCTTCAGTAGCCCTCTGTGTCCTCTTAGCAGCTGGTTCTGATGCTTCCATGCTAGTAGAAGGCAGCAAACACTGGGCTAAACGAGGCAGGTAGCTCATTAGCAATAGTGTGTAAGCTTTAATTGCAGAGATGAAGGCTCCATGGAACATGCCTGAACCACCCTGCTACCCTGCTAAGCTCAGCTGCATCGGGATGGGGGAGCTAGCAGGGAAACAGCCTCTCCAGAGGCAGAGACCTTTCCCAGTCTTTGCACAGCTGTGCTTCAGAGCATGGGAGGGTCTGGATAAAATCCAAGGCAAGGAAGGGACACTTACTCTGTATAAGAGAAGCTCCTTCAGCCAACTCCAGTCTGAGAGTCTGTTGCAGCCTAGAACGAAGCTGAATCCACTTAATTGAAAGAGACTGCAGGCCTTGATTGTAGCAAGCAAGGAGGCCTCTGACACAGTCATAGGAGCTTTGATAGCAGATCAGTCAGGACGAGGCAGACCAAGAGATGAAACTGGGGAGTGAATGAGGAGGAGCTGCTTATATACTGGCCAGGAAAAGCTTCACCTCTCCATCAAGGGATGAGGCAGAGGGAGGTTAACCCTATGTTTACCAACTGAAATGATCCCATCTGAAAATTCTTTTTTCTATTGCTATGAAACTGATGGGCAGGAGATTTAGAACTGACAAAGACAAGTATTTCTGCACCCAGAAGGTCATCAGTTCGTGGAATTTACTGCCAGAAGCGTTGGTGACAGCAACCAGCCTGTATAATTTTAAGAAAGGATTAGACAAATTCATGGAGGACAAGTATATCAGTGGCTACTAGAGGTACTTCCTCCAGATTGGAGGGATGGGCAGGATGCTTCTAAAGGCTGCTTGGCGAGATTTGAGAGCAAGTGAAGCTTTAGCCTTTGTCTCCTGTTGGAGGTGCCCAGAAGCAATCGGTGGGTCACTGTGTGAAACAGGATGCTGAACTAGATGGTTTGTGGCCTGATCTGGTTCTTATGTTCTTAGATGCATAGGCAAAGGCTTTGGATATTTGTTGGCAAATGTTTATTTGTCTTTGTAAACAAAAGGTGTAGCAGATTGTTTCTTGGCTTATTTTCTTTTAATAGACTGTGTGGCCTTTTGTTGCCGTTCCAATTTCATTACTTCTTGTATTGTCATAAGCTGATATTCTTTTGTGTACCAGGCTGAAATGCATGCTTCTCTTAGTTCAGTTTTCATAGCTTCTCATTGTGTGCTTGATTTGGTTTCTGATATATTGATTGTCCATATGGTTCTATTTCTTTCCTAATTTCTTCCCTCTGTTTTGGTTGAAGTGTGGTGCTGGGGTTAATGCTCCCTTGCTAATTTTTTGTTGTGGAATTCTTGAGTTATATGATCTGTGAGATTTTTTTATTCATTGCTTGTGCATTTTAATAGAGTGGCTAAGGGTTTGGAAATTAAAATATAATATATTTTCACATGCCTAAGAATGTAAGGGAAGCCTTGCTGGATCAGGCCACAGCCCATCTAGTCCAGCATCCCGTCGCACACGGTGGCCCACCAAATGCTCATGGGCATCTCAAGCTGAGACAAGGGCACACCTTATCCTGCTCTCAAATCCCAGCAAATGGCCTTAGAAGCGTCCTGCTCCTCCCCCTCCGCCTGAAAGATGTACCTAAGCATTCATTCTAGTAGCCATTGATAAAATAAAAGGTGTGAATAAAAGGTATAATCTTTTTGAGTGGTATTTTTCAATCTGTAGTTGCCCACTAAGATTAAATTAATTAAAGATAGATTTAACCAGATTCTTTCTCAAATGAGATTTTGAGTGATATTCTGAAATTACTAAATTTGCAAACTTATGAGTTTGTACAAAAAATCTTTTTGTTTAGAATTTGGACCACATAATGATGCTATAGTTAGTTAATTCTTAGAAACAGATATCTACCCTTTGAATCTGTTTTCACTTTTAATTGGTATGGTGATTTACGCGTGATAAGGATTGCTGCTCCTCTAGTACTCAAGATTCCCTGGGTCTTTATGTTCTATCTAATATGAGGAATTACGAAGTAAGTGTTTGTGTGTGTGTGGTGTGTTTCTTGAAAGAAAACCAGTTTAGATTTCATCTTAGATAAGATTTGAATCTCTTTCACTGAACAATACATCTCAAACCTCTAATATTGAGAGATAAAACCCATATATCTAAGCCATTATCTACATTTCTTGTCTCACGTATCTGATATGGCCCAATCTTAACACCTCACCTTGATCTTCTCTAAATGTCTGAACCGTAAATCTTCATCTATTAACCAATATGCTAATCCAGTGGTTCCCATAGTTATCTGGGCTACGACCCATCTAATATAAGTTTACCAACTCGGGACCCACCTCTAGGAAATTTAACCGTTACCAATATGAATAAAGGACTTTTCAAATAACAAAGTTTTAATACAATTTTTTTATTACTTAATTAAATCAAAAAAGTTATTTCAAATACGGTTAAATTTCCTAGAGGTGGGTCCTGACCCACAGTTTGGGAACCCCTGTGCTAATCTATTGCTTATAGTGTTTTGGGCTTTGCAGCTCTTGAAGCCAACCCACAAATGGGCTGAGGGCATAAAGATGATATAGGAGGGAGACCCATAACATTTTAATTCTTCCCGCTAACTTTGCACTTACATATAAAGACTTACAACACACTTGGTCAGTCGTTTTGGAATGCCATAAATGCATCCCTGGGTGTTGTAAATCCTAAATTTCGAAGTATTTTTGTTCTGGGTGCCCTCTGGATGTGTGCCCTCTCCAATGCCAGATTGGGTGCTACATCTGCCCACCATTTGATAGGAAAGCCATATATGCCTTCCTCTCGTTCTGGAATTCCTTGGAAAAGTAGGTTCTATTTTTGCAGTCAAGTAATTGGGCTTTCGATGCTGTTATCTCCTCATTTTTGGTTGGAAATGAATTCTGTATTAGTTTTGACTGAGAAGAGGACCCCTGAGGCGGTTTGCTGTGATTTAGCCACAGGGACTGATAGGGAGCTTAATTTTTCTTCCAAGGTGTAGATTGGTTCCTTCCACTCCTGCCTAATTTCTCTGGTTGTTTATCAGATCATATTTGGAGCAGGTTCTGCTTGGGCCACTTTTGTTGAAGCTTCTGTAGTAGCCTCCATTTTCCTGTCTCCCACACCCTTAGGCTTGACTGCAGGCAGAGTTTACCATCTATTTTGGTGGCTCACTCACCTGCCTGGCTTGAGGTTTCAGAGGTCAGTTGATGGTCTTGGTGGCTGCTGCTGCTGCTGCTGCTGTCAGTATTTTATTTTCTGTTTGATCAGTTTAAAGCATTTGGATTGCTTTTTTTTTTTTTTGCAGAAGTTTGGAGCAACTTTAAAATACTGCAGTTGTTTTTCTCTTTTTACCCCCATTCCCTTTTTAATATTTCTTTTCATACCCTCTTTCTTCTCCTTGCTGCTGTTAGATAATTTTAATTCCAATGTTTCTTCAGCCTCATGAAGTTCCCAGAGAATAACCCTGTTCTTATATGTGAAATTTCTCAAGTCACCATCAGCAGCAAGAGATTTTTAATTTAAATTGTCCCTTTTTGACTGATGCTACATGTTTTGGAAGAATCTCTGTGACTATTTACCATGGATGGGCTTCCTGGTGGCTTAAACCTGGTGGTTTAAAATATTTCAAACAAACAAATGCCTCTAAATTGTTTTTTCGTTCTTTCATGTATCTCAGTCTGAAATCAAAATGTGAAAATATTCTCTTAGCATTTATGTTTGCTAATAATGTTTGCAAAGCTCACAAGTTCTTCTTGCCTGAGAGACATCAAAAGAATGCCAGGTTGCTGGGTGAAGTTTCATGCTCAACAGCTTTGTGCCCAGTGTTTCATAAGTGCCACCTGCAGATGCCAGTTGATGTGAAGCAGCAGCATGCAAGGACAGCAATGCCTCTAGCGTGGTGTTGGTCTATGCTTGACAAACTAGAGCCGTTTCTGCACTTGGCTTTGGTTTGGAATATATCTCTGGACAGAGACGTGCTGGCCACAAGCTAATCCAGACTATGGCAGGCCTCACCAGGGCTCTTCCCTTGTCTGCTCTAGTAGGCAGATAGCAGTTCCCTATTCTGGGATATATTCCAGAATAAGGCCAAGTGCAGAAAGGCCTCAGGTCTGGGTATTTCAGAACTGGTTCAGCTATAAATCTTTTTTCAGATTGTTCACAATTGTATAGCCTGATGAATGCAGACAGACCTGAGTGTTTGTGCCTTTTCCCATCTTTGAGAAAGACTGTTAATAGTGCAGTTAAATCTGTGTGGTTAGGGGCGCGTAATCTCTTTGCCTACCCTGCAAGATCAGCTCTGAAGAGAGACTCAGGTGAGCCTCGTCTCTTTACCCAGATAGGCTCCATTATATTGCCCCTTGATTCTAGGACAGTAGAACTTTTTTAGTCTTCATCCTTATGGTTGCAGTTTCTTGTCTGAAAAATAATCTTTTTTAGTGTTATATGATACATATGATTGTCATTTGTCCGGCCTCTGGGGCAGTTTTTCAAAAATCAAATGGACTCCCATAAGGTCTCAGGCAGTGCTCCAGTCAGGTACACGGTCTATAGCGCCGTCAGCATGGATGCTGACATGTTAGGATGAAAACATAATACATAATCTAAGTAGAAATCAGAGTAGCCATCTAGCTCTTGAGACTTAACAGCCATTTATGCCCCATATTTTCAGTAATACAAACAGTGCTATGAACAAGGCCATCTGACAGCTCCTATTAGTCTCTGCCAGACTGTTTTGTTAGTCTAATATATTGTATTCTGCTTTTATTTACATTCCTCAGGGTATCATAGTAGTAGCTATAGGATATATACTATGTGGGTGTTGGGTAATGACAGAAAGTGGAAAGAACACGGGAATGTCTGGATTAAAACTGGGATGTCTCTTCCCAGTGCTTTATAGCATGCAGTTCTAGGACGCCAGGTCTCTGGGTACTGCTTGGCTGTTAATAGATAAGGCTGGTCCCAGGTGCTTTGATATAAGAGGCTGGAAAGCAAGCTTGGTATAACTGGAGGGGGATTGGTGAAGGGCTAGCTTTGCGATTCTGTTTTTTCTCCATGTGATGCCTGAATAAAGGCAAAATTCTTTTACCAAGGAATCCTTTATTTCTTCTTGAGATTTTAGAAGAGTGTCACACAATCATTAATCATCATCCAAACCTTTATACTCTGAGATTTTCTCCCCTGGAACCCAGAAGCTCTTTCTTGATAATAAGATGCATTGGAAGGCAGCTCAATATGATGTTTGATTGACTCAGCTGTAAGTTCATTTTTTCACAAACTTGAAAACAGTCTTTTGAGACATTCAGTGTTGCCTGAGGTATCTTGAATAATTCGAATGTCTAGATTCATATCCATTGTATACAAATCTGCACAAAAATTATGCTTATTGTATTTAATGCAGGATGAAAATGGGTTGCATACGGATTAAGTATGCAATAAATACATATTTGCGCAAATCCGTATTTCAGATACGACTCTTATCAACATTTGTATGTGCGGATACAAATCGAATATACGAATGTACAGATCTGGATAATCCGGATCCATGTCAGATTTTTGAAAATCTGGATTTTTGAAATTCGATTCAAATTAGATTCAAATGTGAAAAATACATTTGTGCACATCCCTAAATGGAACCCAAATTTCTAAAGCAAATTCCAAGTTTTTTAATACAGTTTCAATACAGGTGATGATTTCCAGCACAGTTTAATGCTTTCCTGCCAGATATTGTAATATTACAAATATACTTTCTTCCCAAATAATGTGGTCTTGCATATTCTTTCCTCCCACATAATGTGAAAAAATGGCATTTAGCTGTTTTTGCTGGAGGCAGAGCTCTGGTGGCACTCTTTACTGCACAAAACTTATCTATTCTTCCTGGAAGAGTTGTTCTGGTTCTTGCTCGTTTTGCTTGCTTATTCTTTAAAAATCATTTCCTCCCTCTTGCCACTAATCCTTACCCTTGTCTTAGTTAGGAGTAATTCAGTTTCCCTCTCCTTTTTGTGTACTGTAGCTAAATTTTTTACCTCGGAACCAGAGTGCCTCCAGATTAATACTTGGGTTAATTGTTGCTGCCAACATTTCTCTCCTCTCTCCTCCATCCCAATGGCAGGGAACCTTCCTTTCTTCCTTTTGGAAAGGTAGAATTTCCACCACCACCATCCATTTCAGTGGGTGTTGGGTCCTTTTTTTCTTGGCCAGCTTCAGAGAAGGGAGTCTATGAGAACTTTTCTTGTAGTCCTGTCCATATCTGCTGACTGTGAAAGGTTCTTTTACTTTTTGTCTTGGTCTGCTGGAAGATTGTATCTATAGACAATTATAGGGGCCTTTTTTGAAAGAACGAAGTGTTGCCTTTCATCATATCAATGGCTGGGGGGCGGGGGCAGAGGAACTGGGGCGCTTCTAAGGCCATCTGCTGGGACTCGAGAGCAGGAGAAGGTTTGTCCTTGTCTCTGCTTGAGATGCCCGTGAGCATTCGGTGGGCCACTGTGTGCGACAGGATGCTGGACTAGATGGGCTGTGGCCTGATCCAGCAGGGCCTCTCTTATGTTCGTATGTTCTTATCCTTCCTTAGGCTGTCATTTCCTTTTCCTCCTCTGTTTTGTTCTCTCTTTTTCTGTTTCATTGGTGTATTTACTGGGCATTAATCATGACTACTGCTGTTGAGTCCCACAGAGCAGAGTAACACTGGCGAATATGTTTGGTTTATACTTGGGTTGAGAGAAGAAAAAATTCAAGGAAACCAGCCTTAGGGCTCCATGTCAGAAAGGTGGGTGGGAGGGACACGCGTAAAGCTAGCACTAGATTGCTACGTAGGGATATTGTGAGGGTTGATGCTGGTTATGACTTATTCTCTGAGTTCCACAATCAGGAGACTGAGGTAGATGCTGTCCATGGACTGACTTTCCTTACCCTGAGAATGGGGCTGCCCCAGTCCTCTGTAAGTTAGTGTAGCAGAGCCTTTCCTGTGTTGGGGAACCTCAGATTCTTCCAACAAAGGATGCGGCAGAGATAGTTTTGGTTACTGAGTTACCAGTCATGCCCAGTGCATCCTCATGGCCTGAGACTAAGGAGATTTGTGTGTTCTGTCTAGCAGGGGCAGGATCACTACTAGCTAAGAAGGGGCGGTGTGGCCCCAGGGTGCTTTGCCTTGGTATTCCAAATTATGATGTCTACATAAAACAGATCATCAGTAGTATTATCAGATTTTGTTTGGGTTTTGATGTTGGAAAAACAGTCATGGTTCCTGGAGATTTCTCACAGTGGAGAGATGTAAAAGTGTGGTAGCCCAAGGTTTTGTCCTGGGATTGTTTTAACACATTTAACAGTGATTTACAGACCAGCGTGACCAAAGGAGGACACCAAGTTGTACAGACCAATAAAAAAAGAGATTGCAAGTAGCTCTAAAGGAACTTCTGTACTTTGGGGGACTAGGAATCAAAATGGCAGATGTCATTCAATGTGGGCAGGTATTAAATGATGCACATTGGAGCTAAAATTCTAGCTACGCATACTAACAGAATTGGAGTGGACAGTGACTAATTGAGGAAGAGATTTTGGACTAATGGGGATAGAAATGTCAACACTGTGCATTTGCTGTAAAAAAAAGTCCAGTAATGTATTAGGAATGATAAAAATGGTATTGAAAACAAAGATGCTAATGTTATAAAGCATTTATGAAAGTTAGTAGTGCAGCTGCAACTAGAAGACTTTGTGCAGAACATCACAAAAGGGATATGACGGAATTGGAGAAAGTTCAGAGGAGGGCAAGGAAAGGCTGCACTGTCCAGGGTTTTTTGTTTTTGTTTTCAATCTAGAAAGGTGAGTGAGAAGACAGTCAATATGGAGAATTTTCTTTCCTTTTCCAAAATACTAGCACCAGAGGTCACCCATTGAAGCTGCATCCAGAGGAAGTATCTAGGCATACACTCCTAGTAGTTATTGATACACCTGTCTTCCATGAATTTATCTAACCCTTTCTTAAAGCTGTCTAGACTGGTTTCTGTTGCCACCTCTTCTGGCAGCAAATTCCATACATCGATGACTCTCTGGGTGAAAAAAATACTTCCCCTTGCCTGTCTCCTGCCAGTCAGCTTCAGAGAATGTCCCTTGGTCCTAGAGTTACATGATAGAGAAAACCATGTTTCTCTGCCTTTTCTGTATTTCAGTTAGGTTCCATCTTAAACTTCATCTTTCAAGGCTGAAGAGGCCTAGACAATCCATCATGACTTCGTTCCAGCCCCTTAATAGTTTTGGTTGACCTTTTCTGCCCTTTTTCTAGTTCTACAACGTCCTTTCCAAAGTGCAGTGACCAGAATTGTACACAATATTCCAAATGTGGCCTTACCAGCGATCTCTAAAGCGGCAAAATGACACCTGCCTGGAGTAGATTCAAATGTCTTAAATCCGATTTGAATCCATGACATTCGAATCTGTACGTTCGAATGTTAGATTTGTATTTAAAGATGCGAATGTCAACAACATTTGTATCTGTTATATGTATCTGCGTTCAGTCTGTAAAAATCCATATGGATCCCGTATTATCCCATAAACATCTTGCTTTAATGCTGTATTTGAAGCGCAAGATACAGATAAGTTTTGGGCAGATTCGTACAAGACAGATGTGAATCTACACATTTGAACCATTTCAAAATCCTTATCGGATTTACAAAAATCCATATTTGAGTTGGAATGTCAAATTCGGATTTTCAAAATATCCTATTTGAGTTTGAATGTTGAAATCCATCAAATTCAAATCAAATTTATGAATATTCGTGCATATCCCTATTGTGTGTTTGTGTGTGTGTGTGTGTGTGTACCTTCCTTTTCTCCCTTAGTGGAATTTTGATAGCTTCTATATTTTCTCAGCTGTAGCAGGAGAACGGAACGTTGTCTGCTATAGTTTTCATTCTGGAAGGACTGCTCTGCTGAGCCTGCCTGGAAGACTTAAAGGTGTTGATGGTGTCTTCCTAGGTTACATCAGCTTGAGATTCTCTCCCTTGCTAAAAATGAGAAAGGTAGTGCCTGAAAGGTTTTATAGGCTTGTGCCTTCCCTCGGTCATTATGTGTAACTATAGAGCTACAACCCAGATTTTCCCAACAGAGGGGCCCTTCCAGAATGGATGATCACCAAAGTAAACGACGTTTCATTCTCAGTCTCATCTTTGACTTTAGTTAATAAGACCTTTAAATCTTCTTCTTTACTGCTAGCAGGGCAGTATCCCAGTATCACTAACACCACATCCTACCTATAGATCTTATCTATTTTATACAGGATCTGAGTATAGAACTTATAGATTTCATCTTTTGCTGCCTCCATTGTTGGGAAATATATCTGAATAATTTTTAGGTTTGGGGGCAACATCTAAAATTAACTGAATGTACTCAGTGCATCGTAACTTATTGCAGTCCTTTTACTCTTTACTGTCATGGCAATCGGATTGCTCCTCCACTGTTTGTAACCTGGATAAGGTACTTTATATTGTTTTCACTGGAAATTTCCAATGTCTGCCCAATTTGCTTAAGGCCCAAATACCCTAATTCAAATGGTCCATTTCTACCTTGTCTTGATTCATGCTTTGTGCATTCCATATTCGTATGGTGAGTTTTTCTCTACAGCTTCTTGCAGTATTTTCTTCTGGCAATAGCTGTAACTAGACATCTGTAAGGCTTTGGTTTGCCTGTCTATGGGGCTTTCTTAATAACAAAATACAGGAATGGTTTACCAAGGTATTCTCATGTGCAGTATATAACACCATTCGTTACCACTGCTGCCCAGTATAAGTGGTAGGTTTTATTCTGGTAACTCATCTCTGACGTCTGCCTTAGTGACGGTGCTGGGAATTTTGCCTTTCCTCAGCAAGGTAACATACAGTGACACTTAAGAGGAAGTGGTTGTGGCTGGGAGCTTGATGGGGGAACTCACTGTCCACCAGTATTTATTTAACAATTTATATCACATCCTTCACTGAAAGGTCCCAGGGTGGGTCACAATGATAAAAAGGTAAGAAATATACAGTATTCTTAACACATGTTTAAAATATGATCTTCCCTCCCTGGCAGATGAGGCTAAACATCAAAGCCCTAGGTGAAGAGGAATGTTTTAAGAAATTATATAATTTGGGTGCTTGGTGAAACCCTAGAGCTCAGGGCCACCACACAGTCCCTCTTGCATTTTCCTGCCCCTTGTACTTCTGTGAGAGGAACGATATCCTTGAGATCTAAATATTGTTGCGCTCAAGTGACTTCAAACCTCTTGTGGATCTGTAGAAGTTCTTATGTCTTCAGTGGCAAACATCTGCTGTAAACCAAGCTGGTGTCATTCACACGCCACATGACAGAATCAAGATATGAATAATTGTCACCAGAAAAGTATCAGGACCATATCACCATAGGGACTGGGAGCTGGATGAATGCTTCTGCAGGCAATTTGAGAGTGAGGCAACATCTAGGCCTCTTCAGCCTGGAAAGACAGTGTTTATGAGCGGACCTGATTGAAGTATATAAAATCATACACGGTATAGAAAAGGTGGATAGAGAAAATTTCTTTTCTCTATCACACAACACTAGAACCAGGGGGCATCTATGAAGCTGATGGGCGGGAGAGTCGGATCAGACAAGGGGAAGGATTTCTTCACCCAGAGGGTCACCGGTTTGTGGAATTTGCTGCCGGAAGAGGTGGTGACAGCTACCAGTCTGGATGGCTTTAAGGTAGGGTTGGACAAATGTATCAATGGCTACTAGAATGAATGCCCAGGTGGATCTTTCAGGCTGGGAGGGGAGAAGCGGGGCGCTTCTAAGGCCATTTGCTGGGATTCAAGAGCAGGAATAGGTTCGCCCTTGTCTCTGCTCAAGATGCCCATGGGCATTTGGTGGGCCACTGTGTGCAACAGGATGCTGGACTAGATGGGCTGTGGCCTGATCCAGCAGGGCTCCTCTTATGTTCTTATGAGATGGTGGAATGCTGGAAGCATGACTTCATAAGGTGAGGTTGGGCAAAGTTTTCACAAAGCTGGGCTTCAAGGGCACTAAAGGTTTACTGTTTTGGACCAGAGGTTCAGCTTTACTACCCCTCAGTAGTAGCAGCACAAATTGTACTGGAATACTGTCAAGATACTGAGGAAGAGAGCAGGCTTGGAGTCAAGAGAAATTTTATTTTCTGAGCAGCCAGCTAGGGACAGACATTGAGTAAAATACCAGTTTGATCTAGTGGTTAGGGAGCTGGACTCTTACCTGGGAATACTGGGTTTGATTCAGCCCCACCTACCTCACAGAGTGTTCTGTTGTGGGGAGAAGAACAGAAGGTTTGTCAGCTATATGGAGTCCTGTTAAATGGGTGAGAAAAGCGGGGTAGAAAAGCTAACTCTTCTTCTTCTCCAAAGGGGCCACTAGATGGTACATCTGGCTGACTTTGGTGTTCCAGATCTATGTGATTTTAAATTCTTGCCTAATGCTACTAGCTTCTTTCAAAAATTACTGTTAACTTTTTTTCATTTGTTTATGAGTTCATTTTCTTTGCCAGAACTTGCTTGGAAGAATCCAAAGTGGACCAGAGAGCTAGAAATTGTTTGCAATTAGCCCCAGAACCACTAATTCAGAATTTTGGAGCAGCTTCAGGTCATTTTATTCTGTTTGCAAGGCAACATCATCAAAAATCGGCAATTTCCTGTTTTTTCCTTTATTTGAATACTTCTGTCTTATCCAAATTCAGTTTCAGTTTATTGGTTCCGCTGGAGCCTTCTGCCTCTAGGCAGTGCTTTACCACCTGAAAAGTCTTAATCCCCCCCCCCCCCCCCCGGCTTCATTTAGAAGAAGAGGCGAAGTTAGCCTTTATACCCCCACTTTTCTCACCCTTTGAAGGGGACTCAGTGTCTGAGGAAGCTTTCTATTCTTCTCCCCACAACAGACACCCTGTGAGATTGGTGGGGCTGTGAGAGCTCGGAAAGATCACCCAGCTGGCTCCATCTAAGAGTGCGATCCTGAACCAGGAAACTACTAGATAAGAATCTGACCCTCTAACCACAAGACCAAATAAAACTGATCCCTGGGTGACTGCCCATGCAATCTCTAAATATCAAACAAAAATTCCTGTCCCTACTGTCTGGAATCTATCCTGGGTATTGGAGTAGAATTATTGTAAAATAACACCTCCAATTGCTAATCCTCTGAATTATCCTGCAAGATTATGATATCAAAAGCTACTGAGAGGTCAACAAGAACAACAGCATTGCATTTCCTCTGCCCTTCTGATAAAAGTCATATATCAGAGCAACCAAACCTTTCTTGCTCTGATTGGAGCAAGACTCAAGTGCATCCAGATAACATATTTTTCAGTCATACATGGAGGTACCTATACATACGGAATACTGATAACTGGACAAAAGTTTACTTACGGACCCTGGATAGTTTCATTAATCATTGCTGGCTTCTCCCTTCTAATCCAGCAGTCATTTCTCACTATTGCAACCAGTTACATATCTAATCCAACAAGCAGGGCCTCAATATAAATATTGGGCTATTCATCAGCCACCCAGCAGCTGACCTACAGAGACATACTGCTTTCTGTATATTTCACTTTGGAGTGACAAAGCCAGAAATGCCAGTAACCTAAATGGTCTAAAGTCAACAGTACCATAAAGCGGATTAGATGGAAATACAGAATCATTATAAGCAGATTCAGCTAAAGGCAGGTGAGCAAACTGATCTTTCTGTCAGAAATTAGTGAAACGATTAAGGTACTATTTCAGACTGGCCCTCAGCCTGAAGATGATAGGCAGAGGAAAAAGCCAGTTCAACACTCAGAAGGGAAATGAAAGACTTAGAGAATTATGCAGCCATCTAAGAACCCCTGTCAGAAATGACACCGCAGGGAATGATGTGGAATTTGAAGGTGTGTTTGAAAAATAAGTTTTAACAAGCTGCAGGGAGGAAGGCATAAGAACATAAGAGAACATAAGAGGAGGCCTGCTGGATCAGGCCGCAGCCCATCTAGTCCAGCATCCTGTTTGCGCACAGTGGCCCACAGTGGCTTATGGGAATCTCAAGCAGAGACAAGGGCAAACCTTTTTGTTGCATTTCTTTACATTGAATACAATGAGCCATATTGGACAAATGATGAACTTCAATCAAAATTTAGATAAATCTAGCAGAAGGAAGTGAATCTGTTATAAAATTCATAGAAATTGGGAGTGATTGACTAGTAGTGTAGGCCTTGTGTGGTTTGGCAGATGAAGCAGCCAATATTTAAGTTCCCTCCCTAATGTTGGATCAGGTAGGGTACAATAAAGAAACTCCCTCTCACACAAAATGGTAAAAAAAATATTAAAGGAACCAACACCAGTCAGTCCTGGGAGGGGGGTGCGTGCCAAATGTCAGATTGGACACAGGGGTCCCATATGATGTATTGCCCATATTGTATCATATTTCCAGTGCAGTGCTAACAACTGCATTGCCTGCATTACAGAGGTGGCTTGCTGGACCCTGCCTTCTTGATCTGCTTCTAGTCCGTTGAAGTAAACCTATTTGTTTTGTTGTTCTCTAAATAACCTGAATATATCTGACTTAATTTTTACATAAACGTCTGAATGTTAGGGCATAACTACCATATATGCTCATATGTGCCCCTTTCTCCATATGCATGTCTACATTTAGCTTGTATCATTTTGTTAATATGTGATAAAATTCCTCTGGAATCTTCATTTTCATGTCCCTAATTTTATTGGTTTTCATTTTCCCTATATCCTTTAATATTTTCTTCATATCTCCTATACAATTTCCCATTTTATTTCCCAGTTATGCTTTACTGTCAGGTTTCCAACTGTGCTGCCATGTTCAAAGCTCTGTGATACCAGACCATATCTGATTGCATATTTCTCTGACATTGCTTTTCTTTTGATGTAGAGATAAACTTGAAATGGTTGAAAAAGAATTGGGCTTTGTTGTGCTGTCTTCAAGGTCATTTGACATCTGTGAAAATGGACAGTTAACAAGAATGTTTATATTGGCCACCCATACTCTTATGAACAGGAAACTGTTGAGGGATATATGTGCTTGATGGTGCTATATTTTGCTTGATCTTCTATCAATAAACACCGACATACTACTACAGAAACAAGTCACCTTTTTGAATGGTGCTCTTGACTGAATAAATGATGACGACCGGCTAAAGATATGGCCAGAGCTTTCACAGAAGGCTAGTTTACTGTAGTCTCTTGCAGAGCTCAGGTCACTGAAAATATCCCAAGGCTAAGACCTCATCACCAAAGAAAACTTGATATAGAAAAATATTTACAGTTTAATGTGAGGAAAAATCTTAGGAAGATGTTCATACAACTTTGTGCTGAACAGCATGATTCGTCAGTTAAATTAGGGAGGGAACCAGAGTTGATGCATATCTGAAGGACTCTTTTATCTGTGGTCAACCAAGAGTAGATTTGCCAGAAATCCTGTTTGAAAGATAGCAGTGATAGCAGCATAGTGACAAATCACAAGAAAGCAAACTCAAGGGTAAACTTCAACTACCTTTTCAAGCCCTCCAGACCTGGTTAACAGAGGACCAGCAGTGTTCACAAATTAATTGACTTATTTGTATATTTCTGGTGCATGCCAGAAAATCAGAATTACTCTATCTGGCATATTAAGAGAATCAGAACTTTGCTTTGTTTTGTGTAGAGTTGCTTTGATACTGATAATCACTTGTCCTGGCATTTAAAGAATTAGTTGGTGGCAGCTGTGGCTTTTGATTGGGGTCACCTAAGATTAAGGTACCAATTAACACTTAATTTCTAAACCTTCTAATGTGACAGTGGATGTTTGAGTTCCTAGTTTACTTGCGTAGTAAATAATGTGCATTATTAAATATGTATAGATTAAATGTGATTTGAAAATATTTTGATAAAGTATAATTTTAAGGATTATGAAATTCATAAAAAAAGTTTCATGTACGTAAGTGTACAAAAATGCATTTTGCAAATTGTTTGTTTTTTTCTTAATAAAAGATTCCTGCTGATGAAGATTCTTCACTTTCCGGAAGAGATGACAAAATTAACGCGTTGAAGTACAACATAGGAGATTTGGTATGGTCCAAAGTATCTGGTTATCCATGGTGGCCGTGTATGATTTCAACTGATCCTCTTCTTTACAAGTTTACAAAACTGAATGGTATGTCACCTGTGTGGGAAAAAGTAATCAGACTTTTTTCAGCCATTGTTTTGTTAGTGCTCAGTGAAGATCAAGAAAAAAAGCAAATGTAAACCTTTTGTTTTGCTTGTTTTTTGGTGATTCGTCTACCTGTAGAATCAGCAGGCTTTCAAAATTTTGATGAGTTGTTAACTGAGCTAGAATAGAAAAATAGAGAATACTGATACAAATATTGTGGCAATGTTTTCTTGAGAGTGGCAGTGACAGAACTTAATTTTCTATTCAACTTTCTGTTCTTAAATGTGTATAAGTCAGGGGGGAAATTCAGGGACAGGCAGACGGTATTTCCTCGGTAATCTGTCCATTATACAGCTCATCTGCACTTCTGAGTCCCATTCCTAGAAAATTGCAATGGCCAATAAACTGTTATCAAATCATAGATAACTGAAGTTATTGTAGGTGTTATAGAATTGACTGATACGATCAGTAAATATGAAATATCAGTGTTGCAACTACGGGGTAAATATTAGTGGTCACACTTCTGAGAGGATAGTCAAGTCTTGCATTGTTTTATCCTGTCCCATATCCTACGATCTCTGGGTAGCTTACAATAAAAGACCCATATATGAACAAGACATTAAATACATATCCTGTCAAAACATTAAAGCTTTCTTTCTAAGACAAATGTGAAGGATTATTTTAGCCTCTTTCCACTCTTGAATGGTGGGTGGTAAGTTATATAGATGTTATTATTGATTTCCTACCATCTGAGAAATGTTCAGTTGCTTGCTTGCTTGCTTGCTTACTTATTTATTTACGTTTCTATTCCACCCTATATCTGGAGCTCTCTGGGCAGGTAACCGAATCTAAAATCAAACATCATGAGTTGTCATCAATATGCAGATGATACCCACCTCTATCTCTGTGCTGTCTGAGTCAAGAGAGGAGGTTGAAGTGCTTGACAGGTGCCTGGAGGCAGTAATGGGCTGGATGGGGGAGGGGCAATAAATTGAAGCTGAATCCAGACAAGACAGAAGTGCTGTGTGTCACAGGGTCTCGGGTTGTGTAGTTGGGAGATGCCCTGTCCTTGACGGGGTCACAATGCCCTGGAAGGGACAGGTACGTAATTTGCGGGTACTCCTGAACTCCATGCTGACTCTTGAAGCTCAGATGGATGCTGTGGCCAGGAGTGCCTATTCCCAACTACAGCTGGTGCACCACCTGAAGCCTTTTTTGGACAGAAATGACTTGGCCACAGCTATTCATGCTCTAGTAGTAACTTCTAGATTGGACTACTGTAATGCACTCTACATGGGGCTGCCCTTGAAGACAGTTCAGAAGTTGCAGCTAGAGCAAAATGCAGCCGCTAGGGTGTTAACCGGGACAACTAATCGGATGCCCATCACACTGGTTTTAGAAGGGCTGCATTGCCTGCCAATTCACTACTGAGCCCAAAGTTAACTCAAGCTAACTCTGACTTACAAGGCCCTAAATGACCTGGGCCCCAAATATCTAAAGGAACGCCTTCTCCCATATCGACCTGCCCATGCCTTAAGATCTGGTGGGGAGGCCCTCCTGGCTGTCCCAGTGCCCTCAGTAGTGAAACGGGTGGGTACCCGTGTGGTGCCCCCTCCCCAGTCAGGGTGGGTATTTACCTTTGCAAGGACTCTGCTGCCGCCAGAGCACCCCTGTTCCCTCCCACACCATTTTCCTTTTGTATCTTGTCTCTTTAGATTGTAAGCCTGAGGGCAGGGACCTGTCTAAGATTAATATAATATTGTAACCCGCCCTGAGACCTTTGGGTATAGGGCGGGATAGAAATACAAATAAATAAATAAATAAATAAATAACTTTCCGGACCCTCCAGTCCTTCTGTTATATTTTATTTGCTTTAGGTAGCAATAAAGAAGCCATTTCAGCTGAGCCCTTCCCAGCCCTGCACTGTCCCTCGTAGGGACTTCATGCCCTGTAAAACTGTTCATTTGCACCAAAACTGAATAAGTTGTTACAGAAACCTTATTTAAGTTGCCTGTTCATGTAGAACATAATTTCTAATTGAGGAAATCTTTCACATTCTTCCTTGACAGACCTGGCATTCTCATCTGCATATCTTCAGATAGATGGAGGAGTGGAATGTATTGATCAGACTTTGGGGCAATATCTTGGATGCTTTGCTAATTTATAATTGGTTTATTATTTTGTCCTTCTGCCTTTAGCAGAGGCAGACTGAAGGGAGGATGCAATGCAAAAAGCCCAAATGTAGAAAATTATCCAGGCTTTCACTGGATTCTGTTGCAGAAGTGCTGCCCCTATTCTTGTCTTGGTCGGTCTAACACTCCTTTCATCCAGTGATGGTAGGCAAGCATGACTATGCTGAGATATCAGATAAATTGGATTCTCATTTTTACAGGGGGGAATTGCATTATTTAGTTCATTGGCTAGGATATAGTAAGGCTAAATTTGTATTGTTGGAAAAGTCTCAAAATGTTCTATTCCTGGAATGCTGCTAAACCTGGTTCTCTGTACCTGAGACCGGAGGGGAGGGTAGATCTGGAGACAGGAATGGCCTTGTTCTCCTGCACCAATCACCCTGCTGGGCCCTTCATTCCCATGAGCAGAGGCAGTGCAGGAATGTGAGGTGGCATTCTTTTGCCTGACCAAGGAGGGGAGAGGACAAGTGGTGCTGTTCATGGCACCATATGATCTTAGGCTGGGAGGGCCAAGGGATATGGTATAAAGAGAAACTGTTGGTAATATTCTGTGTGATTTATTGAAGATGGCCATAGATGTAGCACTACAAATGTGACATGCTTAGATACCTTGTTATCTTTGTGGTTAGGGCTGCTGACCTAAGAGGATGAAAAATTATTAAAAAATTATGGTAGTTTTGTATACCAGGAATCAGTGTATTTCTGCCAAGGCCACCATTTGTTGGTCTGAGTGGGGAAAGTACAAAGATGCAGACACTTTCAGCTCTGGCAGCATGTCAGTGTTCATTGGTAAAAGATCTGCAGGAGAAAGCGCATGCCCGCCCAGCTCCCTGTCACACCAATGGTTGCCAAACTTTACGGTTCACTCCCGTTTCTTCTTTGATGCTAACTGCAATTCTTGGTGCAAAACAAGTGTTGTATATATGATGTAAGGTTCTGACATGGGTTAAGATGTCAGAGCAGATCATAAAGAGCAATTTTATATACAGTTCAACCCCCATATCCACTGATGTGGTCACCACAGTTTCACTTTTACGCAGTGACTGGACCAGCCCCCATGCTCCCCTCCCCCCATCCAGTGCCATTAATTATGGGAAATTGAGTGCGTTTCCCTGTGTTTGAAATATCTGTGGTTTTTCAGTAGCCATGGTAGGACCTGGAACGTATCCCCTGCAGATATGAAGGTCCAGCTGTTCTGGAGTCAGTCTGCATCCTGAAGGTTTTAAAACTTTGCAAATTAAGCATAGCTAATTGATTTTGTCTGACACCTGATGCTTGGAAAATAACTCTAGCCCCTCACATGTGTTGTAGGATTTGAATCCTGTCCAAATGTATGAATTTTGAGCCTGACAAATATTCTTGCACATTGCTAGGTCCAAGCTGAGATGGTATCACACAGGGAAGGGAAGGGAAAATTTCTTTTTTTTTTTTTTGGCTTTTTTTTTATTGTAATGGGTCTTATTTTATTTTATTTTTTTTATTTTTACATAATTATACACTTATTACATTCTTCTCTTATATTTTCCCCCACCCCACCCCACCCCTCCCACCCCTAAATAATAAATATTCAATAACATTTATGGGCTAAGGGTTACATTTGGAATACAATTCTTAACTGTAATTTTACTAATTCACTTCTGACACTCGCTTCCAGGTAATTCTTAACCTCCATCCATTTGTTTTTGCACCTTCTTATTTTTACTAAATCATTCTCAAAATTTTCCCGACATTCTCGAACCTCTACTGCAATCGAGGCTATTATATATTCATACAATTTCTGTATTTCCCATTTAGATGCATCCTTCCATCCATTTACTACTACCAATTGAGCCGTCCTAAGGATGGAACTACTTTCCTAGTCTCTTTTGGCCTTATATTCTCCAAATCCAATTGGAATATTGCTATCCTTTCATTTAAATTAATATTAAGTGCATATATATTATTAATCATGTTTTCTACTTCCTTCCAAAACACCTGAACTCTCTGACAATGCCAAATCATATGTATGAATATTCCTCTTTCCTGACATCCAGGGAAGGGAAAATTTCTTAATAGCAGGAGTGAAGGTAGCAGGAACAACGGCAAAGAAAGAAACTGAGTTGGGCAGTGATGAAGAGAACTGGATGCGGCAAAGAAATCTTGACAGGAGGGAAAACTGCTATAGGCCGTTGTGTCACAGATTTTTATTACCAGGTTCTCAGTGGGGACAGTGCCCTAACCTCTGCACAGAGTTTGGCGTTCAGATGGGAACAAGGTTTTCCTATGGAAAAGGGAAGGGGCAGTTTACATGTGTCTAGAGGTACTGAGTGCAGAGATAGGACTTTTGCATTTTTTTGGCACTCCTTACTTTGCTTGGATGGATGACTCAAGTTGCTTATCAGTAAAGTTGCCTTCCTGTATGCAGATGGCTGGACAGTGATAAGACAGTGGGGCAGGTCACACAGGACAATCCTACCCTTGCTGCAGTGCAGCTTGTTATGGTTCTGCTGCCCGACCCAATTTGCTGTTTAAAGTCAGAAGTTCTAAAGGCAAAACCCCTCAGTGCAGGTTAGTAGTTTAAACAATAAAGTTTGATGCTTTGATTATATTTATTGATGCTTTTGGCTGTCATCACGACATATCAAAACCCAGTTCAAACCGTTACTCTTGATTGAATCTGAAAGGCCAACTGCTCTGCTCTGCCAGGGAAACAAACATGTTCAGGGTTGTCTTTTGGAACAGAATTATGTCTGCCTGAGCAAAGTTCCAGGGTGCTGCATGAATATCATGTTGCCAATCATAACAATACCAATCGCTTGCATACAGGGATAGCCCTTCCCCCTTTATATAAAATTGATTAGCCGTCAGTTCTCCCCTGTGATGGGTTGGCTGCCACCACACCCGTGAAACAGCCATGATTGTGTGAAGAGAAGGGCAGGCATCGGTACCCCTGGTGGTTTTTCCAAATTATAATGGTGTTTGCTGCCAAAATCACTGCTCCTGCTACTAAATTCACAGCTAGAATTAGACCAATTAAAAACATCCCATCCGGAATGCCCGGTAAACCCAGCAATTCCTCAGTCGCTTTAACAATATGTTTTGCTTCATGCTAAACAAATACTTGGATGATTTTCTTTGTATGAGTATCCCTTTAACACAGCGGTTCTAAACCAGAATCAATATTGCAGTATCTGACACCTGATTGGAAGTGAATGAATAAAGGAGTGCAAAGCAAACTGGGTTTTAAACACATACTGAGCATGGCATGCTTCTTTGCAGCAGTTACACTTAAACCTAATACAGCTTTGCAGTGTGCCATGCAGTGACAATAACATTGAGCATTGAGTGAGTACACTGTAGCAACAGTCATAGTTTGCTGCCATGGCTTAGACCTACTTTTTGTGAAGCATACATAGACATCTGAATTTCCTTCTGAGCAAGAGTTCTTTAACGGTTCTGGGAACACTGTTTATGGCTTTCTTTGCAGAAACAGCAGTATTCATAGTGTAGCAAAAGTTTCAGGTTTATAGTTTTTTTTGCAGATCCCTTTCTTAAACTTCAGTTCTTCAGGATGACAGGTCAGCATGTAAATGCTGGTTTCCTTTATGTTGAAATAGTGTTGTTTATGGCTGATTGGACTTCTAGAAACAGTTATTTGCAGTTCTTTTGCTGGCTCCTTGTGCTGTCCTGGAGTTACAACCTACATTATTTAGAGTTTGTAAAGACAGGCCCAGGTGGGACATAATGTCTGCCAGGCAAAATAACCATGATGTTTTGTCTGACGCATTGTTGTGTATCGAGATAAATTTGGTTTATTTTGGTCTGGTAGTTGAATTGCCTCTTCACAGGGACATCCCTAGTCCGGCTCACACAGCAGCTGATAATGTAGAATGACTTACTCCTAGGTCTAGCTAAAATTTGCTGTAATTGAAAGCCCTCCAAACTTTGGGCTTCCACCACATCCCAAATCTCAGCCCCATATCAAAGTATTGGGAACACTTTGGCTTTAAAAACTGTAAGAATGGGTCTGATGAATCTTGGGTATCTATGATTACATAGGTTGTGGAGTGAGCAAGAGACGTGCCCAACTTTCATAGAGCTACACTCCAAGTGCTGTACCCCTGATATACCTGCTCTGCATTTGAAGCGTGGAGGTGGCAGTGGCTAGGCTTCTTTGTTTTGCTTAAAATCATCCTTATTAATATGACGAGCATTTTCTACACATTATGCACTAGATTCTCCTCAGACCCATAGGGGTAGTTGGTGTCAGTACCATATCGTCAACGTATAAAAGGATATTAATAGCCCTTGACATAGTTCAAGGTATATGAAAATCATTGTGGTTTAGGGCCTTCATGTCGTTCACATAAAGCTGAAGAGAAGGGGGGCTCAGATGCAGCCTTCTCACACACCAGAAGCAGAACCAATTCCTTGTGTCAATGTACCATTGACCCCCATTCGGACTTTCACTATGGTGTCAGAATTAAGAGCTATGATTAGGCCTAGCAGTCTAGTATCTTATGTTGGTAGACACCAGTCTGGCTCAGAATATACCTCAGCTTATGGAATGAAAGACTGCTGATAACATCAGTGAACGCAGAATAAAATTTCCTAACCTTGGATGTATATCTGCATGTTAGATGTTGTACAACAAAAGAGTCGTCAGTTGTTGAGTGTCCCATTTGAAGCCTGCTTGCTCTTCTTTTAAAATGTAGTTACCATCAGTCCAGTGTTAGACTTTATCAAAGGTACCTGGCATAGATTTTTGCAGCGATGTCAGGTTTATTGGGCAGTAGTTCTTGGGAGTAGTTTTGTCCCCTTTTTTAAAAAAATTGGCACAATAATGCTCATCTTCCAAACACTGGGGACACAGCAAAGATTGTTGATGTGAGTAAAAAGACAAGCTAAAAATTGGGCCCAGCAGTCAGTGTTATCTTCCAGAGGAAGAAAATCTCCAGGTGCTTTGTTATCTTTCAACAAGTCCGTTGGCAGAGACGGATTGCCAAGTAGGTAAAGTAAGATTAACTCAGCTGGTGATCCATTGTAAACTGGTTTAACCAGATTAAATAACTGTCCGCAGAAATCCTCCCATTTGGAGGCAGAAAAAAGTGCCTTTTTTGAACAGAGATGACTTGGCCACAGTCACCCATACTCTGGTAACCTCTAGAATGGACTACTGCATTGCACTCTACATGGGGCTGACCTTGAAGATGGTTCAGAAGCTGCAGCTAGTGCAGAACGCAGCTGCTAGGTTGCTGACTAACAGCTGGCCCGATGCACATCACACTGTCTTAAAAGAGCTGCACTGGCTGCCGATTCGCTACTGAGCCCAATTCAAGGTGTTACTTTTAACATCTAAGGCCCTAAATGACTTGGGCCCCAAATATCTGAAGGAACGCCTTCTCCCATACTGACCTGCCCTGACCTGCCCATGCCTTAAGATCTGGAGGGGAAGACTTCCTCGTTGTGCCACCACCCTCAATAGTAAGATGGGTGGGTACTAGAGAGCGGGCCTTCTCAGTAATGGTCCTCATGCCGTGGAATAGTCTCCCCCTCAAGGTGTGTCAGGCTCCTTCACTGTATATGGTCAGGAAGGTGGTGAAGCTCTTTGCTCTGGCCTTTGGCTAAATGTGGTAGAGTTTCCCCCCACCGCAGACATTATTGCTTCATACTGCTTTATATATATGGCTCTACTTTAACATGTTTGTATTTAAATGCCGAGACCTTAGAGTATAGGGCGGGATAGAAATGTAAATGTAAACAAACAAACAAACAAATGGGTAACTTTAACAGTTTAAAACACCCAATTGAATAAATACAAAGGCTTGGAAATGCAAGATCAGGAGTGAAGGAAGGAACTATCTTAGGAGTTTACTCTTCAGGCGTCTTTGTTCACTGCCATCTTGACTCCTCCCTTTTCCAAACTAAAACAGCTTTATTAACAGACTCAGTTAAAACAGCAGTG
This sequence comes from Aspidoscelis tigris stejnegeri, assembly GCA_023333525.1. Classification (NCBI taxonomy): domain Eukaryota; kingdom Metazoa; phylum Chordata; class Lepidosauria; order Squamata; family Teiidae; genus Aspidoscelis; species Aspidoscelis tigris. The sequence continues at coordinate 146,527,840 of JALMGA010000001.1, read as the reverse complement.
TCCATTGGAGGCAAACTCCTGCTATGGACCTCCTCTTGACAGTGCTCCACAGCCTCTTCCAAACCATTCAAACTCTAGGCTCAGTCCTTGGGTTACAACCTCTGGGCAAACTCACATCTCACCATGGGTCTGTCTATATGACCATTGGATACAAAGGGGGCTGTTTTGGCATTTTAGGTACAGCCACCTTCCATGGCTTTCTGCTTCAGATCTGCAATCACTAGTGAAGCTGAAACAAAGTTTCAGCCTCCTGTCTATTAACATATCACATCAGATCTCTCTTTGGGTGTTTTTCCACGATGCTCCTTTAATCCGGATCTAAGAAAGAATCTAGGGAATGGGTACTTCCCTTAATCGGGAACTAGTAGCTCTGGATTAAGAGAAGTACCCAATGTGTTTCCGTGGGTGGTCTAACACCCAGTAGCAATGGGTCCTAGCCTCCCTGCCGTGGAAACATCGGAGCACCCATTTGGAAATTCGGATCTACCCAGGTGTTTGGGGGGACAGGGGGTGCAATCTCTGAAACGGCTCCGAAGTCACTTTGAAGTCTGTGCAAAATAGCTCTGGAGCGTCTTTGAAGTCTGTGCTGATCTTCCGAGTAAACTTCGAAGTGAGTCAGCACAGACGTCAAAGATGCTCTGGAGCTATTTTGCACAGACTTCGAAATGAGTTCGAAATGAGTTTGAAGTTTAGGTTTTGGGGCTCCCCCCCCAAGGGTGCCCCCTCCCCCTAGCCTCTTCTACACCCCATTGCCAAACTAACGTGGAAACAGGCTCCCTTTAATCTGGATTTTTTGGCTGAAGACCCCATTGTAAACCCCATTAATGGGGTCTACAGAAAATCCGGATTAAGGGCCAAAAAGTACCCATATGATTTGGATTTCCTGAGGTGTGGTGGAAACCAATGTGTTCCTAATGGGTGCCATGGTGGAAATGGGATCATCCGGCTCTCACCCAAATGGGTCCTTAATGGGTGCTAAAATGGGTACTAAGTGACCGTGGAAAAACCCTAGTTTTCTTCTTCTGTTTTTTCCGTATTTAAAACGGCATTCTGTATTCTACTTTTTTGTCCCAAATATTGATTTCTTTATTGAATCACCCCATTTCCTCAGGTCCTTTTCATTCATACTATTTGGTAGCGTCTGGCATAAATGTTATAATTTCAGAATAATTAGTATTTTCAGCATTCTAATTTTTGTTAATTTTTGTTAATTTATCCTTCCAATCACTCACTTGCTTATTTATTCTGTTCCATTAGTTAGTTAGTTAACTAGCTCCTCTCATGCTAAATAGCATATCGGGCAACAAGATTATTCCAGCAGTTCCAATCAGGAGCCAGATTTGTGGCTTCATCCCCTTTTATATTCATCTGTTTGAGATCTTTTGGAAATGTTCAGTGCCAGGTGTTATGTGCCCTTCCTCATTTCCTGCGACCACCTGGTGGTACCCACATCATTGCAGTTTTGGGGATTTTCTTATTTTCCATCCATACAACATGACCTGTGAGTCATAGTCGTCTTTCGGCACGGATTTTATGCAGGCTATGAAGGCCACTTCTTTGTAAGATTTCTTCATTTGTGACGTGGTAGTAATATTTTATTTTAAAAATCCGCCTCAGGCATCGTTGATGAAAAACATTAAGCTTATGTGCTGATTTCGCTGACATTTTCCAGGTTTCACGTGCACATGTAACTGTTGGTAGAATGATTGATGCATAGAGCCATAATTTAATGGATGTGGAGATTGATGGTGATAGCCACATGTGATGCAGTTTTTGGAAGACTGAAGAGGGTTTCCCAATTCTAACATGAATGTCTGCATCTGTGTCTCCAGTACTGCAGATGAGACTGCCCAGATATGTAAAGTGGCCAACATCTTCTAACTCAAATCGCCCCACTGTAATTCCGTTAGCTGTATTTACCTATCTTATCTGTGTTTATTCTCAGTCCCACCAGACTGGTCATTCTATCTAGCTCAGTGGTCATTTGTTGTAAACTTGCTGTTTTCTGCTAGAAGGGCAATATCATCTCTAGGTTTGACTCCCCATAAGAAGCAGAGGACAAAAGAAAGTTAAGTCTAAATGGTGATTAGAAGAGATGAGCATTTCCGCCAGCATTGCCCATTTGTCAGGAGGAGGATAAATACTGCTGTTAGAAGAAAGCAGAGAAAGAACTCTGCTTTATTAGGAAATTGTTGCCACAAACGTTTTTCATACTTTAAGCAGGGGAAGAGTAAACAAAGAACTTAATTGTGGAATTTCTTATCAGATAAGACAAGAGAGATTGGAATATGCCTAAAACTGAACCTGGATGTGAGGTACTGTATTTTGTGGCGTATAAGACTACTTTTTAACCCAGGAAAATCTTCTCGTAAGTCAGGGGTCGTCTTCTTATACGGCGAGTATATCCCAAATTCTATATTTTTACTGGGAAGTTGGGGAATCGTCTTATACGCCAGAAAATACGGTATGTTTACTAACAAGTACTGGAGGGAATTATTATAAGAAGATCTGGATCTAAGGAATGGGTCCTTGAAAAGTTTTGTCATTGAAAGTGTCCTAAGGTTTGAATAAATATGTTAATTTCGCTTTAGAATGCCGTACGTTGCGTTGTGTTTTTCAGGGCAGAAGAAAAGTTTCCGCCAGTATCATGTACAGTTTTTTGGAGATGCTCCAGAACGCGCCTGGGTGTTCGAAAAGAGTCTTGTATCATTCAAAGGAGAAGAGCAGTTTGAACACCTCTGCCAGGAAAGTGCCAAGCATTCTGTTAGCAAAGCAGAGAAGATCAAGGTAAAAACTGTGCTCCATTATTGGTCTGATATGTTTACCAAAGATTGTTTGAAGGCTTTTGTTACTGTTATCAGTGATAGCACATTCCTTTTTAAACCGCGACTCCACACCCCATTTAAGGTCCATTTCTCATCGTGTCTTCAGCTGCTGCGTCAGAAAAAAACGTTTGCATATATTAATATTAAATTGAATAACAATATTTTTATTATTTATATGGATGTGGGCTTCTTTTGTGGTATTTAAACTAGTATGTGGTGTCTTTTTTCACAGATGTTAAAACCTGTTTCTGGAAAACTGCGTCCTCAGTGGGAAATAGGTGTTAGACAAGCAAAAGATGCTTTATCTTTGACAGTGGAAGAACGGAAAGTCAAATACACATTCCTCTATGTCAGGGGTAGACCGCTACTTAATCCCGAAGTGGCAAAAGAAGCAGGGCTTGCTGTTCAGTCTTTGGAAGAAATGGATAAAATTTATTCAGATGAAGACATTTGTCAGGCTTTGAAATCAAGGAAAGAATCTGACATTCCTATAAAAAGGCGGAGGAGGAGACCGAAACTTCCTGTGATGTGTGAATCTCAAGAAGGTGCCACACATATAAAGAATCTCAGTGCTGAAAATGAGTTTGAAGAAAGAGAAACCAAGAGGGTTGCACAGTCACCTGTTGGTAGGAAAAAAGCTGTTCCGTATATCCCAAGGAACCGAAAGGGAGATGCAGTTTCTCAGTTCTTGGTCTTTTGTCAGAAGCACAGAGATGAGGTTTGTGTTTTAGAGATTTTGCTTTGAAGTCTGCTTTGTGATATTTATGATAGCATTATGAAGTTCTCATTATTTTTGCATGTGCATACATGCAAAATCAAACAAAGGGCAGTTAGCAGCTAGGAACACAAAATCCTATACAAAAATAGGGAATGGAAATAAGGAAAAATAAGGTAGGAAATGCAAATATATGAACTACACTTAAACCAATATATAAGATACAAGACAATAGTTCATATAATAAATATATAGTAAGATTTATATGATCAGAATAGAAACCAAACCTAGTAAGAATGAGATTATTATTAGAGAAACTGTAACTGATAAATGCTGCATAAGCGGAACATAAATCGTAATCTCCATTCAGCTCCTAAGGTCATAAGAAAAACAAGCTATACCCTTTTTGAATTTTATCGTTTTCTCATCAGGACATAATAAAAAAATCTGGTTTGTAGAAGGTCTTAAAATTAGGTAAATACAACCTCAGATGAACCACAACACACAACAGATTCCACTGTTTCATTATTTATTTGCCAAAATGAAGTCAGAATTAAAAAGCTATGTGTGAAAAACTTAAGTACCATGAATCAATAGCTCATAGATCAATTTTTAGCAGCAATAACGTGAATTCTTTCCCATTGTACTGGAGAATTTGTTTCAGTTCATTGATTTTTTGACCATTCATTTATGCACAAGTCTCTTAAGGTCCTCCCACAACATTTCAGTTTGGTTGAGGTCTGGAATTTGGGCCATTGCAACACCTAGATTCTTTCCTTTTCAGCCCTTCTGTTGTAGATGTACTGGTATGCTTGTCCATGGACCTGTTGCAGGACCCAGCTTCAACCAAGTTTTAGCTGTTGGGTAAATAGCCTCACGTTTAACTCTTTGGTGTACAGAGCAGTGTGTTGTTGACTTGATGACTGCAAGGTGCCCAGGTCCTGTTGCTGTAAAAGAAGCCTAAATAATAGCCCATCACCACTGCGCTTGATAGTTGCTTTGAGGTGCTTGTACTGATAGATTGTTTGGTTTTCGCCAAGCGTGATGATGTGTCCTACGGCCAAACATTTCCACTTTGATCTTGTCTGTCAAAGGACATAGTTCCAGAAGTCTTGTGATTTGTTCAGATGCAACTGTGCAAACTTAAGCCATGTTCTTTTTAGAAAGTAGAAACTTTCTCCTGGCATTCTCAGCAGGCTCCTTACAGTTGGAGTGTATGGGCTATCCTCCCTGCATTTCCAAAACCAAAATACAAATGTTTTAGACATTTGAAGAAATAGTTCAGACATTCGTGAAACTGGGGAGGTGGGAAAGCAGCTGCGCCAGTCACATCTGCAATGGATCCAGATTGCATTTGACATGGATTGAGAGCGGATTAAAAGTGGATTCAGGTCAGATTTGATGCTTTTAGAGCAGATATATCATGGTACGTATCGTATGCAGTTGTATCGGATACATATCGGATACGTATTCGTTTGTATTGGATATTTGTACAGATTCATATGAAGGGTGTCTATTCAAATGAATATGGATTTTCTAACATTTGATTGCACTCATTAGATCCTGTGTGAATAACATATTGTCTCATTGTTGAATTATGGACATCAGATTGAAATGGCCTTATAACCCTTGCTAGGTTGATGGGCAGCAACAATTGCTTCTCTGAGATCATTGCTGATGTCTTTGGCTTTGCGTTAACACATGCTGGAATGCTCCAAAACAGCAAACAGAAGATCCACTTTTATGGAGATCGTCACCCTTGCTGATAATCCAGGCTGTTTGATCAGCAGCACCTGGCTGCTACTTACTCTCTTAATTCCTGTGGGAGCAGTAAGGGTGTACTTAATTTTCCACAGGTTGCTTCTGTATTTTAGTCTAATTTTTGTTAAATAAATAATGAAATGGTTTAATTTGTCATATGTTGTTGTTCACCTGAGGTTGTATTTACCTAATTTTAAGGTACCAATGGACCATTTGTTTTTCATTTTGTCCTGATATGTAAAACCATAGAATTCAAGGAGGGTGCACTTTGCTTTTCTGGTGACCGTATGTCTTGTATTGTTTTACAGCATATCCGTCTCTGAAATTCAGTGGTTATCTGTACGCTGACAGCTTGTGGACACAAGTCAATGGTCAGTTCAGTTGGAAGAGGGAACGATTTAGAAAAGAAAAAAGCCTGTGGAAGCCGTTCCATCGGTAGCAGGGATCTGCAAGAATATCCGAATCAAATGTCTATACATTCATTTTTTAACATTCGAACGAATTTGAATGTTTTGAATCATTTGTTTGAATTATTCAGACATTTGTATGTGTACAGATACGTATGCATTGCATAGATATCTATATGCATCTTATTAGTATCATACGCATTTGTATGGATACGTACGGGATGAGAACAAGATCCATACAGGATAAAAATGGGTATGGACACATAGAATGATGTTGATATTTGTATCATCAAATCTGAATGGAATATTTGTATGAATAGATACAAATGTATTTGAATCGATTGAAATTTGAATACCTTAGTTTTTCCTTTTCATACAAATTCAAACATTCAGATATTTGATTCAAAACAAATTTTGAAAATTTCATTCATGCACACCCTACTCTGTAGCTGCAGTCTAAATAATTGTCTTAGCAGTTGATACGAAAGAAAAACACAGCATTCTGAATGTGTACCCTATTCTTGCATGTTTGCTGATAAAAACCACATGACAACCAAGAGGAAACCAGACTGCTGGTGTTTAATATTAAAAAGGTCTCAGAGCAGCTTTTAAACTGATGTCTGGGAGAAAGCCGACACGAGCTGGACAGCATCCGGTTCCGGAGAGTGTGCCCTTGAGTGAGGAGGGCTGGAACTATGGACATAACAGTGAAATGAAGAAACTAGTAAAAAGGAAATTGAAAGGGAAAGTTAGAAGAGTTGCATGGAGACTAAAAACAATAACTGAAGCACGACAAGAATGCATACGTAAAAGTCCAGGTCCAAGAAGAAACCAGAATCAACCGTCCAGGTAGGAGTGGAACTTCTGCTAAGCAGTGCCGCCAGCTCTAACTCTGAAAGTCTTCCTGGGAGAATACTATCGTAAGTGGAATCCAAATCTTTGGGGATTAAGTGAGTAGCACTTTCCCTGCAGCTGTCATCCTACAAGATAACAAGGTAATTTCAGCCCCAAACCAATGCCTGAAATGGATTGGTAAATGGTGTACATACATGAAAGCAGTAGATTAAGTGGCTGAGCCTGCATCTTGCCAGACGACTGAGAGAGGTCGCCCCTCCCCGTATAAAGTGATTGCTCCTCCCCGGCCTCTCTGGTTTTCTGAGGGGAATGCGTGCCAAGTAAACCTGAATCTTAATCAAGAAAAGATATAGAACGTATTACAGCTGGGAGCGGCGTTAGTCTGCTGTCGTATTCAAGAATCAGCCTTCATGTATGTTCTCCAAGAATGGCAGTTGACTATACAGTTAGGACGTACCAAAGCTCTGTCCCAAGGAGGGGAAGTCACTCACGCAGATAAAACCGCCTTACTGTTACTGAGGCTACCTACTGTAACACCCTTCGTCCAAAGGATGCATCTGAGCAGGAGATGTCTAGCCAGTAAGGCTTGGTGAAAGCCACGTGGCTGGACCATGCTGCTGCTTTACATATGTCTTGTAAGGAGACTGCTGATGTGAAAGCTACTGGCATAGCCACCGCTCTCATTGAGTGAGCTGTGATTCCTTCTGGTGGGATCATTTGCTTTAAATGGTAAGCCATACTAATACAGCCTCGTATCTGTAGAGAAGGTGTTCTGGAAGAGACATTCTTTCTCAAGTGAGACTGGCGGAAATTAACGAATAGTGATGGAGACTTCCAAAACTGTCTCGTGCACTCTGTATAGTGCTGCATGGTACGTTTAACATCCAGATAATGGGTTCTATGCTCTTCCTCATTTGTTGGCTCCAAAAAAAAAAGTTGGTAGACAAATTTACTGTGATCTATGGAATACCATGTTCACCTTAGATCTCAAGCCTGGATCTAACCTCAGAACTACTGCATCCTTGATGAACTCACTAACTGGCTTCACAATAGACAAAGCTGCTAAATTGGACACTGGGTGTCCAAATTGGATGCAGCAATTCTTAAGAGGAATCTTAGAAACTGGTTCAGAAGGGTGCCCTGTCAAAACTCTTAACCCGAGGTGTGGATCCCAAGTTCCCTCGGTGAACAGCAGGAGATTTAGATTTCACCCCTAACAAAAAAAGACTTAACCAAATCACTATTAGCTAAAGCGCTTTCCCCCTGTACCTGTGTGAAACACCTGTGTTTCCTTAATGTGTTAAACCTGAATCCCCTTTCAAACCCCAGTTGAAGAAAAGCCAAATCATCCTCAAGCCTAATGAAGGTAGGACTGAGGGACTACACTAACTACAGAAGTCAAGCCATGTGGGATAATAAATCCATCACATGGAAGGTCTTCTGGCTGCCAGAATTGTGTCAACTACCTCTGGTTGGAGGTCTGCTTTCTGTAGTGTCCTCGTACGACTCCATGCCACTAAGACCAACCAATCCAGATCTGGGTAAAATAACCCCTTCTGCAACGGGAGATCCTGTCCTGAAGGCAAGTGGAGGGGGGTCTCAGTCATCAGGCTGAGGAGACCCTGATCAACGGTAAGGGAGGAAATGTGTATAACAGGCCCTGGGGCCACAGAACTAATGGAACATCCACCGCTACTGCTCCTGGTTCTCTGAACCGAGATATGTACATCGGAAGAAGATGATTTTGTCGAGACACGAGAAGGTCTATCACCGGATGCCCCCAGCTTTGAACTAGTTAGGGTTCAGCTGCCATTCTGAGCATAGAGTCTTCTCCCTGTTCAAAATGTCCACCTACATGGGCTGCATCCCCTCCACAACCTGAAGTGCTGATTCCAAAGGCTGTTGCTGTACTCCATTGGGAGAAGGAGACCTATCCTCCAAGTGCCATAGTATTTCGCACAAGCGAAGCCTCAGGCGACACCCTCTCAGTCTGGGTAGCCCCCTTTTCAACATATTTTTGTTTATAATACGCTCTATAGTATGCCCTCTTTTTCTCTCTTAGACACGTGCCTCCTGGAGCTAGGGCTGTCAGTGACTCAGATGTACTGGAGGACGATGGAGACTTGTGCCTCTTCTTGCCCTTAAGGAGGCCTGCTTTTGCCATTGATTGAATAATCTTCCATTCTAATCTAGAATCGGGAGATACTCTCTCCTCTTGACAACCAGTGCGAATGCTCGGTCTTCCTCTTATGCTTCCTAGTCTTTGAGGAATCCCTCACCCCCACTTGGGACAGAGAGGCCCTCCTCTCTTATGGCTCTGAAGCCCGCTGATGTCTAACTGCTGACTGGCTCCGCAGTGGAGAAGTGCCTGGGAGTGCCTATGCCACCAACGGGCCCCAAATGAATCCTGAAATTTAGCCTCCCTGGCATCCAGGCAAATGGATCATGAGAGGCTTCAAAGCCCCAAAACTTTGAGGAGGAGTCATCAGAGCAAGACAGAGCCCTGCAAAAAGCCAGGTGTTCCTCCTCCTCCAACACATCCAGCATGGCTTCACCAAACCTCCACGCCATAACTACATCGGGGAACAAAAGGCCTCGCAACAAAAAAGCCTGCCAAAAAAGGGAAGGCTCCCCAACAAAGCATGGCTGCTATGAAAGCAAAAGGGTGGAAGTCCTTCTCAAATGCAGCTGCCATTCTCCACAACAAGGGATCGCAGTGTCCACCAGATGTCAAAAAAATTAAGAGTCTGAAGCTCGCCACGCCACCGCCACAAGGTCTGCACAGCTGTGACCAAGGGCATTACGCTGATAAAGCGCCGCCCCTCCGATGGAGGAAACAGGGCGCCCAGAAAAACAAGGCTGAAAAGATAACCTTAACTGAGGCATTTATAGTTTCCAAGATCACGACTGACAATCCTTGGCAGCAGGATAGGAAGAATCGAGGATACAAGTTGTTGGCCAAACTCATCTGAGTACCTTGTTATCCTCAGCTCCAGTAAGTGACAGTAATGCAATAGAATTGGACTAGACTGTAGTCTGGACATGTGGAACCCGACTGTACTTGAGATGCCTCTGTAGCTGAGGTTGGTATTAATTGTGATTCTGTTTGGTATATCATTTTGGTGGGCAACCAACTGCTTCAGACAACATCCTTCTTATAGTGCCTGTTCTAAAGGTGGCTGAAAGCAACTATGATGATTTACTCAGGACAGGAACTTGCTGAGTTGGTTTAGTCTAACTTCCCCTCTAGGAGTGCAAACCAGATCTCTAAGGAAAAGCAGAAGCTCAGGAAGCATCTTTGAGGGCCTTCAGTTGAAAATGGTTTTCCTATTGCGAAAACGTTAAGAAATTTTTTTATTTTTTTATTATGAGAAGTGTAACAAAAGCAGTGGCAGAGGAAGGCTTTGAATGTCTTCCACTTTTCAGGGAATGTTAACAGAATACATAATACATCTATGGTGAAGGATATCTACTGCTGAAGATCAATAACTTAATAGTTTAAAATGATTAAAATGGTGATGATGGGTGTGATTTGTGGCTAGCCTAAGGTAAAACGAAAACAATAATTTTAATTTTCAGTGTTTCGTGTGTAATGTACTTTGTGAAATGCATCAGCTTACAAAACTCAAAACACTGAAAGTCATGGTATGCATAAAATGTCAGGATTTGTTTTAATTCTTTAACATTCCATCCTTTTTTTAAAAAAATCTACCTTTCACATGAACATCCTAGGGTGTGTCACAACAAAAGAAAGATAAAATATAAGATATGTTTAAAATATAACTCTTTCCCTCCCTCATTGGCAGAACAACACTACTGAGTGAAGAGTTAGGTTTTAACTAGGTGTCCCAAACCATATAATGTAGACACTTGGTGACTCTCCAGAGGGAGCTGCTAAAGGGTCTGAGGGGCTACCGTAGAAAAGGCTCTCCTGTGTACCCAGGAGTCTTGTATATCTGGGAGAAGTAAAAGTTCAAGAAAGCCTTAGCCTTTCTTAGTATGAGAACCAGGGTCCAAACCTCTTACATGGCCAAGGAAGGCGTTTTTGGTGAAGAGGAAACTTCTTTGAGCCCCCAGTTTGGTTGTTATTGGACTAACCCCCCAAATTTAATGGAGGCTCATTAGTGAACTGGGTTATTGTGGTATGGATTGATGACGACTACACTTATTTATCACGTCCCCTTTATCAAAGGATGGAACAACAAGCATATACGATCAGTACAGACAAGGGAAAGTCAAAAATATAAATGACAGTCCATAGAGCCTCAGGAGCAAAATCGCATTAATGAAAGTTTCTGGAATTCCACCGAACAAGGGATTACATTCTACCAGACAAATCCTTCTAGAAATAAAGCACGAGTTTTAGCTGAAAATGTAATTTAATGGCTAACTTAAATAAGTGTTGTATTTCAGGTGATTGCTGAGCATCCAGATGCTTCAAGTGATGAAATTGAAGAGCTGCTGGAATCACAGTGGAACATGCTTAGTGAGAAACAGAAAGCACGCTATAACACAAAATTTGCCATTGTGACCTCCCCCAAATGTGAAGAAGATACTGGTAAACGTAAAACTGTGCTAGTATGCTCATAACTAAGTTTAACAAATGCAGTGGTATTAAACTAAGCACACAGCTTGAGACTTGGAGGAGAAGCAGAATTTGCTGTTTGTCACTCCTAATTTTGTTGTGTCATTCTGATAGTAGTGAATGCAGTCTTTATAGTATCGACAATGTCTGCATTTCTTGATGATTGTTTAACAAAGTTACTTTGTGTAAATCCACTGTCTAGATATTGCTGGCTTTTCATTCCTTTCCTGTCTGTAAGCAGCTGCCTTTTTTGTCAACAAAAAAGAATGATAGAAATGGAATCTAAGCATTTAAATTTAAATGTACTTCCTAAATATGGGTCAAGACTTGTTAAAACAATAACAGAGTTTGTAATTATACTTTCCTTGTTCCTGTTGATGTGCATAAATATCAGAACCAACATTTTCTAAGTAAATGGCATCACAGCCTGCAAGATTTAGTAAGGCTGTTACGACTGATTCTAAACACTTGTTTTGAAATTCAGATGCAGTACCCAAATCATATTTAGGATAATTTGTAAAACTGAATGAGCAATGATATGTCATTACAAAGTAAAAGTAGTACTACTATTCCCATTACTGATAAAGGATGTAATTACTACATAAAGTTTATTAGAGTTTTATAGAAGTTTTAAACAATTAGGTTGCTGCTTTGGGCAATGATTGTAATGAGAGTGTCTGAAAGAATTGTCAGTTTTGAAAAAAATGTATAAAGTTCAGTCAGTATTGTTACCTGTGTATGAAATAACACCTTGTGATGAAATTAATTGCTTTGTCTTAAAGTGTAATATATTTGGATGTCAGTTTTAAAAACAAACAACACTACACAACATTCTGTATCTCTCAAGGTTCATCCTGGAAGAGGATGGGAGAGGACAAACGTAAAGGGTACCAAGAATTCCCTAAAAGGAGACCAAGATCCAGAAGTAATTGAAATCTGTGCTATGTACTTTTGGCCGATTATAAGTAATATTTAAATTGTCCTTTTGTATAGTTGCTCAACATTTTCCTCTTCAATGTTTGGTTTTAGAATATCTATGGAACCTGAATTAAATACTTGAGTGCTGTAGTGCTGATTTATGTCATCTTCCTCATAGTCTCATCCTACAAAACTATTAAATGAATATTGTACATTTATACAAATCTGCAAGGTATCTTTCATGGTTTAGCGAATCTTAGCAGCCTGAAATTTACCACTGTTGCATTTCTGAACAATTATCAGTAGACATTACACATGTTCAGAAAATATAGGCACATGTAATAAATGTTGACTGCAGTTTGTTTAAACTTCCTGATATAAACCATGTCTAAAGAGCTATCAGGAGCTTTTAGGAAGTCTTTCTATTGGAATTTGTTGTCAGATAGCAACTTGTGTCCTAAAACCTGAAGTGCAGCTAATCAAAAGGAGCAGCTGGTTTTCAGGACACTAGAGTGCTATTGCTTTTTAAACAAGCACTTGTCTGACAGATACACGTATGATAGTCAAGAAGGAAGAGGGATAGGAAAGAGAATGCTTCCTGCTACTTTCTTCCAGACAGGCTGAAGCCGGTGATCACATAGCCTTTCTTGAAGTAGAATCTGAATACACAAAACCACGTCTTAGTTACATGGGATTAGACTACATAACCACCTCTTATATTAAGCTTGTATGTGCACAGGCTTTTAAAATTATTTTCGGGCCCTTTTCTTATGCTTTGATAGATATAGGATATTCAAAATGTGGTTTTCTTGGGCAGTATACAAAATAAATTCATATAGTAAATGTCGTTAGAGCATAAGAGGAAAGACCTTTCATGCCAGTGATGTTGTAACTACAAATCCAGGGAGCTCTTTACATTAGTAAGAGGTTCATTCTGGGAAACCTTTATGAATGTCAAATACAAGGTTCAGGAGACTGACTTTTTACTACCCTAGCCTTCTGAAAAATCTCCTCAAATGTGGTCTCCTATCAGATTTAGTGGTTGGGTGAGAACAACAAAGGCCAACGGTTGCTTGTAGCTTAATTGCTCAACCGTGTTAACATGATTCTTAAAAGAGGTTTCAGGTTGTGCATTGAGTGGTAAATCGTTTGAGACAAGAACTTCTTAACTTGAAGAATACCGTGTGGTACTGATGTTTATGAGATATTTGTGCTCTATTACTAGTTTCAGAATTAGAGCTTGGAAACCTACAACTAAAGTATTAATAGAACATGTTCAACTTTGTTAGAACACTTATGTAATTAGATCGTCTCACAGTTCTTTCTACATGAGGTCTAGATCTTTTTCATGTAAGTTTCCCCCGTCCCCTGCTCCAAGGTAACTTAACTGGAAAAAAAAGGAAACCGATAAGGAGGACAAGGAGACCCACAGAAGATTATGAGCCTCAGGAAGTGCCTAGGAAAAGGATGAGGATGAGTCAAAAGACTTATCGAAAGGTAATTACATTAGTTTGTTTGGGTTTATAACACAGACTTGAAATATTTGTCAGAATTTCAGTAGTTTTCTTTACTTCACAGAATGACTTTTAATATGTATTCAAGAGCTTTAACCTTGAGGTAACAGCTTAAAATCCCTGCGGGATCCAAAACTCAGAGGAATTTTTGTCAACTATTCATTGCCAAGTGTCTATGAAATACATCGTCATAAAAGATAAAATGCTCAGAAAGAACTGAGGCAAAAACAAATAGAACTGTATTTAGAGAGAGCATCCCAATGGTCTCTTCACTGTAGAAAACAGTATTAGAGAACACTGGCCCTGTTTGAGCCATGCAGAAAGTGAAGCCGCATGTGACCTGTTTGTAGGATCCTTAGTTGCCCACTTGGGAAGGCCGAGTAGGCTGAGAAAGCAGGCAGATCTTCTGAGTTAAGACGCTTCAGAGGGAGAGTAGTACATCCCACTGTTCTCCCGATACTCTGAAACTAAGCAGCAGCCCATTCCATTCTGAGAAAGGCTTTTCTGAGAGCCATGTGTTTCCTGGTGGGGGTGAACTCTCACAAGGTTTCGTGAGATCTCACCCAAATACCAGGAAGAGGGAAAATCCAAAGCCAATACAAGGTAAGTGTGGCTCTGACAGCAGCTCTGATGCCCCTGTGAAGTATACCTCCTATCTGGATGCGCCCAGGGTCTTCTGAAAGTAGAGGTCCAGTGGCGGGGCGGGGGGTGGGGCAGTTACTACTGGATTGCACCTCTGAACTTCAGGCAGGGTTTGGTCTCACCAGCACAGGACTTCTATTTACTGATTTCACACTTAACGTGTCCATTTTATAATGCACCTTTTTAAAAAATACAAAAGTAGATTAAGTTTGGTTTTAGCATTAACTAAAAGAATTATGGCGTTTCTTAAAATTCAATAGATTGCATTGAAGTTTCCTTAGAAACTGATTTACACATTCTTCCTTTGCTATGTCAGTAAGAACAAGAGCCTTTTCTACATTCTGCTGCGCTTACTTAGGGTAATGGGTCCTAAGTCTTGCAAAATATTTCATGTTTGATTTGTTATCATGGCCTATAAACCCTTCAGCTCTGTCTCATTCACCCCTGTGTTTGGTGCAGAAAGCTGGATTAGAACATCCCAACAGCTGGCCTGTGGCCTTTTCTTGAACCCAAGAGAAAATGCTCTCTGTGAATAATGTTACTTTACTAATTTAGTTACAAAAGTAACAAAACATGATCTGTAGTATACAAGTGAGCATCTCTGACTAAAAACAGATTTTAGAACATGAAGTAATCAACTGCTTGAATTTAGACTTTTTCTACATACAGCAGCAGCTATTCTCTCTCTCTCACTCTGAGACAATAGGGAAGGGCACACCTGCTCTCAGGTTTTTTCTTGTTGATTTTTCTGGAAGCTGTTAGAAGTCTTTTTCATCCTGATTATTCAAACTTGCATACGAGATGTTCTTGGTCAGTGAAAAATTTCTTCCTCTGTATTGTTTACTGCATACAGTAGTTGCTTATTTTCTTTGTGGTGATTTTGCTCCTGAACCCTCCTCCATGTTTGCACTATCCAAATAAGCAACTCCCATCAAAAACCAGGCATTGAGGGGAAAGTGAGGGCCCACTCTAGCAATGTTAATCTATGGCATAGCTCAGGCCTAGCCTGCTAATATTAAGCCACTGATCCATTTAATATCCCAATATGAGTCAGAAAAAATTTAACCCGCATGCCTTTCTTAGATAGCAGCTGCTTGGAAAATGTTGTTTTGGACTACACAGCATTTTGCACCAAGGTATAAAATGACAGAAATTACAATTTATTTGCATTAGCTAAAACCGTGCAGCTCTGTATTGCATAAAATGAGAAGTAATTTTTGTTGGTATTTGCTAGATATGCTGAGAACAATTGCCCAGTTTCTCTGTAGGCTGAGAATGTTGCTAAGGATTTTTGAGGTCTCCTGTCATGATCTGTTTCTGCCAGTCCAAAATTCTGAAGAACCTCACGGCCTAATAAACAGGCTAGAGAAAGCTGAAGCATCGGCCTACTTCTTTTCTTCTGAGCAGAGAAGTCCTGGTAAACTAGGCAGCAGTTTATGAGGACAACTCAACCTGTTGCCTGCCTTCACTATTTTTTTTTCCATTTGAAAATAATTATTGACTGGTTAAGGGTTACAAGCAGAAGATTTTTTAGTTCTATATTTATTTATCAGTTTTAAAGAAAACCTGTTAAGATATTTTAAAAAATTGAATACATTTTATTCTATGCTATAGAGCGGTGTGTACTTCTGGGGAATATGATGGAGCAAAATACCAGAAGTGTGTGTGGTGCCCATTTTTGGCCCAGTTTTTTAGTGGCCATTTTTATGATGGCAGCTCCCAGGAACAAGCATCTAGATAGGTATGTCCATATTGCTATTCTGGCAAAAGGTCTGGAGTTCTTTTATCTGGAATTGGATTTCACTTTTTCTCTGTGATGACTTTTCCATTAAAGTCCACCTCACAGCTGAACAGACTCCAGCATCATCTGCCCACCTCCCAATTCATATGTGTGGCAATCCCAATATAGCCTCAAGCTCATTCCACATTTTAGGCCCCATCTGGATGCAGCTCGTAAATATAAAAACTGCATTCAGATATCTATATTCCACACTTAGCAAGCTGTCTCTCTGAGTAGATTGTCTAGTTATTTTATCATTACTAATGCAGATATATGAACTTTTACTTAAAATTTAAAAATTATGATACCAGATTTCTATTTCTGCTGTAACAATATTTTAATTGCAATAGTTGGCAAGGAACACTGTTCATGAAAACAAGATGATATAAATTGGACCCTATCCCATCCAGTCTGCAGTCAAGAAAGGTGAAAAAGTAAACACGCTTGTTTACTTGTTTAAGGAGCAACCATTGCTTAAGGAAAAATTCTGTACAAAATGTTTATATCTTTCTGTCCCTCCATTTTCATTCAGTCCTTTTTTTTATCCTAAAAGAAAAATCCTATGCTACATGAACTGGGTTTTATTGGTGTAAAAAGAAAAAAAGTACAGTAGTAAAACAACAGTTTTCTCTGAGTGAAAATTTGGGGGTAAGAATAGAGATCACAATGACAATTGTTTTAACTCCTTCAGCATCAGCATTTCATCTCATTTTTTAGAAGATGAAGTAATCAAACAGGCTGCAGCTGTACCTCTGACTAGCTTCAGGTTTTTGTGGGGGCTAAACAGATAATAGAAATAAAGGAATTATTTAATGTATCTATAAATGTCTCTTAGAAATATCATATGGAAGCTGGAAAGAGCTTCAGCACTATTTAGAACAGGATCTAGGAGGTCCCCTTTTTGATGCTGAGGGCGTTTCAATGCTTATATTTAAAAGTGATTCAATTGTTTTTTCTAAAGCTCATTAGAATAATCACAGAATTTGACACTGATGGTATTATACCTCTGCAATTATTGTACATTCAAAAGGAATTAACGTCTAAGTGCTAGTAGGACAAGTAGTAATAACCACACTAACATGGACCTGTACTGTGGTTGAAAAGTGGGTAGACAATGGAAGAAAATATTGAATGTTTTGAATAGATATCAAGCTTAAAATAAACATTTGTAGCATAAGAAATTAATAACATATATCCTTGTAACTATGAGAATCGCAATAGCAAGAAAGTTTTTAAAATAATTAAATTTAAATAGGTGGTACGCTTATCTTCTGGCGATTGGGGATTATGCGGTTCCTGACAAACATTTGACCTGAGTGTGGACATCACCACAGAGAAGGCTCAGTTGTGGGAAGGCACAGAGTGACTGGTGGTCCGATGTTACTGGTCTGTACTGGGGAAGAAGACCCCTCATTCGCAACCAGTGCAAGTGTTTAAGGCACATTTATAGCTTAGTATTTTGAAATGAGTATAAGGAAGACCAATAATTTATCTAATAATGTGGTTATTTTTTTAATTAATATTTTTTGTGACAGATGGAATCAAGCAAGGACAAAGCAACAAGGACAAAATCTGCTAAAGCCAGAGAAGCCTCCTCTTCACAAAAGAACCCATCAGGTAATGCAGTCAGAATAAGGCTTGATATTTAAGTTATGGATGCAGTTTTTGAAAGCCAGTATAAATTAATTCTTTTCTGTATTGCATGGCCCAGTAGAACTGATATGTTCCAGAATCATGTGAATACAATTTCAGTTGTAGCAGGGACGAGTAAGAAACTATTAAATGTCATGGGATTTATTAACGCAGCGCAGTATAAATAAACTGAGGAAGATCGAGAAAAGCCAGGTAAGGCAATAAGAACAGGCACATGAATTCATAGCATTTGTTGTGGAGTGTTTGATCCGCTGGTCTTTCTGTCCATTTTTTATTTGGAATAAATTCCGCTGAGATTTAGGGGACCCCTTCAAAGTGTACACGCCAGCAACAGGATAAACGGTTTTCCTCCCACATTATCTAACCCAGATGATGGGGTAAAAATGGCTAATGCATTGTTGCTGCATTCTTTTCACTCAGAAAGGTGATCACTGTGGATTAAAAGTTAGGTATAGTCCTAACAACGATTCCATAGGCTTAACTCTTTTTCATCTGTATAGTCAAGCGAGCTTAGAAAATTCATTCAATGAAATGTGAATAGTATTGCAATGGATGTGGCTCAAATGGATCACCTCTATGACGAAAACATAATTCAGATCACTGCTTCTTTTGCCTCCTTGCACTACAAGCCTTCCGCTCCATTAGAAATTCTGTTGGCCGCTCAGTGACAGGTTTGGGTATATTTTGAGAAAAGAGGAAAGCCTCTAGAATTCAGTCCCCTGTGATTTGTTAAGTAATATTCATTACTTAACAAACAAAACAAGTAGGAGATAAAGAATAGGTCTGTGCCACTCTCGGCTTGGATATACACGTGTAAAACAGCACAAACTTACAGTCGGGCTGAGCTTGATAGAACGTATTCCCAGATCTGTGTATAATGCTGTATAAGGATGCATGTACACTGAACAACTTAGCTCATCTCAGTCAGTGGTTCTACTCTGCCACTGGCAAAAACGAGGGTGCTGACGGGGCCAGCTAGAGACTGCCGTCTTGCTTGCGCTTGGTCAGTCACTCTAATGCCCCAGCCAGGGTTAACTGCTTCCAGCCTAGCACTCCCGACTCTCACTGCTCTCTTGGAATTTTAAAATGACCAGAAAGCCACGTCCCGGTGTTTGTCATCAACCCCGACCATGACGTTCAACCCCTCTTTCCTTCTCTCTCCCTGACAAACGGCAAAGAGTTCCCTGCCGCCTCCTGGCCGCGGCGCTCTGAGGTTTGACTATTTCTTTTTAAAGAGACAGTACATGCTTCTGTCTGTTGCCCTGCTGCTGTTTCAGCTGAACAATTCCAGAAATGTTTCCAGACTTAGCACTCTCTCTTTCTTAACTCTAGTTATCAATCAGGATCCCCTCTAACCCTAGTTATCAATCAGGATCGCTGGACCCGGCTCTAATCCTACCCACGCCTCCCCCCGTGAGATGATCAGATTCGGAACCCCCACTCTCTCCTGTCAAGCCCTTTTATAGCTTCCCTCCAGGAACCCTCATTGGTTGATTTCCCTAGGCTGGCTCACCCCTCCCAACCGGATTCAGTAACCCACACCCCTCCCTTTGTCTCTGCTATCTCACACTTATGGCTAACGGCTCCCTAAACTCACTTACCTTATCTAGGGGTCATTACAGTCACCAACCCATCCTTAGTCACTTTCCCATTGCCCAGGGAAGAACAAGGCAAAAGGCACGATGCTTCATTTCCCATCCATGTTTAGAGCATGTTTATCAGTGGCAACACAGGACTGTGAATGTTTGTCTTTTCTTTCAGAGAAGGGCAGGGAAGAGACGCTCACTCCAGTGCTACAGCTTTCTTTGTAGGGCTGGAGATGGTGGTCATGTCTGTTCTCTCTTTGTCTCCAAGCGATCAACAAGAGATGGAGGGAGGAGGAGAAGCCAGTTGCTTACTTCTGTGATAACGTTCCTTAGGGGTGCAGAAGGTGAGGTCTTAAAGGCCTAATTCGTCTGGTTGGTCTGTATCATATCCGATCTGGTTTAGCACCAGCTGATGCATTCATTTCAGATCTGGTCCAAATATTGCTTTTGAATGAAGCCTAACTGATAAAAGCATTTATTGTATATCTTTAGTGTTGTATCAGAAAAGAGGAATTTTGGCAATCGGCTTTTTGGTCTGCTTTGAAAAAGCAAACTACAGTTTGTCTTTCAGATACCAGGAAACATGTCAGTACTTGACAGAATGAGAAGACCGAATACTTGGTTTTATTTCTTAGTGTTGTGGTGATCTAAAATCCTAATGTTAAAAATTCCTCATTTTGTAAACAGAAATTATTTTATCATAATAACAGGTCTTTCAGATGCTTGTAAACCACTGAAGAAGCGAAATCGGGTTTCAGCTGCAGAGTCGTCACAGCTTGCTTACGTGAAATGCTCATCTCCTTCTGCTTCTTTAACTGAGAATGAGGTAAAATATGAATGGGTTGTGATATTCAGATAAATTGCTGGAAGGAAGGAAGGAGGGAAGGAAACTTCTTTGGTGGGAGGAAAAACTGATCTAACTGATCCAAAAATTACAGCAATATACATAGGCTTTGTGTATGTCTTCTCTTGCCACCCCATCACTTTCCCTCCAGCATACTTTGGGCCTTTTTCCACTAGAGCTTAGAACCCTTCTATGACCCCATTAGGAACGCCTGGACCCCGCTGAAGACCCCATCTGCAAGGCCCTGTTTCCACAAGGGCTGGGGAAATCCAGGTTTAATGGGTCCTTCAGGCCCTTAAATTTGGATTTCGTGTGGACCTGATTAAAGGTGTCCACAGTGGGGTCTTCAGGCATCTTCAAGTTCACTCAAATTTTGACATGAAATGGGATCCAGGAAGAAAGGGAGTAAATAAGACTGGGCATATGTGAAAGCAAAAGATGGACGGGCATCGTTCTCACATGTATATCAGCTATCTAATCCCAGAGACTACACTATCACATCAGTGTTGTTGAAGAAAGAGTCACTTTGATATACTAAGTCACAAGACAGGGCAACCGTTAGGTGGATTCGTAACTGGCTTAGTGATTGCATTTGAAGAGTGGTAATAAATGGCTTCACATCCAATTGGAGGAATGTTTCAGGTGGAGTCCCACAGGGGTCTGTCCTGGGTCCAGTGCTATTCAACATTTTTATAAATGATCTGGGTGAGGGAGTCGAAGGGATGCTGATCAGATTTGCAGTTGACCCAAAGCTAGGAGGGGTTGCTAACAGTAGGGGGGAGAAGGAGAAGATCTAGAAAAGCTTGAACAGTGGGGCTGAAACTAACTGGATGATATTTAATAGGGGTGTATGCAAAATCCTACATCTTTTCTTGGTAAGAAAAATGAATACAGAATGGGAGGAATCTGGCTGAGTGAAAAGGATCTGGGTGTACTGGTTGATTCCAGGATGAACATGAGTCAACAATGTGATGCAGCTGCAGAAAAGGCAGATGTCATCCTAGGATGCATGAAGAGGAGTATAGAGTCTAGATCATGAGAAGTAATTATTCCTCTCTACTCTGCCTTGTTCAGACCCCATCTAGAGTACTGTGTCCTGTTCTGGGTATCCCAATTTTAAAAAAGACATTGACAAAATAGAGCAAGTCCAAAGGAGGGCTACCAGAATGGTTAGTGGTCAGGAAACCATGTCCTACGAGGAATGGTTGAAGGATCTAGGAATGTTTAGCCTACAGAAGAGAAGACTGAGAGGAGACATGATAGCGGTCTTCAAGTATCTGAAAGGCTGTCACAGTGTGGAAGGATTGTCCCTATTCTCACACAAGATGGGCAGATTAGATATTAGAAAAAACTTGCTGACAGTAAGGGCTATCAGTAAATGGAATAAGCTGCCATGGGCGGTAGTGAGTTTGGTCTAGTGGTTGGGAGCCGGACTCATCTGGGAATACCAGGTTTGATTCCGCCCTCTCCCACAAAGCCAGCTGGGTGACCTTGGGCTAGTCACAGCTCTTTTCTGAGCTGTCACAGCCCCACCCACCTCACAGGGTATTCTGTTGTGGGGAGAAGAATAGAAAGCTTTGTCAGCTGCAGGGGAGAAAAGCCAACTCTTCCTCTTCTCCTTCTCTGGAGGTCTTAAAGCAGAGGCTGGCCCTACATCTGTCTTGAATGGTTTACAAAATCCTGCATTGAGCAAAGGGTTGGACTCAATGACCCTGGAGATGTCATATCGCAGGCTGGCAAGGCAGCAGGCAAACACACGTTCACCTCACTTAGTTACAGAGAGGCTCAGGCAGGCTCAGGGTCCATTCCAGTCCAGGGGGGTCCAGAAGGTCAGCAAGGTCAGTCGGTCTAAAGGATCAGCAAGTCAAGGTAGTCCAGAATCAGGGTACAGGCACAGAGTAACATGGGGTTGCATGAAGTTGTCTGCAATGTCAAGGCAAGGTGAGCTTGTTCCTTAAGTAGAGGAGTCATGGCCTTGCCCACGGTGCATCTGAGCTAATCGCTCTGATCTGTGCCTCAGCTGCTTCTGCTTCCTCAGCAGGCGAGGAGAGGGCCTTTGATGAGGCTCACAGCTGGTAGATTCGTTATCAGAGCTGTCTGACTGCTCACTTGGAACTGGCCTTAACCCTGCAATGCCTGCAATGCCATGCTGTAGTTGCCTCACAGCCTTTGGTGGCATTGCAGACAGACTGCCCTCCTCTGAGGAGGCTGAACAGGACATGACAGGAGGTCCCTTCCAACTCTATGATTCTATGATTAAGAGCCAGAGTTACAAAGTACTTCCTGGTGGGCAGTCTCTTATATAGTGGGGTGGCTCCCATTGTTATTAGCCTGATGGTGCCTGTCCACCCAGTCATCATCGTAAATCTCATTTGTTAGCCTCTTTGTTTTACTTGATGCTTTCGCCACCAAATGCTTCAGCCTGTATTGGCAGCCTTGATAACATTTCCGTTTCCTGTTGTAGTCAATACGTTGTAGATCATAATCATAGGAAAAAATGGAGCCACTGGAATACAATTACCCTCAGTCCTAACCTTCCAGAAAATTCCAGGGTAATGAATACTGTAGTTAAGTTGACACCATGGTAGTGAACTGCTCAACGGTCAAAATAATTGTATTATGCTTGCTGGTCAGGACTGCTTGACTCCAGACAGTAAAACATCAGCTCTGTGGTCCAAGTCTTTGTATCCTCAGTAGTTATGAACCGAAATAGTCATGCTCTAGGAGATACATGGTGTTTGTTCAACTGACTTGTTCACATCTACCGGTTCCAAGGTCATTTATCAGAGCTTTACAAATAATGCTGTAGACAGCTATAAAAATCTTGCAAAGTCAAACTCCCACA
The DNA here is from genome assembly GCA_023333525.1 of Aspidoscelis tigris stejnegeri. Lineage (NCBI taxonomy): Eukaryota > Metazoa > Chordata > Lepidosauria > Squamata > Teiidae > Aspidoscelis > Aspidoscelis tigris. Next base: position 146,504,910 of record JALMGA010000001.1, on the reverse strand, counting down.
CACCTGGGACATGTCAAGATGATGCAATAGAAGTGGAAAGAGAAATTCAAAATATTCTTTGCTGCCTTTTTTCGAAGAGTAGGGTTACTAATATTCATGCTTCTGTGTCCAGTTGTATTTGCCGGAAGGTGCCTTTTACATGTGCTCTAAATGTCTACCCTCTTGGACATTGTCAGTTCTGGGCAGGAGCAGCTTGATCCACAAGAGCAAAGAAGACAGCATCTCACCATTTTCCTTCTTTTTCATTCATGTTTCAATTTCAGGTTGGCTACCCTTGTAGCAGCTTCCGTGTCAATGTGCATAGAGCTTCAGTTTGGTATCCAGAGCATTCCCAACCATTGTGTGATAATGCCATGATTGTTATTGTTACCATATAATCCTGACCCCTAACTAGATTAGATGATCTCAGCATGAACGTTAGCCAGTTCTAACAATATAGGTGTCTTTAATGCTGCTTCTGAATAGAGGTGTGCCAAATTGATTCTGTGTAGAACTGGTGTGGAATAACCAAAGGTGTTCAGAGTCAGTTAAATAAACAGTGGTTTTCGGTGGTTGATTCAGAATGTAAGGGCCCTTAATCCATTCTGTTCATCTTTAGATTTCAGATGACCGATCAGAGTCACCCTGCGAAAGTGCAGATGAGGCCCTAGCAGAAGCATCTGTCTTATCTAAAAAGTCTGATCGAGGAAATTCAACAAAGAAAGAGGAAGTTTGTCAGGTAAGAGGAAAACTGATTTCAGGAAGTTCATAATGTCAAATATTTAAGTGTACTATATTATTCTTCACTTTCTTGGAATAAAATTATTAAAAACGTAATACACCTGCAAATACAAATAACCTTTCATTTTTAGTAGCACCAGAATTGGAATTATATCTGATCCATAATTGCTGAATTCAGAAGATCCTAATAGTAGATGTAGATCTAAAGCAATCAAGATTATTTTTTATAGTAGTTCTGTGCATATTGCATGAAGTTAATTTGAAGGTTTTTTTATTTTCCCCTCTTCTAGACTAAATGAACAGATACCATTTTGCTATGCATTATATAGCTTGTAAATCACGTTAAAATATGCAAATTCTGCATCTGCTGTTACAGCAAGAAGTAGGGAGATGCATGTATCACAGTGATTTGTTTTGGCACCAAACTGCCCACTTTGGCCAGTTCATGGAGAAACGTACACAGTTTGTGCAGAGGCTGTGGTGGGGTTGGAAACGAGTGACGGAGCCTAGATCTGCCGTGCATGGCTACTGCTGAAGTCCGGTGCTGGAGGGAAAAGGTGTCTTTGCTGCCATTACTTGATGATGGGTGATGGTTCCTCCCAATATTTAGGGCCAAACTAGCCTGAATCTGAGACTATTTCCACTTTGGGCTAAATCAGTGATGGTCAACCTATGACACGTGTGTCACAGGTGACACACCAAGCCCTTTTGGGTGACACACCTGGTCACCCTGGCACCCGAGCGTGTAGTGCTTGCTTGTTCTTGAAGTGTTGAAATACCAACTTTCAATTGAAGATTTAGCAAACGAAATTCAGCACCAAAAGTCACTAATGTAAATAATTATTTGTTTTTGCTTTTAATACATATATCAAAAATATAACTTTTTTACTGGAGCTACAAATATCACAAAATTATGGATATTTCTAGATGTGGCACAGCACCCAAGTTAAGCTAGGTTTTCTTGCAAATTTTGACACACTGAGCTCAAAAGGTCTGCCATCACTGGGTTAAATGTACACATTCTTCTCTCGTACATGTGTGTAAATTGAAAACAAAGAAGCCATCCTGCTTTGTATTCTGTGGCAAGGACAGTAGCTGTTCAGCTTGCTTGACCCTAAAGCAAGGCCTGCCTGAAACTTTCAGCTTTTCAAAAAGGGCCACTTAGATAACACATTTAAATTACTCCAGCAAGGTAGTTAGTAGGACTTGGCAACAGGAGAAGGGTTGGTGGCATGAGCGTTCGTAGACACATCTCCTTCTTCAGATGCTAGAGGGCCCAATGAGCATGTCTACTTCAGATGCTAGGGGGCCCAATGGTCACGTCTACTTCTTCAGATGCTAGGGGGCCCAATGGGCACATCTACTTCTTCAGATGCTAGGGGGACCAATGAGCACGTCTGCTTCTTCAGATGCTAGGGGGCCCAATGGGCACGTCTACTTCTTCAGATGCTAGGGGCCCCAATGGGCATGTCTACTTCTTCAGATGCTAGGGGGACCAATGAGCACGTCTGCTTCTTCAGATGCTAGGGGGACCAATGGGCACGTCTACTTCTTCAGATGCTAGAGGGCCCAATGGGCACATCTACTTCTTCTGATGCTAGGGGGACCAATGAGCACATCTGCTTCTTCAGATGCTAGGGGGATCAATGAGCACATCTGCTTCTTCAGATGCTAGGGGGACCAATGAGGACATCTACTTCTTCAGATGCTAGGGGGCCCAATGGGCACATCTACTTCTTCAGATGCTAGGGGGCCCAATGGGCATGTCTACTTCTTCAGATGTTAAGGGGCCCAATGGGCACATCTACTTCTTCTACTGCTGGGCCCCCCAGCATCTGAAAAAGTAGGCACGTCTACGAAAGCTCACGCCACCAACCCATTTCCTGTTAGTTTCCAAGTGCTACTAACTACCTTGCTGGACTTTTTGAATTAGACTGGCACAGCTATTTCTTTGATATTGACATTTAAATTAGTGAAGGGTTTAACTACCATCTACACTTATCCATCGTTGATATTGTAACTTTTAAATAATACAGTGAGATCTGTGTTAAACGGATTGATAAATTTAGAAGACTGATGTGTTCTAGTTTATGTATACTGTGAAGGATTGAATTTTAAAATAGTGGATTAAGAGAGCTTCAAAAATTTATTATTATTGATTCTCTTTGAGTATTTAATGTTGCAGTTCTATATAAACTCATGCACTTTATTTAACATCTGGCACTTGATACCTGATGGACTAATTCATGCATTTCTAGGCGTGTGACTCATCATTAAAGTAGTGGGGGAGAGTAACTATGGACCTTTTCACTCTCTCCCTTCCCTGGGAAAGATGGAGGATGCCAATCTTCACCAGTACTTCCCTACATGAGGTGCAAATTGCCTCCATTGTGAGCCAGTTTGGTCTAGTGGTTGAGGAGCCGGACTCTTATCTGGAAGCACTGGGTTTGATACTGCCCTCCCCCAGCTGGGTGACCTTGGGCTAGTCACAGCTCTCTTCTGAGCTCTCACAGCCCCACCCACCTCAGAGGGTATCTGTTGTGGGGAGAATAATTGAAAATTTTATCAGCTGCTTTGAGCCCCCTTAAACAGGTGAGAAAAGTGGGGTAGAAAAGCCAACTCTTCTTCCATTAAGGAGGTGATCATGGAGCTGTAGCAGCACCCACATGCATGCATGACTGAGTCAGGTGCTCCATTTGCACCTCTTCCATCCAGAAGAAGTGTGAATGGGAGCATGCAGGGCTATCACAGTACAGAGGTAGAGCAATTAAAACTGCTCTACCGCTGCACAGGCAGGGGACACACCTGCTTCCACAAGGGTAAGTACAAATTTGCATAGAGTTAACGTAAGGGCTAAAGTAGGTAGGATTTATTCAGTGTTGTATAGACCAGTGTAATCTAACTTTCTATATAGGATTTATTTGTGTGTGTTCCTTTGAGAGAGTAATTGTAGCTCGGTGGTAAAATGCCTGCCTGGAATGGAGAAGGTCGCCGGTTGAATTCCTGTTATCTCTGCTGAAAAAAATAATGGCAAATAACTTCTCTATCTGTCAAGAAAACTTGTTGGTCATCAGAAGTTGGTTCCATAATAACAATAACATGGCGGAAAGATAAATCTAGCTGAGTATAGCATTTGAGATAGCAATGAAGTTTTAAAACCTAGAATGAAAGCGTAATGAACTAGTTGCTACTATCTGAAACCTTTTAAATCTTGATTTTTCTTTCCTCAAAGCTCTGTGAAAAACCTGGGGACCTGCTGTTTTGTGAAGGACAGTGTTTGGGTGCTTTTCACGCAAGTTGCTCTGGACTCTCCGAAAGGCCCTCAGGCTTTATTTGTGGCGAATGCTCTTCAGGCAAGTCTTGTTCATGAGACAACCTACATTTACTCATATTTGTTTGAAGGATCCCATTAAACATTGTAAAAATCAGACAGATTGCTTGAGCTTTTATGGCACTGGTATGCCAACATGGTTGGACACCATAAAAGACCATAGGAATGCATCATTAAACTTCATAGACTCCATAGAAAGCTAGTCTGTACACAGTTGTCACCTATCACTGGGAGCTCTTTTTACTGTTTTCGCCATGCTGTCTCAGCTGAACAGCCTTTTATATCCTTGGCCCTTTTTGTACTAGCCTTTAGATCCAGATCAAAGGGCCTCTGATTTGGATCCCAGGCCTCCTGATCTGCCCATTAATCCCTCAAGGAGACCTTGCTCCAGCTCAAGGAGGCCTTGCCCCGTGTTAGTCCGGCCCCATCTGCACAACACGGAACGAGGTCTGGATCAAGAAGCCCTTGATCCGGATCTGTTGGAGACCTGGTATATCAGCTCTACGAACCGGGCTAAAGGCTGTATTCCAGATGATGCCTCTGTGATCCACAATTACTGGGAGTTGTCATTCAGCTGCCAAAAAATATTCCCCTACACACTTGGAAACTTGGCTAAAGATGCTCTGGTAACCTGCAGATTAGACCACTATAATGTCTTGAAAGAACAACACTGGTTGCCAATTTTGCTACTAAGCCTAATTCACACTGAGGGCTTTTTTTGCTTTTTTTTTTTAGTTCCATTAACTTCAGAGGTGCAAGGGGTTGTTGTGAGATGGTTTTTTCATTGGTGGCCCCAAGATTTTGAACAGGCAGCCACACTGTATGGTTTTCAGCACTTCCTTAAAACATACTTCTTCACTCAGGCCTTGGGGGGATTAGCTTCTCTATAGTTCCCCTGAAAAGGGGGGAGAGGAAAAACTGTATTTTATAATATTTTTAAATTATGTTTGGCTGCTATAAATTTCATCTTTTTACTGTTGTGACTCTCCCTGGGACCTTTGGAAGAAGGACAAGATATAAATAGTAAAATAAATCAACACTGCTTTTCTGATGTGGGCAAAATGTTTTCAACTATATATTTCATTTTATTTTTTTTAGGCATCCACACGTGTTTTGTGTGTAAACAGAAAAAGTCAGAAATGAAGCGCTGCATTGTATCCCATTGTGGAAAGTTTTACCATGAAGCTTGTGTTAAAAAATTCCACCTGACAGTATTTGAAAACAGGGGCTTCCGATGTCCTCTCCACAGTTGTATGAGCTGCCATGTTACTAACCCATCAAATCCCAAAGTATCCAAAGGTATTTATATTTTCTGTATTGTTTTCTTCCCTGAAGGGATGTTTTTAGGGAGAGTATATCTGTAGTATAGATATTGCATCAGACTGGTGTATGTAATACGTATTACTATTTATCAGTATCTTCTTTGTCAGTAATAGAAGAACAACAAGAACAACAGTTGGCCTTTACCTGTTGGCTTTCTGTTCTTCTCCCTACAACAGACACCCTGTGAAGCAGGTGGGGCTGTGAGAGCTCAGAAAGAGAGCTGTGACTGGCCCAAGGCCACCTAGCTGGCTTCAGGAGGATTGTGGAATCAAACCCAGTGATTCCCAGTTAAGAGTCCTCCCTAAGGTAGAAGGTAGACTGCATGTGCATAGGTGGCAATTGTAGTATTCCACCAGCCAGTTATGGGAACCAATGACCACAATGTGGGAAGATCTAATTGCCTTGCTGCAGATCATCTATGATCTTGTTGTGAAAAAATAGACACTCATTTCTTATACAGGTGTGCCCCCATATCTACAACCTACTGGGGATACTGGAAACCACGGATAATATGAATGATTGCACTAGCCCCCAGAAGCGGGTCCACCATGAGTAGGGATGTGTATTTGGGCTCTGTGGAAGTTTTGTAGAAGCTTCAGCGAAGCTGGATCTGCCCATCCCACACCTTACGTGGTTGCCCCCCCCCCCAATTACTGTGAAGTCTGGTCGCCACTGCCATCACCATCTACAGTATTGCGCCCTCTTCAGAGGTTCAGCCCAGGCCTTTGGGAGGCATGCGTGCAGCTGGAGTTGTGGACCCCAGTTGGGAGTCACATGAAATCTTGCACATCCAGGAGGCCTGGGTTGAACCTCTGGGGAGGGCGTGGTGCTGGAAATAGTGGTGGCAGTGGTCAGACTTCAAGGTAAGGGGGAGGGGCAGCCAAAGGGGATAGATACGTAAATATGTGTCTGATACGTCTCCCCAGTTTAACAGATGTCTGAACTATTTGTATGAATGTCTGGAAACATATTTGTTCGCATGTTAGTATACGAATATTGTAACATTCGATTCAAGTTCGAATGTTCGAATTTGGCCAAATATCGAATGTTACCAATATTCTTGCACGTCCCTAGTGGGTAGTGAGGGGATTCCACTGCTGGTCTAATGGTTAGGAAGCCGGACTCTAATCAGGGGATACCAGGTTTGATTCTGCCCTCCCCCACGAAGCCAGCTGGGTGACTTTGGGCTAGTCACAGCTCTCTTCTGAGCTCTCACAGCCCCACCTACCTCACAGAGTGTCTGTTGTGGGGAGAAGAATAGAAAAGCTTTGCCAGCTGCTCTGAGTCCCCTTAAATGGGTGAGAAAAGTGGGGTAGAAAAACTTCTTCCACTTCTTTCTTTCCGTTACATTTTCCGTTGAATACCAGAGTGGATGCCTCTCATGGAAAACATTTCTCAGTGGAAAAAGAACTTCAAGCAACATTTTACTCCTGTCCCTTCTCAGTCTTGTGGAGACCATCCAGCAGAAATCTTTCTTGTAGCTAGAGACAACACATGGACTATGTACTTGCCAGCTAGGCATTTTTGAAGTTGGAGAGCCTTAGTAGACATATTTTTATATACCAGAAGAGGGGATTACAAAATCTCTTCCTCCTCCTCCTCTGACTGCTCTCTTGACTATGTTGTTGCGCGTATCAGTACGACAGATTTGAAAAAGGAATGTCAGATGGATTGCAGAGTTTTCTGTTTCAGGTGGTCTAAAATGTGACTCTGCCTCACAGTGATCTCCTTCATCTCCTTTGAGAGCCTTGCGGCTGTGTCTGCATCTGCTGACATGGTCTACCGCACTACCTTCACATTATAGAGATCACAGTGCTTTTTGAGTGCTACCAATGGACCTTCATGCGGCTGTTGATACTTTAATACGTATGACCCACTTGGTTTGAAGAAGAGGAAAAATGAAGAGGCTATCCTTCTCTTAGTTTGGTGTCCCTGTTTGTGTGGTTCATCAGTTGACTATAGCACATTACCTGCACTCAGTAGTTTCCACTTGTCAAGACCACCTCAGTAGACCTCATACAGGAGAAACAAGAATCTGCATACTTCAGCAGTATGTTTAATGGATAAGAAATCATTGCAACAAAAGCACAGAGAGAATAATATATTCCTTACCATGTGGTTATCCCAGAGTTAACTCTCACCGTCACATGCATAAACATTCTCAGATCAACTTTGAAATGGTCACTTGCTCCAGGTAAAAACAACTACCCCTCTTTTCTACTCAGTAAAGCAAAAGCTGGAATATAAGATACATGACAACAGTGAGTCTTTAACATCTAGTAATATGGCTAAGCAGTTGCAAAGCACTTCCCTCCGGAGGTGAAGTCAAGAGAGCTGAGGCAATAAGGCGAGGAACGGCACTAGGCTTTCCGTGAAAATAACATGGAAAGAATGAAGCAGGCATTCGGCATCAATGTCAGAAGCATCCGCCCGGGAATGCTCAGTAGTCAACCAGATATTGCAAGCAGCCACAGGAAATGCAAGAGACCAAAATACCACGTAGCCGTTAGAGGTGGGGAGTCGCCTAGCAAAGAAAGAGGAGGCCCTTTGCAGAGCAGGCTGTGATAGAAGGTAGGCTGGATTTTCATATGTTTGGGAAGCTTCAAGTAAAAATTGGATTGAATTTGTTTACAACCTTGAAAGAGGACCAATAAAATGAGCAAGAAGACTTAAGGTGATGAATTGAAAGATATACAGTCACCTACAGCAATCTCAACCAGGAGCGTGCCATTTTGGCAAGCTCCACAGCGGAGTGGAGCTCTATGCATAGGGAGGCAAAGGTCAAGGGCTGTGTGGAAACAGAAACAGGAGCGTAAGAAGGGAGAAGCAGCTTGAAAGGTTTCTTTTCCAGCATGGTGACTCGATTGAAGGAGTTGCTTTTTATTGATTATAGCAATAAATCAATTTTTTTGCTTTTGCATTTTTGGTTTTGTGATTGTGGTTGCCTTTGTGAACAAATCATTTATGGAAGATCCATCATAAATGGATCTTCTAAATAAATAGTTGTTATGTAAAATAACATTCTTTGCCATCTTGCTCAGCATATAGCAACAGCTGGTCTATGTAGGTCATTGAAGAGGCCATCTTGCTCCTTTTTTCTTTTTTCTTTTTTTTTTTGCACCAGCTTGGTCCATCTAGCTTAGAAGGTGGAAGCCAACATTGCTGGCCATCTAAGTTGCCAGCCTGGGCTTTTTGGGCAAGGGATCCAGGAGCACTTCTAACACTGGTTCTGTGTGCCTGGCTGAAAATGATATATTGGACCATGGAAGCGTGTTGTCTGCACCTTCTCCGTTGTTCAGTATACCAGAATAGTCTGCTGGTAGACAACTTCATTGATGTTTACCAGAGGAGCAGGATACAATGCTGTTTGGCACCATATCTCTGTGACCTGGTCAAAAGTGAATGGGCTAGCTTACTCCACTATCCTATGCTAGGAGTCACATTGGACTGGGATACCACCCCAGACCAGAAAGGGCCAAATTATTACAGGATAACTATTTTGTGAAATAAACAAAGGCCTCCTTTCTCCTGACAGTTCCTAAGTTCATCTCATGGAGCCTCAACCTGGTGGCTAGTCCTCATTTTTTGCCCACAGTCATCTTCTCTTTTCACAGAGATGATGAAGGGACCCATCTCCCTTCATTTGGGCTGTAGTGACTTCATTTGAATCCTGCCCTTCACCCAGGGGTCCCAAGTCAGGGCACAGTCTGTGATAAAAATACAAAGCACTCAAACGTAATGAAGACATAACTCTTCCCCACCTCTCTCTCTTCTTCCCTGGATGTCTGCAGGATAATCAAACTCTGCTCGACTCATTCTACACTTTTGTAGGTTTCCCCTTTTTGTTTATTTCAATCAGAGTAGGTCAGGGATGAGGGTGTGCATTTTTATTTGGCACACTGCGTTTGTTTAGCCCCCGTCTTAGCTGAGTTCTCCGTTGCTTCATTTGGCAGAATAATTTTTCAGTTGGTTTCTGATGTGGTTGGATTTGATTTCATTAGTTTTCAAGGTGGTTTGCTTCCCCTCCTTCTGTCTTTGATGGAAGACTTTGATACGTTCTGTTTGTAGCAATTATTTTGCAGCCTTCCAGGAACAGAATATTTTTATTTAAGTAAATGGATGTTCTGGAAGACCAACAACAACCAAGACCGCCTGGAACGCTCTGTAGATTCTGTATTGGGGTCCCAAGTTCAGAAGGCGGGACTCAGGGAGGAATCCTCTGTTCCCATACAGGCCCCTTGAACTATCAAATGTCGCTCCCTTCTGTGATGTGCATTTTTCTGTTTTTCCTCCGTTATTGTTGCCATTTTAAATTCCTATTCAGGATGTGTATATTCCTAATCTTGAATATACAGCGTTCCAGGTCTACCCTCTAATGGCAAGAATGCAATCACAAGCATGGAACAAAATAATAAATATGAAACAAGGTTGGCACACTGCAGTATCAACTAAAGATACTTTCTCGAAGCTCATGTATAGATGGTATTATGCGCCACTTTGTATGTCATAAATATTAAGAAACAACAATAAACGATACTGGAAGGGAGGCAGAAATAGACCAACTTACTACCATGTGTGTTGGGATTGTCCCCCGATTAAATGTTTAGGAAAAAAACATAATACAATTAGAGGAGAACGTTCCAAATAGACATACCACGAACTCCAAAAAGATTCTTTACTACACGATTTTTTAGGTTTGAATATTGGAGCAGAAGAACAAAAACGATGGCATCTTTTAGTGCCGGTAACCCAACAATGTATAGTGCGTAATTGGAAATATGCTTTGAATATGACTAAAGCTGAATGCTCTAGAAAGTATGGAGACTCAGGATGAATGAATCATCTTTCAGTGAAACATTTGAGAATGCAGGGAGTTGATAACACTCAACAATTTAGAGTGATCTGGAACCCGTGCATTGAAGAACTGAACAGGAGATCTTTCCTAGATTCAGCTGAAAAGATACTTTTAAACAGATAGTTAATATAAGGATGGTGTTTAAGGTCCTAATTTAAGATTATTATTTTTTAAATGTGGTATAGGTGACCAAGTAGGACACTTAGATTAGGATGTGTTTTTTTCTTGCTTGCATGTTCTTTATGATTTCTATGGTTTGTATTTCACTTTCCGTATTTGGCTGTTGTTTAATATTTGTTTATTTACTTATAGAAAATAAAATTTTTTGAAACAGCTGCTCAACAAATATAAAGGCCTCGAATCTATTTGAAAATATAGATTGCAAATGTGCAGGCTTTCAAGTTTAACTCGCTCTCCTTTCAAAAACATACCTTCGTCCTAAGGTTAACTTGCCTGTTAAATAAATAGAGCTTTGGTTTGCGGATTTTAAATTGCTTTTTCCCGTTTATGGCTGTTATGTGCCCTTTCTGTTTTATATAAAGTAAAACTCTTTCAAAAAACAAAATGTACAGTTCTTGAAGCTTGTTGTATTTCAAGTTACTATTTCAATTTCAAAATTTTCATTTCTTAACTGAAAAATGGCAAGGTTGGTGTAGTAATAAGCTTTGTATTATATTTTGAAAGCACATAAATAGGTATTTTAAATAGACAAAGTAATAAGCACTGATGCTGTTGTCACTCAGTTGTGCCCAACTCTTCATGACCCTACAGCACACCAGGTCTCTGTTGCCTATCCAAGTTCATGTTCATAATAAGCATTGTTAGATTTTGATAAATGCTGTTCTACTTTATATTAAAGTAAAGGGTATATTAAAGCTCAGTACTTAAAGCTCAATCTTGTTTACTGATACCAAAGATTTTAGAATTTGACATACAAATTGCAGGCTGTGTTTGTATCTGGCCATGATACTGAAATTACAGTTTCAAAACTGTTTCTTGTCTACACACACCACTTACATACATGCAGGTCACTAAAAATACCGAAGGACGTTGAGTGCTCTTCGTGAAACATTAGAAAAGGTTTTACAACCCCATTCTGTCAACTTCCCAACTTCCATAAGGCTTGGAGTACCCAGAACCCTCTATATATTCGGCGTTATTACAAATATATAGAGGGCAAAAGGTAGAGGAGGGGAAAAAATACATGTTAGATCAATTGCCGAATGCCGCACTCACAATGATAACAGTTTCATGGAAGGTAATGGATAAATGTAATTTAGAAGCCTGCTACAGTTGTATAATAAGAACATAAGAGAAGCCTTGCTGGATCAGGCCATCTAGTCCAGCATCCTGTCACACACAGTGGCCCACCAAATGCTCATGGGCATCTCAAGCAGAGACAAGGACAAACCTATTCCTGCTCTAGAATCCCAGCGAATGGCCTTAGAAGTGCCCCAGTTCCTCCCCACCCCCCAGCCTGAAAGATGCACCTAGGCATTCATTCTAGTAGCCATTGATACATCTGTCGGCCATAAATTTGCCTAACCCTACCTAACAGTTTAGATTTGATATCTTAAGACAGAAGAGGTTAAGATGGATGGGTCAATATGTTAAGATCCCAGTGGAAAGACAGTGGAAAGAATTGTATACCTACGCTGCCAGGAACGATGTAAATAATAAATTGAAAGAGGATGTATGCAAACTTCTGCTAAGTCTGAGATGAGGTGTGTGTGGGGGGGAGTATTTCTGCAATTATGTAATCACTGTTTTGTTATTATTTTTGTTATTGTTAATAAATTTTTTTTAAAAAAAACATGAAATTTGGCTACATGTGACCATTGCTGATGGAGGCCTGAAAGGACGAAGGTATGCATATTGAAGCCCAAAACTTAGAGACAAGGCATGCAGTGGCAGGAGGGAATGATTCCACTTTCATTTCCCATTCAAGAAAATGATCGTGGGTGTGTCAGAGTAATGGGAGTAGCCAGGTCTTTCAGAATATTTCCTCTCGCCTGTACAAATTTATCCAGATTGGATTGAACAATGTTGAAATTCAGTTTTTCTGTATATATCGAGCCATTAGCAATACAATTTTCCTTTTCAGTTTTCCATCATTCTTCACAACTTGTTTTTTTAATTTCTGCTAGGTAAAATGGTGCGTTGTGTCCGTTGTCCTGTGGCTTATCATGCTGGGGATGGTTGTGTTGCTGCAGGGTGTGCAGTTATCACTTCTAGCTATATTATTTGCACCAACCACTTCATTGCAACTAAAGGGAAGAGTCATCATGCACATGTTAATGTAAGCTGGTGCTTTGTATGCTCAAAAGGTAAATAAATGTAGAGTTGTTTTAATATTTTGGTATAAAAATAACTAGCTTGCAAATACCATAGCATCTAACGTGATATTCTGCTAAGCGTGTTCCTTTTTTCCTTTGAAATTCTTCAACTGTTTTAAAATATGTAAATGTGTGTACATACAAGAAGGAGAAAAGTAGAAATACTTCCAGAGTACCATATCTCAGTGTATGCATGTTTCAGTGTGAAAGGTGCTTAATATTTTTTTTCCTTTAAAAATCTGTTTAGATTTATTATTTAGTTGTCATGGCTGTTCAGCAAATGCGAGGTAAACAAAATTACTAAATAACAAAATGCAGCCGTCCATGTATGATAGGGCAGTATAGGGTAAAAACGTTGTGTGGATAATTGCCACCTGTGAAAACCTGACGGCAGGGAAACCACGGGTGCTTTGTAGACAAGTGTTCATGAATGGCACTGCATAGGGAAGTCCTAAACTGTCAATATACTAGTAAAACTGAAGAAGAGAGATTCTGTTTGTCTACAAATATCAGTCATAGAACTCAGCAGTTGAATCACTTTATTGAACTTTTTCAGTATCCCATTAAACAAGAGTAGCCACATGGTTGCAAGCAAGTCAGAATGCTCAGAGCTGTATAGTAGCTTTTTTAAGCTGTAACTGCATTCACAACCAAAAAGAGCAACACATCTGGACAAGTTTGGCTGTATAACAGCTGGGGAGGGAGCAGCCAGCTGGTTTTAAAGGAAAGAAACAGAAATAGAAAGGAACAGTATTGAATGAACTCCCCCATCAAGCTCCTAGCAATAGATGGAATTGGTTGATCTGTTTCTATGGATGAAATGTGTTGTAATTTGTACTGGTTTACAATTTTTGAACAAGCCGGTAACTGTAGTTCACCTAAAAAGCAGAAGGCTGCTGGTTCAATTCCCAGGAAGCAGGCAACATCAAACCACTTCTGAATTTCTATCAGAAGAACAATTTTGTTTATTTACTGTTTGCATTTTTATCCCGCCCTGTACCTGAAGGTCTCAAGAGGGGGTCACGACATTTAAAACCAAATGTAAATATATTAGAGCAGGGTTTCCCAAACTATGGGTCGCGACCCACTGGTGGGTCGCGAGCGAATATTGAGTGGGCCCTGCCTGTAGAACGACACACCAACCGACCGAGCCTTTATTCATATTGGTAACTGTTAAATTTCCTAGAGGTGGGTCCCGAGTTGGTAAACTTATATTAGATGGGTTGTAGCCCAGACAACTTTGGGAACCACTGTATTAGAGCAATAAAGGTGTCTGAAAAGTGGGAAGAAAAAGCTATATCCCCATTTAGCCAAATCCCAGAGCATGTAAAGTGAAGGTGCCAGATGCACCTCAAGGGGGAGACAATTCCATAGTTTGGGGGCCATCACTGAGAAGGCTCTATCCCAGGTGCCCACTCCTTTTGCTTCTGAGGGTGGTGGTACGAACAGAAAGCCCTCTCCTACAGATCTTAGGTCAGTTTGGAAGGAGACTTTTTGTAGATATTTGTGCCCCAAGGGTTAAAGCTAATACCTTGAATTGGGCTCAGTGGCAAATCTCCAGCAGTGCTAACAGACCACGTTGCTTTAACCGATTGCTGTTATTAAATTACCAGCTTGTACTCTGCCTGTATCATAACAATTCAGTGCAACAAGCAGGATTTTAAGAATCTTCACAGGGCTGCCATGCACTGAGGCTGAAAAGAAACAGTGATAAGCAGGTGATAACACCAAGATTGTGGGTAGGAAAGATGAGTCTGAAAAGGAACAACAAAAGATGAGTTGTTTCTTAAACCATCCATGAGATTGTCACCCAGGATCCAGATGGCGATGTATTCCTCAGGAATTGGGCTGGCCCTGAAAATGCTCTGCTCTCTTTACTGGATTTGGACTGAGAACCCGCAGGAAGCCTTGCTGTGTGAGCCAGATTAATTTTGGTTAGAAGAGATGGTTCTGGAGGTAAATGAGAGTTAAGCTTTGAAGGACGTTGTAAAGATCATAAGCAACACTTTAAATTGGATCCAGACAGAGTGGAAACTAATACAGCAATTTCAATGGAAAAGTTATTTAGCTTCTCATATTAGAGTCCACATTTGCATTTATTTTTAAATATGACCTGTTTAACCTCTTTTCTTGCAGGTGGAAGTCTTTTATGTTGTGAGTCTTGTCCCGCAGCCTTTCACCCAGATTGCCTAAATATTGAAATGCCAGATGGAAGCTGGTATTGCAATGACTGCAAAGCTGGAAAGAAAATCCATTTTCAGGATATTATTTGGGTCAAACTGGGAAACTACAGGTTTGGATATATAAATAACTGAAGGGGTCTTTTAGTAGTAATTTAACTGGTCTCTTGACTCTTGAAGGAAAAGAAATATTTATGTGAAATTCATTGTATAATTAAACAAATACTATTAATTAATTCACTTTCTCAAATTGGTGTACTTTTGTGGTAGGTGGTGGCCTGCGGAAGTCTGTCATCCAAAAAATGTTCCACCAAACATCCAGAAAATGAAGCACGAGATTGGAGAATTTCCCGTATTTTTCTTTGGCTCTAAAGATTATTACTGGACACATCAGGCTCGTGTGTTTCCCTATATGGAAGGAGACCGAGGAAGTTGCTACCAAGGAATGAGGGGAATTGGAAAAGTCTTCAAAAATGGTAGAAATATTTTAATAATTGTGCCAAACAGAGTGGGAAAATACAGTATAAAAATCTGTGCTTCAGTAGAGAACTGCATTTGAATTGTATTAATTAATTTTGACTTTGTTGATATAGGCTGACATTGCACTAAATAGTTTTTTGTATAGTTTGTCATTTTATCCAGATGTTAGAGAATTAGAAGAGGCTATTTTAGGCGTTCAGGTTTGCTTGATGCTGGAGTCTAAATCAAAGCGTAACTATCCAGTGACTGTCCAGCCCTCACCTGAACAAATCCCATTTAAAGAGATGCTACAAGTGTTCTTACTAAGTTCTCCCTCTCTTGGGCGATGGTCACACCTTCACCGTAAGCCGTCTTCAGGCCTGATCACTCTGCTCACACTTTTTTTCCCAATCTGATTTATAAGTGGACTTTCCCTCTTCCATTCATACTTTCTGGAGACTGCTATTCACACTTCAGCATGGCAAACCCAACTAAAAGAGGCTCAGCTTACCATGATGGGTGAAACCTTCCTTCCACCCAATTCCTGTTACGTATGGGTGGTATACATGGGAGTTAGGCAGCACTCTTCCCCTCCATTCCTGCCCAGCAGTTTCTACTTCCCTCACCACCAGTCCTAGAATGGCCCCCTCTCCCACTCTGCCCCCCCCATTCCCCTTTGTTCCAAATGCATGCTGGCAGACTCTGTCCGTTATTTTTTTAAAATATAAATCAGATTTGCACTAAATGGATCAAACAAAAGATTCATATTTTTTTAATTTGCTCTAGTGGTTTTGTGGAAAAGCTGGAATGATTTTTTTTAATGGCCAGAAAAGCACTATTGGGAGGGGGAGCAAGGGAAATAGAGGAGCAAGATTATAAATGATACAGTTCTAGGGAACATCTTCAGTTCAGCTTAACAGGATGCACTATTTTAGCAAGCCATGAACATGGCCTTGAAATGCTGTTACTGTAAGGAAGGTGTTGCTGCTGCTGCTGCTGCTTTATAATGTTCATCAAAAATGTTTCCAGTGTTCTTTAGAAATTTAAGTCCATTTCTTCATGTTCTGTACTCTGAAATGATGAAGTGCAGTGCTTAATCCTGTACTTTATGGTATTTTTAAAGTGTTTGAAGAGGGCCTCCTATCCTCCTCTCTGTACTCCTTACTTTTAAGTATACCAGGTCCTGTTACTCAGTCCTCTTGAGACTGTGTTCCCACTACTATGATTATCTTTGTTGTTGTGATGCCCACTGAGTCCAGATTCTAAGAATCATATAGCGAGATCACCACTGCGAGGCTGATACCCTTTATTATAGTATGCTAAACAAACATTTTATTGCAAAACCACACAAGGCGGAACATTTGTGGTCTCCTCCAAGGCCTAATTGTGTCGATTCTCAGATATGGACTGTGTGCCAACATCTCTGGAAGGCCTACTTGGGCTTTGGAGGAGCAGACAAATGGTGGAGGCCCACCCCCGAATGCAGGCCCTTGCCCGATTCAGTGTCAAACTGAGATTACTTCTGTTTAAAAACAATGCTTATATTGATGGAGCTCATAATACTATGGATGAATATTATTATTTTAGCATTTTAATGTGTGGAATCTTTTAAATGTTTTTATATATATTAATGGTTTTAAGGTTGTTTTAAAGGTTGTTACCCACCCTGAGACCTTCGGGTATAGGGCGGGATAGAAATATAAGAAAGAAATAAAATAAATAATTGGCCTTTTCACCCCTGCTACACCATACAGCATCTGTTGACTAAATCTAAAATTCAAGGAAAGCTACTCCAGAGGTCTTGGCTTTCAGCCTTCTGCCTAGCAACCTAAATGTAGATTTAAAAAACTCCAAGCTCCATTTGTGCATGTACTATGCCACTCGTCTTCTTCAGCACTCGTTGGCAGCTAATCTCATTAGGGCATAATATCTGCAACCTTCGTACGAGGCAAACAAGTCATCATGAAGTTGGTGTTTCCTTCATCCATCAAATTGTCTGTATTTATAAAGTTCAAATTACCCCCTACAAGAAACGCTGCTTCCTCTGTAGAATTCTTGGTTCGGTAGGAAGCCTGCCAGTTCTCTAAAATATCAAGCTAAAAGAGCAATTCCTCAGATTGATCTGCTTTTTTCTGAGTCTCTGTTCTTGATAATCACCAAAGAGGAATCCCCGAGGAAGTAGGGCTGCGTTTTTATAGCCCTGAAAGCCCTGGCTGTCTGCTTTTCTCAGCCATTCCAGGTAACCTACTTTGGCCTCAAGGGGTCAAACATTCCCTGAGGAGCAGGAGCTTAATGCACCAACTCCTCTCACTAGGCAGTTCCTCCAGCCTCAAGCAAACATGGGAAATGTATGGCCCCAAGGGTTATGTTGTCACAAATGTTGCTTCCTTGGTTGTTGGTGGAAGATATATGTACTTATGTAGATACATATTTGTCACCATCAACCAAGGAAGAAGACATTCACAGTAGTGTTACCTAATCTCTCGGCAAAATGTCTGTAGAAAGATTCAACTTGGAAAACTTCTACGATGCCACAAAGGCTAGTGTTTCAGAACTGGGTTCTTAAGCCTCCAAAAATACATATCATGTGCTCATTCTGTTACTAGAGTTGCCTTTATCTAGTAAGATTTCCCCATCCATATGGGTGGGAAGTCTAGAGATGCCAATGTGAGGGCCTGATGGCAAAAATCACGTCTGCCTCTGTCCTTTCCAGCTCGGCAGGGTTATCTGAAACGATAATATGCTTCTCACATTGGAGAGACATTGTTTGCACCTCTTCTCCAAAGCCAGGAGCAGTTAAACATGGGAAGATGGAGATTGTTTCACCTTGGGTAATAGTTGGGAAGCTGTGATGTTATGTTTCAAAGCATTTTATTATCCTGGTATAAGAATAGAAGTAACCTATGAGAAACCTCCACTTTGCATCTGTGTTTCTTATCATAATGAACATACTTTTGCTTCTTGCCAGATATTTGGAGAGTGATACAGTTCTGGATGCTTCTCTAGGGAATAAGGGTTGCTAGGGCAGAAAACTCCGGTTGCTACTTTAAATAAACAACGTGCAGTGAAATTTCAATTTGCATGAGAGTTCAGTTATGCATAGATGGTGCACAAACCATTAAAAATCATTTTAAGGCAGGGAATAGAGCAGTGATGGTGAACCTTTTGAGATCAGTGTGTCAAAATTTGCAAGAAAACCTAGCTTAACTCGGGTGCTGTGTCACATCTAGAAATATTCATAATTTTGTGATATTTGTAGCTCTAGTAAAAAAGTTATATTTTGATATATGTGTTTTATTAAAACGAAAAACAAATAATTCTTTACATTAGTGACTTTTGTTGCTAAATCTTCAATTGAAAGTTGGTATTTCATACACTTCAAGAACAAGCAAGCACTACATGCCCAGGTGCCAGGGTGACCAGGTGTGTCACCCAAAAGGGCTTGGCGTGTCACCTGTGACACGTGTGTCATAGGTTGACCATCACCAGAATAGGGGAATTTAACACAGGCCGCCTGGGCTGAAGAGATGCGGCTGGAAAATTATCTGCTAGAGTGGGTGGTGGAAAATACAGTCATTCAGAAAACTGTGGGAGTTGCTAGAGGCAAGGGAGAAGGGCCAGTCCAGTTGTTAAAAAACTGTAGGAAGAAGCAGAAAGGAGGGACCAGAGGCTGTGCAGTTCACACACTGAATGTCTATTTGTAAGGTGCTAATTAAACCAAAGTGGACTCCACTTCTGCTGCTGCCTGAAGCTTTTGTAATGGTTGATTATCACGCTTTCCACGGTCTCTGCTTTCTGTTGAGCTTCTTAAAAGGATTGGATCACCCACAGGCAACCCCTCCTCCACCGATTGTCACCCTGTGTCCACCATTCAGATATACAGATTTTGTGCCCTAATGAAGAAATGAATTCAGGGAGCCTTCGGTTGTGTTTTCATGCAGTAGTGAAAACATGCTGACTGAAAACTATGGCTACAGTGTGCCTTCCTCACCCATGTTAACTCTGGTTCTGTTGATGGAAGAAGTGATAAGGGATGGTGCTTAGATGTTTGAAGCCTTGTTTTGAAGCCAAGGCTTGGAAATGACAGGAAGATACTGGGATGTTTTGGGAGCTAGCTGGTTAGCAGATGCTTCCATTTGCTTTGCTGTCATGCCCTTGTCTTGCTTTCTTTAGAGCCCAGAATAACCATCATGTGGTCTAGGTTAGTCACCTGTAGAACGATGGATATCCATCTCTGATGCTTTGCTCAGTACCCAGCTGTCTGCTCTTATGTATTTGGGGGACCATCAGGATTTACCTTGGATCTTTCACAAGCCTTGAATTTTCAGGTAGAAACAAGCTTGTTAGATACACCATGTCCTGTGGGCCAGGGTGCTCTACAGGGGCATACTCAGAGTCGGATATACTTTCAAGCCGCCAACTAACGGCCCAGGTCAGGTTAATGGACAGGTACTTATAAGTCAGAAGACCATCCTGAGGGACAGTGGTTCTACAGATGACCTTCCGTCCCTGTGGGAAGGTAGCGTCCTTTGGAATACCAGTGTTCTCATGCATTATAGTCATGATGATCTGGCATCTCACACCTATCAGAGGGGAGGGAACCGTCTTAGATGTGGGGAACATCTGCGTCAGTTCCTAGCCGGGTCTGCTCACAGTGGTTCATGGAGGTGTTAATGCACTTCTACGGTTGTTGGAACCTCCATAGACAAGGGCTTTTGCCTCAAACTCTCCTGAATCTAGGAATGTGAGATACAGAGGCACCACTATATGCTTCTGAAGCACAGCTGGAATAGTAGTAGGGCTACTGAAGATAATGCCCTCTGTAGCATTTTTACTTTTTGGGTAACTTCTCAGCTTTGGCTCATGTGGCACAGGCTATTTCTCAGCATCTTTCTTGGCAATCTATAGCCAAAGTGATGGGGGCTTTAAGTTTTAACTTTACATCCTTGCTCAATAATATTTTCAGCTTTCATGGCATCTCCTAACAGACTATTTTGTATTGGAGCTTCTCAATGACAGCTAAATTTGGGGAAGTCTGTTTGGGGTGGATCTGGCTGTTCCATTAGCAGCTCAACTAGATTTTAGCACAGCATTGCCAGGGATTCCCCGTTTTTCTGCTTGGTGATTGCTCTGTTTTCTTCCCTGTAGCTAAATGTGCTTATAATGGCTCTCTCCATTCTGCTACTCAATGTCCCCCCCCCTTGCACATTCCCCCCTTTGCAGTTGCTTCCTCCACCCTTATCTCTCCTTCCCTGCCTTTCGCTCTTCATCTCTCCTTCCCTGCTGCCTGGCTGCCTTGCAGCCAAGAGAAGAAGTCAGGAAGGAGAAGCAGCAAGCCTTCTTGCTAGCTTGGCAGTAAGGATTTCAGGCTTTTAAAGAAAAAATGAAAGCCAGGAAAGGGGTCGTCTCCCCTGTTTGAGAAGGCTATACCAAGGTTACCCATAATACCCAGATGAGGAAAGATTTGCTTTCAGTCCTAACCCTAACCCAACCATCACACTTAAAATAAATGTTAGCATTTTGACAGCTGTGCTGGCAGCTGGTAAAAATCTGTTTAGTGCATTACATTGATGTGGGTCAGGGAAGATGGCTGCCTCCAAGGAAAGTAAGGATTTTCACAACATTCATTGTACAAAATAAACTGATTTTTAACATTGCGTTCATAAGAAACTTTGAAAGCATTTCACCTTCTGGATTAATTTTACTTTGTTTAATTTTTAATCCCCTGTAAAGTAGCAGGTGGCGTCATCTAGCTGGATGTTCTTTAAAAAATCAGCAGCAGCATCTTTGATTGTTGCAAAATCTCTGCTCTGGGGAGTCAGAACTTCTCTTGCATTGTTGCCGTGAAGACGATCAGGCTGTCCCTCGAGTTTGAGCTTTCTTTGAGGGTGTCTTCCCAGGTGATGATGAGAGTAAATTGGGCAGACTGGGCAGCAGCTTCTTAGATACGGAGAAAACCAGGACTGTCTCATCGTTCCTTTGTGCTGTTATAATTTGTTGGTTGATGGGATGAGTAAATTAACAGTCGGCTTGCAGGCTTGTCTTGTTATTTTGTCACTAAAGGCTTCAGTTAGCACCTTCTTTGTCTCTGTTTTTGTTATAAGAGAATTTTCAAAACCCTCTGTCTTTGGCCTCTTCCTTTCAAGGTGCACCTATTTTCTATTCCATCTTCCCCATCTTCTCATATGTGTCATGAGTACCTTTTACCTGGTGCACGTGGGCCACACTGTGTGGCTAGTGCAGCCTTTGCGGATGCGCTCACGGCACGAAGCCTCGGCGGCTTCTGTTCTCAGACCTGCTTCTTCCTTTTGAGGAGGGACTCTTTGCAGTGCAAGAATTACTGACTTTGCAAGGTAACGGAATCTGTTTTTGAAATAACATGTTTAATGTACAGTACATTAAACTTGCTAAAACAGTTATAAATGCCTGTGGCTCCTGGGCATCACTGAAGTCTGTTCGCTGGTGCCCAGGAATCAAGCTGTTCAGAAGGCAGCTCAGAAGTGGAGCAGCTGAGTTAATCTCTCCAGCTAGTATTGCCTCCTGCAAAACACAAGGAGAGGCAGAGTGCAAATGCTAACGTTAATTCTGAATATCTAAATACAGAGGAGTAAGTAACAGACATTTTGAATAAAACAGCATGTACTCTTAGGATAGAACAGTCTTCAGTCTGTTTTTAACAAAAGTTTGTTTAAAGAAGTAAATTAAAATAAAAGGGAGGAACCCTTCTCCTCCACCCTTATGCAAACAACCGTTAAAATGTCCTGAGAATCCTGATCTATAGTCTGATACTTTTAAGGTTTCTGTGTCTTCAGCGTAATGGGTTTCTGTTCCCAGAGGAAATGCTCTGTATTGCTCTGGCCAAGAGGTTGAGAAATATCCCTCTGCACCTCAGGCATTTGGATCCTCTCTTAAACAGTTAAAATGTTGGGATATTGCTTGTTGGTTGTGACTTGAAGGTATTCTTATGCTCCTTCCCATGTAAAATGTTGAAGCAGCTTACAAAAGAGCAATTAAACTCTCAGTGTCTGTAAAATCATAATACAAAAATAGTAGGTGGGCCCAATGGAAAACCATTCACACTAGGAGCGCTTGTGAAGAGAAATGGATTTTCAGTAGGCACCTAAAAGCAATGATTCTGAATGTTTCAGAGATGTCCAGAGAGTTTTCCAAAGGGCCAGTTCAGCAATTAGTAGCTGCAAGATGGTGCTTAGTAGATTGTGGTGCCCTTAGCAAAGTCTTCCCAGATGATCCTGGTGATTTTCCAGCTCCGTAACAGGAAGGCAGTCTGTTAAAATATCTGTATGTTTTATTCTATTCTAATCTATTTAGATTTTGTTTTTCATACCCTCTGTGTTTTACACTAGATTTATTAGTTTCCCCGAGAATTCTTGTAACTGAAGTATAAAAGTATAAAATAAACTGTTCTATCCAGTGGAGTATGTTCCTGTTCCTGTCAGCACTGACACTAAGCACATGAGATGCCTGCATTGTGTCATGAGCAGAGCAGTCCGAGTGTGTGATCTGGAGGTACTTCTGGATTCACTGTTCAGATAGCAGCAGTAGTCAGGAACGTTTACCTCCATCTCTGACTGGGTAGAACATCTTGGCCACAGTGCCCCATGCTCTGGTAAACTCCACCCTAGACTACTGTAATGCACCTTACATAGGGCTACCCTTGGACACAGTTCAGAAGCTGGAGCTGGTGCAGAATATAGCAGCACAACTGCTGTTGAGAGTTTCTCACCAGATGCACATCACTCTGCACTGGTTATCAGTTTGCTAGAAAACCCAATTCAAGGTGCTGATATTGACATATAACTCCCTAAAAAATATCCTTCAAATATTTGGCTTTGGTCCCATATAAACCTGCTTTAAGATCACAAAGTGATGGCTTTCTTGTGAGTGAATGAATTCATTGATTAGTCCATTGACCATATCAAGCTTGCAAGGACTGACAAAATCGAAATTAAAACCACCCTCAGAGGTGCAAGGAATTGCAGCATACCTGGCTAAAACATACCTCTTCACTCAGTTTCCTCTGAATATAGTCCTGGAAGGGTGGGAGTGAGTATGGATGAGCTGTGGTTTTAAATTTGTTTTAGTTCTTGCATTTTTAACAGATGTTGTGGCCAGTCCTGAGGCCTTGGGTGAGGGGTGGAATACAAATGTAATAAATACATAAATCATCCAAATCTTTCATCTTTTGTTTTCTTCCCTATCTCAAGACCGCTTTGTCTCTTTGCCTTCCTTTTTTTCACTAGCATTAGTTTGTGGTTTTGTAATGTTTTGGTTGTCAGAATATTGTAGGCTGTTCCAGTGTTTTCTTCCCCACACCATGTTTTTGGAGCCAATGCAGCCTGCGGGAAGATGTGGTAGAGCCTCTGTATGTACATACTAATATGATCCTAAGTGACCATGGTACTTAGAGAGTCTAGCTGTCTGAGGCTCTTTAGCCTGTAAATAAGCTGGCAAAGTTGGCATTGCTTACACCCACTTTCCACAATCCAAATTTAAATCCCTAATTTAAAACCTCATATAACTGGAAACAGCACACCATTCCTATACTTCTGAGTTATCAATAAATGTTCAAATCTTTAACTGCAAATCACTTCCAGTGTTTTGGCATATAATATCTACAATTTTTAACCTAGTTTCTTTTTTAAAGCTTTGCAAGAGGCAGAAGCACGTTTTCAAGAAGTAAAATTTCTGAGAGAAGCCAAAAAAACTCAAGAAAATGAACGCAAACCTCCTCCATACAAGCACATCAAGGTAAGAAACATAAGGGCATATTCTGCCCTTCTCCCTCCCTCTTCTCTCTGTGCTGAAAGTCAATTTGTTCCATAGCTTCATCACTGTGTACAAGAATCTCTGATTGGAACTGATGAAGGAATTAGCAGATATAATTGCTGAACCGCTCTCTATGATTTTTGAAAATTCCTGGAGAACGGGAAGTTCCAGAAGATTGGAGAAGGGCAAATGTTATCCCCATCTTCAAAAAAGGGAAGAAAGTCAACCCAGGTAACTACAGGCCTGTGATCCTGACCTCAGTACTAGGCAAGATCCTTGAACAAATTATTAAACATGTATGCAAGCACTTGGAGGGGAATGCAGTAATTAACCAGAGCCAACGTGGATTTGTAACAAGCAGGTCATGCCAGACTAATCTAATATCCTTTTATGACAAAATCACTGGATGGGTTGATCAGGAAAATGCTGTAGACATAGTATATCTTGACTTCAGCAAAGTGTCTCATACCATACTTATTGAAAAACTGATCCAATGCTGGATAAACAGGACAACTGTTAGGTGTATTCATAACAGGTTTAGTGATCACACTAAAAGGGTGGCAATAAATGGCTTCACATCCAATTGGAGGAATGTTTCAGGTTGGAGTCCCACAGGAGTCTGTCCTGGGTCCAGGGCTATTCAGCATTTTTATAAATGATCTGGATGAGGGAGTTGAAGGGGTACTGATCAAATTTGCAGATGACCCAAAACTAGGAGTGGTTGCTAACACTAGGGAGGAGAAGCAGAGGATTCAAAAAGATCTAGATAAGCTTGAACAGTTGGCTGAAACTGCCAGGATGATATTTAATAGGGATGAATGCAAAGTCCTACATGTTTTCTTGGTAAGAAAAATGAATACAGAATGGGAGGAATTAGATTGAATAGTAGCACAAGTGAAAACGATCTGAGTGTACTGGTTGAACACAGGGTGAACATGAGTCAACAATGTGATGCAGCTGCAAAAAAGGCAAACGTCATCATAGTAAACTCCATAGATCGACGACCTTCTGGGTGAAAAAATACATCACGTTATCAGCCTAACTCTCCTTTTATCAGCTTCAGTGATTGTCCCCTGGTTCTAGTGTTGTTCAATACAGATTTTTTTTTTCAATTCACCTACTCCACACTGAGCCGTCCGTCTCCTTCCTAGCCAGGGCTTTTCAGCAAAGAAATTCTTATGTAGCCTGGATTGGGTCTGAGATTATATGATTAAGCAATTTCATTGTATGTGCCTGTTTTAACCAAATTATTACTGTTTTTGCCTTGTACATTTTAATGTTCCTTTTTCTGCAATGTTTCGTTTTTTAAAAAACGTTCTATCTACGCATACTCATTCATCACTTAGAACAACTTATATAGGTAGTCCAAACCATGTTTCTGCTCTAGGGCTGTTTTTGCACTGCCACTACAAACCCAGTTAAGACCCCATTAGGAACCCAATTGGTACCAGTTGGGAAGGCCCTGTTTCCATGCAGAACCCATAGAAGACCCCATCTAGCAGGCCCTGTTCCCATGAGGGTAGGAGAAATCTGTATTTAATGGGTCCTTCAGGCCCTTAAAATCTGATTTCATGTGGACCCTTTTAAAGGTGTCCACAATCGGGTCTTCAGCCTGCTGATGGGGTCCAGGGGTGGGGCCAGCAGGAGCGGAGCTGCACGTGGCACCGGCTCCACTCCCACTGACAGCTACAGAGGCTTGCATGGGATTTGTAGCTGTAAGTGAAGTCCATGCAAGCCTCTGCAGCTGTGATAGCCATCCTGACTCCCTGCCCGGGGGGAGTCCTGCACCAGTTCCACAGCTGCATGGGGGATGGGGGTGGCAGATCCCGGCCGCCTGCTTCAGCTGGCAGGCACAATTGCCCCCCATTAAATCTGCTGCTGCCCCTGCCTAATGACCCACTGCCAAAGTGGCTGTCATCAGGACAGGGAGGGGATGGCAAAGGTGACGACAGCGTGGGGTGATGGAGGTGGCGGTGGCAGCAGTGGTGGCTGCAATCACCCCTGCCACTCCGAGGTGGCGATTGCAGCCACTGTTGCCACCTCCATCACCCCCCACCCGCTTAGGGACTGTGGTGGAGACTGCAGAGGTGACACCTGCAGCTGCAGCAATGTGGCTGCCATTGTCGCTATCGCCGCCTCCACCACACACACACCCAGTCCCGACAACGGCTGCTTTGGCAGTGGGGCGCCAGAGGCGGGATGTGGCAATGAGGGGGGGGGTCAATGGGAGGGCGATCGTGCCCACCAAAGTGGTGTTCGCGATCTGTCAGTGCCACCCGTGTGCACAGCTCCACTTCTGCGCCTGCCTGCATAAGCAGATACGAAGCCGTGCCTCTCCGCCTTGCCCTCTGTGAGGGGGGCAGCAGTGCTATTGACATTGGTGCTGGCCAGTCGCACCGTGTCACTAGTAGCCCTTCCACCTTTGATGAAATGGAATGTTGGAATGGGAGCTACCACGTCGGCTACCATTGCAGTCGGGTGCTAGAGGGCTCATGTGGACACATGGGGTCCTCCCCAAGATCTGGATCTTTCAGGACCAGATCCCAGGGAGGATCCCATGAAGTCAGTTTTAGGACATTCGTTTATCACTCTTGAGTGAATGCAGAGTTTCAAATGTATTTAAAGAATTAAGAAAGACTGCCCTAATCCACCTTGTACTTTTAATATATATATGGCCCCTCCCTGTTCTCCAGAATATACAGACATCAGTTTCCACTGATGGTAAGTGGGTAAATGAAACTGTTCAGTTCAATTTTACTTTGGGTATATCTTCTTGGAGGAGGAGGTCCTGAAGACGGCGGAAGCATTCAGGCAGTAGATGTCTGAAGATTGTAGGTAATCACAATTAGTTAATATGCAACATACCTGGAATAAAATCGGATTATTATTGATGTCAACCAAAATATGAATTACAGGTTCCTTAAGACAGCAATGTCTTAGAGCAGGGTTTCCCAAACTGTGGGTTGGGACCCACCTCTAGGAAATTTAACCGTATTTGAAATAACTTTTTTGATGTAATTATTTAATTAAGTAATAAAAAAATTGTATTAAAACTTTGTTTGTTATTTGAAAAGTCCTTTATTCATATTGGTAACGGTTAAATTTCCTAGAGGTGGGTCCCGAGTTGGTAAACTTATATTAGATGGGTCGTAGCCCAGACAACTTTGGGAACCACTGTCTTAGAGCGTATCTCTTTGGAAGCAAGAAAAAAAGGAGTAGAAGACTATGGCAGTAAGGGACCAATGAATAACAAAGACATGATAGGGTTAGAGCTGAAAAATGGATTGTCTTTTTGAGGAGAGGTGGCCAATAATTGTTTCAGATCTTTCTTTTTTATATATTCAGGTAAATAAGCCTGTTGGAAAAGTTCAGATCTATACTGCTGACATTTCTGAGATTCCAAAATGCAACTGCAAACCCTCTGATGAAAACCCCTGTGGTTTTGATTCAGAGTGCCTGAATCGGATGCTGATGTATGAATGTCATCCGCAAGTGTGTCCTGCTGGAGAGCGTTGTCAGAACCAGTGTTTCACCAAGCGCCATTATCCCGAAACAAAGATAATCAAGACAGATGGCAAAGGATGGGGATTGGTTGCAAAGAGAGACATTAAAAAGGTATGCATCGATAAAGTCATGGAATAAGAGGATTTCTTCATATATAAAATATTCTTGCATGAATGGAAGGGACTGATGGCTCCTTTAGACAACCTTCAATGCATAGTTTGACGGTCTCAGTAGAAATCCATTGGGTTTTATTGCCCAGCAAAAGCAATTATTTGCTATAATTTTTGTTCCCTGCTCAAAGGGAGAGGACATCCAACTTCGCAAACAGATCTCATTCCTTGTGCTGACGGAATGTCCCACGTACCCTCTGTCTGTCTACAACAGGCCTGGGCAGCTTTCTCCTCTATAATAAAATGAGATGTGGGGGACTTTTTCCGAAGATGTTTGTTTTTATCCTGCCCTATATCTGGAGGTCTCAGGGTGGGTTACAGTATTATATTAATCTTAGGCAGGTCCCTGCCCTCAGGCTTACAATCTAATTTATCTTGCGTTAACCAGCAAAATATGGATAACTGAGGATAAGTCAAATATCTTCCAGTGGTACCATGGTTGGGTGGAAGTCTCTTAAAATGCTCTAGTGGCCAGAGACATATTATTTCATTCTATTGCTGATTGCGTTATACCTGAACTGTTCCATCTAGTGGAAACTTAATAATGGCTAGTTATTAATCTTGAGAAGAAAGAGTAGAATTTGAACCAGCAGGCTTTTCTCCCTTAGAAATTTCAGACTTTGCATGTACACAGAATATTTGGTTATAGTTCAGGTGGCTCTGAAGGTGAGCATATCCCAGTTTTCTTATAAGGAATATTAAAATTTGAGCTGAGACGGAACAACCTGTCAAGAAACCATGGATACAGCTATGAAGTTGTGAAGTGGCTTTCAGAATACTCCTCTGATCACAATGAACTGACTGTCGCGCCCAGTTTTCATGTTATATATTACTTCGTTGGATGGGGTATGCAGTTTCCTCAACGTTTAGGTAAACAAACTGCTTAACAACAGGTGGACTTCTCATCCTTGCCACCCAGCCTGGGAGCTGGATTCCCAAAAGCTTTCTCTCTTGCATTTCATGATAGGACGAGACGGTTAGTTTAATAAGCCGAGTCTGCACAAAAAATTTTATATTTTGGTTTCGTAGTGCAGTTTTGTCTTTTCTTTTATGCTCAAATGTTACTGCTAATTGCTGTGCAGAATTTTGTTGGGTTTCTTAGATGTGCTAATAAATAATGAATCCAATCATTTATCCAGGGTGAGTTTGTGAACGAGTATGTTGGCGAGTTAATCGATGAAGAAGAATGTATGGCAAGAATTAAATTTGCCCATGAAAACGACATCACCCACTTTTATATGCTCACCATTGACAAGGTCAGTATTGCAAAACGCCCCGAGTCCCATATTGGGTAGAGCTAAAAGACTCCAAGGTGCAGCCGCAGAGACCTTCTTCAGAGTATGGATAGAGGTTTGAGACCGAGTCCCAGGCAGGAAAAACTCTGGAAGTTAATGTAGGGCATCATGGAGAAACAAGGAGGCGGCAGATACTGTCGTTTTCCTTATCACGTGATTTTCTGATATTGAGTAAAACTTCAGAGTGTGATAATGAGACTCCATGTGATGCCTTTGGAAAATCTATCCTGGGCTGCTAGGTGGGCCTGATGCTGCCCTGCCTGGTACATCTTATCCACTGGCTTCCTGGGAGGTTCCCCCCCCCCCCCCAAAGCGCAGAACAAGACCGTGGATTGGGATTGGGTGTTTAAGGCATTAAATCATATCCGACTCTTTGGGACCTCATGGACTGTAGAACATCAAGCCCTCTGGCCCTTTACTGTTTCCTGAAATTTGCCCAAGCTTATTTTCATTGCTTGCTTGACACCCTGTCCAGTTTGTTCTTGTGGTTGGTGTGATGGATTCTTATCTGGAGGCCTCCCTGTTCGAGTCTGCACTCCTTCATGAAGCCAGCTGGGTGCCCTTAGGCTAGTCACAGCTCTCTTTCTGAGCCCTCACAGCCTCTGAGAGGGAGAACAGAAAGCTTTGTAATCCTCTTTGAGTTCCCTTAAATGGATGAGAAAAGTGGGGTATAAAAGCAACCTCTTCTTCTCATCCTTTGTTGTCACCTTCTCCTTTTGCCTTCAACCTTTCCAGCATCTGGGACTTTTCCAGTGAATCCTGTCTTCTTATGTGGAACGGCCAAAGAGGAGCGGGATGCAGTGCCAAAATAAGCAGTCCACAAACATACTGCTGTGGTATTCTAGGCCATAGCCTGTGTATATCAAGGCCAGCAGTATTTTGGCTGGGCACCCAGAACTGTGCCAGCCTCTGGATGCTGCCCAAAACCTGATTGGCAGCTGAGTCTGGATGGACTGTCTGCATTCCCATCCTGAGCGGTGCCGTGCTCAGAATGCTCTTGAAACTGAGGCTTTAAAAAGCTGTTTGTAGAATATTCCCTGTAGACCCCTGACTGTTTACTGTGACTGGACACAGCAGAAATCATCAGAGATTGCTTAAATGTGGCTTTTTTGCACTGTCTCCATTTTGGATTGTCTGAACACAGCCTCTTGGCCTTGGCCTTTGGCTGAACTTCTATTCTCTCTCCCCAGTTATAATGATACCCCTATTAATGTTCTAGGGAAGTGATGGCCAACCTATGACACATGTGTCACAGGTGACACGCCAAGCCCTTTTGGGTGACACACATGGTCCCCTGGCACCTGGGCGTGTAGTGCTTGCTTGCTCTTGAAGTGTACGAAATATCAATTTTCAGTTGAAGATTTAGCAAATGTAAAGAATTATTTGTTTTTGCTTTGAATAAAATACATATATCAAAAATATAACTTTTTTACTAGAGCTACAAATATCACAAAATTATGGATATTTCTAGATGTGACACTGCACCCGAATTAAGCTAGGTTTTCTTGCGAATTTTGACATACCGAGCTCAAAAGGTTCACCATCACTGCTCTAGGGAGTGCCCGGTTTTAAATTTGTTGAAGTTTTAAGGTGTTTTTAAATGTGCATCTTGTTTTAATCTGTATTTCATTTTAATCTGTATCTGCTTTAATCTGTTGTTACCCGCCCGGAGACCTTCGGGTATGGGGTGGGATATAAATATAAATAAATAAATAAATAAATAAGTCATCTAGCAAAGAATGTGGTTATTTACAGCATAATCAACACAAATATTTTAGGAGGTCTGCAATATTGCAGTAATATTAGGACCAAACATTTAATACAGTTCCTAAACAAATCCAGATTTCTTTTGAAAGATAGTGCCATGAATGTCGTTCCTATTTCTTTTAATAATGGACTGGATGTGTTTTGTGCTATTATCGTCACTTCATACAAAGTGCCTATATAACGTCACTCTTATGTTATTAATAATTACTAAAGTTAAAAACACATGCAGTTCTGTTAAGGCAAAATGTGCATCCTTGAATGAACTAAAGTCCATCTGTTTGTATTTCTGAACTCCAGGACCGCATAATAGATGCTGGACCCAAAGGAAATTATTCTCGTTTTATGAATCACAGCTGCCAGCCAAACTGTGAGACCCTAAAATGGACGGTACACGGAGATACCCGCGTAGGACTGTTTGCTGTGTGTGATATCCCTGCAGGTACATAGATATGGTGAAATTAAAAGAACTCACTGTAGACCAAAGCCTTGAGTGTATGGAATTGTTTTAGAATTTGCATTTTGTTTGTTTGTTTGTATGTATGTGTCTTTTTTCTTACTTTTGAAATTAAGTATAACTTCCAAGATTTGTTCATTGAAAATGAATTTTAGATCACCTAAAATGCATGTTACCACATGGCTGCTAAATTTAGGGAGTTTTTACAATGGCTTCCTTATCTTGATGGAACTTTTTGATCATATACTATAGAAAATGTGCTGCTGTTGGTGCACCTGGTATGCTAATAAGTCTTTCTTCTCACCCCTTCAGGGACAGAATTAACGTTTAATTACAATCTTGACTGTCTTGGTAATGAAAAAACAGCGTGTAAATGTGGTGCTCCAAATTGTAGTGGCTTTCTGGGGGACAGACCAAAGGTATGTAAATTCCATAAAAAATAAAATGTATTTGCTTGCTTGCTGCCTAAATTTGCGACCCCTCTATCTGTTAGTAGTAAAAAATGCAGATAATTTAAGATACATTCAGCAGAATACTCAGACTTCATGCTTTTAAAAACAGGAAGTAAAAGAAAACTTTATCTGAAGAAAGTAACAGTTCGTAGAATCGTAGAGTCGGAAGGGACCTCTGGGGTCATCAAGTCCAACCCCTGCTCAGTTGGTTAACCTTTGCAAAGGCAACTAGTGCGGCAGTGGCAATTTCCACTTTAAGTGCTGGTAAATCAACCCCAGCACTGAAAATATCTGAAAATTAAATTTGATTTGAATCTTTAAAATTTGAATTAAACCAGATTTGATCCAAATTAAGTAAATTTGAATCTATTCATTTGAATTTTTTATTAGAATTTGCACTTACGAATGTTGACAATATTCGTATGTGCCCGTACGCATCGTTACGTATCCCGTATGCATCCCGTAGTTATCCCATATGCAACCTGTATTTGTCCCGTACAGATCCGTGCAAATGCGTACGTGTGCGGGAAAGATGGAGATCTGCAAGTACGCATCAAGTATGGACCCGTACAAATGTAATGTCTGCATAATTTGAACGAATACATTCGAAATTCATTCGAATTGAATTTTTCAAAATTCGGCTGGATTTGCTCAAATTTCGAGTACCTTCAAATATTCATGCACACACATGCTCAGACACGGCTGCGGTCACCTGCTGGCCGCACAGTTTCAACACCATTTCCAAACTGTTGTCAAACTGTGGAGTGCCTTTTGGTGATCCACAATTGCATTGCTCCAAGGATTTGGGTTTAGCCAAATCCAGGGCAGTGAAGATGGTCTTACCAGTGAGCAGACTGGCACTTGCTGCAAAATACTTGCAAAGAGCCCTCATGTTTGTGCTCCTTCTTATCTTAATCTTAGACTTTGATTCTGGTTTGACTTTTCCCACCAGTAATTTAAATGTTCATATGAACAAATCTTTCATGAGTCCAAATTGCGCACAGCTCCATAGATTGCAATAATTAGCGCTAGAATATGTTCTTCTCTTCTTTCTTTTCCACTGCAGATAGAAAAAGCTGCAGAACCCTAGTGCTGATATAAAAGTTATTACCATTCCAAGCTAGGAATAAAAACTAATCAGTGGTTTTTCACTGCTAAAGGCACTGCAGCTCTGAAAATAGTAGGTTTCCCGTTAAAAAATAATGTTATAGCTCTTGCAGTCTTCGAATCTGAGTTTCTGTGTCCCAGGCCTCTCTAGCTAGCAATGAGCAATTATGCAGTCAAAGAAAAAGCAGCAGGATGTCCTAGTGTTTGCAGATTTCTTATAAATAACTTCTAAAGATGTATATGGGTTATTATATGTATTTATTTTGAATGAAGAAGCTCTCATCTTTGAATACATATGATTTTAGAACTCATCCTCTGATGCTTCTGAAGTGAAAGGAAAGAAGGCCAAAAGAAGAACTAGAAGACGCAAAACAAAGAATGAAGCAAGGAAGAAATCTGAAGATTTCTGTTTCCGTTGTGGTGATGGGGGTCAACTTGTATTATGCGACAGAAAGAGTTGTACCAAGGCTTATCATCTCTCTTGTCTTGATTTGGTAAAACGACCCTTTGGTGAGTACCACTGTGGAAGAATGAATATGTGAGGCCATCCCAGAATAATGGCACATAAACTGAAAGCACATAAACACTTCAGTGTAAAGTTAGGGGTTGGGTCAACTGCAGCCAAGAGCTCCCTTGATTAGCATTAGGTTAACTGACCTGGCCGAAGTTTGCATTGACTTGGAGAATTTTTCTCTTGATTCAAATCAACGGGGGGAAAGAAAACCTCCCTTATCTGATAACTGATCTGCCTAAAAATGTACATTGACATGAATGAGGAATTGCCATGGGGGAATAGCGAAACACAGAAATGACATACCTGTAACCTACACCAAACAGATGCCAGCCAAGATGCCTACAGCAATGCCTATCCACACCCCAATGATGAAAAACCCACATGCCAGCCAAGATAGTAACACACCAAACCCCAGAGAGGAATTCAATGGCAAAATGTTGGAGGAATGATAGAAAGAATGTCTCCTATTTTTGATGACTTCTGAAGAGGATAAAGGTAAAAGATAATGAGCGGATAGGATGGGAATGTCAGCAGGATCCTGGAACCCCAGAAGATTAAACTTTTTTTTTTTCAAAATGTGTGTGCACAAAAAAGTTTGCACCCAAAAAAAAAAAATGCATGCGCAACAACCAGTGATGTGCACACACAAAAATGGTATCTCCCAGTGTGTGTGCACATATACACACACCCTCAAAAGCACTACACTCACTCAGCCCACACAATAAATATATCAAACAGTAGCAGACAGACTCAGAATCTTCTCCTAAGGTCCAAAAAGTCAGTCCCTAGGCTAGAGTTGGTTTATAGCATGCTCCTCGGTTATTGTTGATAAGATAGAGTATGCAGGTGTACAGAGAGTATATCAAGCAGCCTAGCAGCCAAGCTTTCCCATGCTCCCATCAGTGCTCAAGGTCCCTCCAGCAGTACTGTTACTGAGACAACAGTTCAGAAAGGCTGTGACTAAAGGAAACACAGGATCTGTTAGGAGTACAAGTAAGCAAGACTGAACCTTTAGCAAGGCAACAATATGGACATGGAGTGTCCCTCACCAGAGCCTTTACACAAACTTAACACAGAACAAGCTCATATCAGTTATGCTTTCCTGCTTCTCAAGTTGGACTTGGCTAGACTGCTGGAATGCAGCTAGGCTTTAGCATGGCCCACTAACCACCGCTGCTGTCTTGGCCCATGTCTTCCAATCCAGATGAAGACCAGCCTTGCACAGCACAAGCCTGTACGCCAAAGGAATTCTGCTTTACATAGCTGAGCTAGAAGACTTCCTCATCAGTGGAAGTTCCCCTCTGTGGGGACAGAGGACCTATTGAGACAGTCCGCCCCCAAAGACATATGGAATCTGCGCGATTCCTGAATGCCCTGGGGGATTTTCCTGTTGGCATGACTGGTGCTCCTGTCAAAGCTCTCATCTGTCTCTGGAAAACGGAGATGAGCAGGGCTATTGACACGATCACGCCAAAGTGTCCTTGACATACCTGTAGAACCCGTAAACCTCCTTGGTGTTCTGTGGAGCTACGGACAAGGAAACAGGAAGGTCGACAACTAGAGTGCAGGTGGCGTAAATCTGGCTCTGAATCTGACCGAACACAAGTTAGAGCACCCTGTCGTGCCTACCACATGGCGGTGACAGTGGTGAAAAAGACATTTTTCTCCGCCACCATTGCGTCCTCAAGTAGCCGTCCAGCAGAGCTCTTCAGAGTAGTAAATGGCCTTATTAAACTGAGCTCGAGGAAGTGCAAGCCAAAGCTGTGACAGTTTTGCAATGCACTTTGAGGACAAAGTCACTCAGATTCGGGGGGGGAGGGGTGTTTAGATGTCACAATTGGACATAGTCCAGGGGAGGTGTCCAGAGAACTGTTTGGTCCAATTTTTTGGATAAGTTTCAATTTTTGCAACCTGACGACCTAGACCAGCTACTTGCAGGGGTGCAGCTGACAACATGCTCTCTGGTCCCTTGCCCTTTCTGGCTGATAAAAGCTAGCTGGCAAGGTATGACCAGATGGATTCAGGAAGTGATGAATGCCTTTCTGAGGGAAGGGGTGGTTCCACTGACCCTTAAACAAGCTGTGATACACCCCCCTCCTGAAGAGGACTTCCCTGGATCCAGAAGATCTGAACAACTTATCACCCGGTGGCCAATATACCTTTTTTAGGCAAGGTGCCAGAGAGAATGAGCACTGTTCAACTGCAGGCATGCTTGGAAGAAGCTGATTATCTAGATCCCTTTCAATCTGGCTTCAGGCTCGGTTATGACATGGAAACTGCCTCCTCTGGGCTAGAGACAGGGGGAATGCAACCCTGTTCGTTCTCCTGGATCTCTCAGCGGTTTTTGATACCATTCACCATGGTATCCTTTTGGAGAGGTGCCACGATGCCCAGCGTTCCAGTAAGTGCCTGCCCTCTCTGAGGAGTAGCTTGGCCCTGTTAGGATGCTGGGTTCGTGCAATGGCCAAGTGAATACTACAGTGTGGACACAAAACACTGGTAGCAAGCGTTTCAACAGTAAACAAAAACAAGTTTATTATTATACACAAGCAATACTAAAAAGATAATAAGGTTCAGGTATTTGTTGGATTAACTCAGGTTTAACTCAGTAAGTCTCTTAAGGCTAGGAGCTACCCCTTTCTCTAAAGGAAAATAGTTCCCCTTTTAAAAGACAAACCTCTCCACGTTCCTCTCCCTCTGGCTTGCTTCTGCCACAGCTCAAGCCAAGCCAGTGTACCAGAACGTGGCCCTAGATGATCACAAGGCCCAGTCCGTCCTTGCTTGTCCGATCATCCAGCCTGGTCAGTTGCTAGCGAAGTCTCCCTCGGAGCCCCAATCTTCCTCGATTGTCCCCTTCAGAAATCGCTCAGCCAACAGCCCAATGGTCAGCTACTGGTTCCAGCTCCCTCAGGATTCAGCTCTTTTCCTTTCAGCTCTTGTCCCAGCATGAAGACATAGTCTGCTGTCTTCTGTGTTCCTTTATACTAATCCCCCTGTCCCTGATTGGCTCTAGCCGCAATAAAATGCTGCTGGAGACTCCTAACAGAGGTTGCTGTCCCTCCAGCCTGATTGGTGGGAACTCTTCTCTAGCCCCTCCAGCACTCAGATACCCAGACAGCTTTTCCCTCCAAAACCTTACTCCAGCCAATCACTGCAACAGGGCCCGCACAGGATTTCCCGCTCTTTTTGTAGCCCAAATCCCAGGGTTTGCAACAAGCTGTTTGCAACAAGGCTGGCTATTGCAGCTTGCAAGAAGCCTGCAAAGCCAGAAAGCAAAGCAGTTTGCAGCCTGTACCCTGAAACCGTCACAAGAGGCTACAGAGTTTAGGAGTGGGAGGCAATGCTTGGCATTGGTTTCGCTCCTATATCCAGAACCAATCTCAGATAGTGGTCATGGAAGATAGTATTCTACACCCTGGGAACTCAATTGACCCCAGGGGTCAGTCTTATCTCCCATGTTATTTAATATCTATAGGAAGCCATTGGGAGAGATCATCAGGAGATTTGGAGTGAGGTGTCATCAATATGCAGATGATACCCAGCTCTATCTATCTCTGCCCTCTGAATCAGGAGAGGTGGTTGAAGTGCTTGACAGGTGTCTGGAGGCGGAAATGGCCTGAATGGGGCCAATAAATTGAAGGTGATGTGTGTCACAGGGTCTTGGGTCCGTGTAGTTGAGAGATACCCTGTCCTTGATGGGGGTTGTAATGCCCTGGAAGGGACAGGTACGTAACTCCTCGACTCCACGCTGACACTTTAAGCTCAGGTGGAGGCCATGGGCAGGAGTGCCTACTCCCAACTGTGCCTACTCGTCAACTGAAGCCTTGATTGGGCAGAGATGACTTGGCCACAGTTATCCATGCTTTGGTAGCCTCAAGATTGGACCACTGTAATGCACTCTACATGGGGCTACCCTTGAAGACGGTTCAGAAGTTGCAGCTAGTGCAAAATGCAGCCGCCAGGGTGCTGACCAGGACAGCTAGCCAAATACACATCACGCCGGTTTTAGAAAGGCTGCATTGGCTGCCAATTCACTACTGAGCCCAATTCAAGGTGTTAACTCTGACTTACAAGGCCCTAAATGACTTGGGGCCTAAATATCTAAAGGAACGCTTTCTCCCATATCGACCTGCTCGTGCCTTAGAATCTGCAGGAGAGGCCCTCCTGTTGTCCCACCACCTTCAGCAGCGAGGCAGGTGGGCACCTGGGAATGGGCCTTTTCTTTTTATGTTCAGGAAGGCGGTGAAGACGCACCTCTTTGCTCAGGCCTTTGGCTAAATGCCGATCATGTTTCTCCCACTGTAAACACTGTTTTAATTGATATTGATTTGACTTTAACATGCTGGATTTTAAATGTTGTGGTGGTACTTATTGTTTTAATATATATCATTTTGTTTGGTACGTTGGATTTTAAAGGTTGTTACCTGCCCTGAGACCTTTGGGTATTGGGCAGGATAGAAATATAAATAATAAATGAATAAAGTCTCCTGGCCAGGAAAACATCGCTCTCCATTTTTCTTAGCCAAGCTGGCTCTCGTAATTGGAAGAATTCCAGCTACTAAAGAACTTCTCTCATTGACAGAGCTGCTAGACTCGTTTATTGCTTTCTGGTTATAGTTGTGGTTCTTCGGGTATACAGTATAAAACACAAACAGGAAAATTAAAGCCTTAAGGTATCAGCACCTTCATAAGGTATGGTCCCACATTCTGCCACATCTGGATTGTAATGCAACAGTATAGAACACATTTTTTCTTCCTTTGTTGAAATTAGACTGTATCCCTGGTCCACCTTCACAACTTAGGGAGCAATAAAATCTTTAACTTGGAGAAACTGGAATAATATCCTCCAAGTATGAATGCTGAAGATGCATCCGTACTGTATATCTGATTGGAGAGTCTGCATCCGTATTTGGCATGCAAGACCGGTTTTTAGAATCCGCCAGTGAAATCCATCTTAAATGTAAGACCTGAAAGATCAGGACTTACACCCGTCACTTCCCCCTGGATGTGTGCAGAAGCAGGACGCTTCTGCATACAGACAGGGGAAGAGACAGATTCCCTGTTTCCGGAAGCCCTTCCCTCGTGCTCCGATGGGGCTTCGATGACAAATGGGGTGCCACCTGTCATCGAAGCCCCTTTGCTGGAGCAACTACAGGGGAGGCCGGGGGCTGCCCCCACCTCCCCATGTGGCTGCTGTTCTCCAGCGATGGGGCAGCCTCCTGGGACAGAGGTTATCTAGGCGGGGAATCTGCCGCCGCCCAATCCCTTCCCTCAGGAGGCTGGGCATGAGAGGCGGCAGTGGCGGCCGATCAGGGTGGGGAGGGGGCACGGATGGCAACTACCTCCGTCCCTCACCGCACCACCACTGCCTCGTGCCCACCCTCCTGCGGAAGGGGATCGGGTGGAGGCAGAGTCACCTCTGCCACCACTAGATTCCCCCTGCCCCTGGAGCCTGCAGCACTGCTGGGGAGGCAGCGGTGTCGGTGGCAGGTGAATGAGGAAGCTGCCGTCTGTGTCCTCTCCTTGCCCTGATCGCCCTCAGTTGTCAATGGGACAGGGGGCGTGCCACACCTGCTGTCCTGATGACAGCTGGAAGCATGCGCTGACTGGCAGCTCCATTCTCCAGTCCCGTGGCTCTGGGAGCGGGGTTGCCGGCGCACCTGCCGGAGGACAGATTGGAAAGGGTGCTGGTGCGTCTGCACAGCACTCACTCCAATCCATCTCATCAATCCGTCCTCCCTGCATGTGTGCAGACGCGTGGGATTCCCTCAGATCCCTCACAAATAGAGATGGATCTACCGGGAGGATGGATTAGCTGAAAACGGATCTATTAGATCTGCTTTCAGCGGCAAGTGCGGAAAGGCCCTTATCGTCAAACTTTCATGGTCTTAATAATTGTATTAAGTATAGGGAGATTGAAACTCTGCAAGAACAATCCAGGATAATTTTTTTACAGGAAACTCATGTCAAAATTGATTTATACCTTGGTGTCTGCTTCAACAACTAATCATTTATAAATGCATCATTTATTATTACAGAGATTAACTGAAAGAAAAACTTTCCCAGTAACACATTCAACAGATAAACCAAAATATCTCTTGGGACTTTATTTACTCTTAAGTACTATATCTTGAGCTGACCCAGTATACTGTATCTAATTCTTTTTTTACTCATTTCCATAGCAGTTTGCATATCTAAAACAATGCCAATCTATACATCATTTGCATTGGGACAGCTTTTTATGATCTCAATTCTTCATTCCATCTCTTGTGGTTTTAGCATATTATCCATGTTTATTTTATAAGTTCAGCTCTGATCCGGAAGAATTCATTCATTATGTCTGCAAAAAAACCCATTTATCCTTTCCATCATCATCTCTGATAGTGTGTTCCGTGTTTTTTCCACTACAGTATTATAGTTAGCGAGTTTTTATTTCCTATTCTACAACACCATCTAATGGCCAAAATGATATATTGTAAATCAGACTATATCTTCTTGTTTACTGCTTTTCCATTTCTTTTCCCACTTTATTCAGTTTCATTTTTGCTCCTTATCTTGATCCTACAAAAACACAAAGGACAGTAATAAAGTCTTGGAAAGTGAGGCTGTCAGAGCTTGGGTCCCAAAGAGGTTTACTCACAGGATTGGGCTTGATGGTCTCTCAGCATGAGTTCTTGCCCCCCCCCCCCCCCAGCAATCTGTCACTGCACCTGATAATGGGAATCACCGCTGTGGGTAGATTTCCCTCAGCATATGCTACAACTGTGCTTTTGTTAGAAGAACTCTTCTTCCAAAGCCCTACTGGAATCTGACTCCCAAAGGGCGTTGTCTGAGTCCAGCAGGCTCTGCACTTGTTTGAGGTGTAATGCCTGGACCTATTGGGTTCCCACTCGGCCAGAGGGAGGAATATATTCAGAGCTTAGCTCACCCCTCTCTATACCCACTTTGGAATGATCCAATAAATCTGAAGACATGTTTTAAAGGTGAATAACGCAACGCGAAATTCTCCCTCCGGCACGCGATGTCTGCCAACTTGCGACCGTAGGAAGACTGGCTAGATGAGGTCATCTGCACTCAGAGTATTTATACTAAAAAATTATGCCACCTAGCCGTCGTCTGCCAGAAGTTGCCTTTGGATATACCCATCCGTAGTATGCTTGAAGCCGCCTAAGAATTCTTCTTCCAAAGCCCTACTCCACACTGGCTTCTCACTGATTATAAGTTGGT
Organism: Aspidoscelis tigris stejnegeri; assembly: GCA_023333525.1. Lineage (NCBI taxonomy): Eukaryota > Metazoa > Chordata > Lepidosauria > Squamata > Teiidae > Aspidoscelis > Aspidoscelis tigris. The sequence continues at coordinate 146,464,429 of JALMGA010000001.1, read as the reverse complement.
TAGGAATATTATAGCAGAATTGATTAAATATTGTTGAAGATGGAAGATATGTCTGTAATCAACTATTATGGGTGGGTTTAGCTACCATATGGAGAGGGTGGAAAGAGCAGCAAATGGATTCTGGAACCATGGTGTAGATGTTTTGTTGAACAGTAGACTTTTGATATTTCTAGGCAACAACAAATGAAACTAATGGGAGAACAGCAAAATGTAAACATAAGAGCTAAATTTTGTGCATCGTTTTTGTGATGTGAAGTCCCTCCAGCGTCAGCCCAGTGCACACAGCAGCAAGGAAAAAAAGCTAATTCAGTGCCTCTTTATAAATCTGTGTTGAAGCTACCTTTGGAAAATTTTGTGTACAAATTGTTAGAGGAGTTTCCCTTCAGGTTAACTTTTAAGGAACATGATTAGACAACTTTCTGTGTTTCTGGGTTGTGCTTTTGGCCCCAGGTGTTTTATGTGGCTAAACCTACCAGGATACTAGCCACATAGTCCTCATTGGATATGGCACTTTTACTCAGTTTTCAAGCTTCTTTCATGTAGAAGAAATTATTGACTCTTAATACCCAAAAGATATGATCTCCATCATCAAACCAGAAGACCTTGTATGACATAAAAGAAAAATAATTTTGAAACAAATAGCTCTCCTCCCCCTACAGTTAAAAGTACTTTTATTACATAAGAACCTATGAGGAGCCCTGCTGGATCAGGCCATAGCCCATCTAGTCCATCATCCCATCACACAGAGAGGTCCACCAATTGCCCATGGGCATCTCAAGCAAACTTCTCCTGCTCTCAAATCCCAGCAAATGGCCTTAAAAATATCTTGTTTGTCCGCCCCCTGCCCCCCCCCCCAGCCTGAAAGATGTCTAAACCTTCCTAGGCATTCATTCTAGTAGCCATTGATACATCTGTTGTCCATAAACTTGTCTAACTTTTCCTTAAAGCCATCTAGGTTGGTAGCTGTTACCACCTCTTCTGGCAGCAAACTCCAGCTTGACTATGCTGATACCATTTGTAATATTTCTCTATTAACTTGCAATCTCTTTTTCCTGACAGGGAAGTGGGAATGCCCCTGGCATCACTGTGACGTTTGTGGTAAGCCTTCTGCCTCCTTTTGCCACTTCTGCCCAAACTCCTTCTGCAAGGATCATCAGAATGAGACCAAGCTTGATTTTAACATAACTGGACAGTTGTTCTGCTCAGATCATGTTGGGGAGAATTTTGCTGAAAAGAAGGTGAAGAAATCCTCAAGAAAACCGACAACACTGAAATGTAAGAGAAGACCAAGAAACACGTGGAAGAGGACAGAATGTAAATAGTAATAAACTGTAGTTCTGTCTAACAGGGCTGTCTTGTAGATAGGTTGTTAATAAGGTCAGAGAAGGAGAAATATTTTACACGTATTTTACAAGAACTGGGTTTGGGGCAAATCCTTTTTAATCCACTGAGCCAATTTCAGCAGGGAATTCTGCTGCAACTGCACTGATCATGGACCACAGCGTGCCGACTCAGGCGCTTTCCAATTCAACCATGTTTACTCTTTTGCAATGACGATAATAACACTTGAACTGTTAAATGTGAAACAGTTCTTTACAGTATTTCCCATTTGGGAGTATGTTGATTTCTAACAAATGATATTGTATATGTGTAGCTTTTGAAATAGTAGTCACCACTCAACAGGCGTTTAGGAATTATTGATTAGCTTTTTAAAGTAAATTGTGGCCAGAGCTGTCTGCGTTGACTACATTCAGGGAGGCAAACGGACACTATAAAGTGGAGAAGCGCACAGCTGGAAACGGCCACACAGCCTCCGTTTGGTCTTTTCAGATGATGGATATCTTGCTTTTGTTTTATTTTTGTTTTATTGTGATACTAGTCTATCAATGAATAAGCAAATGAGGAAAAGAAGCAGCGTCTTCAACAAACTTTCACAAGAAGAACCCTATTTCTTGTTACTTACATATAACATTTGTCTAAACCCACATTTAAATGGTTGTAAAACTGCCAAATTTTAGACTGTATTTGCATAATAAAAATCTTGCAATATCAATCCAAACCAAAGTTCATTAATTTTATTTTAAAGAAGAATTTATATGTCCTCTGCATCAAGGAAAATATTTGCTATGTATATGGTATAATACAGCATTAGGCAAGAGAATGTCTACACGTACATTCTTGGGGTTTTACCACTAGCAGGAAGCACCCATTTGGAACCCGATTGGTATTGATCAGTAAGACCCTCTTCGTACACAAGACCCCATTAGGGCCCCATCCATTCACACCAGTATAAGGGAAGTCTGGATTGAATGGGGTCCTCAGGCCCCTAAATCTGGACTTCTCAAGGACCGCTTTGAAGACCAGATCTGAGGGCACCCATTCACACTGAAATCGGGGCAATGGGGTCAAAGGGCAGGTGTAGCAGCTGCCATTTGCAGCCCTGCCTTGCCATTCACATCTACATAGCCGTGCATGTCCTTCGTAGCTGCCTACAAAGTCGAGCTCAGTCTGTGTAGTTGCGATGCAGCTGTCTATGTAGATGGATCTGTCTGTATAGCTGCTAAATGGTCAGCCCTGTGTGTCCAACGGCATCTTTGTAGGTGAACTATGCAATTACCTACAGTGTGCAAGACTTCAGTTGCTACATAACCTGAGACGTTTTCGCACGGGGCTGAACGGAACGCGAAAAAGACAGCTGCGGACACGTCATCCGCATTGCCCGAGCGCGGCTTGCGCTCCGACGTGTCCGCAGCTGTCTTTTCCGCGTTCGAAATGTAGAGCACTTTAAAGTGCTCTACATGCGTTCCAACGCGGACGAGCCGCCCGCAGGCGTTCGGGAGGAGAAGCGTTCGCGCCTGCTTCTGTCTCCCGAACAGCTGCGGGCTCGCCTCCGACGCCGGCGCGGCTTCGACAATCAGCTGTTTGACAATCAGCTGATTGTCGATCTGCCTCCGCGGCTGTCTCCGCGCCCCTGGCCGGCATTTGCCGGCTAAGACAGCTCCCGGCGCTTTGAGCATTCGCACACAGACGCTCCGGAACGCGTTTACACGCGTTCTGGCGCGTCTGTGTGTGAACGGGGAAAGCGCCCGGAGCTGTCTTAAGCTTTCCGCCTGAACGCGTTCCGTTTGGAACGCGTTGCAGTGCGGAAATGCCTCTGCTCCAAAACATTACCTTTCCGCCACACCCACAGTCAGCAGAAGTGGGCCTTGAGTGATGTCCACCCCAGTCAATCATGCCACGCCACAAGCACACCTTCTGCTTAGGGCAGAACAACTTTACTCGATGGGTGCTTCGGCGTTCACCCTGTGACCCTGTCTAGCACCCATTGGCATTAACTTCAGGAAGCCCTTTCTTTGTGGGTTTCCACCCCTCTAATATGGGCATGAAGGCCAACGCTAGAGCTATTGCAGGCCGGGTGAGGGCCTGCATGACATTAGCGTACCAGGTCAAGTATAAGCTGGTACCTCAAGGGAGCAAGGCACATTCGATGAGGTCTGCAGTGGCATCAGCAGCCTTGCCTCTTAATGCTCTGTTGGTAGAAATCTGCAGGACAGTGGCCTGGTCAACCCCTTTTACTCTCACCAAGTACTATTGTCTTGATCAATACAGATCCGCTGAGGCAGCATTCGGAAGAAGGGTGCTCCAGCACGTCATCTACAATACGATAGGAGTGTACCATACTTCCTCAGTTTTGTATTTTCCCTCCCTATGTTTCATGTTGGGCTCTGGTACATCCCAGTGTACGGCGTCTGAATCCAGGGAGAATGGAACGTTGTCTACTTATGTGAGCGTTCATTCTCTAGGGTTCAGATGACTCATGGCTCACCCTATTGAGTTTTTTCTTGTTTGCTCTTCTGACAGGTTGATTCGGCTGGTGTTCCTCTGGAGGCTCCTCGACAGACTGGGAATTTGATGCCAGAAGAGGTGGTAACTGTCAGAGGGTATTGGAGTGTCAGGTTCCCCCGTTGGTAATAAATCTTCGCAGAGTTGCACGTCCGTGCTGGAAAAATACACGTCTCTCCCTCTCGGCTCGCTGGCTGTCAGCTCTTTGTCGCTGTCCAATATTTCAGGAGCTCCGTTCGCCCCCCTTGCTGTGCCCACAGAGTAAGCACACAAACTGAGACAGATTCTCTGTAGAGGCTTTGTTTATTCGTAGCGGTTACATCTTAGCAGTTGCATCTCTCTCCCTCTCCAGCAATCAATCAACTAAGCAACACACAGCCGTGTGTGATCACTTTTATACAATTCCTTTATCACAAGAAGGTGACTCACATCCTTTGTATTACACAAGGTGTTGCAATCCTTACTTCATTCAGCCTTCAGCAGTCTGGTGATAGTCTGGTGATTCTTGTGACACTTAGTTACCTTTCTGCACACATCTCTACATTTTCTTTATATGGGCTTTCCAGCCTAACAATCCTCTCCAAAATGTATGGATGTGTGTAGATACTATCTACATTTTATACCTTTCGAACTATGCCATGCCAATTAAGCAAGACAGTTCTGTGTGCCTGTCTCTTGGCAAAGCCTTGGTGAGAACATCAGCAAGATTGTGTCTGGTGTCAACGTATTGCAGATTTTTGACTCCGTTTTGGATCATTTCCCTTACGTTTTGATACCTTACACCAATGTACTTAGTTCTACACTTGAGGTTTTCTGCCTCCGATATCGCAATGCAGGATTGTGAATCCTCAAACACTGTTGTGGGTTCTTCACACTTTTCTCCTAAATCTACAAGCAATTGCCTGATCCACTGGATCTCTCCTGTAATTTCAGATAATGCCGCAAATTCAGATCCTGTGCTGCTTAGGGCTACACAGCTTTGCTTTCTGCTGCGCCACACTATAGGGCTTCCAGCATACCTAATTAGCAAACCTGACACTGACTTTCTGTCGTGTAGCTCTGAAGCAAATGAACTATCCACATAGCACTCCAGCTTTTGCTCACTGCCCTGTATTACTAACTTTCTTTCTTTGGGTCCTTTCAAGTACCTTAGCAGGTGTTTCACCTTGGTCCAATCCTGCACCTTTGGGTCATTCACCTTTCGGCTAAGTACCCCAACCGTGAAAGCAATGTCTAGCCGAGTGTTGTTGGAGATAAACATTAAACTACCAACAATACTCCTGAACAATTTTGGATTCTTAAATTGTTCTGATGATTCCCCATCAGTAGCTCCAGGCACCATTGGGCTTTTTACAATTTTTGCATTTTGCAAGCCACATTTTTCAATCAATGTCTCAATCTTTTTCTGTTGGCTCAGCAAATACCTCCCATCTTCAGTCCGCTCGACTTCGATTCCTAAATAGGTTCTGAGATTCCCTTCTTGGACAACTCTTTCTGGACTGATATAATCTCTTTCTCTGACCCAGCTGTGACGCACAGGTCGTCCACATAGATAACTGCCATGACATCACCTTTTCTGTACATGCACGCATCCGCAATGCTGCGTTTGTATCCCAGTTTGACTAACTCTTCATGAATGCATAGATTCCAGCAACGAGCGCTCTGCTTTAATCCGTATAAAGCTTTGCGTAATCTGTACACTTTTCTATCCCTATCTTCATCAAACCCTTGAGGCTGTTCCATAAAAATCTCATCCAGTGGAGCATTTAAATAAGCAGTCTCAAAATCAAAATGTCTCACCACGTGATTTTTCCTAGCTGCTAAAGCTAACACCAGCCTTAAGCTCTCAGGTTTTGCCGTGGGTGAGAACGTTTTATCAAAATTCTCAAACCTCTGCTGTGAAAAGCCTTTTGCAACTAATCTAGCTTTGTATCTCTGGGTTCCATCTGGCACTTATTTTCTTTTAAACACCCATTTGCACCCTACTACCTTGCGATCTCTAGGTCTCTGAACTACCTCAAACACTTCTTTCTCTAGCAACGACAGGTATTACTGATTCATTGCATGAAACCATCTCTGCTGTTCCTCTTTAGGATAAGTCAGCAGGTCCTCAAAACTTTCAGGTTCTTCTCCTGCTATCCCTGTGCAAGCGTTTGCAGTCTGTACTACAAACCTGTCTGGAGGCTTTATTACTCTCTGAGTCCTCCTTGGTAGAATTACCTTTGTCCTGCCTTTTTCATCTTCACTATCTGAACTAGTTTGTATTTGTGTGCTCTGTTTGGACACCTTTTTAAACTTTCGTATAGTGACAGATGAGTGTATTTGTGTTTGTTCATCTGCAGAAGTACTAGTCTCACTATCTGTGGATTCTTCTTGCTTTAGTGCCCCTCCATTTCCAGTATCTATGGCACTCTGCCCTAGCTTGAGAAAAACCTCCTTGTTAGCATGGAGCCTTTCCCAGGCGGAATGGTTTTCAAAGTTGGCACTCCTGGACAGTAAGATTTCTCCATGACCTGAATAAAATCTATAGCTGTTACCAGAATACCCCACAAACATCAACCTTTTCCACTTTGGATCCCCCTTTTTCCTGAAATTTGCAGGTACATATACATTTGCATATTGCCCAAAAACTCTCAGATATTTAAGGTTTGGTGGTCTCCCATACAACATATGATAAGGCGTTTTCTTTACAAAAGAATTCCAAGTATGGTTAGCAACATGATTTGCGGTCAAAATTGCTTCCCCCCACAATTGCTGTGGTGCTTCCGCATCCAGCATCATACAATCTTTTATCTGCTTTAAGACTCCTACTTGCCTCTCGGAGAGGCCATTTTCCCCAGGGGTCGCTGGGTTTTTTGTCTCGTGACGAATCCTTTTCTTCCTCAACCAATTTTTCAGGTTGTTGGACAAGAATTCTCCACCTCTGTTACCAAAGATCCTACTTTGTAATCAAATTGCCTTTCAATCATATTGACCCAGTCTTTAAAGTGTTCAGCAGCGTCTTGCAGGCATACAGCCTCCTGCACCAAATCATTTTTGACAGAGCCATTTGGGATTGATGGATCTCCTTCAAGGCATCCCACACTTCTTTTGAAGTTGCTTTCTCCCAGACGTGGTTGATTTGCGGCAGCGTGATTGTAAGCAAAATTGTTGCTCTTGCTTTCTGATCATCCGCGGCCGTACCAGCCACTAAAACTCCCTTTTCAACAACGTCCCAGACTCGTTCTCTAATGAGCAACGCTTCAGTGTAAACGCACCAAGCAGAATAATTCGACTCATCCAATTTGGGAAATCTCACTGCCTCCATTCTCAAGCAGTATAATATCCTCCCTCCTTCTGTCAAACGTGACAAAAAACAGACACACGAAACAGACAATCAAACAGCCGTCCGATTCTCTTTCCATTCAGCCTTTCGGCACTCACAGTCATTTGATCTTTCCAGCACGTGCGGGGTTAACGCTCTGGGCAGCCATAACCCTTGTCAGGGGGTATTGGAGTGTCAGGTTCCCCTGTTGGTAATAAATCTTCGCAGAGTTGCACGTCCGTGCTGGAAAAATACACGTCTCTCCCTCTCGGCTCGCTGGCTGTCAGCTCTTTGTCGCTGTCCAATATTTCAGGAGCTCCGTTCGCCCCCCCCTTGCTGTGCCCACAGAGTAAGCACACAAACTGAGACAGATTCTCTGTAGAGGCTTTGTTTATTCGTAGCGGTTACATCTTAGCAGTTGCATCTCTCTCCCTCTCCAGCAATCAATCAACTAAGCAACACACAGCCGTGTGTGATCACTTTTATACAATTCCTTTATCACAAGAAGGTGACTCACATCCTTTGTATTACACAAGGTGTTGCAATCCTTACTTCATTCAGCCTTCAGCAGTCTGGTGATAGTCTGGTGATTCTTGTGACACTTAGTTACCTTTCTGCACACATCTCTACATTTTCTTTATATGGGCTTTCCAGCCTAACAGTAACATCTGCCAGCCTAGATGGCTTTAAGGAAGGTTTAGACAAATTTATGGACAACAGATGTATTAATGTCTACTAGAATGGATGGCTAAGTACATCTTCCAGACTGGTGGGACAGGCAGGCTGCTTCTAGGGTCATTTGCTGGGATTCAAGAACAGGAGGAGGTTTGCCCTTGTCTCTTGAGATGCCCATGGGCAATTGGTGGGCCACCATGTGCGACAGGATGCTGGACTAGATAGGCTGTGGCCTGATCCAGCAGGGCTCCTCATATGTTCTTACGTTGTTCCTCCATACCATAGTCTCTTCATGTTGGCAGACCCCTGGTAGTTCGGGGAACGCTCCCAGACAGAGCATGCACACTCCTTCCATGCAGGAGAACCTGAACCATGCATAGACTTACCTTCCTCAGTGGCATTGCCAGTAAGCTCTGGATGCCACATTCAAGGGTCTTCTGGGTGCTGGAGAGTCACCAGCAAGCACATTGACAAGTCACACAATGTGCCACGTCATCGTTGTCCTGGTAATGGTGCCGAGACACTGGCACTGACACCAGGGCAGGAAGATGGCAGTGCCTAAGCACCATATGCACTGGGGATGCCTGGAGGAAGAGTGAGCGAGTGTACTAAGCATTCACAAGTGCAGATGGTGAGTGAACATGTCAGCAAAGTTTGTGCTTTGCTTCCCACAGACAGAAAGGCAAGTGCCAACTTCCCAAGATCCCATCTTCTGTGAGATACTTGCTTTGTTTTTACTTCCCTTGCCATCACACATTTTTACTAATCTGTTTGATCATTATATCAACATTAGCAACATGCTCCCCAGTGAATTATGGTTTTAAATATTCTGAACTACAAGATTCCAGAGCAACAGTTCTATGCAGAGTTGCAGGTTTTCTAACAGGACAGCTATATTTTTAATTATAGTTCTACTGAAAGGTTTTTTTAAAAAAAAAATCTGATCTTTATTATACATTTTGCTGAAGATTTTACAGCTGTACAACATAAAATATATATATTAATGTACTAAATATGCAAAAAAATTACCAAATACTGCTTCATATAAAGATAGATTAGGCTTAAAATATGTTTTTTCCTTTCCCTCTTTCCTTACTGTAAAACAAATGATATTCAAATTACGGTGTTGAAGTACTTTTCAAAAGTATAAACTAAATATGGACCATGGAGAGCCTCACCCCGACTACTCAATCTTTGTGGCTTCCACAATCTCATTCACTTAAAAGCAGAATAACTGGCATCCGAACTTTTGCAGGTAGTTTTGTGTTAAAGCCAAGTCAGTAACCTTGCATAGTCCGTTTTGTAAAAAATGAACAGGAAAAGATCCAGGATGAACCAGCAAGTAAATGCTTGTAACAAAAGACAGCAGCGTGAAAAGGCAAATCTATTTGCTGTAGCACTAGCATCTCTGTTTATCTGGTTCAGGGCATTTTGCATCTTATGATTAAATCCAACATGGAATTCTGTTAATTCATATAATAGAATTTCTCCCCCTTTGAAAACAACTTAATGGGACAATTCAAGCATTTCCTCGAACATTCAAAGATGTATATCAACAAGCTATGGAAAGGGGGCAAAGAAGAGCGTGTTATTAGGTCCCAGATCTGGAGATTTGCAGTTTTCAGCTGCTATTATGATCTACTATCATTTTCCTCACTACGATGCGTCACTGCTCCCAAGTTTCTCAGTTATGCAGCTATTTCCACTTTTAGCTCCCTTCCTTTAACTTCTCTTATCAGAAAGCATTAAGCATTTTATATTGGTTTTTAAAAATATGAAACACGCCCTTAGATTGCCTACAGAGCCATCTGCTGTGTAACACAGGATTGGTATAGTTTTGCACCATTGCCATCCAATGCACAAAAATCACACTAGAAAAATTAACACATAGAGGGAGTGATTATCATGACAGGTTCCCTTGACGCAATCGGCGTCGTGCTATAGCTTTTGGAAATGGAACCACATTGTATGAAAGAAACTACCCCTGGCCTCATTAGGCATAGGTGCATTTGTTAGGTTGCACTTCCCTCCAGAAATGAAAAATCATTGGTAAGAAATACTTGATAGCACTAGAGGGCGCCAAACTCCAGCACCAATGCACCACATACTGCAACCTGTTTTTGCACTATCTAGCGCTCACATGAATTGCTTTGGCGTTCATTCTCTTTGTTTCTTTAGGGCTGTAATAGTTTGGGAGGGGTCTGATGGCCCCTGCAGGGTCTAGCACATGTGCTTTAAAAGTTGCATCTGCAGTTAAAGCAGGAAACCACAGTGTGGAGCCAGGTGCCATTTTATGTTTAACGTACAAAGTATTTCTGTAGTTTCTAAAATAGAATGAATTGCTTTAAAAGGAGATCCTGTATTAAATAAGTCTAACCCAGTGGTCCCCAAACTCTTTTGCACCAGGGACCGGCTTCAAGCAAGATCATTTTTCCACAGCCCGGCAGGGCGGGATGGGCCAGGGGTGGGGCTTTGGTCATATGTGGGCAGGGCTATGGAGGGGGTTGGAGTTTAGTGCATGCTTATCATTTAAATGTCATGGCTCCCGGCAGAGAACATTATGCAGGGCGTGATGGGCTGGGGCAGTGGGCTGCATCCACCCCACACAGTGCTCTGAGCAGCCGTCGAGCAGAGCGCACTGTCAGCGTTTAGCGCTGGTCTCCACTGGTGGCATGGACCAGCAAAAAAACCCCAACGGCCCGGTCCTGGTCCACGGATCGGTGGTTGGGGACCCCGGTCTAACCTTCTTCTCTCTAGTTTCATGAAACCCATTTTGCAAAACTGTAACACCCAGTAATAAAAAACCCAGATTAAATCCCATTAGGTAATACACATTCACCCCCATTCAGCACAGGAATAGTGTTGGAAAATACAACATTCACTTGGGACCATCATCCACACCCTAGTATAAAACGTTTCTTCTGGTTTTTTATTTAAGAATTTATATCCCATCCTTCAAGAAACTGAACTCCTAGAATATAAAACTTTTCTTCTGGTTTTTTATTTAAGAATTTATATCCCATCCTTCAAGTCTTTAGTGATTTCTCAGTTAGAAGTTGGATCAAAACACCAAATAACCATGAATGACTTTCCTTCTGTTCCCCCTAACACAAACTTCTAAATTCTCAGCTGCCCCTTAAATATCACTACTTCTTTAAAAACACCTGTGTCTGTGTTTTGTGTGCATTTTCAAGCTTCAGCCCCAAACCAAAAAGCACAAGGATCGTGAATCCCTTCTCTATTGTCCTCCTTTCTGGTGACGCCATGCCAGTTCGTGGGCTCTGCTTCGCAATACCTTGCCGGGTCTCAGAGGCCCTTTCTGCATTGGGTCATATTCTGGTTTATATCCTGGAATAAGGGATCTGCCATCTCCATGTAAATACAGACTACGGCAGGCCCTGGCAGGAACTGCTGTAAACTGCACCCACACGTAGATAGCAGATCCCTATTCCAGGATATAATCTGGAACAAGGCCCAGTGCAGAAAGCTCCAGAGTCTGTATTGCTCTGCTGTTGCCAGCTAGGAAAGACCCAGCATTCCTTGGGGGCCATTCAGGCTTAAGCCCTCCCAGGGTTTTTTTGCACTAACACCAGAACCCATTTTAGAATGAATTAGGTACCCAATTCATACCAGTTGGGAAGTCCCTGTCCCCACGTGGACCACATCTAAGAAGGGGAAATCCGGATTTAATGGGTCCTTCAGCCCCTTAAATCTGGATTTCCTGCAGACGTGATTAAAGGTTCCACAATAGGATCTTCAGGCATAAAGATGCCATTTTTGGACATCCGTCTGCAGCTGGGGTCCAGACATCCAGGGGCCAGGAGCGGAGCTATGTGCGCATATGACGCAGGTTCTGCCCCCCCCCCCCCGTTACAAAGCCTTGCATAGGCTGCATAGCTGCAAGTGGCATCCCTGCACAGGGCGGGGTCAGGAGGCTCCAGTCATGGCTGCCTGCCTCACCTGGCAGCCGGGACCGTGGCCCCTATGATCGCCACCGCCTCAGCCTTCCATCATCTCCTTCTCAGCACCAACACAGGCTCCTGAGGTGGGGAGCGGCAGTGACAGGCAGGCTGCACTGACAGAGGTGGCTGCAATCGTCACCTGTCATTTCTGGTGGGCATGCCGGAGATGACAGACTGCAGCCCGCCTGTCACCACTGCTGCTGCTGCCAGCAACACACCCCTACTTCCAGGACCTTGCTTTGGCACTGAGGAGGAGGTGGGGGGAGCACAGGGGCAAAGCTGGCAGCCATGATTGCTGCCCACACCACCCTGATGGCCACAAGCCAAAGTAGCCATCATCAGGATGGCTACTTCTGTAGGTGGGCATCAGGGTGGTGGAGGCAGCAGGAACTGGGCACCACCTCCCCTCTGTCACTCTGGGTGACAGAGTGGTGAAGGGGGAGGTGAAGCTGGTGCTCATGGGCTCAGCTCCGTAAACAGCTACAGAGGCCCTGGAGGTAGCTGTCAAAGCCGGCTCCACCAGGGATACCCTGACAGCTACGGAGGTCTGCAGTTGTTCACAACTACAGAGCCTCCATAGTTGTTTACAAAGATGTGTCTCCCCCCTCTGCAGGCGGGAGGATGCCTTGAATGGCATTGGTGCTGGCCAACTGTGGCACACCAATTATGCCTTTAGTTCCAGGGAAATGTGTACGTGCATATGGGCACTTTCTTGATCACCGTGGGTGTTTTTCCACCGCGCTCCTTTAATCCAGATCTAAGAGGATCCGGATGTAAGGAATGGGTACATTCCTTAATCCGTATCTAGTAGATCCGTATTAAGGGAAGTACCCAATGTGTTTCCATGGGTGGTCTAGAACCCAATAGCAATGGGTGCTAGCCTCCCTGCCGTGGTAACACCATTTGGAAATCCGTATCTACCCATGAGGGGTCTGCCTGTCACCCCAGCTTCAAAGTCACTTCGAAGTCATTTCAAAGTCTGTGCAAAACAGCTGATCTTCAGAGTTGAACTTCCAAGTCACTTCGAAGTTCACTCTGAAGATCAGCACAGACTTCAAAGACACTCGAGCTATTTTGCATAGACTTCGAAGTGACTTCGAAATGACTTCAAAGCTTAGGTTTTGGGGCTCCCCCCCCCATGGGTGCCCCCTCCCCCTAGCCTCCTCTAGACCCCATTGCCACACAAGTGTGGAAACAGGCTCCCTTTAATCTGGATTTTCTGGCTGATGACCCAATTGTAGACCCCATTAATGGAGTTTACAGAAAATCCGGATTAAAGTTTGAGATGTACCCATATGATCCGGATTTCCCCAGCGGCGGTGGAAACAAATGTGTCCCAAATGGGTGCCATGGTGGAAATGGGGTCATCCAGCTCACACCCAAATAGGTCCTTAATGGGTGCAAAAATGGGTACTTTCTGACAGTGGAAAAACACCTGAAGTCAGTTTCTGATGTATGCATGTCCACACAGGTGCTGTTTCAAAGACCAGTCTTTGGAGGTCACAACATACAGCTGAAAATATAAATATTGGATGCAACACAAAATCATGCTTAATTTTCTCATAGCGAGTTCTACTGTTCTGAAACTGTGGCTGTAATTGCTGACCTGATTTTAACTATCATCTTTTTCTGTTACTGAACAAATTTAATAATTTGGTACCACCCAGGCAGAGTTTTAAGTTGCACAGGTTTTCTATATTTGGTGCACATGTAAAATTGCTATAAAATTAGAATACTAAGAATTTGGCAATATCCCTATCAGTCCTTAAAAGCCATGTTAAACTTACAAAGGTCTTTTAAACTGTTTTGAAGGTGGTGTTGAAGAAGAAATAAACGAAACCAATGAAATAGACAGTATACCCTTCCTGTTTTCACAATAATTGGGAATGATTCAATACAACAAGCATCACCTACAGGCAGCAATAGAAGAGAAAAATGCAGTACCCGTTTAATGCTTGGTCAACGCACCGTTTCCATAAAATCTATCGTATCTGGAAAACATTACTTCAGCATGTTCCACTGAGGCATTTGAACACGCCTGGACATGTCTGATCCTTCTTGAATAACTGCACACAGATACACACATACACAACACTTTAATAAAAACATGAGCGCTGATCTTCCATTATCCAGCTGCTTGAAGTGCTCGCAGCTAGCTCACCAGACAGGAACAGGAAGGACTACACAGGAATGTTGTTCTGCCTAGTAAATAAACTATGTACATGCTGGCTCATTCTAGGATCCATTTGGTCTACACACTTCAGATTACTGAACCACTTATGAGACGTTTGTTACTGGTTTATATTTCTTCAGCCTGGTCCACTGGCCAGTAGCGTAGTTCATTTCAAAGACTGTATCCACAAGCATGGTGGTGCTTCCCGTACCGTCAGCTTTTGGAAGCTCTTCCGTATGTTCACTCAGTTTGATCTGGATTATGTCGCCCTGCTCTTGACAAGGATTTTCTGTGGAAGAAAAAAGGCATTATGTATAATATGACAGAATTTAAAACATGATAAAAATCTCATTACAATCATTGAATGGATAGACTATATTACATTCCGATACAAATAAGCAAAATCCAAAAATATAACGAAATTACAAATATAACAGAAACGATGCTGTATCTAATTATCAGTGGTTACGTGTAAGAATCAAAGTCTGATAGTAGAGAGTCAACTAAAATTTGTCTTAATTGACTAGGAAACTGATTATAGGAGCAACAGGTTTGAGAAGCAAATCCAAATAAAACAAACAATGCAAAAGTTTTGGGTTACAGCTTCCAGGGAAGGTTTCTTCTAATATCTGCTATCAGACAGAACCGCTTAATTATATGCTGGAAATGTTAGGTTGCATGTTTAAAAGCTGTTTAAGCTCTATTAGGCTTATATTGCAAAATTTCTTTGTTCCACCAACCAGATCCATAGCAGAGGGCTTGTCAACTCTGTTAGTCGCTGCTTTGTTATTTTATCTTAACCGTATTATTTGGAGTGTGTATGATGGATTCCTCTTGGGTACAATGTCACTAGTTAAATCTATATGCATGCTAGGAGGGAGGGGGGAGGGAATGAGAGACTGTTTTGGATACACTGGAGTTCAGTTTGTGAAGAACCAAACCGCTTTTGCAATTAAGATGAGATTCTGGCAGTCTCAAAGGACCTTCAGGAGGACCTCACAGGAGGCCTATTCAATATCCACTTCCAATTATGAGAAAATGGTATTTGGAGAACATAAGTATGCTAGAAGGACAGTAAACTTTCCAAGGTCAAATGTTTTACAAAATCTTAGCAAATCTAACAAACCAGTTGGGGCAAACATTCTTTGCAAAAAAAAAAAAAGCACCATCAAGCGCCTTCTCACATTTTCCCTTTCCTGCGGAATACATTATTTTTGATAGTTGGAAATTATACAGTGATTCCAACGTTGTCCGATCTCATCTGTAAAGCCCTAAGCAATTTAGGCCCCAGATATCTAGAGGACGGTTTCAAGTACTTTGCCCAGAAAGCGAATATAGGCCACAGGTCTATAAACTGATCAGTTCTTTTGGTTCCAGGTTAGGTTTCTTCAGAAATGGCCCGAACCACCGCATCTCTGGCTCACTTCTCTCGGGGAATCTAAACACACAGCATTTCCTTCCTAGCCCAATCAGCTATGGGGACAAGGGTAGAAGTGGTTGGCTGAATTCATTCATACGCATTGGTTGCATTCTCAGCTCCAGTAACTGACACCCACCCAATAAAACATTGCTGCCTAGTCCACAGGAAGCCCACAGAGATGTTTCTGGGATAACTAAGCATTCCTTCCTGAGCTTAGCTTATAGACGTAACATCTTCACCTTGTTTTCTTCTGAAGTTGTCAGTTATCACTACTCTGGCTGGACAAGGTATTTGATTCTATGATTATGATATTCAAAGAAAATATATCATTCTTAATACGTGCCTCGAGATCCAGCCATGAATCCAAGGATAAGAGCCTTCTCCGGCCTTGTAACTTTGTTTGCTGTCTTGAACATTTCTTGTGCCGCACAGATCTGCTCTTGCTGTAAAAGAAATCAGAGATCGTATCTCAAAAATGGTGTTACATAACGTTTAGCCATCCAATGGCTTCTTGAAGGGTGGCTTATAAACATAATCAGCATAAATAGGCCGTTAGCAAGTGTGCACTTTATACTATTTCTGGTTCCTCATCAGCCACCTTCAGAATCTTGGATAAGTTTGTTTCCATGAATTGATATATTATTTCCGATATGCGTGAATTCAACAATTCAACACTTGATTTATTTTTTGCTGTTTTATGAGGATTTGGGGTACGTGGTAAGAGCTACTATGGTAATTTTCTGTTTAACCAGTTTTCATACTTATCCCATACTTACAATAAAGCACTTAGTCTTTTTCTCATTGATTTTAAAGCCCCATAATTTCTCGTATCTATTAAAGATTTAACACCTTCTATTGATTCATTTGGGTCCTTTAAGATAATTCTTGTAACATTTCTCCATTTATAAAAAGTTGAGCTGTGCAGAATATATTGTTTTAATTCATTTTATAAAATTTTCTCCAAAATTCATTTTAACAAAAAAAACCCCTAAAATTACAATTTAAAAAAACCAACTCAACTCGCATTTCTTTGTGTCTCTCCAACATTCAACAGCATTAATTTACACTCGTTATATTGCCCTTCATCTGTATCTCAGGAAGAAATAAACTCTTATAACCCTTGCTTTAGTCTCAACTGGAAATTGCTGCGGTAAAGTCCTGGCAGAGCATTAAAAAGAAGGAAACACAGCGTCTGGTAATGTCCACGAGTTCAAGACTTCAGGTAGTCACTGCCAACAAAGGATTTTCAACCAAGGATTAGAAATTAACATTTTATTTACAATTATTTAATTTGTCCAATTACTTTTGAGCCCCTGCAATGAAGGGATTGGGTTTAAAATCCTCAAATTTTTATGCAATCATTTTGTTCAACCCAATGAATTAAAGATGAAAGTCTGATCTTCATCTGAACTGTTTTGTTCAAAGTCCACTGTGGTACAGAACAAAAATTCAAAAAATGTTGTCTCTGTCCAAATATTTATGGACCTAACTGTATATAAGAAGATCAAAGCCAGACTGTGTTTTTGGGCTGTGGAATCAGAGGCTGTGAAAGCATATAGTTAAATAGTTAAAGTTGATGAAAAAGACAAAGAAAAATAATCTGTTTCAATGCCACCTGCATGTGCTCGCAAATATAACTTAGCAAAATCCAGCAATAAGGAAACTAAAGCTACTTCTGAAGTAGCAAAACAGTGGCAAGATTCCAATTTCATCTTCGTAACCCGAGGGGCCCCAACCACGCACTTACGGTCAGAGAGAGGTTTTTCTTGGGTGGTGGTGCCTGCTGGGGAGTTGCCTGTGGCACTTGTGGCGCTGGAGAGGTGGCTGGCGGAGTTGCTGGAGACGCAGGTGTCGCTGCAGCACCATTTACATTGCTGTTATATAAAGGCGTCCTTTGCTTGAACTGAGCAGAGACCACGGGGCTGGGAGCGGCGGGAGACTCTTCTTTTGCTTGCAAAGACTCACGAACAGATCCTGCTAGGTGGAACAAGCAGGCTGATTAAATGTCTGATGCATTCCTTATACCATCATTTTAAAAACCTGAACGCGTCCTATCCCCTTCCTCAAAGTTACAAAATAACGGGCAAGTAGACTTGTTTTTAGCACCAAGTTGTTCAAGGCCCTTCCTCACCCTCTCACCCAATGCTTTGTGGACTTCTGGACTTCTATTTCATTGGTGCATTGGGTGAGGTAGGCTAGCAGCAAATGGGAGAAGAAAAAAGTTTCTAAAATGGTAACTGTTAGAAAGGGCCCCACAGGCCACAGCTTTGCAAGAGATTCTGTTCCCACTGCAATGGCATGCCTGGTGCAAATGGGCTTCCAGCATTTTTAGATAATCTTTGACAATTTATGAAACAAGATTTTAGTGAGGGGCTGAAGGAAGCTTTAGTTCGGCATGATCAGCACCTCACTGAGCTGTCTCAATCTCTCATGGCTGTGCGGGAGAGAGGTTTTAGAGCTTTTCATTGTACTACTGAATTGAGATGACCTGAACTGTAGATCCTCAAGGAGCAGTTATATGATCTGGTATTTCCCTGCAAGAATAACATAATAATAGAGTTGTGTGTGTGTGTGAGTGAAAATAGATTGATTTTGGTCAACTGGTGAAACATCTTGCTGCCCGATTTACATCAGTCAAAGGAAGATTTTGCCAGAGTGCATTGTGCACTTAGAGCAGCGGTTCTCAACCTGTGGGTCGCGACCCCATCGGGGGTCGATTGGCCATTTTGGCGGGGTTGGCAAAGGTCCCGCAGGCCCCCCCGCATCCCCCCCACCGCGCTGCTGTGCCGCCGCGCCGCGAGGAGAGATCGGCGTCAGTGGCATCGGGTGGCAGTTGGCGTTGAGGCTGCCTTTAAGCCGTCGGAAGGCGGGACGGAGGAGCAGGGAGAAGAGAGAGCCCTTCCATCCATCCCACCCGGCCTGAGCACACCACTTCCTCCTCCTCCTCCTCTCGCTCCTTTTTCGGCCGGCTGTGCGTGGGGATTCCCGGCTGGACCGGAGCCCGCCCCGCCTCGCCCGCCACCTCCTGCTCCTCCTTGTGCGCCACTGCCGTGCACTTCCATCCCAGGCAGGCGGCATTGGGCAAGAAGTCTCCGGCGGTGGCGGTGGGAAGAGTCCCGTCAGGCGGGCGGTAGTGGCTCCCGCAATCCCAGGCATGTCCCGCGGCGAGTGCCAGCGCCGCCTGCCCTGAAAGAGCCGCCCGCAGGCGGCTGCTGCTGCTCTTGCCGCCGCCGCCACCAGCGCCACTCGCTGGGCGGCAGGAAGGAGCAGCAGCAGCGGGAGGGCTCGTCATGAGCGCCGAGGCGCCGCCGCCACCTTCCCGCACCTCCACGCAGCTCCGCGCCCTCTTCCACATGGAGCCGGCGCCGCCAACCTCCTCAGAGCAGCTGCTCGGCGCCTCGGAGTTTGTCAAAGGTGAGGCGGGGGAAAGTGAGGAGGGGACGGCCGGGGGGGGGGGGGAGGAAGAAGGAAGCCCAGGCAACCTACGTGACGGAAGCGGAATGATTCCGCTTTCCTCCCCTGCCGCCGCCGCCGCCGCCCCTATTTAGTACCCTATTTAGTGCGCTTTGGAGGCGCCTTGTGTTGTCTTTACCTTTTCACCTGGCCCCTCCCCTGGCCCCTCCCCACCCTGCCCCTGGCCCTGCCCCTGGGGTCCCTGAGGCATGGGGAGCTGCATTCGGGGGTCACGGCATTGGGAAGGTTGAGAACCACTGACTTAGAGAATACCCTGAACCCAATCAATCACCATGTGATATTGTGGTGGCCTTTGAGGATTTCAGTGTAAAACAACCAGTGTATTCTGGTCTCTCTCACATGGATCCTCAGCTTGTGTACAGTAATAACTCTGCAGCTGTTTTCCAGGACTTGCCTCCTGAGATTTCAGAGCACAGCCGCTCCTTCTGTGACATCATAAGGCTTTTGTGTCAAAATAATGTGCATTACAGATGGGGATATCCCTGTCTGCTTACTAGTCTAGGCCAAGGGTCGGCAAACTGTGGCTCGCGAGCCACTTGTGGCTCTTTGCGCCCTTCGGTGCGGCTCTTCCGTGCGAGCGCGCACGGTGAAATCTATTGCCTACTCGCGAGTAGACCAGAGAGTCAACCGGAGAGAGGGATACAGAGATCTCGAAGCAATGAGAATTGGTTTGGAAGCATCCTCCTGGTTGGATGACGGCGCAACTGTAACTGCCGTCAAGCCAATGGGGCAATCTAATTCTAAATTAGACACGCCCCCTCCTCCCTCTTTGTGGAAAGAGACGCCATGATTGTTGTGGAGAGCAGTTTGTCGGAGAGGTAAGACCTTCGCACGTGTGGCTCCAGCTTGGCTTGGAGAAGGGAAGCCCGGCTCCGGTAAAATTTTCCCCAAGCTGCCCCTATCCAAGCCGGCGACGGGGTTTGGGCAGCAAGGCCTTCTCACGTGGCACCGGCTGGAAGAAGGGAAGGGGCTTCTCTCCCCCGCCCCCAGCGGCCTGTCGATAGCCTTTGCTGCCGCAGGGTTTCTCGCCACCTGCCCGCCCGCTAAGCCGAGAACTTGGGTTCCCAGGAGGAAGGGAAACTCCGCGGGAGCTCTTGACCTCTGCCTGCCGTGTCTTCCCGCCCCCCCTGCCCTTTTCCATGGCAGGGTGTCCCGTCGCTGCCACGCGCCCGAGAACTTGGGCGCCCGGGAGAGCAGGAAACCTCGCAGGAGCGCTTGACCCCCGCCTGCCGTGTCTTCCCGCCCTTTGCCATGCCGGCGTTTTCCCGCCGCTGCTGCGCGCCTGCGAGGCCGAGAACTTGGGCGCCTGGGAGGGAGGGAAACTCCGCGGGAGCACTTGACCCCTGCCCGCCGTGTCTTCCCGCTCCCCTCCGGCCCTTTGCCCCCTGCCACGTTTGTCCTCACCAGCCACCCGTGAGGGCGAAAACCTGGGTGCCCAGGAGGGAGGGAACCCCTGCTTGCTGCCTGGCTGCTGGGGCTTCCCCCACCCTGCCATGGCCGGCCGGTAGCCTTTTCTTTCCTTTCCCTCTGTCCTGTTCCCTTCATTAGCTTTTCCTCCCCTCCCTCCATTTCCATTCTCTTCCTTTCCTTTTCCTCTGGTTACCTTTGTCAGCCTCCTGTCCTGGAGGGGGGGGGGGTCTATATCTCAGCTCTCACAGCCCCACAGAAAGAACAGAAAAGCTTGTCAGCCGTCCCCTTAAATGGGTGAGAAAACTTTTAATAAGCCAGTTCTTTTCTTCTTCTCCTTCTCTGACCCTAATTCCAGAAGTGTCTGTCCAGCAAAGCAGCACTTGGAATTTTGCCTTCATTCACTCACTGGGATTCTTCTTCATATATCTAGACCCATTTCAATCCGGCTTCAGGCCCGGTCATGGCACGGAAACCACCTTGGTCGCCCTGGTTGATGATCTCCTCCGGGAGAAAGACAGGGGGAATGCTACCCTGCTGGTTCTCCTGGACCTCTCAGCGGCTTTCGATACCACTGACCACGGTATCCTTCTGGAGAGGCTACGGAGTTTAGGAATTGGAGGCAGTGCTTGGCATTGGTTCCACTCCTATCTCCAGAGCCGATCTCAGATAGTGGTGATGGGAGAGACGGAATCGACACCCTGGGAACTCACGTGTGGGGTTCCCCAGGGGTCGATCTTATCTCCCATGTTATTTAATATCTACATGAAGCCGCTGGGAGAGATCATCAGGAGTTTTGGAGTGAGGTGTCACCAATATGCAGATGATACCCAGCTCTATCTCTCTGTGCCATCTGAATCAGGAGAGGTGGTTGAAGTGCTTGACAGGTGCTTGGAGGCGGTAATGGGCTGGATGAGGGCCAATAAATTGAAACTGAATCCAGATAAGACAGAGGTGCTGTGTGTTACAGGCTCTCGGGTCCAAGTAGTTGGGAGCTACCCTGTCCTTGACGGGGTTGCAATATCCGGGAAGGGACAGGTGCGAAATTTGGGGGTACTCCTGGACTCTGCGCTAACACTTGAAGCTCAGGTGGAGGCCGTGGCCAGGAGTGCCTACTCCCAACTACGGCTAGTGCGTCAACTGAAACCTTTTTTGGACAGAGATGTCCTGGCCACAGTTATCCACGCTCTGGTAACCTCCAGGCTGGACTATTGTAACGCGCTCTACATGGGGCTGCCCTTGAAGACGGTTCGGAAGTTGCAGCTGGTGCAAAATGCAGCCGCTAGAATGCTGACAGGAACATCTAGCCGGTCGCATATTACGCCGGTTCTAAAAGAACTGCACTGGCTGCCAATTCACTACCGAGCCCAATTCAAGGTGCTAACTTTAACTTATAAAGCCCTAAATGACTTGGGTCCCAGATATCTAAAAGAGCGCCTTCTCCCATATCGACCTGCCCGTGTTCTAAGATCTGGAGGGGAGGCCCTTCTGGTGATCCCTCCGCCTTCTTTAGTTAGGCGGGTGGGTACCCGGGAGAGGGCCTTCTCGGTGGTGGCCCCCAGGCTGTGGAATGGTCTCCCCCTTGAGGTGCGTCAGGCCCCTTCTCTGTTCTTATTCAGGAAGGCGGTGAAAACGTTCCTATTCACACAGGCCTTTGGTTAAATGTTCCCCACACTTCCCCTCACTGAAAACCGCTGATGTTTTTAACTGTTTTGTACTTATAAAACTGTATTTTTAAATTTGTTTTATTTTTGATACTGTTTTTATACATCTGTTTTAAATGTTGTGAGCCGCCCAGAGACCCTCGGGTATGGGGCGGCATATAAATTGAAATATAAATATAAATAAATAAATATATCGTTCCACAGTATAACAATGAGGCATTCTTAATTTCCAAACTCCCTCTTGTAATAATAAGAAATGAGGTAGCACACAACAGGGAATGCTTTTGTCAGTGTGTATTCATACCAGGAAAATTTTCTGAATTCCTTGTAGGCTCAGGAAACCCTTACTAGTCTTGTTTGCTAGAAATACTTCTGCTCCAAATGCTGAAATTTCCAGGAAGGCTGGAATAAGATTTACCCCATTTCCGCACTTATGGATGCTATCTCCTGTCCAGTTGAGAGCCACCCTATCCAAAACAGGGAGGGATTGCTCCTGGAGCAAAACAAGTGGAGCTGGCATGCGGACGCTCTCGTCAGATTCATTTCAGTGGTGTGCCTTTTTGTACCAGAGGTTTTGATTATATTTTGTGAAGCTTTTTATCGTTATATTTAGCTGATTGTGTTCTTTTCTATTATTTTTCTATGGCAGAATACTAGAGTTGTGAGAGTTTGTAGATGCCAGAATACATTCTCTAAAATTTAATCAGGTAAGGATTGTGAAAAGCTACCATCAGCAGACTCATTAATTCGTTAATTCAAGCAATTGAAAGGATAGCCATGTTTCTGTGCATGTTATTTGGGCTTCTTCCTCTTCCAGTCTTGCAATGGCTTTGGGTCCCCTCTTCAGTTTCCAGCAAGAAGTGTGGCCTGATTTCTGCAGGGGTTTTCTTTTGAGGGGTGCTGTGATGTGAAAAGTACTGCAAATCTATAAAGCTTTTTCAGTATCAGCCAGAGCTGGAATGTACATGAACTGGAATTCCAAAGGCCAAATGAAAAACATATATGGTTGCAGCTTGTGGGTGGCTTGTTGTATATTCATACATTTTGTTTTGTTTTATATGTTTTATAGTACATTTTGATATGTGTGTGTTTTCAAGTTGTGAGCCGCCCAGAGACCCTTGGGTATGGGGCAGGATATGAATATAAATAAATAAATAAAATATTTAAGCTCTTTTTTGAAGTTCTGTTGGCTGCGTTCACACTTAAGTTTCAATTCAGCCTAAGTGCACTTTCAGAGTGAGATACTATGTCAGCAAAGTCCCAAGCTGTTTTCTTTCTGCATTATCTAACCTGGAAAAGCCATCTTTGGATTGGACAAAGAGGACAAAATGATTATTCACTTTGCTGATATATTCTCACTTGGAAAGTGGTCTCAAACTGAATTAAAACTCAGGTGTGAATGCAACAGGTTTATATTGTTATTCATTTCATGAGATGAGTTCAGTTCCATTCATAATTTTTTTTTCTTCTTTATCGTTCTGTGCCCTGGACCCACCCCGTAACCTCAGTGACCTGTTTGTGCTGTTGGCACAGTGGCAAAGGCCCGGAGGGGAGAGCAAGAGTAGGCGCAGCGGTGGCAAGAAGTGGTGAGGAGTACGTACAGTGAAGGCAGACAGGCCTGTTCCTCCTTCAAGGGGCGCTTTGGAGGAGAGGAGTGGAAGAAGGAGAAGGGCTCTCAGTGAAAGGTACATGTAGCACGAGGGATGAAAGGCGGGAGGAGGGCAGGAGCATCAGTGACTGCGAGGCAGATCTGTGAAAGGCGACCACCAGGCCGACCACCAGGCCGCAGATCGCCACCAGGCCATAGAGGCTTTGTTGCCAGGCCGTGTTGGTGGCTTTACTATTACTATTATAATATCTAATTTGTTTTAGGTGCCTTTTTTGTCATGGCCACAAAGAGGAAGCAAAGAAAAACAGAAGATGCAAACCATGAGTTTAAAGTCGAATGGACTGAGATGTTTGCGTTTATTCCAAACCTAAATGGCCTTCCGACGTGTCTCATTTGCCAGGAAAAATTGGCACATAACAAGAAATCAAATTTGGAGAGACACTTTACAACTAAACACATGTCATTTGGAACTAAATATCCTGTTGGTGATGCAAGGAAGAAAGCAGTTGAGGAACTTCAAAAGACTCAAGAAAAATCAAGTTCTGTATTTAATAACTGGATGCAAACTCCCAACAATGTTAATCTTGCTAGTTTTGTGATTAGTCAAGAGATTGCCAAGAGAGGAAAACCATATACAGATGGTGAATACATAAAAACTTGCTTTATAGCTGCATCTGAAGAGCTATTTCAGGATTTCAAGAACAGAGCAGATATTCTTAAAAAAATCAAAGAGCTACCATTGTCTGCTAAAACAGTAAAGGATAGAACGGTCAAAATGTCTTCAAATACAACGAACCAGCTGGTTGAAGATCTTCAATTGGCTTCAGCTGTATGAATAGCCGTTGATGAGTCTTGTGACATAAGTGATACAGCACAAGTATCACTTTTTGTACGATTTATTTCCTCTGCGGGTCCTAAAGAAGAACTTTTAGGATTATTGCCACTCAAAGGTCAAACACGTGGACAGGATATAGCGGATGCTGTGATTGAGTGCATGGAAAAACATATTCCACTTGATAAAATTGTCTCAATTTCAACAGACGGGGCAAAAAGTATGACTGGCGTAAGAAACGGGTTCGTTGCTATTATGAAAGAAAAAATTAATCACGAGATACTTACTTACCATTGCATCATTCATCAAGAAGCACTTTGTGCGCAGACCTTTCCAGAAGAAATTTGCCAAGTTATGGAATTGGTGATTAAGATTATCAACTCCATTGTAGCTAAAGGTCTTAATCATCGCCAATTTAAAGAATTTTTAGTTGAAATGGAGAGTGAGTACGCAGATCTTCTGCTGCATAACAAAGTACGTTGATTATCACGAGGAAATGTTTTGAAACGTTTTGCTTCCCTGTTACCAGAAACTAAAGCATTTCTCATTTGGAAGGGTGTTCACTATCCAGAACTAACAAACGAACTGTGGATCCAAAAATTTTATTTCATGGTAGATGTTACAAGCTCATCTAAATCTGCTTAATCGTAAACTACAGGGGAAAGGGAACACAATTTTTTCTATGTTAGAAGAAGTTATTTAATTCGAACAAAAAATGTCTCTTTTTGCTCAGGATTTTGAAAGAAAAACTTTGATTCACTTTCCTAGCCTGCTGAAACATCGCCAAGAAAATAATTCTGAAATTGATATTTGCTATTTCAAATCCACAATTTTAAATATGAGGGAGGTTTTTCTCAGCGGGTTTCAGGAATTCAGAAATAGCAAAACAACATTAGCCTTTGTAAAAAAATCCTATTAATGCTACTGTAACAGAGTTAAAATTTCCCCCGTTTAATATTGAAATTGGCAACTTTGAGATGCAATTGCTTGATTTGAAAAACAAAGAAATGTGGAGCTCAAAATTTGAACGTCGTTCTGCTGATTTGGAAATATTGGAGAAAAATAGATGTGACCTTAGTTCCCAACACAAGTGGACAGCATTGAAAGACCTGGAAAAGGAAGATGTATTGATTTTCAACACCAGGAACAGTATTCCTGATTCATATGATCAGCTTAAAAAACTAGCATTTGCTGTTCTTTCCCTGTTTGGATCTACGTATTCAAGCGAACAGTCATTTTCAAGCATGAACCTTATTAAGGGTAAATTGAGAAGTCGTCTTATTGATGAAAACTTGGAATCGTGCTTAAAATTAAGAACAACCACTTACAAACCCGACTTACACAAACTTTCAAGGGAGATGCAAGGCCATTGTTCACATTAGTGTTTCCTGCTCCTGTGTCTTAACTGCTGGATGCCATCTGACACCAATGCTAGGACTGCTGGGATCCAATGCTAGGACTGCTGGGATCCTGCTCCTCCGTTGAACTGCTGGATGCCATCTGACACCAATGCTAGGACTGCTGGGATCCAATGCTAGGACTGCTGGGATCCTGCTCCTCCGTTGAACTGCTGGATGCCATCTGACACCAATGCTAGGACTGCTGGGATCCTGCTCCTCCGTTGAACTGCTGGATGCCATCTGACACCAATGCTAGGACTGCTGGGATCCTGCTCCTCCGTTGAACTGCTGGATGCCATCTGACACCAATGCTAGGACTGCTGGGATCCAATGCTAGGACTGCTGGGATCCTGCTCCTCCGTTGAACTGCTGGATGCCATCTGACACCAATGCTAGGACTGCTGGGATCCAATGCTAGGACTGCTGGGATCCTGCTCCTCCGTTGAACTGCTGGATGCCATCTGACACCAATGCTAGGACTGCTGGGATCCAATGCTAGGACTGCTGGGGTCCTGCTACTCCGTTGAACTGCTGGATGCCATCTGACACCAATGCTAGGACTGCTGGGATCCAATGCTAGGACTGCTGGGATCCTGCTCCTCCGTTGAACTGCTGGATGCCATCTGACACCAATGCTAGGACTGCTGGGATCCTGCGCCTCCGTTGAACTGCTGGATGCCATCTGACACCAATGCTAGGACTGCTGGGATCCTGCGCCTCTCCTTAACTGCTGGATGCCATCTGACACCGATGCTAGTATTGCTCTGATCCTGATCCTGACATGCTGCCCTCCTCCAGGGAGATGAGGGATGGGACAGTGGGTCCAAACTTCGCCTCCTACTGTGAAGGTACTTAGATAAGCCTATATATGAATGTGGACATGCATGCAGAAAGAGGTTTACATACTCAGGGTTGACTGCATGGGTATCTCATGCAGATTTCTTGGCAGAGATACAGAAGTGGTTTGCCATTACTCGCTTCTGAGAAGGGGTGGGGCTCAGGTCAGCAACATCTGCTTTCCAGATACTTTGCTGATATATTCTCACTTGGAAAGTGGTCTCAAACATGATTAAAACTCAGGTGTGAACACAACAGGTTTATATTGTTATTCATTTCATGAGATGAGTTCTGTTCCATTCATAATTTTTTTCCTTCTTTATCTTTCTGTGCCCTGGCCCCGCCCCGTGATGTCATTAGCCCCACCCCTGGCCCCGCCCCGTGATGTCATTAGCCCCACCCCCTGACCTCCGTGGCTCCACTCAATGACCTCAGTGGC
Source organism: Aspidoscelis tigris stejnegeri (assembly GCA_023333525.1). NCBI lineage: Eukaryota > Metazoa > Chordata > Lepidosauria > Squamata > Teiidae > Aspidoscelis > Aspidoscelis tigris. The sequence goes on along the minus strand of JALMGA010000001.1, from coordinate 146,437,390 downwards.
CACACCCACTTTAATCCGGCTCCCAGAAGACATTTCAATGATGAACTGTTGAAATTCGGCTCTCTTGACTAAAAAGTTTGCCTACCCCTGGTCTAGGCATAAACGGTTGACAGTAGCAAACAGATTCCCTGGAAGACACTGAAGGGGCGTGGAGCCTGATCAAACCAACTGTAACTGATGTTCAGCCTTCACCTTCAAAGTTTATCAGCTCATCTGCAAGATTGCACATCCCTGCTCTGGCAGGTTGTGGACTCTTTTTTCAACTCCTTGCATGGCTGCCATGTTTTTTTAAAGATTGCTAGAAGGTTGTTCATTCTTCAGCATCTGCCACCTGAATGTTCTCTTTTGTAAAGGTTTGGTGGCTCAAGATTTGCTCCTGTCCGCTTTAAAAGCAATATGGCTGTTATGGCGTTCAGTAGGTTGTTGCTCTGCTCTTGTTATCTCCTGTAAAGTTTTATTTTGTCTCTGTATCATACTTTAGTTGAGCTTTTACAAGTGGATTTGCCCTCCCCCCCCCCACTTACTTTATATTGAATATATGAACTGACCACTTTTTACACCACATTGTTGATTGGTCCTCAGAGTTTCCTTTTATATTTATTAAGGTATTTATATGTTGGTCAAGTATCTAATGTCTCATATTAATGTGGTCAATATCAGAGAAATAGCCGTGTTACTCTAATTTGAAAAGTCCAGCAAGGTAGTTAGTAGCACTTGGAGACTAACAGGAAAAGGGCTGGTGGTACGAGCTCTCGTAGACACGTCTACTTCTTCAGATGCTACGGTACCCAATGGGCACGTCTACGTCTTCAGATGCTAGGGGGCCCAACGGGCACTTCTACGTCTTCAGATCCTAGGGGACTAGCATCTGAAGAAGTAGACGTGTCTAACGAAAGCTCATGCCACCAACCCTTCTCTTGTTAGTCTCCACATGCTACTAACTACCTTGCTGGACTTTTCATATTAATGCTAATTTCACAGATATGGCTGGTCTCCAGCATGTAAACTTATCCTCTTATGCTCCACATTTATATGGCTGACCCCTTTCTTTTTATAATCCATGTGATATGGCTGATCCTCTCTACGCTAACCTATTGTTTTATATTCCCCATTGATCGCCAGTAGTTTGCTTAACAGCTTTACAGATTTCTAGAAACTTTAGGCTTCGTTTCCTGATCAGGTGACCTTGTTTATTTCTTTACATGTTTCTCTATATGAGACATCTGCTGATAATGTCCACTCCCTAGTAAGGCTCCTTTTAGGAGTCCCAGAGTTAGCTCACTCAGGGCCAGTACATTTGTTGATTCAAAAGGTTGGTTCCCTTAGCTGGAATATTAGCCAGTATTTTAAAACCCTGGTTTGTGAGGGAGATGGGATGGTTATATGTTAGGTGCTATAACCACTCAGAGATCCTTATTATGTTGATATGGCTGTCCTGTGACTGGCACCTACCCAGCTCTCTCTCAGTTTTGGGACAGTTAATATTATTTGCAAAATTTTAGACACAAATATAACACCCAAAATAGTTTTTCTTTCGGGTATTCTGTGTCAGTTTCAGGACCCAACTGTAGGGCAAAATCTGTTATTGCCCAACACGAAAATGTAGCTTGCCGGCTGCCATTTGACTCCAGCTGTTCAGTATACGGAACTATGTTCTTAGTGACTTAGTGAAGTATCAACAATTACAAATGTTTTTGATTCTGAGAGTTGCTAGTCCCCGTGGCAGCAGGAGCCAACTCTTTGCCCAGTCAATTAGGCACTTTCCACATTTGGCAGTTTTTGGCAGCAGTATTCCAATGTCTGATTTTTCATCATCGAAGTGTCTTTTGTTTTAGTTTCTACTTTTTTTGCAGCCTTTTACTGTTGTATAGTTGTTCCTCTGTGTTATCGCTGTGTTTTTGTTAAATGTGGTTTTCTAAATAAAAAGCTTATATTAAAAATCCCTATACACCACCAGTAAAGTGACAGGGGCAGAAACCTGACTGAAGATAGTCCATTGCTGTTCTCACCCATGACTTAAGGCACGGGCAGGTCGGTACGGGAGAAGGCGCCCCTTCAGATATGTGAGGCCCAAGTCATTTAGGGCCTTATGCCTTAAAGTTAACAGCTGGGTCAGGAATTACTGGGTCTCTGTAAAATCATGTTGGAATTCTTCCAGCATCCAAAACTGAACAGCAAGACTCATTTTATTATTATTATTATTTACATTTATATCCCGCCTCATACCCAAAGGTTACAACCTTCAAACAACAGATTAAAACAGAATGTTCATGCAATCAACCCATTAAAGAAACTGAAATGGACTCAATTACTAGAATACTGACGTGCACACATATGCTGTAATTCAGACAATTATCTCAAGACCCAAATGAGACAAACTAGCACAAGATCTGAGGTCAAATACTCAAGAATCCATTAGTGGGAAAACAATCAAAAGTAACTGTTGGCACGTATCTTCCCCTTAAATAATTGACAGATGTAGATTCATTTAAAATGTGCTATAGGTGACAGATTTTAGTTTGATTTACTATAATATCCATGCACGGAATTTTAAAAAGCATTAAATATTTTCTGATAAAAGTTCCTTCACTAAAAATAAATCTAGGATGTTGTTCTTTCAATAGCGTATTGACGAGTACATTTTCAAATGGAAAAGGATGCCACTTACCTGACTGCATATCAGAACTTGAAGCATATGAAGAGGAGGGCACTACGCTGGGTGCTGCTGGCAAATAACTTGTAGAAGCCAAGACTGGGTCAGTGTTCAAAGGAGCAAGTTTCTGGAAAACACCACAAAGACTCTTTAAAAAAAAAAACCCTAGCATAATTCTTTCTAATTTCTGTGCTTCCAAACAGAGGTCTATGTTGGCTTAAAAAGCAACTTATCTGCTTTTGATGGAGCAGGTTATAGCAGCATCTAAGGACACTCTCCATTAACTCTAGATGTTCCCTAGCTGTCTTTCCCTTTTGCACAAACTACCCTGCAACACTGGTTTGATTTATGACTTCTACAAAGGTTCCCTTAGGGCAACACACTGCCACAAACTTCCTGATTGTGATTCATGATGAAAACACATTTAGCCAACCTTGTTCTATATGCAGTGACTGCCAACACTCTTCAAAGTTCAGTTCAAATCCTAGCCCTTATCTATAAAGATCTACATTATATTATCTCCCATGCTCTTTAACATCTATATGAAGCCACTGGGAGAGGTCATCAGGAGATTTGCTCATCAGGAGGTGTGGGTCATAACCAGCTCTATCTCTCTGTGCCATCTGAATCAGGCGAGGTGGCTGAAGTGCTTGACAGGTGCCTGGAGGAGGTAATGGCCTGGATGAAGGCCAATAAATTGAAGCTGAATTCAGACAGAGGTGCTGTGTGTCTCGTGTCTGTGAAGTTCGGAGGCATCCTGCCCTAGATGGGGTCATAATGCCCTGGAAGGGACAGGTGGGTAACTTGGGGGTACTCCTGGACTCTGCGCTAACGCCTAAAGCCCACGTGGAGGCCATGGCCAGGAGTGCCTACTCTCAACTACGGCTGGTGCATCAACCAAAGCCTTTTTTCGACAGACAACTTGGCCACAGTTATCCACGCTCTGGTAACCTCTAGATTGGACTACTGTAATGCGCTCTACTTGGGGCTGCCCTTGAAGATGGTTTGGAAGTTGCAGCTAGTGCAAAATGCAGTTGCTGGAGTGCTGACCAGAACAGCTAACCAGATGCAAATCATGCCGGTCTTAAAAGGGTTGCATTGGCTGGCAATTCACTACCAAGCCCAATCCAAGGTGTTAACTCTGATTTACAAGGCCTTAAGTGACTTAGGCCCCAAATATCTAAAGGAATGCCTTCTCCCATACTCACCTGCCTGTGCCTTAAGATCTGGAGGGGAGGCCCTCCTCATTGTCCCACCACCCTCAGTAGTAAGACTGGTGGGCACCCAGGAAAGGGCCTTCTCGGTAATGGCCCCCAGATTATGGAATAGTCTCCCTCTTGAGGTCTGTGATGTCCTTTCTCTGTATATATTCAGGAAGGTGGTAAAGACGCATCTCTTCGCCCTGGCCTTTGGCTGATGTGATTATACTTTCCCCCGCAACTGCAGGTACTATTATTTTAGTATTTTAATATGCTGAATCTTTTAAATGTTTTTATGTATATTATTGTTTTTAATATTGTTTTTAATTTGTTGTTTTAAAGTTTGTTACATGCCATAAGACCTTAGGTAGGTAGGTAGGCAGGTAGAGGAAGGAAGGAAGGAAGGAAGGAAGGAAGGAAGGAAGGAAGGAAGGAAGGAAGGAAGGAAGGAAGGAAGGAAGGAAGGAAGGAAGGAAGGAAGGAAGGAAGGAAGGAAGGAAGGAAGGAAGGAAGGAAGGAAGGAAGGAAGGAAGGAAGGAAGGAAGGAAGGAAGGAAGGAAGGAAGGAAGGAAGGAAGGAAGGAAGGAAGGAAGGAAGGAAGTGGGAAGCTAACTGCAAAACTGGTGAATTGTATCAGGCATCTGCAGTTTCCCTGTGCTTGACTTGCTGGAATGTAGTCACTATCCCCATGTTCCCAGGTGTCCTGCATATTTTCTCAAAATAAGTTACCTCACTTGTGCCTAGAGGCATGTCTGCACTGCTAGCAGGTATTGCCTGCAGGTGCTAGGCAGAATTATCTTTGAAAACAGTGCCTGGAAGAAACACCACTTGAGTTTCACTCTGCAGAGTTTAGGTCATGCATCAAATTCTGCCAAACTGAGGAAATGGATATTTGGTGCCAAGCCAAACCCCCTGCATACCCTTAAAAGCTACGGGCTTCTGTAGTCTTTCCTATTGCCTATACTCTGATTACAGGCCTTTACTCTGCAGATATCCACTGCTGGTGTTAAGCTCCAGACAATCCTAACTACCTCTTAAGGCACCAATTCTTTGGAGGCTCCAACTTCACAATCTTGGACTTTATTTTTCTTCAGTATGTCTACAGCCTGTATCTCCTGCTTCATAAAAAAGAAACTACCAAAACTGGAACTGTTCAAAAACGTTTCTTTCAAGCTCACAATGATTTTTAGTATATGAAGTTCCTCTCCCAATATAAAGTCTGACACTAAAGCAAAATAACTAAGAAATGTTTCTCAAGGTCTACTGTATATATCATAGAATCACAGAATCTTAGAACTGAACTGGAAACAGTCAATGCAAAATTTCTGGAAGAATCTCTTATCAAGCCTTTGCCTGAAGACTTCCAGTAAACAGGAACCTACCATCCCATCAAGTAACCTGTTCCACAAACTGATGGTCCTTAGGGTCAACAACTAACCTCTAACCTGCATCTACTTCCTCAAGTTTCATCCCACTGGTTCTAGTCTGTCCTCTGGGAAAATAAGAACAAGTTTGACCCATCTACGATGTGACAGTCCTTCACTAATACGCAGTATATTAACAGTACTACAACAGGGCATATGAGTACAAGCTGGGTTAAAACAAATTCAGTAAAGGTGACGGTGATTTCTTCCTTTAAAAAAATGAATGACAGAATTTCAGAGACAGGACTAAAAATATGTTTAAGGGATTGAGCCTAGTTCATTTAAATAAAAGCCAACCTACTGTAATGGCAATGCTACCAGGATAGGAAACTCTGGGTTATAATTTCCATTCAGCCACAGAAACACACTGGGTGATCTCTAGCCATTCACCTTGTGATGACTTTGGGATCTTTGGAGGAAATGTAGGATAGGAAGACCAAAAACAAATCTTCTGCAGACAAAATGACCAACACTGCTGTTTGGTATGAATAAGCAGCCGTTAATATGATGGAAGCACAGAGTCCTACCTGAGTTGACACAAGGCCTGCAGCGTAATCTGGAGTAGCATTTTCTATTACTGTCTCCTCCTTTGCTTGTTTTCCCACCACTTCTGTATCTATTGTATCAAGACAAAAAAAAAAAAGAAGTCAGTAATTCTGCCTTTTAATTAACAGATATTCCATATTGCAGAGAAGGGCAACCAGAATGATTAAGGGGCTGGAACACCTTCCTTACGAAACCAGGCTGCAACGTCTAGGCCTCTTCAGTCTGGAGAGACGGAGTTTAAGAGGGGACCTGATTGAAGTATATAAAATTATGCATGGTATAGAAAAGGTGGATAGAGAACATTTCTTTTCTCTATCACACAATACTAGAACCAGGGGGCATCTATGAAGCTGATGGGTAGGAGAGTCAGGTCTGACAGGGGGAAGTATTTTTTCACCCAGAGGGTCATTGGCTTATGGAATGGGCTGCCGGAAGAGGTGGTGACAGCTACCAGTCTAGATGGCTTTAAGGTAGGGTTAGACAAATTTATGGACGACAGATGTATCAATGGCTAGGTGCATCTTTCAGGCTGGAACTGGGGCGCTTCTAAGGCCATTTGCTGGGATTCTAGAGCAGGAATAGGTTTGTCCTTGTCTCTGCTTGAGATGCCCATGAGCATTTGGTGGGCCACTGTGTGCGACAGGATGCTGGACTAGATGGGCTGTGGCCTGATCCAGCAGGGCTTCTCTTATGTTCTTATGTCCATTCTACTAGCTCTCAAATCCAGCAGGATTAATAGACATATAAAAAGAGAACTATCATGTCCAAAGAGCGTCTGGATTAAGCTTGTGCAGTCTGTATAAATAAATTTTGGAATCACAATATTTCACAAGAGTATAAACTCTTTCCCACTTTCTTTTTTTAAAAAAGCATATTATAGCTTTGTATTAGTTTAAAGTGATATGTATGGAGAAAAAAACTTGTTTAACTTCTACTTTCAATTTAATTTGATGACTTATGCTTAATCTTGGAAAGCTGATTCTTCTGTGGTCTTTAACCCTAGAGTCCCGTAAATGTAGAACATTGGCAGAAACTCCACAGGTTTTCAGGATACAATGGTTGGCCTTTGCAGTTTAAATCTTCCACTCAACTGATGTTAATGTATCATTTTGATAGGACAGGCTGTTTTTGTTTTTACTGTATTTTAACACTTATTTGACACCCCCCCCCCTTTCAAGCTAACTAGTTTTGCAGATTTGAAGTCAAAGAACCTCATCAGCTTGACTGATAGCACTCAAATTTTCTTTTAGCTAATTTCAGCAGGGTTACGCTTTCAAGCCTTCTGTAATAAAGCATTATAGAAGGGATGAGCAGAAATGGCAAATTAAATGTACAGAAACTCGTATTCAAATAGATCCCCTTCGAATATGGTAGGATTCTATTCAATACCAATGTAACCGTACGAATATCTGATACAAACGCATACGTATCCAATACGTAACATAAGTTCAGCATCCTGTCTCACAGAGTGGCCCACCAATTGCCCATGGGCTTCTCAAACAGACACAAAGGCAAACCTCCTCCTGCTCTCAAATCCGAGCAAATGGCCTTAGAGGCATCCTGCTTGTCTCCATAGCCTGGAAGACGTACTTAGGCATCCATTCTAGTAGCCTGTCATCCATAAATTGGTCTAGCCTATTCCACATGTTTATTGACACTCTTCAAAGAATTCCAACAAGTTTGTAAGGCATGATTTACCTTTGCAGAAGCCACGTTGGCTTTTGTTCAGCAATGCTTGCTCCTCCATGTGCACGCTAATTTTGTCTTTAATGATGGTTTCCATCACCTTACACTGAACTGACATTAGGCTAACCAGTCTGTAATTACCTGGATCACTCCTGGATCCTTTTTTGAAGATTGGTGTTACATTTGCTACCCTCCAGTCCTCAGGAATGGAGCCTGATGTTAGGGAAAGACTATATACTTTTGCTAGAAGGTCGGCAATTTCGCATTTGAGTTGCTTAAGAAATCTTGGATGAATACCATCCGGTCCCAGTGATTTCTTAACATTTAGTTTATTAAGACATGCAAGGACCTCTTCCTTGGTTAATCTCTATCCAGTTTTATTCTGAAATTACAGGCTCTGCTACTGGCACGGTCCATCTGTCTTCTTCCGTGAATACAGAAGCAAAGAATTCACTCTGTCTCTCTCCAATCTCTGTGTCTTATTTAATTATCACTTTCTGTCTCTTATCCTCTAATGGTCCAACTGCTTTCCAGGTTGGATTCCTACTTCTGATATACCTATAGAAGTTGTTCTTATTTCTTTTAATGTTTTTAGCAAAGTGCTCCTCAAAATCTTACTTAGCTTTCCTGATTGTCACCTTGCATTTGTGTTGCCAGTGTCTATGTTCCCTCCTGTTCTCCTCATTTGGACAAGCCTTCCATTTTCTAAATGAACTCTTCTTGTTTTTAATGACTTCGTCTACTGCACTTGTGAGCCACATTCGTTTCTTCTTGGACATAGAAGTCCCCTTTCTTCCTTTAGGTATGCATTCTAATTGTGCTTCCATTATTGTGTTTTTAAATAGTCCCCATGCATTTTGAAGTGACCTCAGTTTCCTCATTTGGGGGAATTTCCTTTATGAAAGTGTATGGTCTCTTGTGTTAGTAAAGTCTAACAACGTACTCCATGAATTTAAGTTTAAGGTTACTAAATTATGGTCACTGTTGCCAATTGGATCAGCCAGGTCCTGAGCTTTACTTAGGATCAAGTTCCCTTGGTTGGTTCCATGACCATTTGCTCTATGGAATAGTCATCAGCAGGTCTAGGAATTTTTTCTCTCTTTCCTGAGTTGAACAGGAGTTCACCCAGTCTGTGTTGATCTCCTTTGCAAGTTTGGCTGGGAGGGCGACAGCATGTCTTGATACGTATCCAGTAACATATCCACTCCGAAAGTGTCAAATCCACCCTGAATCCACTTTGAATCCACTCTCAAACAATGTGGAATTCACTCTGGATCCATTGCAGATGAGACTGGAGCAACTGCTCTCCCACTTCCCTCTTTCACGTATATTCCAAAGCTTCATAAGAATGTCAATGCATGAATGTCGTAACATTTGATTCATATATGAATGTCTGAATTCGTACTAATTCATATGAATAACATCTGTAATGAATATTTGTGCACAGTAGTACAAGTAATAGAAAGGTAATAGATTTTGCCTGAGTTACCTGCAGGCTAACTTCTATGAATTATTCAGCACCCAAGAAGGGCAGGGAGGTCTGTATCCATTTCCCAGCACTGATTTTCTTTTGTAATTCTGGGCATTAAATAATCCCCACCAGTGTAAGACTGTAACTTCTTCCACCCATGTAAATGAATATTAAAGACTCGAAGTACCATATACTAACCTAAAGTCTTTCTTCTTCTTTTTGCTTCTTGTCCAGCAACAACCATTCGCAGTTCTTTGATGTCCAGAAACTGTAGATAAATAGAGGCAATATTCACTTTCATACTGGCTTCTATCTGATGCATAAATTATCCTATTTACCTTTTAGAATTTCACATACATACGTATGCAATTTGTTTCAAGACTTCTTCAACTGCAAAATTAGAAGACATGAACTAATTTAGCATATACATGATTCACTTTAAGACAAAAGTCATTTGCCTTTAGGCAGGAAAAAAGCAAAACTGGAGGAAATTAAAGTAAAAAGAACAACCCTCTTAATAGTAAAAACATGACAGGTTGATCGGCTGAAATACAAATTGTGCAGGTTTTTATGACTTTCTTGGTCTACAACTCTTCTGATTACCACTGTATCATAGTAGGAGACCTCAGCAACCCCAATGACCCTGAAATACAAAGGTCCTGTTAGGGCTACACTTTCTGGTAAAGTCAAAGATGGAAAAATGAAACAACCGTGTTTCCCCAAAAATACGATGCTCCAAAGATGCATTAGGGCTTCAGAAGATTTTTATATAACATGTATATAACATTTTATATAACATTATATTTTGAGCATCCTCAAAAATCCAGAAAAATCATCCTAGCGCTTATTTTCAGGGTAGGTCTTATTTTTGAGGAAACAGGGTAACAGTAATCTGTACAGGCAGATAGGGGTCTGCCAGTATGAGGAAAGCCAACAGACCTAGGAGAAGGAATTCCAAAATCAAACCCAGACTTGGAAGTAAAAAAAAAAATCAGTGCTTTTGCTAGGAAACTGCATGAACGTGGCTACAGCACTAACACACTTTCTGATGTCAGGCGAATAGACCTCCAACCCAGTTACCCAACACCGTTCCAGCTATAGCTCAATGTTAAAAATCCATAAGGTGTACTGATTTGGCCAGATCAAAACCACAAGGTTACTGATGAAGCCAGCACTGAAACAGGCGTTCCTCACTTCAGAAAGGCAGATTACAAAGCAGAAATGAAGCATGCCAATTTGCCTATTTTAGAAATAACTAAATTCAAATAGATAGGAATGAGGCACTTTTACTCAGATGATTATACAATGTATTTTCCATAGTGAGCCCAAAGAAATTCTATTTTCTACAAGATTTCTACAGCACCCTTTACAGCTGAACAGAAAAAAAAACTAGAACATAAAGCCAAATCATAAAAGGAAACAGAAAAAAGAACAATCTTCTGACCCAGCAGAGCTCCCTTTATTATGTTCTTGACTGGGTTGAGTTTCAGTCTACGGGATAGAATCTAGCTCTTCATTGCCTTGGGATACTGTTTGAGCACCTGCAATACCTCACCAGAAAGAGACAGAACAGGGATGTAGAGATAGGTGTCATCCACCTACTGAAAACACTGAATTCCAAACCTCCCAATGGTCATATCCAACTGTTTCATATAGATGTTAAAAAGCAAGGGAGTCAGGACACCTCACAAGAAACCTCACAAGTTTCCCAGGGAGATGAAGGAAAATCCCCCAGGAAAATCCCCCAGAAGTATGCTCTGAACTCTGACATGAAGGAAGGACTGGAACAATTGTACAACCCTGCCCTGAAGGCACTCCAAAAGGACAGACTGATTGATGGTCCTGAAAGCTGTTCATTGACATTCATCCAAAATTGCCTGGTCCATGACCACCTTCTCAAACACCTTGCCTAAGCATGGAAGACTGGTTATAGGACGACAGGTATTCAGTGTTATGGCTCATGGTCTGGACACGTATTTAATGGGGAAATTAGCCTGTCTAACCACTGACCCAAAATGAACGAAGTGTGTAGGTTTCAGTAAGGATACATAAGTGCTTTGTAAAAGCAAGCAGCAGAAAAACAAAGCCAAAAACAGTTTCTTTGATAAAGAAAATATTTTATTGAGAGAGCAGCAGAAAAAGAGAAAGACGCTTTCAGAGGAGCCAGTAGCTAAGCCTATATTTTCAGAAGAATTAAACTGGACAGAGACAACCAAGGTCCTTACATGTTTAATAAATTCAATGTTAACAAATCATCAGGACCAGATGGGGGACAAGCAAGGTGCCTCTAAGGCCATTTGTGGGGATTTGAGAGCAGGGGGAGGTTTGCCCTGGCCTCTGTGCTTGAGATGCCCATAAGCAACTGGTGGGCCACTGTGCGAGACAGGATGGGCTGTGGCTTCATCCATGTGGGCTCCTCTTATGTTCTTACATAAGAATACAAACAAAGGGAATCCCACTAATAATATAGGTACAAAGCTGCCCAAATAAGGAGTGGCTTGCTGCAAGGAAAGTATCAGTGAAAGGTCATCCAAGGTGAATTTTGGCAATTTAGGCATGCAAGGAGGAAAGAAAGGGGAAATAACTTGTTTTAAAGGTACCCTGCACCACGCAGGAGCCTACAACCTAACCAGGACCAGTCGGTTCTCACCTTCTACACCTTGCTGATGTGTACAAGACTTGAGACCAATGTTCTAGCAGAAGAGAGGAACCAGGGCCAGGGAAGCCTCTTTGCTAGAGCAGTGGAAATGGTGTTTAGTTCAACTTTGAGGCAGTGGACCTACAGAGCTGCACTCTTCACCCTGAATAAGCGAAGCTGCATGGCTTTGAGCTGCTTCGGCTTAGAGCAGTCAAAGATAAGGCAGAGAAAATGGTAAAGGTAGTAAACTGGATTAGAAAGCTTCTTCAGCAGCAATCTGGATCAGGGCAGTCTGGATTAGGTGATGAACATATAAAGATCACAAACTTGAGATCAAGCAGCATGGTGATGGAGAAGAACCACAGTAGCAACTAAGAACTGTAGTGGACTGTTCCCAGTATCCTATTTTGATACATCACTAATCTGAGGGCAGAAACCCTATTCCCAAAGTCCAGCCTAGTGGGTGGGGATCAGGAATACAATATGTCAATGATAAAATCTAGGTGGGAGGAAAAGGACTCAGTCCATAGGGCGGAAGATGAGAGTCCCATTCAGGTGAATGAAGGAGCTGGCTTGGGAAATGGTGGAAAGGAAACAAAGTATATGACTGGAGGAAATTCTGGATTACATCGTATCCAAATTGATGACCTGGCTTCACTATAAAGACTGAATCATATAGGAGAAATAGTTCCAATCAAGACATATTAATCCACTCTAGTATGCCAAATAAAATGTCTTCAGATAAAAGTTGGTCAAAATTGCCAAATCACTCTTTATTCTCTAGTGCCTTTTTTTCCACTACAGAATTCATTGGCAGTTGTTAATCCATGTCTGAGGGGATCATCCTTCCTGCTTGGCCAGCTTTTGGAAATGCAGATTTTCACCAGGCTCCTGCTTTCTGTAAACATCTGTTTTACATTCTTTTCCTTTTTTAATGCCAGAATGGAGCTTTGTATTTTTAATTCTGTATTTCTAGCCTAAATGCCAATAGTATGCCAATCATATAATTTTGCAAAGGTCAAGAGGTATCTGGCAGAGTCTGGAAAGCACATGGTTACATCAACATCTGCTCTTAAAGAGTAGGTGAATCACAATTCCTAAGTGTTTGTGGAAATTCACAAACAGCAAGTGATTAATAGCTGAATCCAGTCCAACAAATCACTGCTGCATGTTTTAATAAAGCCAGGTCAGATAATGGACAAGAGGACAAGTGGTAGGACCAATTCCTGCAGGCAGGTTGTCCACATCAACAGTCTACAAGAGTAAGGATCAATCACATACAACATATCTGTCACAACAACCAATACTGAGCTGATCTGAGAAATATTTCCCTCAAAGTGTACAATAAATTTGTCACATGTGTCTAGAGAGTGAGAAGGGCCCATTACCCTTAGAAGAGGGAACAAACCTCCTCAAAGAGATCAGCTGGACAACTACCAGAGGACACAAAGGTGAAAAAAAAGATTTCTTGACTGCTACTACCACACAGGGCACACATGATAATGTACTCTTAAATGTGTCTTGTCAGATGTGCTTTGCAATTTAAAACATCTGGGATCTAGCTATTGACAGTTCTGCTTGGATCAGAATATTGGAACCTTTATTCTCCAACCTTTGATGCCCAACGCAAAAACAACTCACCAAATAATACAAAACAACATATAAAATTCACTCCCTCTGCGTGCCATAGGATTTTCTCATCATACAAATGCAAGTGGGGAAATGATTTCTGAATGTCTTTTTATTCACCTGGTTTTGTGCCAATCTCCAGACTTGCACAGGAATGGTGTTATAACTTCCCAACCACATGTAACTGAAACAGTTTAATAACAACCCATGTATAAGAAGAATTAGTGTATACCTTTACTCCTCTCTCTTTGCGCAAAGGAGTTCTTGATGGTGGGATAGGAGTTCTGTTTCCAGCAGGGCTAAATACACTTGCAGCAGTGGGATTCCTGAATGGAGCTTGTTTGGGGATTCCTTTCAGAGGAGCTAAACAAGAAAAAATAAAAACAGTATATCAAAAGCTATTCCACTTACCTTTTCTCAAATACTGCTAACATGCTCGTAATATTCACAAAATATTAAGTGATTACTTAGTCAATATGTGAAGGCAAGGGAAATCAGTTTTGCAGAGTAATCAATGCCGGCCACAAGAAAGGGCAGTTTTGTATAAAAATATCTGGGAAGAGCTATACTGACTGCTCCGTGTTTAAAACGACTTAATTAAGCTTTTAAAACCACCCTTCAAGTTCCTTTTGTCCAACACTTCTGCTATTTTAGACTTAATAGTGTTTGTTTCCAGTGTATTTAATGGAAGCATTTAATGGCAAAGTCTGAGTTGCAACACCCAATTATAGGAGACAAATAAGACAAAAAATAAACTTTCTAATCCAACTGGAAGGTTCTTTTTGCAAGACCTTCGTGAATGTGACACATCCTCTTCATTTTGAAGTTTTTTTCAACTCATATCAGTGGAGACTTTGTAAAAAAGCTACCCAAGATAAATGTCACTGTGCAGTTCTATGCTCATCTCAAAGCAGATAAGACACTGCAAATATATTCACATTCTTTCCTGCTCTAATTTAAAGTCAGTCACAAATATTTTTCTGATTAGATAAACCTTTTTAAAAACTAACTACTCTTATTAACGGCCTTCCTACCCAGTCATATGGCTGTTCCTAGTAGAAAACACAAAAGAAGAGAAATCACATTGTTCGCGGGGTTCCTTAAACCATTGTTTTATTCACTTCAAATATACTCTTCTGCTTCTCACATGAATTCTTAAAGCAGTATAAATAAAACAATGTACATGAAAATATAATTTAAGAATTGAGATCTTTAAAACACTGTGCCATTTAAAACACTGTTCACCATTTCCAAAGAGTAGCTCTGTAGGAAGTAAGGAGGATGATTATTGGAAATGTGTTCTGACTGCTGGTAGAAGAAGAGTTGGGCTTTTCTACCCCGCTTTTCTCACCCATTTAAGGAGACTCAAAGCAGCTGACAAACCTTCTGTTCTTCTCCCTGTGGGGTAGGTGGGGCTGTGAGAGCTCAGAAGAGAGCTGTGACTAGCCCAAAGTTACCCAGCTGGCTTCAAGGGGGAGGGCGGAATTGAACCCAGTATTCCCAGATGAGAGTCCGGCTCCCCAACCACTAGACCAAACTGGTAGTTGATCTTTCTCAATTTGTTTAAGGAAAATGTTAAGGAGAATAAACTGATGGCTATTTGAACTATGCTCACAACATTGTCTGTGCTGTTAATATAGGAACTGCAGTGCCTGGGTTACCCTGATTATTTTTAACAACTTGAATTTCTACCTCTAAATTTCTGCTTATATATCTTCGAAGACCTCATCACTGTCATCAGCCATCTGAAATGTTGGGCCTGGATATAAACCGTTAAGCTCAGGACCGCTCAGTTACATCCTGTCCAACATCCAACACAGAAATGCAGACAAGAAAACATTACCTACTGCCCTTTTGTCTGTCAGACCCCAGATCTGCACATGACCTGCAATTTGGTTTCAGTCCATTCAACCTATCCAGAAGTCCAAGCTTTACATTAATAGAATAGCAAAATGCATAAGCGAAATGATCCATCAAGAAATGGTACTTTCCCTTCCACTGGAATTACTAGACCATATTTTTTTCCTGTAGGGAAAAATTATTTGATACAGAAGGCACCACTGAGTATGGGGAGAAAGAACAAACTACAAAGATATGAAATGGTAATTTATGTAGCATGCTGCTAATGGTTGAATCTGTTGAACAATTGAAAGAAACACTGAAAATATTTTTTCTCTACACTAATGGAAAAAGCCTAGTAAGACAGAAAACAGAATTATGGCTTTTTCTAGATATATATACATGTGTTATCTGACAGTTGCCACGACTGCAAAAGTATATTTTTTGAAAACCAAACTATTTTAATTTACAGTATTTGTGCTTTTTTCATTTATCATCAGGACCTTTTGGCCTCTTCATTGCAATATTTAACAAGCTTACTTCACGTTTCTACTACTTGATTTTTGTTCACTTTTATGGTTCTACCTCACTTTCCCTAAAAGGCCGCCCTAAGACAGTCAAAGATCAATATTTATTTATTTATTTACATTTATATCCCTCCCTATACCCTAGGGTCTCAGGGCGGGTAACAGCATATTTAAAAGACAAAAATACTTAAAATAAAACCATATATAAAAACAGTATAAGACAATACCGCCTTCAGCCTAAAAAGATCAGTCCCTTTGGAATAAAAGTAGAATCTTAAAACCAAAGGCAGCGTTGTTTATTAACCCTCATCCATATTTCTCTTCCATGACACCTGTAAAACTGATTATGCTGTTGCCTTTATTGCTACGGTTCCATAAACTTAAGAATCACAAGAATCCTGAGCACGAAGGCTCAGAAACCCTGAAATCTCAACGGAACATGTGATGATGTCACTGGGGCCCCACAGGGTAGTGCCTCTTCCCAACTGCAAAGCAAGCTGGGACAGGAAGTGAGAGGAATGAGAGGAGCAACAGAGGCAGGTAAGTGTTACTTGTAAGAGCTCACCTTCATCTTCAGAGAAATGGGTCTGTGAGGTGTACATCTTTACAAACCTAACCCTTTTTGGCGTACGTACCCACTGAAAAACAGAATTTTAGGCTATTCTCCTCTAAACCTCTTGCAAGCCTCATAATAACTTCCCTTTTATGACCGTGCCAACAAGCTTTACTAGTTCTCACTTCTTATAGAAGTTATTCTACCCTGCTGATGTCCCAGACACTCACCACAGGAAAGCTGGCACCCAGAGCTGAATGAGCTATTAGTGGTACACCCCCAGGTAGGCTGCAGCTGGAAGATCAAGGAAGCGTGCACTATGTAACCTGCCTCAGCTGCCTTCTCCTCTCCCCTACAACTAGAACACCCAACCCAGCAGTTGTCACCTACAGCGAAATCTAGATCTTCTCTGTGCCAGTGACCACGCCTGTTCACTCCAACCTCAGCAGGAGATGCCATGTGCCCATATGGTCATGGTGTCACAAAATACACAGATACTTTTAAGGATTCTGCATCTTAAGTAATAAGAAAAATAAAATTCCTACTTGTTGTATCCAGTTTTTTTACCAAGCCTCTTCCTTTGGCATGGCAAGGAACTCCAGCTGTCTTCTTGAGCTGCTGCGCAGTTTCAGTAGCTAAAAGAATAATTGTAATTAATACGTAGTTGAAAGAAACCCCAAGTCATTTACAAAATAATGCCTTTAATGAAACAACTGACATTTTGGCCTATTTATGAAAACTGTAATGTTCAGACTCAATACTAAGTCTCCATAAGTGCAATGTCTAGAACACAAATTCTGGTCTCATTGAATTTGCATATTTACTGTCTTAAAGGCATGCTGAAATAGTTCTAGATTACAGTATGAACCTTTAAGTTCAGTTCTCCTTTCAATAAACAAAATCAAAGCAAACCAAAGCCTTATTACGCATGACTCTTTCTCCTGTTCAGCGGCTGGATGGGGCCAAAGGGCAGAATTCTCATACTTTGAATAGGTAGAAAAAGCATCAAAATATACTCTTCTACAACTGAACGTTCCTTTAAAAAAATAGTAAAAAGAAAAAGAAAAAAAGAAATGTACTAATTTAATTCATTTCATTTGTGTGACAATCATGAGGTAAAGTATGGAAGTATGCAGTGCTTTCCAGAAGGCCATGAAAGGGCAAAACCTCTGTTCCTAGAGTGGATGGAGAAGAACAGCAGTCAAGAAAAGTCAAGTGCTGCCAAGTGTGGACCTGTAACATCACCAATTCCACAGCCTTCCAAGCCTGGCAGCGACCCACCCTTATTCTCTCATACATCTGTGACAAGAGAAAACACTGAGGTGAGAGGAAGCATTTCTTAAGGTCACAGTCTACAATCCCTAATACAGAATACCAAGTTAAGTGTACCTATCCTCCTCAAAAACCAAATATATCAAAAATTACTGAAACAGCTCCCCCTGTCTACAGATCTTAAAAAGGCACTGCGCAGGCCGGAGAGCTACCCACCCACACTTGCAACAGGCCAGTCCACCCGGCTGGCTAGCTGTGGCCAAAGGACACAGTGACGGTTTCAGGGATACAGGCTGCAAACTGTTTTGCTTTCTGGCCTTGCAGGCTTCTAGAAAGCTGCAATAGCCAGCCTCGTTGCAAACAGCTTCTTGCAAGCCCTGGGTTTTGGGCTGCAAAAAGGGCGGGAAATCCTGTGCGGGCCTGAGTGCAATGATTGGTTGCAGCTGTAATTTGGAGGGAAAAGCTGTCTGGGGTTCTGAGAGCTGGAGGGGGCTAGAGGAGGAGTTTCCACCAATCAGGCGGGTGGAACAAGCACCTCTACCAGGAGTTTCCAGCAGCATTTTAGGCAGCAATTTTCCCTAGGAGGTGGCAGCCAATCAGGGCCACAGGGAAAAAGGTATAAAGGAACACAGATTACAGCAGACTATGTCTTCATGCTGGGACAAGAGCTGAAAGGAGCAGAAGAGCTGAATCCTGAAGGAGCCAGACCAGAAGTTGACCAGGGGTCTTTTGACTAGAAGATCTTGGAGGAAGACTTCGCAGGCAACTGACCAGAGGGTGATCGGTCAAGCAAGGACGGACTGGGCCTTGCGATCATCCAGAGCTGCGTTCTAGGACACTGGCTGGGCTTGGGCTGTGGCAGAGCAAGCCAGAGGGGGAGGAACATGGAGAGGTTTGTCTTTTAAAAAGGAACTATTTTCCTTTAGGGAAAGGGGTAGCTCCTAGCTTTAAGAGACTTACTGATTTAAGCCAACAACTACCTGAACCTTATTTCCTTTCTCGTATTGCTTTTGTATAATAATAAACTTGTTTTAGTTTACTGTTGAAACGCTTGCTACCAGTGTTTTGTGTCCACACTGTAGTATTCACTTGGCCGTTGCACGAACTCAGCATCCTAACAGGGCCAAGCTACTCTTAGAAGTGCGGGCACTGACTGGATTGCTGGGGATCATGACAGACACCTCCAGCGACTACATAAGAGTTTGGAGTAACAAACACTTGAAGAAAAGCACAAAGATCAACGTCTACAGAGCCACTGTACTGTCTCCTCTCTTATACGGGTCTGAATCACGGGTCATCTATCATCAACATCTGCAACTCCTTGAACGTTGCCATCAGCGCTGCCTCAGCACATTCCTAAACATCCACTGTGACAAAAGTTGCTCTCCTTGAACTAGCAGAGGCCACGGATATCGAGGCCATGCTGCTGAGGACACAGCTGTGCTCAGCAGGGCGTGTCTCTAGGATGCAGGATCATCGCCTCCCGAAGATGGTGCTCTATGGTGAACTCACCACCGGTTACCAAAACTTAGGAGTCCCAAGGAGGAGATACAAGGAGGCCCTGAAGCGATCCCTCAGCCTTGGCCATATTGATCACAGTCAGTGGCCCATTCTGGCCTCAAACTGAGAGACATGGAGATGCAACATCCACGCTGCTGCCTCCTTTGAGAATACTCATAGAACCAGTCTCGAGGAGAAAAGACAACGTGGGAAGAACCGTGCCATCACAGTACCAAGGAGACCTTTCCTTGTACCTTCTGCAACCGGACCTGCCTTTCCCGCATGGGTCTGTTTAGCCACCAATGCGCATGCAGCAAGCGCAGGTCAAGCCCTCCCTAATCTTCGTTCGCGAAGCCAAGCCATGATATTTAGAATCAGATGTGCCAGGAATATTGTCACCACTGAAAAAGTTAGGAGAAATATTTCCTCATTTCTTTTTCACACAGCAGCCAAGTCTTGTTTCAAATTACAAAACGTCCTCCAAATCCAGTGTCTGTGTCATTTAAGAATCCCATATTTTACTTAACAATTGGCTTGATACTTACACTTCTGCAAGAGCTCTGCTCGGAGCGTAGCACTTTTTGGCTTCCGTTTTAGCTGAAAATGTTTCACCGAAGGAGTAAGTGGTCCAGCCAAAGTAGTCAAAGCATTTTTATTTAAGTACTGACACTCCAGAGGCAACATGGCTGATGTTTCATATTCATTCACTATAAAAGAACAGATGCTTAGGAAATAATCCACTACAACGAATTATAGAGCATTTGCTAGACAATTACACATTTTATCAAGACCCAAAGAAACAAAGGAAACACATTTTTTCAACTTCATTTCACAATCCCCCACTAACATAACACTGAAGCGTAGATGTCTATTCTCTGCATAGCTACTCAGTCACGTGACTGCCCTAGTTCAACCCCACGCAAAGGGTCCACCTAGACAGGATGAAAACAGTCCCATTAAAGTGCTGCTATGGTAGGGCTGCCTACAATACCTGAGGTGACCTGTTCCTAAAAAGTGCTTTTAACTGTTGCTGGAAAACCCAGCACTCGTAGTAGGTTTTTCAACTTGAGCGCTTTTTAGCGATACGCTTGCCTTTCTGGATGGAGCAGCAACTGGAACTCTGTCTAGCATGCATGCACAGAGGCTGAAAAAATCTGGGCAGCTGAACTGCTCAAATTCCGCATCACCACAATGCACAAAGACAGCAATACCCTGCGTTATAGCTTTTGATCGCTATATTGGGCCGCTGTCCGGGGGCAGCCTAAGTCCATCCGTCCAGTATTGAGACAATGTTAAAAAATACAGACCTTATAAACGAAATCTGCTAACTACAACAACCCAACAAGGGTGGCAGAGAGTAAATTATCTGCTAAGCTGCTGTGTAACAGGCACATGTCCTGTGTCAGACTCTGAGCTCGAAATAGTCAAAACTCCAGAACTTTTGTACAAAGGTTCTTAACTCAATACAGAGTTGACATTATAGGCAGCAATAGCCCTAAGGATGAAACATGCTGCCAGAAGAGAAAGTGACAAACATTCAAACTAATTTAACAGATTCTCCAGGTAGCCCCTCCCTCCTTGGGCCAGAACACTTAAGATTGTTCTCAAACTGTTACCGAAGCCTCCATTCCGATGAGGGTTCTGTCTGTGCCAATGCTCCCCTCCCAACTCCTTCCATTTTATGGACGAGGTTACAAGAACATACACTTGATTGTACTAGCGAGTATAACAGCAACAAAATGCATAGATGAAAATATGTGTCTAATATAACAAGTAGTCTACATTCATAAATGTGACTGTGCCCGTAACACTCTAACCATATGCCACATCTTCCCACAGATTAATCTGATCAGCTCTCACCAGAAGGGAATGTATGCAAGCCAATCAACACCATTCCCAAACAAAGCATTTGTTATAAATTTGGATCTTGACTAAAAAGAAAATAACCAATCCAGTTTACATCTTTACACTTTCTTTCAGTAATTGTTGAATATATTCGTTCTTAATTTTTTGATTTAAAAGTGAATTTGGGTTTAAGGGTAGAGTTTGGATAAGGGGGCATGGAGCAGCTAAAAGCAAAAAGAACATATCCGTTCCGAGGAAACCTAAGTGGCATCTAATTAGAAAATGGAAACAAATATTAAGATAATAGTTAAAACAAAAAACTTCACAACTATTTTTAAAAACCATTAGTTAATTATTCAAAATTTCTTGAGCTTATTTTACCAATTTTATTATTTGGAAAACTGCTGACCAAAACTGAAAAAAAAATTAATATTAATTAAGATTGATTAAATCATGAATCTGTGAAGAGCACAATTTAAAGATGCCTTCTCAGAAAATTTCTGCTAGAAAATGAGTTTTCGCCTCTTTCAGAATGAAAAGGCAAGAGAAAAGACTTTATATTTTCCATTGGGATTTATTCCCCTCAACCATGAGACCCATTCAAACTTCTGTTAACCAACTGACCTCTGTCATGGTGCTCTATTCCAACTTCACTGAGCTCTAACTACCAAGATTTGACTTTCAATTTCCCTCATACAAGCAACAAGACACACTGACTAAGGGCCTAAAAATTTACTGTTCACAAATTAAGTGGAATATAATTTCAGAGAGTTTACAGAAAACACAGCTTACCTTTTTCCCGCAGTTCTCCTAAAATATCCTGAACATTGGGATTTTGCTCTTCCAGATCAAGGTTAAGGGATCCAATATCGGGGAAGGATTTTAAAATATCAGCCACCATTAAGACCCAGGGGTCAGGATCCAAGGTAGCAAGCTGGATAATTTCAGTCAGTGCACCTTTCATCTAATAAGAAAAAAAGGGGAAGGGGGATGGAGAGTGAAGTGTTCTTTTAGCACAAAATGACAGTGGGATCCAGAATACATCCAGCAAGACTGCCCAGTTCTAAGTACTCAAGAAGATGGCCAAGAAGTGGCCAACCTTACAAGTGCCTTGCTTAGACTAGGTCAAGGCGGGCTGCACTGCAAATCCAATGGTGAAGGACAGGCTGAGGGTGGTGAGGAGAAAGAAGAAGTCTGTCCTTCTCTATAGCAACCCCATTCTTCCAGCAAGGAGGAAAGAATGAAGCCAAATAGAAAAAAAATCAGTCATCTGAATACGAAAAGTTTGCTTTGAGTGTTTGCTTCTCTAGTTTTGGGCCCAGTTTCCTCTTTCTACCTTTGTGAGGTGGGTTGAAGGGATTGGTCTGCTTGGGTTCAGTGGTCTAGGCAGGCCCAGGTGACAGCCAACATGAAGAGCCATAGTTTTGTGAAAAGCTCATTCCCTTTCAGTAAAATGTGGATGGGCAAGCAGGTAAACAAGGGAAGCAATGGCATAAATTCAGGTTTCCTGTATGTTCTGATACAAGCTGCTTCATACAATTCTGAAGCAGGCCTTGTTAGGACTATTTTAAACTATCTACTGTAAGTTCATAATAAGACTGAACTTCCTGCTTTCCATAAAATTCCCAGGGATACATCCGTTCTTCACAAGGTATTACTCTAATGTTTCATCTCGCCATTCTTGCGATGTGTTCAAAGTAGTGCTCTTCCTTCCATCCTTCTTTCATGTACTTTTAAAAATGGTGTTAGAACAACCTTGGAGAGGGGATACAGCTCAAAACACCCGCCTCAAACCCAGCTAGTGAGTAATTTCCAGTTTATATGGCTTGCATCTACCACTCTGAAGTCTTTGAGCTAGAGAAAAAATGCTCCGCAGCAGTGAACTTTCTACCCAATGTGGCACAATGCTGGACAAGAAGTGGCCTCACAGGACCGTCACTTGTTGTCTGGCACTAAATCATACTGTACAAGCGTACACTTTCTCACTTTTAATTCAGAATTATATTTATTAGTTTAGTTGTATGGCTCCCATGAGGTCTAGAAAACAGTGGAAGCTCCGCTTGTTAGACATTTTAATGAGCAGCAACATCGGTGTCAGATTTAAATTTCTGGAGAGAAGGGGTGTCGAAACAAAGTTGTTATTCTTACATTATGTAAGAAACATTTATTTACAAAAAACTTTAATCCAGCATTTTTTTCTTTTCTTTACTATTTGAGCTCCAATCAGACTAAATGAAGGAAAAAGATGTTATTTGACCAGTGATTAATATTTATTTAGCTACTGAGTTAAATTATTTGTACTCCTTGTTCTTTACCACAATACAATAGTAAGTTCTCCTTTAGTGCTTCCAAACTCCATTCAGGTTATTCTGATAGTTCTAGTATAACTATATTCTGATTTGATCCAAGGCTTAGAACAGTGGTCAACTGGGTGCTTGAAGACTTCTGCTGGTGCCCAAAGCTTTTGTGTTCTCCTCTTCCCACTGTGTCATAAATTATTGAAATGCAGTCAGAATTCAAAGAAGGAGCTTAAACAGGTTTCTGTTTTCTGAAAGACGAATCGTTTCACATCTCTCTGCTAATCACAGTTCCTTAAAGGACAATCTGAGAACCTTTCTGTCCAAAGGGATATACAAGTTGGGAAAGAGAACACATATCTACAGCACAGTTGGGGGTTTATTTACTTTAAGAATTGATATCCTACCCTTTAGCCACAGGGGTCAAGGTGAGTCACTCACAACAATATATTTGCATGCGCGCACGCACACACACAAAATTTAAAATATACTTAAAATATAGCCCTTTTCTTCTTCTCATGATTAGTTACATGGATAACATAAATGGTTTTGTCTACCTTTGGACCCTGAAAAAAGCAAATCTTTGTACCTGGCACAGAAACAACAGAGATAAACATCAAAATAAACCCCAATTCTGCTTTTTGAGAACTGGCCTACCATTCTCCTCCACTTAACACCTGAAAATGGATAAAAAACCTGGAAGATTTTGGAAAAATACTTTAGGTACTTTATTCGTTTTCAGCTTTCACTGCTGCTGCTGGGGGATTTTGCTTATAACAACTGTGCATTCCACAAATCAACTCACTCCTTTTGCTGGACTCTACAGAAGGGAACTTTCAGTACTGCCTCTGCCTCTGTCTTCAGCTTCCTTTCGATTGGGCTACAGAAGCAATTTCTCTCCAGGACTTCAGAGAATGCCAAGACAGCTTATAAACAACAAGCTGCAAATCCCACTAGTGCAGGCTGGATTGAAAAGATGGAGACAAGATTTATTTGTCTATCAAGCACTTTTGTTCCCTTGTATTCCTCTTGAAAACTGTATTACCAGTTTATAAGGCTGTTCAAGAAACTGAAACAGATTAACTCTATTGCATTCAAAGGGAAAATGCCTAAACATACCAAAATTCACCTTGAATTCCACCACTGTCTTCTTCAAAATCAGTGGCCCCAATCTCCGGTTTCTGCAACCATCTCCTCAAGTGTTAGTGGAGGACATTAACGTGCCAAAATTTCAGACATAATGGACTGCAGTATTTGATTCATATGTTTGGGCACATGGGTTAATGCCAGAGATGTTTCAGACTTCTGTGTCCTTTGTGCCTTTCACTCCCATTACCCTAAGTCAGTGTTTCCCAAAGTGTGGTACACGTACCCCCAGGGGTACGGGAAGAGTTTGCTGGGGGTACGCGTTGCACCAGAGTTTGGTGGGGATCATGTGGGAATATCCACTGCACCATGCTTAGCTGTGCCCACAGAACAAGGAAAGAAATAGGCGCGTATCGCAGTTTTTACATAGGAACTGGGGCCGTCGTACATCGTATCACAATTCATTATGGCGGGAACCTCTGCGCATCCTTTGCACAGCTCGGGTTCGGCCATTTTTAAACTGCGGGAACATTAACAGTTGACGTTGAGCTGCGGAGCTGTTTAAACGCCGGAGAATTGGAGTGCTATCTAACGGTCTTGTGAGGCGTGAATATACTGCACTTGGTTACAGAGACAACTTACTTCTTTAATAGTTAGTTCCGGGCGCCTGTTATCGTGCTTTAGTAAGTTCCACTGATTTTGATTATTTTTATAAAATACAATTTTTATCCCTAATGTTTTTTATGAGGGGTACTCAGTGTTACGAAAATTATAGAAGGGGTTCACATATGTCAAAAGTTTGGAAAACACTGCTCTAAGTAAATCTGGTCCAGTGCAGATCCACTGGAGGGAAGGTGGGCATGGGAGGAAGAGCAGGGTTATGGTTAGTGCTATGAGGAAGCATATCCTAGTTTCCACAGTTGATACCTTATCCTAAATTCTAGCTTTAAGATTATTTCCAAAGGCATATTCTGTTAATAATTTTAAGTCTTTGAATTAATACATAAGTGCATGGGAAGTCAAAAGTTCAAAGGGTCCGTTCCAAGGTGTGAACTGAAATAAAGAGAAACAAAATAATATACAAGTCCTAACTGTTGAGAAGAAATAGCTCACTGTTTTCATTACAATCATAAAATCATAGAGTTGGACGGGACTTCTAGGATCACCCAAGTACAACCCCCTTCTCAATGCAGGATTTCCTAAACCAACCCAGACAGACGTAGTTCCAGCCAGTGAAGGAGAACCCACTACCTCCTGTAGCAACCTATTCCACTGACTGATCACCCTCATTGTCAGGAAGTTTTTCCCAATATCTAATCTGTATTGACTTCCTTGAAGTTTCATCCCGTTGTTTCTAGTCCTCCCATCTTGTGCAAGTGAGAAAAGGGACGATCCTTCTGCACTGTGACAGCCCTTCAGAGACTTGAAAACCATGATCATGTCTCCTCTCAGTCTTCTCTTCTGTAGGCTAAACATTCCTAGATCCTTCAACCGTTCCTCGTAGGACATACTTTCCAGACCACTAGCCATTTTGGTAGCCCTCCTTTGGACTTGCTCTAGTTTGTTAATGTCTTTTTAAAATTGGGCTGCCCAGAACTGAACACAGTATTTTGTGTTTCCTTAAAAAAAACTTAAGATGATGTACATGTAAATCCCAGTCTCCAATACTGGTAAATTTTCAACAAATTTCTACATGAAGCACCTTTACAGCAGCACTTAGATCAAGT
This sequence comes from Aspidoscelis tigris stejnegeri, assembly GCA_023333525.1. Taxonomy (NCBI): domain Eukaryota; kingdom Metazoa; phylum Chordata; class Lepidosauria; order Squamata; family Teiidae; genus Aspidoscelis; species Aspidoscelis tigris. The sequence continues at coordinate 146,411,498 of JALMGA010000001.1, read as the reverse complement.
TTATTCATTGATGTATTAACATCTAAGATAAATCTGGGAAGTTGGAGGTAGCAGAACTCAAGGGGCAAAGGGGGAGAAGAAATGGGACACATTTCACAGCTTGTTCAACCATGAAACCATGCCTCTTCAGTCACAACGATGCCACTAGAAAAACCATTTGGGTTTCAACAACTATTCCTGGAAGGGTGCAAAAGGAAGTAAAAAAGACGGAAAGTGGAATATACCACTTAAAACAAGAACTGTTCATGAGAGTGGAAGGAATTTTGTTTATAAATAAAAATAAATTAAAACCAGTAAAAGACCAGTATTTAGAACTGAAACCATTACTATGGTACTTCAAAAAGATGAAATGAAACGAAATACCTTCCTACCCAGAACTCATTCACAGAACAGAATGTCCCAGAATGCCAATACTTTACAGAGCCACAACAACCAAATCTGAAAACTCCATATGGACAGAAGGAACTGACTTAACTGCAAACAATTCACCAGAGTTATTGTCCTGAATCAGAAACCATTTATGAGGCAGGGGAAAGATGTGCTCCCGCTATCTGAGTGGTGCCGGGAGAAAAAGTCACATCCACAAACATTCTGATGCCTGGATAAAAATAACTTCTGGGAAAACTGACTGCAAAAACTTCCAAACCTGCAAAATTCACAAGTTATTCGGGCAGAAATAGAATGATGCAATAAGCACGCAAGATGATTACAGATGGTATATGTACAAACTTTTATTATTTAAAACAAATTTAGGGGGAAAAGTGAGATTTAAATATTAGAAAGCAAATATGGCAAAAATTGTAAAGGTACTATAAGGAAGACTTAAGCTTAGAAAACGTTGTGTTAAGTCCCAATGCTTTCACAGAAAAAATCCTTTTTCGGGTGAAGAACAATTTTCTAAAAAACAGCCCAAGTCTCCCAAGCTAAGCGAAAGAACTGCATCAGTCCCACAGCCTTCGGCTGCGTTCACACCTAAGTTTTAATCCAGTTTCAGAGTGAAAGAATGCATCAGCAAAGAATTTTGTTTCTGCATTATCTAACTCAGAAAATTCACCCTTAGATTTGATAAAAGTGGAAAGAAAATCGCTAGTCATTTTGCTGACATGTCCTCTGACTCTGAAAGCAGACTGAGACTGGATTAAAACTTGAGTGTGGATGCAGCCTTGATGCTGTTGGTGCAACTACTATAGAATATCTACAGGAAACAAATTCTCTCACCCACTTGACACCAAAGCCATTTTTATAAAGAGAATAAACTTGACTGGAACATATCTGTGCTAGATAGTTTTCCAGGTTCCCTTGGTTATTACATTATTTTTATTTCTAATAAGTCTTATCGTACCGAGAAGATGCTGTGCTCACCTTCGGAAATACCAACAAACATACCTTCTTGCCAGTGAAAATGTCACACCAGAGAATTCCCTCACAATCCAAGTTGCCTTTCACTATGTTATGATTGGCTCTATTTTTCTACCCTGCTGACTAACCAAGAGCACACAAGGACTTTGGGTGCTTTTCTACCAGCAGTAAGTACCCATTTTAGCACCCATTAAGGACCCATTTGGCTGAGAGCCGGATGACCCCATTTCCACTACAGACCCCATTAGGGACACATCTGTTTCCACCACAACTACAGAAATCCGGATCATATGGGTCCTTCAGGACCTATAATCCGGATTTCGTGTAGACCCCATTAAAGAGTACAATGGGGTCTTCAGCCATAAAATCCAGATCATAGGAAGCCTGTTTCCACTGCGATTGGACAATGAGGCCTAGAGGAGGCTCAGGGGAGGTGCCCCAAAACCAAAACTCCGAAGGGGTTTTTCTGCAGAGCCTGTGCTGATCTCCAAAGGCAACTTTGGAATGACTTCGGAGGGACTTTGGTGCCTTTGCTAATCTCTGAAGGCCAACTTTGGAGATTGCACCCCCTGTCCCCCAAAACACCTGGGGTGACAGGCAGACCCCTTGGGGGTAGATCTGGATTGGCCACATGGGCGCTCCGGTGTTTCCACAGCAGGCAGGCTAGCACCCATTGCTATTGGGTGCTAGACCACCCGTGGAAACACATTGGGTGCTTTCCTTACTCCGGATCTACCAGATTCGGATTAAGGGAAGTACCCATTCCTTAGATCCGGATTAAAGGAGCGCAGTGGAAAAACACCCACGCCCTCTTCATGTGAAATCGCATGCCGAGGCAGGCCAGGCCAGGCGGGACTTGCGGCTGGCCCACAAGAGGCGCCTTCGGTTCAAATACTGCTGCCATGGCGGGCTCGACCTGATGCGCCTCGTCCCTTCGGAGGCCGCGCCGCCCGAGCCTCTCCTCAGGAACCTCCTCACAGCCGGGGAGAGGCGCGTTCGCCCGCCCGCGCCAAGCGGTAGCAGCTTCTCTTTCCCCTCGCCCTGCACCGGCTGCGGCGCAGCCCAGGGCGGACTGGCGAGGGTGGGCGGACGGACGGAGCGGCCACAGGCACAGCCGCCGCCGCCGCCGCCTCCATCGGGCGGGAAGAGGCCGCTGCCTGCCTCGGAGACGGACGAGGCGGCCGGGACGGTGGGCGGGGCAAGCCTGGGCATAGCGCCGGGCAGGCGGGCGGAGGACGCCGCAGAAAGAAGGGGGGTTATCGTTCGTTCGTTCTTTCGTTCGTATTCTCGCTCCACCCCCCACCCCCCCGACAACTCACCTCGTCCACGGCGCGGCGCGGCAAGTGCAGGACGCCCAGCAGCAGCTTGAGCTTGACGGGCGAAGAGAGGCTGTGGAAGCAGAGGCGGATGTTGTCGATGACCGAGGCCGTGAGCAGCGAGGCGATGCTGGGCGGCGCCCAGAGCTCGTCCGTGGAGCCCAGCTTGTTGTGCAGCCACAGGCCGGTGTCGCTCTCTCGCATCGACGCCATCTTGGAGGGGAAGGAGAGCGAGAGAGGATTCCCGTCGGGCATTTTATGAAGCCACCTAAAAGAGGGAGGGGGAGCGAGGCCCAGGCTGGCAAGGAGGCCGCCCCGCCCGCCCTCCGTCACAGGCCGCGGCGCCGCCCTGCTCGCTGGGAGAGAATGACGCGCTCGACAGGGAGGGAGGGGAGGCTCAAAATGGCGCCGGCGTCGTCTCCTCAGAGGGGGGGAAAAGGCTCTTCCTTCCGGGAAGGGAAATGGCGCGCGCGCTGCTTTTCCTGCTGTGTCAGTTATTTCTTCCGGCCGGGGGGGGGGGACTGAGGGCGGCGGCAATAGCAAGAGGCGTTTCCTCAGCCCCCACGGTCGTCGCTTTTACACTTTTCCTAACCAGGCTGGAGGCTTCGCCCTCTTTCGCTGCTCGAGCCCCAAGGTGGCTCCGACTCGTCCTCGTTTCACGTGTCGCGTGAAACGCGAGGGCCACGTCGGAATGAAAGTTCAGTGTTCCCCCGAGTGTTGTGACCGCCGTTCCAGGCCCGCGCGTGAACTCGGGGCGTTTCCCTCCGCGACGAGGTGGGGGCCACGGCCTTAAGGTTGGGCCTGGTCTTCGGCGCCATTTTGGGGACAGTACCGTGACTTTAAAGGGGGTCCCCGCCCCGCCTCGCTCCCCCCCCCCACGGCTGCGGTGCTTGAGGGGCCGGTGGGCGCTTAAGTTGATTCTCGGGTTGTGCAACGACCTGCCAAGGCCGCCCTGGTTCTGCCCCTTCAGAGCAATACAGGACACCTAGTAGAAACTCCCGTTTGATCTTTCAATGAGGGTGGTAAAAATATTAAAATACTCATTGTTGGTCTGGTGGTTAAGGAGCCAGACTCTTATCTGGGAATACCGGGATTTGATTCTGCCCTCCTCCATGAAGCCAGCAGGGTGACCTTGGGCTAGTCACAGCTCTCTCATCCCCACACACCTCACGGGTGTGGTGGGGAGAAGAACAGAAGGTTTGTCAGCTGCTTTGGAGTCCCCCTAAAATGGGTGAGAAAGGTGGGGTAGAAAAGCCAACTGTTCTTCCTCCTTGAAGGGTGTCTTGTGGGGAGAAGGACAAGGTTTGACAGCCGCTTTGAGTCCCCTTAAATGGGTGAGAAAAGCGGACTAGAAAAGCTAACTCTTCTTTTATATTGGCCTCAACGCTCATCATTTTTGAAAAATCATTTTGATCTCATTTCCCAGTAATAGATGTTCTTTTCTGGTTCTTGTTCCAGTTAGTTTGTTAGATTTCCTTTCATTGTTTTTCATATTTAATACGATTCCACTTCAGAAAGTAGAGGTTCAGTCACCAGCATCTCCCTCAGAGTACAGGCAACTGACTTCATTGTAGTCATTAGTATCTGACTTCAGTGTTAATTCAGTTGCTTTGATCCCTGCAAGAATTGGATGGAATGTAAGAAAGATACAGATCCTCTAATACAACCTGATTTGGATCATGGAGAGGCATCTTCACTGATGGCACTAATCTGGGTCAAGGAGTGAAAGTTCCTATCTTGGGGCTTGGGGGTGATTTTTGGCACTCTATGGCACACTGCTAAACAACAGCTCCTGGTAATTCTAGATCTGTATCTGGTTCCATCTCATGCAGATAGAGCCAGACTAATGGGGGTGGGGCCTCCTTGATCTGGATTAATGCAGAGTTCAGGATCTGTATCAGAGGCCTTTGATCTGAATCAAGAGAATGGGCTGCAGACTCAGCAGGTACAGGTGAGAATGTCTCATATAGGAAGGCAGGGGAAAGGAGGAGAGATGTCTGCTACTCTGAATGGGGCAAGTTGAGCAAAAAGTATGGTTTTTTTCTGCAAAGATTGAGACAGGTTAGAGGGCCTGTAGATCTAGCAAGTGACTTATCACCAGTAAATATGATTGAGAATTTTCACAGTAAGTAAATAAAAAGATGTCCGTCCATCCCCCATAGGAAGACAGAGTCCAGCAAAAGCAGTACGGATGCCATCATTTGAACCTGAGAAGGCCCTGTATTAGGGCAATTGGATTTCTATATTTCATAGTATAGTACTTCCATGAGTGAATAGGGCTGCTTCTGCACTGATTGGTGTTCTGGATTAAGGAGCCTCTTAATCCGGATCACTGGCCTCCTGATCTGTACCTTAATGCAGATCAAAGAGACCCAGGCCGTTTCCGCGTGGGTCCTGACAACTCCACGAGGATCCCATTAAGATCTTTGGAATGTGTTGTCCGCACGAGCGCCTTTGAATTTCAGATTAATGGGCCTTTTTTAATCGTGTCTTCAATCCGGTTTTCTACCATGAAGAGTGCATCACAGAGCACACTTCTGCACTCATGTGGTGGCTACATAGGGAGCTATGAAGCCGTATCTCTCCACCATGCCCACTGTCACCAAAAGTGACCACTGGCTGATGGCTACATGGGCCAATTGTGCCACGCCACCAGCGGACCTTCCTGCTCGGGCCTAATTGGAGCCTTGGGATGATGGGTGCTACAGCGTCCACCCAGCAGCCCTGTTTTGCACCTGTTGCCATCGGGTGCTAAATGCCCTGTGTGGACATGAGATCCTTACCATGATGCAGAACTACTTGGGCCAGATTCCTGGAGGCCCGGATCCCAAAGATCCAGAACTCCTTAGTCCAGATTAAATGAAGTACCAGTAAGTGTGGAAATGGCCCCAGACCCTGCTGGTCTGACTTCATCTGCCCTACCTGGATCCAGATCTGTATTGAGGCCCTTTATCTTAATTGGGTCTACAAGAGGACCCAAGGACCTCGTTCAGGGTCACAGGGGGCATGCAGGCAGCAAACCTCTGTTCTAGACCTGGAGGGTACTTTTCAGCAAAGTGCCAAATTGCATCAACAAAAAGCTCCTCCCTGGACTGAAGCTGGAACTGTTGATTCTAGTTTTCAGAGATGTGTGGTGGAAGGCTGCAAAGTTTGCATGAGCTTTGTAGCTGCTGCAAAATGTGGACCAGATCAGCGCTGTCAGTGCAGGTGGCATTGGTCTGACCTAAGTCTTCACGTATCTGGATCAGTCGATCTGGTTATGCCAGACTTGCTGATCTGAATTAATGCAAGATAAGTGCAGAAAAGGCCTAGGATGTAGTCCAGCCCACGATACGGATAGGTTTGCAGATAGTCAGGGATTTCAAAGGGCAACTTAGGAGTATTTGGATTTCAGTGCACCAGTTTTGTAAGTTGACAGTTGATACTGTAATAGAAAGCTATCACTTTTGCAGCATTCATTTGCTATAGACATGGATTTGTGAGTACCAGTTAACTCAGGAGCACAAAGGGGGTGGAAGCTTGTAGCAGCAGCGGTGGTGGAAGCATCTCATAGCTATGTGGTGGTCTGGGACAAAGGGCTGTAAGATTCAAACTGAGCCATGAGGGAGACCCTTGACTTCATTACTTGCCATCCCCTGGCATATCTGTCAGAATCACTCCCCAGGCCCTATGCAAGGAACATGGATGAACCATGCTCTCAAGCTTTATTCTGTCACAGATTACAAAGGTCCTCGGCCAGCATAGAATATATTATTTCATTTCCTACTTACTTACCCATACTATGATCAGACCAGTCTTAACATTGAGACCCTTTCTGGACTGACCCTTTTTAGATCGTGATCTACCAGTCTGGATCATGGGGAGGTGAGGGCTGGATCAGCATTGTCTGTATGGATAGCAGCACTGATCAAATGATTTTTTTTTTCAAACAAGCAGTCTATAAAGGGAAAAAGCACAGATAGTAAAATGCTTTTGCAACTTTTAGAAAATCTGATAGTTTTTATAATAGGATAGCTTTTACATTAAACCTAATTTGAGTCTTGATATAGCATTTCAATGGAATATGAGTTATTTCCTTAAACTAAGTAACAAGGCAGAGAAAATCCATTGTTCTCTGAGCCTCCCCTGTTGCCATGGCAGATTCTCTTTCATACGGGGTTAAAGAAAGCCACTGCACATGCTCAGAGATGCTCACTTACTAGCAGTTTGCAGAAGCCAGCCATTGAAGGAGGAGGAGGAGGAGACCATCACAAAGGCAACTAACTGAGAAAGCAGGTACTTCTTCTGTTTCTGTTTTGTTGGAAGGATTTTATTTTCCTTTTGTAAAGCTGGAAAGAGCTATATATTACTTGCCACTCATTTAAGCTGCATGAGGAGCTGTCATGCGGTTTTCAAAAACTAAATTACAAGAAAACTGGCTTAAAGGAAATTATTTCTAGCCATATTTTTCTGCTTGAGAGGGGCTTCTGTACCGAAATGTAAGGTTTCACTTCAAGCTATACTACCAAGTTTTCCCTAAAAACGTGGATGTGTTCAGGAAGCTATTGTTGGTCACTGGGATATTTTGAACCAGCTGGTTGCAAAGTCAAAAGGTAATCTATTAGTAAATTGTGCATACGTGGCAAAAGAATCTGTCAATATTACAAATCTGTTCCAAGATTGCTAAAAAGAATATCCTTATGATGCTTTTTTTCTTTGCATATCAATATACACACCATTGACAGATTGCTGCAGAACATGTACTGTATTGCTGCAGTTTCAGTTTAGATGTCTCAGGAATCAGCTTGCCTATGTTGTCGCTTTTAAGGGCCTTTATAAATATTGTTTTTGTTTTTCTATAAGGAAAAGGTAGAATTCCACTATTCTTATAATTTTTTCCATAAATGATGCACACTGATTCAGTAGTGCTGTATGACCTACGGATTCTCTTATTTATTTATTCTAAACATGCCTTCCTGATGTATTTTCTGCAACAATTTTAAATGATTTGCTGCTTTTAAAAAATATCAAGGGAATACAAGTAGAGTTTTTATTTTTAAAACTATTATTTTGAACTGTTAGGTCTTTGTTTGATAGCAACTCTAAATATAACACTGTACTGAGATTTTGTAATGAAAGACACGATACAACTATTTTAAACAAAAAAATAGCCGACTGATGCTCGTGTGGATTTGAGGATAACTGTTCAGATATCTCAGCTGTTATAGGAATTAGACATAGCTGAATTGCTTAGTGGTGTTTTGTTATGTCTATCATAATCCTTTTGTAAAATGTCAGAAACAAAGAGCCTTTCCACAGGGACTCTTAATCCAGCTTAAGGCTCTGTGTTGAACACTTCTAGACTGCATAGATTCCTATGGGTCCACTCTGTTGCAGGAGACAGATCTGGATTAAGGAGGCCCTTAATCCAGATCTGTTGTAGACCCGATTAATCAAGTCTACAGATGGAACAAAGGGCTTGCTCCGGATCATGGAGGAATACAGATGGCACACCTCCATGATCTTCAGCTACAAGGGGCTGCCATTTGTCTGGCCACCAAAAATACCCCCCCCCCAAAAAAAGCCCTGAGACTAGGAACTTTTCTTCCTAGCTATCAGCTGTGTATGAGGGTGGCTGTGAAGCTCACATGAGCTTTGCAGGCTGGGGGAGGCTTGGGACATATATCAGTGCAGATGAAGCCCTAGCCCCTACAGCATCCAGATCAGTGGGTCTGGTTAATCTGGATCCACCAATCCAGATCTATGCATGGTAAGTGCAGAAAAGGGGAAAGATTATTCATGCATATATTCATGAAAGGAGATGGTTCTACATTGGCAGAAAAATGGATTAGAGTAGAAACTAGATCCTGTTTCTGTGCTAAGACCCAGCACTGTGCAGTGCTGAAATCCAGTATATTTTCATCTGTGCCGTATATTGCTTATTAATTATAACAGCTCAAGTTCAAAAATAAATTTTGTGGTATATTTTTGCAAATAAAACTAGCACCTGTCTATCCCTTTGCTCAGTTACGATTAGTATATAATGGCGTAGACTGTCTTGGGGGGGGGGGGGAACACTTCACACTGAGGGAACTGCTACGTATATGCTTTTCATACCAGTCCTATACATATAAATTTATTTCTGCTCAGCAGGGATGCCCAGGTATTCTTGTCTTTATTATCCATCCAATGATTAATTCTTCAAAATGCTGCTGTTGTGCATACTTTCTCTCTACATTCGTTTTTCCCAGTGAAGGAGGAAGACTCTGCTTCCAAGATGCTGAAGGCTTGTGTATGCCAAGCGCTCATTTTAGTGCCTTCAATTCTTGTAGTTGGTCTTATTTCTGTGAAGCCAGCCACAGCTGCAGAAGAATCAGGAACAAGAATTCCTGCTGAAAGTACGTAATACATTTATCTAATTTGTGAATATACCAACTGAAATTTTACATAAGATGTAAAAGTAAATTGGATTGTCTGTAGCTCCCTTACATTTTATTGTTTCAAATCATTTTCAGAGGGTAACTGATGTTACATTCTGCCACAACAGCCATTCTAGTATAGGGAATCTTTTCTGGAGCACTGTGCAAAATTCAAATTAGTACTGCTGATTTTAGAGAAAATTGTTAGCATAACCACTGCTGCACATACAAAGTGTTTTCATGACCGACCGTGGCACTGATTATATGTACTAATAGTTGGAAAGTGTTACAACTTCAGTTTTGTTTTGTACTGTCATCTACACAATTTTAAAAAAAGAAATTCCAAACTAGCCACTCAACATAGAGCATCCATTTCACAGAACTTTATGGCTGTGTCCCCAAGCAATAAAAAGCTCATTAAAAAGTTTCTTTTGCTTCTGAGTGTCCCCGTGCACTGCTTTTCTCCAAGCTTCCAGCGGCCCAAAAGAAGGAAAATGCACGGAAAAAATGTGCCCTTTAAACAAGACTACCAGAGCACTTTTTGGAAGCCACGGGTATTCCTAGCAACATTGTGCATGGAGACGCTCCATGGCAAAAGGAGCAGGGATTGGCGGCCAAGATCTCCGAAAAAAGCACCCTGGCTCTGCTGCTGCCACCGCCTGCACACACAGCCTTAAGCATTCACACATCTTGAAGAACAGCAGCACCTTCCCTTCCTTTCCCTTTCTAAAGGTCAGAACTTTTAAAGAGCCAGAATTGTGGAGAATTGCAACATTGTTATCAGGTGTGAAGTGGGAGGATTGCTACAGTGTATTGGCTGCTGTACAGGGTGGATTTTTACAATGAAATCACTATCTTTGGAAGCAAGCTGTGGATCCCAAAGTCATAAATGGCTCTGGTGGGTTTTGTCAGGGGAGACGAACAGAGAACTTGTAAATATGGCTATTTTTCTTTTGGACTTGTCAGGGGTTGTCTCCCCAGCACCGTATCAAGCAGAGAGGGGGTGGGGAGAAAAAGATGCGGGCAAACAAAACACGCTTCCTTGGGGATGGTAGGTGCGTTTAAAATGCGTGTTTTACTGAACCTCATGGGGACGCTTATTCCGGAATTGAATGGCACTTTTAAAGTCCACTGGAATAGAGGGACAGTAGAGGAAAATGAGAGAGGCAAATAAGTTGCTTGGGGACACAGCCTATGTTACTGTTAATTCCAGTAAATGCTGCCACGGTTCATGGATCTTAGTTAGGCAATGGTGAAGTGAGAAGAGCTTCCTGTTATGTGAAGAAAGGGCCTTCTCTTTCTGCTTATTCTTAAGAAGGCTTTAGCATTTAAGTATTTATCCCTCCCTGTGAGATGAGTGCGTTTGGAAGTTCTTTCCTCCACCAAGAGCCAATTTGTGCCAGCATCATGTGGTGTCAAAATGAAGTAAGATGTATTGATAATATTAAGCATTATTGTTAATAGTTATAGTAGTATTTAAATTACAGCCAACTGGGTGTCATTGCGGGGAGCAGCTTCTGGTTGCAGTCACTTGCACTAGTCATTACTATATGCATTTTTGGCTTTTCTTTGAGAAATTAGCAGCCCCTGTGTTGGCAGAGATCTCTAACGTAGCCTTTGGAGTGGCTGCAGCTGGGGTCTTGGTGAACAACAGAGAGCAAAAAGAATTTTGTGTCAGTGTGGAGACTCCACAGAATTTAAGTTCTGTTATATTTCTGGGTTTAGGACAATAAGCTTTTGATAACTTTTATTCACTTCTGTGTTTCTATAATTTTTGCTTAATAATTGCATATATTAACTGAACGGTCACAGGCCTTTGATTACTTCCATTTTTAAAACCTCTTTATACTTTTCTATGGCTTGGCCTAAATGTTCCCTTCTATGATCATCTGAATCAGGTGAGGCCATGCAGACCTTGGGCTGGCTCTCACTACCTATAGATGAGAGTTGCTGGAGTGAATGGGTGAATAGTGCCTAAGTCTGGGGTGGCTTGAAAATCTTCTTCTAAGGCTGTGTCCCCATGCAAGCTTTTTGGAATGGATTGGGCTTGCATAGGACCGGGTGCGGGACTGAGATCGAATCTTGGGTGTCAACCAGACTTGTTTTTCCAGGTACCAAATTTGGTCCTGGTTTGGCAGGGGTTTGGGCGATTTGGTCCACGGAAATTGGGCCAAATCTAAAACGCATGGGGACACCGGATTTCGGTACCAGACCAAATGTGCATGGGGACATGCCCTCAAATGGAGTACCCAACCTTTCACCAATCTTTGACACTAGAGGCACAATGTTCCAGAGGCCAGCTTGGTCTAGTGGTTAGGGAGCCAGACCCTTATCTGGGAATACCAGGTTTAATTCTGCCCTCCTCCACAAAGCCTGCTGGATGACCTTGGGGAAGTCACAGGTCTCTTCTGAGCTCTCACAGCTCCACCTACCTCACAAGGTGTTCTGGCTTTGTTCAGGATGTTAGAAACTGACTGATCCGGGGAAGAAAAAAGGGTAGGTTGCTACTGAGAAGGCCTGAAAGCAAGCTATCAGAAGACGGCATTTTGTATTACACAGAATACACAGTAGGACCTCTCAGATGATCTCAAGGCTCTTCCAGAGTTATAATTGGGGAGAAGTACTTTAAGTACCACAGTCCCAAGTTGTTTAGAGCTTCATATGCCAAGATAAAGTCTTGAACCTGGCCCGGTAGCTAATTAGCAACCAGTGCAATTGCCTAATTGAGTCAGTTTAGTCTAGTGGTTAAGGAGCTGGATTCTTATCTGGGAGTAGAGTTCAATTCCACTCTCCTCCATGAAACCAGCTGGGTGCCCTTGGGCGAATCACAGCTCTCTTCTGAGCTCTCACAGCCCCACCTTCTCACAGGGTGTCTGTTGTGGGGAGAAGAACAGAAGGTTTGTCAGCTGCTTTGAGTCCCCTTAAACGGGTGAGAAAAGTGGGGTAGAAAAGCTGAATCTCCTCCTCCTCCTCAGTGGCCTCATAAGCTTTGGCCTTCCAGTTTAGAAATACATTTGCCACAGTGATCTATACCCTGGCAATGTGTTTACTCCAGCATAATCTTTGAAGTCAGTAATGCTTCTCTTTGAGAAAAACATGGCTGCATTTTGAAAATGTGGCTCATCGTGGAGAAATCACATTGCTGGGGACACCGGTTGCTAAAGAAAACAGTCCTGATATGCTTGAAGGGCTTACAGTTCTCCTGGTTGATCCGAAAGTATATGGAGCTTACAAGAAGATATGACTTCTTTGTCTAATTGTTCTGAACACGAGGAAATAATTGGAAAGTTAGGGGTATTCCTGAAATCATAAATGAGTGCCTAAATAATAAAAGAGTCAATGCAGAGCACAAAAGGCATGGTCTGGACACGTGCGTTGTATGGGAAATTAGTCTAGTCAGCTACGAACTGAACTGGGAATGATAGCGCTGCCTGGTTTTCAAAATGATAAATTGGCGCATCTGCCGTGGTCTAGTGGTTAGGGAGTTGGTCTCTTATCTGGGAATACTGGGTTTGATTCCGCCCTCCCCCATGAAGCCAGCTGGGTGACCTTGGGCTTTCTTCTGAGCTCTCAAAGCCCCACCCACCTCACAGGGTTATCTGTTGTGGGGGGAAGAACAGAAAGCTTTGATAGCTGCTTTGAGTCCCCTTAAATGGGTGAGAAAATGGGGTAGAAAGCCAATTCTTCCACTTCAAATCAAGGGAGCAGCGAGCAAGATAAACCTCAGAAACAAAGCAGGAGCAAAAATAGAAAAACAGCCATTTCGAGCGGGCGCTGCACAGAGCGATATTAAAGGTATAAAAATATAAATGGAAGGGAATCCAAACAGTGACACAGGCGCCAAGGCTTGTCCAAATAAGAAGTGTTTGTTCCGCACACAGAAAAAGTATCAGCAGAAAGCAATTTGATACAAATTTGGTAATTAGAGTGAAAGGATGTAAAAGAAAGTAGAAAGGATCTTTTATCCTAATAAAACTTAAGCCAGCCACCTGCCAGGAGCAGCAGTTTTGTGCAAAAGCTGAACTTCACTGCTGTGCCGGAGCATGATTTAAAGGGTAGGGAAGCGAGCCACCTATAGGCACAGATAGTAGCAGGCTGGCTAGAGTTCTACGGTGCAGCATGTGACTTCATACTGCAAGGCAATGCACAGCAGCAATCAGATCAGAGGGGCTTCTTCAGCAGCGACAGGACACTGGATCAAAGTGGTGATGAGCATGCGGAAAACAGGAACCGGAGATCAGAGGGACAGAAACCATTGGGGTGAGGAAAACCATAGTAATGATGGAAACCCATTGTAGAAATAGGGAACTGACAGATGACTGTAGTATCAATGGAAGAGAAACCTGATGGATGGCTATACCTGGCTTCTGCTGGTTATTATGGCAGGCAGAGACTCTCTCTTAAAGTCCAGTCCAAGGGGCAGCGGCCAGGAACCGATGAAAAAGCTGGGCAGTAAAATTAAATACAGAGAGGTGCCACCCAGAGGCAGGAGATGAAGGTTCCATTCAGGTGAATGGAGAAAGGAATCTTCAAAAATTACATCATGAGGTAAAGGGGAATTAAATGGGTAGGTCTAGAAACTGACCTCTTAGTTTGACTGTCTCCACTATCAACCCTCTCAGGGAAACATCTCAAGAATGTAAGGTGACATATAGAGAGAGCGTTCAAATGTTGATCAGATGAAGGAGATTATCACTCTTCCTAAGGAAAGGACCTATCAGGGTTATGACAGGGATTCTCAGGGGCTAGAAAATTTTGCTTAGAAACCACATTAGAAAACCTTGTTTAGATCCAGATAAACAACAACAACAAAACCCTGTAGGAACTGGAATGGGAAAGCTCCTCTAACAAATGAGGTGTTCAGCTACCTACAGGAACCTCAGTACTACAGCCAACTGACAGTAAACCACAAAGCACTAAATTACACTATAATTTGTACCCCCCACCTTCCCTTCCTCCCTTTCCTCCTAACAATTACCATTTCCCCTCAGCTCTTCAGCATCTCTGGTAAAAGAGACTTCCCCTGGTTTCACACCTGCCAACTGGTATTCCTCCACACTTTCAACCCCCTTTCAAACACGTTCACTTTGTGTTTTATTAAAATAAATTATTATTTTAACTAAGTAAAATTTAGTACATTTGCTTTATAGTTTCTCTTCTAAAATATGTGTTTTAGGCCATAGTCTGATTTTGTATCACTGGTGAGATTTGGACTTACAGTGGCAGAACTCCTCTGTGGGGATGTCCGCCTCTGGAGACTCATGGAATCTGAGCAATTCCTGAATGCCCTGGGATATTTTTTAGTTGGCATGGCTAATGCTTCTGTTGAAACTCTGGTCTCTCTCTGGAATCGGGATACGAACAGAGCTATCGACACAATTGCTTCCAAGTGCCCTCAGCATACCGGTAGAATCCATAAAGCACCTTTGTATACCATGGAGCTACAGGTGATGAAACAAGGTCAGCAGCTAGAGCTCATGTGGCATAGATCCCACTGTGAGTCTGACCAAACATGGGTTAGAGCACACTATTGTGCCTATCATGTGGCGGTGATGGCAGCTAAAAAAAGGTTTTTTTCTGCTATCATTGCATCCTTGAATAGTAATCCAGTAGAGCTCTTCCACATGACAAATGCCCTTATAAGATCCAACCTATGGAAGCATGGATAGGGACCATCTAATATCTGCTGTAATAAATTTCCAAGGTACTTTGAGGGCAAAGTCACTCAGATGCATGGGGGACTAGACGTCACAATTGGGCATAGTTCCAAAGAGGCAGCCAGAGAACTGTCTGGTCCAGTTCTCTTGGATCAATTTCAGTTGCTGTGGCCTGAGGATGTGGACTGGCTGGCTTCAGGAGTTCGGCTGACAACATGCTCTCTGGATCTTTGCCCTTCCTGACTGATGAAAGCTAGGGAGCAAGGTATGACCAGATGGGTCCAGGGAGTAGTGAATGTCTCCCTTGAGAGATGGGGTTGTCCCACTGGCCCTTAAACAGGTGCTGGTGCACCCCCTCCTCAAGAGGGCCTCCCTGGATCCAGAAGATTTAAACAACTCCCACCCGGTGGCCAACATACCTTTTCTGGGCAAGGTACAAGAGAGAGCTGTGGCTGTTCAGTGGCAGGCATGCTTGGAGGAAGTTGATTATCTAGGCCCATTTCAACCCAGCTTCAGGCCTGGTTATGGCACAGAAACTGCCTTGGTCGCCCCGGTTGATGACTTTCTCTAGGAGAGAGACAGAGGGAGTGCAACCCTATTGGTTCTCCCAGACCTCTCAGGGTGGTGCGTTGTGGATGGGGGGGGGAGCAGTGGGGGCAGCATAGCCATTAGGTGGATCCACACTCCGATGCTCACATGCCACACTTCTCAGCTTAAAACATTACTGAGTGAAGGCAAAGGGATCCTTGACCTCTAAACTAGTTCCAGCTGAATGTGAATGTTTTCTGCATAAGAGAAACCAGGTGGAGTGCCACAGGGGTCTGTCCTGGGTCCAGTGCTACTCAACATCTTTATAAATGATCTGGATGAGGGGGTTGAAGGGATGCTGATCAAATTTACAGGTGGCACAAAGCTAGGAGGAGTTGTTAGCACTAGGGAGGAGAAGGAGAGGGTTAAAAAAGATTAGATAAGCTTGAACAGTGGGCTGAAAGTAACAGGATGATATTTAATAGGGGCAAATGCAAAGTCCTACATCTTGGTAATAAAAATGGTAAAAATGAATACAGAATGCGAGGAATTAGGCTGAGTAGCAGCACAAGTGAAAAGGATCTGGGTGTGCTGGTTGATCACAGGTACATGAGTCAACAATGTGATGCAGGAGCAAAAAAGGCAAATGTCATCCTAGGATAATGACTCTAGATTATGAGAAGTAAATGTTCCTCTTTACCTTCGTCAGACCTCATGTAGTGTACTGTGTCCAGTTCTGGGCATCCCAGATTTAAAAACAGCATTGACAAACCAGAGCAAGTCCAAAGGAGGGCTACCAAAATGGTGAATGGTCTGGAAACCACGTCCTCAGAGGAAAGGTTGAAGGATCTAGGAATGTTTAGCCTACAGAAGAGAAGACTGAGAGGAAACATGATAGCGGTCTTCAAGTATCTGAAGGGCTGTCACAGTGCAGAGGGATCGTCCCTATTCTCACTTGCACAAGATGGAGGGACTAGAAACAACGGGATGAAACCTCAAGGGAGTCAATACAGATTAGATATGAGGAAAAAGTTGCTGACAGTGAGGGTGATCAGTCAGTGGAATTGGTTGCCACAGGAGGTGCTTAGTTCTCCTTCACTGGAGGGCTTCAAGCAGATACAGACTCATTGAATGGATTATATGATTCTGGAAAACTGTTCCTTCCACAGAACTAACATTTTGCCCAAAGTAACTATAAATTTCTCCAAAAAGTTTTGGGAAATTAATGATTGCATAACCACCAGCACCCATTTTAAATTGCTTTGTTTTATAACTTACTAATATTCATAATGTTTGTTTAAAGACATACAGTATACAGTTTTTATTTTTAAAAAATTGCACTGAATATATTCTGTGTTTATTTTTTCAATGTTAGTTTGCATAAAGTTCTATATTTTTCTCTAGTAATCCACATAAGAACTGTGCAGCTTATTTTTGATATTCTTTTTTCATTTCATTAATGATATCCTCTACCTCATCTGCTAGAAAATCTGAAATTCTCTTACAGGAATAAAATAATTCCTTGAGAAGTTTCACATATTTTTTTGTGAGCCTTTTAGGTTCTTGGACATTTTAAAGTTTTCGATTCTGGTCCTAGTGAGTCTGAAAATAAAGGTAGAAACTTCATGCTGAGTTTCAGCTAAATGTTACATTGAATTGCGTATGTTCCTGCGTATGTTCTGGTTTATTGCTTTTGTCCATGAATACAGTTGTCTTCATTCTCATGAATACTAAAACTCGTTTACCAAAATCTGCCCTTAGGTCGTCCATGTGTTGACTGCCATGCATTTGAATTCATGCAGAGGGCTCTGCAAGATTTAAAGAAGACAGCATACAATTTAGACTCAAGGGTATGTCTCCTCTTCAAAAAGTAAAGTATTTGGGTTGGTTTAATTAAATGTAAGCTTTTATTAATTTAGACCAAGATGAAACAAAAACATACACAGCAGTACATCCCTGTATTATTACAGTAATATACCTAGATTATC
The DNA here is from genome assembly GCA_023333525.1 of Aspidoscelis tigris stejnegeri. NCBI lineage: Eukaryota > Metazoa > Chordata > Lepidosauria > Squamata > Teiidae > Aspidoscelis > Aspidoscelis tigris. Next base: position 146,394,252 of record JALMGA010000001.1, on the reverse strand, counting down.
ACTCTTATATATATCTTGGGAATTCCCATTTCATTCCACTACTGAATCTCTCCTTCCCCTCCCATAATGGACCAACAGTACTTTTGTTTCTGCTGAACATAAACTACATCTTTGCAGTTCTTTTTGTCTGGTATTTTTAATTCTTGAGATAAATTTATAACCCTAACTCTTCCAAGAAGTCCACTATTGCTAGGCTGAAGAAAGATATAAATATGTAAAAATCTTGGAATGCAGCGCAGCGCAGTCCAGTCCTTATCTCCTGTCTCATGATGTTTCAGATGAGGTCTAGAATCATGCATCAATGAACCTGGAATAAGTAGTACAAGTTTTTCATTGTAGCGGTCAGCAGGAATATCTAGCCAAGCCAGGGCTGGTTCAGGACGCCCCGGGGGAAGTGACTCCGCTGTCCGCAGTGTTACCACCATCCTGTAGCATCCAGGAGCAGCGCTGATCTTCTGAGGTTTTACTTCTCCACAGCTTTGTCAGGAACTTCTGATGAGCTCAGCTGGTGAGGTCTCTTTTGGGTGTGAGCACTGCGTGGCGGTGGGGCATCGTGGCTGTGCCAGATACTGCTGTGGCCATGGCTGTGGCCGTTGCAGTCCAGGTGGGCTGGGACTGACCATCCATACTTCAAGTAGAAGACATCTCTGTTTGCCCAAATATAACTTCAGTGAGATAGAGTGCAAACAGCCCCCGCCACTCTATTCTATGCTGTAGTACGTCTCTCTAACTTTTTCCCATGCTATTGAGATGGGATATGTCCAGACCACCTTAGACTTACTCATAAAATGGAGGTGATCTTTTGTAGTCTAGTTCTTTTTTTTCATTTCCCACTAAAAGGTAGCTATTCTCAGAGCATCACTGTAGACTCATACTTATTTACCTGAATGGAAACTAACATTTTTGTTCTGACTGTGTAGTTCTTTGACTCACTTCAAAAACAGAGCAGTTGAAGTGTCACATGCAAATGCACCTCCTTACTTCTTACTCATTTAAACTGTGTTGTTATGGCAACTAGGCACCTCACATTAGAGGCTATGAGTAAAAAAATGACACCATATGTCTTGCAGTTGCACAGATGCCCAGAGGTGCTAAAAGAAAATCTCAGAATGTGCAATGTTCTATTCTCTATCACAGATCTGCATATAATTAACACCCTGATATATTGTTTGGCTGTACCCCTCCCCAACTGCCTACCAGTATAACTGGGGTAAATTTTGGTACTCCTGTATGATAGATATTGGAGAATCCATGAGCCAGACAGCACTTATTTATGGGCGTACAGGATAATTGCATAGCGAGTGATAGAGGAGGCCTAGATCATCCCCTGATGTCTTTGTCCTGACACCGTCCATGATGTAAAATGAACGCATTTGTTTCAGTCTCTTGTTACAGGAACTCCTCTAAGGTAATCGCATGTACAATGGCTCCCCTATTTGCGATGACCTTTAAATCGATTTAGATACCTACCATAATTGGAGAGCTGAGCTCAAGAAAAGATCATAAAGGGAGGCTTCCACCACACAGAGTGTAATAATAAAAACAATAGATTTAATTCAGTAAATGCTAATCCAGTAAATCAACGGCAAGAAAAAGCTTTAGACACACAAGCAACACTACTATCTTGGGCTATGAGAATTGTTCGGTTAAGAAAAGAAAAGCAACACTATTTTTCAGGCTTCGGCAAGGCAAGAGTAATCTTTGCTCAATATTTAGATTTAAATTTCAGCATGCAACTCATTTCTGCTCCTTTCTCCTCACCGCTTAACGGCTGCAGAATTATAGATTCTGTCTCTCTCTCTTTACTTCATTTTCAGTTAAGGATGGATTTAAAGGGTGCATCAGATTTGAATATTTCATATCACTATCCATTAGCACTTTATACATTAAAAACCAAATCTTGAAAATCTGCTCTTTGGTCATGTGTCCTTGTATTCATTTTCTTTTCTCCTTAATGTATTTAGTCAACATTATTTTCAAAATTCTGTCGAACCATTGTTATCTGCATTCTTTCAGCTATGCATAATTACTCCTCTAACTGCAGTGGTTAATGCTTAGATTAAAAAAAACATTATTGGTTTCTCAGTTTCTTTTGATACAGCTGTTCAGATTACATAGAATGGATTCCTACTCAAGGAATCTTCTGTGTATCTAATTACGGTAACTCTAGCCAAAACTCTTTAACTTGTTCATATTCCCATAATAAATGTATATCAACACACATTCACAACTGCTCTAACAAACACTTACACTTATTCTGGCGTATAAGAGTATTTTTCCACTGGCAGAAAGTACCCATTTTTGCACCCATTAAGGACCCATTTGGGTGTGAGTCGGATGACCTCATTTCCACCATGGCACCCATTCGGGACACATTTGTTTCCACCGCCACTAGGGAAATCCGGATCATATGGGTACATCTCAGCCTTTAATCTGGATTTTCTGTAGACCCCATTAATGGGGTCTACAATGGGGTCTTCAGCCAGAAAATCCAGATTAAAGGGAGCGTGTTTCCACATTAGTTTGGCAATGTGGTCTAGAGGAGGCTAGGGGGAGGGGGCACCCATGGGGGGGAGCTCCAAAACCTAGGCTTCGAAGTCATTTTGAAGCCATTTTGAAGTTACTTCAATTTCGGAGATTAGCAAAGGCTCGGAAGACCCCTGTTCCCTCCCACACCATTTTCCTTTTGTATCTTGTCTCTTTAGATTGTAAGCCTGAGGGCAGGGACCCGTCTAAGATTAATATAATATTGTAACCCGCCCTGAGACCTTCGGGTATAGGGCGGGATAGAAATATAAATAAATAAATAAATAAGACAAACCTCCCAGAACAAAGGGAGAACAAAGGCGACTGTTACATTCAGCCATGGAAAGAGGTACATATTAATGAGGCTGACTCATCCCTGCTCACAAGGAACTAATTAATATGCAAGCTCTTGCAAGGGGTTTGTCTTCGGAGCCTTTGCTAACCTCCGAAGATTGCACCCCCTGACCCCCAAAACACCTGGGGTGACAGGCAGACCTCTTGTGGGGCAATCCAGATTTGCAAATGGGTGCTCCGGTGTTTCCACAGCAGGGAGGCTAGCACCCATTGCTATTGAGTGCTAGACCACCCATGGAAACACACTGGGTACTTCCCTTAATCTGGATCTACTAGATCCAGATTAAGGGAAGTACCCATTCCTTAGATCTGGATCTTCTTAGATCTGGATTAAAGGAGCGTGGTGGAAAAACACCCTAAGACTACTTTTTAACCCAGGGAAATCTTCTCAAAAGTTGGGTGTCGTCTTATATGCCAGGTGTCATCATCTTATACGGCGAGTATATCCCAAACTCTATATTTTAACTGGGAAGTTGGGAGTCGTCTTATACATGGGAATTTACGGTAGGTGAATTATTTTTCTATTTGATCCATCTTCATGAGTTTTCTGTGCCAAGGAAATTCTTCAAATTTTATTTCCTGTATTGTGTCATATTTGGATATATTTTGCCTTTGGCTGATCTTTGTCAATCTAGCTCTATAATAATCATCTTAAAATCCCTTCTCACACTTTTTTGATTTCCTCTGAATCCAAGTTATTTTCTTCATTCATAAGGTTATATATGTTTGAAACTAATCCCTTTATTTCTGCTCCCCAAGATAAGGGATTTAACTGGTTAAGAAGAGTATTAGGCTGTGGTCACACTTAAGGTTTAATCTGGCTTCAGTCCACTTTTAGAGTGAGAGAATACATGAGTAAAATGACTGTAGCAGAATTGGGTATGGAAAATATGTCGGAGTCCAGCTAAGACGGTTCCTAAGCATTAAAGAGTTAAAACTAACCGTCAGACAAGCTTAAGTCTGATAATGGGAAGGTTGCCAAACATCTGTAATCAATAAAGGCAATCTTAGAACTACCAAAGATTTGAAAAGGGCTGTAAGTGATTAAGTGACAGTTAGTACTTTGGAGTCAGTTATGGGTGTGAAAAAGTTAAGCCTAGCCAAGAACCTTCTCAGTTTGTTAGATTTTGGTTTATTAGTTTATGTCACGAGATGTAAAGCAAAAGGTGAGCCATCCGGGGGTGGGTCCTGGAGAGATGTGCCAAGGATCACGCAAAGGGAGGCTGATGTGTTTTTTGCCCAGTAAGGCAAGGTATGACTGACTCTTGAAAATGGTATGAGTTGCTTTGGAGAATGGATTGTTTTACCAAAGAAATTTTCGTTTTGCTTTTTGTACCTGGGAGGTTTTTGCTATTTTTTGTGTTCATTTGTAACTATAAGGTCATACCTCACTTTATTGTGAAGTTTGCTTGATTCAGTTTTTAAGCAAAAGCCTTTTTTAAACATTCTTTTGTGGAAATAAACTTTTTTTGTATTTTTTCAAAAGCTAAAGTGACTTGCTTGTGTGCTTTGAACTACTGTCAGGCACACAAAGTTTTTGAACTATTGGCATTAACTCACACCAGAACCCGCATTCAAGATTCATTACAATGACAAGCTGTCCTTTTTCAGTGAGTGTTAAATAACTCAGAAAATTCACCGTTGGAATAGATAATGTGGAAAGAAAAATACTGGTAGCTTTGCTGATGTGTTCTCTCGCTCTGAAGGTGGACTGAAACCGAATTAAACCTTAGGTGTGACCACAGCCTTAATCTTAAGCCAAGACTTCTTCCCTTCTCCAAGCCTTTTATTTAACTTCAGTATCTTCCATATATTCTCCTCCTCTTCAGGTCACCTAACTCTTAAGAACACAAGAGGATCCCTGCTGAATTAGGCCACAGCCCATCTAGTCCAGCATCCTGTCCCACATAGTGGCCAACCATTGCCCATGGGGGTCTCTAGCAGAAGCAAGGGCAAACCTTCTCCTGCTCTGGAATCCCAGCAAATGGCCTTAGAGGCCTCCTGCTTGTCCCCCCAGCCTGTACTTAGGTACCCATTCTAGTAGCCATTGATACATTGTCATCCATAAATTTGTCTAACCCTTCCTTAAAGCCATCCAGGTTGGCTGCTGTTTCCACCTCTTCCGGCAGCAAATTCCATAAACCGATGACCCTCTGGGTGAAGAAATGCTTCCCCTTGTCGGATCCGACTCTCCTACCCATCAACCCCTGGTTCTAGTGTTGTGTGATAGAGAAAAGAAATTTTCTCTATCGACCTTTTCTATATCATGCATGATTTTATATACTTCAATCAGGTTCCCTCTTAAAGGCCTAGACAAAAGTCAGTGGAGGGAGAACTCAGTGGAGGAAGACCAGTCTCCTGAGACTAAACAAAGTTCCTACTTCCTTCAATCTCTCTAGGCCTTTAAGAGGGGACTTGACTAGAATGGATGCCTGAGTACATCTTTCAGGCTGGGGGGACAAACAGGATACTCTAAGGCCATTTGCTGGGATTCGAGAGCAGGAGGTTTGCCTTTGTCTCTGCTTGAGATGCCCATGGGCCACTGGTGGGCCACTGTATGTGACAGGATGCTGGACTAGATGGGCTGCAGCCTGATCCAGCAGGGATCCTCTTAGGTTCTTATGTAATTTACTATCAGACAGTGACAGAAACTAGCCTGGATAGCTTTGAAATGATTAGATAAATTCATGAAGGACAGGTATATCAATGACTACTAGAATGGATGCTTCCAGGCTGGAGAGCATTTGCAGGGATTTGAGAGCAGATGAAGGTTTTGCTTTTGTCTTCTTCTTGAGAATGCCCAGAAGCAATTGGGTGGGACCTGCAGGGCTCATCTTATGCTTTCCTGCTAATCAGCCAGTGTCATTTTCTGGGTTCTAGACTCAGGCCTGGGTTCTTGCACTCAGAATGATTTATTTATTTATTTGTTTGTTTGTTTGTATTTCTATCCCGCCCTATACCCGAAGGTCTCAGGGCGGGTTACAATATTATATTATTCTTAGACAGGTCCCTGCCCTCAGGCTTACAATCTAAAAAGACAAGAAACAAAAGGAAAATGGTGTGGGAGGGAACAGGGAACAGCAGCACTTGAGGTCTTCAGTTCCAATTCTTCTGTCCATTTCTTATTGCTGGAATTTTCCTATTCTCTTTACTTTGAATTTTCTCTTCCTTGATGACAAACCAGATGACGGTAGAGATGGTCAGCTGGCATCTACTCAGCCCCACCTTACTCGGCCTCAGGACCAGACGTTTCCTCAACTGGTGGATCAGCTGCCATTGTCTCTTTGCCATCCTGTGATGGGAGCAGTTGGAGGAGGGAGGGGCACTGCTGGGAGCAAGATGGCAGAGCCCCGCCTGCTGCCTCTTCTCTACTCCTCTCAGGCAAGATGGTTCTCAGCCTTGTGATGATGGCAGTTGGAGGAGGGAGGGGCACTGCTGGGAGCAAGATGGCAGAGCCCAGCCTGTTGCCTCTTCTCCACTCCATTTTGGTAGCATGCTTGCTCTAACACCATTTTTCGTGGAAGTCTTGCTTGGTTTGACTCTTGCTAACTCTAGTCAAACTTGACTATTTGACCCAAACTTGCTAATTTGACCCAAATCTCTTAATCCTTCTTTCTTTCCAAACTCAAGATTCCTAAGTCTCTGGTGATGCTACATATCTTTGTAATATTAACTTTTTAATCTTCCATAAGTCTTAATGTCTGATGCTGGTTGACTAGTATAGATGTTCACTGCTCAAACACGGTGAGGGTATTTTCATCTTCTTGCATTCTATACATTTTAACAGGGAGGGGATTTGAGCCTTTAGTTGAGCCTCTCACCTCCTTTTCATTGTTCACACTCATTTCCCTCAGACATTTATTTCATCTTTTTCATCTGTAGCTTTCCATATTAACATATTTCAGTTTTTGTCCATTCATGTTCCTAATGGTTTGCTCAGGAAATCATTCCTGCGTTCTCTATCTGTTCTCATATGAGCTGTCCTGAGATAAATACGCTGTCTTATTTATCTCCCTCCATTTTCACTCACAGCTGCCTTTTTGAGGTATTTTTGTTAGCTTCTTAACTTACCAGACTATATTTCTTGTTGTAGGTCTCCTATCTTCTATTTTTACACTTATCTGGTCATATCCCCCATCAGTTCGTATCAGCCTATATCTGTTCCTTTTCTCCTGAAATCTTTTCTTAGCCAAATGCAACATACTACTGTAACCACTAAACTTGTCCATATATTACTGATGCCACTTATTCTTTACTGCATCTCACCACTACAACCAATTCTGAGATGGGTTCTTTTTGTTGTAAACAGTCTAAGAAAGTTATGTAAGGGGTAAACCCTTACGTAAAAAGTATGTGTTTTATTCAAATTCCAAATGCTGTAAAGTTTGACTTGCCCTAGTTATTATTCTAGCCAGCTATTATTTATGCAGAATGACAGACAACCCACAGAAGACTCCATCCCCCAAAGCAATATTAATCTCACACTCTATGTGTTCACTCCCCGAAATGTCTTGTCAGTGATCTGCTTGGCTTTTCTTTACGGGCCTTGAATTTCTTCCAATTATCTAATATTTGCTTTGTCTTGTGTTTCACACCAGCTATAGTAACATGCATGAACACAGACTCTCAGCTCCCGCTTGTAATCTCAACCATGCAGCACAGTTCTCCACCCTCCACTACCAGTGGGGCATCTTTGCAATGTTTGGTCAGTTTCATTGTCATGTTACTCTTCTACACTTGTTGCTCCTTCACCATTTCAGTGTCCATCTCACCCTGATCCATCCTTCATTTCCTTATCACCTGTCTTCCCTCACAATTCCTAGCTCTACACTTACCTTGCTCTAACTCCCTCAACACTGCAGGCACTCATGTCCTCTCTTATTAAGGTAATCTGGCTCTTTAAGTGAATGGGTTGTGTTTAAGTGAACCATCACACCTCCCACAAGGATTGGCCCTGATCACGTCCATCACGGTATCCAAGCGCTGGTTCAGGACATCCACAGACAATCCTGACTGATGTGCTGCTGAGCGCAATGAAACCTCACTCCTCAACTTCTGGTGCTCCTGAATAATAAGGGAGATAACTATGATGATGGTGCCCTCGCAGTAGAAATTCCTGTGTGGTACAAGTTACTGTTTATTTTACACCCAATATCTTTGGCAAATTGGAGAAGTAGTGGGATTACATTCACTCCCTTGCTTCACGCTGGACTAAAAACGTGCCTCTTATATGATCATTCTGTACTGTCCTGGGGAACAGGAAACAAATAGCTGTGGAAATGGAAATGCTGGTTTACGTGTTACATACCACTGAAGGTGGATACTGCACTAATAATGTCTACCAAGTTTTATAAACTGTTTTTAAAAGTCGCATTGCCTTTCAAGTAAGGCCTCATTTCATGGAGCTCCCTCATTTGTAACAAAATACAGGAGGGTGCAAGTTGATACGCAGTTGCCACTAACACTCCTTTCCTTCTCTCTCTCTCTTTCTCTCCCCCACCCCATACAGACAGAGATGCTGATTTTTAAAGTGGAGAAGAAAACTCTGTGTGATTGTTTATCTGCAAATTCATTGAACTGAAAAAGAAGACCCACCTAGCACAACTTCAATAGCTTTTAAAATGCAGATGGATTTAGGAAGTAAAATGCAGTAAACATGTAAGCCACATGGCATTTAGAATGCTGCTGTTTGTCTGCTTTCTGAGTGGTTGTGTAAATCTTTGTTTTCTCTTGCTTTCACATCATGACTAATAAGATCCAAAGGAAGGGAGAAAAAAATAGAGAAGAGGCAGGTATGATTTACTGCTATAACTGGAATTGTTGTTTGAGAAAACTGCTTTTTGACTTAATTTTTTTATTCAACGGCTTTTTAATGATAAATTAGCAGATTATTTTTTAAAATTACAGTTGACTAAATGCAGTAATTTACTGCATTTTGTAAGGAAACCACATTTTGATTAATTTGATATAATAATTCAATTGAGGCTTCAGTCTAGTTTCCTTTTCTTATAGAAACTACCGGTGACACGCACCGTCTCAAAATAGTTTTTTTCTTCTCTGCACTGAAAATATGCCTCTTCTGTGATCATAGATGTACTGTGATCATTAAAGTAAAAAAATATTTTTAGTTGTAATTGTTGCAACCTGCCAAGACCACCAGTATAGGACAGTAAATGCAAATAAACAATAACATCCACAAATAAACTGTTGAATTAACTTTCTTTATAGTTAGTAAGTGAAGGAGAAACAGTCAACATGGTTCTTTCAGATTTTGTTGAATTCCAAACTCCATTTGTTCCATCCAGAGCGACAAAGAAACGGATAAGATTGGCCACATGCTGAATGGCATTTTCAAAAGGGTATTGACAAATATATTCTAATGGGGGGTGGCTATAGATCAGTGATAGAGCAACTGTCTGGAAAACAATGACTCATAGGTCTGACCTCCAGCATCTCCCTGGAAGAAGATGATATCAAACCACATCTGCATCTGCAAAAAAGGCTGCATAGATATGTCAATAAAGTCACCAAATATCAACCACCCAGTGTTATGATTCCAGACAACAACAATAAAAGTGGAGTTGGGGGACAGACCTATTGTGCATTCACACACCATCACCTCTTGCCCTCTGGAGTGGCTCAGGAACTCCCAACAGGTGCCTGGGAGCTTGGCACTCTGCACTTGCCTGTGCAGAATTTGGGCAAGCAACCACAAAGCTCACCAGCCTTGCAGCCCTGCTCCGCCTTTCTGTTTGTTCATCCTTTTCCTGAGGCCAGCTACTGTGAAACTGTAAGGAATGCAAGGATTGCAGTTATGCCCTGCTTGTGGACTTCCATATGTAACTGGTTGCCACTGGGGGAATGAGCTGCTGTGAAAGAAATCACCTTTAAACAGGTCAGCTATCCTTAGAGAATTTCATTTAACACTGATAACAACAGAAGGCACAACATATCAATAAAATAAGTATCTTAGCCTCCATATTCCCAATGATTTTTATACATTTTCAACTTAGCCTGTCAGGTGATATTTGTTTACAGCTCAGGATACAGCTGGCCACAAGCAGTAACTTCTGACCGTAATAGTTTCTTTGGAATATACATTCTCATCTGGAACTTCTGTAGAATGCTTTGGAAGCCTGAAATTCTCCTTATTTGTTGTGTGTACTCAGTTTGCCCTCTGTGTTACTAGCAATTCTCTAAAATATGGTCAGCTACTAAGAAATTCACTAGAATATGTTCTGCTACAAAGATCACAAGTAGTCCAAGCAACTTAATATCAAGCTATATAGAGGAATAAAGCATTATTGGTTCTTTCCCAGAGTCCTTCAGTACTCAGGTTCCCTTTCACTGCTGAACTAGATGGGCCACTTTTCCAATTTAGCAGGTCATTATACTATGATTTTATGCCCTTTTTAGACAGGCAACTTCCCCCTTTGGGTACTGACATGGTTGCCAACCAAGGTGATGGAGATACAGAGCTATAGAACCTTTCATCAGCTACCCTTCAGCTGAACCCATGGCTACAGACAAGTAGCTCTCCTGATGACGATAACCAGGAGCTAATCCAACAGATGCTTCCTAGTATTTGAAAGATGCAGCCTATCTCTTGCCAGAAACTCATCATCTGGCTGAGAAATCGAAATCCTTGTTGAAAACACCATCTACAGATAGCCATTCGCCCTAAGATCCTACTCTCTTCTTGCACCATGCCTGTTGATTGAAAAGCACCTGCACTCTCAATGCCGCCATCTTCCTACACAGGTCTTTATTATCTCAGGAAATTGTGTCATTCATCCCCATGTCAATGTATGGAAGAGTAGTAATTTGGGACTGAAGACCTTTGGGAGCCTATTTATTGATCATTGTTGTTTTAATATATACGGTTGTTGTTTTAATATGTCGGATTTTAAATGTTGTTACCCACCCTGAGACCTCCGGGTATAGGGTGGGATAAAAATACAAATAATAAATATACCCTTCATGATATCATGTCAGGTCTGCACACAGTTACTCTCAGCTCACCACTAGTCTTTTCACCTTCAAGGCAACTTGGATTTCCTGGTCATTTGTTCACTAAGGCCTAATTTGGAAAATATAGTTCACATAGCTGTGTCTTGTTTTCCTGTGTGAGAATCTGATATTACTTGCTGAGCTCTTATAGATACTGACTACCTTCTAATACTTCTCTGGGTCACATGCATCCATTCTACAGATAAGCTGTTCCGTCAGTATGATCAGGGTTCATACTAAAAGTTTATGGAGTTTGTTTTTGGACTGAATCTTGCTAAAAATTTGAGATCTGATTCAAAACTGAATCAAAACAGAGAAGATTTAAAGGGTGGTTTGTCAGTTTGGGTGTTTTCCCACTGTCACTAGAAGTACCCATTAAGTACCCATTAAAGGCTAAGCCAGTTTATTTCCAGACTTTCCTCTCTCTAAACGGACTTTCCTCTATCCAGATCAGCACAGCACTGAGGACGGATTAGGGTTTTAGTCTATTTTCAGTTTGAAGGGTGTGACTGGGAAGAGGACTTAAGGGGCTGCGCCATACTATTGAGGGTCGGCAATATATCCTTTGCCCTCCCTTTGCCCGGTGCTGCCTGGTCGTGTGGGTGCTTCATAGGTGGCACATCATCCTTCCGCCCTTTGTTCCTCCTCCTTTTCTGGTGGCTTGTAGTTTTACTCTGCTCCCAGGGTAGGGGGTGGCACCTCTAAGGAGGATGGGAGGGTTTTGGCACATGGGGGGTAAAAAGGGGAGGGGGCAGATTGGGACGGCAATGGGCAAAGTGCACCAGCGGTAGAAGGGAAAGAGGCGGAGAGCTTGAGATGGCCACGGGCGACAGCCACGGGAGCGTTTGGATGCCCCCTTAGCCCTGTGGCCCTCCTCATGGAGATGCTCTGGGAGTACATTTGGGGGCAGTTGGGGGCTGGCGGGTTGGGTATATGCCAGGGGGCATGGGAAAAGAGCCCATTTAGTCCATTTAGAGCAGCCCTCCCTAGACACTTGGGTCTTTTCTATTGGCAGGTTAGACACATAGGGCCAGTGACTTCCTGACTGTGACGTCTGTCTGCGCCCACCCTAGGAAGCACAGGAAAAGAGCCCCACCCAGCCCATCTTCAGGACAACCCTGCTGTATAGTGTAGCCCCCCCCCCCAACACTTCTGGACTTTTTAATCAGCTAACATTCTAAATTTAGAGACACAGTGGGCACTGTTTGTTTCCTTGCTTAAGTAGCCATAAGAGTTGGATGTCACGGTCCTTCCAAGGTCTCATGTCTCAGAGCTCCCACACCCCACAGCTCCCAGCACCCACTGGACCACTGAGCTGGTCAGTAGGTTAATGGGAAAAGCCATTGGAGCTGTTTCATCATGAAGAACATTTGAATTCAAGGTTGTCCCCATCAAACATTTCTGGTCATTTGTAGATGGATTGCAGAGGAACATCTGAAAGGCATAGACTATCCCACATGAAAAAACACAGCTGTCCACATTGCCCTCAAATTGATGTCCATGGTTCAGGTTGCGGCTGTAGACACTGGTCTGATATCCTGCCCAGTCTAAACCACAAGCAGATTATTTGGAAGGGGAGGGGTATCCTTTATTCACGAGGAAGAGTCAGACCAGACTGATAATTGCAGAAACACTTTCCCAATATCAGGTACAGATATATCAAATGCATGCTCACCCTTTCTTTTGCATCAAAGCAGTTTAGTGTCCTCATCTTAACGCATCCACGATCCTGTCCACCTAGTTTCTTTGTGGTACCACTGGCTATAAATTATAATCTATCACGCCACACCTTCAGCTAAACATTCTCACATCTCCATAGCTACATTCACTCATCATGGCCCACAGCACAATTACTATGGCTAAAGTATGGTTACGTATTAAAATTATAATAATAATGCAATACGTAATACCTGAAAGCAATACTACTCAATAATAATGTGGCAGAGACTAACAGGATGACCCCTGTCGCCAAAACAATTCTTCTCTTTTGCAAATAGAACCAAAGGACAGCGGTTCGATGAGAACGTTAAGGCTGACAGGATGAAGGGAATAAAATTGGTGTTTCAGTAGTGGAGTGTTTACAACAGAGGCATCTGTCCACTGCTGTTCCAGTGGTGGGAAGTGTTTCCAATGGATATAGTATTATGGTTTAGGCTTGTACCAACAGGCATTTGGGTCCAGAATTGTAGAGATCTCGAATTGTTGGTGATCATTGACAAACACTAGAGGAAGTGTTGCTTCTCCGGCTTGGTGCGGAGATGTATTACTGCTAATCTCAGCAGGCTGAAGTGAACTAGTGGATGGATTTTATCATATTTGGTATCGTCTGTTCCAAAGTCATAGTGTTTACAGGAAAGAGGCCACAAATCTGTGACAAAATTTTTTCAATGGCTGGAAAGATCTTAGTTGTTTTGTGGTGGTGGTGGTGGTAGTAGTAATACGAGGAGGAGGAGGAGGAGGAGTTGGCTTTTCTACCTCACTTTTCTTCCCCATTTAAGGGGACTCAAGGCTGCTGACAAACCTTTTGTTCTTTCCCCCACAACAGAACACCCTGTGAGGTAGGTAAGGCTGTGAGAGCTCAGAAGACAGCTGTGACTACCCCAAGGTCACCCAGCTGGCTTCATGGGGGAGGGTGGAATCAAACCTGGTTTTTCCCAGATAGAGTGTATTCCTAATCACTCACCTTTACGTTCCAGACTGGCACTCATTTTTTTCTAGGAAGTCTTAGTCTTGTTAAGGCCTTTATTATAGTGGACCAGTCTTTCCTTATTTTTTCAGCCCATTCTGCCACTGATACGGGATCAGATAGTTCTGTATTTTACGGTGGCAAAGGAAGGAGGCATCTCTTGCCTGTATACTATTTGGAAAAAGGACAAGCTGGTGCTGATGCGCACTGCACTGCTGTACACAAATTCTGCATGAGGCAAAAGATACACCCAATCATTTTGTTGGAAGGTTAGGGTTATGCTTTTAACTCTTGGCAGCCAAGGAAAGTAATGTTTTCACACACACATGTAATGTAGGCGGAAAGACACTTTAAAGAAATCTGTGTGCGTCCCCGGGCTCCCAGGATAATCCACGGTTTTCCCCAACGTCGGATGGTAGTAGTTTGAAAGGGGTTTTTATTCTGCCGTGGATTTTCCTCCTTTGCGCTTGATGTAGTCCAGAGTAAAGCTGTGCATGGAGACGCTCTGAGGCAAAACAAGCTTAAATCTGGAATATTTGTGGCATGTAGACACGCCCTGAAACACACTGAACAAAGATAAATTGGACAATGATCCTTTGGGCCAAGAAACTCCCAGGACACCATGGGGTTGACCTCCTGGGTTGTGGTGCCATCTTGCTCCCAATGGTGACCTCTCCCCTCGTCCAACTGCAACCAGAAAACTATGACCATTTTGCCAGAGAAGAGGAGAGAAGAGGAGAGAAGAGAGCAGGCTGGGCTGCTCTGCCATTTTATTTATTTGTTTGTATTTCTATCTGACCCCCATACACAAAGTGCCTATATTGGGGGGGGGCAGCGTGCTGCTTCCTGGGCACCCCCTTCCTTCTCCAACAGCCATGAGAAAACCATGAACCTTCTCGCTTAAGGGGAGTGGGAAAGAGACAGAAGACTGGGTTGCTCAGCAGAAGTTGTGAACCATCTCAAGAACATAAAAACATAATAGGAACCCTGCTGGATTGGGCCACAGCCCATTGAGGCCAGCAACCCTTGCCGCACAGCGGCCTACCGCTAGTTTCCGGGCATTTTCAAGCAGACAACAAAGGAAAAACCTTTGTTTGCCCTTGACTTCCTGCAAATGGCCTTTGGAGGCCTCCTGGCTGCCTCCCCAACATGGAAGCAAGACCTAGGCATCTACGCTAGGGACCACTGGTCTTGCCGGAGAGAAGTGCGGAAGAGACAGCAGCTATGCATCTTTATCCGCATTGACAGTGATTTCATTGTAGCCTGCGCTGAGACCTTCACACATAAGGCTGAGATAGAAAAATACATATGAATAAAATAATACATAAGACACTGATGGGGGGGGGTGTTGTGCATGGTGGCACACAAAAAGAGACCCCGAACATTGTTGCTTTGTTTTATTTTTCTGTCTACATAGAGCTATAGACTTGACTGAAATTTTAGAGCCTCCTGTGTGAAAGTGAGAGTATTCCTGAGCATACCACAACCCTGCCTTTTTGGTGATGGATTCAAGGGACTGAGAGCGAGGCCTTGTTCTGGAGCATGCGCAATGTTCATAATGACCCTCTATGGTTTCCTGAAGTGGGTACCCACCCCATCCAGAAACATCCCACTTCAGGAAACCATAGAGGGTCATTATGAACATTGCGCATGCTCCAGAAGAAGAGGCCTTTTCGCATGAGGGGTTTTCGAATGCATGTAGAACACGTCGGGATGGAGCATTTGCCCCTGTGGGCCGGCGGAACCGCCCTGGCCTGTCGCAACGTGTCTCCACATATTTGAGTTTCAGAGCACTTCAGAGCATTCGGGTGTGCTCAGCATGTCCCGGTGTGTCCCAGCCATACCGGAGGGAAGGTGTTCACAGATTGGGCTCCTAGGGGCCAGCAGGACCCACACCCTACACCCCCCATCCCACCCGGGGGGGGGGAGGCGCACGCGAGATCACTGCTTACCGGCTCGCCGCCAGGTTGTAACTGGCGTGAGGAGGCTGGTCATGCTCTGCGCCTGCGCGTGGGGAGGCGCGGGTGCCTGGCGAATCAGGAACCACCCTGTGCACAGGCACAGACCGTCGCCAACCTCCTTGCACCAGTTGCAACCTGGCGGCGAGCAGGTAAGCAGCGCGTGCACACGTGTGTCCCCCCCAGAGTGGGGTGGGGTGGGGTGGGTAGGGGTCATGCTACCTACAGGGGCTCAATCTGGGCCTCTGGAGATTGCATGACCCCAGGGAAGGCACCAGACAGGCCTCCCCACGCCTGGCTCCATAGGAGCCATTCAGGGGAGGGAACATGTGAATCCTGGGACCCAAACGCTTGTAAGACACCTTCCCATCCACAGTGTGGATGGGAAAGTGTCTTACACGCATGCCGGCAGAAGCGTTCTACAGCGTTTATGGCGTAGCGCGCAGAGGCCTAAGGCCTCGCTCTCGGTCCCTGCAGTCTATCACCCCATACACCGTAGAGCAGAAACTGTGACGCGGAGTAGCATCATGGCGCGATGTGTCGTTGCACTATGTGCAAATAGCCCTTGACACAATGTCAAATGACCTCACATCAGGAACGTACATCGGTGAGAACTCATTGTTTACGGCAGCACAAGAAGGCACTGAATTCCTCATTCATTTATGTCACAAAGTAGAGGCGGTTGAGACATCACGCAGTCCGATTCTTTGGGCGAAGGATCCACGCCGGAGCCATGATGAAAAATCATGGAGACCTTGCCTTTTAGGGAAATGATCTGGCGGGGGACCGCTCACTCTTTCCCCGGCTCGGCTGCGGGCAAAAGACCTAAGCTGGGAGCACGAAGGGAGCGGAGACCGACCGGCTGAGCTCGCTCCGCCGCCAGGAGACTCAAGCTGGCGCTTTCGGAGCGCTGGCCAGGCACCTTCCTTGCGCATCATGCACAAGGCCCGTCCCGCTGCCTGCAGTTCCTTCTCCCCCACCCGCTTTGTGGCGTAAATAAGCTAAGAAAGCCCGTAGTGTTATGTAAGGTGGAGGTTCCCTGCGTGAGGGATGCTCGCGAGTGGTGAGGGCATCCTAGGAGAGGACCAGCCAGGAGGCTGCCTGTGTGCAGAGAAGGAAGGAAGAAAGGATGGACGGATGCATGCATGGATGGATGGCAGCAGCGTTCACGGGCGGAGGGAGGGAGGGAGGGAGGCTGCTGAAGTACCGCAGTGGGGGGGGCATGACTCACCCAATCGCGGCTACCACCAGTAGGGGGAAAAGAGCAGCAGCAGCAGCAGCAGCAAGTCAGTCCCTGGGAAAGAGGGAGCGCAAGTGGGGAGCAGCGCTGTTGCAGTCCCGGCTCGCTTGCCCGCCCACCCGCTTCCCAGCGCATTGCGCGCCTTCCTCCCGGGCGCCACCGACCGGGGTTCAAAGCTGCCCGCGCGTCTCGGGGGTCCCCGAAGCCCCCACCCCCAAGCGAGGTTCACGCGGCTGCCCGAATGAACTTCCCCATAAGGATGCCGGAGAGGATGAGCGGGGATGGAAGGAAGGGGGCGGCAGCCGGTTCCGACCCCCACCCACCCCCGATCAAGGTCAAACACGTCGGGGCGGATTCCCCGTCCAAGCGGCTCCCCTTTCCAGCGCGAGGCGTTCACACACGATGCGCAAAGGGTTCACACGTGACGCCACCGACGCGTCGCCCGTGTCGGGTTCCATAAAACTTCGCGCGGGGCTCCCCGCAAAAACGAGCCGCGCGCCCGCAGACGCGTCGTAGCCCGAGGCCGCCCGCCGGCCGGGTTCGAGGCTCCGGCCGGCAACGGAGGCGGAGCTCGGAAAGCCGCCCTCGATGCGCAGCCGAGGCGCCTCCGTTTGTCCCATCGCGTCCTGGCTCGGCTGCAGCCGGGACCGAGGCGACCGCCCGCCCTCTCGCCCTCGCTCGCCCCTGGCCACCCCGCGCCCGCGCCCCGCATAGGACGCCGGCCGGCCGGGTGCGGGGCGCGCGGCTGCGGGTGCGGGGTGTCCGGGCGCGCGTCGCCGTCGCCGGCAGGAGCACATGGTGACGCGCGCAGCCAATGGCGAGGACGCAGCGCTAGGACCCGGGAGGCCCCTGCGCTCAACCCGCATCGGCGGCGGCGGCGGCTCCGCGGCGGCCGCATTATAAATCCTCGCCCGAGATGCAGCGCCCGAGCCCTGCGCCGCCTCGCTCTTGCCCGCAGCGCTGAGCGGCTCCCGGCGGCCCCGGACCAGCGAGGCAGCGAGGCAGCGAGCCAGGCCGCCAGCGAGGGCCGGGCGCGGGGCGTCCGCCTCCCCTGCGCTCCCCGCCGCCTCCACCCGCCTGCCCGCCCGCCGCCCCCGCCGGCCCGTTTGCATGCATTGCTCGACCCCGGAGATGGTCTGCGAGACGAAGATCGTGGCCGACGACCACGAGCCGCTGCCGGCGCCCAGGAAGGAGGGCGCCGCCGTCCCGCTCTGGCCCGCGCTGCCCGCCGCCGCCGCCCCCCCGCCGCCCCTGCCCGCCGCCGCCACCGCCGCCAGCGAAGGGGAGCGAGAGCGCGTCTGCATCCGGACGTTCCACCCGTCGGAGCAGGAGGCGGTGCGGCGCATCTTCCGCGAGGGCATCCTGGAGAGGATCCCCAACACCGCATTCCGCGCGCTCAAGGACCAGCCCTGCACGCAGCTCGTCTACGGGGCCATGGCCGGTAAGACAGGGGGGGCGGGGGGGGCCTTGGCCCCCTCCCAGATGCTGCTGATGCTGCTGACTCTGCAGCGGGGCTGCCCGTGGGGGCGCGCGTGGGGGGAGAGGGGGAGGGGGCGTCGGCGTGGGCCGGGCGAGCCAGTGCGAGGGGCTGGTGGGCTCTGCGGCGGCGGCGGCGATGCGATGCCTCCTCGGCGGCCGTCAGACGGGCCACGAAGGCCCCCGATCCCTCGGGAATCCCCCCACTGCCGCCCGGCGCCGGCGGGAGACGGACGGTGCCCTGCGGCCGGGCTGCCGGGCGAAAGGGAAGCGGCGTTGCGCAGAGCGGCGGGAGCCCCGCGGGCACCCGTGGGCTCCCCGTGCGAAGTCCGCTCACGCGACACCCCCGACGATGACTTGGGGAAACCGCGGGAGCCTGACGCCGGGGGTGGCGGGTGGGTGCCGGGGAGGAGCGCCCCGCGGGGCCGTCGTGCGTCGGATCCCCTTCGCTCCGTGGCTGCATCCGGCCTGATACTGTGCGATGCCACGCCGAGGACGAGCTGAGAGGAGAGCTGGCGGGGGCCGGAAAGGAGCGCCCGCTCTCTCCGGTGGGCTTGGGGTTCCTCCTGGCATCAAAGGGACACAACCGCCTGAGATCTTTTGCCCAACAAACCGACAGAGCCTGATTGGGATCGCCTTGGTTGCTGGATAGTGGCCAGTACGCAGCAAGGGATGCCGAGGGTGGGTTCTAGATGAACCCGTTGTCTTTTTTTGGTTCTTGGCAAAAGCCTTGCAGTCAACGGAGCAGACCAGGAACCCGATGAACAGAAAAGTATCAAAGTCCAGCAAGGTAGTTAGTAGCACTCGGAGACTAACAGGAGAAGGGTTGGTGGCATGAGCTTTCCTAGACGCATCTACTTCCTCAGATGCTAGGGGGCCCAATGGGCTCGTCTACTTCTTCAGATGCTAGGGGGCCCAATGGGCTCAGGTGCTAGGGGCCCAATGGGCATGTCTACTTCCTCAGGTGCTAGGGGGCCCAATGGGCACATGCGCTTCTTCAGATGAAGAAGTAGACATGTCTATGAACCCTTCTCCTGTTAGTCTCCAAGTGCTACTAACTACCGTGCTGGACTTTTTGAATTAGACTAACACGGCTATTTCTTTGATATTTACCATCATTGAAAGTATAAAAGTATAAACAAATTCTAAAACAACATTCCAATTAAAAAAAAACCCTAATGTTTACAAGGATGCCAATAAGATAAGAATAGATAAAATTTAAACTAGACAATTTTTGACCAAAACCAAGCAACCACGTTATCTGTGGTGTCATAAAGTTCTTCCATTGTACATGAAACAGGACACTGTGGACAGGAGTACAGATGTTGAGTTGTTTGTTCAGCTCCACATTCACCTAAAGTGGAAGAGTCTTCTAGGTAATAACATTTAACAAAGTTATCTTTCATTCTACCAACACCACCTCTAAGCCTATTGAGAAATTTTCATATTACCCGTTCTTGGTTTGCTCTGCACCAGGTATCTGAATCAGTACAAAACGGGACATGTGGCTGAACTTTCCTCAGGAGAGTGTGGCAGGAGTTCACGGCGAAGTAGCTTTTCAAATAAATGTCTAAAAACGCTTAAATAGCTGGGCGGAAATTATCCCCCATTGTCCACAGATAATTGGCTTTTTATCAGGAGTCATAGAGTAGAGAGTATTAAGGCAACGTAATAATATGATATGAGAAAATGTAAGAAGTTTCTTTTTTATGTTGTTCTTAAAATACATTAATAATAATAATAATAATAGTTGTTGTTGTTGTTGTTGTTGTTTTAAGGCTTGTGGACTGCAGGAAGTACAAATTGTTTCATCGGCCCCACAATGTGATAATGAGCTAAGATCTAACCTTTCTTTAGAAGGCCCTATGCCAGCATTACAATTTGAATAAAAGAAAATTAAGCAAGTGTTTCAGCATTCCGTAACTACTTCCAAGTTCCAGGAATTTCCCATAGTAACTTTTCAGTGCTCCTTTTTAGTGCAACCTTAAAAATAAGTCCTGAGAATTTACATGCACTTATTTCTGATCTGCCCTTAGTAGACAGTTTTCCCTTTCACCAGTGTTACTTTAAACACACACATAACACACATTTTATGTTGTCTTTAAAGGAGATTTGTTATTAGATTGCAGCACTCAGGAGGGAAAGAGTGAGAGGAAAGAAGAGATACAGTTACAAATGTGCTGGATTGCAGATAACTGTTTTTTTGGCAACAGGATAGCCTTGCCATTTTTGTCTTCTGGGATGGACCTGAAACTGAAAATCTGACTTACAGCCTGGAAAAAGGCTAAACTGAATTGTGTAGCCCTTTCCACGAGGGGAAAAAATCCTTATTTGGAATTGTACATTTATTAGGCCAATAAAGTCATGATTAATACGATACTGGTTGAAATGTGAAGTAAGGTAGCTTTAGCATTTTTAAAAAGTCCCTTTGGTACCCCAGCCTAGGAGGGGATACACGAGCCTCCTTTCCACATGTAGATGCAGCCCAAACCCTTTTAGAATGCTTTGGAGGCACAGATGAGGCGAGACTGGAATTTTGATGGACCATACCGCTGTCATGGCAAGTATAGAAAGTGAAGTCTATTGGCCTGGGAGACTCTTTGGCAGTGCTCCAGGAAGTGGCGTCTTGCTAGAAAGGGCCCTCCTGGAAACTGGAGGCTAGGAATGAAAAGTTCCCATCCTTGGAAAGCTGGGCCTAGCTTTGCAGTTGTCAGGGGGGCTGAGGTGACCCTATCCTGTCCCAGCAGCAACCCATGCCAGTCACTAGGGTGTAAATGGGCAGAAATGGCTAATGACCTTTATTATGTCATATGAACCACCTTAAAGCTACCAGATATAAATAGTTAACACAAATATAGTGGGGCTCAATCTAAGATACACACTGAACATGGAGTAAAAGGGTAGTCTTTAGTCAAATTCTGCAAAAAATTCAAAATGTTTGCCTGTTTAGACATCTTTAAAACGTTAATAGCGCTTCCCAAAACCTCCCAATGTGGCATTTAAGGGTCAGAAGCCTCCTGAGATTATTTGTTACATGACACATAGGGAGATAAGCGGTTCTTGGACAGCAGCAGAAAATGTGCACCATACTTCTTCTTCAGAGCTAAGAAGCTTTACAGGGAGAAGAGCCTCCAGCAGTGTTCGCGCAGTGCTCCAGTGGCAGGCATTCTGCTTTTCTGAGAGGCCGTTGTTTCCTGCTGGCGACGGTCTCTCGCAGGATTTCGTGAGATCTCGCCCACACCAGGAAGAGAGAAGACCCAAAGCCAATGCTGGGAGGTTGCAGTTTTTACACGCACAGCATTGGGCTTTAATTCACAGGGACTCCAAAGCTTCCTAAAAACTGTGTGGCTCCCTGACAACAGCTCTGAAGCCCCTGCGAAGTATTCATCCTGTCTGGAGGCACCCAAAAAAGTTTTACCATTTGGTAGACAATCTGTGTACTTCCATACTATCCACTCTGATTTGGGGGTGGGTGGGGTGGGGGTAGGTGCGCACATGCCTGGGCCTTATTTTTAACCCCTCTCTATTAGAATAATTGGATCATAAGTTTTATTGTGTCTCTGACCAAAAGAATACAAAACCAAAACCAAATAGCTGTGCATTCAGTGAAATGGATTTAAGTTATTATATGAAACATACTTCTGCATTTCCCCACCCAGTTAATCCCCACCACCACATTTACATGTCCTTTATATATCCTACATTCAGTTTCCTATAAGTCTGTTCCTGACATTGGGTCCCCTAGCATCTGAAGAAGTAGAGGTGTCTACGAAAGCTCATGCCACCAACCCTTCTCCTGTTAAGTCTCCATTGGGTCCCCTAGCATCTGAAGAAGTAGACGTGTCTACGAAAGCTCATGCCACCAACCCTTCTCCTGTTAAGTCTCCAATGGGTCCCCTAGCATCTGAAGAAGTAGATGTGTCTACGAAGGCTCATGCCACCAACCCTTCTCCTGTTAGTCTCCATTGGGTCCCCTAGCATCTGAAGAAATAGAGGTGTCTACGAAAGCTCATGCCACCAACACTTCTCCTGTTAAGTCTCCAATGGGTCCCCTAGCAT
Organism: Aspidoscelis tigris stejnegeri; assembly: GCA_023333525.1. NCBI lineage: Eukaryota > Metazoa > Chordata > Lepidosauria > Squamata > Teiidae > Aspidoscelis > Aspidoscelis tigris. Next base: position 146,371,943 of record JALMGA010000001.1, on the reverse strand, counting down.
CTGAAGAAGTAGACGTGTCTACGAAGGCTCATGTCACCAACCTTTCTCCTGTTAAGTCTCCATTGGGTCCACTAGCATCTGAACAAGTAGAGGTGTCTACGAAAGCTCATGCCACCAACACTTCTCCTGTTAAGTCTCCATTGGGTCCACTAGCATCTGAACAAGTAGAGGTGTCTACGAAAGCTCATGCCACCAACTCTTCTCCTGTTTGTCTCCATTGGGTCCCCTAGCATCTGAAGAAGTAGACATGTCTATGAAAGCTCATGCCACCAACCCTTCTCCTCGTAGTCTCCATTGGGTCCCCTAGCATCTGAAGAAGTAGAGGTGTCTATGAAAGCTCATGCCACCAACCTTTCTCCTGTTAGTCTCCATTGGACCCCCCAGCATCTGAAGAAGTAGACATGTCTATGAAAGCTCAGGCCACCAACCCTTCTCCTGTTAGTCTCCCAAGTGCTACTAACTACCTTGCTGGGCATTTTGCATTTGCATTTAAATCAAATATCCCAAAATTCAATTTGATTCAAATGTTTAGAATCCAAATGCAACAAAATCTGATTTGAATAGAATACATTCAAATCTATTTATTTGAATGTTAGATTTGAATAGGAAGACACGAATGTTGACAACGTTCGTATGTGTTATACATATCTGTATGCATTTCGTACACATCCTCTTTTATCCCATATGCATCCCTTTTTCGTCCCGTACTATCAGTGCAACAGCATATAGATACATATGAGACTCGTACAGATATGTATTTAATAGATAGGTATCTGTACATTCAAATGTTTTGAATCATTCAAACAAATGTTTTGGAAGATTGTATTCAAATTCAAATGTCCACATTCAATCAAATTTTGAATGTTTAGAACATTTGTGCATATCCCTAATTTTGAACAGCATCGCCTCCAAACCTAATTTTGTTACTAATCAGGCAAAAATTCAGCATATGTAAAAAACTGGAAATGAGATGAACCTGCAAGTCTATTCAACTATAGGGTCATGTGCTTTGCTCATGTTACAACACAGACCGGATATTAATGAATATGTGATGTTGATTGTGCCGTGCGCAAGCCATAACTACAGTAACAAGAGTGCTTCCAGACGCCATTAAAGCATCACAGTCACTGTAGTGCCGACAGTCATGTGATTGGTCATGTGATGATTGATTGCCCCTGGTGGTAGCGCAGCAGCAGGGAAAGTGCGTTGTTAAAAGCTGCTGATTAATCAGATTAAGGGCCTTTTTGCCTTTGTCTGTATTCTGGGATATATCTCAGGATATGAGCCTGTGACCTGCATGCTAATACAATGACAGGCTTTGCTTGGGGCCCCCTGTGGCTGTCCACTAGCATGTGGACAGCAGCCCTCTATTCTGGGATATATTCCAGAATAAAGCCAAGTACAAACAGCTCCTGAATCTTTATTAGTTCCAGTGTAGAAATAATCTTCATGCATTTTTAAAGGATCTCATTCTAATCGTTAACATTTTGGTAAATCCAACCCAAACTGCTTTCTACAAACTACTGTTAATTTCCACTGAACTAAACCGACTCTGTAGACCTGAGTTCCGAAATGCCTTAACAGGAGGCTCAAAATAGAACGTTATGGTCTTGTTTCAGGATCCAGTTTCTCAGTAGAGAATTATCTCCCACAGATTCTCCAGCCTCAGTGTTTGTAAACTCAACGTTTCCTTGCATCTGAAATTAGGGCATTTAGTATAATTATAACAATTTAGGACATACTACTAAACGGTATGCACTGGAGTGCAGTCTTAGCTGTAAGATCAAAGTATCATATTTTATAATAAGTGTAATTTTTAAAAAATTGTTCTGTGTTGAGGTGGCTGAGTGGGGTACAGATAAATATAAATAAAAATGTTTAACAAGCTGGAAGCAGCATCGAAAGTTGTTGATTCCTCCTCCATAATCTGTAATTTTCAGTAATTGTTTGTAGAGAGAATTTTTGAAACCATCAGAAGCAACTGGTGTTACTTTTCTGTCTTGCCCTCTTTAGCTGGTTTAAATTTAGGTGCTTTGTACTTGGTGAAAGGGGATGTCACTTTGTCCTAAGGACACATACTGAGAGGAGAGAGAGGGCCAAGGAAAGGACGTTGTAGAGCCTGCATTCTTGTTCCTTCATTTCTTGTCTCCTGAGAGCTCTAGCTTGAACATTTCCACACCTCAACTGCAGTTTTGGCTACAGAAAAGGGAGAGGAAGTGGCCAGGATGCAATCACTGTGAATGAATCTTTTCCCTTTGTGTATATAGGTTGCTCCTTCCTTGACTACTTTTGGTCATGGGACGCTCTTTTTCTGGGTGCCTGAGAGGGGACGGGCTGCTTTTTTCTCCTCAGAAAAATGAAGCTGAGGTTGGAGAGCATGTTAATCTAGATCACGGTAATCTGATTTCTGTTGGTAGTGTGTTTTATCACAGTCATGAGATGTGACTGAGACTTCACAGCTTACATAAATGAAGATTTCAAGAGGTGGGAGACTCTGAATCCCTGTGTCAGTGATCTGTTTGTTTTGGATAATAGAGGCTTATGTTTTGTTGCTTGGTTCCAGATTTCACAAATTAAATTTGACTGTATGATGAGTGAACTTCATGGTCTTAGTATAACTGAATCATGGCAAGAGGGAGACTTTGCAGGTGGATAAGAAATACCAAGCTTCAAGAGTTGGAGATCCTGCCTATTCTTGATGGGGTTGTACTCCCTCAGAAGGGACAGGTATGTAGTCTGGGGCACTCTTGGAGCCATCTTTGTCCATGGAGGCTCAGGTGACCTCTGTGACCAGGATTGCCACATTCAAGTGGTATACCTGCTACACCCTTATCCGAATAGGAGTACCTTAGCCACTGTTGTTCTTGCTTTGGTAACCTCACGTTTAGACTACTTTAATGCACTCTGTGTAGGGCTACTCTTGTATCTGCTCCAGAAGCTACAACTAGTGTAAAATGTTGTGACCAGGTTGTCAGGTTGGGTGCTAGACTGGGCATATGTCATGAGTATTGAAGAAGAAGAGTTGGCTTTTCTACCCTACTTTTCTCACCCATTTAAGGGGACTCAAAGCAGCTGCAAAGCTTTTCTGTTCTCCCCACAACAGAACACCCTGTAAGAAGGTGGGGCTGTGAGAGCTCAGAATAGAGCTGTGATTCGCCCAAGGGCACCCAGCTGGTTTCATGGAGGAGAGTGGAATTGAACCCTGTACTCCCAGATAAGAGTCCGGCTCCTTAACCACTAGACTAAACTGACTCAATTAGGCAATTGCACTGGTTGCTAATTAGCTACCGGGCCAGGTTCAAGACTTTATCTTGGCATATGAAGCTCTAAACAACTTGGGACTGTGGTACTTAAAGTACTTCTCCCCAATTATAACTCTGGAAGAGCCTTGAGATCATCTGAGAGGTCCTACTGTGTATTCTGTGTAATACAAAATGCCGTCTTCTGATAGCTTGCTTTCAGGCCTTCTCAGTAGCAACCTACCCTTTTTTCTTCCCTGGATCAGTCAGTTTCTAACGTCTTGAACAAAGCCTTTGGTCTCCCCAGCTGCATTAATGAAATAATCAAATTTTTGTTTGCATTAAATGGTAACTTGCCTGGGAATTTGCCGTCTTATGTGTATAGTTAAAGGAGCTTTCACTACAAAAATGTTTCCACGGTATGGAAAACACTGTTTTTAATTCATGGTTGCATAAAATATTTTGGTACCAAGAATGCTGAAATAATCATTTTCCTTAGAAATTATTCCAGAACTCCCTTGAAGATTTTTTGTTTATTTTATACATGGACCCATCAAACACATTCAGACATAGGGTGCATCCCCATGACCAAAGTACTCCGAGGCGAACCTGAGTTCGCCTCAGAGAGTCCACATGGAAAGCCTCTAATCCAGGCTATATGTAGGACAAATGTCAGAAATCCACGACAACCCCCCCTTTCAAACTGTTCTCGCTCCAAATTAGGAAGGCAAGCACGTATTCTCTTGAGTCATGGGGACTCTCCTGGGTTATTGAGAGGGGGGTTTGGCGATCGGAGCATTAGCGGGCAGGGTTTCGCTGTCCCTGCCATGTGTACTGCGATCGCAACTTGGGGATCTCTTCTGTGTCTCTCCGAGTACAAGCATGCCCCCCCCCTTGCCTGGTCACCCAATCTGCAAGACGTGTGGGGGTAAGGGCTTGATTTAGCGCACAAGTGCCTGACAGCTTCCCTGCACTCAGCTGAGCAAGATCAGCTGTCAGATGGAGGTATGCCCGCTGTCAAGCGGAGGAGCGCACCTCCGGCAAAATGACTGAAACAGCCGTGGCTTCAGTCAATGAGCCGGGTTCCCTTCCTATTATGCCTCCCTGTTATAATCGCTTATCGATGCAGTGTGTGGCTTTTGGAGGTGCAGAAGAGAAAGCGGCTCATTGATTGATGCCGCGTCTGTTTCAATTATTTTAGCGGAGGTACACTTCTCCGCTTGACAGCGGGCATACCTCCGTGCAGAAAGCACTCGGGAACAGGCTGGGACGCAAACCCAGCCCGGGCAGTGTGTATGCCATGTTCCCGCGAACTCCTCATGCGAAAAGGCCTCAGGTTTTGGCAAAGATACATCTCTGGTCAGTTAGCCTTGTTGTGCTGGTGTGTACATTTAAGCACTGCTCCTGCTGCTGCTCCGCCCATCTTCCCTACCTGTTGTCAATGTGCTGTAAGTGACGGATGGGAATGTGAAGTGTTTTGCTAAAAGGAATATTGCTCTCCTGTGTTTGGTCAACTAAACTTTTATCTGAGCTTTCATCCTACCATGACACTGCTTGTGCATAGGGAAGTGCATGAATATTTGTAACATTCAAAATGTGTACAAATTTGTACGGGTTCAGACATTCAGAGATTGACATTCGCATTCGAACTGAGTGTCTCAATACATTCATATTAAGCTTCATTATGGATTTGTATGGGATTCGCATTCAACGTTCGTATAGAATTAGAATCCTCCCGCATTCAAAGAGATTTATTTGAACGAATCTGAATTTTCTTACACTTGATTTGATAAGAATCAGATACAAAAGAAATTGTGCACTTCCCCACTTGTAAACCGCTTCTCTATTTTTGTTCGGTGTGAAACAATATTTAATTGTTTGAAGTGAATAAGTAAATATTATGGGCAGGATCCATCTTAAATGTGAGAGATGCTGTAGTAGGGGCCAGGGACATGGAGCATCTGCTGAAAAACTTTTTTCAGTAACTTCTAGGGGCTCCTTCTTCCTTGGCCACGAAAAAGCTGCTGGACTCCAGTGCCCTGCTGCCTCTCTTTCTGTAGTGAAATCACAACACAGAATGTTCTTCAGATTTTTGCTCCCACTGTCAGATAGTGAGTCTATGGAACACTGGGCGCTGCTACGCTGTGGGAAGTGAGATGGAGGGGCATTTCATATACTGTCTTGAGAACATCTCCTGTGCAGATAATACGGTTCTGGTAAGAGCAGAAGGCTGCTTCTGGACTCCTACCTCATCTACCAGTTCTGCATTATCATGACGGTTCAAAAAATATATATACCTGGATGTTAGCAAGTGTGGGAAGAAAACAAAGGGAAGTGGATGAGTGCTTCCTAATATGCAAATATTTTTGAGCAGTGCATAAGAATTGAGAGACAAGAGGCCTTTTTGCACTGTAGCCGAACGGCTGTAGTGCAGTAAGGCTAGGACACGTGGGGATGGATTCCCCATTTGCACCTAGGCAGGTAAGGAGTGCGTGGGCACGTGTTCCTACCTGCCTGTGTGCAAAAGGGGAATCCGTCCCCGTGTGTCCTAGCCTGGAAAAATCGGCACAGGGGTGGGACGCCCCTCCTGGGTCTGCTGCCACTGGGTCAGGTAAGACCCAGGGGTGGGCAGGCCTGTCCGGTCCCTTCCCCGGGTTCCTGCATGCTCCAATGGCAGCAGGCCTGGGGTGGGGCCTGCAGCTGGGAGGGAGGGAGCATGTGGGACGCGACAGGACAGGACAGCAGGGAACGCCCTGGGATGGGATGGGGTGGTTCCGAATGGCGCCGATGGCCCAGTGAAGCGAATGCTCCATCCCAGGGTGTGCTACATCCATTCTGGAGGCCCTCATGCAAATAGGCCTAAGGTAAGAGTCTGCGATTGTCTTCTGCCATTTCGCAGTGCCAGTGAGAGGCAACTGTGGGATCTAAAGACAATCCTGCAATTTCGTCTTGCCATCTGGAGGAATCCTTATTTGAGGCCCAAACAGAAGAATTTAACAGACGCCACCACCACCACCAACGTGGCAACAACAGGGGAGACCAAAAATATGCATAGAATTGTCTCAATAACTGAACAACAAAATGGACTAAAAGATTAAAATCTACATTACATTTTTAGTGTATTGTCTGATAAATCTCCTGGAAGACAAGATAACTTATTTTAAAGAACAGCAAAGGCAGCTCCTAGTATATAGTAAAAACAAAGAATCTGGATTCCTTAGATACTAAGCTGAAGAAAATCCAGAATAAGTTTGTGGAAATCAGAGCCAAACTACACTTGTGCCTTTCCCATTTTTTAAGTGCTTAATAAACATCGGTTTATAATCTTGCAGTAGGTATCTAATATTTTAGCTGGTTTTGAATGAGAAATATATTCCAAAAGGATACATAGAATGCTGAAAACTTACCCAAGTGCAAATACAGTATATGAGAATCTGCATTATCAGATACTGGAAAAAACTGCAATGGACAACTCGTAAGCAGTATTTTTTTAAAGCTTTGATATTAAGAAACTTGTGGCAATAGAAGAGGTAAGTTCTGCTATACTCTAGAAAAAAATTGAATGTGTGCTCTTTTACTATGGTTCTGGAAGAAAAGGATCTTCAGCACACTAATTTGAGGGATTTCCCCTCAAAATATTGAGGCAGATATGACAACTCTGTAAGTCTCAATTGTGAAAGATTTTTTTCAAAGAACTGAAGCTGTTTCTAATGAAGCATTAGTAGAGAGGAAAATACTGAATATACTAAATTTCCCAACCCACACAAAATGGAGAAGGGGGGGGGAAGGCAACTGCCAGGAATAAAATAATGAACGCTCTTTGTAATATAGGTAATGAAATACCCTGAACATCCATCCATGAATGTCACATAATAACTGTTGCCTTTACTTGTTCTGAACACTGGATGCTGCAGTGGCTAACATGCCCTCTTTTAGCAAAGCAATGGAGATGGCTGCTACTGATCCAATCCTGGCCCGTTTCAATCTGGCTTCAGGCCTGTTATGGTACATAGACCACTTTGGTCTCCTGAGGCCTTTTCGCCCTACAGCTGAACGGCTGTAGTGCACGAGGGCTAGGCCACATGGGGACACATTCCTCATTCACACCTAGGTAGGTAAGGAACACATGGGGTTGTGTTCGTCCCACCCTAGGTGCAAATGCAGAATCCGCCCCCGCATGGCCTAGCCCAAAAAGGCCGGCGTGGGGGCAGGACGCCCCTCCCAGGCCTGCCGCCATTGGGTCAGCCTTGATCCAGGGGTGGGTAGGCCTGTTGCGTCCCTTCCATGGGTTCCTGCACGCTCTAGGTGACATGATCGGGTCACCTAGAGGCAGGGTCGATTTGATTTAAAGTCAGTAAGGCTTGATTTAAATCATAGTTTCTACATAAACTAATTCTTGCTACTTTAATATGCAAGTAGATGAAGATTTTTTAGAATAACAACTTTTCATTTTAGTTTTTTTATTCCCAGTTTAATAGGTTAATCATTCATATTTGGACACAACTTTTCTGTTGTACTTAGGAAGGAGGAAAATAATTATTACCTTAATAATAACAATTTAAATAGATTTATTCAACTGAAACAATAACATTACAGCATATGTTATTTGCTTAAACAAACATCCATGTTTATTAACCAATTTGGCTAAACTATATATATATTATATATATTATAGGATTAAGGTCATTTTCTCAACTCTGTTCATGTTATAACATTTTTGCTGTGAAGAAGAAGCATGTGATCTCTGCTGAGTCAAATTAGCTCTGAGAACTGCAAAAGTAAACCAAGCATCTGATAATATAGGCAGAGAAACTGCCCAATAATCTTACAAAAAACCTCTGGAAGAGCATGACATTCTGAATGGATTAATTACCACAAAAAATTAAACATATACAGCCTTATTCTACATAATTTAAAAATTAATCTTTATTTCATGATGGAATAATTTTTGGATGGTAATATATTTTCTTCAAAAAGCATTTTATTTTTAAAAAATCTGATTTAAATTAAAAAAATCCAATTTATTATTATCATTATTATTTAAAATCCTTGATTTTTATCCACCCTGCCTAGAGCCCACAGGAATGCCCCAGGGCACCCACCCACCCCGGGCTGTGGCCTACCCTGGGACGCACGCACCCCACTTACCTCTTTGTCACCGGGTTAAAACTGGTGCAGCCTGGCCAGCGGCGTGCGTCTGTGTGCGCTGCCGGCTCTGATCGGCCACTTATCCATGCCTGCGCAGAACAGTCAGTTCAAACATCTGTGCGAATGCTCTTCATCCCAAACAGCTGTGGGACGTCCTGGGACGTCCCCATGATTTCGTGCTCTACACCCGGAACGCCTGTAGGACGTCCTGGGACGGGCTAGGGTGGTTCTTAGTGGAACCGCCTGCCCAGCAGAGTGAATGTTCTGTCCCAAGGCCTCTGGTTGATGACCTTCTTCAGGAGTGGGACAGGGGGGATTCAGCCCTCTTGGTTCTTGCAGATCTTTCAGTGGCTTTTGAGACTACAGTATTAATCATACTATCCTGGAAGGGCTACAGATGTTGAGAGTTGGAAGCCTTCATTGCAGTGGTTCTGTACCTGTTTTTAATGCCAGTACCAGGGATTGGTTGTAGGAGACTTTTGCTCAAAATTCTGGGGACTCACTTGTGAGCTTCTTATTTTCCATGCTTTTAAATAACTATGTGAAGCCCAAGAGAGCTTCAGTTTTGTACTGAGATGTCAAAAATATACAGATATGCCAACAACAAAATCCCTAATACAGAAACCCAAAGTTAAAACCAAAATCCAAACCAAGGTTTTGTGTGAAAACAATATAATTACTATAAGGGTAAATTTTACCCCAATGAAGATGTAACAAAATGTTTAATAAAGATATACGCATACTCAGGGTGCTAGTTCAGAAGCTGCAGAATGGCTGGCTAGTTTTAAAAGAGCTGCACCGGCTGCCAATTCACTACCACTTCAAGGTGTTTAACCTTAACTTATAAGGCTCAAAATGGCTTGGCCCCTAAAACACGAAAAGAATCCAGTAAGAACATAGACCATAAGAGGAAGGAACTCTGCTGGATTGGGCTTCAGAGCATTCTTCTTTTTTATGTCAAAGTTCTTTATTTGAATAATAAAAAAAGAGAAAAACTATACAAGGGTATACAAATGAATATCTAGCGAACAGTAATAAAAAACTACAACAAAAGGCACGAACTCTGGAAGCTTTCGCAACGAGCAGAGCAAACCCTATGTTGAAAAATTTATCAGAACCTCTTAAGAAAATTGGCTAAAATTCTGAAATTGGCATTCTTAAACATGTCTTTTTTCTGTCTAAGAAATAAGAGGGAGTTCGCTGTATATTTGGCTTCAAGAGCTGCTAATTCATCTTTTTTAATTAATATTTTTATAAACTTTCTTGGAACCAGTTTTTTTGGTATAACTGTTTGAATTCCTTGATCTCATTTGATAAAACTGTTAATTTACCAGTTTACTTTTTAACCCAAGAGATATGTGATATCAGAATTACTCTGGCTGCAGGTTTAACCAAGGAAGAGGCCCTTGCATGTCTTAATAAAGTAAATGGTAACAAATCACTGGGACCAGATTGTATTCATCCTAGAGTTCTTTTTTTTAACAATAAAACCATCCAGTTACATTCATTACATCATGAACTAGTACCTTCCTTAACAATAATTCCCCTTAACCCCCCCCTCCCCTGATGGTGTCCTGATACTTTCATTATCAGCTGTTTCCTATTATTTTTCTCATTTCTTCTTTCAATACGTCATCTGCCTCATTACTGCCAACGTAACAAGTTAGGAGTTCCCATAGATCTGTTCCTAAATGTTATTCCCACTCTTTTCATTCTTATCTGCTTATAGTAGTAAAACCTAAATTGTTCCATTACATATCTCAGCCAGAGGCCTTTTCGCACCAAGGCGAAGACGCCTCGGAACGCTTCCCCCCGAACGGGTTGGGAACACTTTCCCGTTCGCACAAGGGCAGGTAAGGAACGCTTTGAGAGCAGTTCTCTTACCTGCCAGTGCGAACGGGAAAGTGTTCTCAACCCGTTCGGGGGGAAGACCTTCCCCCGGGCTGCTCCTATGGAGCCTGTGTGGGCAGCCCGGGTGCCTTCTTTCCCTGGGTTCCTGCTCGCTCCCGAACCCCAGATTGGGCTCCAGGGGTGGGCAGGAACCCCAGCCAAAAGCCCCCAACCCATCCCCAGGGTTGCACGTTCATGTGTGTGAGGGGTCTTACCTTCTCCTGCAGGCCCGATTCTGTGTAGAAAGGCCGGGCCGTTCTGAGCATGCTCGAGGGGGTGGCCCCTCATTGGCTGGGCACCCACACATGCTCAGATGGGCAATAGAGGCCAGGCAGGTGCCCAGACAACGAAGGGCCGCCCCCTTCACACACATGCGTGCGACCCTGGGGATGGGTTGGGGGCTTTTGGCTGGGGTTCCTGCCCACCCCCGGAGCCTGATCTGGGGTTCGGGAGTGAGCAGGAACCCAGGGACAGAAGGCACCCAGGCTGCCCACACTGGCTCCATAGGAGCCAATTGGAGCAGTCCGGGGGAGGGGCCGAGCTGTCACAGAGAGAGCATGCAAATGCTTTCCCTCTGAGACAGATCGGAAACCACCGAGACGGTTTCTGAGCACTTTTTAGTGCTCTGAAACGCAAACGCGTGGAGGGCACATTGGGACGCTTGCGGGCGGCCTGGAATGGATCCCGCCGCCCGCAAGAGCGAATGCTGCGTCCCAACGTTCCCTCCATGCGTTCGAAAACCCCTTGTGTGAAAAGGCCTCAGGTTCCAATAGTCTATTTAATGTTGTCTTTCTATCCCAGCAGATTGTAGAAATTGCCGCAAACATTCACTGATTCAACATACGGTATATTTGTTTTTCTCTTGGATCTGCTGACATTTATAACTTAAAAAAACGCTCTACTCAGGGTATTGTAATAAGTCCAAGTTCATAATCTCAACATAGTCAAATAACTTGTTCCCAAAACCAATTGCTATAGGATACAGACAAATCACATGTAATACCTGCCTCTACCTCCGCACCCATGGCAACAATTCAGTGACATAGAATGTATCATGTTGACCAATTGTGCCCGTGTTCTGTGCCATTTATGTAAAAATTTTATTCCCACTTCTCTCATTCTAATATTTCTTGTAGCATTTAACAATCTTATCCTTTTCTTTACATAATATTTATTTATTCTTGATAAATATTTCTATTTTTTTGCCATGATCCCATCACACTGGTAATTACATATTCCTTAACCTCTATTAATAGTCTGTATAGGCTGACTGCTGTGCCTTTCCTATTAATCAATCTATGCTGTATTATTTCCTCAAATTCATTTAATGGCCTTTTCATTACCTCCTTGAATTTATATACTCCAATGAATGTTTGATTGAATGCCTTAATAACCATTGGTTGGATCCCAATATCTCCACAAAATCCTGTACTAACTTCATTATTTTCTTTGAAACAATTGCTCATTTATTTGCTTACCTTTATTTTTAATTCTATCCATCATTCCCTTACTTTTTATCTCCTTTTCATCGTTAATAAATTCAGATGGAGTATATCTTGGGGAGTGCTGGCACAGCTTTTTCTGCCATCTTCTCCAGAATTTGATTGTTGTTTTACTAGGCCCTACTAATTTATATTCCATTCTGTAAATAATATACTTTCCCCTCCTAACTGGTTTATATCCCATTCCATTTTTACCCATTTTGCTTCTTTGTTATATTTAGGTTGAGTAGACTGGCTATTTGATATGAGTCTAAATATTTCTCTTAATGATGGGACGCCCCATCCTCTCTTCTCTTTGACGACATGTAAAGCCAGCTTCCCCACTCTTCCCTTCCCCCCCCCCCAAATATCCACTTTATCGGTTGTGACGGTTTCAGGGTGCAGGCTGCAAAGAGCAGTAATATTGCTTTGGCCCTTTGCAAACTGCAAGCAGCAAAAAGGGCGGGAAACATTGCCCGGGCCGTTTTGCAGTGATTGGCTACAGGCAATATTGGAGGGAAAACCTGCCCGGGACCTGGCAGGTGGGAGGAGTTTCCTTCAGTAGCCAATAGCAACAGCCAATCAGAGTGCTAGGGTCTGTTTGGTATTTATAAGCAGAGCCTTAGCTCTCTGGGTCTTTTCTGTGGAGGGGAATTGATCAGGAGGGTTTTTTTTTGTGGCAATTGCCGAAGGAGACAATTGTGGGGGGTTGTGTCTCTCAAGGAACTTTGCTAAAGAACTGACCAGAGGCTGGGACCTATAGCCGGGCAAGGAAGGACTGAGCCAGTACCAGGATTGAGTTGCTGTTCTTTGGGGAGGCTTGAGCTCAGGCAAATGGGAAGGTGGATAGAATTATCTGCTGGGAGGCAACTATCTATTTTTGAGCAAAGAAAGCTGTTTGTGCTGGAAGCTTGCTTCACTAAGAGGCTTTTTGAACTTTTTCTACCAATATCTAAACTTACTATTTTTCACTTTTACCTTTTTATGTGTTATTCTCAATAAACCTGTTTTGGTTTATGGTTTAAACACTTGCTACCAGTTTATTGCTTTAAGAACAGTACTACTCACTCGGCCATTGCACGTTTCCAGTAACCTAATAGTGCCCAGCTACTCTTAGGAGGGCAGGCACTGGACGGCCTGTTTGGAAGTCGTGACATCAGTGTATTGTCCAATTTTTAAATTTTATTTTCCAGTATAACTTCAGGTAAAATCTGGAATAAATAGGCTAATTTTGGTATTATAAACATCTTTATAATTATTATTTTTGTCACTATTTTTATAGGCTTCAATTTCAATCCTTTAATTTGTTTATCGATCTTTCCCCATACCTTATTTATTTTAGGTATCCTATTTTATTTATATTACTCAATATTGTCACTCCTAGATATTTCATTCTTTTTGTTCCTGACTTCATAGTTTCTTCTTATTCTGCTCTGTTCGTCAGGTGGTGTATTTACAAAAATAATTCCCAAAGTATTAATCCTCAAACCTGAAGTCTTGCTGAATGCCTCCATCATTTCTGTAATTTTTCTTACCATTATTTCCCTTCTTGTGTCACCCAAGAGTTCTTAAGGAACTCAAATGTGAAATTTCTGATCTTCTAGCAAAAACATATCTCTCCCTAACATCGGGTTCTGTGCCTGTAGCAAATGTAAAACCAATCTTCAAAAAAGGATCCAGGGCTGATACAAACGATTACAGGCCAGTTAGCTTAATGTCGGTTCGGTGTAAGGTGATGGAAACCATCATTAAATATAAAATTAGTGTGCACATGGAGGAGCAAGCATTGTTGAATAAAAGTTAGCGTGCCTTCTGCAAAGGTAAATCATGCCTTACAAACTTGTTGGAATTGTTTTGAGAGTGTCAGTAAACATGTGGATAAAGCCAAACCAGTTAATATTGTCTATCTGGACTTTCAGAAGGCTTTTGACAAAGTCCCACATCAAAGGCTACAGAGTAAACTCATCAGCCATGGAATAAAAGGACAGGTTCTGTCCCGGATTAGTGCCTGGCTTAAGGACAGGAAGCAGAGTATAAGTAAATGGCCAATTGTCAGGTTGGAAAGAGGTGAAAACTGGGGTCCTTCAAGGTTCACTATTGGTACCACTAATTAATAAATTTATTAATCAGTGATCTTAGAAGAAGGAGTACATTGTCAAATATGAACTCCCTCACCCCTTCAAATATGCTAGTTAGTACAATTCAGCCACTGGAGCTTGGAGCTGACTTAAAATTGTCTGTTCATGCCTTTGCTTGCAGATGACCCCATCCCGTCTTTCATAGTGCCCGCCAATCGTTTCTGGTCATTCTCAAGCAGAAGACAAAGGGAAAACCTTCACTTGCTCATGAATCCCTGCAGATGGCCTTTAAAGACACCCTGCCTATCTCTCCAACCTGGAGACATTACATAAGGATCCATTCTAGTAACCAATAAAAACTTTTGAAAATTAGGGGAACTGTGGCAAAAACTATTGAATTAGTTGAGATGACCAACTCTGCTTTAAATTACATTGGCCTAAATAGGGAATTGAGCTTCCAGTACAAAGGCCTTTTCGCACTACACTCGTTCCATTTGGAATGGGTGTAGGATGGCTAGCCTAAGTCACTTCAGGATGCTTTCAGCATTCACACACAGGAACGCAGGAACGCGTGTAAACGCGTTCCGGCGCACCTGTGTGCGAATGCTAAAAGTGTTCGGAAGTGACTTAGCTGGCAAAGGCTGGCCAGGGGCGGGGATACGGCCGGCGAGGCTGCCTCCCATTGGGTGCTCGCACCCAAGGGGCGGGCAGCGCTGTCAGGCTGCTTGCCCTGCTTCCTGCTCGTGATGGGGTCGCGATGGGGGCGGAGGGAGCCTTGGGTGACCGGAGTGACGCGCTCTGGTCGCCCAGGGAGTTCCTTGCCCCCAGCCAGCCCGGCATTGGCCTCCTGCCACCCTGGAAAGGGGCTACAGGAAGCCGATGCTGCTGGCTCCCCGACTCTGGCAGCCGCAGTGGGGCTGCCGGAGCTGGGAAGGAGCCACGTCCTGGTGGCCGTGGTAGGTGACAGACACGACCCACCGAATTGGGGGTCCCTGTCCCATCTCCCAGGGTCACTGACCCTGGCAGATGGGAGAGGGGACCCCCGATTCCGTGGGTCCCGTCTACCGGCCTCGCCATGCCGGCGCAATTGCCAGCCCGGCAAGGCTGGTCATCTGCCAACCAGAGGCCAGCTGTGAGGCCGATTTTCGGCCCATGCTGGCCCTGGGGGCATGCCGACGGCTGTCAGGGAGAGAAGCGTGCGCGAACGCTTCTTTCCCCGAACGGCCCGGGACGCTTCATCTGCGTGGGAACGGATGCAGAGCACTTTAAAGTGCTCTGCATCTGGAACGCGTGGAAGACAGCCCGGGACGAGCCGGGACACAAACCTGGCTGCGGCAATGCGAATGCCGCGTCCCGGGCTGTCTTTCACGCGTTCTGCAACCGCGTGTGCGAAAAGGCCGCAAGTCAGGTTTGAGGAAAACTGGAACCTGAATTCAAAATGGCACAATGCTGCCATTCTGATCAGGATTTATCATAGGGGTAGTGCCAGAACAGACAGATGCCACAAAAGATTAGTGTTTGTCTTTTGCTACCTTCCAGTCTTCTGGCACAGAACCTGATCTTAGTTAAAGATTACTTATGTTTGTTAGATCAGCAGTTTTACATTTGAATTTCTTAAGAAAACTTGGATGAATGCCACCTTGTCTCATTGGCTCATTAGCATTTAGTTTATTAAGGCGTGCAAGAACCTCTTCCCCGGTTGCCTCTATCCAGTTCAATTCTGAAAGTATAGGCTCAAATGCTAGCACGCGCCTTTTGTCTTCTGCAGTGGAAACACTTTGATGTTGGTCCCCTCCCGCGTTGACGCATGGGTTTTCCACAGGCCTCCTCCCCCATATCAAGACACTTATTTTTAACAGTCTTCACAGCTTTAGGAACACTACACCCTGGATTCATTGGCAGGGACAAATACATGAGAGGAAAGGTGGACTTATACAATTTTGACTGTAAGGCAGCTAAAACTGTAATTTTGCCTTCTACTTCCTTCATACACAGAATATCTGCTGCTGTTATCTTTGCAGCTGCTGGCAAGCAGCCACAGTTGTGGGTGGTACAATTGCAAATTGTCCAAGGAAGAAGCCGCCCACAACTTTGAAAAGCAATTGCAAATAAACTTGACGTATTGGAGCTGCTCTAATCTTGATCTTGCTTGTAAGGGCAATTCCACTTCATAGAAATCCTGTTTTTTGTTTACTTGTGCAGTCACTGATGCGCCGTTGCTCATACTTGTTTAGGGGCTGAATGCTAAACCTAAATAGCATGGAGTGGGCAGAAAGGCTGTGCTGATGGAGTAAGATTTCTATGCCAGGGTGTGCTTTGAGATTTAAATTATTTTAGACAAGAATGAGGGAGGTATTTACAAATGAAGACAGAAGCAGGCCAGACTAGATTTATCTGATTCTGGTATTTGATGGATTAAATGTTTGTGCTTGCAAAATCCAGTTGTTGCAGGGTTTACTGCTTAACTTTTGTATTGATTCCATTGTGTTTCAGAACAGGCAAATAAAGCTTTGAGGTTCCCAAAGGTAGCCTGACAATCAGATGTCCATATAGTTTTAGGAAAGTGTGTATGCTTGCATTTGTCTATTTTAGAACTTTGGCCACCTCTAAGCCGTTGAGTAAGTGGAGCAGCTAGATTAGCAGAGCTGGAGATGAACCTCCGGTGGAAATTTGGACAGAAATATTTAGCATGTGCGTAGGGCTCCTCAGTCAATCACAGCACATACCTCTTATATATCTCAATACTAAGAGTGGAAATGCAGTAGCCTGAAAAGTCTAATTTGGTGAGATGCAATTTACGTTTTGACAGTTTAGCATATTATAACTTGTGCTCTCTGAACTGGTTTAGCAATGCTCCTATATGTCAGACATGGGAAACCATATGAGAAGAATAAGTATTAAATCATCGAGGGAAGTAATCAGGCAGGTATATGTCATGTCTCGGAATATGAAAGGCTGCGAATCCAATAGAAAACTTGAATGGGATTATGAGGTATTCAGAAAGGCCATATCTGATATTGAAAGTTTACTGGAGACATTTGGACCAAAAGTGCACAAAAGTGGAGCTCTTCCACATGGTAGGAAAGCTTTGCGTTGAGTGGGTTGGTTGTATGCGTGAGCAGTTTTTGGCTCTTTTAGCTTTCATAAGATATAATAATAATGGGTTTTGCTAATTTCACTTTGGGTGGTTGAAACTTATCTACCAAGCTGGTCTTAATCATAATATAGATAGACCTGTGTGAGGATCTTCCACTCCAGCGCTCTTCTGGCTCCTGAACTGGACCTCTCTGCCCCCAAAGAGGTCCCTCTTGTCTCAGCGCTGGCAGTGATTCCCCTGCACCTGCCCTTCTTCTCAACTGACGCCAGCCTACAGGTCCCAAGGTGTCTCCTTTCTGCCTCTGGCCGAGTGAAGCTACAATGCAGCAAAGCTCACTGACTTCCTGTTCGTCTCCCAGACTGCCTGACCAGCATTACTTTGTCAGTCATAGACTCTCACTAGTTTTGTACTGAATGGCAACACAATGATTTTATTAAAAAAAGATCAGTATAGGAAAGAACTCTGAATGTGAACACTTTCTCAGAATGTGAACACTTTAAACAACGTTGTGAACTTATGCACATTAATTCTCTTCCAGCTTATGAGTCCTATAATACCTGTCTCAGTGTTTCCTTACTCTGACTATCACAGAGCTTTCTCTAAGAGCCCCTTTCTCCCTGGCCCGACCACAGTCGGGTATTTCCCCAGGCAAGAACCCTTCACTAACTGCCTGTTGGCTTAAATAGCCTTCCAGCCTGGCTGCTGGTGGAATCTCATTGGTTAAGCTAGGGAGCGACTGGCCCCTACCCTTGGGACTGCTGCTAAGCCACACACCCCACTATCTTCTTCCAGCAACCTGCCAGGAGGCAAACAACTAACAAAAACACCACTAACTACACCTAGCTACTTACCACCTTCCCCAGGGTCATTGCAACTTGCTACAGTTAGATCCATAAATATTTGGACAGAGACAACATTTTTTGAATTTTTGTTCTGTACATTACCAGAATGGATTTTGAACAAAATAATTCAGATGCAGTTGAAGTTCAGACTTTCAGCTTTAATTCATTGTGTTGAACAAAATGACTGCATAAAAATTTGAGGAACTAAAGCATTTTTTAGACTCAGTCCCTTCATTTCAGGGGCTCAAAAGTAATTGGACAAATTAAAAGTTTGTAAATAAAATGCTAAATTCTAATACTTGGTTAAAATCCTTTGCTGGCAATGGCTGCCTGAAGCCTTGAACTCATGGAGATCACCATTGAACTCATGGACATGTTTCCTCCTTTTTAATGCCTTGCCAGGCCTTTACTGCAGCGGTTTTCAGTTGCTGTTTGTTTGTGGGCCTTTCTGTCTGAAGTTCAGGCTCTAACAAGTGAAATGCATGCTCTATTGGGTTGAGATCAGGTGACTGACTTGGCCGTTCGAGAATATTCCACTTCTTTGCTTTAATAAACTCCTGGGCTGCTTTGGCTTTATGTTTTGGGTCACTGTCCATCTGTATTATGAAATGCCAACCAACCAGTTTGGCTGCATTTTGCTGGATTTGAGCACACAGTATGCCTCTGAAAACCACAGAATTCATCCGGTTGCTTCTGTCACATCATCGATAAACTCTAGGGACCCAGTGCCACTGGCAGCCATGAATGCCCAAGCCGTCACGCAGCCTCTGCCGTGTTTTACAGATGATGTGGTATGGTTTGGATCATAAGCTGTACCATGCCTGCACCATACTTTTTTCTTTCAGTCATTCTGGTAGAGGTTGATCTTGGTTTCATCTGTCCAAAGCAT
Organism: Aspidoscelis tigris stejnegeri; assembly: GCA_023333525.1. Classification (NCBI taxonomy): domain Eukaryota; kingdom Metazoa; phylum Chordata; class Lepidosauria; order Squamata; family Teiidae; genus Aspidoscelis; species Aspidoscelis tigris. Next base: position 146,353,279 of record JALMGA010000001.1, on the reverse strand, counting down.
GGTCTTCCAGAACTGTGCTGGGTTTTTTAGATTTTTTTTTAGCAAAGTCCAATCTAGCCTTCTTATTCTTGAGGCTTATGAGTGGCTTGCACCGTGCGGTGAACCCTTTGTATTTACTTTCATCCAGTCTTCTCTTTATGGTAGATTTGGATATTCATACACCTACATCCTGGAGAGTGTTGTTCACTTGGTTGGTTGTTGTGAAGGGGTTTCTCTTCACCATGGAAATCATTCTGCGATCATCTACACTGTTGTTTTCTGTGGGCATCCAGGACTTTTTGCATTGTTGAGGTCACCAGGTCTTTTCTCTCTCTCTCAGGATGTACCAAACTGTAGATTTTGCCACTCCTAATATTGTAGCAATTTCTCAGATGGTTTTTGTTTTTGTTTTAGCAAATGAATGATGATGGCTTGTTTCATCTGCATGCAGAGCTCCTTTGACCGCAGGCTTACTTCTCAGCGAAATCTTCAAAACGCAGGCAGCACACCTCAGATCAACTCCAGGCCTTTTAAGTGCTTAATTGAGAAAGAAATAACGAAGGAATTGCCCACATCTGCCCATGAAACAGCCTTTGCGTCAGTTGTCCAATTACTTTTGTTCCCTTTGAAAACAAGGTGGCACATATAAAGGACCTGAAACTCCTAAACCCTTCATCCAAATTTAATGTGGATACCCTCAAATGAAAGCTAAAAGTCAGGACTTTATGTCCATGTCCATTGTATAACTATAACTTGAAAATGTCCCAGTTAACAAGTAAAAAACCAAAATTTGTGTTGGTGTCCAAATATATATGGACCTGACTGTATCTGCCAGGGTTTTCAGAGTGAATTCACCAAATTCTGGCATGGTTGTATGTTGTCATCAACAGTGAAAGAGAGTGAGATGTCCTGCCTCTCTCTCCATCAACAGGACTTACCCATTTTCTTGTTCTGTTGTTGGATTGGATGAAATGTAGCTTGAAGGGGACCTGAGGCCTTTCTGCGCTATAGCCGGATGGCTGCAGTGCACTAAGGCTGGGACACACACACAGGGACAGATCCCCCATTCACACTTTGGCTGGTAAGGGACATGTTCCCATGCATCCCTTACTGGCCAAGGTGCAAATGGGACATCCATCCCCACGTGTCCCAGCCCCAAAAGGGGTTGGATGCCCTGTACTGGCCCACTGGCTGGCAGCTTGGTCCCGGCCCATCTCAGGGTCCTGCGGACTACCACCGGCCCAATCGGGTTGCCGTGAGCCCACGTGGACACCCTGGTGCCCACTCCCACCCCCGTGCACGCGACCTACCTGTTCTGACACCGGTTTCGGATTGGTAGGCCTCAGAGGTGGGGTTTGCGAGTTCAAACCCTGGCATTGTGCACAGGTGTGCACCATGCCTTCAACTGGACTGTGGCGCACACTGCGCAGACCACCTGGTTCAATCCGACAAGCCAGCCCCTTCCAACTCTATAATTCTATGAAAATGTCTGCCTTGGCTTCATTTCAGTTGGAGCCCAGAGTGGTATTCCTAACATGGAGCCAGCTGCCAATGAGCTTAAAGAACAGAAGAGGAATGCTGAGCAATGGGCCTTCTGATCTGAGTTTTCATGGGAAAACATATTACAGTAAATAAATGCAACATAATGCACACTGGGACACCCCCCCCCCCAATTATGTCTATAAATCTATGGAAACTGAGCTTTCTGTGACACACTGGAAAAGGGATCTTGGGGACCGCTCCATGAGGCTGCCTACCCAGTGCACAGTAGCAGCAAAATGAATGAACAAATTCAGTGCCAGGAATAATTAGGAAGAGAACAGAAAACAAGTCAGCAAGTGCCATTTTGCCTCTTTATAAATCTATAATGAGGCCTCATTTGGAATATTGTGTACAATTCTGCTCACCGCTCCTCAGAAAAGATATTGTGGAACTGGAAAGACTGTTCAAAAGGGCAACTGGAACTCCTCGCTTGTGAAATCAGGCTGCAGCGTCTAAGTCTCTTCAGCCTTGAAAGATTAAGAGATGTATGGTGTAGAAAATGTAGATAGAGAAAAATTCTGTTTTTTAATGCACCACATTAGAACCGGGGGCATTCTATGAAGCTGATGGGCATGAAAGTTAAGAATAACAAGAGGAAGTATTTCTTGCTCAGAGGGTCATCAGTCTATAGAATTTGCTGCCAGAAGAGCTGGTAGCAGCAACTAGCCTTGGATAGCTTTAAGAAAAGGTAAGACAAATTCATGGAAGTCAGGTGTGTGACGCTTTCAGGGTGCAGGCTGCAGAGGGCAGTGATAGTGCTTTGGCCCTTTGCATAATGCATAGCTTTCTACCTGTGCAAACCCTTGCAAACTGCATTTGCAAACCTAGCCTGCAAATAGCAGAAAAGGCGGGAAGCATTGCCCGGGCCCTTCTGCAATGATTGGCTGATGGCAATTTGGAGGGAAAACCTGCCCAGGGACCTGGGGGCTTGATGGACAGGCAAGAGGAGTTTCCCTCAGTTGTCAGGGGCTACAGCCAATTGGAGCCTGAGAGGCTGAAGGGTATAATAGGCAGAGAAAGCAGCAGACTGTGTCTTTTGGCTGGGCAATTTCTGAAGGAGACTTTGCCAGCAACTGACCAAGGGATCTTTTCTCTGAAGGGGAACTGATCAGACTGGTCTTGTCCTTTGGGAGGGAAAGCTGAAGGAGGCAACTGTGTCTGGTTGTTGCTTTGAAGGAGCTTTGCAGAAGAACAGACCAGAGGCTGGAACCCACAGCCTAGCAAGGAAGGGCTAAACTTTAGGGCAGAGCAAACCAAAGAGGGAAGTGGATAGGATTATCTGCTTAGAAGCAACTGGTTACTTTAAGCTAAGAAAGCTGTTTTGCTTAAAGCTTGCTATATTAAGAGACTTTTGATCTTTCTCTTGCATTATCTGAACTTCCTATTTTCTCTCTTATCTAATTGTTATTCTCAATAAACTTGTTTTAGTTTACTATTATAACGCTTGCTACCAGTTTATTGCTTTAGACCTGTAGTACTCACTCGCCCTAGTGCACACTTCCAACTCCCCTATTTTGACTTGGAAGCTTCTGTCGTTTACATACAAGCATCTGTATGCAATCATCTGGTGCAATATCAGAGAAATAGCCATGTTAGTCTAATTTGAAAAGTTCAGCAAGGCGGTTAGTAGCACTTGGAGACTAAAACAAAAAGGGTTGGTGGCATGAGCTTTCGTAGACATGTCTACTTCTTCAGATGCTAGGGGACCCAATGGGCATGTCTGCTTCTTTAGATGCTAGGGGGCCCAATGGGCACGTCTAGTTCTTCAGATGCTAGGGGGCCCACTGGGCACGTCTACTTCTTCAGATGCTAGGGGGCCCACTGGGCACGTCTACTTCAGATGCTAGGGGGCCCACTGGGCACGTCTACTTCTTCAGATGCTAGGGGGCCCACTGGGCACGTCTACTTCTTCAGATGCTAGGGGGCCCACTGGGCACGTCTACTTCTTCAGATGCTAGGGGGCCCAATGGGCACCTCTACTTCTTTAGATGCTAGGGGGCCCACTGGGCACGTCTACTTCTTCAGATGCTAGGGGGCCCAATGGGCACCTCTACTTCTTCAGATGCTAGGGGGCTCAATGGGCACGTCCGCTTCTTTAGATGCTAGGGGGCCCAATGGGCACTTCTACTTCTTCAGATGCTAGGGAGCCCAATGGGCAAATCTAGTTCTTCAGATGCTAGGGGGGCCAATGGGCACGTCTACTTCTTCAGATGCTAGGGGGCCCAATGGGCAAATCTACTTCTTCAGATGCTAGGGGGCCTAGTGGGCAGGCCTACTTCTTCAGGTGCTAGGGGGCCCAATGGGCACAACTACTTCTTCAGATGCTAGGGGGCCCAATGGGCACCTCTACTTCTTTAGATGCTAGGGGGCTCAATGGGCACGTCCGCTTCTTTAGATGCTAGGGGGCTCAATGGGCACGTCCGCTTCTTCAGATGCTAGGGGGCCCAATGGGCACGTCTACTTCTTCAGATGCTAGGGGGCCCAATGGGCAAATCTACTTCTTCAGATGCTAGGGGGCCCAATGGGCACCTCTACTTCTTCAGATGCTAGGGGGCCCAATGGGCACCTCTACTTCTTTAGATGCTAGGGGGCCCACTGGGCACGTCTACTTCTTCAGATGCTAGGGGGCCCAATGGGCACCTCTACTTCTTTAGATGCTAGGGGGCTCAATGGGCACCTCTACTTCTTTAGATGCTAGGGGGCTCAATGGGCACGTCCGCTTCTTTAGATTCTAGGGGGCTCAATGGGCACGTCCGCTTCTTCAGATGCTAGGGGGCCCACTGGGCACGTCTACTTCTTCAGATGCCAGGGGGCCCACTGGGCATGTCTACTTCTTCAGATGCCAGGGGGCCCACTGGGCATGTCTACTTCTTCAGATGCTAGCCCCCCGCCAGCATCTGAAGAAGTAGACATGTCTACGAAAGCTCATGCCACCAACCCTTCTCTTGTTAGTCTCCAAGTGCTACTAACTACCTTGCTGGACTCATCTGGTAGAAGTTCAATCCTGTAAGACCAATTATGTTTTTAAAGTATAAGATGTACCTTTTGTTGTTTTGGAGATTTTTTAATGCTTAGGGATGTTTTGTACTTAAAAAACTTTTAAAATATTATTGATGGAAGAGTCAGAAAGAGTTAATCTGGAAGGGCTATAAAGGATGTGATTGGTATGAAACATAATAGAATAAAGGGAATGCATCTTAAGGTTTTCCACAGATAGTACAATGAGTGAATATACAAATATTAATAGCTGTAAATGTTGGTGCCACTGAGGCATAAAAGCTACGTATTTTTACCTATGGTGGGCCTATCTAAAGGTGCAGCCATTTTGGAGAGAAATAGAAGTGGAGTCAGGGGAAATTATGAGTAACCTAATTAAAATAGATAAAGAATTGTCTACAATCAGATGTGCAGTATTAGGAAGATAAAGACATATAACAACTTGTAATATTAGCAGCACAGACATTAAGCGGCTAAGGAATGGAAAGATTCCATGGTGTGGATGAAAGAAAGTTGGTGTCATTATATTGGCAAGCAGCCTCTCCAAAATCTAGAGGATCTATCATAGAAACTTGCCAGAGCTCTAGCAGTTGTTCCTCCATCTGCCAAACTCCTGTTTCCTTCATCCCAGGACAGCAGTCTTCCACTTGAGTAGATACTCAAATTAACCTTGTTTCTCCCAGCTGAAGAATGTAACCCCCAGCTCCTTTGAGTCACTAAGGGCCCATTCCCAAAGGCACTAAAATCTGGATTCGGACTCGGCATTGAGGGATCCCATTAAATTCTCCAGTTGTCTGAATCTGGGAAGGGCCATCCCCATGCCAGTTCTTTCCCCCCGGATTTGCAGAAATCCGGGGCGGGGGGGAAACCCTTCATCAGAAGAGGAGTTTCTGATCCAGTCTGGATTTTAGGTGAGCGAAGGAGCAGAGCCTGTGGCCACAGCAAGCAAGTGAGCAGCAAGCAAGCGGGGGTGCAGGGTGCAGGGAGGAAAGGCCACCCCTAGGAGGTGGTGGCATTGGACAGGGTGTGTGTGGGCGCCCTCAGAGGCAGCAGCAGCAGATGGGGGGTGCGGGGAGGGGAGGATGTAGTGGGGGAAGCGAGGAGGTTGCAGGCAGCCAAAGCAGGAGCAGGAGGCCGGCGGTGGCGGTGGTGGCTCCTGGCCAAAACCTGCTGCACCACTCAGTGGTGTGCTGGTGCTCACTTGTGGGCGCCGTTTGGGAACAGCCCAATGCATGTTTGATACTGTTCCCAGCCTCCACTCAAATCTGCAACAGAACCTGGACCAGAGTAGTCTGAATTTGTTGTAGGTAGGAACGTGCCCAAAGAACTGCAAGCCCTCCTCCCTCAAATCATGTGTGCATGCTAGCTTGGGGGGGGGGGGAGGACCCTCTAGCAGCTAAACCAAGTGCCCAGCAACCTCTCCAAACCTAGAGGATCCACCCCACATACTTACCAGAGTCCCAGCAGTTGCTCCTCCAAATTCCTTTGTCAAACTCCTGGTACATTTCCTTCATCTCAGGAGAGCAGCTTTCTTTCACTCGAGTACACACTTAAACTTATAGAACCATGGACTATAAAAAGATCTATTTTCTATTATTATGCCTATGAAACTTATCAAGGTAGTACAAAGGAGGAAATTTATGTGAACAGTTATTAATGATAGTAAATAACTTTCATATTAAAAAATCGGAAACAAAGATAGTGTTTCATATTGGACATTTTTATGATGTTTAATCCATCTCTTTAAGAGAAAAATAATTCATTTGATACACATGTTAGCTTTTCAAAAGCAAAACTATTTCACTAATTTCAAAAATTCTTATGAGTCTTGAATTGTATGGCTTATATGAATTGCATGAATTAATTGTATTTGTATGACTTGTATAAAACCAGCTTCCTGTATTTAGATTGCATTACGTTCGTATTCTACAGTGGTTTCGTTTCTGCTAAGATTAGAGACTTGAGACCTGATGTTTTTTCTTGGCAATTGATTTCGTAACATTTTTTAAAAGTAGGCTAAAATTAGACTTTGGGATAAGTGAATTTAGATTAGTTTCCATGCCCTGTATAATTTTATCAAATTATAAGAGTTGTGGTAATTTCCCTCTGAAATCCTCTAGTCTGTTCATCACCTTATCATCAGATTTCTTTCCCTGTTTCTGCATTTACCGCTGCTGATCTGGATTAAGGTGATCTGGAACTTCGGTATCTGGTCCTCACCAAATCAGGCCCATGGAGTTCCAGATTGCCATCCCAATGGCAATCCGGAACTCCATGGGCCTGATTTGGCGAGGACTGGATCCCAAAGTTCCAGATCACCTTAAACTGATAGTAATGGGTGCAGATGACAACACATGCAGGCCGAGGCTCTGCGCAGGCAAGAGCAGTAAATTCCCCCATCCAGATAGAACCTCTAGGCTCGCCTGTGGAACCCATGCAGCTGCCAGGCATGCATAAGTGCGCTCTGTGATCTGATCCTCAGGGCAGAAGACCAGTTTGAAGAGACCATTAAAGGGGTCCACCGGTAATCCAAATCTAAGGCCCCAAAGACCCCATTAGGACAGGAATCCGTTCCCAATGGGTTCTTACTGGGTTCCTAATGACGTCTTCAGGACCAGTGTGAAAACAGCCTTTTACTCATCAGCAGGATTATCTTTTAAGGTTTTGTAAAACATAATAACTAACAAAAGGTTAAATCTATGAAAGTCATCTCCTGATGGTTAACAAAAAGATGGTGTTTAAGGTCCTAATACATGGGTGTTTTTTTTCAATAGGTGTACAGGTGGCCAAGTGAAAGACTCTTAGATCAGGGCGTTTTTTCTTATATTTTGTTTGTACGTTCTTCATGGTTTGTATGGTTTGCGTTTCACTTTGTGTATTTGGTTGTTTAATATTTGTTTATATACTTACAGAAAATAATAAAATATACATTTTTTAAAAAGTCATCTTCTATAAAAGTTTATTTCTCAGTATGGTCAGTGCAGGATTGAAAAGCAGCAAAGCAGGTAGATCTAACTCTGAGTTCAGGTGTGTAAAAATGGTGTGTTATGCTAGGCTTACTCTGTTTTATTCATGGTTTTTGCCAGAGTGCGTATAATAGCCAGATGTTGTTGTTGACTGTAACCTGGTCTGACCAGAACAGATGATGGGGGGCAGTTCCACACGTGCAGAGGAAGTAGTGGAGTGGTCCACCTGCCCAGGAGTGGTCCATCTGCCCTGGAACAAGGCTGTCTGTATTTGCACAGCCTGAACAGGACAGGTTCTTGACCATTCTGACGGCCAGGAACTAAAGTTTTGGCCTTGGGGCACCCATATCAGCAGCGCTTAAACCTGCCCATAGAAGTGTTTTCCCTTCCACATGCCTTCCAGGGCTGGTCTCTACTGCCTCTGTACTGATGGTAGCCTGTTTTGGCCACCTGGACCCGTGGCCTATGAGGCAGTGTGTTCTTTCTAGTCTGCACTGGAGTATGTGTTTTCAAACTATTTGGTTGAGTAGCCAGCCAGACAACATTCTGGGCCTGCAGGACATCTTAAAAAAGAGTAATCCTCAGGGTCATCTCATTGTTGTAGTGAATGCAGCAACAGATGAATAGTATATTTTAATAAGCCGTTTCAGGAACAGCAGACACTTTGGGGGCATTCTGTCCAGCGGGCCCTGAATTTTACTAGCAGTTGTTAATCAAAAATAGAAGAGAATGGTTCCAAACTCTATAAGCTTATTTCCACTGCACTATTTACTCTGGGTTTTAATCTTTAAAAAAAAAAAAAATCAGCAGTGAGCTCTGAAATTTCTTGTTCCCACTGCACTGGCAGCTTGTGATGCAGATTTGCGGGAGAGAACCCTCTCCCCTTCTCTTGTCCCGTCAACATCACTATGAAGGTCAGCTAGTTTTTCATTTCCTTTCAGAGAGAAAACAGATACAAAATAGGAGTTCAAAAGTTCTGCCTGCTCTATGACTCTTGGGCTGCATCCCCATTATAAGCTTAATCCAGTTTCCCTAAACTGAAATAATAGAACTGGATGCAAACGCGAATTTGCCTGATCCCATTACTTTCAACTCCACCGGGATTCTGAGGATCGTAGGTGGCCTACGTGACTCAAGGGGGGACTCAAGTGGCTACTTTCTAAAAGCTGCTTTTCAGGGTTGCCCTGCCTTCTTCCTCCTGGCGTGAACGCACCACCCATAAGAGACCCCTTCACAGAGCCTGGCTGGGTGGCCGCCGCTTGCCTGGATGGAGGAAAAACGGCAGTGGGCAGCCAGCGATTCTTTCCCCTCCACTCCCCATTGCCCAGGGCACACAGCAGCGGCGGCAACTCAAGCCCCCTCGCTTTAAACATTCACACATCTCCCAGAACCTGCAGCTGCTTTCCTTTCCCTTTCTAAAGGTCAGAACTCCAAAGAGCTAGAGTTCTGCAAAATTGCAACATTGTTATCAGGTGTGAAGTGCTTGGATTGCTACAGTGTAGCGGCTGCTGTAAAGGGTGGATTTTTACACTGAAATCACTGTCTTTGGAAGCAAGCTATTGGGGGAGGGAAACCCTAAACATGGATTCTCATCCCTTAAAACGGTACGGTCCCCACAGTAAAAAATGTAACACATATCAAGCGCACGAACTGGAGTGAGACCTGTTGAAATAAGGGTTAACATTTACAACGCTTTGGGGCGATTTAACATGCGGAAAGCGTGTTAAGCCAAACTGACATGGGGTCTGCGAGGATTGAAACCGTATCAAAAGCGAATTAAGCTTGTAATGGGGATGCGGCCTTGCAATCCTCCATTCATTTTGGGCTTTAGCCTTTCTGATATTTATCCTGCAGTTTTGGAAGACTGCGTTATATTCTTCTTTGGATATGCCCCCCACTTTCAATTTCTTAAACATTTCTTTATTTTTAGCACATTATTGAGTTCTGGGTTCATCCACTCTGGTCTCTTCAGTTGTTTCCTGCTCTTCCTTCTTTTGGGGATTGTTAAGGATTGTGCTTCTAAAATCTCCTTTTGCAAAATGTCCCATCCTTCTTGGACATTTTTGTCTTTTAGGATATTCAGCCAATTCATCATTTGCACCCTCCTACTGAGTCCATCAAAATCTGCACAGAAAAACTCTGCTGCCAGTGGCTCCAGCTCAGGCTGGGTTGGTGTTTGGAAAAGCCACGCAAGTTACAACAGTGGTCCATTGTCAGGCACGGCATGCCTGCCACGGCTTGATCACTGAACAGGGTACTAATGTAATGTAATGCATTGTATTTATGCATATAACTAAGGGGCCCAGATGTTGCATTTTGTATAATGTGTAATATTAAGTTAGTAGACTAAAGCAATGCATTGCCCTGCAATATATCCTCTTTATGTATTGTATGTAGCGCCTTAAGGCTTCAGTTCTGAAATAGCTCTTGTTCGTATTATGGGTAGCTGGTGGCTCTACAGATGTAAAATTCTTACATTTAGGTGGGAGGAGGAGGAATTGGCCAAAGTCTTGCAGCATCGCCATATAAATAGTTAAAATGCAGAGGGGAAAATTCCCATGTGTTCAGAATTCCATTACTTAACCTAACCAAAGAAGTCCAGTGAGGTAGTTAGTAGCACTTGGAGACTAACAGGAGAAGGATTGGTGGCATGAGATTTCGTACATATGTCTACTTCTTCAGGTGCATCTGAAGAAGTAGATGTGCCCATTGGGCCCCCTAGCATCTGAAGAAGTAGATGTGTCTACGAAAGCTCATGCCACCAAACCCTTCTCCCGTTAGTCTCCAAGTGCTACTAACTACCTTGCTGGACTTTTTGAATTATTAGACTAATACGGCTGTTTCTCTGATACTAAAAAAAAAGGTACTCCGTTTAAGTTGTCACTGTTGTTTTGAGCTGAATAAAATCACTATTATGTCGTTCATTGCATGAGCTTGATTTATTTCTATTAAACAGGTGTCAACCCCAGATCAAGATGTCTGGGCAAGACATGGTCAAGCAGGAGGACAGAAGGAGGCCGTGGTATGAGGAGCAAAGGGGCAGTGCAAGTTAAGGAACCATTTGCTTCAAAGCTCCCCCCAAATCTTAGGTGTTGTTTGGTTTGATAGCAATCTTCGAGATCTACAACGTGCATTATGAATCTGGTTCATACAAACCGGTTCCCCGTAGTTAATGTTTCCTTTGTAGAACCTGTGCATTCTGATTTCCAAAATGGACTCTAAATTCTCTTCTCTGACTGACAGGTATCATTTATTTCTCTTCCTTATCTCCATAGTAATATGCTTTGTTGTGACCAAGTCCTTCCTGCTGACCTGCTGTTTGCCCATCTTTCTCATGGGCCTGAGATACTACTTCAGCAGAAAAGTTATTCTCAACTATCTCGAATGTGCACTCAACACAGACATGGCTGATATTGAGCACTATTACATGAAATCGCCAGGTGAGTAATAAGTCTGTAGATGAACTGACATTGAACCATTTCTTTGTACCATTATTGGATAATCTAAGTGACAACTTTTTAGCTTAATTCTATTAGAAATACAGCGTGTTTTTTAGTTTTTAAAATTTTGGTCCTTGTGTTAACACAGAAGTGTCAGCAGATGGAATGGCGGGATTAACAGCAATATTCTTGGATTGCATTAAGCAAATGCTATTGCTGATTAATGCGGTTCAAGAAGGTGGCTGAAACCACATCAGGCTCAACTCATATTTTACTGGGCCCCATATTTGACACCTTCATTCAGTCAATGAGGCAACAGTGATGACTGAATAATTGCTTTAGCAAGTGGGAATGCCCCAGAAGCCATTGGATGGAGTGTAGTGCTCAGAAATCTCACTGAAGGCTACAAGAATGAACATTGCATTTCTTTTTTTGCTTTTCTCTGATTTTGTACAATCCTAATAATTTATGCTTAGAAACAAATCCAGTTGCATTCAAGGGTGTTTACTTTCAGGAAATTTTGGGTCAGATTATACTGTTTATATATTGCCTAATGCTGGGTAACTCTTGCTGAAAAATGTCTTAGCCCTCGGAGTGAACTTAAGTATTTTTGCAGCTTGAGGAAGAAAGAAAAGAGTATTAAGTTTTATGAAACCTAAGTTTATATTTCAAATATCTCATGATTAATGGTAGCGTACAAAACTGTAAAGAAACTTATAGGATAAAATGGTCCTTATTGAAAAGGCCTGAGAATTATATTTTGAAAATCTGGCTTGAGTCGAACTTGCTGAGTGCTTGGATTTTAAAACTCAGTTATATTTATTTTAATAACCATGTTGATCCAAGTGAGCCTCTTACTTTGAGAGTTATTCTACTGCTAAATTCTGAAAATGTGCTTCTTTCTGCATACGTACCAGATGAGTGGGTACTTGTGATGCTAGGTGGGTCTTTTCCTTCTGTAAGAAAGTCCAAGCGGCCGTTGTCAACAGATGCCTCTAGACTCCACAATTGCTTCTTAGTGTGTTAGTTCTTCTTGCAAATACCTGGATGTCAGCCAAGTGTCTGCACCTGCTGACATCTAGGTATTGGTGCGATTGTCAATTTCCTGCAAAAACAATATATGTTATAGAGCCACCACTGGCCAAGGCATGACACAACTGGTTTCATTTTTATTGCGACTCATCGGGTGTCCATAGCCTGGGTTCTTATCCTTTAAGGGGATTTGAACTTCTTGGCTGATGCTAACAGAGATGTTATATTATGTGGTGCATCAGTCCATTGAGCCACTAGGTAGCTATGGAAGGAGCCTTGGGTTTTGACCATAAATAGGCTTTCAGGTATTTTCCCTTTCTCTTTTTCTCTCTTACAGAGTGAGTTTGTAGCCATTCCTTTATCTGTGCCTTAACGAGAGAGAAAAAGAGGAGGGAAAAATGCCTGACAGTCTACTTATTGTCAGATATTACAGGATATTGCTTCCATATCCCAAGACTGTATTGGGAATGATACAATTACATCCTGCATTCCCAATATGTGCTCAGGAGAACTGCTGTTTTAGTCCATGTCTGGAGATACCCAGTGTGGTAGTTTCATAGTAAAACTCAAGGTGATGTACAGTTACAAATATAAAACAAAGACTCTTTCTGCACTATGGGGTTGATCCAGATCAGAGGGCCTCCACATCCATCCCACTCCAAATTAGGCCAGAGCTAGATCCAGATCAGGAGGCCCTTGATCTGGAACTATTGCAGACCTCATTTACCAGAGGCCTTTTCGCACACGGGCTTTTGGAACGTGCGGAAGACAGCCCGGAACGCAGCATTCGCATTGCCGCGGCCGGGTTTGCATCCCAGCCCGTTCCGGGCTGTCTTCCGCGCATTCCAGATGTAGAGCACTTTAAAGTGCTCTGCATCCGTCCGTGTGCGTTCCAAGCACCCCAGGCCATTCGGGGAGGGAAGCGTTCGCACACGCTTCCCTCCCTGACAGCCACAGGCACACACACACACCGCCAGCATTGGCCGAAAATCGGCCTCACAGCTGGCGCGAACTGCACTGATCGCCAGCCTTGCCGGGCTGGCGATCGCGCAGGCGCGCCAATGCCGGTAGAAGGGACAGGGAACCCACCAATTCGTGAGTCCCCTGTCCTATCTACCAGGGTCACTGACGCTGGTAGATGGCAGAGCGGGCCCACAATTCAGTGGGTCCTGTCTGCCATCTACCAGGGCCGGCGCGCCCATGCAATTGCCGGCCGGGCAAGGTTGCCGACGGCCTCGGTCGCAGGGATGTGGCTCTTTCCCAGCCTCAGCAGTTCCACTGGAGCTGCCAGAGTCGGGGAGCCACAAGGATCGGCTTCCTCCCACCCCTTTCCAGGGTAGGAGGAGGCCGATCTCGGGCTGCCTGTGGGCGAGGGGCTGAGGGACCCCTTCTTAGATGGAACCCACATCGGTTCCATCTAAGAAGGCTTCGCCCCGACCCTGATCGCACTCATCTGCGGGGAGTAGGCGCCTGGATTTAGGCGCCTACACCCCGCAGATGATCCCCCACCCCCTGCACTCCACCCACACCCAGCCACCCACCCCCGACCACCCCCAACCGCAATTGCACCCATCTGCAGGGTGTAGGCACCTGGATGCAGGCGCCTACATCCTGCAGATGATTCCTCCCTCCAGCCCCACCCCGGCCCCACAGACGCGAGGCGCGCGCGCACAGGTCTTACCTGATCGGCGTCCGGGCTCGTACTGAGCCCAGGATGCCAGAAGCGTACACCACGTGGCTCGCCGAGGCCCCCTATTGGACAAGCAGATCACGTGAACTGCTCGTCCAATCCGGGGCCGCGGCACGCGCACGTGGAGCGCGCTCCCACCGTCCTTCGCTCACTGGAAGCCCAGGAAAGTAGGTCCCCTGTGCGCGCGCACCATCGGGAAGCCCGGGGTGGGGATGGGGGGTGCGATCAGGTGGGGGGGCGGGGGCGGTGGACCCCTCCCCCCTTCCCCAACCACACTCCCTCCTCTGCCACATCCCCACATCAGAAGCTTTTAGTCCCGGTTCCAAAGTGCAACCGGGACTAAAAGTTTCCTTCTCCCTGACAGATCGCATGCTAGGAGGGGAGGGGGGCGCCCTCCCCCTGCTCCAGGTGGGCACCCCTCCCTGCTCCAGGTGGGCACCCCCCAGTGCCTACCAAGAGCAGGAGGGATGGAGCCCCCTGCCCCTCCCCCCCGCGATCTGGCCTGGAGAAGGCTTTACTCCGGTTCCAAAGTGGAACCAGGAACAAAGGGACTCCTCCTCGTGCGCAGATCAGGGGCTCGGAGGGGAGGGGGGTGCCCCCGCTTCCCTCCAAGCATGCGATCTGTCTGGGAGAAGGAAACTTTTAGTCCAGGCGCCTACACCCCGCAGATGGGCTCGATCGGGGTCAGGGCAAAGCGTTCGGAAACCAGAGCCAGGGGCTCAGATCTCCGAAGAGGTCCTGCCCTATAGGGACCTTGTCCCGGGCCCAGCGATGGGTGCCCGGGTGCCCGGGTAGCTTCGTGCCAGCCGCCCACGGCTCGATGGAGCCCCGTAGAGCCGGCACAAAGCGGGGCAAGTGGGGCAAGCGGCCTGACAGTGCTGCCCGCCCCTTGGGTGCTCGCACCCAATGGGAGGCAGCCTTGCAGGCCATATCCCCGCCCCTGGCCGGCCTTTCCCGGCTAAGTAACTTCAGGACGCTTTAGCCATTTGCACACAGGTGCGCAGGAACGTGTTTACACGCGCTCCTGCCTTCCTTTGTGTGAATGGCTAAAATGTCCTGAAGTTACTTAGGCCTCATGCTTTCCGGATGTAGTGCGAAAAGGCCTCGGGTCTGCGAACCTGCCTCAGGGCTTTAATCTAGATTACAGAGGTGTGCAGATGGCATATCATCTTTATCTGAATTACTGAAAATCACTCCCCCATGTTCTGTGGCTAGGAACTGCCCTTCCTAGCTGTTGGGAGGGGGTGGGCAGCTGCGAAGCTTGCACCATGGGAGTGTTGATCTGGATTAGTGCCATCCAATGCAGACAGCACTCATCAGTCCATGATCCAGGCCTCCCCACGATCCAGACCTGAATCTACCAATCTGGATCATCTGTGCCGTCAGTGCAGAACAGGCCAAAATAAAAAAAAAATCAGATCTAACACAGCGGTTCTCAACCTTCCTAATGCCGCAACCCCTTGTGGAGACCTCCAACCGTGGGGGCAGGGCAGCTCGGGTGAGGATGGGGTGGGAAGGTGGGAGACTTGTTGTGACCACTCTGAAAGGGTAGTTCGACCCCCAAAGGGGTTGTGAACCACAGGTTGAGAACTGCTGATCTAACAAATAATGAAAGCCCCTGTCAAGTATTGATTCTTAAACTACACATTTTTTTTGCTTAGGAAAAGATTCAGACAAGTTATCTGACATCTAGTTGAGCATCCTTCTGGATAGGATTCCACAGAAGGTGGCGGGTGTGGGGGGGGGGACTGGTCCAGGTGGAACACAGTGCTCAGCATTCTTCTCCCTTCCCTTTTTAACCTCCAGTCTTTATTCTTGCCTTGAAAAAAATCCAAGTGCTATTGTTTCCCAGCCCTATTGTGTAAAATCTCTGTTTTATTCATATGGTAGGATTCTTTTAATGGATAGGAATTTCAGATTACAAGAAAGATTTCTTGAACCAGAAGATTCAAAACAATTTGAATAAAAATCACAGTGATGTCATTAATGGAAATGATTGCAGAAATCTTAAACCAAACTCATCAGCAAAATGGCAGTGAATTAAAAATAAATTGTTTTGGTCAAACAAGAGGAAAGAAAGAAAATGAATAACAATAATAAAAGACCATGAATATATAGAGAAACCAATAAATAGAAAATTTCTGGGTCTAAATCGTTAACATATTTACTGTGAAAATGGTATGAAGACAAAAGGTTAATAAAAGGTTGTCTCTTAAGTCTTTGAAAAGAAAAGATAAGAAACCTTTGTTGATAAAATTTCAGCTGTACCCGTATACAAGTTAAAGAAAAATAACTGAGAAGAGGACGGCTTGTTTTTCTCTTCCAGTGTCTTATCCAGAAAATTCCAAACCTTTCTCGTTGTTTAAATCCAATTATTATTTTTAAACCCATCAGAAAGATAACAGTAATAATCACTTGCATAGAGCCATTTGGTAAAAAGATTATATGTTTGAAGTTGGAGCAAAAGAACTATTATTAATCTAAAGCAGTAAAAAGCTAACAGCAATCAATGGTTGTGAAGTTTTTACAGAGAAGGAAGGCAGGAAGGCAAGGGGCCGTTCTGCACTTTCAACGGGGTCAGTTCCAAGTTGATCACAGTAATGCATCATCTGCGCCGCAGTCAACCTAAACTGTCCCTGAGGGGGTCTGGTCTTAATTGCTGCGGCATGGAGAATGGTGTGTCCACACCACTTCAGGTGTTGCAAGGCAAGAGGCCTTCACGTTCAGATCTTCTAGGCTTGAACATCCACACCTGAAGGGTCTCCCCACCCTTGGACACCAAACACCACATCCCATTGCTCAGTGGCAGTAAGGGTTGGCTGGTGTCATGATGTTCCACCAGGACAACAATAGGAAGGTTTGCTGTCCATCCTGCTAGAGTGGATGAACAGGACCAGCCTGTTTCAGCTCTCAGCATGCAGATGGCCGCTACCATTCCTGATGTGAACCGGCTGGGAATTGTCTGCAATAGGTAAGTGCATATGCTGCCAGAATATTCTCCAACTCCTTTTTCAGGGCCTAAATGTGTCTTTTTTCCCTAGATTTTTCTGAATATACATAATTCTCGTGGTTTCAGATGTAACTACTTTAAACTGAGTCTGTTTTTCGGAGATTCCTGCTTTCAGCAGTCCTGATTTCATAGTGGCTCTGCAGAATGAAGGCATTTCCTTGTTTTTGCTAACAATGCAATCCACAAAGTCCAAATTCATGAACTTTGAATGCCAAAGAAATGAAAATGATGAGACCATGCAGCCTCATAGTACCTGAGAGTCGTAGTTGAAGGAGTCAGTGATGCCATTATCATTCTTTGTGTACAGCTGGAGTTTAGGGATTCTGGAAAATGTTAATGCAGTGTAGAGGGTGCTGTTGAGGTTTGTACAATATTCCCCAAGTATTCTCTGTGTTTTCTGATGAATGCTTTTTTAAAATCAGTGGCTGTTGTAGTGACTGTTGAAATTCAGTAGCCTGTTCAGCAGTCTTGCACAACGTGAAAATTTGTTTCCTGCACATTCATGGCAGAACCCAGCTTATTCTTCCCAGTGCATCCTACCCCTTCCTTCTATCCAGCAGTCACATGAAATGGCTTCAAAATGACTTCGAAGCCTAGGTTTGGGGCTCCCCCCGATTGATGAACCCTCCCCCTAGCCTCCTGTAGACCCCATGTCCTGCCATAGGGAGAAGAGGGCTTTTGCTGCTGAATGAACCCAGCAGACGACTACTTGTGCTCCCTTTTTGATCTTTAGTTGGGTTGAGGAGGACTCTAAGGCCATTTGCTGAGATTGGAGAGCAGGGGAAGGTTTGCCCTTGTCTCTGCTTGAGATGCCCACTGTGTGGGACAGGATGCTGGACTAGATAGGCTGTGACCTGATCCAGCAGGGCTCCCCTTAGGTTTTTATATTATGGTCTTTCAATGGGACAAGGAATTTTTTTGATAAGTTCATCACTTGGATAAAGGGAAGGGGAAAAGGAGTAATATTAATTAAGGAGAATTGTAGTTTGTACACTAAGGACTTGTTTCCACTGCACCATTTACACTGGGTTTTAATCCAGGTCTTTTAAATCAGCAGTGAGCTCTGTATTTTCTCAATCCCACTTGTAGCTTATTATGTGGAACCCCTCCTCTCTTTTTTGTCATAGCTTGGGTGGGGATCCAAGCCCTACTCCCTATATAAGCCTGATTCAGATTGGCGTGGGGAAGCAGAGAGGTAGGGAAAGGCGTGGGGGGAGTAGGATCAGGATCACTGGCAGAAGAGTTCCTCTTTGCCAATTGGAGGAATGAAGTAGGCACTGCACAAAAGGCGGGTATTTTAAAGTCTTTCTGAACCCTGTCTAAGCAAAATCTCCCAGGGCTATGGTCCAATAGCTCATAACATGGTGTTGTCTGATCTCTTGATATATTTCACTCACACTTTCAGTCGAGCCAGACATAATGGGGAGAGGGAGGAAAGGGGAGGAAATTGCAGCCTTTTAAGAGCCGACACACTTATGCGACCCCCAGGAAGGAAGCTGCCAATTTGAGCTTAGGGTGGAGCCAAAAGGCAATGGGATTCCTCCCACCCTCTTTCATTTCCTTTTCTACAGCCGAAAGGTGAGACACAGCACTGAATGGCACAATGAAGCCAGATCTCATTAGGAAACAGGCAGGGGAATGGAGGGGAAATCCTGGCTTATCATTGGCTCAGGGCAAAGTGAATAGAACGCCCCTATATCGTGCTTCCACACCTCCAAAGACCGCTTGTCCCCACTGACAAAAACCAAGGATTACTTCTAATTCCCGCAGTCAGAGTTCTTTTGACTCAAATACAGATAATCCACCTTCTGGGGCCTTTAATCCTCAGGAACTGCGGATTTGTCTGATCCTGTGGGAACCTTCAGCTTTGAAAATGAATTCAAAGCTGTTTAAATCTTCAATGGGGACGCAGCCTACATGTAAATGTTGATGTTTGATTGTGAGTTTGGAAAGCAATAAATAAAATTGTTCACTGATATTTCAAAGAAGACCCAAAGAGAGCACACAAGGATGGTGAGATAGAGCAGTCAAAGTCTGTGGTTAAAGCAGTTTTTAGTTGGGGAGAGAGAAATGATAAAAAACACTAACCCAAACATCACGAATGTATTACAGCCTGTTTCATTTACAAGCAGAGAATCATCAAAATAACCCCAAATGAATTATCTTTCATCTTCTATAATAGGCATTTCCTTTCTGGAATATAAAGTCAATGCAGCAGAATGATTAATGGGCTGGAACATCTCCCTTACGAAACCAGGCTGCAACATCTAGGCCTCTTCAGTCTGGAGAGACGTGCTTAAGAGGGGACCTGATTGAAGTATATAAAATCATGCACGATATGGAAAAGGTGGATAGAGAAAATTTCTTTTCTCTATCCCTCAACACTAGAACCAGGGGGCACTCTGTGAAGCTGATGGGTAGGAGAGTCAAGTCTGACAGGGGGAAATATTTTTTCACCCAGAGGGTCATCGGTTTATGGAATTTGCTGCCAGAGGAGGCGATAACAACTACCAGCCTGGATGGCTTTAAGAAAGGGTTAGACAAATTTATGGACGACAGATGTATCAATGGCTACTAGAATGGATACCTAAGTACATCTTTCAGGCTGGGAAGACAAGCAAGATGCTTCTAAGGCCATTTGCTGGGATTCGAGAGCAGGAGAAGGTTTGCCTTCATCTCTGCTTGAGATGCCCCTGGACAATTTTGGTGGCTCTCTGTGTGTGATGGGATGCTGAACTAGTTGGATTGTGGCCTGATTCAGCAGGGCTCCTCATATGTTCTTATGCACCAGTAGGTTGGAGATATGTTTTATGTGGGGAAATTAGTCTAGTCCAACCATGAGCCCCCAAAAGGAACTTCAGCACTTTCTGGCTTTAAAAATGATAAATTAGCAAGAACTCTGTTAAAATCACTCAATAGCACTCAAAGGCCCCATTCCCATTAGAAAGATACAGCACTTTAGAAACGTTTTCGATTCTCAGCGTCCACACTCGCCATTTGTTTCCAGAGTTTTTTGTGGAGTATTTGGCAAAAGAATGGAATAAATAAACACCTGTTTCTTCAGGTGTTTTCCCAGTTTTTGGTTTTAAAGTGTCTCTTTAGATTCCCTCCCCCAATAACATCCTGCCCAATGCTGGTCTGCTTCTGGGCACGTCATTAAATGGGTGTGGCTACACTCCCGGGAGGAGGAGCCCCTTGTCAGCACGAAGCCCAGTCAAAGAGAGGGGGTGGGCAACACGACTCACAATGGGAGGGGAGGAAAAGATGCGCTTTTCCTAATGCAGTTTTGAAGGAAGCTCAGAAATAGGGATTTTCCGCGCTTAAGTGGGAACAGCCATATTCTTTTTTTTCTACAGGCTTTTTTATTCCACATCTTTTAGCGTTGTAAATAGCAGATTTTTTTATTGAATGGGAACACAGCCAAAGGTACATAAAAGCAATTAGAAGCACTCAAAACTCACCCAAACCGAATCAAAACTCACTAAAAGATACAAGTCAGAAATATTTCTTTCTAAAAACAACTATGCCAAACAACTTGCTTGCTGCACAAAGACAAATGGGAAAATGGCCACTGAGCCAAGAAGGGACCAACATGTCTCAGGGTAAACCTCTATCCACACAGTTTCCCCAGCAAAACATGCAGTAATGAGTCATATAAGAAGCAGTTGGAAATTTCTGGTTCTCGGACTAAGATTTTAGAAATTTGGTTCTGTGCATGCAGTAAAGACTGAGCATCTTGCCAAATTTTTGTTTTTCTGGTCTTTGATAGTTGCAATTATTTTCAATTGAGAGGGGTACCATATCTGGTGTACCAAACACTTCACTGACAAAGTTGACAAAATCTTCCCAAATATTAATCTGAAATGTTTTTGCACAGCAATAAGAAAAAAACCTCTTTCAGATACTCAGGCAAGTTACTCACATTAATTTCTAGGGAACTATGGTGAAAGATCTTACACCGTGTGATCTTTGTAGCTTTTACATGCATTCCTAATAGCAGGATGCATGATCAGGAGGTCAGAAGTTTGAGATCTTTTTACAGATGTCTGAACTAGCCATGGTTTACCCGGTGTTTAATTCTTGGTGATTTGTTCTTTAAACACGTGTGACGAATAGAAAATGGATGGGTGAACGGGCAGCATAAACCACAGCAGCAGCAGCAGCAGCAGCAGCAGCAGCAGCAGCAGAGAAAACAGGTTGCTTTGATGGGAAAAATAGAGAATAATTTATTCATCATATCTTAATGAAATGGTTGACAAAAAGAAATAAAAATATGTCTACACACCTGCAATAAGGTTCAACTTAATATTGTATTATTACGCTTATAGACTTAATTAGTTCAGTGTAATGGAATTCTTTCCAAGGCAAATCTGTGTGGCCCATGGGCTTTTCTTGTCAGGATGGCCAAAAGGGAATCCAGGCATCAAGTTCAGTTTAGGCCCTTTCTACACTGGGCCTTATTCCAGATTATACCCCAGAATAGGGACCTGCTATCCACATCCTAATACAGGGCTTGATGGAGTCTGCACCAGCATGTGGATGGCAGGTCCCTATTCCAGGATATAAGGTAGACTAAAGCACAGTGCAGAAAGGGCCTTGGGTAAAGAGGTACTGGTGCATGCTTCTCATCATGAAGACTTCTGTTTGCCCTACACAAGAAAATGTGACTCCCTAGAGTCATGTCTTGAAGCCAGGTGGCAAGTATCACGTTTAGCAGTTTCCAGTCGTGATTAATTAAAAGCAGAACATGTCTGAGTACAACATCTCCAGCTAAACTGCATATTCTTGTTTCAGATCACCAATTACTGGAAAGGGAAGCTTACATGTGGTGAAGATATTGTAAGCCTTGATGTTCTTGCTGGTCATATTATTCTTGCTGGCATATAAATGTCCTCCTTAGCAGGCTATGATGACGGTCTTGGCGCATACTAGAATAAAGTCATGTGCAAGGAAGACCAAGATGACCTGTTAGTTTTCCAGGAAATTAAGGAAGTAGTGTGGTGTCCACTTGGAAACTAAGTCTTTCAGCTACTTGTCCAACATAATAATGAAAGGTAACAAAGTTTATGTTCTGGCCATACAGTTTAACCAGAATGTGCATTAGATTATGAGGATTGTAAGTTTTAGTTATGTTCCATATGTGGAAGCGTGATCTGAAATTTGTTCATTTTGCTTTTAATAAAAAATAATTTCATTTATTTTAATTAGTAGTATCAGTGAGATGTAATAGAATCTTAAGTGCAAAAGAAGCCTCTGTTCATTCTTATGGGAGCTGAGTTAGATCACTTCCACTCTGATTTTGTGGATCCTCTAGTATCCACTTTGATTTAATTATTAAATGGAACAGTATACATACAACCTGCAATTATATCCTAATTGCATCAGATTGGTTGTGTAGAGAGGCTTTCTTTGTTTGCAGAAGTCATTAGCATTGAGGAGGAGAAAATAGCAGCAGCTATGGTGTTGGCTCCCTCATACATTCACCATGGCCCTAGCCGTGGCTCAAACCCAGCAGACATATGGAATGGCCTGGACACGTTTGACGCATCCTTCTACAGTCGTCTGCCAGCTGTTTTCTGGTAAGTGCAATAATTGTGCTCCAAGGACAGTAGTGGGGAGAAATCTGGGAAATTGAACTATAACCACTGCGCTCTTATTGGATAGAAGTAATGGATGGTTGTGGGATGTGTTCTTCAAAGGGCTAAGGTAGATACATGTATCTAAGGTATTGTTTGGTATATGTTTCTATAAACCAGCACAGATTATTTGTTCATATCTTCCCAGGTTCAGGCTCTTCAGATTCTGAGGTCAAGAGCCAAGGTAGGTTCTGCGGGAAGAAGGGAAGACACATGTGATGGGTTAAGTGTGGCGCTGTGTGTTCTCCGCCCGGATTGGGGATAGAAGGTATTTGAAAAATATTAAGGCCGATGAAGAGCATATCGCCTTCGGAAATACTTTTTGTTCCTTATTTGTAAGACTTTGATGGCCAGGTTTTGGGAATGGAAGTAGTCTTACAAAAGAAGCCTCTGTTTATTCTTATGGGAGCTGAGTTAGATCACTTACCAAAGTTGTAAAGTCTTACCAAAGTTGTAAAGTGACAGACCTGCATAAACAGTATAAAGTATTTTCCAATCAACCCAACTAATTCTAGTTTGTCTTTCTTGTGTTTCAGCCTAGTCAAGTTGTGACCTCTGCCGAGATCATCAGGCCTGCTCCAAGCCAAAATAAACTATGTAAATTCTGCTTATGGACAGAGAGTATATCTGCTGCTTTTACTCTTGAGATCATCCCATTACTCCCTAAAGCTTGGGAGTCTCAAAAAGAAGCTTTTCACAGATTGTGATAGCCGCGTGGTACAATAAAGACTGAAGAAACTATCACAGCAAGAGTTTATGAAGAAGCAGCTGCTGCTGCACACAGCCGGTTGGGAGAAAGTGGGGGACGGCTCTTCCTCCCCCTTCCTTTCATTTTTCTCTAGGTCCACAGCAGTGGAGAGGCAGTTACTGCAAGTGGGAAATGAGGAAGGAGACAGAGTGATGGTCCTGCAGATCTACAGCCTCACCATCTTCGCTTCCGCTATGCAGATTCTTGGGTGGTTGTGGTAGAATTCCAGCTGCTTATCCTTTAAATGCAGATATATGGCTTTGCAAGTAATAGTAGTCAGTATGAATTAAGTAAAGAGATTTGTTTCAGATAGGCCAGCATCCAAAAGTACATTGTAATGCCCAGGAGGAGAAGAAACAGTAATTTTGTGAGTAACTGTTTTTTATTTGAACTGAACCAGCAACCTTAGAGAATGTCCCACCTTATCACACAGATGCTTCCATGCTTTCAGTAAATTTCGAAAGCCCCAGAACACTTCAGAGAAGAATGATGTTTTACAGAAGAAAGCAACATAATACACATTTCTGGGATTTTTCAATCAACTTTTTTTCCCTCTAAAATGACATATTTTTAAAATCTTCCAAGTTCATCTTGAAGCTTTTTTCTCCTGTGTATTTTTAAATGTGCATTTTCTTTTTCACTAGTTCTTCCTCCCGAGTCTTTAGAGGGGAAGGCGGTAGCTTTTTTTGTTGCAATTGCTGGTTTTAGTAGAGTCATTGACGGAATGTCTACCAGCAAATTAGACAACTGGGCTGCCAATAAATACTTGCCAGCATATGCCTATCCATTGTACCCCTTGGGTCCAGAACTTTTAATCTGATGGCTTGTTTTCTCAGTATCTTTTTAGTCCTAATCTTACCTCCAAGAAGAGGATATGGATGGCTCTGTAACATGAGAGGTCTGATTACAGCACCAGTATTGGGGAAATTTCTTATTACTTTCTACCATTTGTACAAAATTATCTGTCCATGGTACCTAGGCATGTCTGCACTGTTCCCATTTCTATGTCCACTTTTGCTTAATGACTGCTGAGCGAATTGATTCTGTAGGAGTAAAAAGAGAAATAAGTGCTGAAATAAGCGTCAACTATCTACAAAAACTTCCTTGCTAGCTAATTCTGAGCACTTTGCAAGATTTCAAGAAGGTAGCTGCAATTGATTTTATTTATGTAATTCAAGGAGTACTTACTACACATATAAACACCCATGCATGCATGCCCACACGGAGAAAAAGGAGAGGTTTTATGGCATGATTCTCTTTGTTTTACAGTTGTTCTCAAAGTCTGGAGGTGATCTGGTGAACTTTTCAAGCTGTTTTGGTTAGGAAAGGATCATTTTGTTCTTTGTCCTTGTATGATTATCAGCAGTTCTTCGGTCCGGTTCATTTTAAGGGTGCCAGCTACAGTTGCCCCAAAGGACAGCAGCAAGCAACAGGCCTTCCTATTTCTGGTTGCAGTTCAGCTTAAGTGGTCTAGGACTGTGTTTATGCTAATTTTTAAGCTCATGTTCACTGAGTTGCTGAAGGACCTTGTGAATTTTCTTAGGTCAGCAAGAGTGCCTCTGCCATGAATGAGAATGCCTGACGTGGGCTTTTTGGTGAAAATGTCCAGGGTCATGGGTACTCTCATCAAATCTCCTCAAAAAGAAGGGAGAATAGAAAAGCAGTTTTATGATAGATCGGTGGTTCTCAACCTGTGGGTCGGGACCCCTTTGGGGGGTCAATCTACTCTTTCACAGGGGTCGTTATGAAGTAACAACAAAAGTAATTTTATGGTTGGGGGTTAGGGTTAGGTTGGGGGTCACCACAACATGAGGAACTGTATTAAAGGGTTGCAGCATTAGGAAGGTCGAGAACCACTGTGATAGATATTGAGGGAATAAATTTACAATAGTGGCTTATTATCTCAGCTACTCTGGGTAATGAAGGGAATGTTCCCATTAGTTTATCTATTACTGCAAAGTATTAGTACTTTGTAATAAGCTTGTGACATCCTGAAGATTTAGGAAACTATGCCATGAAATGAGTTGGTCTGAGAACGCTTGTAGTATGAAGGAAACATGGCTGGAGGTTCCTGGAATTAAAACTATTCTAAAGGAGGGAAGTTATTTTTTATTTTAAAATTAAAATAATAAACAGGGCTCCTAAATTTAGAGTGAAAATTTCCAGAGCTGTTGCCTGATCTGAAATCTGTTGCAGCTAGAATCAAGATGCAATAAAGAACAAAATCAGTTTTATAATTATTTTCCATTATAAAATAAAAAGTACAAGTCTGATGTATGTTTATGTTATAATATCACTTGTATATTACGTATATGTCTATAATTGTGCTCTTTCAGGCTAGGGTCTTTTTTTGTTTGATTGATTTGTAAATATAAGTAGCATGATTGTCTAAAACCTATTTCTCACATAAAATATGTATCATCTGAATAACTGTGTTTTTCCATCAGAAAAGTAATACAGTGCTACCCAGACCTGTATCTCCTTTGTGTAAACTGGCCTTCTACGGCTCTTCTGGGATCCTCAGTTTTTATCACTAGTTTTGCAGTAGAAATTGGAGCATGGTTTGTGCAAGGGGCATCCGTGAAAGAAAATGCTTCTGGGGCCTTGTGTGCAAACCATTTGATTGTTGCCTGGTTCAACATTGATGCCAGGAACTGTTTCATAAAACCTCTCAAAAAAGTTAAGCAATCAGAGCACAACACAGTATACAGAGTGATACACAGTTTACTGAGGTCATGAAAGTGGAATAGAGAGGTAAGTTTGATTGAGGCCTATGTTATATCTGTCATCTCTGGATCAGTGCTGCCAAGCCAAGAAACTAGGTCTAGATGCCACCTCCAGGTTGGAGAGACAGGCAGGATGCCTCTAAAGATCATTTGTAGGCACTGAGAGCAAGTGAATGTTTTGCCTTCATTGTTTGCTTGAGATGCCCAGAGAACTTGGTGGGCTACAGTCTGAAAAGGATGTTGGACAAGATGGGTTGTGGCCTGATGCAGTAAGGCTCCTCTTAGTTTAATTTCTAACAGCTACAAAATGCCCATAGAATTAATTTCTACCTCCGGAGTTTTTTGTTTTTTGGTCAAAGAACTAGACTTTGACAGGGGATATAGGGTGTTTCTCCATTTAGCACTAAAGGACCCATTAACGGCCCTTAATGGGTCCTTAAAGGGTCCGCTAGTGCTAAGTGGAAAAACACCCATAATTGTGTCGCCACAATGGCATAAACTTAAACCTTCATGACGTGCATCTCTTTGTGCCCCTGCTTCAGGAACAGAGAAGTCGTGATATAATTATTATGGGGTCTGCCTTAAATGGGGGGACTTTGACCCTTAAGGGAGATCAATCCACCGTGGACCCATAGAAGTGATCTTTCTGGTTCCTTTAATTTTAAAAGGACTTTCATAATATGGGGAAGGTGCATAAGATTGTCTAGTAGTAGCAGTAGTAGCAGCAGTAGTAAAGTTTGTTGTTACTTTTGATCATTGCTGTAAGACAAACTGACTATTAAATCCAAAAATAAGCTAATAAAATAAATCACCCTTTGTACATGGAACATTTAAAATTATATGGGAAATCAACAGAAGTTGCTATGCAGAGTCAAAATGTTTATTAAAATCAGCAGTGAAATTCAGAATTGGAAATGTCCACTGTTATCCGATGAGGGGAAAAAATCTGCATTACATATACTGAAATATAATTAAAAGAAGAAAATTGCAACATTCTGAGAGTTTTGCGATGTAAATTTATAACAAGGAGTAAGTTCAGAGGGAAGCAACTAAGATAAAGAACTGGGAACCAAGTCCTATGAGAAACAATTAAAATACCTAGATATGTTTAGCCTCCATAAGAGAAGACTGAAGGAAAATGTCATAGCTCACTTCAGATACCTGAAGGGCTGTAGAGGGACTGGAACTGTTCTCAATTCAGAGAGTGGGACTAGAACCAAGAGGATTAAACCTTAAGGAAGGACATTAGAAGAAACTTCCTGAGCTTAAGAGTAAGAATAAACTACCTCATGAAGTGGTGAGTTCCACTTCACTGGAGCTCTTCAAGCAGGGGCTGGCCAACCATCTCTCTAAGATGTTCTAGTGAATCCTGCAGTGGGCAACAGATTGGACTTCATGACCTTGTAGGTCGTTTCCAACTTCATAGCTCTTTGATTCTATAAAGTCTTAAAAAGAAGAGTGACACAAATACAGTTCAGACTACAAGCACCTTGGCCATACCAGTAATTCAGTGCAACGAAGGTAGAGTTCACTGGACTCATCCCTAAACAATTATCACAGCAAATTGTGCATTACTGCTTAGTAATGTTGATCAGCTTTAGCTGATTATATCAAACACAGCTCTGTGTGTGTGTGTGTGTGTGTGTGCAAAGATGGCATCTTAAGCACTAATGAAACCTTTTTATATTAAGGAAACAATGGAAATAAATTAGAAAGAAAACTCCTGAGAACACCTAAAATGGCTGCAAAACGTAGAATTTTAAAACAAAACCAGAGCACCCATTATGTGTGAGCCGAGGCCCGGTGCCCTAAAAACAAAAATGGAAAACATCAGAAAGGACAAGTGAAGACTATGAAAAGTAAAAGATGGAATGATTGACCATTAGCCTGGTCGGCAGATTACACTGACTCAGTCAAAGAAACGGCATAACAAACTTGCCACAGTGTTGCATTGGAACATATTCAAATATTGCTGTCAATCCAAAACGTTTGTGAGAGCAAAAGGCTGGAAAAATCTGACAAAAGTATCAGTGGCTGAGATTGCTATTCCAAGAGAGAGTCTAATTGGGGAGACAAGAACTGGAGAAGACCACAAAATACTGAGTTCTACACTTTGGAATCCAGTGCCCCCAGGAAATGTCTTGCGTGACAGCAGTCTATACCTTTGGACGATTAAGTGCAATACCAGTGAAACTCAACAAATATTTGGACAATATCAGAATTGAAGAAATGACAATTCCACACAATTGCAAAAATGACGCAGCTAGGGGCTACTCGTGTTCTTTGAAGATAATTTGTTAATTTCTAGGTCTTAGGTGAGGATTTTAGTAAACAGTGGACTGAATTCCTAGGCACTTTATCATCACATCCTCATGGGGAGGTTGTCTAAATCTCCACAAAATAAAATTCTGACTTTTATTTCATTTCTGGAAAAAACAGCTCTGAAAGATGTCTGTGCCTTTGTGTGGCTGAAACTTAAGCAATGCGACTCTTGAATAAGATGAGTTAATCTTGCAAGATTTTTTACAGGTTGCAGAAGCACACAGCAAGAATTCAAAAACATTAATAAAAACAAAACAAGCAGCGTGAGAAGGGAACTTCTTTTTTATTATTATTAATTATGACATTCTGTGTTATTGATGGCTTTAAGCACGATCAACAGCTATCATCTTGTTTGCTTATCTCTCCTGCCTTTCAAGATATTGGAAACAAGACTGCACAAAGCTTCTCCAGTTTCCTTTTATATCACTTCATCTTCTTTGACGTTTCAAGATTGGTTACCAGAGGTTTCGAGAGAAAGTGAGCCAGCTGCCTCACCAGTTCTGCCTCTTCCAGAACAGAGCAAGTGCCGAACAGCCAAGCGGCAAAATACTTTACAATTTTTCACCAGACAAAAAATACTTTGCACAGCTCAAAACTTGGAGGGTCTAATTGCCATTAACCTTTGGTTCACCAAACTAAGGGAGTTTCCTTGCAGCTTCCTAACCTATTTGGGACATTCCATCTTTGCAGATAACCAGTTTGTTTGAGACATGTTGCTTTTCACCTGCCAAGGAGGAAAAACGGATATGAATCACTTCCATATTGCTCTGTCTTCTGTTAACTGCTTAACTGCTCATATTGCATACTTCCAGTTGTATTTGTTGGGCTTTTTCCACATATGTTTCTTCACAACGGTCTTCTCAGACTATTGCATATCATGCTGTGCAGGGGTGTTTTTCCACTGTCACTAGAAGTACCCATTAAGTACCTATTAATGGGTACAAAAATGCCATTACGTACCCATTAATGGGTGCGTAATGGGTACTTTTGGTGACAGTGGAAAAACACCCCAAAAGTGTTTTTACTCAGGAAGCGTTGAGGGTTTTGGAAATGTGTGACCACCATCTGCTGTCCATTGCCGGACTCCTTTCGCTTTCACCCATGGGTGGGGAGCAGAGGAGAGGATACTGTGGATCCATTGGGGACGGGGAGAGTTTTGTGGGAAGATTCTCCAGAGTTTTTAATCAGGCTAATTTTTTTTTAAAGACAAGGAAAAATTGCAATTCCGTTTAAATGAAGCAGGATTAATTCTACTAGGGAAGGAAAAGATCACCCCTCTGCACCAAATTACACAATGTTTGTCAGTGCGGCCTGAATGTGTGTTGAGGAAAAACCAGATGAGGCACAACATTCCCTTTCGTTTGCATTGGCCGGGCTTTTATTGACTGTGCAGCTGCGTGCGAGAGGGCCATGAGACACCGGGGCAGATCTCAGGGAAGAGGACACACTTTGGCTGTGTGGTGGAGGATTTAGGAGCAGGGAAAGAGGAGGCCAAGCAAGTCCTTGCTTCTGGACAGAGAAGGGGAGAAGCCAAGGCAAATCAGGAGACATGGCTTTTTGTTGAAGACAAATAGTTTGAGGGGGCTGAGGGAGAGGGTGAAGAATGTTTGTCTGCCATTGCTGGCAATTAAAAGTAACAAGCAAGTAACACCGTCATGCTGTTCGTGAGAGAAAGACATTCAAGCCATCACTGAAGGAAAGCAAAACAGTCAGACTAATTTTACCTCACGTGACCAGTGATACTTGTGCTGTTCCAAGCAATTTTAACAAAATTTGGATTAAACAGCTGTTTGACGCAAAAGACTAGGGACTAGGGATGTGCACAAATGTTCAAAACATTCAAAATTCAATCAAATTTGTTTGAATTTGGACATTCAAATTCAAATCGAATGTCTATAAATTTGAATTTAAACGTTTGAACAAATTTTGAATTTTCGGATATATTTGTTTGAATTATTCAGACATCCATATGGGTACATGTATGTACATGATGCGTATTTGCACGTGTGCATCTTTCCCACATCCGTACACATTTTATGGATCCGTACAGGATGAAAACGGGTTGCATATGGGATAAATACAGGATGCATACAGTCATATACGGATGTGCAATGATGCGTACGGGCGCATACGAATGTTGTCAACTTCGTAACTGCAAATTCAAATCAAAAATTCAAATGAATTTTTGGTAAATTCGAATTTTAAAGAATTGAATATAATTTTTAGATATTTGATTCAAATTGAATTAAATCCTGAAAATTGCATTCATGAACACCCCTATTAGGGATGCATCATGGAAGCACCCAGAACTTACTTTGAACGTGCTTCGCACTAAATTTAGTGTGTAGATAGCTTGAACATCCACAAGGATACAATAGTCTTTCTTCAATTACTATTTTATCCTGGCGGATGTTCAAGCTACGTAATATTTACAGTACAAGTTATTGCTTTATATAATTTATCTGAAGGACAAACTTGCTTCATCTTCAGTTCTTAATCAGCACAGCTAAAGGCACAAATGTAAGTAATTTGTTAATGACTTACGAGCATGCAGGTGAAAAGCTTTTTACTTCTCCATAAGGAAAACTCTTTATATGATTCTTTTAAAAATCCTGTTGTTTTAATCCAAATTAAAGTTTAAGGCCTGTCATGGCACTAATACCACAGCAGTTTTATAGCATTATGACAACTGACTTTGTATTTAGTGTAAAGACTCACCCAGACCCGGGAGGGGGGATATAGTCCCATTACTGCACCAGTGAAGTGGGTCTTTACAAGCGTGTGGACGGTTTGTTGCTAAGAGATTATGATACTGCTTTGGTGGTCGTGTGATAAAGGAACATCTCAATCTTAGCAGAATGTTCAAGCATGAATGCCGTTGACATAGGGGTCAGGTATATCAACAGTAAGAAAAAGTATCATTCTAAGATTAGT
This sequence comes from Aspidoscelis tigris stejnegeri, assembly GCA_023333525.1. Lineage (NCBI taxonomy): Eukaryota > Metazoa > Chordata > Lepidosauria > Squamata > Teiidae > Aspidoscelis > Aspidoscelis tigris. Next base: position 146,322,257 of record JALMGA010000001.1, on the reverse strand, counting down.
AATACACATTTCTCCCTGCCCTTTTATAACTTAATTAGAACCTAAGAACATAAGAGGAGTCCTGCTGGATCAGGCCACAGCCCATCCAATCAAGCATCCCAATGGCTTCTGGGCATTCTCAAGCAGAAGACAAAGACAAAACCTTCATTGCTCACATAGCCAGTGATGCACCTGATCTCCATGAATGCATTTGACTCTGTCTTAAAGCTGGCCAAACTAGTTGATATTACCACCTCTTCTGGTAGCTCAGTGACCTTCTGGGTGAAAGAAATGCTTCCCCTTGTCAATTCTAACCTTTTCTATGATTCTGTGATTCCTGCCCACCTAGTGTTGAGTGATAGAGAAAAGAATTTTTTCTCTAGCCACCTTTTCCAGTCTTCATGATTTGATATTTCAGTCAGGTTACCTCTTAAACGTCATCTTTCATGGTTGAAGAGGCCTAGACATTGCACCCCAATTTCTAAGGAAGGTATTCCATCCCTTTGATTATTCTGGTTGCCCTTTTCTGTACTTTTTCTACAATATCCTTCCTGAGGTGTGGTGACCAAACTTATACACAATACAGTCAGACCCCTGTATCCACAGATACAGTAATAACGGTTTCAGTTAACCACGGTTACCAGATCAGCGCAGCCCAAACCCCACAGTCGCCATAAGAGAAAAGCACCCAGAACCGGAAGGCCTATTTTGGCTCCATAAAGCATTGGAATAGGTGCATGACACCACCGGAGCCAGTCAAAAATGTAAGGAGGTGGGTGGGTGGGGTCTGGTTGCATTGCATGCCTATTCCAATGCTCTCCAGAAGCTGAAATAGGCCTTCTGGAGGCCAGAAAAGCACTTCCAGTTCTATGGTTGCTTGACCCCAGAACCGGAAGGCCTGTTCGTGATTGTCCGTGGTTTCAGGTCACCATGGTAGGAGCCGGAACATATCCCCAGCAGATAAGGGGGTCCGACTGTATTCCAAATGTAGCCTCACCATATAAAAAGCCAAAATAACACTTGCCAACTTATTTTCTACTCCCTTCCTAATTATCCCTAGCATTAAATTTGCTTTTTTCATAGCTGCTGCACACTGTGTTGACACCTTCATTTTGCTGTTCACCAGAACCCCAAGATCCCTTTCCTAGTCTGTCTAGACCAATTGCCCCCCCATCAGTTTTTAAATGTAATTGGATTCTTTGACCCAATGCACATTCACTTTATAGTTGCTACAGATGAAGGGCATTTGCCACCGAACAATTCATGGTCATCAGGAAACCTTGTTATCTCAATATTCACCCCTACTTCTAGTTCATTTATGAATAAATTAAAAAGCACTGGCCCAATTACTGAACCTTGGGAGACTTCCCAACAGCCTTCCGAAAGTCCAGGTAAACAATGTCAACTTGATCTTTACCTGCATGTTTATTAACACGTGAAAGAATTCTAACAAATTTGTAAGGCATGATTTACCTTCACAGAAACCAATAATAATTTTATACTTAATTTTGGTTTTCATTACTTTACCTGGAACTGATATAAGCTGACTGGACCCTGGATCACCCTGGGTCCTGTTTTCGAGATTGGTGCTACTCTTGAGGTTGTTCTTAAAGAAAGATTTTGTATATTTTGACTTGAAGCTGAGCAATTTCAAATTTGAGTTCTTTAAGAACTCTCTCATGAATGCATCTGATCTGGTGATTTGTTACCATTTAGTCTGTTAAGACATGCATGTTCCTGCATTTGCCATTACTGCAGACCAGTACATGGTGTGGTTTAAGGGAAGCTCTTCCCCTCTTAGTACTCTGTCCACACAGGATAGGGTGTAGACTGGGTGCCCAAAATGATTGGTCCGGTAAATGGGTGTACCTAGGGGGTGGTATACTGAACCGTACAGACATGTGAACGGCATGCCTCTGTGGTCCAGTGCACCACTGGTTACCCACTTCTGCAGCAAAACAAGGTGCACCACCAAAATGCTCCTCTGGGATCTCCAAAGGCCAGGAAGTTTCAATCTTGGGGTCTTTCTGCGCTTGACTTGGTAGTTGCATGGGGGGAGGTTTGGGAAGGAGCATCTGCACTTGAAGGAGCTTTTTCTGAACCAGAAATGGCTCCTATCCAGAAGCTTCCCCCAAGGCAACTCTGCGCATGAATTTACCTTGATTTTTCCCAGATCTGGAGGGGCCTATCCACACCTCTTCTGGGTCCTGGAGGGTCTCTTGATGTGTCATGCAAACGTGCTGCTGGTGTGTCATGTACCCTGGTGTGCACAGTGCATTAGTGCCAGCGGCATTGGGATATGAAGATGGCAACACCCAGACATCACTTGTACTGCGCAAGTGCAATGCAAACAGTTCTGGACAGAAGCTCCCACATAAGTCTGCGTTCCTTTCTGGACAGTGTTGGTGTTCACGGTGTTAAGTGCGAAAAGGACCTATTACTGCTAACATTTGAGAAATTGTCTGTAGGAGGGGAGTCATAAAATGAAAATTTTGATATTCGGTGTCAATTTGGATGACTCTCTGGACAAAATCACACTCCCTGTCCTGTCCTGTCTGCATTCCCTTCCCCCACATGTTGGCAGACATACGTGAAGTGTGTCCTGGTGCTGCCATCTTGAGTCCTGCTGTCAATGCCAGTGCTCATGCTCCAGGGCTGTCACTGGGATAGCGATATGCACAGAGCACACGCACTTGCACTCCGGGTCACCTGACACACCAACCCAGTTGTGCAGTGCATCCAATGACCTGCCCAGCACCACAGAGTTGTGCATGGCTCACTGAAGCTGAGACAGTCCAGGCTGGGTGAAGGTAAATGTGGAACATTGAATGATGTTCCACGTGTAGTTGCCTAGCAATGTGCTCCTGCATGAGAAGAGCTGTTTCTGATGAGGAAAAGGCTCCCTTGACTGTAGGTCCTCCATCTCAGAGAACACTGCCAGGGGATCAGTGGGCCATGTGCTGAAACCCTTTGCTGGGATTCTTCACCTCTCAGATGCTGTTCAATGAAGCTGGCTGCATGCATGTAGTGGATGGTTGGGTAAGCTCACATGTGGCCAAGCCATCCTAGGAGGTCATTTATAGAGCAAGCAGCTGGCTTGGCTTGGGGGGTGGCCAGTGCCCACTTGTTATGACCAATTTTTCAGCCTCCATGCTAGTAGGTTGTCTTCACAGACAGCCCCCTTCCGTTTACTTGCAATGGCTGTACAGTTCCTGGGCAGGCAGCTTCAGGGTCGAAAATTCTGCTGTGGGGCGAGCATGCTCCATCCTCAGCCTCTGGGCAGCACTGAGGGTCTCCAGATAGACTACCATGGGGGACCAGTGAAATCTCTCATCCTGGGGACAGTGTGTAGATGTTTCCTTAGCTATACTGGAATACCAGATTATTTGGGAGAGGGTTAATGGGTTTGTTCCCACTTGGGTGATCAGCCCAGCGTCAAAGAAAAGCACACCGCAATGCTGCCTCTTTCCCACAGGGGCCCAGAGCTGCCCTGAGTGTTGTTCCCAGTCAACTCTCAGACGCGGCATTTGGATTACTTCCATATGTGAACCCGATGTGGTGGTGGAACGCCCACGAGTCTTGCTATGGCAATGTAGGTGGTCCTGGACTGTACCATCTGCACTTCAACAAAGCCCCATGTAAGCCTGGATTAAGTTTGGTATGGGGCTGGCACTTGCAATGTGAATGCTGTCCACCATCCCTGAACTTAACTTCTGTGGGATAGAATCCCACAAAAGTACAAAAATGCCCCATATATTTCAGTTCTCAGCTCCTAACTCTACAATTCATCTGGATTAGTACAATATATCGCTAACAGCTTCACTGGGTATAGAAACCACGCTGGGGAAACAGCACCGACCCTACCTGTCTCCTTGAGAGTAGGACTGCATATTATGCCACAACCATGTGCTTAAGCACCTGCATCCGCCTTGAGAGCATTTCTCTTCTAAGTACATCCTTCAGGCTGGGGGGAAAGCAGGATCGTTCTAAGGCCAGTTGCTGGGATTCAAGAGCAGGAGAAGGTTTGCCCTTGTCTCTGCTTGGGATGCCCATGGGCAGTTGGGGGACACTGTGTGAGACAGGATGCTGGACTAGATGGGCTGCAGCCTGATCCAGCAGGGCTCCTCTTAGGTTCTTTTGAGCCAGTTTGGTCTAGTGGTTAGGGAGCCAGTCTCTGATCTGGGAATACCGGGTTCGATTCCTCCCTCCCCCATGAGGCCAGCTTGGTGACCTTGGGCTAGTCACAGCTCTCTAATGAGCTCTCACAGCCCCGCCTACCTCACAGGGTGTTCTGTTGTGGGAGGAAGAACAGAATCTTTGTCAGCCACTTTGAGTCCCCTTAAGTGGATGAGAAAAGCAGGGTAGAAAAGTGAACTACTTCTTCTTCTTCTATGGCCCAGATCTGCTTTTTTAAAAACCCATTTTTTCCAGCTAACTTGTCCCCACATGGTCTTCGCTCCCATTTTGCCATTTGAATAAGCAGTGATGTAGAAAAGGCCATATTCTTACAAAGTTGTTAAGATGGTCATAATCTAATTGTGTTTTTTATTTATTTATTTCTGGCATGTTAACGGCTTCTTCAATCAAAATAATAAAAGTCACAGCCAATATATCTGAAAAATGTTCTGCTGTTTCATAAATATGATTGGAAAGGAAGTAAAATGGAAATGTTTGTTGTATTTCATGAGCATAATGACGAATGTTAGTCTTTACGCACTCTAAAGCAGAATAATGAGGAATTAGAAATGATAGTTATTAAAATCAACAAGGGCCCTTTCCACACGTGGTCAGTAGACGGAACCAAGGAGCTCCCGAGCATGCTTAGTCCTTACTGGATTAGTGCTATTCTGGCCCAGAACACTCCCAGGGGTCCTTATCCTGGGGCCTAGTCACACTTGGCTGTATTCTAGAATATATCTCACGATGGGTCTGTTGTCCACAATGTTAACACAGACTCTGACAGGTCTCACCCAGGGCCTACTGTAGCATGTGGATAGCAGGACCCTATTCTGGGGTATATTCCAGAATAAACCCAAGTGCAAATAGGCCTCTGGTTTACCATTAAATCAGACTGAAGAAGTCTAAAATCATGATTGTGCTGCACCTCAGATGACCCCTGGCACCTGGGAGAAAGGTAAGACTTTGCATGTGATGCACAGTTTCCTGCACCACCGCTACTGGACGTTGGGGTAGCTTCTGGGATAGCAGGAAACATTTCTGGTGTGGACATGGCTCCTGCAAGTGCAGATGGTGATACTAGAAGCTACCCAAACGTGTACTACTGCGCCAAGTGTGAATTGGCCCCTGGACTACGATGGTATATCCTGGCGTGGGATATGTAAACTCTCTCAACTGGGATGTGCTCCTTTTGAAAGAGAACGGGGCTGTCCACCTTGTGACAGCTCTGCTAGTGCCTGCTTCCCCTTCTGAAGGCTGGGCCAACTTTGGAGGCAGCACTCTCAGAATTCTGAGGGGTTCCCATTCCAGCCATGCTTCCTGCTGCCCAGCTGCAGTTGATCTCTTTGTGTTCTAAACGCAGGATGTGCGCCTTCCGCTCATGGCCCACTTAGTGGCCTGGCTCCAATAGCCTGCTACTGAGGTCTACTGATGCGCACAATTGGTGCTCCATTTGGGGCACACTGTGCTGCTCCATGTGCGGGAGGAGTGTACTAAGAGGGAGTGGGCAGTCCCTTATCCCATGCTAGACCCTTGGATTCTATCCAAGCATGGGTAATGTCTGTGTGGAAATGACCAGAGATAGTTGGACCACTCTAGGGTAGGTAAGTACAGAAATGGCCAAGATAGTAGCAGTTAAATTTAGTTAAAACTGAATACATGGTATAATTCTATAAATTATTAGAAAATCAGTTGTAAAGAACCAAAAATCACATAAAATTTCTTAAAACTCACAGGCAGGGTTATTAAAAACAGCACTATTAAATTATCATAGGTCTCAACTAAAAAAAAGTGAAAAAATCTGTGATGTAGAGACTACGTGTGCACTCAGCACTGAAACCATTCTCAAGATGCTCTGGGTATGTGTCCGTTCATAAATAACATGGGTGTGGCTGCTACTATGTTACCCAGATTGGCCATTTGCTAGTCTCACTGCACCCTCCTGGAGCAAGGCTGCTTCTCTAGCTGTTGGAGCACCAGGTAGAAATTGTCAGCAGCGTCTGGATGCACTTTGAACAGGAGAGTGAAGACACGGGCTGTGGTGCCCACTATTATTTCAATGTATATTTAAGGAAAGTTGAGTTAAAATGAGTTTAAAACATTTTTGTAACTAAAAGCAGTCTATACCATTAAACAGATTGGAAGCATTTTGGTAACAGAAGCAGGTAGGCAGGGGTGGGGCTCGCTCAGGTCAATAGGAGGGAGGAGGGGCAAGTCATCAGCGCTTACCAGCCAATCAGAGGCGGCGAGCTCGCCAGGGAGAGATATAAAAGGGTGGGCAGTTTGCATGATAGCTCACGCCATCCTGAGAGAGTAGGACACACATAGATCCAGAGATCGCTGCACTAGGGAAATACGCAGGCAGATCTCTTGAGATGAAGGGTAGGGAGGCAGACCTCTTAAGAAGGAGGGTTAGAGATAGGCAGGCTGAAATGTTTGTTCTTATTAAATCTGAGACCGACTTGATGTTCCATTTGGAGTTGAATTTGTAAATAATAAACTTGTTCTTGTTGACTTCAGAAGAGCATTGAGTCAGGAGCATTTATTAATTAAAGCCACAATTGAGAGACAGGCTGGTTAAGGCTACTGCAGCTCTTAGGAAGGTGAAGTTGCAAAGGAAGTTTGGCGCTGCTATTGGCGAAACTGAGAACCTCTTCACACCTAGTTAAGGGATTATAAAGGGAAAGTGATGAACCTTGCAGCAGGAAGCGTTAAAGCGGCCAGGCTAATGCTATATTACACGCTACCAACAAAATAAAGACAGCACACAGAGTTTAGCAAAGACAAATATATTTAATCGTTTAATTTCTACAAATACTGGATTATTTGAGCCTCTCTGTCTGTGAGAGGAACGTCACACGGGCATTCTGCGTTCTGGCCTGCAGTCACATGGCCGTTGTCTCAGCTTCACCACACCACACAAGGTCAAGCAGATTCTTAATGGGAGGTTCAAGTATCTCCTCTCTAGAATTGCAGAGAAATTCTATTGTGCTTTTGAAAGTACCCTTTGCTGACTGAGAACAAGAGGGTACTGAGAGGGCAAGGATCTCCCACAAGCAGATGAAGGTTGTTTGATGTTGGCTTTCTTCTGTTCCAGTCTTGGTGGGTTTGGAGTTGAAGTAGCAGTAGGGCTTGCATTGCATACCTGATTGAACATAGTGTGTTACAAATTTGCAACAAGGTGTGTGTGGCAAGGAACTTTTGTAAATGGTTAATGATCAAACTGCAACACTTTAATGTGTGAGAAAATTCTTGGCCCTTGTAATGGTTTCAGGGCTATTAGTATTCGTGATGTTCTATTATAATTACTCTGACTTGGAAGCAATTGAAATATCCCATCAAACTAGCAATGTGTTGTTTAAGGTTAGGTAACCCATGTAACTAAATGGAAAACAGTATACAACACACAAAGTGGCATTTTAAATGCAAATTTTGCCATTTAAATTTTTATTGCTGGAACAATTGTGACAGTTTTTCTGGTAAATCATTAGAACCACCTATTTCTTATATATAATAGCAAAACAAACACCTGTAATTAGGCATGGGTGTAATATTTGTGGGAAGGAGGGTTGTCTTTACAGCCTTTTCGAAAACTCATCTGAAACAGAATAATACCGGAAGACAAAATGCTATCCTAAAATAATTGGAGGATTCCCAAGGGCGAGATACTACAGTATGAACTTCTAAGTATATTTAATTAAGTTGCCATGGTTGATGTGGTTGTGGTGATGGTTTTACTTTAGATACAGGAATGGGTAATTACAATTTTTAACCTTGTCCTAATGTACATTTTTTAAAAAACCCTGAAATGATACTAGCTGAATTACTAAACTAAATTTTGAACTGATTCCCCCCTATCGTATTCACAGAAATTAACACGGATATTGTGAAAGCATAATGTCACAGTCAACCTTGTACCATTTCATACTGTCAATATCAGAGAAATAGCTGTGTTAGTCTAGTTCAAAAAATCCAGCAAGGTAGTTAGTAGCATTGGAGACTACCAGGAGAAGGGTTGGTGGCATGAGCTTTCATAAACATGTCTGCATCTTCAGATGCTAGGGGACCCAATGGAGACTACCAGGAGAAGGGTTGGTGGCATGAGCTTCCATAGACACGTCTACTTCTTCAGATGCTAGGGGACCCAATGGAGACTACCAGGAGAAGGGGTGGTCTCATGAGCTTTCATAGATACATCTTCTTCTGATGCTAGGGGACTCAATGGAGACTAACAGGAGAAGGGTTGGTGGCATGAGCTTTCGTAGACACGTCTACTTTTTAAGATCTTAGGGGACCCAATGGAGACTACCAAGGAAGGGTTGGTGGCGTGAGCTTCCATAGACACATCTACTTCTTCAGATGCTAGGGGGCCCAACTGAAGAAGCAGACATGCCCATTGGGCCCCCTAGCATCTGAAGAAGGAGACGTGCCCATTGGGCCCCCTAGCATCTAAAGTAGACTTGTCTATGAAAGCTCATGCCACCAGCCCTTCTCCTGGTAGTTTCCAATGCTACTAACTACCTTGCTGGACATTTCATACTGTATTTTGAATGAGTTGTTTATTTGTGTGTGCATTTTTTTTCCAATTCACATTCTGCTTTGTGCCTCCAGGTTCTTGCTTCTGGGTTGCTGTGCTGAATGGCAACGTGGTGGGCATTGTTGCAGCGAGAGGCAACGAGGAAGACAATACAGTGGAGCTGCGCCGCATGTCCGTTGACTCCAAGTACCGTGGCAAAGGGATTGCCAAAGCCCTCGGTCGCAAAGTGGTGGAATTTGCCGTGCTTAATAACTATTCATCTGTTGTACTGGGAACAACGGCAGTCAAGGTGGCAGCCCACAAATTATATGAGTCATTAGGATTCAAGCATGCAGGCGTTGTCGAACACTATGGACTGCCAGGCATGACGCATTCTATTCTAGAGCGAATGTTTTTCCAGCTTCGATTCCACCGCTACCGTCTGCAGCTGCGTGAAGAATAGGATGCCCCGTAATACTTGTTAACCCTCCAAAAATCTTATTTTGTGGGTATTTTATTATTTTCCTTTTGATGCTTCTTCACGTCATGTTGATTTGCTCCGTACAGATTATGGGTCCAAATGGAAGGCCTCTTCTGACATACCTGTAGAATGGATGCTGCTGCTGAAGGAACCGCTGACTGTTTTTGACACATGCCCTTTTTAAATGACCAGGGAGTTAAGGCCGGACATGTGATCCTTCCCTTTTCCTAGCCTTACCCAAGATACTGATAAGCACAGAATCTTTAAATATGTAACAATACTGCTTGTTTGGTATATAATTTATATAGTTTTCACCCACGTGAAATATTAAGAAGTAGTGACCAGCTAACCAGAAGTTTTACTTGAATGCAGCTTTCACTATTTAATAGATGTTGATGCATACATTTATTTATTAATGCTAAAAGAACATAAGAAGCATCTGCCTGCTATAATGCATGAACTGGAAGAGTTTGCATGTGAGCAAATACCTGGCACTTTACTTTTTGTATTCTGCCAGAAAAAAATCAGTGCATCTGATAATTTTGACAGTTCAATGACAAAAATAATTTTCTTCTCCAGCCAGCAAATACTGAAGCCTTCTCTGAGCCTAGTGAAATATATACATTCATGAAACCTCATCTGCACTGAAGTCACGTGCCAGACAACCATACACGTTGTTGAATTTGTTTCAATCTAATCTCATCACTGTTATTTTTGCTTTCTTTATTAACACACCTAGGTTCGGGTAAGAGGCCCATGGAGGGCTTCATTCTTTGCCATAAGCTACTGAGATGCTGAAAAAAAAATTCCTGCAAAAAACGTATCAAAAGTCATGACAAATTTGATGGAACATGACAAGGAGTGAGATAACGACAGAGGCCAGAATTAAATGTGACTCGTGCTTTAATGACAAGTTTGCAAATTGTAAAGTCTAATGGATAGCAATGCTATCCAGATATGATTTGGGTATCGTACACTCCCAAATATATATTTTTCACCTCCTCCTCCTTCTCCTCCTCCTCCTCCTTTTTAATGTTCTGAATAAGACATACATTAAGTGAATTTAGGATCCTTGCAATTTTAAACGTTATTTCATAAATTACAAGAAACATTTTCGCACTGATGGAACGAACAATGAACAAACTGTTTCTATGGTAGAATCCTTCAAGTACAGTAATGCATTTCCAACCCCAAATCCTCGTATTGTACTTTGAGGGGAAAATGACACCACTGTTTACCACCTGCTTGTGTAGGAACTACAGCATGGGCAAAATTGTGCATCTTGGATAATTCCCTTTAATGCGCTTTTGTTTACCTCCTGGAGAGGACAGCTTTCATGGAGGATCGTTATGTTGGGAAGCAAATTGTTTGCAAAGAGTAACACAAGAAATATTAACATCTGTTACCATAATAATATTGCAATCAAGCTGTGATATGCTTTAACAATAGCAAAATACTAAGTAGTTAGTGCCTTCTCCCTGAAAATATTCTTTCTGCCTCAGACAATGGATGCATCCAACATTGTCCCAGCAATAATCATTGTCATTCTAATTTTACTTTCTAAAGTATACTGGTTTATTCAGAGAATGTGGTACTGGAACTGAATGTGTGTTGACAAGGAATGTAATTCTTAAAGTAGTTCTGTGCTCTGCAATCCAGAACATAAAATGTACTGTGAGAAAGTTTAGGATACGGCTGTATAATGTACAGAAAGTGTGATAATATTTTTCAGCTGTTTTAGTTTTATCATTCTAATGCATAGCAGAGTTATATAAAGCAGTAGGGGTAAATTAAAACAAAAAGTTGTTGTGTCTTTTTTTGGTCAGGTATCCTTGACTAAATCAGCTTTCGTGGTTAACTGGCCTCATGACTACATGGACCCCACCAATATGAACAGTTTGTTAAGAACAGGAAGATTTCTAATATTCCTTCTTCAACACAAAGTTTGGGACACTAGTGAACCCAGAAGAGTAAATATTGCAGGTGTGACGATTCCCAGCAGCTCTCCCAGTGCCTGCCCTCCTAAGAGTACCTGCGTACCAGTAGGTATGCTAAGAATGCACAATGACCTAAATTACCTAAATTTAGGTAAACTACTACCTAAATTCAATAAACTTGTAGCAACCACTTTAACAGTAAACCAAAACAGGTTTATTAATGATTACAAGCTATTAGATACTATTAAAGATGAATATAAAGATAAGGTATTGGTAGTTAAAGTCCAATAAGTTACTCAGCAACTCAGAATTCCTATAATGACTGCTTTCCTTCCCCAAAGGAAAAATAGTGCCCCTTTTAAAGTCTAGCCTCTCAGCTATATCTATGCTGCCCTATAGATAGCTTTCCCCTTTAGCAAGCTCTGCCTAAGCTCAAGCCCTGCTAAAGAAAAGTAACATTTCCCTGGGTGTTCCCACTGGCCAGTCCCACCCTTGCTTGGCTGCAATCTCAGCCCTGATCAATCCCTTGCAAATCTGCCCCAGAGAAAGACCCTGAGAGCTCTGGGTTCCTGCCTTAAATACCAAACAGACCCTAGCACTCTGATTGGCTGTAACTAGTGGTTACTGAGGGAAGCTCCTCCCTCCTGCCACTCAAGCATTCTAAGTCCCTGGGAAAGTTTTCCCTCCAATTTTAGCTGGTAGCCAATGAATGCAAAGAGCCTGGAAAATATTTCCTGCCCTTTTTGCAGCTTGCAGAAAAAGCTTGCAAAGGGCCTAAGAAATATTCCTGCCCTCTGCAGCCTGCACCCTGAATCTGTCACAGCAGGCAATTTAGTTCCCAATGAACTGATAAGAAGGATCTAGCAAGGTAGTTGCAGTCTAACTTGCAGACTAACAGGAGGGTTGGTGGCATGAGCTTCCATAGACACATCTACTTCTTCAGATGCTAGGGGGCCCATTGGTCCCCCTAGCATCTGAAGAAGAGGTGCCCATTGGGCCCCTGAGCATCTGAAGAAGTAGACATGTCTACGAAAGCTCATGCCACCACCCCTTCTCCTGTTAGTCTCCAAGTGCTACTAACTACCTTGCTGGACTTTTCAAATTAGACTAACACAGCTATTTCTCTGATATTGATAAGAAGGATGCTCAGGAATAATAAAACTACCAAGCACTGTTGCTTCAGAATTATTTTTTGTTCCCTACAAGTAGATCTGTTCCCCATAATGTTTAGGGGAAAAACTTTACATTTTTAAAAAAATCCAAATTATGATCGCCTTAGCTGGTCCAGTCAATGAATATGGGAACAAAAAGACTGATCACATTGTACTAGTAACCCCAACTGCTTCCTCAATGTATACACCCTTAAATAAAATCATAGTGGAATTTTTCTAGATCAACAGTAATTGCCTCAAACACCAATATTTTCAAGTAGATACTTAAAGCAAGCTACTTACAGCATATAACATATTATTTCAATACTCACAGTCAGCTATCAGCATTGTGGAAAAGTTATCTTACAGGCAGTTATCTTACAGAACTTCTCCTGATAAAAGAACTATGGTATCTGTTAATCAGTTATTTTTCATGCCTTTCTCTCAAAGAGGCATAAAGTGTTCAGATCTGGATTCGGTCAATCTCAGATGCTTGCTTTCAAAATTTTCAAAGATATATAGAGGAAACCACTGAAATTAGTTGTTTAATCTGGTAGAACCCTTTAAAGAAAAAGAAAGAAGAAGGCCATGGTAACCAAAACCTTTCAAAGACAGATCTTAAAAAAGTGGGGTCCCTCAAGGTTCAGTGTTGGGACCAATGCTTTTTAATTTATTCTTCCATGATCTAGAAGAAGGGGTACATAGTAAAATAGCAAAGTTTGATGATGATACTAAATTATTTAGGGTAGTAAAAACCGAAAGAGATTGCCAAGAGCTCCAGAGGGATCTCTTAGCATTGGGTGAGTGGGAAACCAAGTGGCAAATGTGCTTTAATCTTAACAGGTGCAAAGTAATGCACATCGGGGCCAAGAATCCAAAGTATGTCTATAAACTGATGGAGTCTGAGCTTTCTGCAACACACCAGGAAAGGGATCTCGGCGTTTTGGTGGACAGTTCAATGAAGGTGTCAACCCAGTGTGTGGCAGCAGCGAAAAAAGCAAATTCAATGCTGGGAATAACTAGGAAGGGAATATAAAATAGGTCAGCAAGTGTCATTTTGCCTCTTTATAAATCTATAGTGAGGCCACATTTGGAATATTGTGTACAACACTGGTCACCACACCTCAAAAAGGGTATTGTGGAACTAGAGAAGGTGCAGAGAAGGGCAACCAGAATGATTAAGGGTCTGGAACACCTCCCTTACGAAACCAGGCTGCAACATCTAGGCCTTTTCTTATGCATGGTATAGAAAAGGTGAATAGAGAAAATTTATTTTCTCTATCACACAGTAATAGAACCAGGGGGCATCTATGAAGCTCATGGGTAGGAGAGTCAGATCCGACAAAGGGAAGTATTTCTTCACCCAGAGGGTCATCGGTTTATGGAATTTGCTGCCGGAAGAGGTGGTGACAGCTACCAGTCTAGATGGCTTTAAGGTAGGGTTAGACAAATTTATGGATGACAGATGTGTCAATGGCTACTAGAATGAATGCCTGGGTGCATCTTTTGCTGGGATTCTAGAGCAGGAGAAGGTTTGTCCTTGTCTGTGTTTGAGATGCCATGAGCAATTGGTGGGCCACTGTGTGCGACAGGATGCTGGACTAGATGGGCTGTGGCCTGATCCAGCAGGGCCTCTCTTAGGTTCTTATGTTCTTTAAAAGGCACATTTTTTGCTTGGTGCCTCTGTGGATGTTTCCGCACTGGCTGCGGAAACTGGATTAACCCCACGTAAGTAAGATTAAAGACACTTACCTTAAACGGCTTCCACATTGGAGTCCTCTTCTGCGACCCTTTGCGGAGGCCGCTTCCATATTTTGGCACATAAGACCAGTTTTTAAAACAGGTTTTGCAGCCAAAATCCGGATTAAATTGAAGACGTGAAAAATCAGGTCTTCAATCCGTCACTACGCCTGGATGTGTGCAGAAGCAGGACGCTTCCGCACATGGCCAGGCGAAGTGACGGATTCCCTCCGGCGGCCATGTTGGGAAGGACGGAAGCAGGACTGCCTGCTTCCGAAGCCCTTTTCCCACATGCAGGCACTGCTAGAAACACTGTAGGCCCCGTGTGATTCATCCACGAATGTCGGAATTTGAACAAATTCATAACAGCAGGAATATCTGTGTGCATCCCTGTTCCCAATTGCTCCTTTCGACTTGAAAAGGGATTAAAATCTTAAATGCTGTGTTGATCTGAATAGAGGGAAACCTGGATTTAGGGAGGACGGTCATCCAAACAAAGACTTTGATTCTTTTTGTTCTTTGAGATGGGCTCGTTCAGCGAGAGGAAGAAGAGGAATACCAAAGCTAGCTAAAACAGCATAAAACAGCTTATTCTAAAAAACAGCATAAACACACAAACACTCCCCAATCAATACTCTGCATGCCAAATGATCAAATTGGAATCAGAGGGAGGTCAATCTGCAGATCCAACACAGAGACTTCTGCTCTCAAGACATGCTTCTTATCAAGCCTTGTTGCTTGCGTGAAAAAATGTCGCGGTGACCATTAACACACCTTTCCGAGACTTTTGTGAAAACAGGACGCTCCGAGCCATACAAATTGCCTTGGCTTGTCAATTTCGAGTCCAATAATTAGATGTGAACTTCAGTATCTCACAGAATAACAGAAAAAGTTCCCAAGCAATCATACGAGTTCATTCTCTGCCTTTCAATCCGGGCAATTCTCAACCATTTTTCCAGAAGGATTCCGACTGATTTCTTCAGCCAATTGTGGCCCACACACTCTCCATTCACTCCTATGGGGGATTTTGATTATAGGAATGACCAAGGAAAAAAATGGCTTAGCTTTTAAAGATGTGACCAATCGGGCTGGAAGTTGGACTGAAGAAGGATTAAACTAAAGGTGCAGACAAAAGGTCTCGACCATGATCCTTATCAAAAGTAAGAGCAAATGGGGAGGGTGTCCTTCTGTGCTTTGTGCATTCCTGAGCGCTGTACTTTCCTTGGTCCTTGCACAGCTTTTATGTCTCTATCCATGCAGGTTACGAGAATTTTTCTCAGCATAGGAAGCAAAAAACGATGGTTTCTGCTGCACTTTCATTTGTAAAGACCTTGCCATAGCTTAACTGTGTGGAGCCGGGAATATTTCTGTTCACCGCCCTTCTGAATCAGCAGCAGTTAACACTGTGCAGAATATTGGGGAAGCCTGGCCCCGAGGCTCACCCCTTCCAATCACTGGGGGCTGGATCATGGTGAGGCAGTAATATAAACATAAACATTGTTGGCTCAAGCCCTATGACAGAATCCCTTTCTTTCTTTCTTTCTGTTTTTTTAAAGAAAGGAGCACTGTTAACCCTGTAGATCTATAAAGTAGAGAATAACAAAACCGTAAAATCATAGCCAAGGTTGATTTAACCTTTTAGATGATTAATCTTGTTTAGATGCCATCATTCAGGATGACCTGATTCAACATACATGTGGTCTGATATGCCATGGAGGATGAGCTGAGTAGGAGTGCAGCCGGAAGTCTATTGATAGTTTTTTGCTGTGCCCCCTGTTGGTCATGGTGGTAACTGCAAGAGATGATAACCCATTGGTATTCTGCTGGAGCCATCCAAAAACTAATCTTCTACTGTGGGATTGTCTGCACTACTGGTCATGGACAAAAATGGTGACAGGAGGTAAGGGAATCTCCCTCTCTAGTGCACCTAAAAAATAGAACCAAAAAAATAGGCAAACCTGGGTTTTCTTGTATACTTTCCTAACCCTTCTTTGTCAGATTTTTTATGAGATGTTTTTAAACTAACCCAGAGAGCTCAAATTGCCTTAGCCAGGATGTCCATTAATTTAAAAAAAAAAATGAAAATGTCCAGTTATTTTATTTTGAACCAGGAGATGGCAGCAAAATGCAACAAATGAAATCTGATGCAAATAAATGAGAGCATTTCCACCCTTGTTCCTGGAGGCAGAGAAAAGAGAAAGCTTTGAAACAAGTTGTGATGCCTAGAAGATGTCCCTTTCTGTATTTGCCCTCCAGGACAGCCATGCATGCTCTGACAGGTGCAGCGCTTCTGTCACACGTGGAGCCACTCCAGGATAGAAGTGTTGCACCTTGTCAGAGCATGCATGGCTGTCCACATGCAGCATTCACACAGTGATGCAATGAGGGGGCGGAGCACTGTGGGTGCCGGTGCACAAGGCTGTTGCTTGGTGAGTGGACACTCCCAGACACTGCTGCAGGGTAAGGGGTAGATAGGTTTGGAACCGGGGGCCTTTCTGCATTTGGCCTGGTAGTGCATGTTGGGGTAGCACTTGAAGAAGCCCATTCCACACCAGAAACAGATCCTACCATCCCAGAATCTACCCCAGCATCCAGCAGTAGTGGTGCAAGAAATCCTGCACCACATGCATCCAAAGTCGTACCATCTCTGGCCACCAGAGAGGCCATTCACACCTCTTCTGGGTGCTGCGCAAGTGTGGTGGCACGTCAGGTGACCTGGGGAACTAGCACGCATGCGTGCCACGTCACCATAGTCCCTGGGACGGCACTGAGGCACCCAGATATGCATCTGGACTCAGGTGATCGTCTGGGCCTGTGAGGAGGTGGTTCGGTGTGCTAGTACACACCAGGGTTAGATCATTATTCCTGCCCGCCCCCCCGAAAAGTACAACGTCCCCTGGGCTGCCGTTCGCAATGTGAACACCAGCCAGCCACTGTCCCTGTACTTAACTTTCATGAGATGCTGCCCCATGAAGCCCCAACATCTGACTTCTTTTGGCAAAGAAGATGCTGGAGCATTTGTAAAGCAGCGCCAGGACATAATGGGCTCTTGTGGCAGGATCGAGCCTAGAGGGTCATCCGTCATCAGCGAAGCCCTGGTGCAGCCACCATGCTATGAATACTGCCATCACTGGGTAGACTGAATACTGAGACAAACCAATATTTCCTCTCTCAGTTTCTTTGTATATTAAATACCATGGATGTTTCTGCTCTTGCCTTCTTGTCTGTTGAATGGGAAAGGTGTAGAAGAGGCTAATGTCTACTAGTGTTCACACTAAGGAATGGTAGCACACGATAGCCTAGCCCCTGTGCACCTGGAAACCACCTGGCTCTGGATGTGCATCTGATCCGTTCACAGGGTGCTTCCATTTTGATTGCCACAAATGACCCCCCACACCGGAAGGGATGTGAAATAAGCTTTCTGTCCAGACTGGTAAAGGGTAGGTTGCGGCACCACAGCTGGTCTGCAATAGGTGAACACCTTGGCAGGCAAGGGGCATTTCGAGGCTGTCAAACCCTCCTGCAAGTGCAGATGCAGCTGCCCAGATGTTGACCTATTGCAAACTAAGGGTGTTTTTCCACAGTCAGTTAGTACCCATTTTGCACCCATTAAGGACCCATTTGGGTGAGAGCTGGATGACCCCATTTCCACCATGGCACCCATTTGGGACACATTCGTTTCCACCGCACCTCGGGAAATCCAGATCATATGGGTACATCTCGGCCTTTAATCTGGATTTTCTGTAGACCCCATTAATGGGGTCTACAATGGGATCTTCAGCCAGAAAATCCAGATTAAAGGGAGCCTGTTTCCACGAGTGACAGGTAATGGGGTCTAGAGGAGGCTAGGGGGAGGGGATGAACCCATGGGGGGGAGCCCCGAAATCCCAGCTTCGAAGTGATTTCAGAGTCATTTCGAAATCATTCTGAAATGACTCCAAAGTCACTTTGAAGAGATCGGACTTCCCTCCAAAATCCCTCTGAAGCGATTGGCAAAGACTTTGGAGTCTCGCCGCCGGTCTCTCCGAAGATCAGCGCAGACTCCGACGTGATTTCCCGCTGACATCGCGGGCGCTCCAGGGCTGTTTTGTGCTGACTTCAGAGACGTTCTGAAGGGACTCCGGAGTGGCTTCGAAGTCTGTGCCGGTCTCTTCGGAGGGACTTCGAAGGGTGCACCCCCTATCTCCCGAAACACCTGGGGTGACGGACAGACCCCTTGGGTGCAAAGGCGTTTCCATGGCAGGGAGGTTAGCAAACATTAGCACCTCCTGTGGAAACACATTGGGTGCTTCCCTTAATCCGGATCTACTAGATCCAGATTAAGGAATGTACCCATTCCTTAGATCCAGATCTTCTTAGATCCGGATTAAAGGAGCGCGGAGGAAAAACATCCTAAGCGGCCAAGTGCAAGTTGGCCTCCAATTTATTCATGAAACTCATGAGATAATCCTTGTATCTCTAGAGATATTAGTCCTTTGTCAATTTAACCTGTTTAATTATCCAATTGATAAATTTGTATTATAATATAAACTTATATTTGGCATTCTGAAGTCTCCTCTTCTTTAAAGTTCTTCTATGCCTGAATCTTATTCCTGCCTTTTTTCCGTTCCATACAAAGTGATTAAGAATCTTCCATGTAAATAAAATATTCACCTCAGGCTTCTGTTTCCCTCAATCAACACTTTATCAGGGACTAAATCTGTAACAGAGTTTTGAAGAAGATAGACATGTGCAAATCACAGTTCTGGAACATTTGAAATACCCACAAACATCCCACGAAGATTACCCCTGGGCCTCCGTGTCACCTTTGGCAAAAGAAATGCAAAGAGAGAGTGAGAGAAACAAAAAGAAAACCGCAATAACAGATCATTTAGGCCACATTGGTTTCCCTAAACCGAAACAATAGAACCGGATGCAAACAGGAATTTGCCTGATCCCATTACTTTCAACTCAATCGTTTTCGATCCGGATTCTGAGGATTGTAGGTGGCGTACGTGACTCAAGTGGGGACTCAAGTGGCTACTTTCTAAAAGCTGCTTTTCGGGGCTGCTCTGCCCTCTTCCTCCTGGTGTGAATGTGCCACTCATAAGGGATCCCTTCAAGGAGCCTAGCCGGGTGACTGCCGCTTGCCTGGATGGATGAAAAACGGCACCGGGAAGCCAGCGATTCTTTCCCCTTCTCTTCCCATTGCCCAGGCACTCAGCAGCAGTGGCAACTCAAGCCCCCTTTGCCCGCTCACCGCCACAGCCTTAAAAACATTCACACATCTCCCAGAACCTGCAGCTGCTTTCATTTCTTTTGCTTTTCTAAAGGTCAGAACTTTCAGAATTGTGCAAAATTGCAACATTGTTATCAGGCGTGAAGTGGGTAGATTGCTACAGTGTAGCGGCTGCTGTAAGGGGTGGATTTTTACAGTAAAATCACTATCTTTGGAAACAAGCTATTGGGGGAGGGAAACCCTAAACATGCATTCTCATCCCACTAAAACGGTACAGTTCCCACAGTAAGAAATGCAAAACGTTTCAAATGCACAAACTGAAGCGAGACCTATTGAAATGAGTGTTAACATTTACAACGCTTTGGAGCGATTTAACACGCGGAAAGCGTGGTAAGCCAACCTGACGTGGGGACTGCGAGGATCGAAACCGTTTCAAAACTGTTTTAAGCTTGTAATGGGAATTCACCCTTTAAAAAATCTTCAAATACTGTTGATTCCTTGGACAGCGAGGGAGCCAAAGAGGAGGGGGGAAATGGCAAAGAAACTGTGAAGATGGCAAGTAACAGTTCGATATAGTTCAATGAAACTCAAGCTTAAATAGCAGGAAAGTCCATGAAGATCATGGAATGTTTGGGAAGAACCTGGCAGAGCTTCAACAGGATGATTTAGCGCTGGGAGTATATAGTCTAGCACTTTCAATTACTTAGTAATTGAAAGCTGGATGCACATCTCAATGGTTTTAATGCACTGGCTACTGATTAGCTACCAATTCCCAATTCAAGGTGTTAACTTTGACTTATAAGGCCCTAAATAACTTGGGCCCCACATATCTAAAGGGGCACCTACTCCCATATCGACCTGTCTCTGCCTTAAGATCTGGAGTTGAGGCCCTCCTGGTTGTCCCACTACCCTGAGTAGCAAAAGAGGTGGGCACCC
Source organism: Aspidoscelis tigris stejnegeri (assembly GCA_023333525.1). Taxonomy (NCBI): domain Eukaryota; kingdom Metazoa; phylum Chordata; class Lepidosauria; order Squamata; family Teiidae; genus Aspidoscelis; species Aspidoscelis tigris. The sequence goes on along the minus strand of JALMGA010000001.1, from coordinate 146,302,123 downwards.
AGGAGAGGGCCTTCTCAGTGATGGCCTCTAGGTATGGAATAGTCTCCCCTTTGAGGTGCGTTAGGCCCCTTCACTGTACACATTTAGGGAGGCTTTGGCTACATGAACATAAGAACATACGAGAGGCCCTGCTGGATCAGGCCACAGCCCATCTAGTTCAGCATCCTGTCGCACACAGTGGCTCACCTATTGTCCATGGGTATCTCAAGCAGAGACAAGGGCAGACCTTCTCCTGCTCTCGGATCCCAGCAAATGGCCTTAGAAGCGCCCCAGTCGTTCCACCCCCAGCCTGAAAGATGCACCTAGGCATTCATTCTGGTAGCCATTGACACATCTGTCGTCCATAAATTTGTCTAACCCTACCTTAAAGCCATCTAGACTGGTAGCTGTCACCACCTCTTCCGGCAGCAAATTCCATAAACCGATGACCTCTGGGTGAAGAAATACTTCCCTTTGTCGGATCTGACTCTCCTACCCATCAGCTTCATAGATGCCCCCTGGTTCTAGTATTGTGTGATAGAGAAAAGAAATGTTCTCTATCCACCTTTTCTATACCATGCCTAATATCATATACTTCAATCAGGTCTCCTCTTAAAAGCTGTCTTAAAGGCCTCTTAAAGGCCTAGATGTTGCAGCCTGGTTTCATAAGGGAGGTGTTCCAGACCCTTAATCATTCTGGTTGCCCTTTTCTGCACCTTTTCCAGTTCCACAATATCCTTTTTGAGGTGTGGTGACCAGAATTGTACACAATATTCCAAATGTGGCCTCACTATAGATTTATAAAGAGGCAAAATGACCCTTGCTGCCTTGTTTTCTATTCCCTTCCTAATTATTCCCAGCATTGAATTTGATTTTTTTGCTGCTGCTGCGCACTGGGCTGACATGGGGATAGACTCTTCTCCCTTTACAGACAGTTACTGTTTTAAGATATACTGTTGATGTTTTAATATATGTCTGATTTTAAATGTTGTTATCTGCCCTGAGACCCTTGGGTATAGGGTGGGATAGAAATACAAATAATAAATAAATAAAAATAAATTTAAAAAGCTGACAATGGGCAGAGCTGACAGGTGTGTGGCACTAGGACCAAAGGAAGCACATCTGTTCCAGTGACTGCCACACAGCCCCTCTCTAGGAGCTCCTGAAGCTTTTGCAGGTGCAGTTATTGTGCAAGCAGGGGGGGAAGAAAGAGAACAGCAGGAATATGCACGTTGTAGATAATTATTTTGAAGTCATCCTAAAGGATCCATTTTAATCTTAACACCTTTTTTGGTATCAGAATTATGTAGGGTAAAAGATGCCTACAAAGAGTTATACAGTCCTTTGGTGACTTCTGCTGTACTCTTGTATTCAGACATGTACTAACGCAACATTCTTTTTTAATTATCCACTCATACGAATGAAGGGTGTGTTCTTGTCAGGATCTTTCTGAAGTCTTGGAGAATGCTAGCATCAAAATTAAATTGTTAACTGCATGTTGTTGCTTGCAACATATACGTACACTGTGGAAACAAACATCAAAGCCTACACTCAGTTATTTTGAGAGATCAAAAGGGTGAAACCAGCTCCAGTTGCCCAATGCACGATGCAGACTGCACGAGGGTTCCGAAACAATTAGAAATAGTGCTTAACGTACATTTGTGGGATACGCATAATAACAGAATTTGAAAATCACAAAGTCTAAAAGTTTGAGAAATTCCAACAGATTGTTCTCTCTTGGTATTTCTCTTTTTAAAAGACCAACACTCCTTAAAGGTTGTGTCTGACCTTTGAGGAGCATTCAGGTAAGAATGAATGCTCAAGAAGAAATAGATTCCTTGATTACAGATTTGTATATGAAAAACTTACTCTTCACATGTCAGTGGTAAGAAATCCCAATGGGAGGACTAGAAACAACGGGATGAAACTTCAAGGGAGTAAATTGATTAGATATTAGGAAGAACTTTGTGACAGTCAGTGGAATGGGCTGCCACGGGAGGTCGTGGGTTCTCCTTCCCTGGAGGTCTCCAAGCAGAGGCTGGACCTACACTGATCTGTCTGGGATAGTTTAGGAAATCCTGCATTGAGCAGGGGGTTGGATTCGATGATCCCAGAGGTCCCTTCCAGCTCTAAGATTCTATGATCCTGCTTTGTTTACTCTTCATTATTAAGGTATCTACTATCTAGGCTTAAGAAAAGATATTGTAGTGCATAAAAAAGACTATGAGCCTTTCCACACGTGCTGCCGGAAAACGGATCTCAGAGATCCATTTTCAGTTAGAACGTTTTAAAAAGGAATCTGACCCATAGAGGGTCAGATTCTCAGAGACCCCACACGTATGCACACACGCAGGGCGGTGGTGGCAGGGCTGGATGGAGAAATGGAGTGGGGTGCGTGCTGTGCGGATGCAACAGCTCCCATCCCAAACCGGCCCTGACGGCGCATGCCCAGCTGTCAAGAGTGGCAGAGCGCATGCTCTGCGTCTCTGACAGGTGGGCAAGTCCGACGGTCGGCTTCCCGGCCTTCCCCCTGGCAAGAGGAGCGGTGATTGGCCGTTCTCTGGCCAGGGGCAGACGAGTCCTACTCCCACCCCCGGCAGGGCTGGCGCCAATCACGCATGCGTGTGCTGCGGACTACAGTTCCCAGCAGCCCTGCTGGGGCTGGCAGGGCTGCAGTGCGCGCATGCGTGATTGGCACCGACCCTGCCAGCCCCAGAATCAGGCTGGTGACGAGGTAAGGCAGACGGCATGAACGGGGGGATCCTCAGCGCAGTGGGGGTGGGAGTAGGACTCGCCTTCCCCTGGCCAGAGAACGGCCGATCACTGCTTCTCTTGCCAGGAGGAAGGCAGGGAAGCCGGCCGCTGGACTTGCCCACCTGCGCTCTGCCTCTCTGACAGCTGGGCATGTGCCGGCAATCAGGCTTTCCCCGCTCCGGTGCGGAAGTGCTCACTTCCAAACCAGTTTAAGGGGAAAAGCCAGATGTAAGACCACATTTTTTCAGGTCTTACATCTTGGTAGGATTCGGCGGCAAAACCGGTTTAAGCAACCGGTTTTGCGTGCTGACATGCGGATGTGGCGTCCTCAAACGGACCCTAATTGGGTTCCTGTGCGGATGCCACATCCAAACCCTTCCTGCATCTGGCTCTTAAATCCCTTTTTAGAGTCTGTACGGAAAGGCCCTATGTTTCCACACTTACCTCTATAAATATGGATTAATTAGATCTGGATTAGTGAAATCCGTGCGTGCAAGATCTGGATAATATACATCCAAATCAAGATGTAGGATGTAACACTGAGATTGTTGAAATGGCTTGAGATTCAAGCTAGATCTGAAAGACGCCTCGCATGGATCCATAGCAGGCAATGGGTGCCATTTGGGAAGCACCTTTGGAGGCGTCTTTGCAGTTGCAACTCCACCATTCATGTCTCCCATCTAAGGATGTGGCAGCTCCCTCCACGCCAGCTCCCCCAACCCACTCATTCATGTCTTAGCACCACACTGCGCCATGCCCTCACCACCCTGGCTCCCACACTCCCCCCTCCTCCCCCATCTTGTGTCCCAGCACTCCAACTCCCATCCCCGCCCCTCCACCCCACCCCACCCCACCCCACCCCACCCTCACCCCACCTCATTTCCTAGCACCCCAGTTCTCCCCACCTAGTTTCCCCAACCCAATCCCCACCTCTCCTTCCACCTTTGCTTAAACTTGTACCAATACCTACACCCATCATCATGCCCAGAAACTCCCTGCATCCATTCGATGTGTGGTTGCCTCTTCCTTGATCCAGATCTTGAAGTGTTAGCATGGATTGTTGACACCATTTATCAGGTCTACCAATAATCTGGATCAATGAGCCCTTAGCACCATTAGATTTGGATCTCTTCAACTCCTGTACGGATGACATGGCCTTAAGGAGCCTTAACCTGGCCTGCCACGTGGAGCGTAGGTGACACGTGTTCCTTATGCTTTCTTATTGGGTGTTTACTCTGGTCTAATGCTTAAGGGCAGAAACAGCCGATAGCATTCCTTAGTTCAAGGTTCATCAACATGGTGCCCAAGGCCACCCTTGGGTCTTTGAGGTCGTACTCATGAACTAAGCATCCACACTCCACTATCATAAAAATGATTCCTTTCTAAAAACAAACTTGGGCTGAAATGTTGTTAGATGTCATTGAGACAATGTGATCCGAACATTTTGCAGTTCTTCCAAGGACATTCAAGTAGCCTCTTTCATCCCCTCCATCCATCGTTACATCTGTTCTTTTCTTCTTCAGCTTCCCTCAACTCCGCCAAACTGCTGTATTTTATGTGATGTGAGCAAAGGAAGGGCCAGGCGTTCCTTTGCTCACATCCCATCAGAAACTAGGAAGCCAGAAGAGCTTTCTATTCTCTTGGAATTCCCCATGTGGCTGCCAATTCTGGCTCGTCTTGTTGATCTAGTTATTTCATGGTGGTGACTGTGATGTAGCTTAAGGAGCTCACGGTCACCTGCTGAGGAGCATGCAGCCTTGTACTGTCCAGTTACTCAGTGTGGTTTCTGACCATACAATCCATATGGCATCAATTTCACAGACCTCCATGAAGCCTTGCACAATTTTACCTGTTTTGCTCTTTCATCAGATCATTGCCATTTATACGTAATGGTTCTGACTGTTGCATAGCTAACCTGCAGATAGAACTTTTGTGAATACGTATTTTATATATATATATATTCTTTATTAAAAGTTTTTTTCTTTAACAACCTAAAACGTATACATTAATATCCAACAATATTCTTCTTGCTCTTCTTGTTGTACTTATAGTGACTTCCTCCGTCTGTCCAACATCTTATCTTCTTTCTGTTCTTCGTCTACTCCTTGTAGTTTATTATTGTCAGCCAGGTGACCCCCCTTTCCCATAGAAACATCTTAATTTTACAGCAAGTTTTTGAAAGACTACCCCTCTTATCAAATCTTATCTATACTTCTGTCTAACACATTACCTAAAGTGATAGAAGAAAAATAAAAAATAAGAAAAATATCCATTTCAACTTATATAATCCTGTAATATTAACATTTACTAATCTATAATCTACCATTCTTAACCAATTGTATTCATTTTATTCACCTTTACTCTATTAATAAACTTATAAACTCATAACACTTCCGCAGCAGCTATAATTCAATACAGCTTCAATATTTTATCTTCTTACATTAATCTTTTCTTTATTAAGAGTCTTACTTATGGTCTTTAAATATTAATGCTTGCTCTCTAAATCTTAACAAATGTGTGTTTCTAATATTTGTCGTTTTTTCTCTTAATATATTATAACCTTATAGCATTTCTTATAATCTTCCAATTTCCCCTAGCATTTCATAACCAACTATTCATCTTATTTCTATACTTATCTTTTTGCTAAACCTATTAAATATCATAATCTAATATTATTTCTTAAGCTATAATATTTTTTAAACTACAACTACCCTTATTTCATTAATAATCCTCTATCCTCTACTTCCTGTTACTCTTAATATTTTTTATATATTTTAAGAAAGATGCTTTTATCTAAGCTATCATATTTTCATCATACAGCTTCAAGATATTTCTTTACTTTTGTTAATAAACTTAGAAACTCATAAACTTAGAAACTCATAACAGTTCCGCACTTGCTATAATCCAATATTGCTTCATCACTTTGTCCTGGCAATCAGCTTTCTTACATTAAACTTTCCAATTGTACGAGTGTCTAAGTAACGGCTCCTGTAAAATTCCAGCTCCTCTCCACTAGGGGAGGGGGGAGCTCATCCAGTTGCATCGGTTCCAGGCCTTCCTTCCTTTGTTCCATAATGGCTGCTGTAAAATTCCAGCTTCTCCCCAAGTTTTAATTCCACCTCATTTCTGGATCGTCTTCCCTCCTCCTCCTCCTCTTCGAGGAGGACCTGCTTTCCTGGGAATTTCATAGAGCTACTTATTTTCTTGGCATGGTGACTCCACTGCTTATGGGCTTGCCTCTTTCCCGAGATAAAAGTGACTGCAGGACTTTTCTTGTTGCTTTTCTTTAGCTGAGTCTTGAGAGTCTCTTTTCCGGCTGAGATATTTGCTGTTGGATTTGCTCCCTCTCATTTTGATCAGGTTTGCTTATCATCTTTTTGATCATCAGGTTCAAATCATCAATTTTCTTTTCCAATCTTAACAAATATGGCATTATTTTATTCTTTTGCTGCATTTTTCCATCTCAAAGTAAACTCTTTATTTCTTTTCTTAACCTTTAATGCCACCTTGTGACCAATTCTTTTCTCTCTCCTTCAGTAAATGTTGTCACTCTATATTTTCAGTCTATAGTCCTTTCCTGTTTCTTAAATAGTTCCCTCCGATAAGATTTGTTTCAAAACATTTTATCTTAACTTGCCCAGTTCATTAAAAACGTATACAAGCAAATTCCAAATACCTTTTTCTTCTTTTCTTATGATTCCGTTTTCATACCTTGATTTTATTTGGCCACTAGCCAAGCTTCCAAAGTAGATTGATTTGTCTTAAGATGTTTTTCAAACTTTAGATTGATCTCCTAATTAATTGCAGAATTTAACAAGGAAGGCCAGCTCTTAGATAGCTCTTCACCGCGCAGGATCAATGGCTTAGTTTCTTTCTCTATCAGATCACAGCAACTTGCTCTGTCGGGGTCGGGCCATTGAAAACAGCTCCTAGAAAGAATTCCCTTCATCTCTCCATCTCCCAGAGAGTTAAATCAACTGAAGAATGTTAACGATGCCGCCAATCCCTTAAGCGGAAGTCTCTACCGTGAATCCATATTTTTTTCTGTTAGGGAGATCAAGGGGAAAGGAACCACCATGGTATGCAATAAAAAACCCAAATCTCAAAAAGACTGGCAACATAAAAACAATAAAAATGAATGCAGCATGGGAGGAATGTGGCTGAGTAGTAGCACAAGTGAAAAAGAACTGTGTGTACTGGTTGAAGGATCTAGGAATGTTTAGCCTACAGAAGAGAAGACTGAGAGGAGACATGATCACGGTGTTCAAGTATCTGAAGGGTTGTCACAGTGCAGAGGAATTGTCCCTATTCTCACTTGCACAAGATGAGAGGATTAGAAACAATGGAATGAAACTTCAAGGGAGTCAATACAGACTGGATATTAGGAAAACTTTCCTGACAGTGAGGGTGATCAGTCAGTGGAATGGTTGCCATGGGAGGTAGTGAGTTTTCCTTCACTGGAGTCTTCAAGCAGGGGCTGGACCTACATCTGTCTGGGATGGTTTAGAAAATCTTGCATTGAGCAGGGGGTTGGACTCAGTGGCCCAAGAGGTTCCTTCCAACTCTATGATTCTCTGAACACATAGAGGCTTTGCAGTCTGCAGGGCTCAAACCAACCTTACCTTTAAACACCACATTTACTTGAATTTTTATTTTATTCCCATTTCTCTAACATGAATATAAAGGTGTGACTAGTAAAAGGAAGACTCATAAGCATACAGTACGTACTCCATTTGCAACCAATGTTCAGCTCTGCCACATATTTGCTATTAAATTAAAGAACACATTTATTCAAAAAATAAAAAGTCATTTGTCTCATGCCACCCTTAACCTGCAGTGGTAAAAAGAACAAAAATATTATTAGATCTTGTATACAAATAATGATATATTCTGTTATCTGTTTAAGACTTAGATCTTACAGAATGTACAAACTGATACCTGCTTCAATGCAAGCAGAAAAAAGTTCTAAAAAAAATAATAATTTGTGAAATGCCAGCTATGCATTCTTTGAATATTTCCCATGCACTCAGAAGAAAATGTTGATTAATTTATCTTCCTATATCTTTAATAAGTTAAAATTTCAAATGTGGTAAAAAATTAAATGTGTACATAAAAATTATTTAAACCAATTAACAGTTTATATCTATAATAATTTAACAAAAATACATGTCACAAAAATACCCAAATGAAATAAATCTCTCTACCCTGATCAGCTTATCCTAGGTAGAATTTCTCTTCCATTCTTGTTGCCAGCCCTATTCTCTACCCCATCTAACCTTTAAGAGAGATCTACATCATTCATGTGAACAAACGTTTCTGATCTTGTCAACAGATACCCGTAATAATATTCACCAAATAGCTGGGGTGGGGAGAGGAATGTTGGGTGATGGAGACTCTTTCTGGAAAAAGGCTTTGGGATCCATTGTGGGAACTTTCTAGGCATCACTTTGCAATTTCTAATGCTAGAAAGTATATAAAAAACAAAGCAGAGTGTAAAATTACAAAGTTCTAGCCTCCTTGAAAAGTTTAGAGCCACATAACCCTCATTTGCTAAAGATTTCAAAGGGGCCGCTCCTCGTGTGTCTTCCTGTATTTGTGTATTAGTTCGTTCACTCTTGCTGCTCACACAAGAATGGTGAAGAATGCTCTTCACTATGGCAAAGCCAAGACACTTTTGCAAGAGATCTAGTCCTTTGTAAGTGTATTCCAACTCTTACTCATCAGAAATCACATTCCTTGCCAACAATGCATGACTGGCAACAGAGAGACATTTCCAAGATGAAGGTATAGTCCATCAGCTGTGCTCAGAGACGCACGAGCAGCCAAATCAGCTATAGGAAAACTGCATTTTCCAGGGTTTGAACCAGTGCAAACCTCAGTGGACCCGACTCAAGAGAAAAGAGCCATTGTCAAAATCAGGGTTGCCAAAACCAAGGCATCTACAGAGGCACGAATCCTGCAAGCAATGTAGCTAGTCAGCCACACCAAACATCTGCATACTTACTGAATTCTAGAAAAGAATTCTCACATTCCTGATATGCATTTCTATTTAAAAGGCAGACACCTGATATGCAGTCACAGAAAGGCAGCTGTGGCGATCTGAACAGTTTGCCTCCTTCAAACGTAACTGGACATTGCTAACCCGAACAGTACCAGTTCCTTTAGTCCACAATATATAGAGTACATTTATTTGGCTTCACAGCAATGCAAATCTCTGCCTTGGAGCAGAATAATAAAATAGTCCTGTTTCTCCCTCTCCTGAGTCTCTCAGATGTCAGCTTATCCTCCTGTCCTGCTGAATCAAGTCCCCAGGATGCTGTTGACTTGAGGTCTGGGAAGAGGATCCTCCTCTGAGAAGAGATCATGTGCAAACACAGAGTTGTCTCCTGAAGAGCAGTCACTGTGGGCGTCTCTGTCTGCGGGGGAATGCTGCTCAAAAGACACTGACAGGTCAATATACTCCTGCAAGAAGGAAAGGTAGAAAGGTAACAAAGGGGGAGAACAGAAATGCTGAATAGCTTCTTAGTATCCAGTGAGGTTAGATTTTGAGATTCAGCACCTGATTTCTGTCTAGGTAAAAGCCACAGTGTTTCAGATATGAGTAGTCCAGCAAGGTAGTTAGTAGCACTCGGAGACTAACAGGAGAAGGGTTGGTGGCATGAGCTTTCATAGATATGTCTACTACTTCAGATGCTAGGGGGCTAGCATCTGAAGAACAGACTTGAAGCATACACCTTCTTGTTTGGTTCCATGTAACTCAACTCGTGAGTCTTATAACTTATTTACATCAGATAATACATGTCTAGAGATGCTGGAGTCCATCTTTCTACTTTACTACTTGAAGAGAGAGACACCGTGTGATATACAATCTGTTGCAGCAGAGTTATCCAATCAGCAGTTTCCATACTGCAACTCTAATATACACAGAAAATTAACCCCTTTTACACTGAAGTGATCCACACCTGCAATAATATACCAACACAGATGAAGGCTAAAGTCCACATTTCCCCCAGCACTATACTAGGAATGCCAGAAGCAACTAATAGGCTGCATTTCCAGTAATAGCAATGCTTACCTTTGTGTCTGGCTTGTTTTAGAATGAGGACACTTTTTGCTACCAGAAGGCGGGAAATGCATGAAAAATAACAAAAGGTGCTTGGCTGGTTTCTGGTAGCTCAGTGCAAAATGGGCTACAGTCACAAGAGTAATCCTGGACAAGGGAGCAGCCAGGATTCTTTTTGGACCTCCCATTGCCTCTTGCTGTCTGGATGCAGCCTAATGGTATGCACTGTTAATAAAACCTTGAAAGAAACCATGTTCAGAGTGGCTTGCTGAAGAGAAGTATGTGTGCATAAATCAGAATGTGGCGTGCGCTGTGGTTCCTTCCTTTTTTACAGAGCACTGAGCTCATTTGTAAGTACCATTTCTACAAAGTAACACAGCAGCAAACTGCGACGCAAAGCCCTTTTAGAACCTAAGAACCCAAGAAGAACCCTGCTGAATCAGGCCACAACCCATCTAGTCCAGCATCCTGTCTCACCCCACATCAAGCAGAAGACAAAGGCCCTTGAATCCCTGCAAAAGGCCTTGAGAAGCACCCTGCTTGTCTCTTCCACCTGGGGGCCGTACACAAGCATTCTCCTAGCAGCCATACACCTGTTCTCCATGGGCTTATCTAATCCTTTTTGAAGGCTATCCAGGCTGGTTGCTGTCACCACTTCTCCTGGTAATAAATTCCACCGACTCTGAGTGAAAAAATACTTCCCCTGGTCAGTCTTAACTGTCCTGGTCCTAGTGTTGTGTCAAAGAGAAAAGGATTTTTTTCCTATCAACCTTTTTACGGACTGGCAGCAGCTCAAACGAGGAGAGGGAGTCTCTTTAGAGTCCTGACAAGACAGAGGGCAAATGAGTTTTGCTTTGCTTTTGACAAGTTCACACGTGCGCCTTCCACCCATTTGTTCCCCCCTTTTTCTCTGACTGCCATAGAGATTATGGGGACAGAACCCTTCAGTTCCACAACCTCTTTCAGTGGTTCATGTTCGTTGAACAGGAGGTGGACGCACTCCTACAATAGTATCAAAATAAAACTGATTCTTCATATGAGAATCCAAATAAAAGTGGTCATGCTACAATTTGTCACAAGTACACTGACCATATATTATATAGAACTGTGCATGAAAGATGAACCAATGAACATTTATAATCATGTAGAGCTGCCTATAACACGCCTGCTGTCCACACTCACTTCAAGAACCTTTTGTGCTGGCGAGAAAACCATGATGCACAAGCACACTGGACCGACCCATCATCTGAAATTTGGGATACAAGTATAATTTAGTCCTAGTTTGTAAGAAAGGGGATACACTCACTTCAGTTGAAATCACTGTCAGGACTCTATCCAAGTCTTCAACCAGTTGCTTGAAAGTTGGCCTCTGAGATGGAATAGCACGCCAGCATTCCCTCATGATCATGTACCTGGTAAAAGAGAGGGGAGGAGCAGAGGAACTGCTGAGCATATGGAAAGCAAAGAGATATACACCAGCGCATCTGACAACTGCATGTGTCTATATTTACAATATATGGATTCCAATATATAGAAAATAAAAAGAAATCCAACGAGAGAATAGTTTCTCTTCAGAGCCACTAAAAGACGTATTTCCTGTTTTAAAGTACTTTGATGTTTATGACTTACAAATCGTGGCTGCAGTTTGCTGGCTTGTCCATGCGATGGCCTTCCTTTAAGAGTTTGAATAGTTCCTCCACAGGGATTCCCGGGTATGGAGACCCTCCCAAAGTAAAGATCTCCCATAGCAGCACTCCAAATGACCACCTGGCAGAAACAATTATGAAACAGAGAAGGAGATTTTGAAAAAGAAAATGGACAGAAGCGTCTGGCTTTCTTTCTGTGCAACTATGCATAGTTAACACTATATCAATAATAACTATAGACATTTTGTTTATGGAAATTTAGCAACCTATTATGTCATCAATACAACAGACTGAGAATTGGTTCCATCTCCTATAATATTAAATTGATAACAACATAAAATAAATCTCTATGGTTCATCTTCTGACTTAGGGCATCCCCAATGTAGCCCAGGAATATTGTGGTGGTATCCCATAATATTACTGGAAATCTGGCAATGCTGTTCCGTTTCCTATATTAGCCATCCCTTATTTCTGTCTACTATCTCCTTTCATGATCATTTTTTCTGCAATTACCCAGAAGCCAGGCAAGAACCTCTGCCCAAAACAACACCCAAATAAATCCAAGGGAAGTGGGCAGGCACCTGGCTGGCTTCTGGGTATTTGCAAGAGGGGTGATAATGAAAGAGAAGGCAGCAGAGGTAAAAGCCTGAGATTGCCTCTGCTTTCTGGAGGAGTTGGGAGGAAGCACCCTCATTGGCTAAAAACAATAATTATTTTATTATTTGTAGGCTCAATCTGACAATGTTGACAGGATTAATTTTTAAAATTTATTAGCTGTCAATAATGTTCTGTTACTTTATTAATAAAAATGATTTATTATGTCTGTATGCATATATTACAATGTATGTAATTTTGAATCAAATAATGTAATAATAAAAGTAATGTAATATAATTGTTTGTGTCATTTCTTTACTAGAAGAAGAAAAAGAAGAAGAAGAGTTGGCTTTTCTACCCCGCTTTTCTCACCCATTTAAGGGGACTCAAAGCGGCTGACAAACCTTCTGTTCTTCTGATTTAAGGGGACTCAAAGCGGCTGACAAACCTTCTGTTCTTCTGACTTAAGGGGGCTCAAAGTGGCTGACAAACCTTCTGTTCTTCTGACTTAAGGGGACTCAAAACGGCTGACAAAGCTTTTCTATTCTTTTCCTCACCACAGACACCCTGTGAGGTGGGTGGGGCTGTGAGAGCTCAGAAGAGAGCTGTGACTAGCCCAAGGTCACCCAGCTGGCTTCATGAGGGAGGGCAGAATCGAACCCAGTATTCCCAGATAAGAGACCGACTCCCTAACCACTAGACCAAACTGGCTCACTAGGTGCTTTCAAATACCTGTAATTCCATCCCTGGCAATGATGTCTAAAATTAAGACAACCTTCTATTCAGATAACTGACTTTCCATTTATTATACATTTGAAGGGAACCAGTAAAACATTTTATGTACAGATCCACTGAGCTGTGAGCTGTCTCTGCTTGACGTTTTCTTTTGTGGGTTTTGCTTCCTTGCTTAAAACTGTGCTCGGTACTTACACATCGCTCTGGTGGGTATAAATGCGGTCAAAGAGTGCTTCAGGAGCCATCCATTTCACAGGCAGCCGACCCTACAGTTAGAAAAAGAAAAAAGGCAATTTCTTTCAGTCATTCTGACACCAGCAAAACCTCCCACTATAACATTATCTGAAACATTTGATTAGCCTAATGGTCTACTATCAGTTTTCTCCAGTCCACAATTAGTGGATCTGGCAGGCCTTTCAATATGTGATAATCAGAAGCCTGAAATCAAACTAAACACCTCTGAAGCGGGTTCCAGTCCGGGAAAATACTATAAATGGAAAAAACTAGAAGGTAACGAAGGATGCGGAAATTGGCAGCCTGGATTTTTAAAACCCTCACAAAAAGAAAACAAACAAACAAAAAGGCAAGGAAAAAACCCAAGGAAAACTTTTGTTCTGGTATTAACCTGAGGTAACACAAGTCACAGATACCAAAATCCCTCGAATAATGAAAGCCACTGAGGGGGAATCCAACATGGCCGCCTTTTCCCACGGCTGCCTTTACCACCTTTCCCAGTTCTAGTAATTAACGACAACAATGATGATGACAATGATGTTTATTTCTAGTGCCCTTTCAAATGGTGGTACAAAAACGCAAAAACAGCAACAGCAGTAAAACTTAAATATAAAACATGATAAAACAACTGTGGTGCCCACACTAAATTTTAGTGCCGGGAGAAGTAATTTTAAAAGTGTAATGAAAGCGCATTCAATGTGCTTTGAGGAAGAAAGTTTAAACTGACAGCTTAAACAGGTAAGGAGGGGGCGAAGCCTCCCTAATTAGCATAATGGGAGGGGGAGGAGCGCACTCCACCAATCAGGCGTCGAGTTTAGGCTAGAGAAGGGGTATAAAACCCGCCTGCTAGAAGAAAGAAAGGTCCTTGCTTTTGGGTTCTGAGGGGAGGAAGACGGGTTAGTTAGACTGTCTCTTAGGCTCAGGGAAAAGATCCAAGCATTGGTCCCGAACTTCTGAGCTGGAGATAAGGCCAGAAGGGGTTGGAAGGAAAAGTAATGGTCCAGTTAGGGATTTAGCTGAGAAATCTAGGAACTAAGCTGTGTGGCGTTGAACTAACATACGTGTGTCCTTTGTTAGAACTTATTTTATTTCCTGTTGTAAGAATAAAAAACTGTTTATTCCTTTGAAGAGTCTCTGCCAGCTTTCCTTATTCTAACTCAGAAGGGGTTACAGTTACGCAGATCTCTCTAGATAAACCAGGGAAGCTGCCTAAACAGCCAGGAAGCTGAAAACAAGAGTTTATAGTGGCTGGCAAGTGGGGAATCAGATTCAACATTGCTGGTGACCGCTTGTGGGGTGCGAGGCTAGAACCAATATATAGACACGATACCAGAAATATAAATACAAACACGCTACCAAGATTCTAAAATTATAACAGCCCCTTACAGTATTTAAAGACAGGGGTGAAGAGTGTAAGACGGCTCGCACTGGGGGATGGGCGGCGCCACAACAACCTTAATACATAACAATCCAAAATACATATGAGAGGAATGCAAACATTTTGGGGTTAAAAATCCATCCTATTAACAGCTCAGTTTTAACATTCACTCTGGAGAGTTGGAAAGAAAGGTTTTTAAGCCCTTCGGAAGGTGGACTAAGTCTCCCTCTAGCCCAGGTTGTAGCAGGAGGGAGTTCCAGATCTTGAAATGCCTGTAGCCTAGAGGAAGCAGCCCGTCCGTATCACAGGGACCACCAGTCAGGCTTTATCTGTTGACCACAAATTCCTGGTCGCCATTTATAATCTGAGAGTCTTGAAGGCCACTATCTCAGTTACCTGGAAAGGGGCAGTCTACTAGCCTTTTTGCATTTTTAGAGATTAGAGCCCCAATTTCATTGTCTTTTGTTCTGCTGCTGCTTTTTTTCCCACTGAAAAACTCCTAGATCAGTGATGGCTAACCTTTTGAGCTTGATGTGTCAAAAGTCACAAGAAAACCTAGCTTAACTCGGGTGCTGTGTCACATCTAGAAATATTCATAATTTTGTGAGATTTGTAAAAAAAGTTATATTTTTGATATATGTATTTTATTAAAAGCAAAGACAAATAATTCTTTACATTAATGACTTTTGTTGCTGAATTTCGTTTGCTAAATCTTCAATTGAAATTTGGTATTTCATACACTTCAAGAACAAGCAAGCACTTCACGCCCAGGTGCCAGGGTGACCATGTGTGTCACCCAAAAGGGCTTGGTGTGTCACCTGTGACACGCGTGTCATAGGTTAGCCATCACCGTCCTAGATACTGCTTATCTAATTATTTATTTATTTAAAGACACTGCTTATCTAATAATTTACTTATTGAAAAACGAATCCAAGAATCCTTGCTTTGGCATCGTTCCTTCATTCTAGTTAGCTTTGGCCTTCAGAGAGAATAAACTCTTCTGAAGAATGTGCCAAGCTGGGTCCATTATGAACTTCCTAGATCTGAGAGGTTTTCTGTTGAATGAACCCTGCTTAAATTTTCTCGTTCAATTTGACTGCAAGCTCAAATAGGGGGAGTGAAATTTGGCTCCATTTTCTCTTCTCCCCTTAAGTCATGGCTTCTCCTTTCTCCTCTTATGCCTGCAGCCAACTTCTTCTCTTCTTTCCTTTGCACACCCCTAACCTACCTACTGGCCGAGGCTGGGCCGCTAATGACATCCATGTGGTTCTTCTAAATGCCACCAGTGCCCTTGACCTTGACCATGGGGCATCCCAGAATGCAATTGGTCATATGGTTCTTGCAGTGCTGAGGTTCAACTGGGCCAAACTGAACTTGGCAGAATGCTCCCAGCTTGGAAGAACTCTTTCATTAATTATTTTTCAACTTAGAGTTTTGGATCGTAACAGCTTTACCTTCAGTTAAACCAGTAAGGCAAATCTTCCTATTTTATGCATTGTTCAAGAAATTAATTAATTGTACTTCTATCCTGCCCTATACCCAAAGGTCTCAGGGCAGGTAACAACATTTATTTATTTATTTACAGTTCTATCCTGCCCTATACCTAAAGGTCTCAGGGCAGGTAACAACATTTAAAACCAATAACAGTGTTTGTACAGTGGAAAGGGACAGTATGTCCTTCAAGGGGAGACTATGCCGTAGCTTAGGGGCCATCACTGAGAATTACAAACAAAATCAGCAAAGATTCAAGGGCTTTTCTTTCCTTTGCTCAGCTCTTTATATGATCAGACATGCCCGATCTTGCTACCCACTTAGAGACTTTATAACAAGGGGCAGATCAGGAATCCAACAGATATTTAAAACAGGAGGGAAAACAATCTTTGAGAATGTTAAACTCACATTTGTTGTTTTTTTGTAGTAATCAATGTTATGAACATCTCTGGCAAGACCAAAGTCAGCTATCTTCATCACATTGTCCTCTGTGACCAAGACGTTTCTGGCTGCCAAGTCACGATGAATACACTGCAAAGGGATTATAAAATAGTGAAGGAACGTGAGGTGGTTGAGTTATGTACGTCAAGTAATAACTGTTTTTTATGGTTTATGATCTCTTACATCAAATACAAGACAATGAGATTCTCACTTCATTCATTCCCTGTGGTATAACAGCAGCAACAACAAAATGCTGCCAGACAGGACGCACAAGTGCGTAGGACACACCTATAATCTGGCACAGAATATTTAGGAAAAAAATTAATCTGGCCTAGGTTCAGGTACCAAAGTGATGCTGTGAAAACGAACCTCCCCCCCAACCCCCGAGTGCCAATGGCAGCCACAGAAGGGGCTTCAACTGCAAGAAATAATGTTCGGCAGTCTTCTGGAGCAGGGAATGGGGAAGCATCGTGCAGACCAACACGTTTATAACAGCTGCCTTCACCGTGGAACTGAATGCAGCTCAAAAGACTAAGAAGCTGCCAGCCTGCTCTTGTGGTTAGAGAGACGGACTCATATCCGTCATGGGGCTGATTCCACTCTCCTCCATGAAGCCAGCTGGGTGACCTTGGGCTAGTCACAGCTCTCTTCTGAGCTCTCACAGCCCCACCTACCTCACAGGGTGTCTGCTGTGGGAAGAAGAACAGAAGGTTTGTCTGCCGCTTTGAGTCCCCTTGAATGAGTGCAAAAAGCTGGGTAGAAAAGCCAACCCTTCTTCTTCTTACTGGGTCAGACCTAACTGGACAAGCGGAAGTGGCTGGGCGGGATTTCAGACAAGAATCCTTCCAGTCCCCATCTGCAGATCCCAAAGCTGGAAGGACCCACGGAGACAGGCAAAACAGGCGTCCAGCTGGAGCTGGCAACAAGCAGGAAAATGCTGATCTCCTGCCTCATCTCAGAAGGCCAATCAAAGTATTACAAAACTACCCTACCTCCTCTACACAGTATTCCAGCCCTCCTTCTCCAGGCCAGCTGCCCAGAAGGCTGCCCAAGGAAGCCACCGCTCCCTTCCCACATGAAGCAGCCCTCCGCCCTCCCTCCACAACTGCCAAGAGGCTGCAGGAGATCAGAGATTCTCTCTTCCCAAAACTACTATTCAAGGTGATTTTAAAAGGCAAAAAAGTAAATCTTACAGGCAAAAATAAGGGTAGACTAATGGACAGAAGTGTTTTATGGTTTGGTTTTGGGTTCCTTTTGTAGATTTGCCAGCGTTAATTACTTAGAGAGGTGGTTCCCAAAGTTGTCTGGGCTACGACCCATCTAATATAAGTTTACCAACTCGGGACCCACCTCTAGGAAATTTAACAGTTACCAATATGAATAAAGGACTTTTCAAATAACAAATAAAGTTTTAATACAATTTTTTATTACTTGATTAAATAATTACATCAAAAAAGTTATTTCAAATACGGTTAAATTTCCTAGCGGTGGGTCCCGACCCACAGTTTGGGAAACCCTGTCTTAGAGATTTCCTAAGTAGGAGTATTTTTAAAGCAGAGTCCGCCCTTAGACCTTGGCCGAGGTCGTGGTGGACATCCCACCCTATTGGGAATGAGAAGCCAGACAATACAAGGGCCACTGGGGAGTGTAAGGAAGATTTGGTGTTGCAAAATATAAAGCTAGCCCTACGTACTAGAGCCCACAAGGGTGCAGATTTTGCACAAGGTCATCATGTCCAAGCCGCCAGATGTTCAGTTTTGGTGGGAGGGCATACATTAGGACACTGAAAAATATAGTCAGGGCTGTCCAAATTGTGCCATGACAAACAGCCAAACAGGCAAGCCCCAGGGGTTACTATAACCATTCCCAATCCTTCTTTGTCTCGATAGATTTATATTTTAATTAAGAGA
The DNA here is from genome assembly GCA_023333525.1 of Aspidoscelis tigris stejnegeri. Taxonomy (NCBI): domain Eukaryota; kingdom Metazoa; phylum Chordata; class Lepidosauria; order Squamata; family Teiidae; genus Aspidoscelis; species Aspidoscelis tigris. The sequence goes on along the minus strand of JALMGA010000001.1, from coordinate 146,283,898 downwards.
ATATATAGAAAAATGTAATCTGGGAAGACACAGGTCCGTTTTCCAAGCAAACCCACTTTGTATCATGTAGAATCACAGAATCAGAGTTGGAAGGGATCTCTAGGGTCATCGAGTCCAACCCCCTGCTGAATGCAGGATTTCCTAAACCAGCAACTGTAAACAGATTCTGACTGCAAATCATAAATAAAAGACTCACGGCAAGATAACCAGTGACAGACTGGTGCGATTTACCTCTGCCTTTGGAAAGATCTCCTCAGATGGCCTGCTGTGAATTGAGCCTGGGCTCCCTTCTCCACACCACCCTGGGTCCAATCAACTAGCCAAAAGGGTGAACCAAGTTTTGGAACAACAGTTAAGTTGTTACGTCAGTTACCAAGAAAAGGACTGATCTGATCCGTTACCTCATGCTGGAATGGCATATAACTCTGTTCAGAGTAGTACCAGCTGCTCACCGACTCAAGATATGTTTGTACAAGAAGAATCCACTTCCTACTTTAATACCTGAGAAATCTGACCCGATTCCAGTGGTGGATTGGCTAACAAAATTAAAGAGGTTTGTCTACCAAGTTTTTAAAATGATGGCTGTCATGTAACTCTTTTTCCGTATTGTCATTCATTCATTGATCATGGAAGTATTTATTTGAATATGATTACACCATAATATTGAATAACTGGATTAATCCATCTACATTATCACTGTTTGGGTGAATTCGCATTACAAGCTTAAAATGGTTGGCTTAACACGCTTTCTGTGTGTTAAATCGCCCCCAAAGCGTTGTAAATGTAAACACTCATTTCAATAGGTCTCGCTCCGGTTCGTGCGCTTGAAACGTTTTACATTTCTTGCTGTGGGAACCGTACAGTTTTAGTGGGATGAGAATGCATGTTTAGGTTTTCCCTCCCCCAATAGCTTGCTTCGAAAGATAGTGATTTCGCTGTAAAAATCCACGCCTTACAGCAGCTGTTACACTGTAGCAATCCACCCACTTCACACCTGATAACAATGTTGCAATTTTGTGCAATTCTGAAAGTTCTGACGTTTAGAAAAGCAAAAGAAATGAAAGCAGCTGCAGGTTCTGGGAGATGTGTGAATGTTTTTAAGGCTGTGGTGGTGAGCAGGCGAAGGGGGTTTGAGTTGCCGCTGCTGCTGTGTGCAATGGGCGATGGGGAGAGAAGGGGAAAGAATCGCTGGCTGCCTGGTGCCGTTTTTCATCCATCCAGGCAAGCGGCAGCCACCCACCCAGCCAGGCTCCGTGAAGGGGTCCCTTATGGGTGGTGCATTCACACCAAGAGGAAGAGGGCAGAGCAGCTCTGAAAAGCGGCTTTTAGAAAGTAGCCACTTGAGTCCCCTTTTGAGTCACGTACGCCACCTACAATCCTCAGAATCCGGATCAAACGCGATTAAGTTGAAAGTAATGGGATCAGGCAAATTCGCGTTTGCATCCGGTTCTATTATTTTGGTTTAGGGAAACCGTATTAAGCTTGTAATAGGAATGCGGCCTTTGTTACTGCATGTTCATCTTCACGTTATTCTTGTTTAGCCATCTTTATGCTTAGTCTTGTTATAGTGTATTCCTACATTAGTATCAACCATGCTCTATGCTGATAGGAAGGGCAAGAGAAGAGTGGGAAAGTCAAGATGCCTTTGCAGTATCCCAAGGTTCTTTGGCTAATGAGATCAGAGTTCTCACCCAGCTCTGTGCTGCATGAATTGGGCAGGAATATCTAAAGTATAATTATGTTTTGGCGCTAGATGTTCTTGGCTTTGTAATTTTCAGTTTCTCATGCCAAAAGGTCTGAACAAAACCATTCTTACTCCAAAGAAAGTTAATTATTTATGCTGAATTCTGGGTGTTTCACATGTTGCAAAGCCCACAGCCATTCAATTCCAAAACAACCATATCTTTTGTGGTGGATCTATAAACTGATCAAGAATCCTATAAGGTGGAGCAGGGGAGGGGGACAGGTAATGATGGGACTCCATTGAGGGCTGCTAGTACTGGATCACTAACCAGGCGGTGCTTCACTGATGCATCCAGTGGAGAATGGGCTAGGGAGCCTATTTGGGTAGCAGTACTGGGGCCCTGAGGCTAACTATGAGCACTCCAATGTGATATGTGCAAACTCAGAGACATGGTGACGTTCACAGTGCATCAGATAATTGAAAGATCATGTAGAAGAGCTCACTTGGTAGAAGATGAAGGGGCTGGAGCCCAGGAAGACAAGATGGTGAGAGGCAGGGTGATGGGCCTGAGGGTGATGACCATGAGAATGGAAATGATAGCCCAAGGAACACGGGTACCCCAGGAGGTGGAAGAGAGGCTCTAGGGCCCTGGCCCTTCCCTGGTTGTTTTCTGAAGGCCTCTTTCGGTGGGATCCCAAAGGCGCCTCCCTACTTTATCATGCAAGTACCAGCTTCATGGAAGAGATGACATAAGCTTCCCTTCTAAGCCTGGGAAAGTCTAAACAGCTGGAGGGATATGCAGCGGAATGAACAGCGAATGTTGATGCCCCTGAGCTGAAGTCATTGGAGACATCTATGGTGGGCCTCTAGGAATGAAGTACTGAGCTCTCCTTTGCTAGAGGTCTTCAAGCACCACCCTCTCTCTCTCCTCCCCGTACCAGTATGCAGTGGGGAAGAGGAAAGGGCCATGCAGTTTGCTGCCACCGGTCCACAGACGGACAGTGAAAGGAAGGCCTGGACAGTGTGGGTGTGGCCTACTTAGTAGGGATGTGTGCTGCCAGCAGAGGGCAGCACTGTTACTGGGGGCACACAAAAAACTGGATGAACCAAAATAAGCCCCAGAAGCAGCAGACGTGTTTTTGCAGGACCTTTAAAAGAATTTAGCCTGGGGACACATGCAAGAAGAGGGAGGGCTTTTTTTTTTTTTGGAATGGCCTATTACTTCCTCCCCTCTACCCTGAAACCTAGCCTCACTGACCCCAACTAAGTCTCTATTCTCTATTCTATTTAAAGGGAATCGGAACTGAATTTTAAACGCCTTCTCTTCCTAACATTATACACCATCTACCCCAACTTAAACAACCTTACTACATAGTTTTAAAACACAGGGAAAATTTAACAATGCTACAGACTAATCCAGCCTACAATAACAGTTGTACAGCACAAGAGAAAGGACCGGCCAAGTGTACAGACGAAATCCCAACAGCTAGCAAGGCAGAAACAATTCCTTCTTTCTATATTTACAACAACACTAATCTACAACCAGCACAACTCCTGCAGCCACAACAAAGGAATAAAAGCATCTGCCCAAGTGCCACCAGATTCAGACAAGAATTCCTCCAAAATAACAGAAAACTAGCTCTTAGGAAAAAGAGCTTCTAGAAAAATAAAGCAACGTACTCCCAACTGCATACATACCTGCCAGATTCCCAGAAGCAACAAAACAAAAGCAAAGCACAATAATTCCACAGTCATGCTACAGAACAGACAGAACAACAATACAGTTTTTTAAAAATCCAAATCCACTAAAGGAAGGACGATCTGTTAGCACTGTGGATATTTCAGGGCTGCAGGACCTTCAGCTTGCATACGATGGAAAAGAAGCTTTCATCTGCACTCTTTGCTGAAAATAACCCCACAAATCTTTCTCCTTTTATCAGTACAAAATACATTTCCAACGATGTCGGTGGAGTGGGAGTAGTCCTTCCTCTAAGAGTTTTTGCTACTCACTTTCTGAGATGCCAGGTACGCCATGCCACGGGCTACCTGGTAGGCATAAGAGACCAAGTCTTTAAATGTTAACTGTTCCTCAGGTAGCTTGCAGGTATCAAAGGAGTAATCCATGCCAGGTGGCCGACGAGCTCTGAGGTATTCACGTAAATTCCCCTTAGATGCATATTCCACCAGAACATAGAGGGGGCCTAAGAAAAAATATTATCCAAAGAAAATTCTGTCAGATCTGATGGGTGACAAGATGAAACTATGTATTCCTGTAGGTCCCTTAGTCTAGAATGCAAGTATTTCAGTTACAAACAGATATACTTGTCCTTGGCACCTGGAGTGACTCACGAGCAGGTTAGGCCCATTAAAAAGGTGTGAGGAACTCACCTTTGTTTGAAGTGTGCCCCCCATTGTTGCCCCCCCCCCGTGGGCGAGGCAGCATCAAACTCATGAATCATATCACAAGAACCTCCACACACGTGGGATGGAGGTGTGGCAGAGTGGGGCAAGGGCTCCATCTCTCATCCATGTTAGATGCTGTGCAGAGCAGCTCTGACATGGGTATTCAGTTACCTTGTGGACTGCAGTGGTATGATGGGGCACAAACCTTGGGCAGGGTGCCTGAATCTGGTAGGTGGCCTTCACCCCACACAGCCCTCTGCCCCACCTCTGACACCTGCAAGCAAAGGATGCCTGCAGTCTCCCCATTTGGCCAAAAAAGAAGGTCTGGGATACATACGTTCAACATGATTCAATATACAGCTGCTAACTGAACTCAGCTGAGCATATTCTTAGATACTTACGCACATCATTTGTGCTTTTATTCCAAAGTGACTATGTAACATCCTTACTAAATGGTTACTAGGTTGGGAGGAGGTTGCTTTTGTCTTGACTTGGGGACTAAATGTATGCGCTCCCTAATCCACAGGTTCCCCAGTCTTTCACTGTCCAACAGCCTAGGCCTTCATAAACACAAGCATCCCATTGTCTTCTTTGGGGTGGACAGAGATGGTCTCTCTCATTTCACAGGTGGTATGGATCTGGATGAACTTTCTGGCAGCTCAACACTGAGGCTTCTCTGTGAAAATGAGACTGAAAGTTTCCATAAAGTCCGGCAATGTGTTCCCAAATAAAATATTTTGGCCACAGTCAAGTGACAGAGCTATACAACCAATAGAGCCTTCATCAGCTGTGGGTTACAATGTTCATAAACTCTCTCCCCAGACTGCAAGGTATTTTATAGCAAGCTAAAGTCAAGAAATGGCTTTGGCAAAAATTGAGAACAACTGTGGATGCCTCTTATCTTAAAAAAGCCACAACCAGATCTATGCAGATTTCCTTAATGCACGCTAGCCATCTCCCTGGCTTCCCGCCCATAGTATCTCAGGTACAAGGGCTGAAATCGATTCTTCCTAAATGTGTTTGTGCATGTGTGAACTGAATAATAAATGGTCTATATTAAACCCAAAGCCCAAAACTATCTTTTTGCAGAGGATCTCCCAAGGGTAGTGGCTCCCAAGGGTACATGTGGAAGTGGCCAGTGGCTCTGAGCACTTTTGATGTGGCCTGTCCTGCTGGTCACTACTCCCTCCACAAAGATCTACTCCACTGAAGGAGAGGTAGATGTATTAAAGCTATCATTCCTTCAGTTCTGCTTGAAGACCAGCAATATCTGGGGAGGCCTATCAGTCAGCACACTGCTCTGCTGCTGCTGCTTTTGAATGTCAAATCAGCCCAGGATAAAACATCAATCATTCATGATCTGATTCTGGATTAAGGAGCTGATCTGGCAAGCATCACCAAGACTAGCTGGCTGCTCATGGATTCCAACATTAGTGCTCTTTGGAGTGAGTGAGGGAACTGTCCCAGAACAGTTCTCCACGTGCAGAAGGCTTATTCTTGGACAGGAGCAATAGTTCAGCACCCAGAACAGCTCCAGCCTGGCTTGGTCCTGCTGGATTACCAAGAGAAGTGTGGAAACAGCCTGAGACCAGAACATGTGTTACACAGAGATTCATTAAACTTTGCATTTCCATCAGAATAGGTTGCCACACCTATTCTGACAAGGTGAAGAACAAAAGGAAGCTGCTCTACATAAACCTGGCTCTAGTTCTGCATGCACACTTCCAGCGCTGCGCTTGGGTCACACATTTGAGTCTCCATATTCCAGCTTCTCCCACAGGATTGAAGATCAACGGTATCAACATACAAGCAAGTGGTGCATTAACAGCAGTAGCTGGCAGTGGTCTCAACATGCACAGTTGATTTACTACTTGGTGGAAAATATTTTAACTCTGCTCTTGCCTGCTCAAGATGGGGCAGAAGGACATGTGGGTGGCTAAGATAAGAATGTGGGTAGCAGAGGAGTCTGAAGTTTTTTTAATGGTGCCAGGAGCAACATTTACATTGAAATAGTAGATAGAAATCTCAAGAGCCTTTCCAGTGAACAGTATCCAGTTGAAATAATTTACTGTATCTTGGAACAAAAAAGTTAAACAGGAGAAAAGACTAGATTCAAACTTTCAACGACAATTGTATTCCAGAATTGTGTGCTCTGGAAGCATACCATTCTGTGTGCAGGTACCCAAGAGATTAATGATATTTTTATGCTTCCCAATCATTTTCATCATTTCCATTTCTGAGACTAAATCAGAGAGATCTTTGTCTGTGGCATCATCTACAGAATACAGAGAAAAGGGAAAAGCTACAGTCAGTTAGGAACAATATTTAAACTCATTCCATAGATGAAATTAATCCAATACTATATAATCCACTAATTAGCATCTTCACTTTTTGGCTAATTTTTATATACCAGTCCTATTTCCAGATCCTTCCATGTTATATATGCCTTGCCATACATAAAAATCATCCAAGCCAAGAACTCAACTGCAGTGTAACAAAGGAGTTATCAGATTTCTAGAGCAACAGTTTGCAATCTACCTGAAAAGAGATGCAATTCATAGTCTGGTAACAGCTAGTCTTATGCAGAAACAAGATTAGCATGCCAGGCAGGGTTCTTGTTGTGCCTAAACAATGCAATGCCCTGGGACAGGTGCGTTACTTGGGGGTACTCCTGGACTCCACGCTGACACTTGAAGCTCAGGTGGAGGCCATGGCCAGGAGTGCCTACTCCCAACTAGGGCTGGTGCGTCAACTGAATCCTTTTCCAGATAGAGACGACTTGGCCACAGTTATCCAGGCTCTGGTAACCTCTAGATTGCACTACTATAATGCACTCTACATAGGGCTGCCCTTGAAGATGGTCTGGAAGTTGCAGCCAGTGCAAAATGCAGCCGCTAGAGTGCTGACCGGAACAACTAGCCAGATGCGCATCACGCCGGGTTTAAAAGGGTTGCATTGGCTGCCAATTTACTACTGAGTCCAATTCAAGGTACTGACTCTTACGTATAAGGCCCTAAATGACTTGGGCCCCAAATATCTGAAGGAACGCCTTCTCCCATATCGACCTGCCCGTGCCTTAAGATCAAGCGGTGAGGCCCTCCTGGTTGTCCCACCGCCTTCAACAGTGAGGTTGGTGGGCACCCGGGAGAGAGCCTTTTCTGTGATGGCCCCCAGACTATAGAATAGCCTCCCCCTCGAGGTGCATCATGCCCCTTCCTTACATATATTTAGGAAGGCGGTGAAGATGCACCTCTTTGCCCAGGCCTTTGGCCAAGATGATTATATTCCCCATCCCAGCACAGATCCCATCATTTTAAACATGCTGTGTATTGCTTTAGATTTGTTGATTTATTTTATTTTTTTTAAGTGCTTCTAATGTATATTCTGTTTTTAATTTATTGTTTTTAATTTATTGTTTGGGTATGGGGCAGGATAGAAATATAAACAATAAAATAAATAAACAGCATTGAAAGTAATATTTCACAGTCATAACAGTAACAACTACAAGGACAGAAATAAAGCAATAATAAAGTACTTTCTGGTTCAAACATGGGAGCAGGTGACAGCAGTTTTGTTTACCCTCTCCCACTGCTTCCTGGCTTTTCTGTTCTCCTTTCTCCAGGAGTAATGTACCCTCTTCTGAGATTTCTTTAAGAGTACGTAAGATTCAAGACTGGACTGCATAGCTCACTGATCAGACATGAGAACATAAAGAACTTGGATGAACTAAAACGCCAAGCAAGAATTTGGGAAGCCTGAAGAGAGGAGGTGGCCACAAAAAGCCAAGCAGGGAGCAGGCTGGGGAGCAGGGGGCCCTTAGGGGCGACTCCTGCTACTGGTGTAATCATGGTTCACGCTGGTATTATTCATAGTACCTTTCAGCATCTTGACGGCTACAGTGACAGACTTATTTGGCTTCTCGTTATCTATACCCATTGCTTCTCCCATCACTACTTGACCAAAACAGCCTTCACCCAGTCGCTTTCCTAGAGTCAGGCTGAAATGAAAGACATAAGCAAAGACATTAAATTATTTTATTATAGTCATTGATCAGATTTTATAAACATAAACATATTATATCCAAAAGCTACCATCTACTCAAAGAACATCCCAACAATCTCAGCAACACTTGGTGTTCTTAACGCACCACTTAAAGAGTTTTATTGCAAGTGAACAAAACTACCCTGCTTGGCTGGGAAAAATAATAATAATAATACAAGGTGTAATGGGCCTAGACAGTACAAATGCACATGCTGTGTAGACTCCACTACTGCAAGGGTTGTCATGTTAAAAGCAGAATTAATCTGGACGGTGGTGCTGTGAAATTACATAAATAACCAGCAGGCCTAGAGATGTTTCTTGTATCTCTGATTTTGGCCTATTTAGGTTCTAATCCCATATCTATCTGAAAATGCATATCCATCACTCCAATATCAGCTCTGACGGGTTTTGTTACATGTCCTTGTGGAAGGGGACACTCATTGATGAGAGCCTCTTGTGGGGATGCAGAAAGGCCTCTGGACCTACTGGAGGAACACCCCAAAGGAGGGGGCTCCTGTGCGTGCCCTTTGCCTTAGCTTTCCCTTAAGTCTAAGCAGGCATCACAGTCAAGGACTCATCTGTTGAGTTGTTTATGAATTGTTCATGGAGGCACCGTGCCCTAGACTGGATGGCACCTCAGTTCTCCCTCCCTCCTTCCTCACCATAACACCATATATGGTTCTTCCTATGCCCTTCCTCTGTAGCAATATCTTTGCAATTAGGCTGTTCTATATGGTTCAGTCCAGTTCCCCCTCCCCCCAACTGCCATATATGGGCTTCCTGTGTGTACTTTTCCATTGTTCAGAGAAACTGTCTGGAGCAAGTATAAAAAGCCTGGACAAGTGTCAATAAAGACGCTTGGTTTCTATCTTCACTGCATCATTCCTTCGTTATCTATCCTTCAGCATAGCAACACATAGCAACAGCCTTTACATAACTTTTGTATCAAAAATCACAAGTTGTGGAATTAAGTCGTTTGGCACAGTTTGTCCCAAGGAATGCCATTAAAGGCTGTGTTGAATTCCACAAATGTGACATATAGGGCTTAGGCTTATTAATATGCTTTTCATCCCAATCTTCAAAACTAGAACATGGTCTAAGGTAGAACCATTAGCGTGTTCCCTCTGTGATACAAGAACAAATAGATAACCATTGCAAATTTACATTTTCAACCCAATTTACATACCGAGATCTTGGCAATTCCCACTTTGCATCAGCAGGCAGTTCAAGTTCAGAGACATCTGCCAACACTGCTCCATCACTCGATGATAAGCGGGTGATCCTGACTAAAGGGGTATTGGAATTCACAGAAGAATTGGACTCCAAAGATACCTGCTTGAATAACAGCAGATTAGATGTTACTGCCAACAGCTTCTATAGCCCAGTCCATGAGCATTATGTGAGTATTTAAAATTAAACTCAATTTTTTTTAAGTGGGCTGCAATGCAGAAAAAGGAAAATTGTACTTCCTGGTCTGTCACAAAGCTCAGGCCCCATCGGTTTAGAGGAGCATCTGAGGTTCTCTGTCCCACTTCGCACTTCACAATCTCTTTCAGTTTCTATTACTCTAAATAATTTAATGTCATCACATCATTTAAAAGCACAGGTCCCAATTATGAACCTTGGAGGACCCACTTTTTATTTCCTTCCATGTTGAGAATCACCCATTTTCCAATTGTCATGCTACTCTCAGTCTTCTGTCCTTTAGCCAGTTACCAAATCAGGACAGCACCCACCTTGTCCACCATCTCAAGTGATTTCTTCAGCAGCCTAGCCACTTTCTCTTTAATGTGGTGAATTAATATATATTAATATACATTTGTCAACATATATGCAAAAGAGAAAGATATATATATATCTTTTGCATTTATGTTGACAAACAAGTGATTTTCTCACTGTAATCATTGATTTTGTATCTCAGCAATATCAACACTCACTTCAAAGATTTTTGCCACATTTTTCATGATAGATGACCCTTTAATTTAAAAAAGAATAGCAAGGTAGTTAGGTGGCAAGAGAAAGGTTGGTGGCATGAGCTTTCGTAGACACGTCCACTTCTTCAGACGCTAGGGAACCCAGTGGGCACGTCGACTTCTTCAGACGCTAGGGGGCCCAATGGGCATGTCTACTTCTTCAGATGCAAGGGGGCCCAATGGGCACGTCTACTTCTTCAGATGCTAGGGGATCCAATGGGCACATCTACTTCTTCAGATACCAGGGGGCCCAATGGGCACATCTTTTTCTTCAGATGCTAGGGGGCACAATGGGTACGTTTACTTCTTCAGGATCTGAAGAAGCAGATATGCCTACGAAAGCTCATGCCACCAACCCTTCTCTTGTTAGTCTCCAAGTGCTACTAACTACCTTGCTGGACTTTTCAAATTAGACTAACACGGCTATTTCTCTGATATTAAAAAATAATATCCCTCTTGTAATCTTTTGTTCAGTCTCTTATGTGGGATTAGCATTAACTTCTGACGTCTTAGTAGAATGGCAGCATGGCATCTTTTTTCAGAGTGTATAGATCCAATTCTGTTCAGATCTATTTTTTCCTTTAAAAATCTAGTCTTTGCAAATATTTGTTCTGTGCAGATGAATGTAGGAAGTGTGCTGAAACTCAGTTTCAACAGCTTTTTATGCATTTGTTCACCCAAGTTCATTTTGTTCTTTCTCAGTGCCCATCTTTCACAATCATACATCACAACAGGCAATACCGTCTTCATGACCAGCTCTAAGCTTGATGATATTATAATAGGATAGATATTTTTACTATAATAATACAAATCCAGTGACCTCAATAAGTGTAGTAAACCCTGAAGGGGAAAAAAGAAATGATAGAATAATTTCTTAAAATATCTTTGCCCCATGATAATGTTTTCTAAAATTAAGTTAATTTATCCACATGGCATCTGGGTCTACCTCCTTGATATCCTCACCTATGCCCTTCGGCCCATTAGCTCACCAGCCACAATGAGTATGATGAATAACAAAAATCAGACTGTGTTCCTGATGTATAAAGCACAGACAATAGCAAGGACAATAACACAAAGATTCTTGTATCTACATTCTGTTACCTGTCTCTTCAGTGGAAATTTTGATACTTTCTGAACAATGGTGGCGTTCATAGATTTTTTAACAGGTTTTTTGATCCGATAAATAACCACAGCTATTGCCACCAAAATGAAAACCCCAAAGCTGGTCCCATAGCTCAGGATGCCCGCATAAAGAGAACTGGACTTGTCTGCTGCAATTTGTTTTTCTGCTAAAAAGAAACAGGCAGTCAGTTAAAACCAGATGTGTAGCAGCAACATTATTATGGAACAGAAATGAAAGAAATTACACATTTAGGACTTGTCATACTTGGGGAGGTGATGGTGAAGTTGGACTGGCATCACCTGTCTAAAAATAAGTCCGACCATGGAATGAAAGCAACACCGTGCCTGCCTCAACACTGGTCCAGCGGCAGGTAAACTCATGCTGAGTTGAAAAACAGCGCATGAAGGCAGGGCGCACTGAGGCAGGAAAGCAGGGTGTCCACTTGTCCACCTGCTTCAGCTTCAGGGCAGGCGCATAGGGTCATAGGCTCAATTTTAACACTCCTCATCACTTGCGGGGGTATCAATGTATAAAACAACATACTTATGTAACACATACATTCTGTGCACGTAAGGCATTAATCTCATAAGAATAAATGCAGGGTTGGGTGTTTACAGAATTAAATTAAAGCCATGTTTTATATTCTGCAAGACAAGGAACATAACTCTTTTTAGCATGAATTTTCCACACGTATTTCTAAGTTTTTTGGGATAGTTAATTTGAAAATCTCTTTTGTGTTGCAATTGTAATTGGCTGGTTCCAAAACTGTGTAAAGCTATTTTCTACTGTAACTTCTTCTGCACTTCAAGCTTTCCTATCTACACTTACCACTGGAGGGGCTCATCAATGCTCCAGAGGCATCTAACTCTACTTGTTCATCTTACCATGATCATACTGCCCATTTCTGGGCACAATCATGGATGGAAGCGCTACTGTTGCCCAGTGCAATGTTGCACTCTGAATGGATCTGCTCATTGAAAAGACGCCTCCAGACTCAAAAATGGAGGTGAAGGAGGTGACTGGATTCATTAATATGGATTAAGCCAGGTAAGTGCAGAAAGGGCCTTACTCTGAATAGAAGCATAAATATTTCAGTCTGTTGCTGGAACTGGAAAAGTGTTCAGGAAACCTGATTGTAAAATCAAGATGTACTTTTAAAGGAATATTATTTATCAGTTTCAGTGTAATTTAGGTTTGTGGTGCTGAAACTAACAAACATTAAATTTAATCATATTATATTGCTGAAAGTTGCTAAGCAGCTAGTTTTTTACCAGAACTATACCGCTTCAGTTATAATTTTAAATTAATTGCTATTTAGCTAACAGATGAATGTTTTACGTTAACAGTGGCTTGTGTCAAACACGACAACATTGTTTTTACACTTCCTAGCCCATTTTCTAGAAACGCACTGAGTTTGTAGTACTCACAATTAACACTCAGGTTAACAATGTGCAACTCTCATTTGATGTGGCTGAGAATGTCTATTCAGCTAACAGTTTACTACAGTCCAGAGACCCACACATTAATATAATGTAACAGAAATTAATATACTTTTAAAAGATAAATAAAATAGCCCACAATCTGAGAAACAAACAGTATTCTCAATTTTACCGCCATGGCAAGAAATCTGGTAATAGTGAATGTTACTTGATTACCTGCTACTGATAGTAGGTAAGATTCACCAAGTGGTAGATTCTAACTTGTACTTTGCTTGCAAGTATACATGTGCATCTGGGCCTGTTAGGTAGCAAGTATATAAACAGCACCAGCCATTAGACCAGTGATGGCGAACCTTTTGAGCTCAGTGTGTCAAAATTCGCAAGAAAACCTAGCTTAACTCGGGTGCTGTGTCACATTTAGAAATATCCATAATTTTGTGATATTTGTAGCTCTAGTAAAAAAGTTATATTTTTGATATATGTATTTTATTAAAAGCAAAAACAAATAATTCTTTACATTTGTTAAATCTTCAATTGAAAGTTGATATTTCGTACACTTTAAGAACAATCAAGCACTACACGCCCAGGTGCCAGGGTGACCAGGTGTGTCACCCAAAAGGGCTTGGCGTGTCACCTGTGACATGCGTGTCATAGGTTGGCCATCACCGCATTAGACCGAAGGTGCAAGAAGGGAGTTTCATCAGAAGTAGCGTTTCAATGATCCCTCTGTGATCTATGGGCTTGTTTTAAAAGTGTGTCTCTGGCTGTGTTCCCACATAACAAATGGAGCATCTTCAAAGGCCCTCAGAAACAGTAGCGTGTGGCCCTTGTGTTCTTATTCCATCTCCAATCCATCTTCACTAGCCTACAATGTGCATGGGAGGGTGAGGGGCAGACTGGTAGCTGCTTTGGGATCCGTTTTTTAGCTGCATGCTTGGTACAGATGAAATTGAGTTCATAGAAAGTCATACCTAAATTGCACAGGGATCATTCATGAGAAATAACTCTGAGCCTTGTCTCTGAGGTTTTGGCACCCCATTTATAAAACATAATGGATCTGTACCATGAATCTTCTGCGAATGCATTTTTACTGATTTAATCATTTAAATATTAAAAATCAGTTTTGAGAAAAAAATGAGATTTAATTGAAGTTCACTGCAATGGTCGTTCTCAGAGCTTAGTTACGAAACAGGGTTGCTTGAGAAACCATTTACTAGCTAAGGAGCTGGCACAGATGAACATTATCAGTAAAAATGAACACACAATGGATTTCCATTAGCAGCTGCGATGATACGTATATTTTATACAGCTCATAAAACATTCCCACCTGTCAAAAAGCAATAGGTAGGTAGAAGAGATGGGTATTTTAGTGAAACGGTTGCAGGCCCTGATCTCAACATCATCAAATGTGTCAGGGATTACGTGAGGAGACGGAAGGATCTGAGCAAGCCTGCGTCCACAGAAGATCTGTGGTGGTTTCTCCAAGATGTTTCGAGCAACCTCCCTGCTGAGTTCCTTCAAAACCTGTGTGCAAGCGTACCGAGAAGAACTGGTGCTGTTTTGAAGGCAAAGGGTGGTCACGCCAAAGACTGACTTGATTCAGAACTCTCTTCGGTCATTCACTTTGCATTTTGTAAACTGGTCAAAATAAACCATGAACACTTCTGTTTCTAACTTTGTAGCATTTTTCCACACCTGCCTTTTTCCACACCTGTAGCTCTCCAACAGGTAAGTCTCAGGGGATGCTGCAAGACCAGTATGCCTAAGGTCATCAGCCTAAGCTCATCCAGCTGCAGCCATTCGTTTGACTCTTGAAGTGAGGGCTTCAGGAGCTGGTGCGGAGGCAAGAGCTTATCAAATGGACACGGCTACAATGGGAGAAGTGACCAGTCTTGAATTACACTATGAATCATTCTAAGAGGATTATGATGGGAGTGACTCCCACAGGGGGCTGGTAGGGGGCAGGGAGCTATGGGTGCACCACCCCAGGGTGGACACCCAGCCCCCAGGTTGGCTAGGCATCCATGCAAATACAGCCATGATCTCAGTATTTTTTAAAACCATCACATAATCAAGTCAAAGAAGTACTTGTAACTAATTTCAATGATACGAACAGGCATTCAATTCATAATGCTGAGATTCAGAAATGCTAAATCCTTGAGCGCTATGTAGGATGAAACAGACATTTTTGAACTCACAATAATATGGTATCTACAACCAAGTGAAAAGCTGTATTAAAAGATGGCTGCCATTTGGGGACTACTTAGCGACACTTCTATCCTCTTTTCCATAAAACTCTTTTCCGTGAGAAACAGTATTTCTCAGCAAAATAATAATAAAATGTACCTGAATGATATTACCGCTGTCCTTTTGTACAAGCCGACTGAAAATTACCTTTGTTCAAGAGTTTAGCATTTCAGAATAAGGCCCTCAAGGCCCTCTGAGCGAAAATGAAAAGTGATAGAGCAGAAGAAGTACCTGGTAACACTGTCAGCCAAGCAGAATGATGTGAAAACCCAATAGAATTCCCAGCAAGGCAAGTGTATTCCCCAGCGTCCTCAAAAGTAACATTGTGCAAATAGAGAATTTCTAGTTCCTTATCCGTTTTGTTAACACCTGCTGTCTACAGAGGAAAAAATACAAAGATAAAGGAGAAAAGGAAAAAAGGGAGAAGGGAGAAAGAAAGAGACCACGGGATAAACCAAATTTCGGGCGAAGGCAACACACAGGCTCAGGCAAATTTCAAAGGTAGATGCTCTTTTCGAGGGGCCAATGGCTTGTCTTCATTCCCCACCTCAACCAGGTGTGTATAAAGGCAGGGGGCTCCCTTCACCAGGCTCTTACTCTGTCCCACTAATAATGCATGCAAGCTAAAGCGTCAGAATGAAAAATTGCCTCCACATTTCCACTGTCCTAGTTAGTCTGTTAGAAGTGCGCGCTGGGTTGAAGAACAGAGAAAGTAAAAGCAGGCAGCGAGAGTTAAAACACTGAAGTGGTGAGTTTGACACCGCAAAAGGAGTTTAATTTTAAAAGGAAATGATTCAGATTTTTTCCCCTAAAACACAAACATTCGTTTGGAGATATCGGTTTGTTTGCTTAAGCCACTTCTGAGAGCTTCAATGTGTTGTCAATTACTGAAGGACTTCTAGTGGAAACTGGGGAAGACGTGGAGCAACTCTTCTCCATTGGAAAACTTCCAGGGATTGTCACATACATTTTTAGGATTATATGGAAGCTTAATTCTCCTTCATAAATATGAAGCATAGAACTGATGTCTAATTGATGCAGAGAAGTGAGTCATAGTTCAATAAGTTATGAAATAGGAAATAACTAGTTACAGATTACAAAGAGCCAGTAACATGCACATGAAAGGAAAAGACGGAGTCTAGCAGGTTTGACAGTCATCAGTGTGGGGATTTTTCTTTGCAACTTTATTATTAAAGTTTTTGTTTTAAAAGTTAGCCAAAAAAAAGTGGAAGACATACAGCATCAGTAAACAGAACAGAATACAAAATGGATATTAATTATAATGACCAGCATCTTAAAAGTGTTACCACTCGTTCTTGCAGTTGCTAAGCCTTTGGGACAGAGTCAAGGTTTTACCTGGTTTGGATTTGCGAATGTGGAGCCAAAATGATTTTTCGGCTCTGCCTACGAAATTGTTGGCTCTACATAGATATTCGCCTTCATCTTGTTCTGTCACATTGAACAGACTTAGGTTAGCATCGGCTTCAGCGTTTTTACTGATCCAAGACTGCAGGACAGACAGAAACCTGAACTTCAGTAAACCAAACGATATTGTTCCATTGCATATTAGACAGACAGGAAATATTATATGTTATTACACTTTATGACATCTTAATTCATGATTTTCAAACTCAGCTTTTTTGCAACGAGATGGATAACAAGATTTTATGACTTGCACCAAGAAAAACCTGGATTATGTGGGTCTTGCTGGAAAACCCTTGAAGGTCACTTCCACACTAACGTCTCTCAAGTTTTATGATCGGAGAAGGAAAGGTAAACAAATATATTGACGCTCACCTATCCAAACCAAACTTGTTACTAGTCAATTTGAAAAATTAGTTTCAAAACAAAATGACACATTAAATATACAGTATGGATTTTTATACAAAATAAAATAGTAAAATATGAAACAACTGTAAAAAAGAGAAAAATGAACCGACCAATAAGAAATGACCTAATCACTAAACATCTGGATGAGAAGTCAACAGAAGACACCTGATGAATCTGCCTTCAGAGACTGTTCCATAAAGGGGACCTTGACTGAGGAAGCCCAGCTTCTAGCAACCACCCCTACACTCATCCAAGGACAGCAGAGTAAAAAGGTGTTGATCTCATAGTGGCCAGGTCTATATGGGAGGAAATGGATGTTTTAGATATTTGGGCCCAAATTGTATAAGGCTTTTATATGCTAGCATTAAAACCCTGAATTGGGTTCACGCACCAACAGGAAGCCAGGGCAGCTCTTTGAGAAGACGGTAATGTGTCTGGGCTAGAAATATCTACCACTACCCTGGATGCCACATTCTGTGCTAGCTGTAATCTCTGGATCACCTAATAAGGTGAAGCTGACCATAATTTGATGGGGAATTCAAACTTGTATCAAGTTTGGGACTTCACAGCCACTACCCCATGCCCCTGAACATTAGGAATGATAATTCCTAGCCCCTGACCCTAGGGGGAGTCCTGTCAGGACATATTCACAAGTGAAATGCACTTGCACCAAGACCGGAGTTCACATTACTAGGCCTCAAGGCCGTCATAGGCTGAACAGCAGGAGGTGTACAGCAATCTGATATCCTGTTTTCCACTAGTATGTAGACGAAACAGTATTGCAACACTATGAGAAATGATTTTTATTATGAGAACCAGGTCACTGTGACTCCAAGAACAAGTCTACACTAAGATTGATCTAAAGCACTCACGTGGAATGAAGTGTTCTCTATAATCATGCACCTTTTCACCAGATTGTATCTTAGTTGTAATGTAGTGTTACGATGTGCATTAATATGCTAGCAGCCAAGTTACATAGCTGATTTGTAATTTTCATATATACATGCATTTATTCACCATTTATACTCCTGCAAACATATATCCTGTCACGATCAAGCAATAAAACCTCCCATTTGGAACGTATTAAGGACTCTGTCGTTGCTGGGAACTTCACACTCACTTATCTGCTGTGTATGTGCTGGATGTCAACTCTGCTAAGCTGATCTACTCCAACAAGTTCTTTCAAGAGCACTGCATAGACAATCATAGTACCAGTGGTTCCATCTTTGGAATAAGGCCATTGGTCCAAACGTAGATCCAATTAAACAGGTCGATCACACATCCAGATTAAGGGATTACTTAATCCGGCTCTGTCCAGTGTGGACAACAGAGTAAGGGCCTCTTTCACACACATTAACATGCAGATCAGGAGGCCGACGATCTGGATTAAGGAGATCTAAGGTAAGTGCATAAAGGGCCCACGTTTCATTATGTTAAAAGCTGTTTCTTCCAGGCAATGTGAACAAAACTGAAGGCTTAGTTAAATAACATAAATATTTCTCTTTAGTTGCGACAAACAATTACATTAAATCTTCCTTAGCAAACCCTACTATTTGTTTTTCTTGTTGCTGTTAGAATACATATTTTGCAGGTAGTTAAGAACGATTTGCATATTTTTGTTTTGTGGATCTACTTACTTCCCTTGGATTCCTAAAAGGATTTTATGTTATATTATCTTTGTTCTTATTTGGTGACCTGGATGCTGTGCACAACTACACGGCCACAGTCATGCAGTTACACCCACTCACTGCACCACATCCAGAAGACGGTGCGGACGCAGCATTCAGGAGTGATCTGGCCACTCCTGGTAAGCGTGTGGACTGCTCTTTAGCAGTCCACAGCTGATAACTCCGGTGGAGCCTGTGGGCAACTACTGGTAAGTTGTTGCAGCTCCCCAGTGTGGATGGCGCAAGCCAACAAACAGCCTGGGTCTCTCCATCACACAAGTGTGAACAGGCCCTCTCCCTGCTCATAAGCTACACCAAGTTAACAAAAGTTGCTGAGCATTCCATCTTCAATTTCAAATAAAATATCTTTTCAAATTTTTCAGGCATGATTGTGCATGATGTTCTCTAATGTTCAGTTAAAGACAGATAATTTTAATGCTCCTAGTGTCCAAATTCAAGAAATACCAGAAATTCTTCCCTATAAAGATAGAAGAGTTTTGGCTGAACAATGTACATCTACCTCCAGTATGCTGGTGATACAGAAAAAATTTTGTACCAACCTTCAGAACAGTGACATAAGGCGTTCCATCGGGGCCATATTTACTTTCATTGACTTCCACATGTTTCAGCCACTGGATGTGAGGCTGGGCATCACTGTACACTTTGCAGTGGAATTCAACATCGCTCCCAATCACCACAGTCTGGTTAGCAGGCAATCCTGCCTGGAGAATAGGACGGTGGGGTGATCTTTCTAAAGAAGAAAAGAAGGTAAGTGTAGGCTCTTCATAATTCATTCAAGTATTTATTCTGAAACTCACTTTCCTAATCATGCTGGCTAAATAATAGTGGAGACTAGATTCAGTGTGAAGGCTACAATGCTGGAACTCTGATGAGACAATACTGCGTCACCTTATTTTATATTATGCTATGCAACTCTTACCACTGCATGCCAATATACAGTATGTATTCAAAGGAAGTGGCTGCAAAATGCATTATCTTTCCTAAGGCATAACCTGGAGGAATCAAGGGGTGTTTTCCCACCGCACTTCTTTAATCTGGATCTAAGAAGATCCGGATCTAAGGAATGGGCACTTCCCTTATTCCGGATCTAGTAGATCCGGATCAAGGGAAGCACCCAATGTGTTTCCATGGGAGGTGTAGCACCCATTAGCAATGTGTGCTAACCTCCCTGCTAAGGAAACACCTTTGCACCCATGTGGGGAATCCGGATCAACCCCCAAGGGGTCTGCCGTCACCCCAGGTGTTTCAGGGGACAGGGGGTGCACTCTCCGAAGTACCTTCGAAGAGACCAGCGCAGACTTCAGAGCTGCTCCAGAGTCCCTTCAGAACGTCTCCGAAGTCAGCACAAGACACATATTAATGCACGGCAAGAGCAATGCAAGAGAGGTGCATATTAATTAGATCCTTGTCAGCCTCATTAATATGCACCTCTTTCCATGCCTGAAGGTAACAGGCAGCTCCCAGTCACATTGCTTTCACAAGGGATTTGTCTTAGGAGCCTTTGCTAATCTCCAAAGTTGCCTTTGGAGGGATTTCGGAGCTTCCTTTGGAGGGACTCCAAAGTCTTGACTGTGGGGTGCCCCCCTCCAAGCCTCCTCTAGACCCCATTGCCAGATTGTAGTCAAACGGGCTCCATACAATCCAGATTTTCAGGCTGAAGACCTTTAATAGGGTCTGCAGAAAATCTGGATAATAGGTCCATTATGATCCGAATTTCCCTAGCTTTGGTGGAAACAAATGTGTCCCTAATGGGGTCTGTGGTGGAAATGGGGTCACCCAGCTCTCAGCCAAATGGGTCCTTAATGGGTACTTAGTGACTGTGGAAAAACACCCTAGCCTAATTCTAGCCCAATTTGGGTCAGCCCTTGCACTCTGGTCGGCCTCCAGGACCAGGCCTGTCAGAGCCTGGAAATAATCTATCGTAACACCCGGCAATCAAGCACAGCAGCCCCAACTGCTGCCCCTCTGCCTCCCAGGTCGATCCAGGTTGCGAGAGCCAGACCACAACACTTTAGGTTAGATATTGTGGAAAGAAAACGACTAGTCACTTTGCTGCTGTGTTGCTCCACGCTCAAAGTGACTGAAACCGGATTAACATTTAGGTGTGAATGCCGCCATAAAGTCCGACTATCACATGCTGCTTAGGATCAAACCTTTGGAGTGAGAAGGCTGATTAGATCTCTGCAGTGCTTGAGAGGACAGGTAACGCCATTTTTAGCTCCTTGCTTCAGCAAGTATTGAAAACCTTTGCATGAATACTGATATAACACAATGCAATTTTAATTTATGATACTTCTCTGGAATAAACGGCTGAAATCACACTCACCAAGCACATCAAGCTGGTAAGTATGCAGAATGACACCGTATTTATTCCGCACAACACAAGTGTAGTTGCCTCGGTCTGACGGAACGACGCTCTCCATGACAAGACTCCACTGCTGGTGCCGTAGCTGGAGGAGGAAACAACCCACAAAGGGATATTGGTTGCAGAATCCAAGGCAAAGTACAGCTGCATCCACATTGCTCACAAAGGACTGACCACTGAGCAACGGCCAAGGAAGCTGCTACTGTTCCTACACTAGAGAGTCCTCATACAGGCTGGAAACAGCTGACTTCCAGTCACACTTTCAGTCCTCCAGAAGACTGTCTGCAGTGGCAACGATGGCTACTAAATTGGCTCTTCCCTCTGTGCTTTCACATGGGGAGAGATGAATTTCACCAACCCAAATGCCCCAAGAGATGCCTTTCCTGTCTTGTGGAAACCAATTATTGGTTCTGCTCAGGAATTCCCTGGGGGCACACCAGCTCACTCCAGGGAATTTTATGCCTGTGTGGAAGCAGTCTTTAATCACCTTGGCCCTTTCTGCACTTACTTCTAGTCCGGATAGCACTTCTCTTTTGGGCCTCTTTTGTCTGCACGCTGGTGCAAACTAGAGAAGCCCCATCCCCACTGGTAGGCTCTGCCTGGACAAGCACAGCATATTCAGGACCGAGAGGCCCCAAACAGCCTCCCAGTCCAGTTTAAATCCAAACTAGTGTCAGAGCTTGATAAAGAGATCTACCAGCGTACTAGGTCCACGGGAGATCCACTCCAGTGGCATGCCTTGTTGTGCTGCCAAAATGGGTCTGCCAGGGGAACGGAGGAGTCCAGAGCCTTCCAGTCCTTGTCATCAGAATTTTGGGGGGCTGAGATCTGGAGCAGTGGATTGCACAATTTGGATCAGCTGGTTCTGTCTGTACGCGGTAAGTGCAGAAGCACCCTTAAAGCTTTCCTAGATAGGACCAGCAACCTGTTTAGCATGGAACTATGTATGGAAAAGGGAATTAGGACATTTGAATACTAAAGGTCTTTTGAACACTAAGATTTTCAACCAAATTTAACAAATTCTTATTGCTATTACGTGGCATAAATTCTTCCTTGTTAAAGCTTATCTCAATAAAAACCTCTTCCTATAGTGAGAAATATAATGTTTAGGACGGGGAAAATTCTACGCTAGCATCAAATAAACCTGACAAGTTTTAGGTTTCCTGAAATCTTGCTTTCGCTGACCATAGTGCCTGATAAAATGGGGCTGGATGCTTTACAAGAAAATTTTATGAACCAGTAACATCAGTACTGGAGTGAAATGAAATTTTCTTGTGAGCAAAATCTGAGACGTTTTCGCACGGGGCTGATCGGAACGCGGAAAAGACAGCTGAGGACACGTCATACGCATTGGCCGCGCGCGGCTTGCGTTCCGACGTGTCCGCAGCTGTCTTTTCCGCGTTCGAAATGTAGAGCACTTCGAAGTGCTCTACACGCGTTCCAACGCGGACGAGCCGCCCTCAGCCGTTCGGGAGAAGAAGCGTTCGCGCCGCTTCTGTCTCCCGAACGGCTGCCGGCGCGCCTCCGACGCCGCGCGGCTTTGACAATCAGCTGTTTCTCAAACAGCTGATTGTCGATCTGCCTCCGCGGCTGCCGGCGCGCCGCTTGCCGGCATTTGCCGGCTAAGGCAGCTTCGGGCGCTTTGAGCATTCGCACCCAGACGCTCCGGAACGCGTTTACACGCGTTCTGGCGCGTCTGTGTGTGAACGGGGAAAGCGCCCGAAGCTGGCTTAAGCTTTCCGCCTGAACGCGTTCCGTCTGGAACGCGATTCAGTGCGGAAATGCCTCTGGTCCCAACTGCTGCTTTGTGGCAAAAGCCAAGGAAACAGCCTTCCTTAGACCCGTCAGCCTGTGGAGCGCCTGGAACACCTGCTGGTTTGATATAGTGCCAGGGCAGAACTGGCCAAAAACACTTTACTTGTCAATATTACAAGATTATTAACCATTCACTACGTCCTTACAAATTAATATTATGACAGGGGTCAAAGGAATGGGCCTCACAGCAAAGGCAGTCAGATGGTTTTTCATACCAAGTTGAGACAAAAAGAAATGGACAAAGTGCATTTAAAAAACCCCAAGCATTTCCTGCTCTGAATTGCTCCATGGGAGCTACGCTGAACCTAAACCAGCCAGGTAATGCAGCTCCGCATGCAACATTTCACACTGAAATTTTCCAGGTGACAAAGAGGGTCATTCTCATGCTCCATTTCTGGATCCAGAGTGTCACTTGCTGAGAAGTTATTAGACAAGTATGAATGGTTCTTACTGAGCATCTTACTAAGTAACTAAATGTTTCCTCAGTTGATGGGTACTACTGAAAACGTGGCGGTAGCAGAAGTTACCCGAGGTTTGCAATGAGACAACAGAAATTAAATGCATCCAAGTATTCAATCTAGCTTAAACAGTTGTGAGTGGTAACCTGGGCCTCCATGGCCTGGCTTTTGTGCAGAAAAGACAAGCTAAAAGGCTTGGCTCAGCTGGTTCGATCGCGATCTTTCCAATGGCAACATTTTTATGAAAGCAGGAGCCCTGGCAGGCTGCCTGTCAAGGCCTGTGAGGACAATACATTGAGCCTGGTCTTGGTAAAAGCAAACCGATGATTAGTAACATTTGAGTCACTGATTCAGGAGGTCAGCTGCAAGGCATTATTCTACCAAATAGCTAAGTGCAATGGTGACAGAACAGCCTGGCTCCAGGACGACTGCTTGTGGCTTAGCTGCTGGAAGCTCTGCCGGAAGAGAACTGCATCATTGCTCCTGTGAGTGGCTGAGTGGCGGCGGCCTAGAACACCCTGCCCTCTGGCTGCCTCTCCTGCCTGGCTGGGAAGGATACCTTGGAGGAGGTGCTCCTTTGCAGGACTGGCCCCCTTCTGCCGGTGGCCTTAGTCATAAGAACAGGTGCTTGTGGCCGCAGTGGCTTCAGGCACAGGATTCTGATTAAAAGAACTGCCTGGGAGGAGACCTGAAGGCTGCCAGCTGTGCTTCATATATACAGTATGTATCTGTGTGTTTGAGAACTTTTTGTTCGGATTTTTTATTTAAATATATTGTACTTTATATAATACATGTTAATATTATCATTGTAATTTTTTTGTGAATCTTCTTTGGTAATGGCTTGTGCCCACAAGTCCTCAGCAGTACACCAAACTGAACTCAGTTTTGGAACTAATGGTAGTCCAGATACTCTCTCCAAATTTGTTTGGGAAGCAATGAAGCTGGTGGGCTGAGACATTTTAATTCCCCGTACTTGCCGGACGAACAAGAGAACCAAATCCGCAAAACACAGAATGCCAAATTAAAGGAACTGGAGAAGGTGCACAGTAGAACAGGATACTCCAAAGCATACAAGTTAATTTTGAAAAAGAGTTCAGAATTGAATGCACTAGAATCCAAAAACATACCCAAACCGTAATTATACTATGGACAAAAATGGTATCTTTATGACAATCATAATTCTAAATTATTGGCCAATTATCTTACAAAGGAAATGAGAAAAGCCTGATGAATTACATGTATATATAGGGTGTTTCTGCACAGGCCCTTAAACCACATCTAAACACACATTAGACACATATACAGACAACATATAAACTTACCTTCTGCACTAGCAACCGGATCCGGGTCCCTTTTTGGCGGCACTTCCGCACATCGGCAGGCAAGACCCGTTCTTAATTGGGTCTTGCTGCCAAAAGATCCAGCCTCCAGGAAGACCTGAAAAATTAGGTCTTCATCCGGCCCTTCACCTTACTCCTTTTTGGAAGCAGGACGCTTACGCACACGGAGAGGCGAAGGCCAGATGTCCTGGCGGCCACCATCTTGGGGAGGGCGGAAGCAGGTTGGTTTGCCTCCTTCTGCCTTCCCAGGCTCGCTGAGCGCCACCAGAAACATGCGGTGACTAGCAACTGCATGCTCCAGTCCTGTGGCTCCGGGGGCAGCATCAGCAACATGGGAATCTGGCTGCCTTCGTCCCTAGGTGCTGCAGCTTCCACGCAACATCCGGGCGATCCGGCTGCCCGATCTGGCCTCGCCGCAGTCACCCCGCACGTGTGCAGATATGCAGAGCCTCCAAGGATCTGTCCCTATTTGGGACAGATCCTTGTAAGAACGGATGGCCGAAAAATGGATCTTTTAGATCCATTATTCAGTGGCAGGTGTGGAAGCACCCATACTCTCTGGTAATCTCTATAAGCTCAATCAGAACCAACAGTCCATATTATTAAGCCCTTTATCTCAGAAAAAGATTGCAGAGGTGATCACAAATCTTAACAGTCATAAGACTGAGGGACTCTCATCTATATTTTATAAAAAGTTCAAGTCTCTATTGCTCCCAGACTTAAAATATTAAATAATGAAACATTATCAGAAAACACTATTACGGTCTCAGGAGGATCCTAATATTATTTTGTGCTTAAAACCAAATACATGTTCTCAGATTTTGGATTCTTACCAACTGATCTCATGACTTAATAAAGACTATAACATTTTCAGTTGAAATTTAATAAACAGAATGAAAACCTTTACATCGCCGTAAAGATCATTATGGTGACCAAAATCCCATTTTCACTTCAGTATTCAAGTACAAAATGTATTGGCGTGTCAGGCTGGCAAAGACAGACCACGAGACTTTTTCTTTAAAAAGATGAACAGTGATTTATTTCAGCTCAGTGTAAAGGCAGGTTTTGTTGGAAGCAACTTGGGACAGAAAGCCCAACATATTTATATATTTCATAGCTGGGTGGGGTTTGGCCTTCAGCCAATCAACAATAACTATTTTTCAAAACCCAGTTTAAACTTGGAGCCAAAATGTATCACTCGACCCCAGCAGGGAGGGGGGAGTCAACTGTCACTTCCAAAACAACAGGCATCTACTATATACTTATATACAGAATCACATAGGTGGCAGAGATACTACATTCAAATATTATGGCAGGCCTGACATGCCCTGGCTTTCAAGGAGTACAAACTGCAAGATAAAGGATCCACTACTAGACATGGTGGATCCCATATTTACCTTGATGCCCCCAATTCGGTGCTCCCCTTTGAATTCTTTCCCATTCTTCAGCCAAGTTATGGAAGGAAAGGGATTGCCAGCAGCCGGGCACCGAAAGCGGACAGTGTTAGCAGCAGGCACAGCCAGAAGTTTCCTTTCCATTCTATCACGACGGGTCCAATAAGGTGGAACTGTAGACAGAGAAAAGAAAAAAATCCTGCATTAACGTAGAAGAATTGGCTTTCTTACCCCACTTTTCTCATCCATTCAAGGGGACTCAAAGCAGCTTCCCACACCAGACACCCTGGGAGATAGGTGGAGCTGTGAGAGCTCAGAAGAGAGCTGCGACTAGCCCAAGGTCACCCAGCTGGCTTCACCGAGGGCGGAATCAAACTTGGTATTCCCTAGATGAGAGTCCGGCTCCCTAACCACTAGACCAAACTGGCTCACCAGTGAACTCAATCATACTGAAATCAGTTCCACAGACTAAAAGCAAGACAGCTGAATGCTAAGGAGGGCTGTGGATGGAAAATAATTCTTATTTGCTGGCTGCTGCACCGCTGCTTCTGCATGGAGACGAGGCCTTTTCGTACGAGGGGTTTGCGAACACGCGCAGAGTGCACTGGGATGGAGCGTCTGCTCCTCTGGGCCGGCGGCTCCATGCCGAGCTGCCCCGTCCCGTCCCAACGCGTCTACACACGTTTGGGTTTCAGAGCACAAAACTGTGCCTTCAGGCCATCCTGGGCCATTCCTAGCTGTACCGGAGGTACCTTTGTGCAAGATGCTTTTTCAAAACGGAGACAAGAATGGTACCTTTTATTATCATGCTTTCACTGTCTACCTGCTGCAGAGCATAGGCCTCTTCGCACTACAGCGGAAACGCTGTAGAACGCTACAGGCCGAACACGTCTAAGACAGTTTCCATCCGCATTGGCAGGTAAAGGACGTGTTGCAAATGTCGGTACCTTCCCTGGGGTTGTGCATGCTCCAGAGGCCCAGATCGGGCTCCTGCAGCTGGCAGGACCCACCCCCCCAAAACACCCGCCTTGGGGCCACGCCCGTGTGCCCACTCCTTACCTGTTGGTCACCAAGTTGCTACTGGCATGGATGGGCTTTCTGCGCTTTGCGCCTGCGCACGACAGAGTCCCTAATTGGCCAGGCACCTGCCTGACTTCAACTGGACATCTGCGCAGGCGCGGGCGCCTGGCCTATCAAGGACCCTTCTGTGTGCAGGCACAAGGCGCGACCAGCCCAATTGTGCCAGTAGTGACTGGGCAACCACCAGGTAAGGAGTGGGTGTGCAGGTGTGGCCCCGGGGCAGGGGGGTGGGTGTTTTGGGGGGGGCGCCAGCTGCAGGAGCCCGATCTGGGGTCCCGGAGCACGTGCGACCACAGGGAAGCGACCCGACAGGCCTCCCTGCCCTTGGCTCCGCAGGAGCCAATGGCAGGAGGCCGGGGGTGGGACTTGTGAGTCCTGGGATGGGCGTTTGGCCTGAACGCTTCCAAGACAGTTTTCCATCCGCACATAGGCAAGTAAAGGACGCGTATGCAACACGCCCTTTACCTGCCAATGCGGATGGGAACTGTCTTAGAAGCGTTCGGCCTGAAGTGTTCTACAGCGTTTTCGCTGTAGTGCGAAGAGGCCTATGCTCTGCAGCAGGTAGATAGTGAAAGCATGATAATAAAAGGTACCGTTCTTGTTTCCATTTTGAAAAAGCATCTTGCACAAAGGTACCTTCAAGGGCAATTTTGCCAGCACAGTGGAAATGGGATGGCAGCAGTTGCCTTCTTTGGTCAATGGGGGCAGCGCTGTTCAGTAAGAGACAAACAGCCTTAGAATTTAAAGTAGCATCATTGAAACTGTTCACAAAATCCCTCTAGGTTGGTAAACCCCTCAGCAATGGAACAGCTATCATTAAGTGAAAGGAGGGCATGAAGAGGCTTCTCATTGCTGGCTTGGCAACACCCTTCTAAACATTTTGGAAGTATGCCGCCCAGGATAACTTCCTCAGTCCATCTCCCCCTTTAAAAAAAAAAATTGCCCTGACCTTGGAATTTTCTGAAGGACAAGATCCAAAAGCTATGAACAATTATGTAAATAATATTCTGACGTTAACCTGCTGAATCTAATTAATAATTCTAAATGCTGCTGTAGCTCCGGAAACCAACATCTGTGCCAGGACTATGGTGGTGGCGGCTGTTCAGAGACTTGCCAGTGGGGAGTGCTTGTCTTTGCAGGATTGGTCCCAAGGAAGCGGAACCCTAAACCAACTGTGGGTTCTGCAGGCTTGTGGCTTTGGGGGGTTGGGCCCAGGCCCTCATACAACTTAGGATTTTAAGTGGTGTGTGTGTGGGGAGTGTTTTAAAAAATCACTGTTTTAACCGGCTTGTGCCTCATCAATGTAAGCACTGGGGAGAATTAAATATTTACCTCCATCTTCAGACTCATCATCGTCATCTTCGTCATCACCTGATGATGGAGAGTCTTGAAACACAAGGAGGAAGATGGAAGTTATACTTTTTGAAAATTATGAAACTACTGCTATAATAGTTTTCTATTATGAGGACACAGTTTCTTACAAATGCTGTTTCAGTAAAACCAACTTTTCAATTAAGCTTTTAAAACCATATTTCTGAGCATGCTCTACAACAGGTCAGCTCAGCTGGGATCCTTTGGCTGGGTCCACGGACTTTCGGAAGAAAAGCAGTGAAAAGCCACAGATAAGACCTCATCAGCTACTCTCCATTTCCATGTACACACCCAAACTCTAATCATCAAGGTTGTTGTAATCACATCTCTAAAGACTGCCTGATTTATTCTCATGCAGTTCAGAGCCATCATCCACAGAGACATCCAGCATAGTCCCAACTCAATAAAGGAAGGAACTACAGCATTCATGGCAGATGGCCATCTAATGCCCACTTAACCGATTCCCTCTTCCCTCCCACACCATTTTCCTTTTGTATCTTATCTCTTTAGATTGTGAGCCTGAGGGCAGGGACCTGTCTAAGATTAATATAATATTGTAACCTGCCCTGAGACCTTTGGGTATAGGGCAGGATAGATAGATAGATAGATAGATAGATAGATAGATAGATAGATAGATAGATAGATAGATAGATAGATAGATAGATAGATAGATAGATAGATAGATAGATAGATAGATAGATAGATAGATAGATAGATAGATAGATAGATAGATAGATAGATAGATAGATAGATAGATAGATAGATAGATAGATAGATAGGCAACCTTCTTTCTTCTAAGATAAACAAATCTAGCCCTTTGACTTCCAGCCCCATCATAGCTTGGCTGCCAAGTTCAAAATTAAGGAACTGTATATTTCAGCAAAGGGAGCCAAACCCAAGAATATCTAAGGGGAAAGGATTATACTGAATGCTGACTGGCTGGCTGGAGTTGGAAGGAACCCCAGATGACATCAAGTCCTGCCCCCTGCTCCACAGAAGACTTGTTACACCCTTACGAGAATCATGGAGCTCCCTCCCACCGCTTGTTCAGAGTGAAACTGGACCCGCTCCCCCCTTAAACCTGGGGAAAAATTGTGGGGGTTACGCAGAAGAAGGCAGCGATTTGCATGATTGCCAAGAAAAATGGAAGGCTATGCAAGCAAGTTTGTGGTGATTGATTCTGCAGTGTTTTCAATCTGTTCCAATATGAGCATATCTTCAGGTGTCTTTGTTATATCTTCTCTAAACATTTTCCTTTGTCTTACAAAGTTCACAAAGTACAAACTTCTTTAGAAACCACAACTGAAGATTTCAAAGTACAGTATATTCTGGCGTATAAGACCACTTCTTAACCCAGGAAAATCTCAAGTCTGGGGTCGTCTTATATGCTGGGTGTCGTCTTCTTATACAGCGAGTATATCCCAAACTCTATATTTTGACTGGGAAGTCTGGGGTCATCTTATACGCCCAGTCATCTTATACACCGGAATATATGGGTAGTATGTGCCCATTAAATCTTAAAATAGACAGCATTATATTATTTAAGTTTTCCTTCTTTTCTTTGTTCTCCTTCACACTGCTGCATCACAAGAGAAGATACTTCCATGAATAGTTTTGAAGTGTTAGCATATCTAAGTACACATTTACTTAGAATTCAAGGGAACTTTATGTAGGCTGCACAGCTTTTCCCTGGCTTCCTTTTCTTCAAGCCCTCCATTTTACAAACCTCAGAATAAAAAGTGCCAGGAATTTTCCTCGTGCCCTTGCATGCCCTCGGGCCATCTGTTGATCCATGCTGAACGGACTGCCGAGAAGCTGTGAGTGGAGGTGATCCAGACACAGAGAAGTATTGATCTGGGCTGCTTTGTGTGCAGCTGCCCTTAGGCAATAATGGAGTCCTTAACCACATGGTTTTAAAAGTACAGCTGCCCTACTCTTCCTGACCACAGGATGTGACATCAGAAAGACCTCTGACCTGCAAAGCCCCAGCCTTCATCCAATCGCCTCTCCAGATGTTAATCGGTCATTTTCCCCATGCCCCTTTCTCTGACTGTATAAAAAACCCTGGCACAGATTAAACGTCTCTCTGTTTCAGCTGACTCTGTCTCCAGCCTCTTCATTCCCCTTCCCCATTTTCTGTGCTTTTCGGGTCAGCCATTACTGATTGGTCTCCAGGACTGGGCCAAGTCTTTTACAGCACTTGGTACCAATTCACTATCAATCCCAATTTTAGGATATATGAAGTCCTAAAAGACTTGAGTCCTGAATATCTGACGGAGCGCCTTCCTCTCAAATAAAAATAATATTTCATCTCTCAGTTGCCCTGAAATCCCCCTTGCTGCCATCTTGCCTTCCTTCATTCCTGAAGGGCGAGAAGTGGACGCTTTACACGCTCTCCTGCAGCACAAGAAAGGCATTTCTTAATGTGCACCTATGTCTGAAACCCTGATTTGCAAGTCACACATGCATCCCCTTCCCTAGGGTGCACAAGGGGTGCCTAAACAAATATTTTTTGCTCTAACCCTCATCTCTTCTGCCAGGGTGAGAAAGGTGGGATCAGGCAAGTGAAGCCTAGAGCAAGTCCTTCAGATGGCAGATTCCTTTCCCTCCCTCTTCTGTCTCCCCAGACCGCTATGCAAATCTCCCCTTATCAGGAAGTTAGCTGCAAAGCTTCAATCCGAGACGTTTTCGCACGGGGCTGAACGGGACGCGTGGGAGACAGCTGCGGACACGGCATCCGCATTGCCCGAGCGGGGCTTGCGCTCCAACGTGTCCGCAGCTGTCTTTCTCGCGTTCGAAATGTAGAGCACTTTAAAGTGCTCTACATGCATTCGAACGCGGACGAGCCGCCCGCAGGCGTTCGGGAGGAGAAGCATTCGCGCCTGCTTCTGTCTCCCGAACAGCTGCGGGCTCGCCTCCGACGCCGGCGCGGCTTCGACAATCAGCTGTTTGACAATCAGCTGATTGCCGATCTGCCTCCGCGGCTGTCTCCGCGCCCCTGGCCGGCCTTTGCCGGCTAAGACAGCTCCCGGCGCTTTGAGCATTCGCACACATACGTGCCGGAACGCGTTTACACGCGTTCTGGCGCGTCTGTGTGTGAAAGGTGAAAGCGCCGGGAGCTGTCTTAAGCTTTCCGCCTGAACGCGTTCCGTTTGGAACGCGTTGCAGTGCGGAAATCCCTCAGACCTATGGAAGTTGCCCAAGTTTCTCTCTGAAGAGAAGCAGCCACAGTTGCTTAAAGAGCATGTCTTCAATGCATTTTCATTTCCCTTGGTCATAAAAAAATGCTGCCACTTCCTTAAAAAGCTCCTGCTGGGCTGTGGCATCAGCCTCTGGACTAAAGAGAGGGACGGCTTAGAATTGATTTTGTACCCTGGGAGGTGCCTTGCCTTTCGGGGGGCCAAAGCTCTGCCTTGCCCTGCCCTGCTCAACAGACGGGCTTGTAGACAACTTCGGCTGGCTCAGCTGGAGCCTTGAAAAGAGTTCTTGGCTGATGCTTTTGAACTACTTTTCCAGAGTTTCAGCAGTTCTAACCAATATAAAATGAGTTTTTACTCATTTCCCCTCCTCTCCCCATTGCTCAGGGCGCACAGCAGCAGCGGCAACTAAAGCCCCTTTGCTTTAAACAAAGTAAAGTAAATGCTTTACTTTAGCATTTTGGGAAAGTTTGGATTAAAGAGCAAAATAGATATGGGATGGTGGTTTGACGACAGTGTCAGCAAAGGAAACAGCATCTGAGTTTCAGTGACCCAGTTTGAAAATTAACTTGGAGCTGAAAGCAACTGAAGATGGCACCCCGCATGGCTTTTCCAACCCTTTTAGGCTGCTTCAAGAATAATGCTATAGAATTTAACATTAAAGTTAATAACATTAAACAAATTCTTTTTGTTTTTTCCTCCCATCCTTTAGAAAGCCCGTAGAACCTTTCTTTTTACGTATGTGTGTGTGTAAAACAATTAATGTATATGTAATAAAACAAAAACAATTGTGCTTTTCTAGACAAACTGAATACCATTCAGAAGCTGACAATATGAGAAACTTAAAACACTAATTGAAATTATTTTGCTGAAAATAGGCATGAGTTGAATCGGCCTGCTCAAAAAAGCAAACTTCTTAAAATAAGATTAGGATTTGAGGATACATGCATGAAACTGGGCCCTTGTGTTGATATGAAGAATAACAAGGTGAAGAAAGAACAACACTGTACTCACCTATTACTTGCACTGTAAAGTTCCTGAGCACCTCACTGGAATGCCTTGACTTACAGCTGTACAGGCCAGAGTCATTGTAGGTGGTATTAGTAATCCTCAATAATTTTTGCCCAATGTAAGTCCGATTAGTAGGTAAAACTCCAACACCATTTTTATACCAGAAGATGGACGTCAATGGCCCGGGAGTACTACAGAGAAGTTCAATGGTATCACCACTTCCAACCACCAATTCTTCCAGGAGAGACGTTTCACTCTGTTCTGTAAAAAAAGTAAGTTGAAGAACTTCCATCAAAACCTGTCTGCTGAGTACTGACTGGATCTAATGGTCTGAAGGGCTAAGGCAGCACACAGCTTACATTCAGGGACATGAAAACTGCCCACGGCATCATTGCCCCCTTGCCATCCCTCAAGATTTGTAGTCAACATACGCAGTATCCTTCCTGCAATTTCCCCCCAACAGCTACAAAGAGGGTAGAATGCTTAAACCTCCATGTTTTAGCAAATATGTTTATTTTTATAGAAGTCTATGGTTGGAAAAAATGGCAGTGTGATGCTTTCTCTCATTCCTATCCTCCTTAAAAGTGCAACTGTGCTCTGCTTTATAGACTACATCAGTGCAGCTTTTCTGTCCACTTTCTAATTAGTAAGATTGCTTTTGTTTCACAGTGAGGCCTGTTGTTTAGGACGAGGGCAAGGCATGGTCTAGAACCATCATCTGCACAAGGGTGCTGGTCCAGGGTAATTCCCAGGCACCAGCCCCGAAGCTCACACCAGCTTCAGGTCAGGCCTCCAAAGGGCTAGGAACAAATGTTATACTGGACCATCCTAGCAGCTTCATGGTCTAGCATACCACCACCTAGTATACTGGTAGATCTCAACAAAAGAAGGCTATTGCTAGACCAGACCAGAGGCCTGTTCACACTACAGCCAAAAGGATGTAGTGCACAAAGGCTAGGACAGGTGGGGATGGATTCTGCATTCGCATGCAGGCAGGTAAGGGACGTGTGGGGACGTGAGCAGCGTGGGCAGCCCGGGAGCCTTCTAAAAGAATATCTGTGCACAAATAAGAATATCACCCTATTCAGGGGGCGGGGGAGGGGCATTCAGTTGGAGCCGAATTGTCCCACATTTGGTTTGTGATGAACCGAATGTGGGAAATGGGCTCTGTGCACACCACTAATATTAACTTAAAGAAATGATTAACAAGCTTCTCAGAAGTCTGAATTAGACCAATTTATATATGATCTGTGTATGGGGGAGGA
Organism: Aspidoscelis tigris stejnegeri; assembly: GCA_023333525.1. Classification (NCBI taxonomy): domain Eukaryota; kingdom Metazoa; phylum Chordata; class Lepidosauria; order Squamata; family Teiidae; genus Aspidoscelis; species Aspidoscelis tigris. The sequence continues at coordinate 146,250,174 of JALMGA010000001.1, read as the reverse complement.
AGGGCATGGGGTTATCTTTTATTTATACTTATGTTTGTAAACTGTTTTGTGTTGGAAATTTGAAAATTATAAATAAATTAAAACAACAACTCAGAGTTTAAAAAAAGACAGAAAATTTGATATACCCATATATTCTGGCGTATAAGACGACCCCAACTTTTCCAGTTAAAATATAGAGTTCGGGATATACTCACCATATAAGAAGATGACACCGGCATATAAGATGACCCCCGACTTTTGAGAAGATTTTCCTGGCTTAAAAATGAGTCTTATACGCCAGCATATACTGTATGTTTTTCTCTTTTCGCTTCCTTCAGTACTTTTTCTGTCTAGGTAACATCTTTCTTAAACTATACCTCTACCACATATCAAGGACAAGCTCTGTATGATGGAGGAGGTGGTAACGCAGAGAGCAAAGATGGTTCCCGAACCTGCTGCTGTTTGTTTTCCTGAATGCGGGAAACAGCTTCAAAAATCCATTATTATTCCTTTCGGCAAAGCAAAGAGCTCTTTACCACTAAGTTTCCACAACAATGGGGGCAGGAGCACCATAGTAATGCTCTGAAAGCTCATCCTATTGCTCTGCCTGCCATTATACCACACTAGTGTCCACTTATGACAAAGTGGATGTGCACCCTAGGATCATCCTTTTGGTGCAACCAGCATGCATATGTGTGCGGCCTCTGTACCATCAGGATGATTTCACGGGGTCCAGTGCAGATTCTGCCTAGGACGCCAACTTTAATTCTAATCCTACCCAACAAACCACACTAACCATTTATCTTTCTTCCTGTCCCGAAATCTTTGCTCTCCTCTCAATTCCTCACTTTTCCTCACTATGGTTCTGTGAACATAACACTACAGGGTTAGCAATAAGGAAGATTTAAAATGTTTTTCATTCTGTATTGAGGACAAAAAGCAAGCTGTCTCCAAGCTTCATTTCTCCCCTTGCCTCCATATAGCTTTGCTCGTTTTCTACAGAAGTTCTGGGAACTCTTGGAGCAGTACTCAATGTACCAAGGCTTTCTCTTTGTTAGTGAAAGGCACATTCACTCAAAAGCCACAGCCTTCTATTCCTATGCAAATTGCAACCACATTTTCAACTTTCTTGTGACCATACAGGCTTCCTTCATCTTGGCACAAGAACTGCTAAGGAAAACAGTTCAGCTGTGACTTAATTATACCTCTTTCAAGCAAAAATACTAACACTCTCCATCATTGTTTAGCACTCAAGCGGTGAATGATCAACAGGATGGAAAATCCAAGACAAGAAAATTACTAGCAATCAGTAGTTAACGTTCTGTCTCTTTCAAGCACTGAACTGGCTTATGAACAAGCTACGGTGACCCTATGAAGAACCTGGTACGTTTGCAGAATGCCTCTGCCTTGGAAGACGCTCAGAAGCAAATAGGCAACCAGTAAGAAACGTAGACCCTTGATACAACATCCAGTTTAAAGCTCAGAAGAGTGATGCCAACGACCAAACAAATTTCCCACCTCAAAATTTTCTAAATCCCACTTGCTGATATTCCAAAAATCCTCTACTTCAAACCATCACAACTGCCTCCTGTAGTCCACAGTACCAGATGCCACTGACTGAAAATGAGGTCGAGCAAAATATTTAGTGAACACTTTCAAATTATCTCCGAGCAAAATTGTGATGGGATCTTTCCCAGATTTCAAAGACAGTGGGTCTGATCTGGCTGTTCCAAAATGTAAATCTTCTTTTGCTTTGCCCATTCTGGTGTAGATTTTCCGATGCATCGTCCATGCTTCATGAGCCATTTTCTGCTAAGCTTCAGTTTGCACTAACAAAGAAACATGCAGAATATGCTGGCAAAGCATAAAATTTGTTGTTCTCATTTATTTCAAGTATACATTTTATTTTTGTTCTCTCCATCGTGCATAATATCACATTGAGTCACAGGTACAGTGAACCTCGGCTCGTAAGGATGGGCCAGCTGAAGCACTCTGCCTTGAGGGAAGGTAGACGGAGCCTAAGAAGGAAGGCCAGGAAGGGGGAGAATTGGAGAACTGAATGCATCTTAACCTCAGGATCCCAAACAAAAGACGCATCAAGCTATTGGCCCAAATAGGTGTAACTGTAGAGGTGACTCTCAGACCCATCAACGCATTTGTGTTTTACAGCATCGTATCTTTCATTTGGATTCTTCTGCATCTAACTGGTCCTGTTTACAGTCAGGACATTTACTGACTTGGCCTTTAAATTACTTCTTTTCATTGCAGAGCTAAGAAGTGCTGAGAAACAGTGAGACAAAATGGGCAAAAGGTTACAAAATAGCCCAATTTGCCCCTTCTTTAAATTCAACAAATGCAGAACAGTATACACAAACGACCAGCTTGAAATATAAATACAACGACAATTCCATAATCAAACAGGCAAAAGTTCCCATGAAAAAAACCATCTAGGGTAGCAACTAGAGGCAGAGTTTTGTGGTAGTCTAAATAAAGAACATAAGAGAAGCCTTGCTGGATCAGGCCACAGCCCATCTAGTCTAGCATCCTGTCGCACACAGTGGCCCACCAATTGCTCATGGGCATCTCAAGCAGAGACAAGGACAAACCTTCTCCTGCTCTCGAGTCCCAGCAGATGGACTTGGAAGCACCCCAGTTCTTCCCCGCCTCAGCCTGAAAGATGCACCTAGGCATTTGTTCTAGTAGCCATTGATACATCTGTCATCCATAAATTTGTCTAACCCTACCTTAAAGTCATCTAGACTGGTAGCTGTCACCACCTCTTCCGGCAGCACATTCCATAAGCCGATGACCCTCTGGGTGAAGAAATACTTCCCCCTGTCAGACCTTATTCTCCTACCCATCAGCTTCGTAGAGTGCCCCCTGGTTCTAGTGTTGTGCGATAGGGAAAAGAAATTTTCTCTATCCACCTCTTCTATACCATGCATAATTTTATATACTTCAATCAGGTCCCCTCTTAAACGCCGTCTGTCCAGACTGAAGAGGCCTAGACGTTGCAGCCTGGTTTCGTAAGGAAGGTGTTCCAGCCCCTTAATCATTCTGGTTGCCCTTTTCTGCACCTTTTCCACAATATTTTTTTTTAAGCGTGGTGACCAGAATTGTACATTTTATTTTTATATTTATTTATATTTATATCCCACCCCATACCCTAGGGTCTCTGGGCGGCTCACAACATTTAAAATACACATATATCAAAACTTTATAAAACAATGTTAAAATCAATACAAAATTTTAAAAACCAGCATAATAATATTTGGGGGAGAGAAAAAAAAAACAGTTTAAAAGACAGTGGAGTGTGCAATGGGGGGAAGTGGAGTGAGCATTTAGCCAAAAGCCTGGGTGAAGAGGTACGTCTTCACCGCCTTCCTGAATGTAGACAGAGAAGGGGCCTGACGTACCTCCAAGGGGAGACCATTCCACAATCTGGGGGCCACCACCGAGAAGGCCCTCTCCTGGGTGCCCACCCGCCTAGCTACTGAAGGCGGAGGGACAACCAGAAGGGCCTCCCCTCCAGATCTTAGAACATGGGCAGGTCGATATGGGAGAAGGCGCTCCTTTAGATATCTAGGGCCCAAGTCATTTAGGGCCTTATAAGTCAGAGTTAGCACCTTGAATTGGGCTCGGTAGTGAATTGGCAGCCAGTGCAGTTCTTTTAGAACCGGCGTGATATGTGTCCGGCTAGATGTTCCTGTCAGCACTCTAGTAGCTGCGTTTTGCACCAGCTGCAACTTCCGAACCGTCTTCAAGGGCAGCCCCATGTAGAGCACGTAATATTATAATATTCCATAATATTCCAAATGTGGCCCCACCATAGACTTATAAAGGGGCAAAATGACACTTGCTGACTTATTTTCTATTCCCTTCGCGATTAAGTTGAAAGTAATGGGATCAGGCAAATTCGCGTTTGCATCCGGTTCTATTATTTCGGTTTAGGGAAACCGTATTAAGCTTGTAATGGGAATGTGGCCCAAGGAGGATTAAAATATCCATTTTCAAAAGTCGGGGAGACACCTAGATCGACTTCTCCTCACCCCTTTCCGGGGTAGGGGGAGGCACATATGCAGCTGTCTATGGGCCAGGGGATGTGGGACCCTTTGGTAGACTGGACCCACGTGGGTCCGGTTTACTGGGGTCCCACATCCCCCAGTCCACTGTGGCAGATTGCGAGCCCCTGCGGGATTGAGCCGTCTCAATCAAGGCGGCTAAGCCCCACAGAGGCACCCTGGCATCCCCACCCTGGGACCCAGGGACGCACCTTCTCACTGTCCTGGGTTTCAATGACCTGGGGCAGCCAGGAACGCACCCAACGTGCATGCGGCGTGGCTTCTGATTGGGCAGATCGCCCATGTGGGCAGATCCGGCCTCCGGGAAGACCTCAAAAATTAGATCTTCCATCTGGCCCCTCGCCTTGATCCATTCGGAAGCAGGACGCTTCCGCACACAGAGAGGTGAGGGGCCGCATGTGCCGGCAGCCGCCATCTTGCAAAGGGCGGAAGGAGGCTGGTCTGTTTCCTTCTGCCCTTCCCCCGCACGCCACGTGCCGGTGGACACGTGCAGTGACTGGCAGCTGCATGCTCCAGTCCCACGGCTCCAGGGGTGGGGGAGGTGCGGGAGGCCGGATGCCCTTTGGAATGGGTGCTGTGGCCTCTCACAGCACGCAGAGGATCTGGCTGGTAGAATCCATCCTCCCTGCACGTGTGTAGATGCGCAGGGCCTCCTCGGACCTGTCCCTATTTCAGACAGATCCTCGAGAGGATGGATCGCCGGGAAACGGATTTTCTTAAATCCGTTTCTCGGCGGCCAATGCGGAAACACCCTAAGTCAATTAAAAGAATATTCTCTTTCATATAGGACCAGCTTAACCCCAACCGCCATCTGCCTTTGGGGAGCAGGGACCTTTCTGCTGTGGTGCCCAGTCTGTACAAAGAATTGCCCTCTAAAGCAGGGTAAGTACAGGATTCTTTTGAGTATTCAATGTCTGTTTAAAAGATATTTGTGTATCCAAGTATTTGCTAGTTGCTCATAAAATTACTTGGCAGACCTGATTTTATTCTGTGTTCACTACTGAGGGTTCATTCTTTTATAGTTTAAATATTTACGTGTTCTTAAGTAAGGATGGTATAAAAATGTTTTAAAACTATGACTAGTCAGATGCACCAAAGATGCTTCCCAGCAGAGTATGGAAGAGACAACTGCACCCTTCCTTTGTCATGTTCCTGTAAGTGACACCCAGAGTCTGAAGCCTGACATCATTATCAGGGTAACACTCTTTACTGCTCTGTCCTTCAGCATCTGGAGAGATGTCTCTACTTGGGGTGTGTACAAATGCAATTTTCAACATATTAATCAAATATTCAAAAATCCAAATTTCTACAAATGATGAAAAACAAATGATCAGACATTTGAATTAATATTAATACATTTGCATGTGTGCGTATGAGTAATTCAGTCACCCGTATCTCTACAGGTAGAACTGCATCTTGTACATACCTGTATGTATCGGTATGCATCCCATCTTCAGCCCATACGGATGCGTACAGGTACATATGAGATGCATATGAGATACAGATGTCCAAATTATTTGTACGAATAACTTGCAATATTTGTATTTGTTCAAAGTTGGAAATCCACATGTCTGAACATTCAGTTTATATACAAATGTCCTATTTTGTCTGAATTTGTATCAGTAATGAATATTTCGAATATCCATGTCTATCTCAAGTCTCTACTGCAAGACAGGAATATAAAAATAGTGTACACTGAGACCTTTTGTTTGTTTTCTCAGTACATACACACGGAATATATGGGGTTGAGAAGTACCCATGGATTCAACAGAAATGTGCAAACACCTCAGGCCCCACCTGGATTGTCAACAGAAGCCAGCACTTTAGAAATAAAACCACAAAGTTCTAAAGCAACTGCTAATTTTTTAGTACACATTTAAAGTAGATACCCAGTAGCACCAAGAAAACATGTGACCACTCGAAATTCCTTCCCCCAACATTCATTTTCTTTTTTCATATACTGACACCCACACACCTACCTACCTACCGGTTTTCTTTTCCCCCTGTACGTTCATTTGAGAACAGATCATCACTTATACTGCTCTTCCCCTCTTCCCTCAATCTTAGGCCACGTTCCCGCAGGCCAGTTTAATCTGGATTTAAACCAGGTTTTTAAAAATCAGCAGCAAGGTCTGGTTTTGTGCATTGCCCCTATTAGCTTATAATGAGGACTCTCCCGTCATACCCTGACTTCATGGGCGGTGAGCAATTCAAACCCCACCCCCTATATAAGCCTGTTCCTGATCCAAATCATGGAGTTGCAGTTTTTGTTCCCCAGAGGCCTTTTGGCACTATAGCCGAACTGCTGTAGTGCACGTGGGGACGCATTCTGCTTTTGCATCTGGTTCAATGCCAGGCATTCTGCGAAGGTGTGGGTAACTGGCAAATCAGAGTCAGCAGCGCGTGCAGATGCACAGTGCCGCCAGCTGGGCCTGACACTTCAAACCTGGTGGTGATGAGGTAAGTCCCTTGCACATGCGTCCCCAGGTTGGTCCCGGCTCGGGGTGGGGTCACAGATTGCATCTGCAGGCACACAACTGCCTAGATCTAGGTGGCTGAGCCCCCATGGAGACTGAAGATCTAACCCAATGGGCTGATAAATGTGCCACTCTGTGCATTAGACTGGGCCCAGGGCCAACGTGGGCCCAGTCTACTGCATGGGACAGCACACTGCCTCGGCCAAAGACATCAGTCCAGTCTCGCCCTGCCCTGCCCTTGAAAGGGTGACGGGTGCCCTGGTGCCCTGCCGATAGCTGCAGTCCTGGATCAGACTGCAGTGACCAGCAGTGAGCCCCTACCTGCCCACCGGCACCCAGGGGTTCGAGCCACCACTACCCATGTGCGATGACTTAACTTGTCGGGCCCAGGGTGCTCCATCGGCCTGGGGAGTGATGTGCCACAGTCTGCGCAGGTGCACGTGTTCCCAGTAGCTCAGCCCCACACTCACCTGACTTGTCAGCGTGGGGTCCGTCTACCAGAGTGCATGCCTGTGCAGACAGCAGCAGATCTCTCTCTGGGCCGCGCGAGGAGCACCCCAGGCCCAGCAAGGCGAGTTAATTGCCAAGGCCTGCCAGCTGTTGAGCCATTTTCAACCCAACAGCAGCAGCGGGGGGGGGGGGGCACAGCTATTTCGGAGGGAGACTGCGAATGCTCTCCCTCCTGTACAGCTATGGGATGGCACAGGACAGCCAGGAATGGGTGTAGAGTGCGAATTTGTGCTCTACATCCGGAATACGGGTAAGGCACCCTGGGACAGGTTGGGGCAGTTCTGAACAGAACCACTGGCCCAGCAGTGTGAATGCTCTGTCCCAGGGTGTTCTACTCGAGTTTGATAGGCCCTTGTACGAAAAGGCCTCACTTCTCCCCCCACAGTGGTACAGCTTCTCATGTTAACAAGGCAGTAGAACATTTAAAAGATCACTTTCCCTTCTGATGTGGTAGATTGTTGGATCAAAGCAGTGTGAAATGGCTGGGAGGAGGGAGGGAAGCAGGCAGTCAGGCTTTTACACAAGAGCCAACAATTGCACTTGATTGCGACAGTGGATCAGCCCAAAATGATGAGGAAGGAAGGAGGCTTTTACAAAGGAGCTGACACAAACACTTTTGCAACCTCAGGACGGAAGCCACCAATTTGTTACCCTGATCTTGTTACAATGTTGGATACTGCAGTTGATTCTTCACCTCCCCCCTCCCTTTCAGGCAGCCTGATCTAGCATGAAATGACAGAGAGCCGGGGAAGAGAGAGGACTGGGACACAGGAAATCGTGGTTTATCATTGGATTGGGAAACTGAAGAGAACACCCCTAAAGCATGGTTCCACAAAAAGCACTTGCATTTCCATTGGTAAATAGTGAGGATTATTTCTAAATCCAGCAGCGGTACCCCTTTTAATGTGAATAGGGACCCTCTGTGTTTTGGGACCTTTAACCCACAGAAACGGGAGATCCCTTGCAATCTGTCAGGATGGGGAGAACTCGAGCCAATTTGAAGCCTGACTACATCCTGTCTCGGAACAAGGCCTTAGCTTCTGTCTCCAACAAGTTGTGGAAGGTTTCCGTAAACAGGCATTGGTCCCTCTTGACTGCTAACTGGCTGCCATGGCTCTGCTCAGCTAATGAACGGCAACACACAGCCACCACCTATGCCACACAGCAATGTCTTCTTGGCTGGCATTTATGAAGGCAGGTTCCACACAGTGTCTATGGACTTGGCTAGCTTCTGCCAGGACAGGCAGCCATCTTGAGAATGTCTGCCATTGCACTTCTCAGAACATCCTCTATTCCTGGCCTGCATTGTCTACCAAACCACATAGTGTAGGCCTTTCCTCACTCAGCCTCCCATTTCTTAGAAGCAAAGAACAGAAAGGCTCCAGGGTGCATGAAGGACCTGGACTTGCAGGTGCTTCGTGCATACTCAACCCACCCAAACCTACCCAAACCTTACCCAAAGTGTGGGTGGCTGCTCGGAGGTGGCTGTCTTCGCTCCCCTGTGCTGACAACTGATAGGCACATGGCCTCCTGCACCTCTTCCTTGCTGTGTGCTCCCACTAAAGTGAAGGACTTCAGTTTTATGAATAGCTAGACAGCAGTGCTTCTGGTAAACACATACAGGATTTATTTTCATGTGATTGTACTCAGTAATGCAAGGTTCCTCTTGATTACATCTTGCTCGGTATGACATATTTCTAGTCCTGCTCTCAATGCTGTGCATTCAACCAAGTAAAACAGATTCACGGGGTAATGGTCTCTGTCTGAAAACAGAAAAGATCAAACTCCTGGACTCTTCATGACCTTAAAGACAGTTGCTTGAGATAACTTTCTTAAACTGTGACATCTTTCCAAGACAGGCCGACCGAAGAATGTAGCACTATTGCTGTTCCAAGTTTGCTCACCTTATTTATATTTACTTAAAGCATTTTTACATTCTTTACATTCTCCCAGAACACTTTTTCTAAGAGTACTGAAAACTAGACACTCGACCTGTATATTCATAATATAGAAAGCACATTAGAACATGCAAAATAGCAAGAGAAAGGAAGAAGAGAACCAAGTTAACTCAGACTTGGGGATGGGAGATGCACCCCTGGAGATGATGAATTCCTGAATTATTGGGGGGAGGGGGGGTTCCAGAAGCCATAGCCAATGATCACCTCAAAGCCCTTACAGACCTATAGAATAGGGAGTTATGACAGCTTTTTGACAGCTCCTCTGTGTCCTTTTCCAGTGCTGTGTAGTTTGAGCTGCTCCATGGTTTTGAGGAGCTCCAAACAATGAAACAGATCAGAAGAAAGTTGGTGTGCTAGTGGCAGTTTGGTCTTGTGGTTAAGGAGCCAGATTCCCATCTGGGAATACTGGGTTTGATTCCACACTCCTCCATGAAGCCAGCTGGGTGACCTTGGGCTAGTCGCAGCTCTCTTCTGAGCTCTCACAGCCCCACCTGCCTCACAGGGTGTCTGTTGTGGGGAGAAGAACAGAAGGTTCTTCCTCGGGTAAGTGGCCAGCAGAACATTCTAGAGCAATGGAGGGGCTGCTGCAATCTGCTCCACTGGACACAGCATTAGAACAGGCTGGGAAATCACCTCTTATAATATGTCTGCACGGCTGTCATCGCAGTTCATTCTAGCTTTGGTCCTGCCTCCTATGTATTGCTCTCGACTACCATCTGGCAGACCCAGGCACTCCTGCATCCTTCTTCAAGGACACCAAGCCTTACTTGGGCTTCCAGTTTCTTTGCTGCTTCCCTTTGCCATGTTTCTCTTACTCCACTATCTGCACTAAACCTCTTCTTCAGACATATTTTCGCTTGGAAATTCCTGACCATTGTGTGGGATTCCTTCCTCACTCAGGTCTGTGGAATGAGCAGCTGGAATCTTTGGCCTTTCTGCTCTTACCTTTATAATGGGCTATCACATGGTCCACTTCTGGGCCTCTCTCTTCCACACTCTGGTGTGGACTAGAGAGACCCTGGCCGGTCACTGCGGCCACACTGGATGCAGCGTAGCCCAACCTACGCAGCCAAAATGGTTGCCTAGATCAGGTTATTAGTAAACCTGTTTTAATGGCTGCCCAGGGCCCACTAGACCAGCCCAGAAAGGTGTGGGGAAGGGCAAATGTAGCGGGGACCCACTTTGGTGAAGCACCAAATTGTGCAGCTGAAATGGGTCACCCCGGGACTCTGAGGCCAGAATTAACACCCGGCTCCAAAGCTCCTGTCACCCAAATGCAGGTCGAGTTACTCCAGGGATGGTGAACCTCTTCACCCCTCACTAGTGTGGAAACAGCCAGTGAACTCACAATTCCTTATAGAATCCAGGCTGTTAACGTTAACATTTCCTCATTGTGTTATAACTCAGCCAATTACTGTCGGTCATTTTACTGTGACAAGTAAAGTGTGACACTGAAAAAATGTACTTAAGAGTGTGGAGGTGCATTCCTGCCCACTTCAGCAAAAGTAAAGCTTATTAGGGCAAGGGTAGCATTCCAGGGCAAAAAGACCCTTCCTAATCTCCCTCAATAAGCATAAGCATGTGCAGTTCTCAGGGACAATCTGCATAGGCGCCACAATCACACCACGCTCCAGCCTGCAGGCTTCCGAGTGTTTCCTGCCTCTCAACCATATATGTCCCTTCCTTTAGCACTATCCTTGTATTAAGCTTGGTCTATCCAGTTCTCCCCCGGTTCTGCCAAATATGGGCATCCTGGGTATTTTTCCATTGAGCAGATGTATCCTGTACAAGGGGCATATAAGCCTTTAGAAGTTTCAGTAAAGCTACTGTTCTGTCTTCTTCACAAGCATCCATGCGCCCGTGTCGTTAATCAGTTACAACATAAGAGCGTGTGTGGGGAAAGTAAGGACTGGTTCTAGAATAGAATTAAAACTGCAAAATTATGAATCAAAAATATGCAGCCAGTTTTCGTGGCTGAGAGAACCTGCGTTGAGAAAGGCGGATAACCTCCTACCGCTGTACAGGTTGATGGATCCATGAGAGAAGCAAGGCTGTTCTCCCAGAAAACAGCAAGTGTTGTAGTTATTCCCTGTTGTACTTGGAAAAGAAAAACCCCTTCTTGGAAGAAATGGCATGCCTTTTAAGCTGCAAAAGCAAACCATACCTTTTCTAACCAACAGCAACAAACCTCTGTATTACGTACTCTGTGCCCCTCTTCGCTCATCCCCCAAATCTGAAACACTGCCAGGAGGAAATAGAAGTTTTAGCTTTCGTTCTGGTTAATGTTGAGACAAGCCAACCGTGTAACTCTTGATTGAAATCAGCTTGTTTCAAGTTGTCAAGTTCAAACAAAACAAACTACCAAAAATCAAACAGGAAAATAAAGCTCCTCTCTCTTTAAAGTCATCGTTGAGAAGACTGCAAGGAAGCCAAGCAGCCATGATTCACAAAAGACCATGGCTGAGGCGTCCTGCAGGTGATGAGGGGAACCACTGGGCAAAAAGCGTTGCCCCTCACTTACAGCGGCACCTATTCTGGTCCTGCAGGATTACTGAACTATCAACCTCCAGAGGCTCTCCAAGCACCTTCCAGCCTCTTTCTCCCTCCACACGCTTGGAGAACTCATTTTCCTGTGAATTAACCGTCACTGGATCATTAGAGCCCCACGTGCCAATGGGACGGCCTGGAAATTCAGCCATGATGCTGACAAGAGCATTGATGAAGCAGCCTTGGGGTGTGATGCCTGCTAGGACCCCTCAACCCCAAAATTAAGTTATTTTGGTTAAATTACAAAGAGTGGCAAAAACTATTTGTCTATACTGTTAAAAGTGTCGCCAAAGTGTGTTTTTTAGTAATGGTAAGTAGTTTAAGGGAGGGGCTAGTCAAGCTCTCCAGGAGGGAGTGTGAAATAGGATCCTGGCAGAGTTTCCACCAATCAGGTTGCAGCTCACCGGCTAGGCTAGTATTTAAGGGAGCCTGAGGGAACAGTTAGTGTTCTCTGCCTGAGGTTAACTGACCAGAGGGGGTTAACTAGGAGGGAAACGGGCTCTAAGCTGTCCTGAGTCATTAGTGAATATACAGTGTTTAGAGAGTAAAAGGATTGAAATGGTTATACGTTACTTATGCTGCTGGCATTAATCTGAAAAGGATTGGAGTCCTTGGGCTGAGTGAGGAAGCTGGGGACAGTTCAGTCAGAAGAGTGAATTGACCTGTGACTGACATAGTGAACTTGCCTGTTTATTATTAAGAAAGCTGTACACTTGTTTTCTTGTTATTTTAAAGAAGCTTCAATTGCATACTCTGTTTTCAAAGTGAGCCAAGTTAGGCCGGAGTTCTAAACAGATACTGCATCTTTAACCCACTGCTGGAGCGAGGCAGAGTGGGGGAGGGGCTGTCTGCTGCAGCACCAGAAAGGAGGCAACATTATTATCAAACTTAATAGTTGGGAAAGGGAAATGAAAGGCGTGTCTCTTGGAAGGGAATAACAGAGTTTTAATCTAAAAAGTAAAACCAATGCTACCACACTACCAAATATAAAGATATATAAAATCGCTACCTGACCGAGAGGCGGCCATTACATGGGGCAACAGCAAACCCCCTTAAGTTTGCTAAGTTGAAACTCTGCAGCTTCATCCAGAGATCAGTTTCTTATTCTGCCCCCTGGTATTCCTGAACATGAAAGCACATGTCATCTGCGCACCTCGCATACTCTAGTACAGAACTGCACAGATCCACTGGTTAAACTATTGTTTTCTTTTACACTCAGAAAACTATACTAATAGCAGGGAGCATGCTGAAGAACAGACTTGAAGCATACACCTTCTTGTTTTGTTCAGCATAAAATTACTTATGAGTCTCATAACTTGTTTACATCAGATACACATGTCTAGAGATGCTATATCCATCTTTCTACTTCTTTGAAGAGAGAGAGAGAGAGCATAGGCCTTTTCGCATTACAGCTGGAACGGCTGTAATGCAGTTAGGCTAAGACAGTTTGGGACGCTTTCCCCATCTGCACGTAGGCAGGAAAGGACCGCGTCTACACGCATTCCTACCTGCCTACTCGCGAATGGGGAAAGCGTCCCGAACTGCCTTAGCCTGAAAAGGCCAGGATGTGTGCAGGACGTTCCTCCCCCGGGCTGCTGCCGTTGGCTGCTGTGGAGCCAGGGGTGGAGAGCCCGGGCGCCTCCTTTCCCTCGGCTCCTGCTTGCTCTAGGAGCCCAGATTGGGCTTCTAGGGCCAGTGAGACCCACACCCTACACCCCCCAACCCACCCTGGGGGCGTGCGCGCCGGAACGCTCCTTATGTGCTCACTGCCGCGCAGCAAATAAGGCAATCGAGCCGGCTGCTTTTTGCGCATGTGCGCCATGCATTCCCTGACTGGTGCGCAGGTGCAGGTCCCTGATCAATCAGGGAATGCACTGCACACATGCGTGAAAAGCAGCCACCCCGACTGCCTCAGTTGCTGTGTGGCGGCGAGCAGGTAAGAAGCATTTGTGCGTGCACGCGACCCTGGGGTGGGGTGGGTGGGTCCCACTGGCTCTAGCAGTCCAATCTGGGCTCCTAGAGCGAGCGGGAGCTAAGGGAAAGGAGGCACCTGGGCTGTCCACAGCAGCCAATGGGGGGGAGGCCGGGGCATGGGCCCAGCTGTCACGGAGGGCCACTGTGTAAATGCTTTCCCTCTGGTATGGCTGGGAACATGTCGGGACATGCCGAAGGCACTGGGATGGTTTCAGAGCACTTCTGAAGGCACTGCTACGGGCTGAGGCTGTTCTGAAGGGAACCACTGGCCCACAGGAGCTAACGCTCCATCCCCGCGTGCCTTCCATGCGTTCCAGAACTCCTCGTGCGAAAAGGCCTCATGTGACATACAACTATTACAGCAGAGTTAACCAATCAGCAGTTCCCAAACTGCAACACTAATATGCAGAGAAAATGAACCCCTTTTACACTGAAGTGATGCACGCTTCCAATAATATACAGCAAAAATCTGACTAAACAGGACTACCAATGATCCAGATTAAGGCCCACTTAATCTGGATCAAGTTCCATCTAAAGCAGGCTGAGCCATTTTCGTGAAGGGTGGGCCCTCCTAAGTCTGCATTAATGTTCAGATCTATGAGGACTAGAAATGCACTACACAGGCCTTCAGTCTACATTAAGGATCTGTGCAGAAAGAAAAAATAATTTTAGTTGATCCTTGCAGTGCCTTGTTTTTGCTTATAAATGTTACTTTAAGGCATGCCTTTTTTAGAATATACAAGTTAGTTTAGTGCAGACTGAGGGCTAATAAAATACATAAAATAAACACAAAGATTATCTCCACACAGTCCCACTTTTTCGTTCCCTTTGCACTGCAGACGCTCACTTCTGCCAACTAATAAAACTTGTATCTCAAACATAAGAACCGCCACCAAAAACAAAAACCACCATTAGCACAAGGCAATGGAATCTTCCTTTAGCGGAGAATTAAGGCTATGCGACACCATAGTTTGCTCTACTTGGTAATGCCTTTATCTGAACCTGAATGCAAATTACGAGAGATTTTTTCTATGGCTACTTAATAAAGTGACGACAGATTAAGGGCTGCAAATGTGAATGTCGTAAATCATCAATTCTGGCTTGTTTCTCCGACTTCCATTCATTTAAAAAACCCTGGCATTGTTCTTGCAATAGTGCCAAGGAAAGAAACCTCGTTCAGATGCAGCCCCTGGGATTTTCAGTCTGATTCAGGAACAGCAGGCCACCTTCGGCCTCCTCCTTCCAGCCAGCAGCTCAGCATCTCCCAGCAGCGATGTCAGAATGTGCAACGCTTCTCTAATAGCTACTGTTCACGTTAGCAAACACGCGCACACCTACAGAATGCCTTCTTTCAAAGTGTGTTTTACGTAGCTGAGCAGAAACACAAGGAAGTAGCTGTTATAAACTTCCACAGCTCTGTGTGTTGAATTAGATCACTAGGGAAAAATGCTTCCAAGCCCCTTTATGGAAAATAAGGTCTTGGATGGTTAAAGGCAAGAACGGCTGAACAACAAGGCTCAGTAATGCACCAATGCCCTGAAGCTAATCTGACCAGAAGAAAGGACTTGCTTGTAAAGGTGCAATCTGCAGATTAAAAAATAAATATTTGTTTTTGTTGGCCCTGAATTTCTGTCATTATACGAGGCTTTTTAAAAAAAGCTTTTCTTAAAAATAACTTTTATATCTTTGTTTTAATTAAAAAATGAATGTGTAAAACACTATAAATTAGCTTCTCACAAAAACCTTCCAGCCATGTTTCTGTGCCAAAACACACACGCACAAAAGCTTTTACAGTCTTAACACAACCTTGCTTCTATTACTAAATATTATGAACAACTGATATAAATTATATTTAATAATTTTCCTCCTTGAAAATCAAGTTAATTGTTGCATGTTATTCTAGTACACTTATATAGCCAGTTTGGTCTAGTGGTTAAGGAGCCGGACTCTTATCTGGGAATACCAGGTTTGATTCCACACTCCTCCATGAAGCCAGCTGGGTGACCTTGGGCTAGTCACAGCTCTCTCCTGAGCTCTCATGGCCCCACCCACCTCACAGGGTGTCTGTTGTGGGGAGAAGAACAGAAAGCTTTGTCAGCCCCTTTGAACTCCCCTAAATGGGTTAGAAAAGTGGGGTAGAAAAGCCAACTCTTATCTATGTCATAGTGAACTGTGCTATTATAACCTATAAGGCACAGCTCTTAAAGATAAGTACAATACTTATTCCGGCAAATCCTGTCTGTAAAATAGAGATGAAACAGTGGGACCGCTCTGCATGATTTCCAGGAGCAAACTCAAGTGAGCAATCTAAATTGTACGTGACAGTAAACCTGGCTCTGGCTATTCAAAGCAACTTTGCCACCTGTTAATTTTTTCCATTTTTCTAAAAACAAATTAGGCACACAAAGTAATATGTATAGGGACCTCTGGGGAAATCTTTGTCATGGGGTCTATAAAGATACTTAATTCTCCCTCCTCTGAACAGGCAAATACTGTTTCTAGTAGGGTCTCTCTAAATCCAACAGATTTAATCTAAAGGCATTGCTCCTCGACTAATCTCTTTTAATGTGCTGAAAAATATACACAGCTCAACTAGGAATCTCTTACAAATGAAGTAAATTCAAAATATGTCTACATTTCCAGTAGAAGTCAATAGCAAATAACTCACTATGGTGGAGACGCTCCTTTCGACTCAAACATTTGTATCTCAAACAACATTGAGAACCTCGTTCCCTCAAGTTCAAAGTACTGAACCTCATTACAAACTTTATAAGTATTTACCCAAAACAGAGAAACCTGAATCAACTCTGGCAGTTTCAGAGAGGCAAGGAAACTCTCAAAAACCCAATCTGATCAGACACAGTTTGGTACTGTACAACAATATAAGTTATTCCTCTCAATTTCTATGAAAAACTCAATTTTCCTGATGAACTAGGATGCTACTCCATAGTTCAAGTAATTTAATGAAAAAACTATGTCTCTGAGAATTTTGTACATTTAGACAAAAATCATGTCCTCGGTCTGAGCTTCTATGAAACTTATTTGTCCACTGACTTTATTGGCGAACAAACTGCAACTCCTTCTAAACCATGAAAATCTGATTAAAACAGAAATATTGCAAAAGAAGGAGAGTGAGAACTCGAACCAGGAGGAATATCTGAGGTAAACCTATTTCAAATGTATAACTTTTTTCTCACCAAATGGAAAACTGAAGATTGTAATTAACCTTCCTACAATGTTTTGATAAGAAGCATCCAAAACATGTGATGCAAATGTTCTTGCCTTTGTTTGTTTTTATTGTATTTAAAGACCCTGATATGACTTTTCTTCAATCTAACCTGAATTTAAAACACATGACACCAAACCCTGAATGTGACAACTGAAAAGCACAGAGACGAGTATTACTTCTGTGTGTGTTCTGACTTTCCACTTTTTTTGGAATATCTGCTGACACAGGAGCTTACAAAATGCTCGGCTGACCAGACCAGAGGTTAATGGCGGCTGGAGTGCAGGACTTGCCATTTTCCTTGAACGTCCATCACTATGAAGGAGGCTAATTCAAATGCAAGCACGTGTGCCACTCTTTGAAGTCCTCAGTAGTGTAGGGCAAATCACTTTTCAGCCCTACCCCTATGTCCCTGATGGCCACAGCCAGAGGCACATCTAATCCAAGAGCCAGTTGTCATCATAGCAAACCTGTTCCGTTTGGAAGCCCATGGGCACATTACATGGATCTCTCATAGAAGGTGGCCATTCCTTACACCAGAGGCAGCCATCAGGGCATCAGTCAGTGGCAGCTCTGCCTTCCATTAGATGAAACCAGGTCAACCAAAGTGACGCAGGAGCACCACAGAAGGTACACCGGCTACCCATCTGTCAGTGGCGCCGCAAAGGGGAAAACTAGTCACCAAGGGAAGCAGTTACACCCTAGAGACTAAAACATATTGCTAGGCATTTTCAGGACTGCCTTCAGCAAAAGTTCCATTGTACCCACTGTATAAGAACATAAGAGAAGCCCTGCTGGGTCAGGCCACAGTCCATCTAGTCCAGCGTCCCATTGCACACGGTGGCCCACCAAATGCCCATGGGCATCTCAATCAGAGACAAGGACAGACCTTTTCCTGCTCTTGAATCCCAGCAAATGGCCTTAGAAGCATCCCGCTTTCCCCCTCAGCCTGAAAGATGTAAGTAGGCATTCATTCTGGTAGCCATTGATACATCTGTCATCCATGAACTTGTCTAAGCCTTCCTTAAAGCCATCTAGGTTGATAGCTGTCACCACCTCTTCCAGCAGCAAATTCCATAATCTGATGACCCTCTGGGTGAAGAAATACTTCCCCCTGTCAGACCTGACTCTCCTTCCCATCAGCTTCAGAGTGCCCCCTGGTTCTAGTATTGTGTGATAAGAGAAAAGAAATTTCTTCCATCCACCTTTTCTATACCGTGCATAATTTTATATACTTCAGTCGGGTCCCCTCTTAAACACCGTCTCTCCAGGCTGAAGAAGCCTAGACGCTGCAGCCTGATTTCGTAAGGGATTTTGTTCCAGCCCCTTAATCATTCTGGTTGCCCTTTTCTGCACCTTTTCCAGAATTGTACACAATAAAAGCAAAATTATGCTGTTAAAAATACTGCTCTATTAGAAAAGTGACATTTCAGGTATCATGTAACAGCAAATCTGTTATATCTTTTACAACAAACTGAAGAGCCCTATAACGCTGTAGGGACTTACAGTCTTCATGCCAGAGGTTCTTGTAAAGAAAATCCTGTTTTCCTCCAGATGTTACCATGTCCCTAAGCACTCCCTGCAAGGTAATGACTGCGTGGCATCTGAAAAAGAAGCACCCCATCTAAAGCCAAATCTTTAGGGGTCATGCCAGCCACAGACCTTTCAACCCATGCTGTGTAACAATATTCCTGTATGATTTCCCTTGGTGAACACCTTTAATATAATCCAATTACTTGCTTAATCACTTCAAAATGCAAAATACTAATTTCTGCTTCCTGCCCCAGTATCGTAAAAGTTTCTTTTCTAGCAAAAATCTTAAATTTGTTTTGTTTTTTCTGTTTATGAGTTCAGTTATAACTTTTTACATACTGTTCTAAGCTAGATTGCAGATTAGCTACAGAGCAGCGTTACGGTCTTTATTCCAACCACAAGGGTTTGCCTGGGGGAGCTCAAACTCAAGGTGTCTATGAGAGGAAGAGGAAGAAACGGCTTTTCTACCCCACTTTTCTCACCCATTCAAGGGGACTGAAAGCGGCTGACAAACCTCCTGTTCTTCTCCCCACAACAGAACACCCCGTGAGGTAGCTGGGACTGTGACAGCTCAGAAGAGAACTGTGACTAGCCCAAGGTGACCCAGCTGGCTTCATGGAGGAGGGAGAAGAAGAGTTGACTTTTCTGCCCCACTTTTCTCACCCATTCGAGGGGACTGAAAGCGGCTGACAAACCTTCTGTTCTTCTCCCCACAACATAACACCCCGTGAGGTAGGTGGGGCTGTGAGAGCTCAGAAGAGAACTGTGCCTAGCCCAAGGCCACCGAGCTGGCTTCATGGAAGAAGAAGAGTTGGCTTTTCTAGGCGGCTTTTCTCACCCAGTTAAACTTTCTATTCTTCTCCCCACAACAGAACACCCCGTGAGGCAGGTGGGGCTGTCAGAGCTCAGAAGGAGAGCTGTGACTAGCCCAAGGTCACCCAGCTGGCTTCGTGGGGGAGGGTGGAGTCGAACCCGGTATTCCAGCTAAGAGTCCGGCTCCTTAACCCCTAGACCAGTGATGGCCAACCTATGACACGTGTGTCACAGGTGACACGCCAAGGCCTTTTGGGTGACACATGGTCACCCTGGCACCTGGGCGTGTAGTGCTTGCTTGTTCTTGAAGTGTAGGAAATACCAATTTTCAATTGAAGATTTAGCAAATGAAATTCAGTAACAGAAGTCACTAATGTAAGGAATTATTTGTTTTTGCTTTTAATAAAATACATATATCCAAATATAACTTTTTACTAGAGCTATAAATATCATAAAATTATGGATATTTCCAGATGTGACACAGCACCCAAGTTAAGCTAGGTTTTCTTGCGAATTTTGACACACCGAGCTCAAAAGGTTCGCCATCACTGCCCTAGACCAAACCGGCTCACCGTTCGGAAGGGGATGCGGACTCCCAAAGCATTACCTACCGGCATCCATCAACCCCTGCCGGAGCCTCCCCGGGCAGGAGCAAAGGCAGCCGAGCAGGTGCCAGGGTGCTCCCTTCGCCCGTAACCCGGACTACCCTGGAAGACTCCCGGCCCAAGCCGCTTCCCGGTGCAGCTTCCCTCGGCCCTCGGAGGCGCAGAGCACGACCCGAAGCTCCGCCCGCCCCGATGAAGCCCCGCGGCCGACCAGGTGCGCCCTTACCTGGCGGCTCCCTCGGCGCTCCCTCGCCGCCGGCCGTGAGCACGAAGAGGAGGCAGGAGAGGGTCCCCCAGGCGGCGCTCATGCCTCGCGGGCCCCGCGGCCGGCGGCGGCCGGCGGCGGGGGCAGCGCTGCCTCGGCCACCCTCAGCCTGGGCCTCGGCCATCCCGGGCACGCATGCCGCGGCGGCGCCCTGCGGGGGGCTCCCCGTCGGGCCAGGGCTGGGCGGCGGCGGCGGGGCGCGGGCTCCCGGACCTCCCGGCTCTGCGGCGCCCCTGCCTGCCTACCTGCCCTCGCCCGCCGCCACCCAGAGGGGCCGGGACAGGGGCCGCCTCCCCGGGACGACGCAGCTGCCAAGGGGCGCCGGCCGCCCAGCCGGAAAGCGCCGCAGGGCAGGCAGGCAGCGCCCCGAGCCCTCCGGCCCCTCGCGGCGACCGCCTGCGGCGACCACCTGCCCGCTCGGCCAGCCGGAGCCCTTCCGCGGAGCGCCTCGCCCGGCGCCTCGCCGCCTCTGCCTCCCTTGACCGCGCGCCCCGAGCCGAGCCGAGCCGAGCCAGTGGGCCCTTCCCTGGCGCCGAGGGCAGGGCAGGCGGGCGGGCGCGCGGGTCCTCCTCTCCCTCTCTCGCTCGCTCGCTCCTCGCCCAGGAGGCGCCGCCGGGCGGCAGAGGAGGCGGGGGCGGCGCTTACAGAAGACCACGAGGAGGAGGAGGAGGAGGAAGAGCGGGGCGCCGCCGCCAGCACGGGTCTCTCTCTCTCTCTCTCTTCCTCTCTCTCTCTTCCTTAGGACGGGGAGGGTCAGGCGGGCTCCCCTGCTTGGTTCGGCCACCCCTTCAGCATCTGCCGCCGGGCAGCCGGGGGGGCATCGGCTCGCGACCTCCGGAGGCGCGTCGAGCTCCTGGCGGCCGAGTGGCCGGAGAGCAGGTGGCGCTAGGAAGGGCCGTGGCCGTGGCCGTGGCGCGCCGAGCGGAGCAGCCTGGAAGCCGCCGCCGCGCGAACTTCCCGGGGGAGCCCGGGGGCCCTGGCCGCCTCAGCCCCGCCTGGCTTGGGCGCCCCCTCGGGTCTTTTGGCCCCAGTGTGCATTGCTTTGCACTTGTTAAGATTTGGCTAGTAAAAACGAGCTGACGGGGTATGATGGGGTCGATTCAGGAGGCGGTCAATGCCTCTCTGAAGGAGGAGGTGGTCCCACAGGGTCTTAAACAGGCTCTGGTAAAGAGGGCTTCCCTAGACCCGGGAGATTTAAACAACTATCGCGGGGTGGGGTGGGGTGGGGTGGGGGTGGGCTAACATACCGTTTTCAGGCAGGGTTCTAGAGAGGGTTGTCGCTGTGCAACTGCAGGCGTGCTTGGAAGAAGCTGATTATCTGGACCCATTTCAATCTGGCTTCAGGACCAGTCATGGCACAGAAACCCCCTTGGTCGCCCTGCTTGATGACCTCCTCCGGGAGAGAGACAGGGGGGACGCTACCCTGTTGGTTCTTCTGGGTCTCTCATTGGCTTTTGATGCCATCGACCAAGGTATCCTTCTGAGAGGCTACGGAGTTTAGGAGTTGGGCACAGTGCGCTCCCTTGGTTCCGCTCCTAACTCCATGGCTGATCTCAGATAGTGGTTGTGGGAAATACTGATTCGGCACCCTGACAACTCACTTGTGGGAGTCCTCAGGGCTGTGGAATAGTCTTCTCCGTGAGATGCGTCAGGCTCCTTCACAGTATATGGTCAGGAAGGCGGTGAAGCTGCAGCTCTTTGCTCTGGCCTTTGGCTAAATGTGGTAGAGTTTCCCCCAGTGCAGACATTATTGTTTTATACTGTTTTATATATATGGCTCTATTTTAACATGTTTGTTTTTAAATGCTGTTACCTGCCCTGAGACCTTAGGATATAGTGGGATAGAAATGTAAATATAAAATAAAAATAAATAAATAAGTAAAGGTGTGAATAAGGCCTCAATCTATTTAATTCAAGAAATGGTATAGAGCTGAAGGCAACCCCATTCCATAAAGGTTTTTAAGGGCACAGTGTGGCTCTTTCACAAATTATGTGGTCTATCATGAAATGTGTTTCAGACACAAATGTTTTCTGAATCTCATCTTCCAAACAGTGAGAGGTATAACTGGAGATCCCTTGTTTAAAGAAACATTTGCCCTTCCTGTCTTACCAGATGCCTGCCTTGCCTCTTTGCTGAGCCTGTTTGTTGTTAGACATACTGACTCCACTTAATCAACGCACTTAAAGCGGGGCTTTCTTAAGCAACAGTGTGCGATGGCCATCGGTTAGTTGTTTCAGCATTGCGACAGACTTCCCTTCCATCATTTTCTCTGGCTCTCCTAGTTAATAGCAAGGGAGCCAAGTCAGAAATTAGGTAGGAAACAAGAGTCCATTGCCGATGTTGACTTGTAGCCAGAAAAACTGAAACACATAAAGCTTTAGCTTCCAGTTGCACTGAGGTCAAATGCGTGTTCAGTAGAACTAATCAAAACGCCTCTCTGGAAACACTGAAGGAAGATTCCTTGTGCGCTTCGAATCTATGTCTAGGCGGAGTCTAAAAGTTGTTGAATAAACAGCCAAGAATAACTGAACAAGAAGATCATAGACTATACAAATATCTTCATTCTAGGATCCCAAGTGCCTAGGAATCTTAAAAGTTCAAATCATTCCAAAGGCTGGAGCATTCTTGTATATATACGTAAACTGCACGTGCACCTCATATTAAGTAAATTTTATAAAATACATTTGAATTTTACAACAAAAACTTCAACCCCCAAGTGCATTAGAAGGATGAATGAAGACCTATTTGAGTCTATGAATGTCCCTCTTTCATAATTATCACTGCTGTGTACAGAAGACTTTCCAATGGGAATTTTCTTTTACATTTCCACTTACTTGTTTCACTACTGTTCTGAAATAAGTACCTTCATTCTGTGTTTTCCAGGGAGTGTTTTTCTCCCCCTGCTCCACTCATTGCAGGTTGCATGCTTGTGTGTGACATTAGCTCCACATTTCCCTGGCTGCTGCTCTCTGGGTTGTCTAGGAGAGAATCGGAAGCCGTAGCCTTTTCCTCCTTGTGTCTGGAACGTCCAGTCAGTGATAGGATATCAGCAAGGAAGGGACAGTTTTGGATAAGTTAAAAATATGCAGTTTTCTAAATCAAAAGCAGTGTTTACAATTCCTGTATTTCTCCTTTGCCCAGTTCTTCTCTGATAGAGTCCAGATTTGCATTATTTCTTTTATCTAAGAACTTTGCGCCTTTGCGCACAGGCGCAAAATTACACTCAGCTACTTTTGCGCAAAACCACATATAAGATGTCACACAGAGTGACAAGGAAAATAACCAATCGCAGGGAGGGAAAGGTTTGCTGCACTGCATATGTGCCAAGGGACCAGACTACGCATTTCTAGTTGAAGATTAATTTGCTTATACTGTGACTGTGAAAACCCAAAATTGACCTGTAATACATTTTGTAAGTATAACCACCTTATTGTTGAAATCAACGAGCAACAGTAATGGAATACTGAATATTCATTGTAGTGATGGCCTAAGAAAGGTCCCCTGGAGGGCAGTAATTTAGAAATAATCCAGGAAGATCTGGGTGCAAAGGAAAAAGAAACAAGACAAACCAAGAAAACTGAGGGGGAAACATGTCTGCTTGTATAATTAAATAGGATCACCTGGTCTATCCGTACTTTTTGTTTACTTACTTTTTTGAAAGGTAGATAATTATTGTTGCTAACATTACTGATAACATCTTCCCAACGTTCAAAGTATGAAGAGTATATATACTTTTTCATCAAGTCTATCAACCACATTTTCCTATCAATTATAACTCCAACCATATATTTCCAATACTGAATGATTTAGGAACTTAGAGCCGCCAACATTAAAAGTATTATAAGACTCTTATTTTTCAGTTTGGTGGTCTCTCCTAGGAATGTGCACAAATGTATTCTTTTACATTTGAATCCAATTCGATTGAATGTTTGAAAATTCAATTTGAATTGAATTTCAAAAATCCGGATTTCCGAAAATCTGGTTCAGATCTGGATTATCTGGATCCATAAATTCATATATTTGATTCGTATCCGGATATATGAATGTCAATAAGATTTGTATCTGAAATATGAATTTGCACAAATTCATATTTATCATATTTAATCCGTATGCAACACATTTCCATCCCGCATTAAATACAATAATACATATAATTTTTGTGCAGATTCATAAAGGACATCAGTGCCCAAAATAAAACATAAAATCATTAAAATGGTTGGCACGTACGAAATCTATTTTCCGAACTGAAAAATACCTGGTTTATAAGATGCCCCACCCGTTGAGACAACAACTCACTTATGCACGATTTGAATTGACTGACTCCATGATGAAGTATGGTAGATACCTTCAGATACCTTATGAAGATAGACTGTGCATCTGTGGGGCAACAGAGGTTGAAAACCTCTTACACATTTTGTTTACTTGCCCCTTCTACTCTCAATTAAGAACAGCATGTCTGGATCTGCTTTTGCAAAATATGGCATTTTGGAATGCAGAGCAAAAAGTGAACTACCTTTTGCAGGCAGAGAATGCTCAGGCAACATATAAGGTAGCTTTGTACTTGCTTAAGGCAGCCCGGCTCAGGAAACTTTTCATTGAGTCTAATGGAGTGCCTTGTAAGGGTGATGAGGATATGTAACGATAACATATGTACAGACCTGATTTTACTCTTGTTTATATTGATTTTATTCTTCTATGGTTTTATCTTTGAATACTTGATACTTGATATGGTCAAGCGACTAATCAATAAAGTTTATTCATTCATATACGATAGATGCAAATCTATGCATTCGAATTATTCAAAAATCCGTATCGGATTTTTGAAAATCCGAAATCTGTTTGAATGTTTGAATCTATTTTCATCCTGTAAGGGTCTATAGTTTCTTTGACTTTTCTTTTGGTCCTGACATAGCTCTAAGAACCTTTTTTATTGCTTTTGGCCTCTCTTGCAATCCTCAATTCATTTTGAGCTTCAGACTTTCTGATATTTATCCTGCAGTTTTGACAGACTGCATTATATTCTTCTTTGGATATGCCCCCCCCCCCTTTCCCTCTTTCCATTTCTTAAGCATTTCTTTCTTTCTTTTTAGCAGATTATTGAGTTTTGGGTTCATCCACCCTGGTCTCTTCAGTTGCTTCCCGCTCTTCCTTCTTTTGGGAATTGTTAAGGATTGTGCCTCTAAAATCTCCTTTTGGAAAATTTCCCATCCTTCTTGGACATTTTTGCCTTTTAGGACATTCAGCCAATTTATCCTTTGCACCTTCCTACTGAGTCCATCAAAAACTGCCCTTCTGAAGTCTAATCTTAAAGTCTGAGTCGTCCTAGGTTTCCTTCCCTTTGTTATCCAAAGTTCAATTATAGCATGGTCGCTGCCTTCCAGGGTCCGAGTTGCCCTTACTTCCTCCACTATTTCATCCCTGTTGGTAAGAATTAGATCCAAAATAGTAGATCTCCTTGTATTTTCCTCATTCTTTTGGCAGATGAAGTTATCCACCGGAGAGAGTAAGAATTTATTGGACCCATGACTTTTTCCTGAGAGAGATTTCCAACGAATGTCTGGATAGTTAAAGTCCCCCATAGTCACTATGTTATGATTTCCTGAGAGCTTGGCCACCTGATGTAAAAAGAGTTCATCCATATCCTCTGTTTGTCCAGTGGGTCTATAGTAAAAACTCACAATAGTATCCTTTGTGTTGCTCTCTCCTTGTATTCTTACCCAAACAGTTTTTATAAGGCTTCTATTATTTGAAAGATGAATTTCTGTAGAGGTAAATGCTTTCCTTATATACAGTGCAATACTTCCTCCCCTTTTGTTAAGCCTATTTCTTTTCAATAAGTTGTAGCCATTGAGCTTTGTATTCCAGTCCTATCATCCCACCATGTTTCAGTGATGCCAATGATATCATATTTGTTTTCTTGTGTCAGTATTTTAAGTTCTCCTTGCTTGTTTCCCATGCTCTGTGCATTGGTATAGAAGCATTTTAGTTTGTGGCGGATATCTCTTACAGGCTTAATTCCTCCAGTTCCTTTCCTTGATTTCTGTATTTGTTCTTTCCCTTTACTTTTCATAGCAAGATCATCATCTGTAATTGTTAGCTGTATATTTTTGACTGGACTTTTAAAGCTCTCTTGATGAGTGCAGCAAGGTTCCCACTTAAACTGCCCAAATCCGCAGCCAGAGAAACAGGATCATTTCGTCTCCAGCCCTTGTCCAAACCCTGTAAGCCTGTCCCATTCAGAATCAGCTGAGCAAAAGAACAGACAGGGCAAGCAGATCTCTCCCTTTCAAATCAGCAAGGGGTGGGAGCAGAATGGAGGTTCGTGGTTCCTCATTTTCTGATGCAAACATGGAAGTAAGATTATCTGAGACAGCTTTCTTCTTCTGATTGTGCCAACAACTAAAAGATGAGTCTGCTGAAATCCAACAAATCTGGTGATATTCTTATCACAATCAACAACATTACACTTTTAAACCACTCCTTTACTTGGAAGTCTCAAAAGCTTGGCAGGTCAAAATCACATCTGAGTGATGATGTCATTGAATTGAATTGAATAAACTTTACTGATTAGTTGCTTGATCATATCAAGTGAAGATGTCATTGTATACCTGATGCAGGGAGGCTGACTACCACCAAGAACACCAGGAGCAAGGAGAGCTGAGATAAATGTTCTGTTAGCTCTTTTTGGGTGCCAACACCCCAGTCCTCGAGTGAGATGGGCCTCATTGTCCTCTCCATTTGGTGCCTAGCCTGTTGTCTTTGAAATGCAAGAATGTCTATGTATTCCAGGAGGTGCGAATGTTCCCAATCTATACCTTTCCCTTAAGGCCAATGTAGTTGGCTAGGAGTGTACTAGCCTGAGTCCTTTGAATGGTAGCTCTTGTATATCTTATGTACTAATCACTTTGATGTGTTCCTGTGTCTGCGCAGGAGAACTGAAACCCTGTGTCTTAGCAATTTTCAGTCTTAACACTTCTCTGTCCTGTGAAATAAAGATACTTCTAGCCAAGAAGGGTCTCTTTGTTTCACCCAAGAACTGGAAAAGCCTCACACTACCTAGCAAAATCAGCTCTTGTGTGACAAGTTTGTGGGTGGTGATTCAAGGATTCAAAGCAGTGTTTTACACATCCTTACCCAAAGTACAAAAATTAAAGTGTAAAGTTCCAAAAAAGCAAAATATATAAGATAAATACAAATTGCCAAAAAGAAGGGGGGGAGCTTGTTCTGCATTGTGGCTGGGTCTAGCAGGATCTCAGGCCAAGTCTGCAAATCTTTTTGCTCCACTCTCGACCCAGGCGATTCACCTGCTCCAGAGGAAGACAAGGTCCCAGGGCGACGCTTCGTCAGCAAGCAGACACTCCTACAGGTGTTATCACCAAGTTCCTTTCAGAAGGTAAATTGTAACAGGGCTGTCTACCAAAAAATTATGAAATTAAAGCAGTTATATCCTTCCTTCCCTAAAGTGGCAAATGGTATTCACCTCTCTATTTTAGCCTCAGAAACAGATACTGCTCAGCGGTGCCAACCAGACCAAGGTCCCTTAGAAAGCTTCCCTTGGCCATTCCAACAACTGCACTGGCTAAGGAACGTGTCGGTGTGCCATTTGCAAGGTTTTATACAGTATGCGACAAATCTGAGCCACAACTTCCTTGAGGAAAACATCTCAAAATGAAGCTTCTCCATCAGTGTGGAACACACGGAGTTTGCATGTGAAGGAAGCAAATGTGAAGCATGGAAATGGAGATACAGGCAACACTGAAAGGCACATTAATAGTCTGAGATATGAAAACATTACTACTCTTATCTTAAAATCAGATTTTTAAATATTTAGAAGGCAAAGGTGATGACACACACCATGCTTGATACATTTGTGGTTGATAGTAAACAGTTCTGCTCCCTTGGGCTCCAAAACTGAACAACGTATTACTGACAATGCAGATGAGACTCATTCATGCTATGGCCTTTCCTGTGGGAAAAAGGATCCCCTCGATTTACAAAAAAATATTTTTTTACTGAATGGTATACAAAAATATACATATATAGCGATATCACATAACATCCAGTGGTTCTCAACCTGGGGGTCGGGACCCCTTTGGGGGTCAAACTACCCTTTCAAAGGGGTCGCAATGAGTCTCCCACCACCCTTCCCTCCCACCTCCCAGCCGCTCCGCCCCTGTGGTTGGGGGTCCCCACAACATGAGGAACTCCATTAAGGGGTCGTGGCATTAGGAAGGTTGAGAACCGCTGACATAACATCTCAATTGTTCATCAGATACAAAAATATAACAAACTAACAAATAAAGATACCCTCCACTGCATGGAATAGCAAAACATTAATAACCCTTAATTAACATCTGCCTTCCCCCAATGCCCAAACCATGTTATACATTTTCCCAGTTGCTGAACCAATCAGATTTAAGTTTTATTCCCCTCTGAAGCCAACGTCTTTGTCTGATAAGACCATATAACTTCAGTTCTGACATATAGACCTCCCAATTATTTAATGTCCATAGGCTGGACTCCTCCCATCCCATTGCTAACACCATTTGGGCAGCTCTCATTATTTCATATTTGTCATTTTCAGTACAATTAGCTTCATTTATTTGTAGCATAATAAACACTTATTTATACCATCTAGTATGGTAATTAATAATCTTGTCCGTTTCTGTATGAACTTGTTGCCAAAAGGCCCTTGTTCTTGGGCACTCCCACCACATATACCTCTTTGCCCACATCCATGCCAACAATTTGGAGATAAATTTGGTATCATATAATCAAATCTTGTAGGCGTTAGGTAACACCTAGTGCTTGTTCCCATGCAGGTTGGATTCCAGATATTCCCAATACTGATTCTAGTTTGAATTGACGAAAGCGTGGGTCAAGTCGAATACACCTGTCTCCATGCAAACCGTGCTAAACCCCTGCATAGGGAAACCACATCTTTTTCTCTCCATCCCCTCTCTCTGTGTGCAAGGGCCCCCGGGGGCAGCCCCCTCTCTTCCACTAGCACGCAGGACCGACTGTTCTGGCTTATGAATACGGTCACTATGAAATCATGAACGTTTTGGACTCCTTCACTGCTAGAAAGAGGCTGCAATGTTTTATGCACCATAAAACCTGCCTGCAAGGAAAAGATAATCGATAGACACCTCGGTTGTATAAGCATCCTGGCTGCTCAAGAAATTCCACCTGGCTTATCCAAATAAGCATATACTAAAGTGGACTCTGCAAAGTGATTGTACAGTAGTCTGTCTGTACAATTAATTGTAAATAGTTCTGAGAGTAATGAGGGGAGTTTGTTTTAGGGGAGTGGGGTGCCAGGCGTGGCAAGACTGATGTGGAGTTGGGGATTAAAAGATTAATAAGAGGCAGAACTGTTTGGGCAGAAAAACTGAGTGGGAAAGGGAAAGCGAGGATGGCAGTTGACAGCTATGAAACGTGATACGGCGTGAAAACCGGGAAGGAGAACTATATGTAAGCAGAGCAAGAGTAACTCTCTATGTTCCTGACAAGAATTAGTTGTTTTGAACTGAATCCCAAAGACTGAATAAATCCTTACTCATGTTCGGCATCAGAGCAGTTGGTTTCTGCCTAACTCAAGGTAGAATATTGCAGTACTTTTCCTGTGGACTTCATGATCTGCATTTGTGTCTCATAGCAATTATGTCACACCAACCTGGTCAATCCCTAATACTTCATAATACACCAAAAATAAAGTTGATTTGGGCCACTTAAGAATGGCTTATAGCAATAAAAACAAAGCAAAACTGAATATCATTAAAACACAGAGTAGATTTTAAAAAGCAAACAATTTCAAAAGAATAATCAGAGAATCAAAGAGCTGGATGGAAGTGACCGTCAAGTTCAAGTCCAAACCTCAGAAGACAGATGGCTATCCAACCTCCGCTTGAAGCTCTTTTCATTAGGTAACCTATTCCACTGACTGACAGCTTTTAATGTCAGAAAGGGTCTTCTAATCTTGAAGTTTCATCTCCTTGGTTCAGTCCTGCCCTCTGGGGCACGTGAGAATAGGCCCAATGCTTCTACAGTGTGACAGGCCTTCAGATATTTAAAGACAGATATCACCCTTCAGTCTTCTGTTTTGTAGGCTGGACATACACCCAGGACTATTAAGTACTCCCCATACAACTTGATTTCTAGTCCTTTTACAATCTTGATAGTTCTTCTTTGAACCTGCTCCAGTTTGTGGATGTCTTCTGTATATTGAGGTGCCCAGAAGTGGACGCAATACACAGTTGGTTCACTTATGAAAAAGTTGTTGATGTTGAAATAAAAATAAAAATTTTAATTTAAAAGATGGTAACAAGGAAGCCACCAAGATTACTATTAGGAAAATTCTCGGAATTTGTCTGGTACTCGTGGTAGCCTTGAACTGTTGGAACAAGTTCTTCTACATCGTGATTTTTTTGCCTGACAAGAACTAATATGCCCCAAGCTGATGGAGCATCTATTCTTGGTGAGTATCTGTTGGCTGAGACAAACCTTAAGGTAACTGTAGAGGTTGAAACATTTCTGGCTGTAGATATTAAAGTGAGGGCGAGCGAGCATGTAGAATGATTTGTTTTAGAAAATATTGGTTATGTTCCATGGAAACTGTGGGCCTTTCTGCATTAAAAGGGCTGTGGTCTGATCAGTGGGTCTGGACCAGCCAGGTTTGTGGGTTCAGATCATGGAAGAGCATGGTATGGAATAGTGCTGCCTGCATAATGCTGCTGGTCTAGACTAGTCTCTGGCCCAGTCCTGAAGTGTGCATGAAGTTCAAGGCTAGACTTCAAGTGCTCAGTGTTCACATCTCTGTGGTCTGCACCAGGCCCTGCTGGTTTGCTGGTATGCCTGTTTAAACAGGTTCAATGGTAGTCCCAACCAGAACCGCCCCACCCCACCCCACCCCTGGCCAGTCTGGACTACACTAGAAGGTAGGGCCAATGCGGCCCAGAAGTGGACTTTGTGGCCCCGAAGTCCAGACTAAAAGGAAGTGTTTTATCTGTACTCTGATTCTGATAAACTTCTCTGTATTGTACCCTTTTAGCTCTTTGGTCTGTAATGAATTATTTTGATTTGACTTCTTTTTGGAAAGAATTAAACTGCTGAGGTATCTTTGTCTGCTCTGCTTTCATGGTATGAAATAAAGGTTCATCAAATCTGTGTAACAGGTTATTGCTCTTAAGGTAAAATGTGAGACTATGTGTGGCCTCCCTTGTCTATGGTTCTAAGGAGATGTGGGGCCTCCAAGCTCAGTGGCTTCTTCCTTCCAAGCAACAGAGCGAGCAGAGATTTAGAAGTATTGTGTGAGCACCAGGGAAGTTCTTATTACTCTGCCAGATCCAGATCTTTTGATGAAAGAGAATATAATTTTCATCAAAATTGTTGTATCTGATGAGGTAGGCTTAGTCTACTCTCTAGGGATGTGCACAGTAATTGTTCCTGTTCGCTTCACATCAAAGCGAATGGGATGGAAATTTGCATTCATGCAAATGGAGCCTCTTTGAATGTGCTAGGATTGGAACTCTCTTTGAATCCCTCCTGCAAATCCAGTGTGAATCTGGAGGTGACTGGGCAGCTGCTTTGAATGTAAAAGAAGCTTTGAATGAAGGCAGAAATCTTTCTCTTTGCTTGCAAGTGTCAGTTTTCAAATACAGCCAATATCTTTTAGAATGTGAAGTTCTGAACACTTGCAATTCGTATGAATTGCAAAGGTGATGAACCCTTTTCACCCATCCCTACTACTAACTTCTTTCTCTCTGTTAGTCTTCCCTTGCTTACAATTTATTAAGGACTTAGTACTGTAACTTAAAACTGCCAAAGTAGTCTCCCCAAAAACCTTCCCCATATCAAGCCCAAGCCCAAGCCCATTTCCCCTTTGCATCAAAGCATTTTGGTGCCCACCTCATCTTTTGGCATAACAACACTGCATGGCCATCTAGTGTCCTTGAAGTGCCCTAACCCTAACCCTAACAACACCATAAAAAACTAGGAGGAGCAGGAGATGTCTCAACCTTATCCCAAACATTCTCACAGCCCCTCTTCCCTCCTATCCAGCATGCACAACTATTTTTGCAACAGATCAGTTACTTATGGAAATGCAAAACAATACAGAAAATGAATTAGCATGGCAGAGACTAACAGGAACTGACAGCTGCATTGGTAGAGTGGTGCAAGAGGCAATTTGGGGACCATAAAACATGAAGGGGTTGAGGAGGTTCTCCTCAAGGTATTTGTACAGATAGTAAGACATAACAGAGAGCAGCAGCTCATCTTTACCTGAACAGGTAATGTCTTGTCCCTATCACATAGTATACATGAGAAGGTATGTTTAG
This sequence comes from Aspidoscelis tigris stejnegeri, assembly GCA_023333525.1. NCBI lineage: Eukaryota > Metazoa > Chordata > Lepidosauria > Squamata > Teiidae > Aspidoscelis > Aspidoscelis tigris. The sequence goes on along the minus strand of JALMGA010000001.1, from coordinate 146,217,866 downwards.
CATTGTCTTAGCAGGCAGAAGCATTTTTGAAATTCTAAGACTGCAATGAACTTGTTTTTAAGATAAGAGTAATTATGTGCAACCTAAGCATGATGGAAGGCTAAGAATAACTAAGGAAGGAACTTTCAGTACAGCGTTTACAAAGTACTGCTTTTAAGTCAGAAACAGGTTACATTACATAAGTTATGTACTGCTAGAGGCTTTTAACTAGAGCAGCGGTTCTCAACCTTCCTAATGCCGCAACCCCTTAATGGAGTTCCTCATGTTGTGGGGACCCCCAACCACGGGGGCGGAGCAGCTGGGAGGTGGGAGGGAAGGGCGGTGGGAGGCTCGTTGCGACCCCTTTGAAAGGGTAATTCGACCCCCAAAGGGGTCCCGACTCCCAGGTTGAGAACCACTGAACTAGAGGATTCTGGTACTTCAGGCTACTCTGAAATTCCTGCCTATAGCTATGCATCGTGGAACAGCGATGGTGTGGATTAGATTATCACCACTGTGAACTGGCAGTATCGATGGCGAACCAAGGTTACATGTAGTCCAACGTATGGTAGCCATTCCTTATTTTCACATAGACAACTGCATGGAGGAATCTGATGGGGCAAAAAAAAAATAGAAGCAATATTTGAGGTGCATTTATCAATATTTTTTTCTTTTTCTTGTTTATACTTCATTTATTTGCATTAAGCAGACACAGCAAGTGGCATGTTCTTGAGTGTAAAAATAGCTAGATGCATACTGGAAAAACCAGAATATCAAGACAGGCTCTTATCTAAAGAAAAATACTGGAACATGACATAATACAAATGATCCTGAACATACTTGATCTGAGTCTCTTCTGTCTATCCCATTTATATCTCATTTCCTTTAAATAGCTTTCTGAAAAATATTTGTTAATGATCCCTCTCTTGATAGATGATGTAGGGGTGTGATATATATATAGAGAGAGAAGGTACCTGTCCCCTGTATTCTTTAATAAGAACAACTTGTTGCGGCGCCATTTACAAATATATATAATTTTTAAAAATTATCCTTATATGCTTTATCCTTGTATTTTTCACATGATTTTATCCTTTGTATACTTGAAATTTGATATCATCAGATGACTAATTGATAAAGTTCATTTCATTTCATTATATAGAGAGGGAGGGAATGAACGGCTGTGGCTCAGGGTGGACTCCGTGCTTCTCCCTGGAAGCAGGCAATAACAATCACTTCTTTATCGAAGGAAACTGCAGAGAGTTGCCATGAGGTTTCCATGCAGTCAACCAAGGTTGACCACAACTCAATGGTGCCCAGCAACAACAACAACAGAGAGAAAAGAAGGAAGGGATATTATGTCCCTCCCTCTCCTTCCTCGTTCCTGATTCCTTGCTGGAAACACCGTGCAACCTAAGGGGCAGGACATCAATAAACCTGTTCCCTTGCTGAAGTGAAGCCTACGGGTGACTTCCCTGCTGCCTCGCCCCACTTGAGCAGACAACAAATAGCTCTTTCCTGTCCTAGGACAGTCCTATGAGTGCCATCTGTCCGTCCTCCTCTGAGCCCCGAAAGCGTGCTGCTCTCAAGTGCGGTGGATGATCATTCCCAGATGATGAAGCAGTGGCCAACTTGCTTGTTGCCTCAGTGGCAAGCATCTTGGGATGTTCCTGCAAGGCTAACGTTGCAAGCGTGGTGGGCTGCCAGATAAAGAGGTCAGCATGGCAGATTGGGATGATTTAGTTTATGTACAATATTTTTGCCGGTGTTGATTTTTATTTGAATTCTGAAGAGAATTCCAGGACCAGGTAGCTTTTCCATACTTGGAATTGCTTCATAGTGCCAAAGGGACTTTCAAGAACAGCTATTGTCAATTTTCACTCATCGCTATAACTAAAAATTGTGAGTATGCAGTACGCTCTGTACTGGCAGCAACAACAAAGAATGTAAGGGAATCTACTTTGTAGCTTACAGTGATAGTCCCAGATCTATATCTTTGATTTTTATAGCTATGTTTACTGTGAATGGAGACAAGTGAATGCAGGTAGTGGCATCTCCCCCCAACCACCCCCAAATCCCTTGAAATGCAAGAATACAGAAGCTCTGTGACATTACAATGCAAAGTTCAAGTGTGCCCACAGTGACTGGCCAAAACAAACATGATAGCTGGACACCAGGCTCCACCTGAGCCAATCCAGTAGGATGATTTTTTCATTGCTTGATTTCTTTGAAGAGAGGCTGGACAGGCATTTGTTGAAGAACTTTTGATTTAGATTTGATTTAAATTGTTGCATGAAACAGAGTTCATGCTATAATGCTATGCCAGTCAGAACTGTGGATTACAATAATACAGAGAAGTAATTACAGTACAGTGCAATAAGAAGATGCATTTTTTAAAAATCGGTCGGACGCATATACATCAGCCACAAAAAACTAAACAGCAATGCATAGCAATTATTGGGACTGCAAATAGCAATGGCAAAAAAATGTTCATCTGACTTTGTATTCTAGGGTGGAGCTCTATTCCGAAATATGGCACCATTCTCATGAACACCTAAGGCAACCTCCCTGCTGCCAGGGGCCTGTGAATCCACACCTTTATTTATTTTATTTATTTATTTATTTGTTCAATTTCTATGCCGCTCCTCTCCGAAGACTCGGAGCGGCTTACAACAAGTCAGTACCAGAGTACCAGAACCGGAATGTACAGTACAGAGGTGAGAACATCTGTACAGTACAGATGTTCCCGCCTCCAAGTTGCTGCTGTTTGAATTCCCCTGATGTCTGTTCCTGCCTATGAGGGAAGATACCTCTGTTCCCTCCCATGTGGAGACACAGGGTGATGGAGAAAACTTTAGGAGTGAAGATGCCCCTAGGTCTTGTAATGTGCACTAAAAATGACTGCAAAGGACTGATCACCACAGTGTTTAGGATATACAGCAAGGCACACAGCATTTGTCTGCTGCTGTAAATGCTTGTGTGGGAACTCCAGACCACAACTTTCTGTGGTCTAAACTGGTTGGACTTGCTGGTCCAGATCCACTGGTTTGGCCCACAGAGAGGTAAGTTTGGACAACACCTTGAATCACTGACCAGGGTTGTCCATCTTCCATTTCTTCAGGCTAGCAATGATGGCAGCTTTCTAATATGAGCAGTTCGTATACTTTTGGTTTCTTTCTGGTAATTGCTACAGCTACTAAACAAGTGTTTTTACATTGTCTAAAAATGTTGGATACTGAAAGGCAGGTTATTCTGAATTTGGCATAATCAAAAAGTGGAAGAAATTGAGCAAAGAAGATCAGGAAATCCGTACGGAACAAATGTTTATTTTGAAAATATGTCTTTCAAAGACCATGTATAAAATATATATCTGAATAGAGAAAAGAGGAAATGGACAAAAAAATGTTAGCTGTGCCAGCTTCTTTTATGGTATAATTTTATTGCATCTTTCAAATAAGTATATGCAATTTTTATACTGGGAAAGAAAATACTCCAAGATCCAGGAATGTTACAGTGTTACAGCTCCTAAAACCAAAGGTCATTTGGTGTACATATATTATTAGGAACAGTGCACTGAAATATATTGGTTTGGGGGGAGTCCCAGGCATAGACTCACCACAGCAGGATCTTATGGGTATTGGCTTTAAAAATGACAAATCGACTTAAGTAAACAATAAACTAGCATGCAGACAGCACAAAAGACTCCCAGACAAAAAATCCATAAATAAAAATACCAAAAGTTTAAAAACCTAACAAAAAGACTTCAAAATCGGTAAGAACACCAGAACTGTCAGAATCAGCTAACCGTCAGAGGTAGGCACATGCACAGTTTTTTTGGAATTCACTTCTCAGTGAAGTCAATATTGATGTGCTTCACATTTGTGCAAATACCCCCCCCCCCCAGGATATGTTGGTGGATATGAAGTTCATGTTGAACTTCAGTTAGGATAGGTATAAAAAGACCTGCTGTTTTCATTGTAGGTGGCATAATTGTTATGGTTCTGCTGCCCTGCCCCAATTTGCTGTTTAGAGCCAGAGTTCTAAAGTGAAAACCCCTCAGTTCAGACTCAAATGGAAAGGTCCTGGCTGTCAGGACGCCCCCATAGTTTTGGTACGTTCCAGGTCTTCTGAGGAGAGTTCAGAGAGTTAGGAAAGGCCTGTGTTTAGAGAGAGCAGTATAGGCCAGCCCTGTTAACTATTGTGGGTACTTTATTAAGTAAATAAATTAGACAATAACAACAATAGCAAGTTTCATCAAAGGCACACGGACAGCTCCACCGTTGAAACCAAAGCAAAGCACAGAACCAGAGTTAAAGTTCCTGTCAGAGTCCAAGTCGTGTTCAACGGAGGGACATGTAAAGTATTTGTTTGCCTTAAGAAATAACCTGAAGTTGTTTGTGTTTTGTTTTCCCAAGAATAAATCAAGTAAGCTCTGTTTGAATAAAGTCTCAGATTTCTTCAGAAATTGCTTGAAAATAGACCCTTGATGTCCCCTAACTCATGAGAGACCTGAGCGGCCATCAGAGTAATAAGGAGCCTGCGCGGATCACCACTAATACTGCTAAAGAACCAGATTGATAAAGTAAAGAGTTTTTACCCTGCAGCTTGTGTGTCTGCTTAGCTCAAGCATATAGCCCGTCTACAGAGAAAAAGAATCCTGTGCAAACTGCCACTTTAAAGTTTTTCTTGCCTTGTTTATTCCTCTTCACTCGCCTCATCAACTAAGATGGATGGGCTTTCATCAGGAAGCGCAGACAGACATACACACAACACACGCACCAGCAGCCAAAGGCACCCTACGCAGAAGGCTGCAGAACAACTTTGGGAGCAGGAAACTCAGCTTGCAACAAAAGAGGAAGGAGCCTGGAAAAACCTTCAGGATGCAATGCACCTGTTTAATGCTTCTGAAGGCAAGGAAGAGGCTCTAACACCCAAAAGAGAACTTAAAGACTATTTCCTTAGATGGAAAACTCTGGTAGAAAAGAGAGTCTGCGTTTTCCACAAAATCAACAGCCAAGAAGCTGAGCAGAGACTGCAAAGCTTGCTCACTGAGGTTCAAGAGAAAGAATCACAATACAATGCCATAATGCAGGAGGCTGGTGACAGTGATCAGTCGCCATCAAGCAGGCTTAAATCTAGCACTGGGAAGTTTCCTAATAGCGAAAGTGTGAAGAGTTCAAGAACTCACCACACTCACAGATCTCAACACCACAAAAGCCATTCGTGGACTAGTTACAGCAAAAGCACCTGTGCATCCTCCAGTGGAAGTTGGTCATCTGTGGCAGAAGCCTTACAGTTTAAAGAGGGGGAGAGATTGAAACTGAAAGCAGAAATTCTTCAAGCAGAGGCAGAGGCTGCAATGGCAGAAGAAGAACTTGCCTTTGCATGTAAAGGGGCAGAGCTCGAGAGCCAGGGAGCTGCCAGGAAAGCAGAGCTACAGGCCCAGGAAGCTACGGCCCAAATAGAGAAAAGGATGCTTCAAAAGACCAAGGATGATGCTAAACTTGCCGTTAAAGCCAAGATTTTGGTCAAAACTTTGCAAGAGGGGTTGTGTGAGGAGAATGTGAAGTTACTCCCAAAGGAAGATGTCTCAGCTAAGATGTCCACTTTTCTAACCAAAGAGAGTACTCACCTACCCACAAAGAAGTTCTTTCCTGGAGATAGCTGCAAGCACCTCTTTACTTTGGAACCTAGTCTGCCCTTAAAGAAGGAAGAAGTTTCCAGAGGCCATCAATTTACATAGTCGAACACTGAAAAGGCAAAATATTTTGGAGACCAGGACACCATGGCGGGGAGCCAGTCTATTAAAGCCCCTGTCTATGTCCCCTTTCAGTCAGTTCCATGTGCGCCACCTAAACCGCAGCCTATGTGGAACCCAGAGCCAAAAGGTAAAGAACTGTCTTCGACTGTGCTTGGGGATACAGATCAGCACTTCCAAGAAAGGGGAAGGTCATCAGCACCAGAGGCTCAGCAAGAGAAAGTAATCTCCTCCATGCCACAGCAAACTTCTCAGATGTTTCCTAGCTCAGCAGATGTGTGGAACTCATCTGTCTGTAGAAATCCAAGAAGGGACCTTCGAGATAAAGGCGTCCAAAAGTTTTCAGATCTTCCAGAAGACTTTCTTCTATGGAAAACAATCTTTAAAGGAGCCATCAGAGACTTTGGACTGCCACCAGAAGCGGAACTTACCTTGCTGATTGCATGGTTGGGCCCTTCTTCTGCTCTACAAGTGCAAAGAATATATGCAGCCCATGTATCAAATACTGAAAAGGCGCTAGAGTCAGCATGGCTTCGTTTGGAAGAGAGATATGGATCGTCCACCTTGATTGAAGCTTCATTGCTTAACAGACTGAGTAAATTTCCTACTCTAAAGCTTAAAGACTGTAAACAGTTGTGGGATTTAAGTGACCTTTTAGCCGAACTAGAGGCAGCCCAAGGGAACCCAAATCTTCTAGGGTTAGTATGTTTGAATCAATACCTTACCCAGAGACAAATCCTTCAAAGATTGCCATTTCCATTCCAGGAGGCGTGGGGAAAAGAGGTCTTCAATTATAAAGAGAACAATCTGCAAAGGTACCCACCCTTTTCACATCTTGTTTGTGACAAGATTGGCTAAAGAGAGGAATGACCCTCAAACCGGTTTTCCAGTCTTATACCAAGGTACAAGGGTGGAAATTACTCCCAATGAAGAGGAAAAGATCCTTAAAGACACCAAGAGAGCTGCAGTAATAGTCAACAGTGCAGAGGTTAAAAGAATCCAGAATCCAGTGACATCTTGTGTCCAATTCATAAGAAGCCACATGGTTTGTTTGAATGCAAGGAATTTGCTAAGAAACCTTATGAAGAAAGAGTTTCTATAGTCCAACAGGCTTAAGTGTGTTTTAAGTGTTGTGGCATGGAAAGTCATTTTGCCAAGAACTGCAAGGCCAAAGTCAAATGTGCCAAATGCAACAGTACAAAGCATTGTTCAGCTATGCATAACTTCAAAGCATCAAATTCACCACCAAAGTTTAAAGGAAAAGTAAGTGCTGCTGAAAATGCATCATCCGAAAGGGAATCAGAAACCAATCCAGCCGTGTCTAAAGACAATGGGTGTGTCTTCATGGCAACCTTATCTCGGATTCAAAATGTTTTGAATCCTCGGAGTCCAGACGGCAGTTTGGCTTAACACGATTTCCCCGTGTTAAACCACCCCAAAGCGTGATGAATCTCAATCCTGATTTCAACAGGTCTCACTCCGGTTCATGCGCTTGAAACGTTTTACATTTTTTACTGTGGGAACCCTTCCGTGTTAAGGGATGAGAGTTTCCCTCCCCCAATAGCTTGCTTCCAAAGCAAGCTGTAAAAGCAGCAGCAGCCCGAATAGCAATCCAAGCAATCCACTGTAGCAAACAAGCAATTCACACCTGATAACCATCTTGCTATTGAAAGTGCTGACCTTCTAAAAAGGGGAAAGAAAAGCAACTGCCGATTGGAGAGATGTATGAATGTTTAGAAAGGGGCTTGACTTGCCGCCGCTGATGCGTGCCCTGAGCAATCGGGAGAGGAGAGAAAAGAATCGCTGCCTGCCTGGTGCCATTTTTCCTCCATCCAGGCAAGGCAGCCACCCAGCTAGGCTCCGTGAAGGGGTCTGTTATGGGTGGTACGTTCACGCCAGGAGGAAGAGGACAGGGCAGCCCCCAAAAACGGCTTATAAAAGGTAGACACTGGAGTCCCCCCTTGAGTCACGTACGTCCTCAGAATCTGGATTGAACACGATTAAGCTGAAAGTAATGGGAACAGGCAAATTCGCGTTTGCATCCGGTTCTGTTATCTCGGTTTAGGTAAAGCGAAATAAGGTTGCCGTGAAGACACGGCCAACAAATCTTCAGTGGCGTGCACTGAGTTATGCCAAGAGTCTAAAAAACCTAGAGTTTGTCATCCCATATGTCTGGCTGAGGTCTACCCCCAAGGCAGACCCCAACTGAAGAGAAAGAGTGATGCATCACTAGCTACACCTGATTTCTTTAAGATGTTCAAGCTTAAAGCTAAAAGAGTGAATTATACCATTCTAACCTGCTCTGGCAGGCAACAGATGCAAGGGAGAGTTGCCCTCAACTTTGTCATTTCAACATGTGATAGCAAAGCAAGTTACAAAATACCTGCGCTAATAGAATGTAATTCAATACCCAGAAACCAGAGCCAAATAGCGACTAAAGAAGTGGCCAAAAACCATAGCCATCTGAAGAGACTAGAAAATGAGATTCCAGACTTGGAACAAGATGTTGACATAGTTCTACTAATTGGATCGGATTGTCCAGAGTTATTTTGAATTCAAGAGCAAATAGAAGGCCCATCTTGAGTGCCCATAGCCCAAAGGTTTCCATTAGGATGGACTGTATTAGGACGAGTTTGCATTGATGGAATGAGTCCCCCAGCAAGTTTCAGTCTAGTTGGAAAAGGTAAACTTCCTAATCAACGACCCACTCAGATGCAAAACTGTACGAGTCACATCTCAGTTTGCTGTTTAGGCGTCACTCCTGACAGCAAATGCATTTTTGAAGTCTCAAGTTTTGATGAAGATTTAGCGCTTTCAAGGGAAGTGCAAAAATTCTTGGACATAATGAACCACGAGACTGTTCAAGGTTCCGAAGGCAATTGGATTACTCCCTTACCTTTCAAAGAGAATAGACCTGATTTGCCAAACAACAAAGAAATAGCAGAGAAAAGACTTTTATCGTTGAGAAAGAGAATGTTGAAAGACTCAAAGTTGAAGCAACAAATTGTTGACTTCATGGAAAACATGTTTGTTTCCCAATATGCTGAACCAGCTACACAGCTTGATATGTCTACAGAGCAGTGGTTTTTACCCTTTGATAAAGTGACCCACCCTCAAAAGCCCAACAAAGTCAGAATCGTGTTTGACTCTAGTGCCAAACATGAAAATTATCCTTCAATGATGTTCTGCTCAAGGGACCTGGTAGAGTTAACAAGATTTTGTCAGTAACGCAAGCCCACACAAATGAGCTTTGGAAAAGATGGGAAATGGAGTATTTAAGTCAGCTACAAAGAAGAAAGGTATGGCAACATCCTCAAGCGAACATCCAAGTTGGAGATGTCGTGTTGCTGAAGGATAAAGACTTACCTCGCAACTCATGGCCTACAGGTGTTGTGGAAGAGATCTATCCGAGCCCTGATGGAAGAGTCCGTAAGGTGCAACTCAGAACTTCAATCAGGGGAAAGATTGGAAGTTTTCAGAGACCTGTTACAGACTCAGTTGTGATAGTAAATAATACCTAGAGTAGTTATAGTCAGTGAGCTTTTGTGTATATATTGATTATTACCATTTAAAGCAAAATTGGTTTAATTTTGAGCGGGGAGTGTTATGGTTCTGAAGCCCTGCCCCAATCTGCTGTTTAAAGCCAGAGTTCTAAAGTGAAAACCCCTCAGTTCAGACTCAAATGGAAAGGTCCTGGCTGTCAGGACACCCCCATAGCTGTGGTACAGTCCAGGACTTCTGAGGAGAGTTCAGAGAGTTAGGAAAGGCCTGTGTTTAGAGAGAGCAGTATAGGCCAGCCCTATTAACTATTGTGGGTACTTTATTAAGTAAATAAATTAGACAATAAGAACAACAACAGCAAGTTTCATCAAAGGCACACGGACAGCTCCACCATTGAAACCAAAGCAAAGCACAGAACCAGAATTAAAGTTCCTGTCAGAGTCCAAGTCGTGTTCAACGGAGGGACATGTAAAGTATTTGTTTGCCTTAAGAAATAACCTGAAATTGTTTGTGTTTTGTTTTCCCAAGAATAAATCAAGTAAGCTCTGTTTGAATAAAGTCTCAGATTTCTTCAGAAATTGCTTGAAAATAGACCCTTGATGTCCCCTCAGATACCAAACATAGGCCTAACTCATTAGAGACCTGAGCAGCCATCAGAGTAATCTTTCTGATTTGTGCAGCTGTGAGTGCTCTGTCTCAACACCTGTGGGGAAGGGCATCGCCCGGCTTCTTGCTCCGACTCTGAGCTGCTGTCAGTTTGAACTTTAGACTCAGCATTCTCACTTGCCACTTGTGTCAGGCATTCCTCATTGTGCCTGGCCGGGCAGCCTTCCTCAGCTTGGCTGGCCATTGCAACTGCTCCTTCATCGTCAGAGGAAGGGGAACTGAGAAGAGGAGGCCTGGCAGCTGCTACAGTGTATAGTCTGCTGACTGTGTCTTGAGAAGACTGGGCTGGAGGATCTGTGTGAGACAAGAAGGCACCAGCTGGCTGGCTGATGGATCAGATCGAGGGAACAAAATGGAGGAAAGATGCAGTTGGTGCACCAGCAGCAGCACCTGTGGGTTGTCCGCCTCAGCCAAGGTCTCAGACTGCACCAACAGTATGTGAGATGGAAGTGGTTCGTCCACTCCTGAGAAAGGACTATGCTGTGTCCCAACCGCAGGGCATTTTTATTACCAATCTGACCTTGGGGGCATTACCAAAATAAGTCTGCCAGTGGAAGGGTGAAATGTTACTTTGTGGGAGAAGCAAAATGGAAACAGCATGGCTTGGGGGATCATGTGTAAAAATAGTGCTTGTGCAAAGCTTTAGTATGTGGGGTGCAGCTCCAGCTGCATGAGTGCAGGCCGGGTAGCTGCCATACCTTTGGGCAGCCAAACTGACCAACATCCTTGGTAGCTTCGTTCCCTATTTCAAAACTGGGCAATGCAGTTTGCCCACAATTTGATATGCAAGCACTGACCTCTGTTAATATTCTTTGACATTTTGATGGGAAATGTACCAGTTTTTAGCAACCCTCAGATTTTCCATTGCCCAAACAAGAAGGCAGCCTTTTAGCATTGCCTTCTGCTTGCAGGATGGAGGAGAAATGAGCAAAAGAAACAATTTCCAAATCCTAGTTTATACTAAGGCCGTTTTGCAGAAGAATTGCAGCCCGTAGTAACCATTCCCTCTTTTTGCAACACAGCTCCGTCTCCCTTTGCAACAGAATATCTTTTAATAATTCATATCTCTGGGGACAATGTCTAACAATATCAAGTGTTTTATAATCCAGGCCACCTAGCCCAGTGCGCAACCTAGTTTCTGAAATGTCCCTTTCAAACATAAATTGAGTAAGAGATTAAAATCAGTCTTTCTCTCTCTCATTGAAAATGGATAAACCAGGGGTGAAATCACCATTTATCTTTACGGACAGACTAGCTGGTGCTTTCCCACAACGATAGACACTTCAACCTAGTTCACCTGCCATGTGGCCGCAATCAAGTGCAGTAGCTGGATGAAAAGTTTGGACTGCCAGTTCATACTATGTTTCATGCACTGCAAAAGAAAACGGGACAGTCAGAAGATTTATTCAACCTCTTCATTTATTTGAAGCCTTTATATACTGTGCCCTATTTAAAAAAAAATCAAAGCAGTTTACAGAAGAGATTAAAAAGAAGGGTAAAACTACATATACAGAAAACACAAACTAAAACCCCATTAGGGTCAGGGAATGGAACAAATGGGGATGCCTGGATAAGTGGCAGGTTTTTAAAAGATGTATGAAATCTATACGCATGAATAGTAGAGAGAATAGTATTCCATAGAGAAAGTCTGGCTGCAGGGCAGGGCATCATAAGGTGCTATTTAATATTTTGTGAAACCTTCAGTAAGATGTCTTTGGATGAAGCCCATCTTCATAGGCTCAGATCCCGGATCTGAGGCCTTTTCGCACTACATCCAGAACAGATGTAGTGCACGTGGCCTGAGTAACTTCGGGACGCTTTAGCCATTCACACACAGGAATACAGGAATGTGTGTAAATGCGTTCCTGCGTGCATGTGTGCAAATGGCTAAAGCGTCCCAAAGTTACTTAGCCAGGAAAGGCTGGCCAGGGGCGGGGACGCGTTCCGCAAGGCTGCCTGCCGTTGGGTGCGAGCACCCAAGGGGCGGGCAAAGCTGTCAGGCCGCTAGCCCTGCTTTGTGCCAGCTGTACAGGGCTCGATCGAGCCCTGTGCAGCTGGCACAAACCTACCCGGGCACCCGGGGCAGCTGCCTATGGGGCAGGACCCCTTCGCAGATCGGAGCATGTGGCTCCGGTCTACGAAGGCTTCCCACTCCCACCCCCAACCTGATCGTGCCCATCTGCAGGGTGTACGCACCTGGATGTAGGCACCTATGCCGCACAGATTACCCTCCACCCTCCCACCCTGGGCCCCAGGGTAGGGGGAGCGGGTGCCAGGGAGGGGGCTCTGTGGGGCTTAGCCACCTAATTGAGGTGCGGAACCCCGCAGAGCCCTCCCCCTGCCCCTCCCACCGCAATCCAGACAGGAGAAGCTTTTACTCTGGTTCCAAAGTTGAACCAGGAGTAAAACGGCGCCTTCTCCTGGCCAGATCGGCCAGGGGAGGGGTGGGGGTGGGGTGCCCCCTCCCTGCTCCAGGTGGGCATCCCCAATGCTTCCCTGAAGCAGGTGGGAGGGAGCCCCACGCCCCTCCCCCCCGTGATCTGGCCAGGAGAAGACTTTACTCTGCTTCCAAAGCAGAAGCAGGAGTAACAGGGGATGCCCACCTGGAGCAGGAGCAGGGCGTCTCCCCACCCCTCTCAGCCCCCGATTTGGGCCGGGGAAGGAGCCCCTTTACTTCTGCTTCCCCTTTGGAAGAAGGAGTAAAAGCTTCTCTCGGGCAGATCGAGGGGGGGGGGAGGCTCTGAGGGGCGTAGGCATCCAATGATGGGCCACTGCGTGCCCATGTGGTGCATGTTCCTGTCGGCCTTGGGTCATTCCAACCCGAGGCACCGACAAGGTAGGTTTTGCGCGTGGCCGCGGCGCATCCCAGGGTCCAGTGGTAGGGGGGGTGGAGGCTGGGGGGTGGGGGGTCGTTTGCAGGGCCTAGACACCTTGATGCAGGCATCTACGCCCCGCAGAGGGTCGCCATTGGGCGGGGGGGGGGGAGCCTTGGCTGACCGGACCCACGGGGTCCGATCGACCAAGGGGTCCCACAGCCCCTGCCCGATGACCAGCCGAGGGGAAACTGATGTCGGTGCGTCCCTGAATCCGGCAGCCCCACTGGGGCTGCCGGGGCTGGGAGGGACCCACCTCCCCCCGCGCAAGGCCGTCACCTACCTTGCAGGCTGGTGATTGCGCAGGCAGGCCAATGCTAGTAGATGGCAGAGGGGACCCACCAATTGCCGTCTACCAGGCTCAGCGCGCCCGCTCAATCGCCACCACAGCCCGGCAAGGTAGGCAATTAGTGGACCCTTGTCAGCTGTTCAGCCGATTTTCGGCCAGTGCTGGCAAGGGGGCGTGGTCGCGGCTGTCAGGGAGGGAAGCATGTACGAATGCTTCCCTCGCCGAATGGCCAGGGACACTTTTAACACACGCGGACGGATGTAGAGCACTTTAAAGAGGGAAGCAAAAAAACCCATGGAGATGTGGCCGCAGTGTCCCCAGTCCCATTTTCTGGAGGTGATCCAAAAAGATACCCTAGCTGGTCTTCACCTCAGTGGAATGATATCATACCATTTCACTGAGGAAAGTGCAGACAGACCCAGTGTTGTATAGTCACTAAGGCTTGGCAAGCAGGATAGCTGTTTTTCATCTAATAATTTTCATGTAATATTTTGTTTAAATGTCTGCCTGGACATGCATTTGAGCTTCAGGCACACAGAGGTTGCCCTATGTATTGTCCTCCAGCCATTAGTACAAACCACACAGCACTTAAAATAGTACAAACCAAATTTATTTGCCTAATTTTCCACTACTTTCAGCAGTTCTAAGTGGCAGACTGCCATTTTCTGGCAAAGTTTGCCCCTGTGGACAAAACACCGTAGAAGCTGTTCAACACGCCTTGCTGTATTACAGGCCTAAAGTCAAGGCCAGGAAGCATTGGCTTCTCCAGCAGCCTGTGAGCGTTCATTTATAAAATAGCATCAGCAGCCACGTACGCACGCCCTTCAGCACTCTCCCACCCTTGTCGGTGTGATGATCCATGTCAAGTACCCAACTTAACTCCTCATTCTTCTCAGGCTCCAAGTGGCCTTGAGACAACACCATAATCTCCAGCAGTTACACACTTATCTAGGATCAGTACGATAGGCAAGCAGACGTGAGTTTGAATCTGGCAGTGCAGTGGCCTGGCTAACATTATTCCCCCTCCCAAGCAAGGCTTCTCCCTCAGAAATAGGAGAGACGGAGGCGAGACTAGCAAGGAACTGACCCACAGGGGTTAATCCCACAGGGGTTAAGTGTGAAAAAGCCCATGATCAACAACAGTTTAAATGATAGTAAATCCAGATTTAAGGGGAGGGGAGGTCAGTGATGAAGTCCAGGGAGATAACTTTTCCTGGGCGATCAGGGATTGGCAAGGGCTGTAAAAGGCTTTTGGGAACACTCTGGAGGCATTTTGAAGGTGCACATAAGGCTCAGTATCTTTCAAAGACTAGGCCACCAAAATTGTTTACCAAGTCTTAAAAACCCTAGAGAGGGTAGCAGTGGAAGAGTCATGGTGTTATTGAACTATTAAAGCCCTTAATTATTTAGGAACCAAATATTTTAAGTGTCTTAATCCTATACATGATAAAAGCATCAATTCCATGAAAGGTAGGAATTGTTCTCAGACAGTGGCTTCATTTAACAACTCTTTGGCTGAATTCCCACTCATGGAATAAAGTGGTTTAGAAGCAGTTTGGACCCTCTTTGTCCCCACTACCAATCATTTAAAGCAGTTTAGAAATTGTTTGGATCCTCTTTGTTCCCATTACCAATCCGTTTCAGGGTTTTTTTGAGCATTGTTTGGCTAAAAAATGGAATAAACACCTGTTTTTTCAGGTGTTTTTTAAACGTTTTTGCTTTTGAAACGCTTCTTACTTATTGCTGTGGGAACGCTACAGCAGTATTGGGACAGATGCATCATGAAATGGGTGGGATTTCACCCTGCAGGACAGCATATTGTCAGTTAAAATGCCAGGTTTCCCCTCTACAGCAGACAGTTTCATTTTCAGACAGTAACAGTTCACCCACTTCCCACCTTATAACAATGTTTCCTCTTCCACCCACACTTCCCCTCACGCACACGCATGCCTAAAGATCAAGGAATCTTGCCCTTCACAATTCTGCCTGTTTCCTTCCCAGCCTCCTTCCTTGATCTTCAAAAGGGGAAGAGGGGGAAGCTGCAGGAACTGGGAGAAGCAAGGAACTGGCAGCCCTGAGCCCATCCCTCGCTCGCTCGCTCACTTGCCCAGGGGACAGTGCGCAAGTTTGTGTGTGTGTGTGTGTGTGCGTGCAAGAGCGCTTGGCATCCCCAGCAGCTCCTGCCACGCCTGCCAACGCCTCCACCGTGTGACAGGTCTCTCGGCCAGAGCGAGCAGTGTGTGTGTGTGTGTAAATCAAGGGGCTTGATTGATGGCTCTTTGATCTCATAGGTGTTTGTATCTTTGGACCCTTTTGAAGAAAGGAAGGAGGCTCAGGAGGGAGGGGCAGCCAGGATTTCCCACCCTTCGCCACGTCATCAAATCAAACCCAATGGGGAGAGAGGGGGGGCAAAGGGTGGGGAGAAAAAAATTCGCTTTCCCCAAAGGGTTTTTTGGAAGTGGTTTTAATCCTTTTCCTGTGGGGACACATTCTGGGTTGACTGCGATTGCCAGATGCTCGTTTGCTTCATTTTAAAGTGTTTTTAAAAGCATTTTATTCCATGAGTGGGAACAAGGCTCTGGAGAATGTGACATGCTGACTGGGCCAAGGTCTACCCTTTAATATATATAGTTCTGCAGCTTTCTGCTAAGGAATGGGTGCGCACCGGCTGAGATTTCACGAGGTCCAAACGTAGCTAAGCTCAAACGTAGCTAAGCTCTTTAGTCTTGCTTCAGAGGCAGCACGGGAGACCAGCTAATGGACACTGTTGACTTAGACAGGACCACATCACTGACAGGTATATCATAAGTGTTCTGTTCCCACTTGTTCACGTTCACAGAATTGCCTCACTTCAGCAGTACCTAGTAGAAATAAGCAATGTCAAAATATATGTGGTTGTTTGATAAACCAGTTTGGCTGCGTCTCTCTGGTCAATCTATCTCATTCTTTCCTGTCTGTTCTTGTCTTGCTGAGATTAAGTGCTCTTAGTTCACTGGGAGTATCCAGAGAATGGATCTGTGCTGTTGATTTCTCCCCACCCAGGCATGCAGCCGCTGGCTGTGAATGGGCTGTTATTTACAGTGCTGCATTTCATAGTTGCAAGGTCAGGCAGTTTTCTTAGCAGAACACCCACATACCTTGAAAGACAAATGGAAGCAGTGGAACTGCTATACAAGCAGACTGTGAAAAATGAGCTAGCCAGCATTCCGCTGCCAGGGGCAACCTGAGGGGGAAAGGCGGAAGGACAGCACGAAGGTTTGTTTCTTTACAGTCACTTTCCTTTAGTTCAGTTGCTGGTCAAGTGTCTTGCATCAGGCCTGTCCTTTCATCTTTCAGATCAAAGTGAAAATTCCCTGGTATAGCTCACGTGGGTCTCTAGCAAAGAAAGCATACAGATGAGTCCATGCAGGTTCAAGGAGTGTAGTAATAAACAAGCACCAAGCTCAGTAGCCAGCCAGATGTTCCTGGCTCCCTTGCAAAAAATGGGGCTCGCTCAGTGGCAGCTCTACTACTGAGGAAAACCAATAGCAAGCCTACAAACTGAGGTCCTGCACGCAAATGGAACGAGAAGCTATCCGTGCAGAGGTTCACCCTGACCGGATTTGTAAGCTCAGAATGCTCTATTAACTTTTTCAGTTAATTTTGTTTTTATCATTCTGTATAAGGGGTCTAAGCCATGATTTAAATTAGCTCAATTATTATGAAATTCTAATCTACATCTTCGGAGAGATACTTAATTAGTAATGAGGACATTCTGGGATAGGAATGTCATGAGACTTCTCTGTCTTTCCCAGCAAGTGACAACATGCAGCACCTTTCCAGTGGCATTTCTATCTTACCTGCAATATGTTGATGGAAACTTCTTACGTTACATTTAATGTTTGCATGGCTTAGAGATCTTCACAAATATTCATAGGCGTTCAAAATCCAATAGAATATGCCAAATTTTGACATTCGAACTCGAATAGCGTGTCCCGAAATGCAAATGTAAACATTCAAATTGAGTTTTGAATTTTGGATCTATTTGTTAGAATTATCTGGACATACGTATGCGGACGTGAAGATCCGCATCTTTCCTGCATCTGTAAGCATTTGAATGGATCCATATGTGACAAAAACAGGTTGCACATGGATGTGGGGAAGATGCGTATGTGCACATACAAATGTTGTCAACATTTGTATGTGCAGATTTGAATTAAAAATTCAAACAAATAGATTCAAATTTTGTAAATTCAAATCAAATCTTGTTGAATTTGAATTTAAAAGATTCAAATAGAATCAGATTTTCGGTTATTCGATTAGATTTGAATAGAACATCAAAAAACCATTTGTGCACATCTCTAGCATGGCTTACTTACAGGCCACCTGTCAGTGACAAAAGAGCTTCAGAAGGACTTATGAACCAGCCCTGGGTAAGGGAGAGGCCTCTGCCCATGTTTGCCCTTAATGGCCGCCACCCCTGAGGGGTAAAAACTGGGGGTCACAGAAGAAGCAGGGCTGGTTCTTCTCATAGCCTAGGAATACTAAAGGGCAGGTGTAGCAGAGCCTGCTCTTCTTCGCTGCTGGCACTGAGCTATGAAGTTGCTAATTCTGATTTTCATCTCTCTGAAGGCAAGAAGGGGAGAGGAGAGGGGAAAGAGAGACGCAAGAGAATCCTGTCTTTCTGGAGGGGAACAACTGTCCTTTTGACAGACTAATTCCTGTGATTTTGTGGGTCATTCTGGTGGTGGTGGTGCTGTATATCATGTTGTGTTCATAGCAACAGATACATCCCCGCTCTGTCTCAAGGTCGTCAGCAGAGCAGAGAACCCTTAGAGCACAGGATGGATGC
This sequence comes from Aspidoscelis tigris stejnegeri, assembly GCA_023333525.1. Taxonomy (NCBI): domain Eukaryota; kingdom Metazoa; phylum Chordata; class Lepidosauria; order Squamata; family Teiidae; genus Aspidoscelis; species Aspidoscelis tigris. The sequence continues at coordinate 146,199,972 of JALMGA010000001.1, read as the reverse complement.
ACTGCTTTCCCGTCCATTGCATGGGGAAGGCCCCTTGTAGATTAACATTTACTAGTTATGAAAAAGCTCAGAAATTAGGACCATAGTGTCTGAATCAACTTTGAGACCAATGCAAAAGACTTCAGTATCAATACAAAACCTCCTAAGGGTTTCCAATCTTTTTTAGACTGAAATCCTGACATTTGGAGGGGGGGCAGGGGTTAAAGCTGTTACATATTAATTTGCCTCAAGGTTCTACGAGTTGTTAAACTAAGCTTGTACAGTCAAGTTCATACCAGTTTTGACAGCTATCAACATAAAAGGTATTAGAATTTCATGTCTTAATGATTTATTTGTACTTTCAAATGAATGCATTAAGCAGAGTTATGGGCAGAAATCTGCAGCCTACTTTAATTTTTAAAACATTTCTGATTGGATTTGCATCTACAAAAGTTGTACCAAAAATGAAAAAATGTACATACATTCCAGCATTCTCTCCCGCAGATCAGAGAGAGGGATATTTTATTAATGTAGAATAATTGAACCATCATGTGCTTTCATATCTCTTTTATCTTAACAGCTCTTGACCATCTGATTTTTAGCATTCATAATTTTGGACCAAGTCTCTGTTGCAAACCTTATTCATAAATCTTAGTTCTCAAGCTGATTGTCAACACTGGAAAAGTCTCCTTGATTGTTCATATTATTCAGTATATCTAACAGTGTTCTGTATAAAGAATCAGAGAATCGTAGAGTTGGAAGGGACCTCTAGGGTCATTGAGTCCAGCCCCCTTACTCAATGCAGGATTTTCTAAACCATCCCAGATAGATGTAGGTCCAGCCTCTGCTTGAAGACCTCCAGTGAAGGAGAACCCACTACCTCCCGTAGCAACCTATTCCATTGACTGATCGCCCTCACTGTCAGGAAGTTTTTCCTAATATCTAATCTGTATTGACTCCCTTGGAGTTTCATCCCGTTGTTTCTAGTCCTCCCATCTTGTGCAAGTGAGAACAGGGATGATCCCCCTGCACTGTGACAGCCCTTCGGAGACTTGAAGACCATGATCATGTCTCCTCTCAGACTTCTCTTCTGTAGGCTAACCATCTCCCGTGGCAACCTATTCTACTGACCGATTGCCCTCAGTGTCAGAAAGTTTTTCTTTATATTTAGTCTGTATTGACTTCCTTAGAGTTTCAGATCATCGTTTCTAGTCCTTTCTTCTTGTGTAATTGAGAAGAGGGACAATCCCTCCACGCTATGACAGCCTTTAAGATATTTGAAGACTGCTATCGTGTCTCCTCTCAGTCTCCTCTTCTGCAGGTTAAACATTCCTAGATCCTTCAACCTTTCCTCGTAGGACATGGTTTCCAGAACACTAACCATTTTGGTAGCCCTCCTTTGGACTTGCTCTAGTTTGTTAATCTCTTTTTTGAATTGGGGTGTCCAGAACTGGACACAGTCCTCTAGGTGAGGTCTGACCAAGGTAGAGTAAAGAGGAATAATTACTTCTTGTGATCTAGACTCTTACCAAGATGTAGAACTTTGCATTTGTCCTTATTAAATATCATCCTGTTAGTTTCAGCCCACTGTTCAAGCTTATCTAGAGCTTTTTGAATCCTCTCCTGCTCCTCCCTAGTGTTAGTAACCCCTTCCAGCTTTGTGCCATCTGCAAATTTGATCAGTACCCCTTCAACTCCTTCATCCAGATCATATATAAAAATGTTGAATAGCACTGGACCCAGGACAGACCCCTGTGGCACTCTGCTTGAAACATTCCTCCAATTGGATGTGGAGCCATTTATTACCACTCTTTGAGTGTGATCATTAAGTCAGTTATGAACCCACCTAACAGTTGTCCTGTCAGTTCCATATTTGATCGATTTTTTAATAAGTATGGTATGAGACACTTTGTCAAATGCTTTGCTGAAGTCAAGCTATACTATGTCTACAACATTTCCCTGATCAACCCATCCAGTGATTCCGTCATAAAAGGATATTAGATTAGTCTGGCATGACCTGTTTGTTACAAATCCGTGTTGGCTCTGGTTAATTACTGCATTCCCATCTAAGTGCTTGCATACATGTTGTTTAATAATTTATTTGAAGATCTTGTAATGACTCTCTGCCTTCCTCCCAGAATGCACTGGAGTTCTATCACATTACCCACACAGATCAGATATAGTTTAAACCAGACCTTTTCTACTCTATTGTGGGAAAGGGGAGACTTGCAACTTGCTTGCATTTCCTTTGTTATCTGTAGCGGGGCAAAAATGGTGGCATATGGTGCCTTGGAATTGATTTTATTGAATTGTGTTTTCTCTACCACCATCCTGCGGGGATTGTGATTTTGCTGCCTTTCCCAGGCAAGCTGCTTGGTTGCCTCGAAAGGGGAGTAAAAGCAAGGGAGTAAGGGGGTGCAGAGGCTTGAGTTTTCTCTCTTTCTCAGGGAGGTAACCTTATTGCCACCCTGGAAGAGAGAAATTTCAAGCCCCTGCAACCCCTTGCTGCCTGTTAATTAGCTCCTTGCCTAGAGGCTGACTCATCCAAGTGAAAAGAGGTGCATAACTGCACTTGCCCCGTAATTCGCGTCTGTTTTAAAAAATCTTCTCTGCTCTTTACAGCCCCTATAGCCACCTGACAGTTGCCCAGCTGGGTGCCCTATACCTACCTGAGAGTCCAGGTGTCAGGTGGGTATAGGGCACTTAGCTGGGCAACTCTCAGGTGAGTACAGGAGCTGTAAAGAGCAGGGAAGATTTTTAAAAATAAACGCGAGAGCCCTTTAAGACAGACAGGCTCTCCTGTCTGTTTTTAGAAATCTTCCCTGCTCTTTACAGCCTCTATACTCACCTGACAGCTGCTCTGCAACCAAATAAAGACCCTTCAGAGCCTTTGCAGCCTTTGACAGCTGCATTGCTCTTACAAGGGGTTTTTCTTTGGAGCCTGCGGTGATCTCCGAAGTTGCCTTCAGATGGAGCTGCCTTCGGAGGGACTTCAGAGCCTTTGCTAATCTCCGAAGGCAACTTCGGAGATTGCACCCCCTGTCCCCCAAAAGACCTGGAGTGACAGGCAGACCCCTTGTGGGTCAATCCGGATTTGCCACATGGGTGCTCCGGTGTTTCCACAGCAGGCAGGCTAGCACCCATTGCTACTGGGTGCTAGACCACCCGTGGAAAGACATTGGGTACTTCCCTTAATCCGGATCTACTAGATCCGGATTAAGGGAAGTACCCATTCCTTAGATCCAGATTAAAGGAGTGCAGTGGAAAAACACCCAGAGATGGTAACTTTCAATAGGAAGAAAGAAAGAGGGAGGCAGCTCTTCATTCACAGGCAGAGATCTGCACTCTTGCAAAGGAACAAAGGAATGCAAGACGGTGAGATCTGGTCCCCCTCCCACTGCGTTTTAACACACGAGGGAGTTGAGAGAGAAGAGAGAAATGCCTCAGCGAAAATATCTCTTTCCCATAACTGATCTCATTGTCTTCCAAACATGGGTCATTTCTCTCCCTTCTCTCTGACTCCTTCCCTGCATGATACAAGAGCACATAACTCTGCCAGACGGGTTAAAAGTTACTGCATGCACGTGAGTGTGTGATACTCAGAGAAGGTTATTTCTCTCTTTCTCTTGAGTTTCCTGCCCCAATGATGTCACAGTTTGAAGTATGGACTGGCATCCCATTACTGAGAGGACATGAGAATGAATTGGGGGAACAAGCAAATCAGCAAATCCGTTTTGAGTCCATGTTGTAATGTTACTGTGGGGATGCTGGGAAACCGTACTGGGCACTGATTTACCCCTCCCAAAAGAGGATTAAAACTGGATTTAAAACAGTGTGTTATTACGTGGCCTTTATGATCCAGCAGGGCTCCACATATGTTCTTATGCAGTGCTAATTAATTTTCCTAAATATTAGGATACTTGTGAATTTGACAAATCCTATCTGTCAGTGTTAATTCTATATATGTGTGCATGCAGACCTGTGTATTTCTGTATCAGTTAACACTGTTAGCAATCTGTAAATGTGGAAGAACTGGTTAAAACCATTTATAGCTTTATTGACTTTAGTGTGGTCTGGTTTTAGACGAAGGTATGCTGCTTTAAGAAATTTGTGGAACAGGGTGTGAGTCAGTCCAAATCTGGAAAAAAAAATGCTCTGGTTGACAAAAGTGATATATTTTTAAAAAGTGAAATCATTGCTCCAGCTTAGCTCAGGGTTAATCATACTTCTGTGTTTGCTCTACAGAGTCAGCTGCAGATACGCTTAAAAAGTTATTAACCACTACTCTAATAGTTCTATTGTATATACATGCAGTTATAAAAATGTAATTTTCCTGCAAAATATTGTGTCTCAGCAGCTTCAGGCAATGTCTATGGAACACAGTGGGTGGTCGCTCTTCTGTTTTTGAGCAGTATGTATAAAATAATAAATAAATACTATTGGCATAAGTATACACTAAAACAAATGTACAAATTTAACAGGAAAGATCCATAACACCAAAGTCAACTTCTGCATTAAATACATCACTCAGTCTCATTTTGAAATGTCAAACCAGAAATTATTTACAGTCATGGCTAGCATTCAAGCACGACTTTATTTGCTAAGAACAAAATGGAGAATCTAAACCCTGAATTAGTAGAGTTTCTTTCTTTGGGGATCTTCTTTTATCTGCCCACAAAATGTTCTTCTCTTTAAATAAATGTTCTCAGCAACTGCGGATGGAGTCATTTATTAATAGGCTTGCTATTGGATCCACAATAGGTTCCTTCGACTTATATTGCTGTATGGCCTGATGCCAGTGTATTCCTAATGCCTTTTGGCATCTAACTTCCAGGGATCAAAGATTCTGAAAAAAGAATATTTTATTTATTTATTTACAAATAATATGTCTCATGAAAACATCTCAAAGTGGTTTGCATGAAAGGTTAAAAAGAAAGGTCAAATCACATAAAAATCACACAAAAACCAACAATTAGAAACACACTGAAGGGCCTTTTCACACTTGGAAGATCAGGATGGCCCTGTTTTCTCTGGGACTCTGCATCACCAGGGACCCCAGGATTAAAGGCTTCCTTAATTGGGATCAGACTCCTTCAAATGCAGATGGTGTTGAACCAGTGGGAGCGGGGCCTCTGTGATCCTCATTAATGTTCAGATATGGAGGCTTGCATCTGAACTACACGGACCCTTAATCTGGATTATGGCTGGGCCCCTGCCTGGCCTCAACTGGCCATCTGAACATGTGTGGGTGCTCTTTTTCTTCTTTACCAGCTGGGGTGCCCACCCCTTTCTCCCAATAGGGGTTTAATCCCACGATGATGTGGCCAAGGGTGGGGAATCCCAGCTCCCCCTCCCCTCCCACTTTTGCTTCTGCCATTTGCTTCTCCATAGCAAAGCCAAACCTTCCAGTGAGGATGACCATGGGGATCACTTCCAGAGGTGAAGTGTGGGTGAGAACGAAACTTTGTTATCAGTATGAAATGGAGTGGGTGAATTGTTACTTGTTATCAGTGTGAAGTGGCTGAAAATGAAACCTTGAAGTTGTCTGCCGAGGGAAAAAGGTTTGAGCACTTTAAACCTGGCAAGGGGCTGTCCTGCTGTCATGTCGCAGGCTGGTCAGGCAACAGGCAAACACTTGCGCAGCTACTCAATCCCAAGGGTTCCAGGCGTTCTGGAGGTCAGTTCCGATCCGGGGTCTAGGACTCCAGAAAGTCAGCAAGGGTCAGGCAGTCCAGAGGGTCAGCAAGTCACAAGGAGTCCAGGATTCCAAGCTCAGGTAACACGAGACTGGAAAGATGTTGTCTGCAGCAACTGAGGCACGGTGAGCTTGCTCTTAAGTAGAGGAGTCAATGCCACACCCATGGTGCAGCTGAGCTAATCGCTCTGATCTGCGCTTCAGCTGCTTCTGCTTCCTCAGCAGGCGAGGAGAGGGCCTTTGCTGAAGCTCACAGCTGGTAGATTCGTTATCAGAACTGTCTGACTGCTCACCTGGAACTGGCCTTAACCCTTCAATGCCTGCAATGCCATGCTGTAGTTGCCTCACAGCCTGTGGTGGCATTGTAGGCAGGCTGCTCTCCTCTGAGGAGGCTGAACACAACATGACACCTGTACAGGGTGAAACCCCACCTGTTTCATGATGTATCTGCCCTAATACTGTTGTACCATTCAAAAAAGAATAAAGATAAAGTGTTTTAGCAGCAAAAATGGGAAAAAACACCTGTATTTTCAGGGTTTTTTATTGTGGTTTTTAGCTATTTACTTCTCAAAAAACACAGGAACTTAATCCGTAATGGGGACAAACAATTTTCAAATTGTTTTCAAATCATTTTATAACATGAGTGGAAACACAGCCAATGTGAGGCTGCAGTTGGCACTGCAAATAGTGCAGATTATTGAGTCTGTGCACATATCACGCCTGTGTTTAAGGACCTGCATTGGTTGCCAATTAGCAACCATGCCAGATCCAAGGTTCTATCTGTGGCATACAAGGCCCTTAATAACTTGGGCTTAGCTTACTTGCAGACCACCTCCCTCAGTGAGGCCTTTGAAATCATTAAGATTTTCAGCGGAGGTCCTGCTGCAGGTACCACGAACTGCTGAAGATCATCTTATGGCTACCTGTAGTTGGGTCTTCTCTGTGGTAGTACCTACCCTCTGGAAAATTCTTCCTTCTGATAGTCACAGGCACCTACACTTCTGGGTTTTAGGTGCCAATTGGAGATTCACCTTTTCACTCAGGCCTTTCCAGAGTGAATGTTTGTTCATTTCCCTCATTTTTGCTTTTAATCAAGTTTTATTAAGATTGTAGTTGTTTTTATTGTCTGTGAACCACTTTGAGATTATATTTTAATGGGAAGCAGTGTATATAAATAAATAAATAAGAGGATGATTATATTTGATTCTGATAAATACGTGCTTCATTATGACCAAAGATTTACTGGGGCAGCCCTAGACATTTCCTTCATTTGCCATTACTCTGCATTACCGTGTGTGAATGCCTGCCTGCCAACTGCCTCCACAGTATCTCTGAGGAAACAGAATCTATTGTTTCCATTCTGTTCAGTTAGGATTTTTACTCTCCACGCTGTCGGTTAATTGATATCTATTGTGATTTCCCATATTAGGAGATATTTGTATGTTTCATCTGAGTAACTGTGAATGTTTAAAATGCTTATCTTGAGTGACCCAACTTCAGATGTCTTGTCTCAGATGTTAATGCAAATGTCGTTCGCCCCTCCCCCATTCTTGGCAGTATTAAACAAGCACATTTTCTCCTGTGAATATCTGGGCTAGTAGTGTGGACAGAAAAAACAGGTAAAGGTTAGGTAACAGGGCATAACAGTCTAGAAAAGAAAGGACTGTTAGTGTAGTCATTGCTTTGAGACTGTTGCAAGGATTAAGGCACTAACAGTAGTTATTACCATCACTAAAGATAGGTGAGACCCCCCAAAAATCTGACTTCCAATTTTTAATCTTCTGCTTTAAAAACTCCTTTTTCAGAATATGAACTTCTGAAAATGTCCACATGTTGGTTCACATCAACACATGAACTCCATAGCCTAATTTATCTCAAAGGGTTGTGAGGATAAAATAAGGGAGTTGGGAAATGGTGTACACTGCCTTGGGATGCAATTGCTGTACATAAATAAAATTCAGTGAACAGAATTTAAATGCATTTTATAGAATGTCAGAATACATCTTTATGCAAATGTGAACAAGCATCACTATGTATATTGTAGTCAAGTTCAACTGCATGCAAAAGAAACCATATTGAAATTCAGTTAGTGCATGTGAATTATTTGGACAGTGTTCAAATGCAGAGGAAGTTGAATGGAATATCTAGAAACTTAAATTTTGAATCCAGTAAAACTCAGTTGAATTTGACCATCTGTTGCTTTTCAGGCTCATTTTCTTCTGTTTTTGACATGAGATTTTTTAGTCCCTTTTTTCTTACAAATGTTTGGTTTTGGTATTTTCATGGTTTTAATAATAAAATCACAGTCTATCTATCTGTATTGCCGGCTCTATTAATAGTTTGCATCATATTTAGCTGCTTTGCTACAAAATACATGCTAATGTTAGTGCTTAGAATAGATCTCAGACGTCGTAGAGTTTGAGAAGCATTAGAGTAGCTAAAGTGCAACTCAACGCCTCCGCACACCTTTTTCTGGTGCCAGGCCAGCTGCAAATGCTTCACATGGATATTTTGAATGATTTATATTAACATCATTTTTAATCAAAGGAGATTCACAAAATATTTGCCCAAGGCTCGTTTTTGTTTTGCATAAACGTTTCATAGTCACATTGCGTTGTGTCATAAGGGTAGATTGGTTTGGAAGAGAGACGTATTTCTGGTCTTAAAAGCAACGTTGCTGCCAGCTGTGCCTGAAGGGAAAGCAGATGTAGGTGGCCTCTTTCTCATCTTCCCACTCACTGCCTTTAACATCAGATGCAATCACCCTTGGTGTGGGTGGTGAGAAATCCAACATGAGAGAGCATGAAGCTGATGGTGGCAGGACCTGCTCCATGCCGAAAATGCTTTTAAGCTCAGCTGCCTGCTAGATCACTCTAACACTATTGTGCTGACCTCAAGGTGAAGGACTTTTGTTGAGAGGGAGTCCCTTTTATTACCTGCAAGAAAAACCTATCATCATCATACAGACATGCTTCTGCCAAACATGTGACCATTATGTTTGGTGGGATGGAATGGGCACATGACACTCTTCTTTACTGAGCCAGTTTGGTCTAGTGGACACTTATCTGGGAATACTGGGTTCGATTCCACTCTCCCCCATGAAGCCAGCTGGGTGACCTTGGGCTAGTCACAGCTCTCTTCTGAGCTCTCACAGCCCCACCCACCTCACAGGGTGATCTGTTGCACGGAGAACAGAAGCTTTGTCAGCCGCTTTGAGTCCCCTTAAATGGGTGAGAAAAGCACGGTAGAAAAGCCAACTCTTCTTCTTCCTCCATGAAGCCAGCTGGGTGACCTTGGAAAAGTCACAGCTCTCTTCTGAGCTATCACAGCCCCACCTACCTCACTGGGTGATCCATTGTGGGGAGAAGAACAGAAGTTTTGTCAGCCATTCTGAGTCCCCTTAAATGGGTGAGAAAAGCGGGATAGAAAAGCCAACTCTTCTTCCTCTTCTTCTTCTTTATTGCTGCTTTTACAGAGACAGTTGCTATATTTGTCCTGTATTTATTTACTTAGGCTGCCATCACACCTAACTTTTAATCCAGCTTCAATTATAGAATCATAGAGACCTCCAGGGTCATCCAGCCCACCCCTCTGCTCAATGCAGAATTTCCTAAACCATCCCAGACAGATGTAAGTCCAGCCTCTGCTTGAAGACCTCCAGTAAAGGAAAACCCACGAGCTCCTGTGGCAACCCATTCCATTGACTGATCACCCCCACTGTCAGGAGGTTTTTCCTAATATCTAATCTGTATTGACTCCCTTGAACTTTCATCCCGTTGTTTCTAGTCTTCTAGTGCAGAAGGATTGTCCCTGTTCTCCCCAGAAGACAACACACCTCTTGTGAGGTCATATCAGGTCTGCACACAGCTGCTTCTGTTCCTCTCAGTAAGGAATCCCCCATAACCATCACTCTCCTAGGGTGCATTCCCAAAGGCACTAAAATCCAAACTGGGTGGGAACTCGACATCAAGGGTTCCCGTTACATCGGCAAGTAATCCAAATTCAACAACCCCGTTTGTATTCCACTTCTTATCCCCGGATTTTCCGAGCACTATCCTGCACTTTAACTTATGAGTTCCTTTTAAGTCAGGACAGTTAAACTTATTTGGAAGGTGTTGTGGGGCTACAAAGCATTTTAGAACAAGCAGAGATCTATAAGTGAATTCTGGCACATTAGCAAACTAAACAAAGGCCCCTTTTCAAAGAGATCTTGCTGCATTCTGGCTGCCTATTTTGGACAGTTTTCTTCACATGCAGATAAGCAATTTTCACTATAGGAATGGAAAATCAAAAATATTTGTTTAACCACATTAATATATATATTTTAAATCTACCACAATAAGCAGGCAGAACTGGTAAATGCTAGAAGTTTATTATAGGTGGTTATTTTTCAAGCTTTGCCTTGTCCTTGTCGAAGTATATTACAATGGTTTCAGCATGCAGCTTCTCAAAACCACACATGAAGATGCCCTGTGTATTCCTTTCCTCTTTACATAATTACATACAGAGAGGAAAAGCCTACAGAACCGTCTATGCTGCTTCAGTAACTTTTCCTTTTACTTTCTTACCAAGGACAACCTATAATTACTTGCTACAAAATTCTTTCCACTGGAAATCATGTAGGCATCAAGCAATCCTGCTGCATTTATCAACTGAGGTATAAAGAGAGGTTAAACCTCAGACACTGGAGCTGTAATAAATAAGTAAATAACACAGTGGTTTTCTTTGCGGGGACAGTGGAGTCAGGATGACCAGAGTTCTTTCCAAATTAAAGTTGGAGGGAGGTATCTTGAAGACTTCAGCATATCAGAATTGTAACTTTAGCTCTCCATGTGGACAACACCAAACAACATTCCCAAACCAGGCAAAAGTCTTTCTCCCTTCCAAAAAACTCACCATTAAAGTAATCTTGTCTTGAATATAGGGAACACAAGTTGAGATCTTAACCAGGGAAGTTTATAAAAACAGTAAATAATTCCAGCATTTTCTACAGAAAGGTTTTTGAGCACAGCTGGCCTAGAAGAATGTAAAATGCAGAATCAGTTCTATCGTTAGTAAGAGAATAGCTGTAAAGCAACACATTGTAGGCATGTCTCCATGCTGGAAATACTCCGAATTTAAGCTTGTTTTGCCTTGGAGCGTCTCCATGCACACCTTTACTTCGGGCTACATCAGACGCAAAGCAGGAAAATCTGCGGCAGAAAAAAACCCTTTCAAACAGTACTACATCCGACTTAGGGGGAAACCGCAGATTATCCTGGGAGCATGGAGACGCACACGGATTTCTTTAAAGTGTCTTTCTAGCTACATTAATCTTTCTGGCTCTTTACGTGTGTGTGTGAAAACATTCCTTTCCTTGGCTGCCAAGAGTTAAAAGCATAACCAATGCTTGTAACATACTTACAAGCATAACTAAAAGCAGATCGCTCCCTGCAGCCTGTCAGCCAGCCAGCGGTCGCATCCAGCCTCCCTCCATTCCGTTTAAGCGCACTAACAGATCACCAATCTCTTTCTTCTTAAAATAGATGTTTCCCCCTCCATTGTTAAGATAATTAGCATCACTTTCCCTTGATAGCAAGCACAGAATTTCTCTCCCCCTCCCAATAATGTGAAAGAAAGAGAGAGATCGCTGGACTGCTTCTGCGCACAGACAGCTGCAGGGAGTGAGCTGCTTTCAGTTATGCTTGTAACTATGTTACAAGCATTAGTTATGCAGAGAGCTAGCTGCTTTCAGTTTTGCTTCTAACTGCTTTTAACTCTTGGCAGCCAAGTAAAGGAATGATCTGTGTTGTGTAGTGTAGGTTCAATTGAGATTTTTACTTGTCATCGCAGCACTGGGCGGGGGGTGGCGGTGGAGAGAAAAAGATGCGGGCTCACAAAACGTGGCTTGCATGGGGACAGGAAAGTACATTTTAAATTCACATTGCCCCAAACCACATAGGGACGCTTTATTTCAAATTACAACACGCATTTTAAAATCCAACGCAAGAGAGAAGCAAAAAGAGACCATGGAGACGTAATTTTCTTGTACATGTGAGCCCTTTCTGCATCTGCCTTGCCAGATCTGAACCGTTGTGTCTGGGCCAGCGAAGCAAGGCATGCTTTGGAAAAGCACTCTTGGCATGGCGGCCATGGTCCAGATCTGGCCCTGCCCCAGCCCCAGCCCCAAAGCTTGGGTATCATCAAAAAGGGTCCCCGTAGCCTGGAAAGCTCTGTGATATGTACTGTGAAGGAGTACCGGCAATCCAGATCACGGTGCTCCTGATCTGGATTATGCTCCCTCCTGTGCAGACAAAAGGAAGGCACTTGCTGGTAAAGAACGCCATCAAATGCAGAAAGACCCTAAGGTAGCATTTATGCACTCTAATAAGGCCAGAATTATCCAAATCTAAGAGGTTTGGAGTAAGAGATTTAAAAAATATATATTGCACAGGGTATCCATTTTCATTCAATTTTAACAATAGTTAATGTGAAGCACAGCCAAACCTGGAGTTGGTTGAAGAGTCTTCTAGCTCCTTTCTTCAGGTTTGCAATGTGAACAAACATAAAACACATGTCACTCTCTTTAAAAAGGTCTATCCAAATACCTGAATGGAAAAAGTTCTCCCAAAGTGGCCACCGACCATGTGCTCTGACCTCTGCAGGATAAAGCAGTCCTAAAATGGCCGCTGTAGCAAGGCGGGCTATCCTAATACAGCAACTGTTGCCTTCTCCCCTTTCACAGCCACAGAAAGGCCTCCGTTCCCTTTGTGTGAATCCTAGGAATTTGCTTCAATGCTGGCCCGTGCACTGGGACTCTGTCTTGACAGGCGGGAGCGGCAGAGGCCGCCAGGTCTTCTAACGCTGTGAAGACACACCCGGCTAAAGGTGGTGGCAGTGTAGACGTTACCAGGCCCCTATGGGTCATTAGTGCAGAAGTATGAGACTGAAACTAAATTCTGGAAAGGACATTTTATTCACATTAGTAGACAATCCACTAGCGGGTGCAAATGGAATAACTTCACAAATAAATGCACACAGAATATTCCCATGTTCAGACTTTTATAGAATATCTCAAACCCAAAAAGCATACCTTTTCCCCTTTAGCCATATATGGGAAACTGCAAACGAACCTAAATAATTCTATAGGCCTGCTGCATCTTACGTCAATCTCTCTGTCCTCCTATGTGTCGATAGCATCTGGATCTTATAGATAAAAGCTTTCTTCTTGCACAAACAGTAGAGGCAAAGGGCAGCCTTAACATATACAGGGAAAGGGACTTTTGAGAAGCTCCTGACCACTTTACTCCCCAGCTGATTCCCCTTTGTCAGCAAAACACTCTTGACCCATGATCAACTCGATATATTCACCCTCTGTGCCGTCCACAGCAGGTGTGGGTATGCAACGCCGGTACCCTGCTGAGCCCAGACACTTTCAACCCAAAGAAAGCTCTAATGCTGAATATAAAAGTCAAAAAAGGGAGAAATGTATTTTAGAGAACATAAATAAGGGTCTCTGTCTCCAGGCTCTAGCTAGCCTTGAAATAAAGAATACAGTTTCAGCAGTCTTTGGGGTGTCATCTTTCTGAGTTTGATCTCCTCACTCAATAGAGCTGGTGCAGGGTCTTTCAGCTTCTGTTTCTTTCCTTTAGCAACTTCAGATTTCTGATAATCAATTTGGCTTACTTATTTCTGGTAGCTAATTTGGCTTAAGTGAAGTAATTCCTATACTAAAATAGACTAAGGCCTGAACTAATTACTAAAGAAAATGCAGGGAGAAATTGAAACAGTCCTGGCTAGACATCACAGTGAACATGTGTTAAAAATCATTAATAATCTTTTGGGATAGGTAAATGTGTTTTACAGATTCATTGGTATTTATTTATTATTTATTTATTATTTATGTTTCTATGTCAGGGAAATTTGAAGTAAGCTAAAGGTAGAATATGACGATTTCTGAAAAGCAACAAACCACTTTTTAAAATTGCAAAAATGAAAATAAAAAAAAAATTACTGTCAGTAGGTGGACCCTCACAGAACATCCTAGGCGAGCTAAACGTTATTATGCTGGGAAGCTCCAAAAGGAGATCTTTCAGAGCAAAGCACAAGACGCGATCCATGCATGTGGCCTTGAGTCAGCATAGGAATCGCCCTCTGTTTGTTCATCAATCGGACCACGTATCTCTCTTGATGAATTATCATTCCCATTATCATGAGGCTGTGTGCGTACCCTGGAACTGAGGGTGTCTGGGATTGACGCACCAACGATCCACTAGCCTGTGAGGGGCTCATTGATAGATTATAGGGAAGCTTAATATTAGCTAGCTGAAAATAACAGTTTAAAATGTTGGCTTTATACTGATCTAGTGTGTTAGTGATCTAATGTGTCGTGGCAGTTCCAGAGTGCCAGTGTACACAAGACAACAAATGTCAGAACAAATTCCTGCAGTGCAAAATGGCTAGATAAATAGTCCCCATGTGAGCCTGTATGTGGAGAACGCTTGTCATTATAATGCAAGACAAAACGGTGCCTCTTATCTGTTTTATAGACAGTAAGTAATTTGTTCCCACAGAGTCCCGCTGGGTACACTGAGCACACTTATTATTCCCAGTCCTTTGGGCTTGTTAAGAAATTAACAATAGAGTTCCAGAACTGTGAGGATGAACATCCTGATAAAACTTTATAAACTGACAGGCTCATACAAATTTCAGTGTCGTTCAAATTCAGGGAGAGATGCGTGCAGACCGCCTGTTTCCTCCGGTGGGAAATTCGATTGTCTGTGGATTTGTATTCTACAACATGACAGTAAGCTAAAGACAGGATTTCTGTTCCTCTGCCAGAATACTTCAGATATGCCAGCCTAGAAGGCTTTAAGGAAGGTCTAGACTCTTGGTCTGTTTGCACTTGGCCTTTTTCTGGAGTATATCTCAGGATAGGGGTGTGTTGTCCACATGCTAATGCAGACTCTGGTAGGCCTCACCTGGGGCCTGCTGTAACCTGCACGAGCATGTGGACAGCAGGTCACTGTTCCAGGATATATTCCAGAATAAGTGCGAATAGGGCCAAATTCATGAAGGACAGGTGGATCAATGGCTACTAGAATGGACGCCTAGGTACATCTTTCAGGATTTGAGATGCCCACGGGCAGTTGGTGGGCCACTGTGTGTGTCAGGATGCTGGACTAGATGGGCTGTGGCCTGATTCAGCAGGGCTCCAAATATGTTCTTATGTAGATATGGAATGTTTAGCAGAAAGTTGGCTCTGTTGTGCATGCTTTGCTAGTGTCATTTGTTGTTGAAATATGAAAACAATGGATTAAAATTTAGAAAAGTAGCATTGTCTTTACCTGAGTAAATATATCTGTCCTACCCCCAGGAGCCTTGATGTTGCAGTGTTGCAGTTGATTTGGTGTGAGAGATGAGATACCAGACTGACTAACTGGCTGTTTCTGCATTCACCTCAGTAGATCCAGATCAACTAGAGGCTGATCTGCACTTCAGCCTGTAGTTTACAATTAGGCAACAACTGGCAGGTGCATCCTACTAGCGCCCCCTGCTTGCCAAATGTTGCCTAATTGTAAACTAGCTGTGGTGCACAACATCATGGACCACAAGCAACCCAACCCTTCCCAACTGTGACCGGGAACTTACCTTATGCTTCCAGCTGGTGACTATCTGCACTCTGGCAGGCTGAGGAGGTCATCTGAGCCGCCTCGCAAGCGTGCTGGCAGGTCACGTGACTCCCTGACACACTCTAGATGCGGAGGATTGGCCTGGCGATCGACCACAGGTAAGTGATGGGTCGCATGGGGGCTAGGCTGTCATTGACTAGCGCTCGCAAGTGTGAGTACTAGTCAACGTTAGTCTTTCGCACACCTTTCCCATCCACAGTCAGGAAGGGAAGTGCAAAATCGTCCTAGATCTGGATTAGCATATCCATGCTAAATTGATCTGGATTAAATAGATCTGGGTCTACAGGAGGCTGTGGCATCTACATTGCACGGGCTTTAGAATGGCAAATGTGTGCTAACGAGCAATGCAGTACATATGTCTGGACCCTGTTCTGCAGCCATAGATATGCATTGCCTCTGTGCGACCGCCCATGCTGTGCTGCAATTGGCCACGGCCCCATCAATCAAACAGTGCATCTGGGTGGGGGCTCAGCACCTTCAGAAGCACTTCAAAGTGCTCTCAAAGCTGTTCTGAAGTGTCTTCATGGCACTTTGATGACCCCATTGCCATCAGTCCGGCCATTTTTGTGGAGCACTTTGGAGGTATCTTCGCATTTGCAAGCGTGTCTCCAGTCACCACACCACAAACTTCCTGCATCTGTTCTGTGTGGATTAAAAGTGCAGAAAGGGCCCTAGTATCTGCGTGCAACCATCTCTGAGCTGCTTTCAAGCCACAACTCTGTTCTCACATGTGTGGATGTAGCTTTAGTTAAGGCTCCTTTATTCTCACTGGCCCTGGTAGCTTGAGACCTGTCTGCACTTATCTTGAGGCAAGATCCAGTCCACTTACTGCTGAGGCACATCCAGCCAAGGGAGCTGTGGCAAATGATCAGGAGCTTCCCGGAGCCACCCAGCAGTGGACTGCTCAAAAGCTGAGTCAGCTCAAAAGCAGTCCACACACATGCCAGAAGTAGCTCACTCACTCCTAGGCACTGTGAGCTTTTTGCCCTTCCCTGAACTCAGGAGACACTCCGAGAGCTGTTTCTTTACTAGAAAGCCCCTGCACATATGGTCAGGGTGGTGTAGCCCTATAGGCGGCATCTGCGCCTCTTCTGGGTGGGAGGGATGCAGGGGGAGGATGTGATTGGCTGCAACTACTGGGTTGCCCTGCCGACGGTGCCACGCGGACTTGCTAGCACTGCTGCAGGGGCTCCTGATGGCCGCCCAGGACCTATGGCAGGAATGCCACGCCTGACACACGTACACATGGCTATCCTGTAAGAGATATACCACTCTACATTTGATGGGAGATGAATGTCACCCAAAAGATATTGACAATCATTGTGTGAGGCCCATGCGGAATGAGTGAGATTACAAAAAATGATGTCCATATTTACGGCAGCTTCCTGAGCGCTCCAATGTTCCAGGCACATTTGCTGAATAAACCTGATTCAAAAAATGCTACTTTAACATATAATCACACCTATTTTTAGCTGAATGTATCTGCTAGCAATGTGAACTTTCTTATCCTGTAGAACTGGACAAATCTGTCCATGGGAACCACAACCAAAGCATTAGTGAGCACAGTTTTCCAGAGGATACCTCTGAGTCAGCACTTTGCAATCTTAACTTTTTGTTAGAATTTGAAATTTGCTGGAATTTTTCTGAACTGATTGACAACCAGATCCAGACCATCTGTTAGGACGTGCATATAAAACCTGGCTGCAGTTCCCTGGCATGGCGGCTGCATTCCAAATTCACTATTAGGGTGAAGGTTTAAAAGGGAAGGGTAATCAGCATGGAGGGGAATTGTCTTTTCCTTACGCTGCTGCTATGCTGCGTTCCCAGTTAATGCTTGCTGACTTACTTTAGATCCAGTTACAAACAAATATTATAGCTTAGAAAGTGCCACAGAATTTAAGGATAAACTTTGCTTGGCTCTGTGGGTGTGACAGGTTACACCCAGGACTGAAGAATACGTTGAGGGTAAAGAAATGCAGAAATTGTGTTACAGTGATATGGTCGTGGGTGGAAAATAATGAGCAAGATATCCTGTGTACTGAAAAACAGCCATGAACTTTACCCCTGAAAGACAGCAGTCCTGCTGCTGTGCCATATGGAAGTCTCACAAAGTCACAACGATTAAATAAGGGCGGCCTCTGTGTAACTTGTGCTGGTGATAAAAACCAGCCAAGCCCAGAATCCTGTAACAAAATCAAAGTAAATGCGATAAATAAACAACTTCCTTTAATACCTGTGGCCTGGTCATATTGTGTAGTATGAAACAAAAATTTACCTAATTTTGGCCAGCTATTACAACTTTAAGAGGAATGGATTTATGGTAAACTGAATTCATTCCACTGAATTTATCATTTTTTCACTGGCTGCAGCCATGCGAGTTGTTTGAGGGCCACTTTCTCCCACCACTGTGTCTGTTGGTCACAAACAATCATGCGCATGTGAGCTGGAGTCTCTTTGGGTGTCTTGAGTAATGACATCCAAAGAGACTCCACCTCACATGCACATGATTGTAATATTATGGCCTAATGGCCACAGAGGATGTGCTCACAACAGCTGCAAAAAGAGGGTTGACATAACACCAAAGGCGATGCTGGAATCACAGCAAAATGTGGGCCTGGCCATCACATTTCCATACAGAAATCACTACAGCATTATGTGTATTGTGTGTGTTGAGCTCACGAATCATTTGCTGGCCCAGCAACCCACCAGAAAAATTTCTTTGGGCACATACCTGCTTAAAAACTGTTTGTAGTCTGGATGGGATAGTAAGGCTGCTTCCACACTTACCATTTTAAATCCGGATCTGTTACATCCAGATTTACTAAAACAGGTTTAGAATAGATGTGGATCTACTAAATCTTGTTTAGAATAGATGCGGATCTCCTAAATCCGGTTTCTGTAGATCCGATTTTACTACATCCGTTTTCCGGTAGATCCGCATCTATTAGATACAAATCTGCCAACATCCCTTCCGTCTGCACACGCGTGGGAAGGACAGCTTGCGAGGAACAGATTTGGCCCTTGCTGTGCGGACGCAGTAGCACAGACTTGCAGACAGCTGCCTGGGGAGCTGCGTGATTGGCGCAGCCAGCCGTCACTCACTGCTACTTTCCGAGCATGTGCAGACGCGTCGGGGACGGACCAGCGACCAAACAGCGGCGTGTCAGGGATCCCGTGCCCTCTGGGCGGCGAAGCCTGCCTTCTGTGACTGGCATTGCTACATTTGACAGCCAGGCAAGGGACCGGGAGGGGAGCTGCGTGCGCACCGATGGCTGCAGAGTTCAAGTCCAGATCTCCCTTTCCTTCCTTGGAGCCTCCTCCCAACCCTGTATGGGTGCCCTCTCTGACATACCCGCCCTACGCTCCTCAACCTAGCACACTGCATCAGCTGCTGGGATGCCGCTTACGTGGCAGGGAGAAGCAGGATAGGAGAACCAGCGCTCCAGAGACTTTCCCTCAAGCGGCGGGGCCAGTGAGGGGCTCCCTCCTGCACCCCGATGCCGCCCTCGCCCGCCATAAGCGGGCGCTGGCCCATGGCGAAGCCCATCAGGGGGGGACTTCATGGCTGGACCGCGCTTGTCCCTACCTTCTCAACATGGTGGCTCCACGCTACGCTGTAACACTCAACATGGCGACTTCCTGTCCTGCCTCATGTGTTCTCTCTCCCGTCCGTATGCGGACGCGTGCTGCGTTATTGCGGATCTAGAGGGAAAACACCCATTAAGACCACCTTCAATGTGGTGTTCCGTTAAACCCGATTAAGCACACATTAGAGATGGATATGTGCGGATGCGCCTCGCCGGAAGTGTGCTAAACAGGTCCGCCTGTGCGGACGCAGGTTTCCCAAAGTGTGCTTAATCGGTGTTACTGTGCGGACACGCCTCACCGGAAGTGTGCTAAATAGGTCCACCTGTGCGGCCACGGCTTTCCAAATGTGTGCTTAATGGGTGTTACTGTGGACGCGCTTCACCGGAAGTGTGCTAAATAGGTACGTGTGTGCGGACGCAGGTTTCCCAATGTGTGCTTAATGGGTGTTAAAAGGCCTGTGCGGAAGCACCCTAAGAATTCTGATTAAAGAATAAATGAGTGGGCCCTAGAACACTGAAAATAGGCACAAGGACAGCTTTTAAACAACGTGATATTAAGATGCTAAATACTTGTAACATTGTTCCCTGAGCTACAAGCTCTCAAGAAGCACATTCTGTTTCCTGTTCTTCTCTAAAAGAGCAGCTAGAAGGAAGAATGGGCGCGTCTTCATGGCATGTGTTATTTCAGTTTAAAGAATTCGAAATAAAAGAAACGGAACAAAGCTGTCCAGACGACTTGCAAGTTGATCTGGTTCCGATGGCAGCCTTAACGCGGGATCAATACTCGGAGTCCACACGGCAGCATTGTCCTCCTGCCCATTGCCCACACTCTCTCCTGTGATTGGTTTTTCCTGCCAGGATCCCACCCTCCCTTCTCCTTGCGTCACGCTCCGCCGTGAATTCCCTGCCCAATACACCCTCCCCCTTCCCAACAGCAGCAGCAGCAGCATCCATCCATCCATCCATCCATCCATCCATCCATCCATCCATCCATCCATCCATCCATCCATCCATCCATCCATCCATCCATCCAGGCGCTGCGGCATGAGGAAGATGAGGATGGGGGGAGAGGGGGCAGCAGCAGCTGGGTGGGGGTGGGGAGGGGAAGGGAGGCATTGCTAAGGCACCAAGGAAAAGAGTCTTGGGGGGGACTAGCAAAGGGGGGGTGTCGTCCTTGCACAGACGGGATTCTAAAGTGAGAGAAGCCCCCCTTTCCCAAAAAGAGAGAGGGAGGAAGGAAGGAAGGAGGGGTATCTGAGAAGCCCCCCTTTCCCAAAAAGAGAGAGGAGAGAGGGAGGGGTTCCTAAGAAGCCCCCCCTTTCCCAAAGAGAGAGAGGAAGGAGGGGTACCTGGGGGGGGGAGACATTGCATGAGCATCTCACGTCTCCCGCCCTCCCGAAGCCGGTGTATATGGTACATCAAAAAAGGAAAGCTGCACTGAGCATACGCAGAGTGCCTTACTGCCAAAAGAAGCAATCATAACCAAGCATTCCTATAAAAATAAGCACATGTGCACACACATGCACACACACAGAGAGAGGTACTCTCGCAGGTGCCAGCCCCAGAACCTCTGCTACGTTCCCAAGTTCCCGTCCCACACGTCTGAAGGGGCTCTGGACCTTTAGTTTGTGGGGCAGGAGAAATGCATAAGGACTTTAAAACCGTCGCCTTTAAAAGAGTTTTTATTTTTATTTGTCTGTGCTGAAGAACACTTTTGCTACAGCCTTCACACAGCGGCTACAGTGTTTCAGGGAGCCCCTTAACTCCTGATTATCAATGTTGCAAATTTCCGCCCCCCCACCTCACAGGGACCGAAGCTGGATTAAAACCTTGGCTTGTGGTCACACCTAAGGTTTAATCTAGCTTCACTCCACCTTCAGAGTGAGAGAACACATCAGCAAAGTGACCAGTAGTTTTCTTTCCACATTATCTAGTCTAAAGGTGGATTTTCTGAGTTATTAACCCTGAAAGAAAACCAGCTTGTCAGTTTGCTGGTGTATTCTCTCACTCTGAAAGTGAACTGAAACTGGATTAAACCTTAGGTGTGACCACAGGCAGAGGCAAAGTAGCCTAGAGGGGGCTCAAAGCGGTTGACATTCTGTTTTCACCCTTCAAGGGACTAAGTGGCTGACAAGCCTTCTCACCCTTAAGGGGGCTGAAAGCGACTGTTCCGAACCTTCAAAGGTCTGAAATTGCGCAAAATTGCAACATTGTTTTTAAGGTGTGAAGTGCTTAGATTGATACAGTCTTTCAGCTTTAAGGACTGGAGGTTTATAGTGGGTGTTTGAGGGTGGATTTTTTCAATGAAGGAAACCCTAAACATGACGTGCTTCTAATACGTTCAGCCATTGGTTACAGTGCGATTGGGGGGGCGGGACAGCCTTAACACTGAATCTCATCCCGGAACGATACTGTCCACACAGTTAAAAAGGAAACACGTATCGACGCACGATCTGGAGTGAGACCTGTTGAGATCAGGATTTATTTCTAATCGGGATAACGTCCTTTAACACGGAAATACCGTGTTAATCCGAAGTGCCGTCTGAACTGCGCGAACTCAAAACGTTTTGAATTCGAGATAACTATGCCATGAAGACGCACCCAATGTTTATTGGATTCCAATAGCTGCTTTCTAATAGTGGCCCCAATGCATTCATTTGCACAAACACGCAGTAAATTTAGCCCGTGCTTTTAAAGATATATGAAATTGCTGCTGAAAACCACATACATAGAAATTATAGGCCATCAGTTGAAAAACAGCTTCTTTATTTATATTTTTCTCTGGTTTAGTTTATGTTTTAGCCTTTTCTTTTTCTGGCAATAGTTCAGGGTTTCTCAGTTAGGACAAAACCTGGCCTGTGTTCCAGTGAACGCCATTTAGTGGTTTATGCAAGGCTGTCATTAGACAGCCTTCCCCTCTCCGAAATTGCTGAGCGGTTTTACTGTATCAAAATCTGTGGTGTGGCTTGTAGTTATGCTGGGCACTGAAATAACAAGCCAAGCACGGGCGCTAGGAGAAAATGTCCGGAACAGTGAAAAGATGTAAAACTAGCTTTCCAGTTCTGTATCTGTATACATTTGCTTTAGCTCTGCTGTAGGTGATTCCAGTTGACAGATGAGTCCATATACCTGGGATGTTCTTGAACTGCATTGTAAACTGTTATTGCCAAAGGTTTCTTTGCCATTTCTTTGCCTGTGGGGACACTCAGGTTCCAGAGGGGGAAGTGGATAGGGAAAGAAGAAGCCTTGAGTGTGAAGCCTTGTGGGTCTGCGTTCTTCCTACAGCTTGATGAAAGGAAACTTGTGAAATGCAGACAAGTAATGCGATAAAATAACTTTGCTTGATCTGACATGTCTGAACATTTCATCATAAAACATTAGCTGCCTAGGTGATTTGATTAAAAAGGTAGTCAGCATTTTGAGTTGAGCTCAGCGCCTAGTGACTAGGTAAACCTGTCCAAGTAGGGTTTGGAGGTGAAAATATGGAGATGGTTCGCCTTTCCTTCTTTCCTTCATCCGTTACAGTTGTGCATCATACCAGGAGAGATTTGTCAATGATTTCAGCTCATCCAAGTGGCCAAAACAGGCCAAGCAAAGGGGGCCCAAGTCGAAAGCAACCAATATTGCTGCATCCATTGGAGTGCCACTTGCTGCAGAGGGTGGAAGTTGCCTTCTGTGGTCACCTACTTGCAGGCTAGAAAAGACACTCTAGGGGTGCTTGCCACCCTCATCTGTCCCTGCTACTGCCACGCAGAGGGACGGTCGCAGCAGGGCTGACTTATTTGCTGCATTCCAGGGCTGTTTCCCCTTCATCCATTAACGAGGCTGGGTGGAGACTTCATCCCCTGACTTATGAGTTTGTGAAGAGAGGAAATGCCAGGCGTGTAGATGGTGCCCGTTCTGCCAAGTCATTCACTGGAGCAGCTCAGGTTCCCTTTTAAGCACTGGGCAGATGCAGCCTTCCTGCCATCTTTTATTCATTTGCTGATCTCTTCAGCTGCCTTGGGGCTCCGTGTCAGTGCTTTGCTGCTCTTCTCTTCCTCAGAGCTCCCTCGTCAAACCTTTCTTTGTGATGAACCCTTTTATACCCATTGCTGATGTGTCTGGGACTATTGCACAAAGGGGAATTGCAAACACAGCCCGCTGCATACATTTGACATGTCATTAGGGCAAAGGGGGAACTACAGTATACCTGAGAAGAAGAGGAACCACCACTTTTCTCAATGGAGAGAGCCAGTGATAGGCATTGTGGTTTTAGCTGGTAATAAGTATTGTGAAATCATCGTATGCTATCAGATTAAGAGAGACACAGTGTCTTCACATTGCAATGTATCAGGTCCTGATGAGACCTTAATAAAAGATCACTAATATTGACTCACCAGTGTTCTGCAGAACTTTATTAACAGTTCTGGAGGTTCCACTGCGATCAGCACGTAATGCCTGGCTGGGGGACATTTTCTCCCTGACCGGGGGCCGACGCTGATTTGAACAGGCCTGGTGAGTCTTGAATGGACACCTGGGATTTTAGGAGATACTCCATTGAAGGAAGAATTGCCTTTATAGGCCACAGACTTGAAGTAAGTGTTGTGTATTGGGCTCCTGTACTTAATTGGGAGCAGCTGTATGTAATTTGCGAGTTGCATAAATTGTGAGTGTTGTACGAGTCCGCAGTTGCTGCTACTGGAGTAGAGCTGTTACTTGGATAAAGAGGACTGTGATTTATTATTCCTGGTGTCAGAGGAAGTACAGAGAGTACCCAGAGGGTCTGCAGCAGGCAGGCGGTCTCCAGTAGGTCCAAGGTGTGGTGCAAATGATCGCTGGTGGGGTTGCAGTGCATGGAGAGTGAAGATCTCTATTATTGACTCATCTGTGTCCTGCAGAATGTCTTTAACACCTATTAACAGAGTTTGGCTTTCGTACAAAACTCCTTTTCTGCTCCTCCAGTAAAGAGGTTTTTCTGCTCCAGATTCATCCCACCTGCCTGAAATTTGCTCTCAAGCCCCCTTCATGCTGCTGAGGGTGAGAAATTCCCACTCTTGACTAGGTGCTAATGTAGCATATTTCTAGGACAGGTTCTTTTCCCTTGTCAATGGTTGCCTTAGATTGTCTCTCTGGTGATAGTTTCTTACATCAACTTACTGCTCCTTGTTTCGTCAGCCTTCTGTCTATGTCACTGGAAGAAGAAGAAGAAGAAGAAGAAGAAGAAGAAGAAGAAGAAGAAGAAGAAGAAGAAGAAGAAGAAGAAGAAGAGTTGGCTTTTTTACCCCATTTTTCTCACCCATTTAAGGGGACTCAAAGTGGGTGACAAAGCTTTTCTATTCTTCTCCCCACAACAGAACACCCTGTGAGGTAGGTGGGGCTGTGAGATCTCAGAAGAGAGCTGTGACTAGCCCAAGGTCACCCAGCTGGCTTCATGGAGGAAATGAACCCGGTATTCCCAGATAAGAGCCCAGCTCCCTAACCACTAGACCAAACTAGCTCACTAGATTCTCTTCCACCAGTACTTTTGATCCATTTGACAGCGTTCTGTGCAGTGCCTGCTAGAAATTGCCATTTATCTCTTTTTGCTGCTGGTTTCTTAATAAAAACCATAGAATCATAGAATGGTAGAGTTGGAGGGGACCTCCTGGGTCATCGAGTCCAACCCCCTGCTCAAGGCAGGATCTCCTAAACCATCTCAGACAGATGGCTGTCCAGTCTCTGCTTGAAGACCTCCATCGAAGGGGAACCAACCACCTCCCGTGGCAGCCTGTTCCACTGGTTGATCACTCTTACTGTTAGAAATTTTTTCCTAACATCTAAACTAAATCTTTTCCCCTGCAGTTTCACCCCATTGTTTCTAGTCCTTCCTTGAGAGAGTGAGAACAGGGCTGATCCCTCTGCCCTGTGACAACCCTTGAGGTATTTGTAGACAGCTATCATGTCTCCTCTCAGTCTTCTTTTTGATAGACTAAACATTCCTAGTTCCTTAAGCCGTTCCTCATAGGACATGGTTTGCAGACCGTTCACCATCTTGGTAGCTCTCCTTTGAACCTGCTCCAGCTTGTCAGTGTCTCTTTTAAACTGGGGTGACCAGAACTGGACACAGTACTCCAGATGAGGTCTGACCAAGGTAGAGTAGAGGGGGATAATAACTTCACGTGATCTGGACTCTATGCTTCTCCTAATACACCCCAGGATTGCGTTTGCCTTTTTTGCAGCTGCCTCGCACTGTTGACTCATGTTCAGTTGATGATCTACCAGGACACCCAAGTCTTTTTTACATGTGCTGCTGCTCAGCCGAATTCCTCCCATTGTATATGTGCTTTTTTCATTTTTCTTGCCCAGGTGCAGAACCTTGCATTTTTCTTTGTTAAATACCATTTTATTAGTTGCAGCCCATTGTTCGAGTTTCTCTAAATCTTTTTGGATCCTCTCTCTCTCTTCTCTGGTGTTTGCAATCCCCCCTAGCTTTGTGTCATCAGCAAATTTGATCAGTTTCCCTTCAACTCCCTCGTCCAGATCATTTATAAAAACATTAAACATAACTGGGCCCAGGACAGAACCTTGTGGTACTCTACTTGACACTTCCTTCCATTTGGATGTGCAGCCATTTAAAGCCACTCTTTGAGTACGATTACTAAGCCAGTTTTGAATCCACCTTATAGTTGCCTTGTCAAACCCATATTTGATCAATTTTTCAATGGGGATCGCATGAGATACTTTGTCAAATGCTTTACTGAAATCAAGAAATACTATGTCTACTGCATTTCCTTGATCAACCCATTCAGTGATTTTGTCATAAAATGAAATCAAGTTAGTCTGACACGACTTGTTTGATACAAACCCATGTTGACTACTGTTAATTATTGAATTCCTATCCAAATGCTGACATGTGTTGTTTAATAATTTGTTCGAGAATCTTTCCTGGTATTGAAGTCAGGCTAACAGGCCTGTAGTTCCCTGGGTCTACCTTCTTCCCTTTTTTGAAGATAGGAACAACGTTTGCCCTTCTCCAATCGTCTGGGACTTCTCCTGTTCTCCATGACTTCTCAAAGACTACAGCAAGTGGTTCAGCAATTACCTCTGCTAATTCCTTCAGTACCCTAGGATGTAATCCATCTGGACCTGGGGACTTAAATTCGTTTAAGTTAGCTAAGCGTTCCCTTACTCTCTCAGTGTTGATTTTGTGTCTTGATTCTCCTAGTCCTTCATCAGTACAGTGAAGGACTGTTGCATGTACATTATCCCTCTTGGAAAAAACAGATGCAAAATAGGAGTTCAGAATCTCTGCCTTCTCAAGATCACTTTCGATCACTTCTCCATTCTCTCCCTGCAGACTTCCCAAAACCTCTTTGACTTTTCTTTTGCTGTTGAAATATCCCCAAAACCCTTTTTTATTGTTTTTAGTCTCTCTTGCAAGCCTCAGTTCATTTTTAGCTTTAGCTTTTCTGATACTTGCCCTGCAGATTGTACTGATATCATTATATTCCTCCTTAGATATGTATCCCTCCCTCCAAACCGTTTCTTTGAAGGAACCATCTCTGAAGACTATGTTGCTTGCTGCCTGCTTTTTTTAAAAATATTTTCTTTATTAAAAATATTTTTCTTTGACAACCTAAAATATATAATTAGCCATTAGCATCAAACAATATCTCTCTGCCTTCTTGTTCTTTTGATGACTTACTCTGTTTATCCAACATCATCTCTTCCTTTTCTTCTTTGTCTGCTCCCTTTATGTCTCTTTCTGTTTGTCAGCTGATCCCTTATTCATCACAGAACCAATCTTAATTATTATTGTTCTTCCTAAATAGTTGTTTAAAAGGATGCCAGTCTTTTGTCATCTTATCTATCCTTCTATCTTATAGAACCCAGAAAAAATCTTCTATCTACTTCTATTTATTCACTCCCACTCCCATCTATATTACTATTGTATTAGCATTTGCTAAATTATACTCAACAATTCTTAACAAAATAATACTTCTATTGTTGCCCTCACACCATCACAACATGTCAGCGTCTCATTTCACAACTCATACCATCACAACATTTCAACACCTGTTAATATCTTAGTACAATTTCCCTATTTTTTACCATAACAGTTTATGACAATCTTTGCATCTTGCATCTTTTTTCAGTTATCTTCTTACTAAAATTAATCCATCTAATATTCAAATATTAATGTTTTCTAAACTATAATTTTTTTCTAGGTTATAATCAACCCTTCCTAACTAACTATTATTCCATTATTTACTCTTACTCCATTGATGGTCTTCTTTCATCACCCCAATTCCACACATCTTAATACTATTTCTAAAAATTTACTATATATAGCCACAAAGTTAATATCTGTAATAATACTTTTTCACCACAGTTTTCTCTAAATATCATTTTCAATTTTGTTTTACCATATTTATTATATTTACTTTTTCTGCTTATACCATCCTGTTGCCTCAAAAGTCTTTCCAGTTTTTAAGTAATGCCTACTGAGACCAGTTTTCCTTAAAGTTTCAATTCCTGAGATTCAAAGACTCCACCGGCTGTAGCTCTCCTTTCACTCCTTTTTGTCTTCCCTTTGATGGGAAGCTTTGCCTTTTTCTCTTTTTCTCTTGTGTATTTGGCATTTGTTGGGTCTTTATCTTTTTCCAGAAATTCCGAAGCTCCCTCAGTTGTAAATCACCTTTCCTTTCTGTTCCTCTTTTCCCTTGTCCTAGTCGAAAGCCACATTAAGTTGGTATCTTTGCTGCTTGTGAGTGTTGGTTTTTCCCCTCCGCTGCCTCTTACTGTTTGCCAGGCTTCTCTTTTTTCTTTGCGTCATCTTTTGTTGAATCTCTGTAGGCCTCTCTTTCTCCTGGAAGGGCATTTCTCAAGATTCCTCTCATCTATTTTCATCAGATTTGATTGTAACATTTTGAATTCCATCCAATTCCATCTCCAGGCCCTGAATTTTTGCTTCTAATCTTAGCAAGATGTCAGTCAGTTTCTCATCCTGATACTGCTTTCTATCCATTCTATATGAATTCTTTTGGGCAACACTTTCTTTTGTTGACTTTTACTGCCACCTCATGGCCAAATTTTACTTCTCTCTTTTAGTAAGTGTTCAGTGTCTCTCTTTAATGTCAGTCTCTCTGGTTTTTTGTCATTTCCTTCCTGAATAATTTCCACTGATAAGATTTAAAATTGCTTTGTCTTGGCTTCCCCTGCTCGTTAAGGGCTTTAAAGGTAAATTCCAGATGTCTTTTACCATCTTTTTCTTTCTTATGGTTCCGGTTTATTGTATTAATTTTTTAGCTGCTTGCCAAGGTTACCGAAGCTTATCTGTTTATCTTAAGATGTTATCCAAACTTCTAATTAGTTCCAAAATTAAAGAATCTTAAAAAGAGGAAAGGTCAGACATTGGTTGGCGTTCGTCAACGTTGAGATGATGGATTAGTTCTTCTACCTCCAGCAAGAGCGGATTCCTTCTGTTGGGGGCGGTCTGTTCAAACAGCCCCCATTGAGAAGATTCTCTTTGTCTTCCCATGACTCTGGAAGATAAATCAACCAGAGGGGATTTCCAAGTTTTCCTCCTCTGGTGATAAATTTGTTGAAGAGCCTGCTGAACTCCACTCAGCATGTCTAGCCCGCCATCTTCCTCCACCAGAAGCTCCGTTGCTTGCTGCCTGCTTGATTTTAACAGAATACATGCTGATGTATTGTTATTAAAGCTATGAAGTCTGAACTGCTGGAAAGCCCCCCCCCCAGGAATTTACCTGCTGCCTTATGAAAGCCAATCACTTTCCAAATCAATCTCCTCAAGGATACTGGAATGTGTTACAGGAACAGGACTACACTTTTAAGTTGTATTTATGCTTCAAACTGAACATAGATGTTGGTGAGAACCAACATGAACACTCAGTGTACGTCACCAACATCTCAGGCCCAAATAGGCCTCTCCATGCTAAAAGCAGATGCCCCACTCAACCATGTCATGATGAACTTGCTTGGATCACCTTCACAGAACTTAGGCTTGCTTTTGCATTCCTCCAAAGCTTGTTACTGCTGGAAATACGATCCTCTTACCTGCCTTCAAGCAAAGCTAACATAGTATCAGATTGGTTTATGTCAATCAAAGGTGCGTGTACAGTGTCATAACAGTTCAAGCATTAACAGGAACCTACATGTACCTGTAACATTTTATTTATCAAACTTGAGGCTGGATTTCAGGTCAACCTCTAAACCCTTGTGTATTTTTTGTAAAGCCACTGGCATGAACTGATTTCTTAAAAGATATGCCCATAGATATGCTTCCAAGGGCAGTCAAGCAACTATTACTGTGAAGGACAGTGGAGCCTTGTGATCTTGCCTCCTTGCAAGCAAACAAGCCCCAAAGACAGGGTGAGTGGCACCCAGAGCATACCACCTTTTCATTTATTCTATGCTTGTTTCTCTATGTATCCGCACCTTTTTCCAGAGAGCAGCATGAGAAGAAGAGAACACAAGTGCTCTGCCTCAGAATTTGCTAGTAGATTTCATTCTTCCTGATAGTGATACCCAGGTAGGTAGCATGTTCCTTTGCCTTCTCTGAAAAGGCAGAGTGGGCATTTCTAGCCAAACGTCTAGCCTTCTGGACAGAAAAGTGATTTCAGCACCACCTCCCATCCTGGGCGATGGACTTCACACAGTGTTATGAAGCATTTCCAACCTGGATGTCCACCAAAAAGAAACCTCTGCTGAGGAAAAAGTGATGTCCCCACCTGCATTGCTAAATATGGGCTTCAGTTCCCTTTGTACCAGAAAAGTCAACTCAGTGTTAACCCCTTGATCTAGTACAGTTGTCTTCTTTTCAGGCTAGGCCACGTGGGGACCTGATTTCCCGTTCGCACCTAGGCAGGTAAGGACGCATCCCCGTGTGGCCTAGCCTTCCTGCACTACAGCCGTTCAGGTGTAGTGCAGAAAGGCCTCAGTTTCCACTCTTAATATTTGTTGATACTGGACCTCTGTTTTCCTCTAGCCATATTTAAGAAAAGCAGAGGATGAGAGGGAGGCCCAGCAAGGAACCATTTCCTCTATTGTTAATTGAGATTTGTCACAAAAGTATTAGCTTCCACAAGATGATTACATAGGAGGTTCAAGAAAATGTTCTTCATAATAACTAAAGTAAATGTGGTTTAACTAAAGCAATGTTACTGTCACTTTATTAACATACACCTCTTTGCCCTGACCTTTGGCTAGACAAGGAAATGGCCATTCCTCCCTACATTCAGGCACTGTTATAGTTTCAATATGTTAATTTTATATATTTACTGGTTTTTAATGTTGTAAAATTTCAAACCAACAAAGAACTCAGCATGATTTGTTTTTCTCTGCTGAGTTTCTGTCCTTTTGGAAGAACACTGGACTGCTGGATCGAGACATCAGATGTTCTACCAGGTTATTCCTGCTTATCTTTCCCATGACACTAAGTCTTCTTGTCATCTTAGGCCATGCCAGTGTGCTTCTGTGTAAAAACAATCCTTTCTGTTGAATGAAGGTATTTCTCTCCCATCTTCCCAGGCTGCTTTGGTGATGGGGGTGGAGAGGTATCAGCAAGTCTTCAGAACAAGCAGGACCACAGATGCATAGTAATTTTCTCAAGTAGAACAGTTTATGACCATGGGTTGAATGCTAAGAGGGCCATCTACTATTCACAGAATGCCCAAACATGCCTTCTTGATTTATACTAATGCTCTGGTCAAAGGTTTAGGTGCTTCAAATAGTTTCCCATGGCAACTTGACTGTCACAGACTTTAAAGACACTTCAAGCCAAAGATGGAATTACCTTACTCTTAGCCTATGGTTGCTACGGAGATTTCCAAGACTAAGAGGAAGTTTCCAGCAATTTTTCCTATCTATTTGCGAAGGCTCTGAAACTGGAGTTTTATGGGACAAAAGTGAGATTGACGTTAGCTGCTGACATCAAGTCGAACAGATGAATTTGTGTGTTAATGTTGAGATTTCTTTTGACAAAGTAATCTGATGAATTTGGGTGAGGCACAAATGTTTCAGGTTGTGCGTTTGGAACACATTTCATGCAGTATTTGTGCAAAATCACTTCTTGATCAAAGAACTGTGCGTTTGCTTAATTAATTAACTTTTATTCCAATATATCAAGAGTAAGAAAAAGATGTAGGAACTTGTAGGTTCATTCTTACTACAGATGAGGAGATCTTAATAGATGCCCACGAGAAAGCAGAGGAACTCTGTTGTATACAAATCTGCCAAAAAATTATCCATATCTTGTGCTTAAAATATTGGATTAAAATGGGATGCGTATGGATTTTTCCAGCAAGCACACAGGTACCTATAACAGATATGAATGTTGTTGACATTCATATCTTTAAATATGAATCTAACATTCAAACGTACAGATTTGAATGTTACAGATTCCAATCGGATTTTAAGACATTCGAATATTAAATATCTGTATCGAATCAGATTTTATGTCATTTTTATGACATTTGAATCTACTCGGATTCGAATGTCAAAAACACATTTGTGCAGATCCCTAGTTCAAACAGATACAGTAGTAAAATCAAACTATATTACCCGTTAGTAAATACGGGGAGAAGCAGTAATTCACACAGCTCAAGGGCACCACCTAGAGGATAGGAGGCTCTTGTCCTTTTGTGGTTATGGTGTTGATGTGCTCTGAATCTGTATCCTTGAATCAAACTTCATAATTATTGGGTTTATTATGTACTTGAAATGTAAGTTCATAATCTGATTTTCTGAGTTGAGTACAGACAGCTATCACTGATGAGACAGGAGTTACTTTGCCATTCATCCAAAGAACGATCTGTATCAGAAAAGACGTTTGGTCTTTCTTATTGGAAACATCTCATCTCAAGTCTCCCAGAACTATTTTTCTTCAAGGAAGTAGGCATGTGCACTGAAACCAAAGTCTGTATGCAGGCAGGTGATGCCTAACCACATTACCTGCTGGAGTACTCTTTGTAAGGAGAAAATTGATTTATAAACCTGTATTATAGTTAGCCTTTCCTTCCAAAATTTATATTTGAAATTTGCTTCTTTTGGTTTTAAATGGCTTTAAAAAAAAACTTTTCACTGTTGTTTTGTCCCTGTCTTTACATGGTATGATTTACTGATCTTGCCTCTTCTAAGATTTTTTAAAGATTCAGCAGGGGGAGGGGGCTTTTAAATTTAAATTGGGAACATAAGAACTACCTTGTTGGATCTGAGCAATGGCTTGTCCAATCAACCACTCTGTTTTCACAATGACCAACAACATATTTCTGCAAATCCTATGAAAGGGAAGTACAACACCAATTTATTAATTTAATTTCTATCCCGCCCTATACCCAAAGGTCTCAGGGTGGGAAACAACATTTAAAATCAGATGTATATTAAAACAACAGTATATATTAAAACAATAACAGTGTTTGTAAAGTGGGAAGAGACAGTATATTCCCATTTAAACAAAGGCCAGGGCAAAGAGGTGCATCTTCACTATTGCCCGGTGGCCAACATACCTTTTCTAGGCAAGGTTCTAGAGAAGTTTGTCGCTGTTCAGCTGCAGGCATGCTTGGAGGAAGCTGATTATCTAGACCCATTTCAATCTGGCTTCAGGCCCGGTCATGGCACGGAAACCACCTTGGTCGCCCTGGTTGATGATCTCCTCCGGGAGAAAGACAGAGGGAATGCTACCCTGCTGGTTCTTCTGGACCTCTCAGCGGCTTTTGATACCATTGACCACGGTATCCTCCTGGAGAGGCTACGGAGTTTAGGAGTTGGAGGCAGTGCTTGGCATTGGTTCTGCTCCTATCTCCATAGCCGATCCCAGATAGTGGTGATGGGAGAGACTGAGTCGACACCCTGGGAACTCACTTGTGGGGTTCCCCAGGGGTCAATCTTATCTCCCATGTTATTTAATATCTACATGAAGCCGCTGGGAGAGATCATCAGGAGTTTTGGAGTGAGGTGTCATCAATATGCAGATGATACCCAGCTCTATCTCTCTGTGCCATCTGAATCAGGAGAGGTGGTAGAAGTGCTTGACAGGTGCCTGGAGGCGGTAATGGGCTGGATGAGGGCCAATAAATTGAAACTGAATCCAGACAAGACAGAGGTGCTGTGTGTTACAGGCTCTCGGGTCCAAGTAGTTGGGAGATACCCTGTCCTTGATGGGGTTACAATATCCGGGAAGGGACAGGTGCGAAATTTGGGGGTACTCCTGGACTTTGCGCTAACACTTGAAGCTCAGGTGGAAGCCGTGGCCAGGAGTGCCTACTCCCAACTACGGTTGGTGAGTCAACTTAAACCTTTTTTGGACAGAGATGACCTGATCACAGTTATCCACGCTCTGGTAACCTCCAGGTTGGACTATTGTAACGCGCTCTACATGGGGCTTCCCTTGAAGACGGTTTGGAAGTTGCAGTTAGTGCAAAATGCAGCCGCCCGAGTACTGACCGGAACAGCTAACCGGACGCATATCACGCCGGTTCTAAAAGAACTGCACTGGCTGCCAATTTACTACCGAGCCCAATTCAAGGTGCTAACTCTGACTTATAAGGCCCTAAATGACTTGGGTCCCAGATATCTAAAGGAGCGCCTTCTCCCATATCGACCTGCCCGTGCCTTAAGATCTGCAGGAGAGGCCCTCCTGGTTATCCCACCGCCTTCAGCGATTAGGCGGGTGGGCACCCGGGAGAGGGCCTTCTTAGTGGTGGCCCCCAGGCTGTGGAATGGTCTCCCCTTGGAGGTGCGTCAGGCCCCTTCTCTGTTTACATTCAGGAAGGCGGTAAAGACGCACCTCTTCACTCAGGCCTTTGGCTAATGCTCTTTATTCCTCCCTCCTTCCAAAGACCACTGTTAAACTGTTTTTATATTGTTTTTATTCTTATTCTTATCATCATGTTGGATTTTAAACCTTACGTTGGTTTTATTATAGCGTGGTACAATTTTAATGTACTTGTTCTTAAGTGTTGTAAGCCGCCCAGAGACCCTCGGGTATGGGGCGGGATATAAATATAAATATAAATAAATAAATAAATAAATAAATAAATAAATAAATAAATAAATAAATAAATAAATAAATAAATAAATAAATAAATAAATAAACATTGAAGGTGATAGACACACCTCAAGGGCGTAGACTATTCCATAGCCTAGGGGCCATCAATGAGAAGGCCCTCTCCAGAGTTCCCATCCCTTTTACTACTGAGGGTGGTGCGACAACCAGGAGGGCCTCAACTCCAGAAAGGCAAAGACAGGTCGATATGGGAGGTGTTCTTGGGGCCTAAGTCAGATTTGTCACCTTGAATTGGTAGCGAATCGGCAACCAATGCAGTGCTTTTAAGACCAGCATGATGTGCGTCCAGTCTGCAATCTAGCAGCTGCATCCAGTATTAGCTGCAGCTTCCAAACTGTATTCAAGGGCAGCCCCATGTGGAGCACATTACAATAGTCTAGTCTGGAGGTTGCCAGTGTAACGTCCCATACGAAGCTTCATATAAATGTACCAAAACATTCAATTTGAATTTGAGTGTCAATCTTCAGATATACCAACATTCTAAAGAGAGTCTGATAGTCTTTCTGAATTTACCTAGGGCAAAATCCAGATTAAAAACAAAAATCTGCTTTCTGGACAGTGGGTGGCTAGACAGATACTGCTGCTCCCATTTGGACTCCAAGCAAATATTCTGAGGTCTCCCTGTCAGAAAAATTGATTCCTGGCCCTCATCTGAATGCACACAAGCCTCAGGATTCAACTCAATGGGCAAAAACATGTTTGGAATCCTGAAGTGTAAAAGACTTCCACACACAATTTCAGTTCCAAACAGCAATTCTTGACGTATTTTGGTCTGCTATAGGCAGCATTCTATCTGCCACAGGATGTTCATAGGGCCCCAGTACAGCATGCAATGTGAACACATGCTTATCCCGCTAGGGTGGCCATTGGTTGCAGCAGGCCCAAATCCACCATTTTTACAGGGTGTTTGGGTGCAGTATAAATTGGAGTTTGGGCAGGATTGTGGCTTTGGTTGTCCTATTGATGGCAGCCTGTTTCCATGATTAGATTTGGGGTAAAGAGGAGGAAGAAAAACAAACAAAACCACCCCATAGAACTGGTGGTTTGGGTGCCCCTGTGTCATCATGGAACGAAAACAAGGATCTAAAATATATTTCATGAAACGGCAGGATTTTGACAAGAGAATTTTCCAAAACCACCTCAAAGAACCAACATTACTTTCATTTTTCATTGTTTTATTTTTAAAATAGCTATTATACATAAAAAGAAAAACTCTTCCATGATCGTAGACGGAGCTTAAAAAGGGGGATTCCATACTTAATGGTACAATGAGACAAAACTGGATCACCTATTTATATGGTCAGGATTGATTTGTGTGGGTTTTGACAAAACTACTGTTAAACCTAATGGTCACTCAGCAGTACGGAGCACACTCAGATGGGATTTCAGAGGCATTTAATAGGGAGGCTGAGTCCCTATGCAAGCCATTTGGTGCAGAATGGGCACACATGGGAGCAGGTCTGAGATTTATCCTTGCCCATCCCCATGCCATTCCCAGTGACGCGGGCTGGGCATGGATGTAGCCATCCCCATGCAAACCATGCCAAACCCTGGCACAGGGGAACAGCGCCCCTCCTCTCCACCCCCCTCTCCTCATTGGAAGCCAGATTCACATCAGCCCACCCCTGTGCCACCAGCTGCAAATGCCACATCCCCCCCCTTCCTTAGTGGCACAGAAAGCCAGGACTGGGCTGGGAGGCATGGAAAAAAGTTTAAATAAATCCTAATAATAATATTTTAAATAATTTTAAAAGACCCAAAGCCACTACGAGGTTTAGCACCAGATGGGCGCTTCAGTAGTTTTGCACACCTCTGCTACACCGGGAACCGCGAGAATGCCTGGCAACCTTAAAAGGGAGAAAATCAAGCCATTATTATGATCGCCTTGGTGATTAGGAAACAGGGGTGGAATATTTGGGGAAAGAAACAAAAATCAAGCCATTATCCCTGCCTTGGCGATCGGGAAACGAGGTGTGTGTGTGTGTGGAATATTTGCCATGGAAAAAGTACAAAAATTAAGCCATTATCCTGCCTGCCTTGGCTATTGGGATTTTTCCATTCCCAAAAAATGTTAGCGGCTGTGATCTCCAATGCACAGGGCAGGAACAGCAAGCATACCCCACCTCCCAATGATGTGAGGGCCAATCTCCTCCAAAAATAGCCCAGGATCGTCCCTATGCTCAGTCTCAGCTCACTAAGCAATGTGTGCCGGGACCCCAAACCATGCCCAAATCTTTTTTTTCATGTATCAAATTTGGACCTGGTCTGGCACAATTTGGTCTGCGGAAACCGGACCAAAACCAAAATGCATGGAGACACCCCTTGCCGAGCCCAGTTTTGGACCAAACATGCATGGGGCTGCGCCTGGAGTGTACCTAGTAAACCAGGTGGCTAAGAAGAGCAAGGAAATGTATGTTTGTGATTTTCTGTCTTGCTCTTCACAAAAATGTACCAGGGTAGGTCACAATATATACAGAAGTAAAAACAAAGAATTTGCATCACTTCTGCGTGATCAGCATCACAAAGGCAACAGCAAAGAAATTTAAACATTGTGGAAACAAGCTGGCTTGGAAACACTAGCCTGTCCCTGTATCTGTGGGAGAATATGTTTCATCTCCCACTGTGGATAATGAAAACCATGGATAATACAGCCACTCAGTGCAGGCTCCCCTCCATAGCAGGACATGCTGCTAAAGGAAAAGTGGGTAGCTGGCCTCACCAGTGGACCAGGCTGCTGCAGGGCAGCTGGCCTCATGGTCAACCAGAGTTGAATGAACCCACAGATACCGGATCCATGGAGAGAGGGGGCACATCTGTAACAACTTTGTATTGAAGAGTACAGTAGAGAGTAAGCAATAGTTTATTGCTGGAGAACTGTACTGCATCTGGACTCAGCATTAGGGTCTTTCTGTACTTTTTTAGATTGTACGCCAATGGCAGGTTTTACTCTTTTTACTTTTTACTCTTTGATTATTTTACTTTGTACAGCGCTGAGTACATGTACAGCGCTTTAGAAATAAACTAATAATAATAATAATTATCTGTACAGGTCTGAATCTGTTTTGAGATCTACCATCATTCTGGCCCAAAGACAGACAAGGTGGCCATTTTGGGCCTCCTAACCTAATCCAGAATACAGTCTTGCTCCTGCAGATGAAGTACATCAGAGAGGGGTAGGGCTTCCCTAGTCCACACCAGTGCATGGGCAAAAGAGATCATTTATCTACAAACTCCTGAATTTACTTCTCAGCTCTTGTGGCTCTTGAAGTTGTTCATGAAAATTAAGTCACTTTCTTTACTAATTCAGAATGTTTCAGTTCTTGTCTATGACAGACTCTTGCCTTTATTTCCTTCTACAGATATGTCCAGAATTTTTTTCCCTACTTGTTCTTTCAGAGTTTTCATAGGGGGAAACACTTCACTTTTTTTCTGTTTAGGTCCTTTAAGGATGTAACCTGACAGTTTGCTAGTCTTATGGTAAGAAGGAAGTAGAGGAGAAAGAAGAGTTGGCTTTTCCATCCCACTTTCCCCACCCATTTATGGGGACTCAAAGTGGCTGACGTTCTCTATGCTGCTCCCAACAGATAGGTGGAGCTGCAAGAGCTCAGAATCCAGTATTCCCAGATGAGAGTCGGGCTCCCTAACCACTAGATCGAACTGGCTCACAATCTGACATACAAATTGCATTCCTTGAATGAAAAGACACCTTTGGGACTCAGTTCTGTGTCCTTCTGGAAATGATGACATCAAGGGATCAACAGTTCTATTTATGTCCCTCCCTATACCCAAAGATCTCAGGGTGAGTCAAAATAAAACCATAATAAACATTTTAAAGCATGACTAAAACAATGACAGTGCCTGCACGGGGAGGGGATGTTGTTTCCCCAACTGAAGGGCAGGGTAAAGAGAACTTTCCCAGGAAGGTGACCAAGGTAACGAGAGGCTGAAGAAGCTTTACCGGGACTCCGGAGACTGTGGAAACAGAATATAATGCAGAATGTGGCAGCAACCTTTTGATGTGGGCTAGAAACAAGACAAGGCCTTGGCCGGCCTGTATCAGCTTGTCATTGCCAAGATCAATCCAAGGTTCTGCTGGCTACTCAGCTGCAGGCACATTTGGAGAAAATGGATTATCTAGAAGGTATTGCACTGTTGGTTCTCCCTGGTTTCTCTGGCTTCAGTATCACTGACCATGATATCCTATCAGAGCAACTTGGAGGTCCAGTCTGACAGCAGTTCTCCTATCTTTGAAGTAGGGTCCAGAAAGTAGCAATGGGAGCAGTATCAGTTGGAGCAATTTCAGAGACTGGGACTCAAGGGCATTTTTGCAGTGGTTCTCCTATCCCCAAGGCAGGCTCCAGAAAGTATCATTAGGGAGCTTTTGTTCTAAACTTTAGGAACTCTTGGGTGGAGTTTCTCAGGGGAAGGATCTGTCATCTATGCTGGATTTTTAATAACTTTTACTGAAGTTAACATTTAAAAAGGAAGAAACAGCAATCAATCACAAAAGGTCAGAAACAAGGAATACATAAAAACAGATACACATATAAACTAAAGAATCTTCCAATCGCTTCCTTTCCTATTTGAAAAACCCTTCTCCAGTTAATTCTAAATGTCTCTTCTTTACATTAATATTAATGAACTATTCTTCAAATCCTATTACTTTTTTTGTATTACAGAAAAACCCCTTCAATTAAAAAAAGGATTTTTCTTTTAAAACATTTCAATTTATCCTTTTCTGCCAAATCTAACATTTTGACCAACCAATCTTCCATTGTAGGTTGAGCTGTTCTCTTCCATACATTCTTGCATATATAGAAATCTTCTCACTGTGGTTATATATTGCCGGCAGAAGTCCACATGTGCGGGAGGTCATCACAGTCCCAGTGATGGTGCCAGCAGCCAGATAGAAGATGGCAATGCATCTGGAAATGCATCTGCGCCAAGGTAAGTGACGGGACATGCTGGGTTGGCATGTACTAGCATCTGCCTTAGCCTTAAAAGCCCAATAGGGTTTAGAACCTTGTTACTTGTTGGAATGCCTTCTCCCCATTGATCTTATCCCAGATTCTGCACTCAGTATCTGACTCTTCTCTGCTTCGCTTCTATCTCTTACGTGGGCAGTACTCAGAGATGGGGTTTTTCCCCCAATAGTGACACCTTACCAGTGCATTTCATCTCTTTTGTAAAGACACTTAAGGATTCTGAAAGAACATGAAAGGGCTGACGGGAAAGAGCACTCTTTTTTCATGCACGAGTTAAAAACAAATACGTAAACATAATTAATATGTCCCTGCATTCCATTATTTTGCTATTATACATTGCCTTTCTTAAAAACAAATTATTTATTAAGTACCTTAGTTTAACAATGTAACAGACATTTAATAAAAAAACTTTTTTCACATGTACTTGGAACAAGTGCGAAATTACTAGACTACTAAAATATTGTTGGATCCAACAATGCAACAAGTCAGAAGATCTCTATTGCTTCTTTAATGTAGAGACACAGCCCGTCTTAAATGTGAGGTGGTCGTCTTTCTCTAGGGTAAGGGTAAAGACACAAGGTGGATTGAAAACACAGCAAGGGTAACAAGAATCCTTAGAAGTGCGTCAAGAAGATTTATTTACAGAAGATAAAAGGTTCATCAACTTCCTGTATTTTCAGCCAATTAACAATACTTGTCATATTAGTAGAAATATATTAGAAGTACATTTCAAAAAAAAAACACACCACCATCTTAAGACTTGTACAAGTTATAACTAAAGCAGGAAAGCATTGGAGAAATTCAGCATGTTTTTCCCATCTTAGAAATTAAGTCATCACAGATTTTTGTTAACTCCTCATTCTCCTTTGCCTGTAAAGAAATGAGGGGGAAATGTTAAACACTGCAAGGATTGCACACACATATGTATCTTTTTTTAGATCAGTGGCTAACAAATTTCTAACTCCCCCGAGCCACCTTTCCTACCAAACTTTATTTCTCTAGTAGAAAGCAATGCAAGATGAGACAATGAGCGATTAAGGGGTATAAAATGTGCAGGCAGAGCATGTACTTGACTGTAGGAGGAAGACTTTGCTTCAGACAAGTAATTTTTTATAAAAGTATGTACATCAGCCACACACATCTATGCAGAACTCAAGAGCTCTGCCCAAAGTGGATCCGTTGCAGAATACCAATTCCACTTGGAGAACTCAAGAAAGCTAGTAAGTTTTCCTTGCATCAGGTTATTTTGCTTTTGCAGGTTTTATTAAGGTTATACAAGGCCAGGCATTGGGATCACAATTCACCCTAGCCCTTCCTGGAAAATTGGAAAGTTAGCCCTGAATCACCAATGAGAACCAGACCCAAGAATCAGGTAAAGGTGATGCTGACCTTTTGTTCGGTGCTCCTCTCTAGTGACTGAATTCGCATTTGTTCTTTACGCAGACTGGCTTGGAGTGCTCCCACCTCAGCTTTCGCTTTGCTTCTGACCTGTGCAATCTCTTCATTTGCTCTAAATCAGAGAAGACATTTGGGGACATTAACCCTTGTTTAAAGATTCAAACGCTTGAGTTCTCTAATCCAAGACCGGGAACTCACCGGCACAGCTTCTCCTCTGCATGTTCCTTCAGCGCCTGGTAGCGTTGCTCCTCTTGCTTAATGCGTGCCAGGCAATCCTCAGCATACTTCTTCAGAGCCTCCTCGTTCTAAAATATAAAACCAGACCATTCCACTTTAGGCTGAAAGGAGATCAGCTGCAAGAAAAAGCCCTCACCACAACTACAGGGGGGAAATCTAACAGGTATAAGCAATTTTAAAAGTCTTGCTGTTTGACCTGAAAACATGAGGAGCTTGATGGCTTATGTGTCCCTTGTACCTTCCAACTAAAAAATAATTCAAAAGAATGAGGAACTGGAGACTTTCAAACACATTTGTACACTGTGTCCTTCCCTATCTGTGTGCCACAAGTCCTCATCTGCAATGTTTTACAATGAGACTAAAACTTTCAGAGACCTTTAGAGTAGGAGGGGGAGCTATTTATCTTTTGGCTGCATCTTTCCTTCAGATATTTGGTAGCCATTCCTTCTCCTGACTGACCCTAAGAAAAGAATAGCACTGATGCAGCTACTAAGAGAGGGTGTGCTTTGGTAATTATTTCTACCCTCAGAAATTTGAACCTGTGAACATTTTGCCACAAATAAGACTGTATAGGTAGCAATGATGTGCAGTTGTTATAGGTTGTGCAGGCAAAGAGAAGACTTCTGCTCAAATTTGTGCGTTTACTGATGGCTTACATTTTCAGCTGTGATAAAGATAAAGAAGTGGAAATAAATACAAGAGACTCATTTCAGGTAATTTTGTAAAGGGCAGCAAAGAAGCTCCCACCAAGCTTAAGGAAGTCAATGACAGTGCAGATGCAAAATATTCACCTTTTGAAATACTTTTATTGCCTCCTTATTTTTTTCAAATCGCTTGAAGAGTTCAAAGTAAGATTTTTCCATGGAGTTTAGATCAGAGATAATCTGTTCTTTTTCATTTTGAACCTGTTGTAGTTCTTTTTCTGCAAGCTCCTTTTTTTCTGAAGGAATAAATAGGCACATTGTTACAGTCCTTGTTTTCTAGTTGCAAGAAGAAACAAGAAGCATCCTACTTTATCTTAGCCCCTTTCAAGAACTATTTTCCCTTGGAGGGAGGTGCTAGTAGTTATCTGAGGCTTATAACTGGATGTGCTGGCGGACTGCATTTTAGTAGCTCCATAACATGTAAATCAACTGGCATTTGTGTTTTTCATTATCACACTATTTCTAGGTATTAAAAATCTTAATTTATTATTTTTAAAATTAAAAGCAGCGTTAAAAGAAGACCTTAGAAATGATGTTAAGAAAATGAAATGAACAAAGGAACAGCAGAACAATAGGCTGGAAATATAAAACAAACTCAGGATAAAAATGGAAAAAGAAGGGAGAAAACTGAGATGGCAAATGAAAAGAGAGGAAAGAAGGAATGTTTTTCTTCAACAGAGAAAAGTGCGCTGACAAAGATCCTGTTTAGATGGGATGGTCTGGAAGCAATGGCTTTTCCTTTCAAGGAACAGGGAACTTGATTAATCTCTGTACAAAAAGCAAGGGAGTTTCTAAGAAAATCTGAAAGACAGGTGGAAGAAACCTGAATGGAAATGAAGGTGACTGATGAATTTGTTCCAAAATTGCAATAAATAGGACTCTAAGGGCACATTCCCAAACAGAATATAATGAGCTTTGAGACCATTTTGAATGTTCACTGTTCCCAAAGTTTTTAAATAATCTGCAGTTTCTGAGGATTAAAGGTCCCAAAACGCAGCTTAGCTGTATTCGGGTCAAAAGAGGTCTTGCTGCTAGATTTAGAAATACTCCATTTTATTTAGCAAAATGGGAGCACAAGGAGGTTTTCTTGAGGAGGGAACCATGGTTTAGGGCAGTGATGGCGAACCTTTTGAGCTCGGTGTGTCAAAATTCACAAGAAAACCTAGCTTAACTCGGGTGCTGTGTCACATCTAGAAATATCCATAATTTTGTGATATTCGTAGCTCTAGTAAAAAAGTTATATTTTTGATATATGTATTAAAAGCAAAAACAAATTATTTTTTACATTAGTGACTTTTGTTGCTAAATCTTCAACTGAAAGTTGGTATTTCGTACACTTCAAGAACAAGCAAGCACTACACACCCAGGTGCCAGGGTGACCAGGTATGTCACCCAAAAGGACTTGGCATGTCACCTGTGACACGCGTGTCATAGGTTGGCCATCACTGGTTTAGGGGCATTCTCCTCAGTTTCCCTTGATCCAATGGTAAGCCATGATTTCCTCTGCTGTAGTCCCCTCTTCATTACAGGCAAAGGAAAACTAGTGCTGTGTGAAAGGGGAAGGAAGGAACTGAAGAATGAACAGAGCCCACACAATGTAACAAGAGATCAGACCATGTAGCCAGGAGTGAGTGAAAGTGTCTGATTTTACTAAGAGTGGCTTCCATCCTGGGGTTGTGCAGTGTGTTGGCTCTTGTGTAAAAGCCTCCCTCCCTCCTTCCTTCCAGGATTGCCTCTGCCATCCACACCTTTCACCTACTCCCTGCCATTTCAAGATGATCTGCTGTACCAATCCAGCGCACAACTCTTATAAGAAAAAAGGAAATGTGATCTTTAATGTTCTACTGCCTTGTTAACACAAGAAAGAAGTGCCATGGTGTATATATTGGGGGGGGGGGGGGAGACAAGCAGTGAACAAAAGCTGCTGCCGAAGGGCTCCATGATCTGATGCTGGGCAGGTTTATATAGAGGGTGAGGTTTGAATTACCCACCCCAATGAAATCAGGGCATGACTGCATGGGGAGGGGAAAGATGGGAAGTTTTTTCATTCTTGTTTTTTCATTTATTTTTCTATACTTTCCTGTACTGTAATTTGTCTTATTATCTTAAATTTCCAATAAAATATTAGATCTTAGAAAATATTTAACCTGTTCTTCAAGCTGTTTATAAATATGTCTTCTGACACCATTAAAGATACCCAAATTTCTGTTTTCTTATGAAGACAATCAACCACTTGACCTCAAGGACCTATGTCCTATTGAATCTGTGCTTCTCCAGGAATTAGCTGGCTACAGTGTAAGTTAGATCTAGAGTCTACAGGATTACATATTTTCTAACCTACACTGAAGAGTAACATGCCCCCAATGCCTCAATTCAACGGTGGGTGCCACAGAAAATCTGTAGAGAAGAATTGCCTGGTAATCCATTATACACAGATTATTGTATACCAAACCTACTGAGCTAACCAGCCCAGGATCTAACCCGTTTTTGTATTCCTGGTGGATATCCTTTGCTTTTGCAGTCCTTATTCCTTATGGTTTGCTGGTGTTTGCAAAGAAACAGTAAGCTAATCAACGTATAACAATTAAATGAGTAGGGTTTTTTTTTTTTTTTTACAAAGAGGGTTCCAGGTTAAGTCCCTCATGTCTTCAACTAAGACATGTCTTCAGCAGAGACAGTTTTAACTATGTATGTCAGTTACGCCATTCAATACAAGGTACCACTGATTTCAAATAAATGTTCTGCACTTACCCAGCAGTTGTTGTGCGAATGCTTCAAACTCTATACAAATTGTTCTTAGAAAGAAAAGAAATTGCATGAAAGCCAGAAAATTGACTGTACAATATTGCATGGC
The DNA here is from genome assembly GCA_023333525.1 of Aspidoscelis tigris stejnegeri. Taxonomy (NCBI): domain Eukaryota; kingdom Metazoa; phylum Chordata; class Lepidosauria; order Squamata; family Teiidae; genus Aspidoscelis; species Aspidoscelis tigris. Next base: position 146,155,813 of record JALMGA010000001.1, on the reverse strand, counting down.
AGTAACATAATTCTACCCCTATAACAATGGAGTTCCCTGCCTGTATCTTCCAACTGATGAAAATACTTTCTATTGTCTTTTAATTACCTGTTTCTCTGGCAGAATCTCACCCAGTTTGATAATAAATATGGCAAAATATGCTAAGGGATGAGTTAGACCTGCCCAGATATTAAGGGGACGTCCTGCTACTCTCCAAGGTTCAAGGGTATGATATTTGAGGTGGCACTTCTACTGAAGTACTCCAGATTGTAAAATTACTTCTCTGAGGTTGATTAGGCACTATCCTTATACATCTGTTGTGCCTAGTTAAGAAGCATTTACTTTGTCTTCTTGCTTTGGAAACCTTTGGCGAACCGTGAGGGACAAACTGAAAGATGTAAATCTATTAATATTATGGTCAAATAGAACCATAAATGCTATAAAATTAAATCCATCCCTTCCCTCAAATTTAACATCCATGCACTATGTATTGATAACTCTTCTCACGATGAGTTTTAAGTTGGAAATGCTTAAGTATTTATTTCCAGCCTTACTCTAAAGTATTTAGAAAACCTAATAGGTTAAGGACATGAAATATCTTACTGCTGAATAAATGTTAAATGTTATTCTTGCAAAACATTAATAAATGTTTTTCTTTTTAATAAACACTTTTAATAAATGCTTTTCTTGCATTAGATTCTTGCAAAGTATAGGTACTGTAGAAATATTTTGTTTTGGGGTTAAACCTTAAAATATTGGCTCATGCAGTCTTGGATCAACAGAAAGGGAGAGCTACACAAAATCTGCATTGCTGGGCAAGCATTTTGCAAACCATTAGTATATTGTTCTTATTTGCACAAATATTAATTTATTGGTTGTCATAAATTTTAAATCATTTGTGCAGGCATTTAACCTCAAAGGGCTAAAGGGCAATCTCCTGTAGTTTCCAGTAAATGCTTTCTGTAGTATAAGAAAATACAGTACAATTTTTCAGAATATCAGAGTATAACTACTTTGAGTTTTAGATACGACTGGAACTACAGCAGAATATTTTTCAGCGCCCACCCAACATAGTCACCCCAGAGAACCCAGAGTACTTCTTTTCCTCCAAGAAGTTTGAAGTGTTGTATTTCTTCTCTTAAACAATCATGTGAAGTAAATTAAACTGAAGGGCAATCAACGGCCAAGGTACCAGCTGGCCAAGTGAGGATTTGATCTGTGCCTTCAAGAGTTTGTCTAGGACACTTTTCTGCACCGAGTTTTAATCTGGTTTATACTATGGGCTAAGGACTATCCTGGGCCTGCTGTAGTCTGCACTAATATGTGGATGGCAGGTCCCTGTTTTGAGATATAATCCAGAATGAGAGCCACTGCAGAAAGGGCCTAATGGCCTAGACCAGTGATGGCGAACCTTTTGAGCTCGGTGTGTCAAAATTCGCAAGAAAACCTAGCTTAACTCGGGTGCTGTGTCACATCTAGAAATATCCATAATTTTGTGATATTTGTAGTTCTAATAAAAAAGTTATATTTTTGATATATGTATTTTATTAAAAGCAAAAACAAATAATTCTTTACATTAGTGACTTTTGTTGCTGTACTTCGTTTGCTAAATCTTCAATTGAAAGTTAGTGTTTCGTACACTTCAAGAACAAGCAAGCACTACAAGGCCAGGTGCCAGGGTGACCAGGTGAGTCACCCAAAAGGGCTTGGCATGTCACCTGTGACACACGTGTCATAGGTTGGCCATCACCGTCCTAGACACCACTGTAGAACACAGGCTGACCATCTGGGGTTGAATTAACCTTTCATTTCTAAAATTTGGACAGACGCTTTGCGGCTACTGTGTTATTTGAGAAAGCACTCCGAGATCGTGTATTGTATTCTGGAATTTTACCTACCTCATTTCTTGGTTTTCAACGTGAATTTTGTCATTCTCTCTTTTCCATTCCAAAGCTTCATTCTGTTTTTCTTCTAGCTGAAATCATAAAGTACCAAAATACTTATCCACTTTCAATGCAGAATCAAAACAGCTATAAAAGTTTTTGCTTAGACCTCAATCCAGGAATATTAAGCGACTAACAACTAAGATTCTGAACATCAATTTCGGTCCAAAAATCCCGACTTCAGCTTGATCAACGAAAAGGCATGATTTTCTGACTGGTGAGTATGAGAAAGAATGGATAATATACGTTTCTAATAGAAGTTACATGTATAGGGTTTAACCAAAACCAACGGTATTCCTTTACTTTCTCCGATTCACTGCATAAGCTGCGCTCACAGAGTAAAAGAATTTCAAGTCAGCCCAATCTTTGGCTGACACCTTTGCATCACTTCTGGGCACTGTAGGGGCACAGGTCAAGGGACTTACTTTTGCTATATAATATAGTACATCCACTCATCCACTCCCTTTTGCAACAAAATAGCAGGTTTAGAGATTGAATGTCTTTGAAATGCACTCTTGGCACTTTTCCACCTAGCCCCTTCCCATCTGAAAGCAGCAAATTGCAGCTACGGTGCCAATGGACGTTCCTGCCTTGAAATTTTCCACTCATTCAAATGTTATCCCCAGCCAACAGCTATTACCACAGGCCTTTCTGCATTGGGCCTTATTCTGTCTTCATGCTAGCAGTGACTACGGCACTCTCTGGGTGGCGGATGCCATACTCTGTAACAGCATGTGCAATAAGGGTCAGCACAGAAAGGACCATAATAGTCATCTCTGCTTTTTTATGCACCTTTTTCAGTCTTTCAACCTCCATTTTTTTCCAACTATGTGGACCTTTGCACATCCTGCATATGTACGTGCAGAGATCTTCTAAATGGCATTTTGTAGTTTTAAATAAAGTCAAACCATTGTATCAGCAGGGGATACGTTCCGGCTCCTCACACAGATACATGAAACCGCAGATAATCTTGAACACCGATGCTGGCTTCCCAAAAAAAACGCCGCCGCCACCTGCTGAAACTGCTGCAAGCTCAAGCCGCTGCCACCGCCAGCCAAAGCCACCTGCCTACCCTGGGTCTGGCCACCCGCTCGCCAGGTACAGCAGCAGGGCCTTGTGGCAACCTGGTGGGGCCTTGCGGTGACAGTGCCAATACCTTGCGGCAGCAGCAGGGCCTTATGGCGGTGACGTCAGTTTCTGGCACATGACCTCAATTTCTGGCACACCCCCAGTAACAGTTACCAACTGCAGCCAATGGCAAGCGGCCCCAGTGGGGAGCTGGCAGCAGTGATGTGGTGGGAAAGGTGGGGGGGGGAAGGGGACGGGCTGATCGGTAACCACAGATAACTGAAACTGCAGTTACTGAATAGCAGATATGGGATCTGACTGCATGTAACTTTAGAATAATCAGATTGAATATATGGTACATATTCTCCTTGTCTTGCTCTTACCTCAGAAGTAAGTTTTCTGATAATAGCATCCTTCTCACAGTTAACCTTTTCTATTGCTGCATCCATGTCTTTCTGACTGTACCGCAAAACATCAATAATAGCATCCATGGGCTGGGCGTAAGAGAACAATGAAGTCTTGTTATCAAATGGAACGTCTGATGAAGCTTTGGGCTGTAGCAAGAAAATGTAATAATACCTTTAGCATCTGTTAACATAAATACATTATATTTAAATACAGGGGAAAAGAAATAAAGAAAAATTGGGGGGAAGCAAAGGTAACTTCCAATTATCCTTTTGGTGACTAAGTGTATATCCATTCTTGTATCTCCCACAAAACAGTGACATACATACATCCCCCCACCATCTATAAAATATCTTAGTTTTTAATTTTTGCACCACATCGTCTCTTATATTAATATCTGCCACATTTGAAACATACTATCCAATATTTCATTCTTATAATTTGTTAATGGTCTCATTATTTTACTTCTTATTCCTCTTGACCCCTTCATCAACTCTTCCAGTTTTTCTTCAAGTTCAGTCAATGGTCTGTTGATCTGTAATTGTCTATTATTACTTACATACCAATTTGTGAGCAAATGATAACTTAACCATTGTTCCCCCCCCCCGCAGTGTGTTTAAACTCTTGTTCTCTCTATACCCGTTACACAGATCCTTTGTATACTTTTAATTGAAATATTACTCTTTGCCTTAAAACCTTATAATCACTGTTTATATATTCGATAAATGTGTATTATGATATTTGTGATACTAACTTCTGTTTGTATTTTCTCCATATCTCCATTACCTGTCTTAATGGCCCATATAATTCTCTGTCTCACTTGTCATCTTGTTCCATATTATACTTTTATTTTCTAAATTATCCATTTTCTTTTTTACTTTCACACATTTATCCTTCCTTTTAAAATCTAATTCGATTAGTTTCTTAATTTGAAAAACCACATAATACTTTTCCCAAAGAAGGAATCGGCCATCCTCCTTGTTGAATTCCCATATTTAATATCTTTCTCCTTAGTCTTGGATGCTTTGTATTAAAAATCCAACAAAATATTTTATTATCCCATTTTCTCAGTGTCCTAATATTTACTTTCTAAGGCAGTATGTGGAATAAATACAAAATCCTTGGCATAATGAACATTTTTGCTACTCTAATCCTTGATAATATTGACACTACCTTAATCTTTCAACAATTCTTTCTAATCATCAAATCTCAAAATCAATACTTTTTTTTCTTATTCAGAACATTAAAAAGGATATTGTGGATCTGTAAAAGGTGCAGAAAAAGGCAACCAGAATGATGAAGGGTCTGGAACACCTCCCTTTTGAAATCAGGCTGCAACATCTAGGCCTCCAGTCTGGAGACGGAGTTTAAGATAGGACCTGATTGAAGTATATAAAATTATGCACGCTATAGAAAAGCTGGATAGAGAAAATTTCTCTATCATACAATACTAGAATCAGGGGGCATCTATGGGTGTTCTTCCACTGTCAGAAAGTACCCATTTTTGCACCCATTAAGGACCCATTTGGGTGTGAGCCAGATGACCCCATTTCCACCACGGCATCCATTTGGGACACATTTGTTTCCACCGCCGCGGGGGAAATCCGGATCATATGGGTACATCTCAAACTTTAATCCGGATTTTCTGTAGACTCCATTACATGGGGTCTACAGCCAGAAAATCCAGATTAAAGAGAGCCTGTTTCCACACTTGTGTGGCAATGGGGTCTAGAGGCAGCTAGGAGGAGGGGGCACCCATGGGGGGGGAGCCCCAAAACCTAAGTTTTGAAGTCATTTCAAAGTCATTTCAAAGTCTGTGCAAAATAGCTCCGGAGCGTCTTTGAAGTCTGTGCTGATCTTCAGAGTGAACTTTGAAGTTCACTCTGAAGATCAGCACAGACTTCAAAGGAGCTATTTTGCACAGACTTCGAAGTGACTTCGAAAAGACTTCAAAGCTGCTTTGGAGACCCCTCATGGGTAGATCCGGATTTCCAAATGGGTGGTCCAGTGTTTCCATGCAAGGAGGCTAGCACCCATTGCTATTGGGTGCTAGAGGACCCATGGAAACACATTGGGTACTTCCCTTAATCCGAATCTACTAGATCCGGATTAAGGAATGTACCCATTCCTTAGATCCGGATCTTCTTAGATCCGGATTAAAGGAGCGCGGTGGAAAAACACCCTATGAAGCTGATGGGTAGGAGAGTCGGATCTGACAAGGGGAAGTATTTCTTCACCCAGAGGGTCATCGGTTTATGGAATTTGCTGCCGGAAGAGGTGAAAAAGCTACCAGCCTAGATGGCTTTAAGGAAGGGTTAGACAAATTTATGTATGACAGATGTATCAATGGCTACTAGAATGAATGCATTTCAGACCGGGGGCGGGGGAGGGGGGAAGCAGGACACTTCTAAGGCCATTTGCTGGTATTCCAGAGCAGGAATACCTGTTTTGTCTCTGCTTGAGATGCACATGAGCATTTGGAGGGCCACTGTGTGCGACAGGATGCTGGACTAGATGGGCTGTGGCCTGTCCCAGCAGGGCTTCCCTTATGTTCTTATGTAACGACAATAAGGAGTTCTAGCTCCTTAACTACTACACCAAACTGACTCCCTTATGTAAGGCAATTTGGTCTAGGGGTTACAGAGCTGGACTCTTATTTGGGAATACCAGATTTGATTTGCATGACTTTGTCAATTACGTGTGCTTTGCAATGTGTAAATTGATCCTATCCGTTTAACAAAATTAACTCCAAAGTTCAGTTTCCAGGATTTTGGATAGAAGAGACCAATTCAAGTTATGAAAAACTTTTCCTGTCTCTATAAAAAACAATGCAGCCTGTTTTTCATTATGCTGTGACAACTACTCCAAAATGTCTAAAACATTCCTAACGTTATCTCATATAATGCTTATATAAGTACTCATTCACTTTCTCCAAAGAGACTTCTTGTTGTCTATAAAAGTGGAATACTCTTGATAAAACACCTTCAGTATACTCACATTCTCTTTTTCTTTTCATATTTCAAAGGCAACAAAGTTCCAGGTTTGTTTGCACATTCAGCATTTCTTTGCTTTATGTAGTTCATCTTGATCATCCTCTTCAGTACTATCAATATTGACAAGTGCCTTTGTAAAATCTTAATTTATTTCACAATAGATTCTTTGATGGGGAATCAATTTTTTTCACTTCCAAAATCAGTTGCATTTCTCTTACTTTTCCTTGCCATTCAAATTTATACTGAATGAAGTAACTTCTCATAAAACCTTTTCTCAGAACCCCAAACTATAATATCTGCACCTTTATTCAATTTATTCTCAAAACAAAGGTCCGTCCACACTGCAACATTCTGTACTAACGCTTAACTCAGTCTTCAGCTAAAAGTGCCACTTTTTCTTTTAAAAGGCAGTCAGGGGATTGTGGTTCAAAAATGTCTTCGGCAGTAATTTTGCTTTGCAAAACAGTAATAGCTAAAGCAGTGGTTCTCAATCTGGGGGTCGGGACCCCTTTGGGGGTCGAACTACCCTTTCAGAGGGGTCGCGACGAGCCTCCCGCCAACCTTCCCTCCCACCACCCAGCTGCTCCGCCCCGTCGTTAGGGGTCCCCACAACATAAGGAACTCCATTAAGGGGTCGCAGCATTAGGAAGGTTGAGAACCGCTGAGCTAAAGAATCATAGAGTTGGAAGAGACTTCTAGGGCCATCGAGTCCAACTCCCTGCTATACTTCTCTGTGGATGGCAATGGGCTCTCACAAGTGGGTTTTCAGCCTGCCATCAGCCAGATGACTGAGAAGCGGCACATCTCCTAGTATACATTCTTGAACCTGCTGTGAATTCACTTTGGGCTTTAGCCGTTCTGATATTTATCCTGCATTTTCAGCAGATTCCATTACAGTACATTCTTCTTTGAATATGACCCTCTCTTTCCATTTCTTAAACATTTCTTTCTTTCTTTTTAGCAGAGTGGGTCCTAGGTTCATCCACCCTGGTCTCCTCAGTTGTTTCCCGCTCTTCCTTCTTTGGGAATTGTTAAGGACTGTGCCTCTAAAATCACCTTTTGCAAAATTTCCCATCCTTCTTGGATGTTTTTGCCCTTTAGGACATCCAGCCAATTTATCCTTTGCACCCCCCTTCTGAGTCCGTCAAAATCTGCCCTTCTGAAGTCCAGTTTTGAATTTTGAGACATCCCAGGTTTTCATCCCTTTGTTGTGCAAAGTTCAATGATAGCAAGGTCGCTGCCTCCCAGCGTCCCACTTGCCCTTATGTCCTCCACCATTTCCTCCCTGTTGGTAAGAATTAGATCCAAGATAGCAGATCCCCTTGTATTTTCCTCATTCTTTTGGCAGATGAAGTTATCCGCAAGAGAGGATAAGAATTTGAGGCTCAAATCATACCTATTCTAGAAAAGGTTTGTGTCTTTCAGAAAAATGAGTATATTTCATATTTACCATTTTTAAATCTGCATACATCTAGAAGTTTCAAGTTGTTCATTAAATTTTTAAGTTTTTTGCATTTTGTCTTCAGATGTTTTACTATCTTGCTCCAAAGATTTCTTTTCATGTGGTGAAACCACCCCATTCCAGCTTTTCATCAAGCACTGATTTTTGTAGGTCAATTAGTTTTGTCTTCATTTGGAGCATAAACTTCCACGATCATGGTGTTGATTCCATACATATTTAACTTCCACTCCAACATATATTCCTTGATCATTCACTAGTTCCAAATCTGAGCAAAACAAGTCCTGCTTTTTCAGTCCTGCTGAAATAAATTCTTGATCTAATTTTTTATCAGACATCCTTCAAACATTTCTTCTTAACACGTGTTTCTTGGAAACAAACCATATGAATCTTTCACCTTTTAGCAGATGCTTCTGTCCAACAGGTGTGTCTATACAATAACTGTGAAATAACTGCTGAACCCAAAATGTGCATTTGTTCAAATCAGTCCTTCTGAGATACTGAGATCACCAATAAGGCAAGTTAGAGAACCATTTGTATATTCTCTTTCATCACCAACTAAGGGTTTAACAATCTGAAATGCACAGAATGCATCTATCCTCATCTTCTGAACAGAAAGGCCCCACATCTGCCAAAGGCTGCTGAAGACATCTAAACTTACCAAATCTGAAAATGTTCCTTGAAGGTCTAGATCCAAAAGCTTCTCTTCATACTTCGATACTTTTTCCTCATGGACTGCCATATCTGTAGGTCTACATAAAATCAGAAACAATACTGAAAAATTCTAAATGCACTTCAGACTTCCAACTGACTGAAAACTCTTAATACTTACTCATTCTGAAGCATTTCATGAGCTACAAATTCTACGTTATTAACACAATGACCACTTCTTTTAGGGCTTTCACTGAGCAGAGGGTCAAACTTCAAGTACAGTGACTGCTTCCTCAGGACTGATTCCTTGAACTGTGAAGAAATTTAGAAAAAAAAAATAAGCCACCTTCCCCAAAAGCCACTTTCTGTCCTTATCTGAAGTTATTTGACAGTGCTGCTTTTGTGAATTGTATGTCACTTAAACAAGTGAAGAACATGAAATCAATGGGATAGAATAGTAGTAATGTGCTGTAATGAGTGTCAGATGTCAAGGTTATACACAGTTGCAACCATTTAACAGTAAAAGAAAATTTACAATACTAATGGTGAATTTATTGTTTTAAGAGCAGAATGCTTCATAAAATTGCCAAAGACCTTTTCAGGAATGCCTTAAAAAGTATGTTAATATTTACAGTTATTTTTTCTTATGTAAACATATGTATGTGAAAGGCTACAAAAATATCCAAAGAGGCTGTTGATATATATCATTGCCTTATTAAGTTTCTTTTTACCAATGCACAAAAATAAAATAGCAATAGCTTTGTAGCATTTCCTGTTCAGCCGCTCTCTTGCAAAGTTCAAAACCAGCTGTGAGCAATCTATAACTATATGCCTATGATCTGTGAACTACTCTGAACTCTTAAGACAATCTAATGTATTATACATAATTAATTTTTCTCTGCCTTAATATCTGGCCCTATTTTTGCAAAATAAATTGCTTCTTTTATTTTCCACAGCTAGTACTGGTAGCCTGATAGTTATCTTTTACTTATTTTGCTCATGGTTTCTTCCTAGTTTCATTATGCTGTAACTGCAACATGCTCCTTATCCCTCTTCTTAAGTGGCCTTCTCTGCACTTCTCTCCATAGAAGTACCTGCTTTAGTTTACTATCTTTTCCTATCATAATTTTCCTCCTCATATGTTGTCAGAGGTGTGATTTTATCAAATCTGTCTCATTTTTTAGGGTCTCACATAATTACATCAGCTTTCCCCATTTGTTTAAAATATTTTGTTTAGAAAATTTATCTGTGATTAATGATATTTTTAGGATAGGAAGTGCTTTTCCAAATTTCTTTTGGCAATGGTAAGGCATATCTGTTTGATTTAATAAGCCTCACGATCAGTTATTGAGACTGATGTTTCTTTGTTGCTGCTCACTCAGGACGCCATGGAGCACAGGATGCCAAGACCCCTCCTTCCTCCACTATCTCATCCTCTGCGGTCCCTTTCCCTTTTGCCTCCAATTTTTCCCAGCAATCTTAATCCTTACTCTGTGGTGAAAATATGTGGGGTTCAGTTTTAGTATCTGTCCTTCCAATGAATAAGTCAGGTTGATTTCCTTTACTATTGACTGATCTGATTTCCTTGTAGTTTAAGAAACACTCAAATCTCCAGCACAATACAAAAGTTTTTCTTATGCTCCAACTCTCACAGTGATACACTACTTAGGGAAAACCACAGCTTTGCCTATATGGAATTCTGTTGGGAAAGTGATGTCCCTGCTGTCTAGATTTGCTATAGCTTTCCTCCCAAGGAGCCAGTGTCTCTTCATTTCATGTCTGTAGTGATCCTTCAGCCCAAGAAAATAAAATCTGACACTATTTCAGTTTTTTCACTCCCGCTGCTTTCTGTATAACATCTCTCACTATTTGTTCTTATCACCTGGTAGGTGCCTGGATATTTTTTTATCAGAATAGTGCTTTTCACAGATTTGCTATACTGCTCTGCTCCACTTTCTCCCATCCTAATTGAGTCTTCACATCTAGTGGGGTAGTAAGTATTCTTATACATACACTGAATTAATTCTGGCAAAAACACAAATACAGTTTTTATATTATTTTTTTATTATAGGTTTTTTGCTACACAATCCTTTGAACAGTTTACATAGTGATTACTTACCGATGCTGTTCCAAACTGCTCCAGATAGTCTACTTCCATGTCTGTTTGTAGCACTAGGAAAGAAATATAAAAAACTTCTATATTTTATGTCATTATTAGTAAGGAGATAAAAATAAGATGCTATAGTTCTGGAGCACACAATCTTTCATAAGTCATGAACTTTGAAAAAGCTACTATGTCAACTTCAGTTCTCGCTTTTTTAAATTATTTATTCACATGGCAAACCATTACCATAAAATGCTATGATTGCCTCTCTGGCTGCCATTTTGCCCTGTTTCTACCTCTTACATGTCCTGTGGGTGGAAAAAGAAGCAGTGCTTTGGGGTGTTTTTCCACTGTCACTAGAAGTACCCATTAAGTACCCATTAATGGCCTTAATGGGTACTTAATGGGTACTTCTAGTGACAGTGGAAAAACACCCTTGATTACCTCCCTCCATCAGAAGAATGCAGCAAACTCAATTGGGCAATATGGCTGACTGAATACTCAGGAGACTGTCTAGGGGAGCCACAGCATGGAATAAGACAAAGAGGGAGAAGTAAAATATTGGATTAATAAATCTAAAGAATGAAGTATTGGATAGTATGTTTCAAAACTGGCAGTCAGATATTAACATTACAAGGGATAATGCCGAGCAAAAATTAAAGAAAATTAGTAAAATAAAAACTAATAGGGTACAGGAAAAGGCAATTAAGATATTTTGTAAATGGTATAAAACGCCATCTCAACTGTCATATGATTCTAGGAATGTCACCACAATCCTGGCATGGGTGTGAACATAGACGGATGTATTTCCACCTTTAATGGGATGGTGTTAAAAGATTTTGGAGAAGTATTCAGAATAATATTAGTAATAGTCTAAATATAAATGTGGAATTAACACCCTAAATAGCTTTGTTTCTGTGACATCAGGGAGAATAAGTGCAGAAAAACAATATTTATTGGGACAAATTATATATGCTGCACAATCTACAACTGCCTTAGGATGGAGCAAGAGCACTAAATAGACATTACATAATTGGTACAAGGATCTAATGGAACAATATAGATTTAAGAAAATGCGGGAAATAAGATTTAAAAGCCAAGGACTGAAACTACACTTCAAGACAGAGGATAGCTGGAAAGAATTATTGAACTATTCAACGAGATCTCAAGCTCCAGAAATTTTGAGAGACAAAATATTAAGACTATTTCTTTGGTCCAACTAAAAGTATATCAAGAGATAAAGGAGAAAAACCATATGATGTTGTCAACTGAGTGCACGCTGACAGCTTACCATCACTGGCCAAATTAGTCTCCTGAAAGATAGGAGAACAAAGGGATTCCTCACACTGGATATGGATCTGACTCTTTCGTTCCTGACTAACAAGTAGAATTCTAACCTGTTTCACACTTACTTCAGCGGAGGGTTGGCTGATTAAATTGACTGAATTAGCAGAGATGAAGAAGTTGACATATTTAATAAGGATCAGAATGATAGATAAGTATGTTAAAGGCTGGAGACCCTTTATCAATTTTCTACAATTGGGAATTACAACTGCTTGATTTAACTAAATTTATACTGAAGCTGGAAGAAGAAATGATCAGTGGTGGGGAGTGTTAAAGAGGAGAAACCAAATGAAGACTAAGAAGAATGCAGGAAGTGATTTATAATTAACAACTGAGTTAATATAGATGTATGAGAGATCCCATTTTGGGAGTTTAGAAGTTCTATGGTTGTATTAATTATAAAATAAAAAATAAAAGAAGAAAGGGAGAATGCAGCAAACTCCCAATGACTTCTAGTTACCAAGGTCAGGTGACCCAGTGAAACTTCTGTTAGCACAACCATGACAGTAAGCCTGGGGAGGAAAGGGATAGATGGCTGGGTGGGAAATGGGCTGACCAAGGAGTTGTTCCTCTTTCTGTCTATGGAAAATAGGCAGTAGTAAGTAAATAGTAAATAGTAAGAGCAGGGCAACATGCTGCCATATATGGAAGCATATATGATAAAATACTTTTGAGATCTAAAGCTTTAACTCTTGATTTTGGAATGGCATACAGTGGGGCAAAAAAGTATTTAGTCAGCCAACAGTCGTGCAAGTTCTCCCACTTAAAAAGATGAGAGAGGCCTGTAATTTTCAAACAAGCAAAATTTCTGGCTCTCACAGACCTGTAACTTCTTCTTAAAGAGTGTCCTCCGCTCGTTACCTGTATTACTGGCACCTCTTTGAATTTGTTATCATAGAATCATAGAATGGTAGAGTTGGAGGGGACCTCCTGGGTCATCGAATCCAACCCCCTGCTCAAGGCAGGATCTCCTAAACCATCTCAGACAGATGGCTGTCCAGTCTCTGCTTGAAGACTTCCATCGAAGGGGAACCAACCACCTCCCGTGGCAGCCTGTTCCACTGGTTGATCACTCTTACTGTTAGAAATTTTTTCCTAACATCTATACTAAATCTTTTCCCCTGCAGTTTCACCCCATTGTTTCTAGTCCTTCCTTGAGAGAGTGAGAACAGGGCTGATCCGTCTGCCTTGTGACAACCCTTGAGGTATTTGTAGACAGCTATCATGTCTCCTCTCAGTCTTCTTTTTGTTAGACTAAACATTCCTAGTTCCTTAAGCCGTTCCTCATAGGACATGGTTTGCAGACCGTTCACCATCTTGGTAGCTCTCCTTTGAACCTGCTCCAGCTTGTCAGTGTCTTTTTTAAACTGGGGTGACCAGAACTGGACACAGTACTCCAGATGAGGTCTGACCAAGGTAGAGTAGAGGGGGATAATAACTTCACGTGATCTGGACTCTATGCTTCTCCTAATACACCCCAGGATTGCGTTTGCCTTTTTTGCAGCTGCCTCGCACTGTTGACTCATGTTCAGTTGATGATCTACCAGGACACCCAAGTCTTTTTCACATGTGCTGCTGCTCAGCCGAATTCCTCCCATTGTATATGTGCTTTTTTCATTTTTCTTGCCCAGGTGCAGAACCTTGCATTTTTCTTTGTTAAATACCATTTTATTAGTTGCAGCCCATTGTTCGAGTTTCTCTAAATCTTTTTGAATCCTCTCTCTCTCTCTTCTCTGGTGTTTGCAATCCCCCCTAGCTTTGTGTCATCAGCAAATTTGATCAGTTTCCCTTCAACTCCCTCGTCCAGATCGTTTATAAAAATATTAAACATAACTGGGCCCAGGACAGAACCTTGTGGTACTACACTTGACACTTCCTTCCATTTGGATGTGCAGCCATTTAAAGCCACTCTGAGTACGATTACTAAGCCAGTTTTGAACCCACCTTATAGTTGCCTTGTCAAACTCATATTTGATCAATTTTTCAATGAGGATCGCATGAGATACTTTGTCAAATGCTTTGCTGAAATCAAGAAATACTATGTCTACTGTATTTCCTTGATCAACCCATTCAGTGATTTTGTCATAAAATGAAATCAAGTTAGTCTGACACGACTTGTTTGATACAAACCCATGTTGACTACTGTTAATTATTGAATTCCTATCCAAATGCTGACATATGTGTTGTTTAATAATTTGTTCGAGAATCTTTCCTGGTATTGAAGTCAGGCTAACAGGCCTGTAGTTCCCTGGGTTTACCTTCTTCCCTTTTTTGAAGATAGGAACAACGTTTGCCCTTCTCCAATCGTCTGGGACTTCTCCTGTTCTCCATGACTTCTCAAAGATTACAGCAAGTGGTTCAGCAATTACCTCTGCTAATTCCTTCAGTACCCTAGGATGTAATCCATCTGGACCCGGGGACTTAAATTCATTTAAGTTAGCTAAGCGTTCCCTTACTCTCTCAGTGTTGATTTTGTGTCTTGATTCTCCTAGTCCTTCATCAGTACAGTGAAGGACTGTTGCATGTACATTATCCCTCTTGGAAAAAACAGATGCAAAATAGGAGTTCAGACTCTCTGCCTTCTCAAGATCACTTTCGATCACTTCTCCATTCTCTCCCTGCAGACTTCCCAAAACCTCTTTGACTTTTCTTTTGCTGTTGACATATCCCCAAAACCCTTTTTTATTGTTTTTAGTCTCTCTTGCAAGCCTCAGTTCATTTTTAGCTTTAGCTTTTCTGATACTTGCCCTACAGATTGTACTGATTTCATTATATTCCTCCTTAGATATGAATCCCTCCTTCCATTTCTTAAACATTTCTTTTTTCTTTTTTATCAAGTTCTTAAGTTCTAGGTTTATCCACCCTGGTCTCTTTAGATGTTTTCCATTCTTCCTTCTTTGAGGAATTGTTAATGATTGCGCTTCTAATATTGCATTTCTCAAAATATCCCATCCTTCTTGGACATTTCTATCCTTTAGTACATTTAACCATTTGCTCCCTCCTAACCTCCTCCGGAGTCCATCAAAATCCGCCCTTCTGAAGTCCAACTTTGAAGTCTGAGTCCTCTCATGCTTTCCTTCCCTTATTATCCAGAATTCAAGGATAACATGATCGCTGCCTCCTAATGCCCCAGAAACTCTGATATCCTCAACCATTTCCTCTCTGTTGGTAAGAATTAGATCAAGGATAGCCAATCCTCTTGTTTCCTCCACCACCTTTTGGTACATGAAATTGTCAGCGAGAGAGGATAAGAACTTATTAGACTTGTGACTTTTTCCTGAGTGAGATTCCCAACAAATGTCTGGGTAGTTAAAGTCTCCCATAATCACTATGTCATGCTTTCGTGAAAGTTTAGCCATCTGGTCTAGGATGAGGTCATCCATATCTTCTGTTTGTCCAGGGGGCCTGTAATAGACTCCTACAATGGTATCCTTTCTGTTGCTCTCTCCTTGAATTCTTACCCATACCGATTCTACTGAGCTTCCACTCTCTGAAACTTGAACCTCTGAGGAGACAATTTCTTTTTTAACATACAGCGCAACACCCCCTCCTCTTTTGTTAAGTCTGTTTCGCAGAAACAAGTTGTAGTCTTCAATGTTTGTGTTCCATTCATGTGTGTTATCCCACCAGGTTTCCGTAATACCTATGACATCATATTTATCTACCTGGGTCAGGATCTCCAGCTCCCCTTTTTTATTTCTCATGCTTTGGGCATTGGTGTAGAGACATTTTAGTTTGTAATTGATATCTATTGCGAGCTTGCCTCCTCTGTTTTCCTTACAAAATTTATGCGTTTGTTCATTGGTACTATTTCTGGGAGTAAGAATATCGCCTGGTTTGATTGACTGAGTATTTTTGCTTGACTTTTTGTTACCCTTCCCCTTTTGTTTTAGTTTAAAGCTCTCCTAATAACCGAAGCAAGGCGCTTCCCAATACATTCTTTCCTGTCCCTGTAAGGTGCAACCCATCTCTTGCAAGGAGTCCGTCATATAGGTAGTTGTGACGGTTTCTGGGTACAGGCTGCAAACTGTTTTGCTTTCTGGCTTTGCAGGCTTCTAGCTAGCTGCAATAGCCAGCCTTGTTGCTAACAGTTTGTTGCAAACCCTGGGATTTGGGCTGCAAAAAGAGCGGGAAATCCTGTGCGGGCCCTGTTGCAGTGATTGGCTGGAGTAAGGTTTTGGAGGGAAAAGCTGTCCGGGGATCTGAGTGCTGGAGGGGCTAGAGAAGGAGTTCCCACCAATCAGGCTGGAGGGACAGCAACCTCTGTTAGGAGTCTCCAGCAGCGTTTTATTGCGGCTAGAGCCAATCAGGATCAGGGGTGTGTGTATAAATGAACACAGAGTACAGCAGAAGGAGTCTTCATGCTGGGACAAGAGCTGAAAGGAAAAGAGCTGAACCTGAGGGAGCTGGAACCAGTAGCTGACCAGGGGTCTTCATGCTGGGAGAAGAGCTGAAGGGAACAGAAGAAGAGCTGAATCCTGAGGGAGCTGGACCAGCAGCTGACCATTGGTCTTTTGGGCTGAGTGATTTCTGAAGGAGGCAATCGGGTGGATTGTGGCTCTGAGGGAGACTTCACTAGCAACTGACCAGGCTAGATGATTGGTCAAGCAAGGACGGGACGGGCCTTGTGATCATCTAGAGCCACGTTCTAGTACCCTGGCTGGGCTTGGGCTGTGGCTGAGTTAGTCAGGAGGGAGGAGGAACGTGTGGAGGCTTGTCTTTTAAAAGGTGAGCTATTTTCCTGTAGAGGGAAGGGTTAGCTCCTAGCTGTAATAGACTTGCAAATTTAAACCAACAAATACCTGAACCTTATTATCTTTCTAGTATTGCTTGTGTATAATAATAAACTTGTTTTAGTTTACTGTTGAAACGCTTGCTAACAGTGTTTTGTGTCCACACTGTAGTATCCACTTGGCCATTGCATGAACCACAGCATCCTAACAGGGCCAAGCTACTCCCAGAGAGGGCAGGCACTTTCTGGATCGCTGGGCATCGTGGCAGTAGTTTTCTCCATGGTTCAGAAATCTAAATCCTTGCTGCCGGCACCACCGACGTAGCCACTTGTTCACCTCAAGAATCCTATCCCTTCTACTTTTATCGTGACCATCCACCGGAAGGACAGATGAAAAGACTACTTGTGCTCCCAGTTCCTTTACTTTTCTGCCAAGGTCTTCAAAGTCTCTGTAGTTTTCAAAGTGCTTTTTTGCCATATCATTTGTGCCTACATGTATGAGTAATAATGGGTAGTATTCTGTAGGTCTGAATAGCCTCGATATGCTATCAGTTACATCTTTGATTCTGGCCCCTGGGAGACAGCACACCTCTCGTGAGTTTCTGTCAGGTCTGCAGATAGTTGCCTCTGTTCCTCTTAAAAGTGAATCTCCCATGACCACTACTCTCCTCTTTTTCTTTGCATTACCATTTCTTCCTCTCCATTCCAGAGGTTTCTCAGTGCCTATTGGAGTAATATTTGTGGACCTTGTCGTCGACTTTTCAGATGTGTTGTTCTCCTGACTGAGTATCTGGAACTGGTTGTTTAATTGCAAGGGTGCCGAATGTCTCCTGTTCTTCCTGCTCCTTTGGGTCACATGCTTCCATAACTCAGTTTCTGCAACTACAGAAGGATGTTCTTCTATCCCTTCATTTTGAAGTGTTTCCTCCATGCTGTCGAGGAAGTTCTCTTCTTCTCTAATCTGCTTCAGTGTTTTGACTCTCTCTTCTAGACTTTTAACTCTTTCCTCCAGGAGAGCCACAAGCTTGCATTTGTGGCAGGTAAAATGTGGCATCTGTTGTGGTAGGGTCATAAACATGCCGCATACATTGCATGTGACAATACAGATGTTCTCGCCTTCCATATTGCTTTTAGGGTAAGGATTTTAAAGATGTGATGCTGTGAAGGGTGATAACTGATAAGAAGATAAGATAAGGAAGATTCAGGATATGTGCCAAACAATCAATAGATGCTGCTGTTTTAGAAGCAATATGATACCTGAGCTAGTAACTGCATTGAGAGAATTAAGGTAGCTGAAATATTATGCCTAGAGTGTTGATATGCTGAAGTGTTGTTGTAAGGGCAGAGCTAACTTGTGCGATTGCCCCTCCTTCTTATAAAAGTTGGAGTTTCCTTTGTTCTAGAGAGTCATCAGAAAAACATCAGAATCATCATCAGAGTCATCATCAGAGTCATCAGAAACATCAGAGACATCAGGGACAGGGATGGACAGGAAGAACTCATTCCCCTGTGCCCATTTGCATGCAAATAAAGACCCTCTTTCTGAATATTCCTTTGATTATTGATTCCTTGCGTGATAGCGTTAATATGCGTAAACTTGACTGTAACATTTGGCGACCGCGGATGGGACAAGACAGGACCCATCAGAACGCAAATTAACGCAGCCAGGAAACGAAAAAGAGAACCCTGGCACCAAGGAACAATACAGCAGTATTCTGCAACCATTTCAGCTTCCTAACCTCAAAAGACTGACAGAGCGGAAGTGCACAGCCGTCCTGCCATCGTTTGTAACCTGAGAAGCAGTTTTGGGAAGAAAAGGAACAGAAAGACAGTCCAAGAAAAAGCCAGCCGCTGGTCGGTTTGAAGTGTGAAACCTGATGCAGATCTGCCTGAACCTGGAGACCTACAAGTCTGCCTGAAGCGTCTTGAATCTGTAAATCCCTTACGTCTATCCGGAAGACTTGGGATCAGCCTGAAAATTCCGTCTGTTCCTGCTTCATGCAAGCCTCTGACCGGGCGAGTATGAGAGGGGCTTTTGGAATCCTGAGAGAGCTTGTCTCTCTATCCTAAGGGAGCTTGTCTCCCTATCCTGAGAAAGAGAAATCTTTCTAGCTTTGGGTGGAAACTGGGTTGTGGGTTTCTGGTCGATTTGTCTGGAATGCCTGATGTGTGTGTGGAAGTGTTTGACCTCTGCAATTTCGTTTTCGCGACCGTTGGAACTTCCGGCACGAGCGATCAGAGGTGATGCGTATGGCGTTTAACCCCTTCATGTTACCCTCCCCACACAGACCCCTTACTGTGTGGCGCCCGAATTTCCGTATTTGTGTTTTGTCTCTCTCTGCTATCCTTTGTTAGAGATAGTAAGATGGGGGAGGGAGGATCGAAACTAGGAGAGCCTGGAGCTCAAAGTCCCAAGAAAACTCCCTTGGACATTGCAGTAAAGCATTTTAAGCATTATTTCGACACTAAGACTTGTTCAATACCAGTCCTGAAAGAGAAATGTGGAATTTGGGTTTTTCTTTGTCCTGAACATTTGTGGTGGCCCAAAGAAGGAACGCTGTTTCCTCCAGCCATCTCTAGACTCTGTAAATTCCTTAAAGCCAACCAAGACGGCCGCTGCCTTTCAGATGATTTGATTTATGCAGAAGGCTGGCTCAAACTGAGCAAAAACGTGCGCCACACAGTGAAATTTAAGCTATTGGAATGGGATACGAGACGAGCTATTAAACAAATGAGAAAAACTAAAAAGGCCCTTTGTAAATCTCCAGCTGAGGGAATGGCCATCAAACAATCAGCAGAGGAACAATCAGAAGAAGGCAACATGCTTTTTTCCATCTCTCCTGACCAGACAGACGAGCAGAGAGATAAGGGAGAAAGTTTCAAAGAGGCTGAGAAGCTTAAGATTCTGGAAGAAGTAAATCTTGAGGAAACGCCCACTTCCCCGTGCGTTTCATTCAGCGAAGATCTGCCAGAGGCAGAAAAAGTTGAAAAAGCCTTTGAATTAAGACCCGAGTTAGCTGAAGAGAAAGTTTTAGAAAGAGGTTGTAAAAAGCAATTCCAGCATCTCACTGCAGAAAGCAAATTACAGCCCAGCCCGCCCCCCTTCTTGAGCACAGACAGGAGGGAGAGAGGAAAAGCGGGAGAAGTAGAGAAACCAGCATTAGCAGCCGAAAGAACCACCAAGAGAAGCAGCCCAGCCCCCTACATTCCTGGAGATACAAGACCAGAGAACAAAGAGACAATTAACTTGAGATCAAACAAGGGGGAGAAAAAAACAGAAGGGGGGAGACAAGAGCAGCAGGAAGAGCAAAGAGATAACGATGTAAACCAGGAACGGACAGCCCCCAAGGAAGACGGGTCACGTAACTGTGACGTAGGCCAAAGGCCAACCCCCATGAAGGACAGGCCGCACAGTTGTGAAGCGAGAAGCCAAGCCCCTTGCCCCCCTCCTAGAACAAAAAAACGAAAGGATGCAGCTGCTGGACAGCAGCCAGGCAAGGACACGAGCTCCAAGAGAGGAGAAGGGGGAGGAATGGGCAGCTTTTCGTCTGACTCTAATGCACAGTCTAGCTCAGCGCAGGCTTTCCCTGTAAGAATCACAGCTGGGATATCTCCAGGAGCCCCTGGCCAGCAGGCAGAAATCATGGATGTGAGGTCACATGTCCCTTTTAGCACTTCTGACCTGCTGAACTGGACAAAGTGTGCCACTCAGAACCTTACCTGGGCAGATATACAACAGCTTCAGGCTTATTTGCTAACTGAGGAGCAAAGACGTACAGTGCAGGAGAACTTAGAGGAAGCAGCTCGTGGTGCTGCCACAAGCAGCGGGGCCCAAGATCCTACAGGCCATTTGGCCCGGCTGGCTCCTACCACCAATCCCAACTGGAGCCTTAATAATGTGCAGAAAGTTTATGACATGACACAGGAATCAGGAGAAGCAGAAGCAGAGAAGGAAGGGGCAGTGAAAGTGGGAAGACAAGACCCAACACCCCCTCCCAATACAGCCATTCCTCCAAAAGATCAAAAAGGGGGGCCAGAGCAAAGCTTTATCTCGAGTTTTGGCTCAGGGCCAAGAGTTCAGCCTGACCTAGAGAGTTCTGAAATCTTGCCAAAGCACGAGAGCAAGCAGCCAAGGCCGCAGTCTGAGGCCCACTTAGAGCAGAGGCAAACCAAGCAAGGAATCCGATCCAGGAAAGGCAGAGAGGCAGAGAGCTATACAACAGCCCTGCAAGGAAGTCAGGCTAAAGTCACGGAAGAAGAGAAGCCTCTTGCTGCAGAAACACAGGCACACACTCAGAGTGATTTCAGCCAGTTGAGCTTTGAGGCAAACAGAGACATAAATACAGCTGCTAAGAATGAAATCCTTTTTGTTCTGACGGAGGTCTATCAAAAGTTTCAAAACCCTGAGTTTCGAGAAACCTTATCTAGATTCTTGCCGCTTAAGCAGAATAATGAAATCAAAGCTGAGAGCCCCATCTGTCCAGCCAACCATGATGAGAGACTGATTGATTGTCTAGCCAGTGAGTGCAGCCAACAGCCTCAGCTGACAGAGCTAACAACAGCCTTGCAAGGCAGGCTAAGCCATGTGAAGAAAGTTGCAGACCAGGAAAAGCTTTCTGCTATGAGCACAGAAGCCAAGGTTGAGTCCAGTGCAAAGACTCAAGCTGTTTTGAACTCTGAACTGATGAATGAAGACTGCCAAAGAGAAGGTCCAGGCTGTGAAAGTGCCCAGCCCACTCAGAATCTGAGCATTGAGAGCAATGTCCGAAATAGTCAAGCCCTGATTTGTCCCTCACAAAACCAGTCCCTGTCAGTGGAAGAAGGTCAAGAGACTCAGCCCTTGTTTCCCAATTATGCCCAGACCAGCCCTCCACTCACTGTGGACAAAGAAAGGCCTAATTTGCCTTTGCAATGGGGAAGCAAGTGCCATGCTAAAGAACCAGAGAAGGAGACAGTCAGTTTGCCTACAGTTGTCCCTGCAGAGATGCAAGCACAAGGAGATGTCAGTCCAGTCCAGTCTAGAGAAAACCAGTCTGTACCAGTAAGCCACAGTTGCTATCAGCCAGAAGAGCAATCTACACCAGAAAGCCATGATTGCTATCAGACAGAAGGCCTAACTACACCAGTAACCCCTCCACTGCGAGACAGGGAAGGCCAACAGGCTAACCTGACTCCAAAGCCCATTCTGGAAATTGAAGCAGGGGACAAAGAAATCAGAGACTTAGACCTAGTAGCCCAGAAGTCTGCTTTGACACGACCAATGCCCTTTATTGGGAGAGACTTGCTGTATGAGATGCAAGCCAGCCTAGTTCAGGCAGGGGTGAATCCTGTGAATCTGACAACTGAGCCAATTCTGGAATCCCAGAAATGCTGCAGCCCACAAATTCAGCCAATGCTAGCCAGTCTTCGCGTCTCACCAGCCATCAAGGAACCGGCAGACACAGCTGAATTTGTTTATATCCCTCCCAAAAATGGAGTTAGTTCTGTTCCATTGTCACTGCTGAGTATCTTACTGCCACAGTATGCAGCCACCCAGATGTACTTGGACAGATTGCTGAGAACAGGAGAAACTGCCCCTGATTGGAACACACCTCTCTTAACTGATGAGGAACCTAGAATCCAGAATAAATGCCAGCCAGTGCAAAATCTGCAAGCCATCAGTGAGATCACAGCTGATATGACACCAGACAAGCCGTTCATTCTGGCAAGATGGCTCCTTCATGATCTGTTTGATGACAGTTGTGCATTGCAGACAAGCAAGCTGTTTTTGCCACAACCAGCAACTAAGAAGCAATTTTGCATGTTCCTGGAAATGACTGACCATTGCAGAATTTGGATCTCGGATTTCGCTGCCCTAGCCAAATCCCTTAGTGGAAAACTGCAGGAGAGAGTTCGATTGACCTGGGAACCAGGAGGAGAAGCCTTGACATCACTGAGACCTTTCACCTGTAGATTGAGAATGCTAAAGTGAACCAGCAAAAGCCTAAGACAATGAGCCTTGCCACTTGGAACATCAACCAGAAGGCAAAGTTAATAGCACTTATGAACCAGAAGGCAAAGTTAATAGTACTTATGAACCTGTAAATATCTGTGCAAAATAGATTTAAGTATCAGTCTGTATCAATCAGTATGAGCAAAATGGCCAGCAGAGTATGCAAACGACCAGGAAGCAATCAAACAATGAAGATTTTAGACCTGCATAGTCTGTGTGGTTTTAGAAGCTGCTACATTCTAAGTTAGTCTCGAAGTTTTTTCTTGGCAAAGAACTTACTTGAGAGATAAGTCCTAATTTTGGCAAACATAGTATTTGCAACAGGATGTAGCTTACAAGAAGCAAGATGCTACTCTGATAATAAATCATTTTTAATGATGTGCATCAAAGAAGCCCTATTACTTTTTCTAATTTTGAAACTTGTTATCTAGTTTTTGGCATAGAATAGCCCATCTGTGTTCTTTCCCCTCGGAGAACTCAAGGCCAAGAGGAGACGGTTGCCATAGCTCTGGAAGAAGGAAAAAGTTTACCCCGCCTTTGCAAGAAGTTTCAAGGCACTACAAGTAATGCATTTTGCCCCCAGAGAAAGTTCTGAAAAAGACAGACTTCTGAAAAATGCATTTTGAGCAAGCTTTACATGGAAACAAGAGAAAGAAGTAAAAGGAAATTATTGCCCTGATTAGAAGAGAAACATTTGCCCAGCCACTATCAACTCCCTGACATTTGATCAGCCACCCCAGTATAGAATTCTTTTCAAAAAGGGAAATAGAGTAGAAAAATAGGGAAATAGAATAGGATAGGTGAGAGCTGTACTATTACTCTGTTATTTGTTATTCATTGTTTGTTGTTTTAAAAGTTTAAGAGACAATTCTCCTGAGTTTGTGAGCAAATGCCCAACACCAAGTCCACTGAGGCGTGCTGAGACATCAGAGGCAACCAAAAGGCGTTATAGCTTCTCTTGACCTGGAGAAAGAGAGAAGTTACCGCGAAGATGCTAACAGCCCCTTGCAGCCCATCCAGCAAGAATTTATTGTTGTTATTGTCTTGTTGTTTTTCGCTTTAATGTTTTTGCTTTTTCTTGGCATTGTTGTAGTAAGCAAGCTTATGTAACCTGTGTATTGATACTGTATGAATGTACTGTGAATGTAACATTAATCTTTGGTAAAGTAATGTTTTGACCCTAAGCACCAAGCAAGGCATTTTCACTTAGAAGTACAAAAAGGGGGGACACTAACACGCCTCCTTAACCAGATACACCTAGATGAACCCATCCTTAGTAAAGACACCTGAAGAATGCCAGCTGAAGATGAAGCCATATTCCATTGTTAGCATCTATTCCAGCAAGAATTGTTAAGAATCTGATTGTCAGTAATAGTGAAACACAAAGCAACAACCACACATAATGAATTAGCCTGAGTTGATATGCCACAGTCCTTAGTAAATAGCCCCAGAACATTGAGATTTTAGTAGTATGTGAACACGTTTTTCCTGCACAAAGCTTAATAAGCAAAAGTATCTTCCTAAATTGTGCTGCTTACGCAATATTACACTAGTTAAATGTATCTGCTGTTTTCTTTTGATTGCTTATGTACTGAAAGTTTGAAATTAGTTTGAAATTAATCATGTGATTTGCTTTTTGCTTAGTATTATTTTGTAGCATGCTGAAGTATGGTTTAGTAAGTGAAGGTAATTGAAAGTGATCAGATAGCTTATCAGATATTGGTATGGACAGAGAGAATCTTGCTAGAGCCTGGAGATGACATAGATAGCAATATTTTCAATATTGAAAGGGGGGAGTGTGAAGGGTGATAACTGATAAGAAGATAAGATAAGGAAGATTCAGGATATGTGCCAAACAATCAATAGATGCTGCTGTTTTAGAAGCAATATGATACCTGAGCT
This sequence comes from Aspidoscelis tigris stejnegeri, assembly GCA_023333525.1. Classification (NCBI taxonomy): domain Eukaryota; kingdom Metazoa; phylum Chordata; class Lepidosauria; order Squamata; family Teiidae; genus Aspidoscelis; species Aspidoscelis tigris. The sequence goes on along the minus strand of JALMGA010000001.1, from coordinate 146,131,241 downwards.
AGTAACTGCATTGAGAGAATTAAGGTAGCTGAAATATTATGCCTAGAGTGTTGATATGCTGAAGTGTTGTTGTAAGGGCAGAGCTAACTTGTGCGATTGCCCCTCCTTCTTATAAAAGTTGGAGTTTCCTTTGTTCTAGAGAGTCATCAGAAAAACATCAGAATCATCATCAGAGTCATCATCAGAGTCATCAGAAACATCAGAGACATCAGGGACAGGGATGGACAGGAAGAACTCATTCCCCTGTGCCCATTTGCATGCAAATAAAGACCCTCTTTCTGAATATTCCTTTGATTATTGATTCCTTGCGTGATAGCGTTAATATGCGTAAACTTGACTGTAACAATGCTAAGGTATGAATGATTTTTTTTTATCCCACTGTACCTTTTTTTAAATTTTTTTTGTTTGTTTGTTTTTTGTTTTAATTAAAAGACACCTGTCCACAACCTCAAACAGTCACACTCCAAACTCCACTATGGCCAAGACCAAGGAGCTTTCGAAGGACACCAGAAACAAACTTGTAGACCGTCACCAGGCTGGACAGACTGAATCTGCAATAGGCAAGGAGCTTGGTGTGAAGAAAGCAACTGTGGGAGCAATTATTTGAAAATGGAAGACATAGAAGACCACTGATAATCTCTCTTGAACTGGGGCTCCACGCAAGATCTCACCCCGTGGTGTCAAAATGATCACAACAACAGTTAGCAAAAATCCCAGAACCGCATGGGGGGACCTAGTGAATGACCTGCAGAGAGCTGGGACCAAAGTAACCCAGGCTACCATCAGTAACACATTACGCCGCCAGGGACTCAAATCATGCAGTGCTAGACGTGTCCCCCTGCTTAAGCCAGTACATGTCCGGGCCCGTCTGAAGTTTGCTAGAGATCATTTGGATGATCCAGAAAAGGACTGGGCGAATGTCTTATGGTCAGATGAAACCAAAGTAGAACTTTTTGGAAAAAACTCTACTCATCGTGTTTGGAGGAGAAAGAATGCTGAGTTGCATCCAACTGCATATTTAGCACATAGACCAGTGGTTCACAACCTGGGGGTCGGGACCCCTTTGGGGGTCGAACTACCCTTTCAGAGGGGTCGCGACGAGTCTCCCACCGCCCTTCCTTCCCACCTCCCAGTTGCCCCACCCCCGTAGTTGGGGGTCTCCACAACATGAGGAACTCCATTAAGGGGTTGCGGCATTAGAAAGGTTGAGAACCACTGACATAGACCTTAAAAGTACTAAAATCTGACTCTTACCTTCTGCAGCTGACCGGAATTCCTCAACCTGGGTTTGTTTGTTTTCATCCACTGCTATTTCTTGTATCCTTTCACAAGAAGGTCCAAGTACTAAGTCATCCGTGAACTGCCCATTTAAAAGCAATTCATCCTACAAGATAAACAGGGGTTACACAGGCAGTGAAGTAACTTTAAAGCCTGAGTTGCTAGTCCTCATATCAGAAAGTAATTAATGGGTTTCCCATTCTTAAGACTGTGCAGACTTAAATGATATTTTTGACTTTTTAGAAGCAGGCCTGAGCTTACACCATCCACAGCGACATAAGACTAAGTTAGGCTTTCTTTCTCTTTACCTCTTATCATGATTAACAAGAAACAAGCAATTACAAGCATTTATTCGTTTCCTTTCCAAATACTATACTATACAGGGAAACACGCACAAAATACATACAGCTAGTTTAATTACAGAGCCGGAACAAACACAAAAACGTGCGATGAAATTTCTCATCCAACCCACCCAGTTTATCAGGACAATCCTTCTTTCTCACTGTTAACATCCACCAAGGGCATGAAAAACATTCATCTATCAATTTTGCTTTCTCTGGCATTCTAAACTGTAACAGCTTATATTCTTTTTATCTCTTATGCATTTTTGCAATAAACTGTACCATTTCTTGATAAATTGTCCAGTTGTGTCCAATTTTTAGCCATCTAAAATTGTTGGTTTAACATCTGTTTCCAACACAATGTTTCTTCTGCATTTTAAATGCTGACATAGAAAATGTAGGGATCAGTATATCTGATGCCCCCAAATTATATTAATATCTTGTTTTACTGTTTACTAAAATCTTTCTGCATAGATATAATATATGGGTAGATTATACTGGCTCGGTGTGATATTCTCTCCAGCAGTTACCTATAGGTTGTCTCATAATCCTTGCAATCTGAAAACAAGTTTTATATTATTTTTGTATATACTTCCTTCATTTGGGCTTATGACCATCATTTTTGCTTAGAAACTATTTGTCCCTATACCTCATGAGATACAGTGTTACCAATTTTCTCAATGTCCTCTCAAACCAGATCATCCTATGCCCTGATATTCCAGCATACGTTTATGTATCTCAAGAGATTTTTAAGAGAACACCACTGCAGCCCATTTTCATTCCCTGGTATTTTCTTTGTTTTCTATTTTCTTCAAAACCCTCCACAATAGTCTAGATATCTTTAAGTTATTGTATTGTTCAAGTTGTATATTACGTACTGGATGGTCCTTCATTTTTAATAGGGGAATTGTTACTATTTTTTGCCATATCATCCAGATGTTAAGGTGTTCTTTTGCAATTGGATTAGCAGTTGGATTACATTGGATACATTTAATCATTTGTATTAACCACTGGGATTTCTTTTAATAAGTCAAAAGTATTTCTAGTGTAAAGTAGTGCAAAATACTATATATATTGTTCTACATTTTTTCTCTGAGAATGCAGATGTCTATTGAGAGACATACACAGGGACTATATATTACCATAATCTTGCCTGGCCCCTCAGCTTCTGTTTCTGCTTTAGTCACAGCCTCATCTTTTGTTATATCCTGCTCTGCCTCTCTTCTGTAGGAAACAAGAACAAGTGTCACAAATACACAGTAACTAACAACATTTGGTTTCTCTTGTTTTTGAACATGGCTTATCCTCCATATCTTGTTGTCTTATACAAATACAAAGACGTTGTTGCTTTAGTTTTATCTAATAACTGTTATATTTTATTCAGTTTGACTGTCAAGTACCCACAAGTTATTTAACCAATATTTATTTTCCCTAGAAGGCTGGCAAGAATTCATTTATTGAAAGTTAATAGCTTAATTACAAACCAGAATGAGCAGTTGGAAAAGGCAATATGAAAAAAAGTTTTGAGCATACATGAATTGTGACATTCCCTCAAGCAGTGTGGATTCCCTCATGCAAACGGTACTATGGGTAATTGTGAGCGACTGAAAATTAGAAGTTGAGGAAATTGATAACTGCACAATCCTCTAATGAAATGCGTATAATTTGTGACTTTTGGAAAGAAACCACTACAGGGATGATTGAAATTGATTTACAGAAGTGTTGAACTATTCTAGATTTCCATTTCAGCAATTATCCATCTGACTTTTGATGAATATACAAAATCAGTCTTATGATCATAAATTTATTATTTAATTTAACGATAATACCTACTGTTCCTTTAATGTTATTTCAACTGTCCCAGCTTCATCTGGCAGATTATGCTGTTGGATTTGAAAATGGTCTTTTTCAAACAGCATATTGTCCTTCTGGATCTCATCTTTCCCAGGGCTGGATACGGGTATAACAGGAGATCTTTGTATTCTGGAACTACCCACAAATAGGTTGAAATTAGAATTTATTCCAATTCAATTCATAAGACTTTTTTAAAAAAATTTTTTAACCTCACCTCAGTTTCTTTAAAATCACCAACTGGTCCCACAGCTCAGCAAACTGGAATGAGTCAGAAGGCATCCTTCCCCTCCTCTAACTCATTTTATAGGACCAGACTGCTGTTTGTAATTTTTATTGATGGAGGTTCTTCAATGGGAATGGTGGAAAATATTTCAAATTCTCCCTTCCCTGTGACGTGTAAATAGGACCTCCAAAATTTTACAGGATGTTTAAAGTCTCTCTTGTCTCATGGAGACATTCAGACAAAATACAGTAAAATCAGGTGAGCAACCAAATTTTGTGGAACCCTGACTCGGTGTCCTTGCTAGCCCCAAGTGGTTCCCTGCCAGTTTTTTGGCCCTATGGGTTGAAGGTGACCATGTTATCTGCTGTGGAACCTTAGGGTATAGGGCAGGATAAAAATGTAAATATAAATAAAAAATAATGTCAACCATCTAGCCAAGGACACTATAATTGGAGGAAAGGAGACTGAGCACACAGTGGAAGACTACATTCTCCATCACAGAGATTATTTCAGCAGTGGGCCAGGTAATTAATATCTTCTGGGTAACCACTCTGCTTGCTCAACGATTCATGTAAAAACTGTACAAGTAACTAAGCCTGCCAAGGTGAAGGCATGCTAGGCTGAGTGCTATCGGAATGGGCAAGCATGCCAGGACGTTGTCTCTACAAACACTTCCTAAGTATTCCAGGACACCAGATGCCTGTATTCCTGCTGAACCATGTCTTGCAGTGGTTGCAAAGTGTCATCTTGGTACCAAGCACTTCCAACCAAGCTACCCTAGGGGCTACTCTTTATTAGCTGGTGATGATCCTGCCTCTGCCGGATCTTTCTGGGGACCAGGGCCATCACCAACTTTGCTCCAGGACCAGGAAAGGTCTCCTGCTACAAGTTCTTGGGACAAGCGGGAATGATTTGGCTGCAGCTGAAACTGTCTGTCACCACTTCATCTCTCTCCCTAGGGTTCCCCAGCATGGGAACAGTCCCGATGAGGAGGACAAGGGGTCCACCTGCATCAGGCTGAATGCCCCAGATAGATCCCATGAGCCTGTGGAGAGTGCCCCCTCAGCCTCTCCAGTGGAAGTTTTGAGGGACTACAACCAGAATCGACCTTCATTCTGCTCATTTTTAAAAGCCTTATAATCCCTAAACCTAACCAATCTGTTTGTGTGTGTGTTTGCATGCACATGTGCAGTGGTGTTGAAGTGCTACAATACTGCTATGTGTCCAAACAAAACAAGGCAAAAGTCAAATTACCCCTAACAAGCAAGAGACAAAATTTAAGGAGGGCTGGCTTAAAGGATTTGGATGTGGGGGATATAACAGACAGGATATTTAATTTCATCTAAAGAAGAAAGAAACTGATGTCACATGCATCTCCTGACCTACAAGTACCTAGCTCTAAGCCTAATCCTAGCCCGCATAAAACCACCTTAAAGGAACAGAGAGAAAGAAGTCATAGCCTAATTCACTCTACCCTAAGCCTAGCTGAGATGGTTTCTTCAAAATTAAAGTTTTTTTTCTTTTCCTAGTCGTAACACAAATCAGTTGTCTTTCCCACACTAGGGCCACCTACATCCTCGCAACTGCTGAAGTACTATCTTGCTGTGTGGGACTCAACAACAGTAGTAATGGCTAGTGGTCAGGCAGAAAGACCCAATACAAGTACAAACATGAAAAAATCCCCTTAAAATGCCTGCAGGTTCCTTTCCTGCACAACCAAAAAGGAACCACACAGTCTGGGAACAGACTCCTCTCTGCCTGGAGTATGATGATGGCGTTTATATTGCCAATTTTTACTGCTCAAGACGTAGGGCCTCTCATCTTTTATTGATCCTGAGTTTGCATGGACACAGAGAGATAAGGGATAGCGAGTAAATCGTTAGGCGGCAGAGAAGCTTCCAAAGTCAGGGCTTGTATATTATCATGTAACTGCTATTGTATAGTATTGGGGCTTTTGTCAAAAACCAACATGTCCCAATCCCATTCAGTATGCAAAATTCAGCCTTGGCAAAACTAAACTGGACTATCTCTGGACCACAAATGAAAGCTACTATTGCTCACAATGTGAACTACCCACAGCCCAGAAGCCACACGCTGCCCATGTAGCCCCTGGCAAAGTGAAATAGTTTCCTTTTAACTGCCCTGAGCAGCAAGAAGGTTGGAGGAGTTAGGCAGTATCTTGTACTGCCCAGGACAGCAGAAAACACTTAGCCATACACATGTCTGGCTACTAGAGAGTTTGGAACTGTTTTCCACAGCGAACTGAAAGGTTCACTTGGGCCTCACTGATATCCTGTGAGAAAGCAGGAAGATTTCTCTTCCACGGGATGACAGCTGCGGCATATGGGAAGCCAACATATTTGAGGTCACCCTCCCCTCATATAGGAAGCACTTGTAGCATTTATACAGTGTAAGCTACTTGGACCTTTAAGGTCACAAAAAATAGCACTACTGTATCTAAATAAAATAACTCATTCAGCTGCTACTCTTAAAATATAGAACTGGAAATATCTTCAAAAATCTCATTAACTGATATTAGAAGAATAAATCTTTCCTTGTCCTAAGGTTAGAAAAACTTTGTAAATGTGCTTTTATTATTATAGAATACAACGGCAATCTTAAAATTAGTCTGAAGCGTGCAAACTAATGGCACTTGCATGACACTAACATCGGCAGGAGAAGGTCCTCTGCTACTTCTTCATGGTGATATCTCGTATGTGAAGGTTCAAGGTTCTTCCTCGTTTCTTGACTCAGGATTCTGTGAGTCTGAGGATCCCGCAGAGGAGTTTGAAATGTTACCTTAAAAGAAAGTCTTTTATAGGTTACAGGCAAAAACTTACATAAACAAGTGGCCATATCTAAAGGAACACCTTCTCCCATACTGATCTTCCTCTGCCTTAAGATTTGCAATGGAGGCCCACCTGATTGTACAACCAGGAGTTGGGACCTGGGATAGGGCCTTCTCAGTGATAGCTCCCACTGAGAACAGTCTCCTCCCTGAGGTGTGCCGGGCATCTTCACTTTAAATGTTTATTAGATCAGCGGAAATGCATCTATTTGATGGAGGAAACAGATGCCTCTCTCATTTCAAACATGTTACTGTTTTTAGTATGTTTGTTTTATATTTTGTTTTTACTGTTGAAATCTGCCCTGAGACCTTGAGGTATATAGGGTGGGATGGATAAATATATATATAAATAAATAAAATTCTTGAGTCACTTGTTTGCCTATGAAAGGAGGCAGCTACAGCAGTTTGAAACCAGAACAATCAGTACTGTAAGAAAGCAGAAAAAATTAAAAACCCATGAAAGAAGGTATTTTAAAACACAAAACTGAAGAAAGCCAGGTATGTTGGCACCTCCAGCATCAAGCGGGAAACCTTTCCTAGGCTCCTGTCCTGAAAGGAATAGGCCTGCCCAACAGACTGTCATAAAAATGAGAAAACAGAAACAAAATGAACGAGTCTCAAGAATGGACAAACTACTTTAATCCTGTTAAGTTACAGCTAAATATTAAAATACCAGAGCCACGTGATTCTTTGCCCCTCATACCGTACTATACAATCGCCCACAATTGTTCTAATTCCTATCTCCCTTCAAGGATCAGCTTACATAATAAATGCAATGACTGAAGAGCTATAAAGTTATTTAGAACAGGACCTGGTGGTTCAGATCATCAGTGTAAAGCATTTCTGCACCAGAAAACAAGTGATGCCACATATTAGCCTACCTTCATGGGCTTCACAATCCCTTCTGGCGGTATATTTTCCTTCTGTGATGGACGGAGGATAGAAGGCCTGCTTGATGCTTCTGGAGACATGCAAAGTATTGCACAGCTTTCAGCTGCTGTGCCAGCACTCATGTTTCCTTCGTTTAAGGTAAGGACACTCATCCTGGGGGGAAAAAGAAAGTGTAAACAAGCTTGCCAAAGCAAGTAAATCAGCTTCTGCACAAGGATGGAGGCAATACTGTAAATGAAGATCTCTCTAAGAGTAATATTTTGTTAGTCCTGACATTGATCCCCTCTCTGAGAGAAACACTGAAACAGGGAATCTTAGTTTCCCAAATCAAGTGTTATCCCTCAGGTGATCCTTGGGTGAGCAAAGGAAACGGGTGCAGAAGTCTGTATTTGTGGAGCCAGTATGGTCTAAGAAGTCCCAAGAGGCCTGAAAATGAGTGCTGTGTCCCATGATAAAATTATCCCACCCACAGATCTCTGAAAGGCATTGAGTGGGGAGACCTCAGCTCAGGAGACTGAAAAAAGGATCTCCTTCCCAGTCCTGAGTCTCAGTACAGGCATTTGAGTTAGGGATCTTATTTGAGTGCCCACCCCTTCATAGCACAGAACTTCTTCCAGTTTTGGAAGAGCTGGGGTAGGGAAATGAGCAGCAATAAGAGCTTCAGTCAGTCAAAGCAAAGACTCTTAGCTCAAATTATTCTTTAATTGTGGCCCCAATGAGGCCATAGTTGTCTCAGGTCTTAGATGTAGACCTCCAGTCTTGACAGTTGGAGGCCTTGTGCTCATGTCATGTATTCAACGGAACTGGGAGATTGAAAACAAATACCTTTCCCTTGAACATCAAGAGCGAAAACTGTTATCCCAAAAAGGTAAAATATGCGGAGAGAAGAGTTGACTTTTCTACCTCACTTTCCTCACCCATTTAAGCTGACACAAAGCAGCTGACAAACCTTCGGCTCTTCTCCCCACAGCAGACACCCTGTGAGGCAGGTGGGATTGTGAGAGTTCAGAAGAGAGCTGTGACTAGCCCAAGGTCACCCAGCTGGCTTCATGGGGGAGGGCGGAATCGAACCCGGTATTCCCAGATAAGAGTCCGGCTCCTTAACCACTAGACCAAACTGGGTGCTGAAGGAATGAGCGACTATGTGAACCACAGGCCTGCATCCCAGGCATCAGTCTTGTTTTTCTTGATAAATTTACGGTCAAACAATGGATTATACTTAGTCAACACCCCCCTTCCCCTCTTTTGTCTACAACCAGATGCTTGCCTACAGACTCTCTCAAGGTACAAGGTTGTTGATTGTGTCACCAAATCAGCACAATCCTATCAGTCTTGGAGCAGGAGAACTTCACTTGCATAATGAAGCATTGCACCACAGACTCTGGGGCATATTAAAATGCAAACTGGGGACAGTCAAATACTAACTAGATTGGATAGTTTGGTCTAGCGGTTGGAGAGCTAGACTCTTATCTGGGAATACCGGGTATGATTCCACCCTCCTCCATGAAGCCAGCTGGGTGGCCTTGGGCTAGTCACAGCTCTCTTCTGAACTCTCACAATCCCACCTACCTCACAGGGTGTCTGCTGTGGGGAGAAGAAAAGAAGGTCTGTTAGCCGCTTTGAGTCCCCTTGAATGGGTGAGGAAAGCGGGGTAGAAAAGCCAACTCTTCTTCCTTCGTGAAGCCAGCTGGGTGACCTTGGGCTAGTCACAGCTCTCTTCTGAGCTCTCACAGCCCCACCCACCTCACAGGGTGCCTGTAGTGGGGAGAAGAACAGAAGGTTCGTCAGCCGCTTGGAGTCCCCTTAGAAAACGTTCTACTCCCCGGTGGTTCTGCTTTGCTTTTCCAGAGAACTGTTCGGGCCGCCCCTTCCCCGCCCTGCCCTGCGGCGGAGAGTCACCTCCACCTTCGCAGACTGTGGCGGCCCATTCGCTAAGGGAGCGGCGGCGGCAGCAGTTCCTCGGCGACCCTCCACGCAGGATGAGGCGCCAGGACCGCGAGCTTGAGGGACGGAAGGGAGGCTTCCCCAGGCGGCAGGCGGCAGGCCCCGCTCGTTCCCCGGCGCGCAGGGTCGCCTCGCCGCCTCTTTTCCGCGGGAAGACCCGGGAGCGGAGGAGGGCGGCGGCGTCCCCTTCACGGAACGAGGCCTCTCCTCCTTCGCTCCCGGCGAAAGGCGGCGACCGACGGTCCGCCCCCGCCGGCCTTCCCGCCCACCCAGGCCCCCTGAGAGCCGCTGCCGCCTCATGACAGAAAGGGGAACGGGCGGCGGCGACCCTCGGCCCGGCCCCCGTTCTCCGGGGCCTCCCCTTCGCCTTATGGGAACGGGTCCCGCCGGCGGAGCTCTCCTCAGGGACTGAGGGTGGTGGCCCCGTCCCTCCGGGAACCGCCTACCCGGGAGGGGAAGGCGCGCGGGACGGGGACGGGGACGAGGCCGCGGCGGGCGAGCAGGGAGGGGGCAGCCAAAGGGGGGGAGCCATCGCGCGAGGCCTCCTCGCTCACCTGCTCGGCCGCTCCGCTGCTGCCGCCGCGACGGCTTCCCTCGGCCCGCTCCGGCTATTTCGATCCAGTTCGACGACGTTCAAATTTTAACGTCTGCTCGTTTCGGCCAATAAAGTGACGCCGCTTGAGTGAGGTCACGGCTCACGTGACCAAGTGGCGGCGGCGCATATTGGGTCGCCTCCCCCGGTCCGGCGTCCCGTTCCTTCAGCGCCTCCCGCGCCCCTCCCCCACGGCGACGAGGAAGGCACCGCCCCTTCCCAGTCGCGGGGTCGGGGGTGTGAGGTGGATCCGCCGGCCTCGCGCTCTCACGAGCGGGCGGCGAGTCGCCTGGCCGCGGCAGGATCCGTGCGGGCCGAGCGCGGAAGGCCGTCGATGGGCGTTCCAACCTTCGCCCGGTTGCCTCCCTCAGAAGCGCCGCTCGCCCAGACAGGGCTCCGCCGCTGCGCAAAGCCTCGGGCTAGCGCGACACGCACGCCGCCTGCTGCTGCTGCTGGCACGGCGGGCGAGGCGGGAGCGGGAGGACGGACCACGGCGAGTCGGCCCTGCCAGCCGGGTGCCGTTGAACTACGGCTCCCAGAGTGCACCGCGGCGGCGTGCCTCGGCCTCGGCACCGAGGCGTCGGGGCCTGTCGGGGCTGCGCTCGGCGGGCTTTCTTTCCGGGGGGAGCCGCCTCCCTCCGCCGCCTCCCGGCCTGGCCCATGGAGAGCCCCGCGGCGACCTTCACGCTGGCCTACGTGGTGCTGGCCGTGTGCTTCGTGTTCCCCCCCAACGAGTTCCACCTGGCCGGCCTGACAGTGCAGAACCTGCTGGGCGCCTGGCTGGGCAGCGAGGACGCCGCCTTCGTCCAGTACCACCTGCGGCGCGGCACCGGCACGCTCCTGGCCCACGCCCTCATGCCCCTCGGTGAGGACGGGGGGGGGGCGCGCGCGGCTGTTTCCCCACAGGCCCTCCCCGCCCTTGCTCACGACCGCCAGAGGAGGGGATGCTGGGCCCCCTGGCCCCTTTCGGGGGGGGCGGGTGGCTGCGTGGCTGGGGGGGGGCAAAGGTGCCTCCCCGAGCGACCGTCGCCGCGCCTGGGTTCCGGTGAGGCCCTTTGGCTTTTCGCCCGGTTCAGTCACACAATACAAGGGGTTTTTTTTGGGGGGGGGGGTATTAAATTTATTTTATCCACAGAAGACAAAAGTCACAGAACTCTCATAGTCGTGGGCAGCCAGAGGCAGTGGGCTGTTTATTTATTAATGATTAGTCCATTGACCATATCATAAATGAAAAATAATACAGCTGATAAAACTCATTTGTCCTTTAGAACAATTAAGAACCAAGTTAAAACATTTAAAACCGTAAATCTGTGCGCGCGCGCCCCCCCCCCCCCGTTATAAAGGCAGTTCTGATCTTATTGGCCTTAGTTATAAATGCTGCTACTTTCATTATGGTTGCTTTATCGGTACTTTTTAATAACAAATGCATTTTATCCTGGGGTGTTTTTCCACTAGCACTAGAGTACCCGTTAAGGACCCTTAATGGGTCCTTTAGTGCTAAGTGGAAAAACACCCTTGGTTTGTTCATACTATAGTCATTTTGTTTATTCATTTATTTATTTGTTTTTCTATCCCGCCCTATACCCAAAGGTCTACAGGGCCAGTTACAAAATTATATTAATCTTAGACAGGTCCCTGCCCTCAGTCTTACAGTAAAGAGACAAGAAAAGGAAAATGGTGTGGGAGGGAAGAGGAAACAGGAAAAAGCAGCACTTGAGGTCTTAGTTCCAGTTCTTCTGTCCATTTCTTATTGCTGGAATTTTCCTATTAACTTTACTGTGAATTTTCTCTTCATTGATGACAAACTAGATGATGGTAGAGATGGTCTATTCAGCCCCGCCCTGCTCTGGCTCAGGACCAGAGGTTTCCTCAACTGGTGGATTGGCTGCCATTGTCTCTTTGCCATCTTGTGATGGGAGCAGTTGGAGGAGGGAGGGGCACTGCTGGGAGCAAGATGGCAGAGCCCAGCCTGCTGCCTCTTCTCCACTCCTCTCAGGCAAGATGATGATGGCAGTTGGAGGAGGGAGGGGCACTGCTGGGAGCAAGATGGCAGAGCCCAGCTTGTTGCCTCTTCTCCACTCCTCTCAGGCAAGATGGTTTGTAGCCTTGTCTCCATTTTGCAGACATGGAGCTAGTAACTGTTCTCTGATAGTTTCATACAGGGAGCAGTCCAAGGGAAAATAGGATGTATCCTCAACTGTCATAGTCAAGCTTCCATAAAACTAACAAGAAACATAACCAAATCATCAGACCAGCAGACTGTCTCTTTTCTGCATATTTATATAGCCAAAACTAAACACAAAAGAAATAAGAAGTTGGTTTGTGTTTTTCAGTATCTATTTTATGTTCTCTCCAACACTTTTAAGTTTTATTTATTTCAAACTTTACCTTGACGTTTTATAGGAAAGTGATTAAAATGTAAATGTTTTCTACTAGAAAAATGTGAATTTATATAAAGTTTGATCATATTAATCCCCTCATGAAAATAAGGCGGTGACCTTGTATCCTGTGTGGTTTCAACAGGATTATTTGTCTCCTGCTGCTGCTTCCTGTTGTCCTATAACAAGTGCAGCATGTATGGAAGAGATATACATTGTATCCAATGCATGAAGGAAAAGAGGGCTTTTGTATCTGCGAAATGTGATCTGTCAAAGTATTCAGCTTCTAAGCACCTATTAGATAGGTGTCTAACTAACACAGGGTTTTTTTTTCTAATATTTTATTTACTCTTGCAGGTTACTATGCCGGCATGTGTTTTGCGGCCCCTGAAAAACAGCTGTGGAATTTTTACCAGGCCCCTGAAAGCTGGAAGGTTTTCTTCTTGTTGTCAGTTCTTGCCCCAACGGTTGTTGGCATCCTGGCATGCTATTGGTCCCAGAATGGTTGGAATAACCACCCGCTTGTGAAGACTCTTTCTCTTTATGCCTTACCTCAGTCAGGCTGGAGGGCCGTAGCTTCTTCCATCAACACAGAATTCAGGAGGATTGACAAGTTTGCCACCGGGGCTCCAGGAGCACGGGTGATTGTTACTGACACCTGGATCATGAAAGTGACCACCTACTGTTTACATGTTGCCCAGCAGCGGGATCTCTCTTTGGCCGTGGTAGAGTCTAGGCAGCAGGAACTCTTGCCGGACTCAAATGTTCCTGCACAGTTCCTTACAATTCAAGTGACTAGTGCTAACCCTCACGTGAAACCCTTTGATATCCGGTAAAATAAACCAATGTTCTTACTGTTGATGGGAATGCATTTTCTGTATTATATTCTATGATACAACCAATTGTTAGAATTGTATTTTAGTAGCAAGAGAAACTAAATAGCTCATATTTTAATTTAAATGTGTTTTTCATATATGGTGAATGACTGTTAACTGCAAAAGCCTAAAGAGTTTTAATAGTATGTTTAGTGTCTTTGTTATGCACCCATACTGTGCATGCATACTCATACATTTGCAGAAATTGCACCCTCTCCAGATGAGTGTTTCCCTGGACTGTTGATACAGGAAGAGCTTTGAGCATTATAAAGCTTAAGGAAGAAAAAAATATATTGCTGTGCTGCACTGATTATTCTTAATTTATACTTTGTACATTTAATTTTGTGATATATTAATTGGTTTAAGCATTGCTGGAAACTGCCACATGTTCTCCATCTTGTAATAATGAATGGATGAGGAACACCTATTAGGCGAAAATGTTTCCGACATACTTGGGGGGTGGGGTGGGGGTGTACTTTCAGCGTGCAATGTAAGTTTGAGAATTTATTTATTATTTATATTTCTGTCCCACTCTAACCGAAGGTCTCAGTGCTTTTAAAACAGTAAACAAATCTATACTAAAACAATAGTATCTACAAAGAAAGGCATTAGAAAAGCAAAACAACAGGTTATTCTGAAAACTGAGTTTACAGAATGTTAATTGCAAATGAACTTTAAGAGAAGGGTAGAGCGGGTTGAAGACAATGGATCAGACTAGAGGTCAAACAGAGGAAGTGATCTGTTGAGTCTGTTGCTAACAGCAGTAAATGGAAAGGAATGGCCAGTTGAAATTCAGATCCGAGAGAGACCATTCTCCCATACAAACGTGTAGCTCATAGTACTGTAATGATTTTCAGAGAAAGAGAAAGTGCTAAAAGTTGGCTGTACAACTTTTATATATTTTTTTCTATGGCTGCAGAATGTACTGTAGTTATCACTAATGGCCATGAAGCCATGGTAAAACTTATTTTTAGAACTGACAAAAACTAGGAAACACAGAATACTAATATCAGTTTTAAAAAGTTACAGGAAATGGGCCCTGAACTGCGTGGCATCATAAATACTTTGACTGTGGCTTTCTAATAATTGGAATATTGAATATATTTCTATCTTCCCTTTTTAAATTTAAACCACAGATAGCAATTAATAAGTGTAATGTAAATAAAGCAGCATACCGGGAAAAAGAAAACATCACTAGTAAAATTTGAGCAGAATTTTAAGTTTACCTGCTTTATTTAACTGGCTGAGGTCTATTGTTGCCTTCATTAATGTTTTCTTATACTGTATGTGTTATAAGAGGCCTTAACCTTGTAGGAGAGGGAAAGCTAACACTTGGGCTATTTTAGGTTGTAGTGTTGATGGCAAAGGGATGTTAGTATAGAGCAGTGATTCCCAAAGTTGTCTGGCCTACGACCCGTCTAATATAAGTTTACCAACTCCGGACCCACCTGTAGGAAATTCCAATATGAATAAAGGACTTTTCAAATAACAAAGTTTTAATACAATTTTTTTATTACTTAATTAAATAATTACATCAAAAAAGTTATTTCAAATACGGTTAAATTTCCTAGAGGTGGGTCCCGACCCACAGTTTGGGAAACCCTGGTATAGAGTGTTTTCCCACTAGCACAAGAGTACCCATTAAGGACCCTTAATGGGTACTATAGTGCTAAGTGGAAAAACACCCATGGTATAATGCACTCGACCCTTGAAAACCATTTGGAAGCTGGAATTGCTGCAGCAGCCCAACTGCTGATGGACATCTCTGGCCAGACTCGTATTACAGTGGTCTTACAGGATCTGCACTAGTTACCTATTCTCAAACCGAGCCCAATTCAAGGTGTTGAAACTAAAGCCCTAAACTGCTCAAGCCCTGGGTATCTAAAGGACCTGCCCGGGCACTGAGATGTCAAGGAGAGGGCCGTTTAGTTCCTTCTCTTGCAGAAGTACAAGGCATAGGGACATGCAAGAGGGCTTTTTCTGTGGTGGCCCCTAGACTCTGGAACAGCCTCCCTCTTGAGGTTCGCCTTTTCACCCAGGCTTTTGCCTTTTAAGTAGCTTCCTCAGGGTGCTGTCCTGTGAGGGAGGGGGTTATATTTTTTAATTATGTTTTAATATTTGATGTGTTTATTCTTACTGTAACCTGCCCTGGGACCATTTGGTGGGTGTGATATACATTTCTTAATTAAATAAATAAAATTTAAAAAATAAAATCTGGAATCCAGACAACAAGCGTAACTGCAGCTTCTTATAATTCACAGTAAAATTTTACTGAGCAGGTGTCCAAATGGTCTCACATATATAGTTAAGGAGCTACCTAATGAGTAGGATCCAATACTGCTTTGAATTGATCTCTGCTAATGTAACTCAATGTTATCTTTTCTCAACCATGTAGACGCCCCTCTGACACACATGCACACAAGCAAACACCAGTCCAACAAACCATAAGATGCTTGTGCTTATTGAAGTAATTTCTGCTCATTGAGAGACACTTGTGGATGGAAAGAGCCTTAAGACCATCGACTAGTTAATTCAGACTAATTTCCTCAAAAATGGGCTGCAGTTAGGGGCAGAAACAATTTTCTGTGTTTATTTTCCCTGTGGACAGTTTCAGCAGAGAAATTGAACTGATGAGCATGGTGTTTCAGCTATTCTCATCCTTTGATGTCCCATAACAATATAATGTGAACATTCGACCCGTTCTTGGCTTAAAAAAGATGTTTGCATTTATTATGATAGTCTTCTCTAAAAAAATTTTTTTTTACTCTCAGTTGAAAGCACGGATGAAAGCAGCTTTGGATCCAGTGGCAGTTAGTAATGATTTAAGACAAATGCAAGTTGTATTGCATAACATCTGGAATTTTTTTAAAAAAAAAATTATCTAAGACATTTAAGCTACTGTTTGAAAGTGCACAAATCCCTAATAAAACTTTCTGCCTAACTGCAGTGTTCTATTTCCTTTAGGCTGAATTCAACGGAGTATGGCGAGTTGCAAGAAAAGCTCCATGCTCCCATTCGTAATGCTGCTAATGTGGTAATCCATCAAAGCCTCAGTGATTTGTTTCTAGAAACCTTTACTAACTTTGTGGAGATGAATCAGACATACTCTGTGCCAGACAATCAAGTAAGACTTGTTCAAGATTATAGATTACAGCTGTATTTTCAAAATGCTAATATTCATTGCTTTCACCGTAAGCATCTTGTAGTTTCAATCAAGGACACAATACAGAATTAGTGGATGCTTTAGTTAATGAGTTGGATAAAATACAATAAGTGAGTGTGTAGTTTTGTAAATCACTCGAGGTGAGAGCTCAGATCAAAACTGTACACTCATCCCACATACAACTTTTTTGTACAGCTTTGTTCTTATTTGATTTGTAACATATAATTTTCCTCATTTATTATGATTGTGCGAAAACATGGAATGGTAATTCAACGTTTGCTTCACAGTTGGCTAACCATAGTAGACTAAATCTTGCCCCTTTCTGCACTTGGTCTTGTTCTGGAATGTATCTTGGGACAGCTCACTTGGGCCCTTCTATACTGTGCACTAGCATGCAGATAGCAGGTCCCTGTTCTGGGATATATTCCTGAGTAAGGGAAGTGCAGAAAGGCCCCTTGTTTCCAAAACTTTTACTTATTGATGAAGTAGATCTGCTCTATGCAATATCAGAAAGTGACTGGGCTCAATGGTTCCCCAGCTGACAGTTCTTTGTAGGCAGAAACATAACAACTTGATACAACACCAAACACGTCAGCTTTGATATTTCATAATGCATTGGGATCTTCCGAAGATCCTACAATGATGTTATGTACTGGCAGATAATGCAGCAGGGTGGCCTTTTGCAGCTGACAGGTGGTGACCCTGTCAATGTCGAGCTGTTTTAAGTGCCTTCCAAGGTCTTTTGGAGAGGCACCCGGTGTGCCGATCACCACTGTGGACTTGTGCCAGAGTGTTTGAACTTCAATTTTTAAGTCCTTGTATTTTGTAATTTTTTTTCTGTTTGTTTAACGTCGGTCCTACTATCTCCTGGTATCACAGTGTCAACGGGCCACACCCTCTTCTATACTGGTGATATCAGGGGTGTTATGTTCCAAAGCTTTGTCGGTTTGTATTCTGAAGTCCCACAATATTTTCACCCGATCATTTTCGACCACTTTTTCAGGCTTATGATCCCACCAGTTCTGTGCTGCTGGCAGATGGTAATTGTGGCATAGATTCCAATGGATCATTTTGGTGACAGTGTTGTGTCGCTGTTTGTGATCAGTCTGCACAATCCTTTTGGTCGATTGTTTCTTTAACATCTTTGTACAATCAGCACTTGATGTCTGCAGCTGATTTTTCTATTATGGCTTTATTGCATTAGTACTGATAGCCTTTTCTTGTGTGGCTAAAATCAGGCCGCCTGTTTCTTTCTTCAGTGTTTCATTTGTAAGCCACAGCCAGAGGCCTTTTCACACGAGGGAGTTTCAAACGCGTGTAGAACACGTTGGGATGGAGCATCCACTCTTCAGGGGCAGCGGCTCCGTTCCGAGCCATCCCACCCTGTCCCGACGCATCTACACATGTTCGAGTTTCAGAGCACAAAAAAGTGGAGGAGGCTGACTGCATTTTGCACCTGTGTGCTGCATGGTCCCTGATTGGTCAGGGACCCACGTGGCTTCAACTGGCCATCTGCGCAGGTGCAAAATGCAGCCGACCTCTTCGCCCTAGTTACTGCTCAGTGCCAAACAGGTAAGCCCCGTTCATGTGTGTGTGCCCCTGTGTGTGTGTGGGGGGTCCCGCTGGCCCTAGGAGCCTGATCTGGGCCCCAGGAGCGAGCAGGAGCCCAGGGAAGGCACCCAACAGGCCTCCCACCCTGGGTCTTGCCTGATCCAATGGCAGGAAGCTGGGGGAGGAGCGTCCTGCCCACATTCCGGCCTTTCCAGGCTAGGACAGGCAGGAACACTTTCTCCATTTGCACGGAGGGAGGCATGAGACATGTGTAGACGTGTTCCTGCCTCCCTCCATGTGAATAGAAAAAGCGTTCCTGCGTGTCTTAGCCTTCTTCGCTACAGCCATTCCATCTGTAGTGCAAAGAGGCCTCAGGTCTTTCCTTGGTCTACTTTCCCTTTTATTTTCTCTGAGTATTATCCATGCAGAGCTTTATTGTTCCAATTGTCTGTTTGGGTTTGCATTATATTTTTCTGATATTCAACCTTCGTTTTCTGCTCTCTGAGCAGTTTTCTATTGTCTACTTCCAACAAAGGTGGTTCTTGACTGTCTTTGATATAATCATGAACTTTAAGCATAGCATGTGCGGTGTGTATGTGTTACTAGACATGGCATGGACACCTACATAGGTGAATTGCTTCTCCAACCGTTGTCCTGAAGTATTGAAGCACATAGGTTTTAAAACAAAACAGTAAATCGGCAAGTACTTGTAGTAGAGGTAGACAGCAAGATAAAACGCTTTTAAAGACAGTTTCTTTGATAAAAAGGAAAACTGCTCTTAAGACTCAGCAGAAGCTTAAAAATCAGGAACCATGGCAGCAATCAGTCAAGATGAGCTGGCAATCATCAATAGTAGCCAAGAGCAGAGGGAAGAGAAACAAACAAAACAAAAAGGTCTTGCTTCAAAGATAGTTACTCACCTAATGTGTAGCTATGTGTATGGGGACAATCTCTTCCTAAGGGAGTCCTGCCTGACACTAAGCAGGAAGTAAACAAAATGAGGTCTAATTACTCTCACCCTCAAGCTTCAAAAAGCTTAAAATGCAGTACTCCTTGAAAAGCTGTCCTTGTCTGTCCAGCCTCTGTTTGAAGACCTCCAGTGAATGTATCTCGCCATTGACTGATCACCGTTAAAGTCAGAAAGTTTTTACTAATGTGTAATCTGTATCTACTCTTTTGCAGTGTAATCCAGTTGTTTCTAAACCTTCCTTATTCTGTACGTGAAAATAGGGTGATCCCTCTACACTGTGACAGCCATCCAGATACCTGAAAACAATTGTCTCCTCTCAGTCTTCTCTTCTGCAGGCTAAATATTCCTAGATCTTTTAATCATTCCTCAAAGGACATAAGTTAGCAGACCACTCATCATTTGGTAGGCCTTCTTTGAACTTGCTCCACTTTTTTGGGGCCCAGAATTGGACACAGTACTCTAGATGAGGTTGGACCAAGGTAGAGTCAAGTGGGATAATTACTTCTTATGATCTAGACTCTATGCTCCCCTTGACACATCCCAGGATGATGTTTATCTGTCTGGCAGGGCTAGCTGCCTGCCATAATATTTGTATGTAAGATCTCTGCCACCTATGAGATTCTGTACATGCAGTCTATTGTTTGTAATTGTTGTTGAGCACCACTGAGTTGTCTGCATGGGCACCTCTATGCAGTTTTCTTGGCAGAGATATAGAAGAGGTTTTCCATTGCCTATTTCTGGGGAGAGGCTAGGGATTGAACAGGCAACCCTCTGATTCTCTTAATGCTCCTGAAATACATACACAAGGGGAATGAGGACTGATTGGGACTCCATTCACTTAGTACAGCACAAAACGTACATATCACATATCTCCCACTTAACCACACAGTCTGCCCATTTGTGCTGTGGTACAGAGGACACACTCTGCATACACGCATTTCACCAGTAATGTCAGGCCAGTAAAGACCTGCACTCTCTGTGGCCAAGGACCAGGACGAGTCTGAGGCCATGCTAAGGTGGCAAATGCATCTTCCCTGCTGCAGCATTCCTAAACACCACTGCACCATACCATACCACACTTGATCCGGCACATTGACTAAGTCAGTATAGGTCAGCAGCATTCAAGGCAGTCACAGGCACTAAATCAACAGCACCATGCCTGCATGCCATTTCCCGCCCTCAGCCAAGAGCTGGCCGAGTCCTTTGCTTGCCTAGTTTTACAGAATTTTCTTTGCAGTTTCCCAAAACAAATTTCTATTAAGTCAGCTGAGCGTCCAAACTACTAGAAAGTTGGCAGGGGTCTTAGCAGCTCCAAGTACTTTCCTGTCAGTTAAATAGGCTCTTTCCCAGGCTGAGAGGAAATTGGGTCTGGGTGGTGCAGCTGGTGGGACAGTTCACACGTTCACATGAACGCACACACACCCTTGAGGATCAGCCTTCCTGCAGGGTGTCTTAATATCCCCAAAGTAGGTTGAAGAGTAGGGGAAGATGCCCCCCCCCCAGCTCTGTCCCGATTTGCAAAGATCTGGGCCCAGTGGGTGTTGCTGAGGGGATTTTTGATTTTTTTCCCCCCAAAATGAAAGTACTTTGAAGTCTGTAGAAGGTTAATAGCTTGCTTTCACTGTGACGTCAAAAGTCAGATGCTGATGCTGAGCATCCCCAACAGGACCACTATAGAGCAGGAGCTTGCCTTTCACAGCTTGGCAAGGAGACATCGTTTGGACATCTCTGTTTAGGATTGAAAACTTTTGCCTGAAGTTGTGATGGCACTAAAGCATCAATGTTACTACAAGCAAATGGAACCAGACACATCCTTTTTTGGTGATGCTACTATGTAAAGTAATAAATGTTGTTTTCTTTGTTTCTATAGGAGCTGGAGCCATGCATTGGCTGTATGCAAACAAATGCAAACGTCAAGCTTTTCAAAAACTGTCAAGAGCCAGATGAAGGGGAGTGTCAGCAGTGCTACTGTCGTCCCATGTGGTGCCTGATTTGCATGGGCAAGTGGTTTGCCAGTAGGCAGGACCAGCAGCACCCAGAAACTTGGCTATCAAGCCGTGTGCCTTGTCCAACCTGCAGAGCCAAATTTTGTATTTTAGATGTGTGTGCTATACACTAACCAAAGACTCGGGTGTATTCTGTCCTTTAAATCTGAATGTATTCCAGAAGAGGATGAATGTCATAGTTTCCTAGAGGTTTTTCTATAGCAATTGCTATTCTCTTTTTGGTTTTATTTATTTTTGTTCTGATCTGCATTTAGTTGGTATAGGAAAAAAAAGTTTCCATCAGTTTTGTACTTGTTAATTAATCACAATTTCTTGCACCAGCTCTTTTAAAATTTTATGAATGAAGATGATCTTCAATGCTGTCCTTTGTAGTTATGGTATAGGAAATAAATAATTTTACAGCTATTACCCTATTCTCTCTGCTCCAGCAAATCTTTGGCAGAACTTTAAGGGGACTCCACATTATTGAAGGACAGTAAGCTGAATGACTAATTTGGTTTGATTCTTCGTTCATACCCTACAGCCTTGTCCGCCTTTCCTTCTGTCATGCTTGCTACCAGCCTGAGTTGGGCCGCTGCTGCCATCTGTGAGGTTCCTGCAAACACTTGGAAGACTTTGAAAGATGGAACCTGGCAGGTCAAAGTGCACTGACTGGCATTTGGAAGAACCTTGTGGATGGTGGTAGGAGCTCAGCCCCCCAGGGAGTCGATGCCTACAGAGGCAGGTCGTTCTGCAAGAGGAAAAGGAAGGAGGACTGTTGGGGTGAGGAGAGGGTGGTCCAGGGAACCTCAAATGTCAAACAGGTTTGTTTGCATTTCAGGCAGAACCAGTTTTTGGCACTAAGGGTTTTTTCACATCATACCAAACCAGGCTGATACATATTTCAGGTTGAAGTAAGTGGCACCATTTTTTAAAATGGAAATAAACAATTTATCCTGCACATCCGATACAGTCCAGATGTCAGGCTCGTGTTTGTTGATTTTCTGCAGCTAGAAACTCATCAGGTAGAATTTTATGTTTCAAAATTAGAAAAAAAGTCAAAATATGAATGTCCAGGCATTCTAGAATCTTTCAAGAATCCTAGGTTTGTACACAAACTGAAAGTCAGAAATCACAGAGTTAATCTGGAGTAGATACTAAAGCTTGTAAGAATCACCATTCCTCAGGTCTCTATCTTATCTGCTTTTTAAATAATAAACACCATAATTGGGCTAGAGCCACTTATGATACTTTTGCAAGGAATGCAATTTTTGTCTTTCAATTTTAGAAAGGATTTAAAGTTTATGTACTATAGAAATTTATAAAACTAGGTATCACTGAGGAAAAGCAACATCAATCAGATTTTTAAGGTTTGGAACGAAGGTTTGTTTTTTACAACTGTTTTGAAATACCTGGCCATTTTCCATTTTTGCTCTGTTCCGTAGACCCTTTCTCTTCTAATCCTCAGGTTAGCTAAGGTAGGCCTAAAGGACAAGCCTAGCATACAGTTTCTTTGGCCTGTGATACCTGAGTAAGACAGCATTTTAGCATTTTATGCAGTTGCTGCTGTAAAGAGCCAGCTGAGAAAAATAGTGCAGTGTGAGATATGAGTGATTGTCCTGAAAATGAAACCTTTAAATGTAAAGTTTTAAAAATTGGGTTTCCTTTTATTACTAATAAAAATATTTAAAACTGTAAGGTTCTAGTGTTTTATAAATTGAAATTTAAGTATCAAATGTGGTACATTTCTTACCCAGTCCCAATCCCACTGAGTTGGGAGAAGAATATTTTGGAGTGTGTGTGATTTGGAGAGCCCATAACAGGGTGTTTCAGCCAGTGGAACGCAAACATTATTTAGAACTGATGGGATGTTAATTTATGGCTAGGAATGTGCACGGATGGGGGTTTTGGCGTTTGATTTGTAAAGAATCAATGTTAGAAGGTTCCTGTTCGTTCAAATAGATCCCCTTCAAATGTGGGAGTGTTCTATTCGATATGAATGTATTCATATGAATTTGTTACAGACCCTGAATAAGGAACCTATACAAACACATACATATTGGATACATTACAAATATTCGTGCATATCCCTACCTACGTCTACTTACGGTAAAGATGTTTGTCTTAAATTGCAATTCAGTATTATGATTGTAAATTGACAGAGCATTACAGCATTTGTGAATTTTTTGAACTTTTCTATTTGGTCTTTTTTTTAAAAAATTGCAATAATTTCTGTCCATGTTCTCTAATACATTTAGAACTCAACTTTTTTCCTATCCTTCGTTCATAACTTTTTTCGTATTATGTACATTGTTACACCATGTGTTCTGATCATGAGACTAGTATTGCTTCAATGAAATTATCCTTAATATTGTTAATATAGAACAACATGATCAGTCTTTAATATTCGAACAGTCCTCAGCAGTTGCCCGATAACCTAAGAAAGTGCATTTTCAAAGCACGTGAAGGCTTTTCAGCTTACCCCAAAAGCTCTGCAAAAGCCAGAAATCCTAACACAGCCCCGCAAAAAAGAGGGCGTCCTAACAAAACTGCCTGAAGTGTTTCTTGCTGGTGCTAGGTAGTGGGAAAAGTCAGCTCCAGTGTTTTAAGGTTACCAATTAATTTGGAGGCTGTGCTTGTTATTCCAGCCCAAGCCACCAGGTCTGTGCCCCATGTGCTTAGACCTTGCCAAAAGTAACACCAGGGTGCAGCTTTCAAATATTTATTGTTTTTTATGCAAAGAAAAGGTGCAGGAACGACAATTTCTCAAATCAAGCACACCAACATCTTCTTACAGCTTATCATCTATTCTTTCTTCTACACAACTATATTTCTATTTGTTAAACACTGGCTACTCATCTTTATGTGCAAGCTTCTCTTTATCTTCTGTTCTACAACAGGCTTGTGTGTGGTGGTCCTGTCTCTGGGTCTGTCTTTTACCATGCTAATTAACGCTTTTGGTGACCTTTATCTCTTCTGCTGAATTTGAGGTTATACTTCTACCACATTCCTGGGTGGTTATTTCTTCTGCTAAATCATCAACTTGGACCTCTTAAAACATGTTGTGCCTCAGTGCGTGGCTGATAGCTATACCAGCAAAAATGCTTGCCAGTGTTCTTGTTTAGAAAGCTCTGCATTGGTTTCTTTTTTGTGGAGCTACAATTTAGATCCAGAGCTCTGCTTTTATGGCGCTTTGGAACACAAGGCATGCCCTGCCCATTCCTGACCTTCTCCATAGCAATATTTTGCCATTCAGTGAATACATGGGAGAGCACTTTCAATCTGTATTCCAAGATTCACCTGCTCAGTGCTAGTGATTGCCTTCATTTGGGCCACATGTGGATAGACATCTGGGCCAAAGAGCTGAAATTGCTTTGTTTCACTTCTTTGAGATCAATGTTCACAACTGTCCAAAAGCTGCCCTTTGGGGACTAATCTCCATGAGAGCAATATTCACTGCTTTTTCTGCCAGAGTTAATATAGTCTGAAAAACTACTTTCTTTACCATTTGAAAGCCAGATTTTGTTAACCGTCTGGCAACGGCACAGAGGCTTATATAAGCTAGTATTATTCTGAAGCCCTATTCGTCTCCTCTCCCCATAAGCCTTCATTTCTTATCTAACCATTCACTGCAGAAACTTCTGAAAACGTATGTTGCCATAAGGCATCTGTATCTCTTTCTGTCTCTACTGTGTATCATTTCTTTCTGTGTGTCCTCTCTGCCTCTGCCTCTCTTACTTAGATTTTAAAATGCCTCCTTTACAGCCATGTGTGTACATACAGTATATACGGAGGCTTGGAGCCCTCTGCCTTCCTGTGTATTTATAGCCCCACACAAATAAATACTCCATCTTTTTTCTTCTTTCAAAAAATTCAGCTGCTTAAAGTATTTACCCACAATGATACTTACATTCTGGTTTCTTTAAAATACCTGCACTACAACTGTATGTAAATTTTATACTGTTTGCTGCATTTATTTACTTAGAGTGTGTGTATTAATAAAAAAAAATCATATTTTCAAAAATATGATCTGAATGTGAAGTTGCTGAATAAAACTGTCAGGATAAGCAGTATCAATTGTTGAATATCTGTTCCTTTTAAATGCACAAATGTGATAACACAGATTACAATATTGTTTTCAAGCATGCATCTGCTGTATGTAAAGGGTAAGTGAAAAACAATAGGTGCATGCGGCAGTTTTAAAGTGTGACCCTCATCTATTTGAAAAGGTAATATATTAGCTAAAATTTACCAATCATTTCTGTGTTGCAGTAGCATGAACATGCACAACAATTTGTCAATAGAAATTATTTAAGGCTTCCCACATCTTAAACTCTTGAGAAGCCTGTTACTCTTTTTTTTCCCTTTAGGTTCTATTTGCATTGAAGTAGTTTAAGGCAATTGATTTTAAAATACAATACCAAGATTTCTGTACAACTACTACAAAGGTTGGACCTTGTACTTAATATATCCCTGAATTTTGATTTCTTTTCAAAGGTTGCCTGTTTGTGCTACATGCCCGTTTTTAAAACGCTACCTGCATATTAAGTAAATAATGTTTAAAATAAACACGTGCACATCTGTGCTTTAGTATAAGTTGTCATACTTATTACATCTTTCCCTAATCCAGGTGTAGATTTCAGGAGTGTACATGAACACAGATTTGAGTTTCAGATCTGTAGTGAACCTGCACCACAAGTCAGATGAACCATATGAGGCTGAATCTAGCACCATCTGGCCTGTGCTCTGAACAGGTTGCGCTCCTAACCCCTTCATGTGCTGGCCTCTCTACCTTTCCCCACTGTGTCTGGTGCCTCCCCAGATCACTCCCCTTGCCATCCATTAGCTTTGTATGAAGTGGATGCAAGCGCTTCTGAGAGGAAACAAAAGATGTTCTATTGTGCTTTCTGTACAGTGGTTGCTGCTTTGCCTTGAAAGAGATACATACTGTAACTGACATACATATTGTTGTCCGAGAGTTCTCGAGTTTGCTGGAAAGTTCCAAGTTTCTGACATGCGCATTGTAACTTGGGCTAATGCCCCTCCCTTCTCTATAAAAGCTCCTTGCACATTGTTCTCGAAACGCAAGCTTTGCAGAGTTATCCCCTAGTGTCATTTGCATGCAAAATAAACCTCTCTTTCTAATCTCCTTTGGTGTTTCGAGTCTGTGAGTGTCCCATAACACATCCACATGCGAGGACTTGGAGTCCTCCAAAAAATCTGGCAGTAGACCTAGGTAACATGGTGACCACAGTCTTTTCAATGCTGTGCTGCTGGTCGCCATGGAAGGGGCCCAAGGGAAACAGAAGAGTGAGAGATGGGCAGTGGTGGGGTGTAATGGAGGAAAGAGGTGAAGCCAGGGTGCGATGGAATTTAATCAATGAACTTTCAGCATTCAGTTTGATAGCAAACTCCACAAGCCTTCTGGTTCGTTTAGAATGGTACTTTCACATCCCTAATAGGTTCTCCAACGTGTACTTTGATGTTGTTAGCTGTAGAAGATATTGCAGAATCACACAGAGCATATGTGTACATTCACACTCTTTGTCATTATCTACCCTGCTCACTCTGGTAGTTTCCTGGCATTCTGCCGTCTTTGTTGCTGTTCATCTGGAGATAACAGGCTATAAAACTGTCTCCGTGCCTGCTTGTGGAAGGAGCAGTGTATGCAATATATCTATCTAAGCTGAGGAAGGAGGCAGGTTCAGGCAGCCTTGGCTCTATTAAGTCAGCTAGATACCAATATTCCATAGGAATGTATGTAAGAACATATTTGGAGCCCTGCTGGATCAGACCACAGCCCATCTAGCCCATCTTCCCTTTCTCATGAAGTAACCTACCAATTGCTCCTGGGTAATCTCAAGCAGAAGATGACGACAAAACCTTCACCTGCCTTAACTCCCTGCAAATGCTAGTACATGCCAACCCCTCTCCATGCGTTGTGACACAACCTTGGTGCAGATGCATACCTGGGCACCTTCATCTTCCCTCTGGATGTTGGTGCCAGTGTGCCCACGCTGTCACCAGGACGTCACGTGCCCCTCCTTGCAACATAGAGGTGCACATGGGCCTTGAAAGAGCTGGGAAGGGATGGGACTGGCCACATTATCATGCTGCACATGTAGTTGACCCACGGTGTGCTCCCCACACGTAAGGAGCCATTTCTGAGTTGGACACAGCTCCTTGCACTGCAGATGCTGCGTCTGGTAGTGCACCATGGGTCAACTAGTAGGCCAAGTGTGGAAAGGCCCTCGATCAAGAGCAGGAACAGACCAAATCATGGCTCTCACACAACTTACAAATGTAACTGCAAAAATTTGGATCTGTGTCTCAGAAACCTAAAACTGTAACGTATTTGTGTATAAATTCTTGTGATTCAATAGCAATATTCAACTTCAGTGAATACCTGGCTTATATCCCCCCCCCTTCACCTGTGGATTTCACTTAGGGCCCTGTTGGTACTAGCTCTGACGGAAGCATCAATACCAATCGTAACCTTTCTGCATTCCTAGAGAGCATCATAGTTTTAAATCAAACTATGAACCACAGTCCCTTTCTGACATCGTGTTACTTTTAAAATAAGTGAAAGGAACCAACACGGGCTGTTACTTTTGAACCACCTGGAAAGGATTTTATGCTGAAATGTGGGGAGCAAAGAAGTAAAGTTGACAGGTGAGCACTAATGGCCATTACATTTCTTTCCAGTCGTACCTCCTAGGTGAAAGCGGGAAAGCTTTCACCTAGAGGTACGATTGGGAAGAAATGTAATGGCCATTAGTGCTCACCCGCCATTTTACTTCTGTGCCCCAAACTTTGCTCTTCGCAGAAGGGGCACAAAAGGTATTTTAACAATGTCCTTCACTAACACACCTGAGGTGTTTTTCCACTTAGCACTAGAGTACCCTTTAAGGACCCATTAGTGCTAAGTGGAAAAGCACCCCTGAAGAACTGGGAATGTTATATGTGAGGAGAATGTTACAGTTAAGGGAGAAGGAAGAGAGTCGTGAGGGGCAGCAAGGCTGGGCGGCCCTGACTGACTGACAGGGAAAGGTCGACGGCGGCGCCTCAGTTTCTTTCTTCCGCCAACGGATTTTTTTCAGCGCACGGGGTGGGCAAAGACAGGCTCTGGGCATGCGCAGTGGCAACACCTTAAGGCAGGAGAGGGGGAGGCCTCTGGAATTCTAAGCCTCGGAGCATTCCATTTTGGCTTTTTATAGGGGTTTCAAATTACTCAAATACGGGTGGGGGAAGGAGTCCTCGCATCTTTCTGTGTGCTGGGCACGAGTGACTAAAGAAGGTTCTCCCGCGGTGTACTTTGACGGCGCTCTTTTGCTCCCACAAGAACTGTTTACTTGAAGGCATCGCCCCTCCTTGCGTCCAGTGGTAGCGATCCACACATTTTGGCGCGCGGAGGCCCGTGCGGGGGCGGGGTTTCGGCCGGCGGGCAGGAAGTGCTGCTGCTGCTGCTGCGCCTCGAGCCCCAGAGCGGAGGGACTTCCTGAGCGGCGCCGACGTCGACCGGGTAGGAAGGAGCAGCGGCGGCGGGAGCGGGAGAGCGAGGTGACAGCGGAGAAGAGGCGCCAACGCCGCCATTATGTCGCTTTGCCAGCGGAGTCCCCGCGGCGCCGCCACCAGGTGTGTTCGGGCCGAAGGGTCGTCGGAGGCCGGCCTGCCCGCCCGCCTGGCCTTCGCTGCCCGCCTTTTGCTTTGTTCCGACACGAGGGTCTGGCCGCCCTTCCTTTTCCTCCCTCCCTCCCTTTTCCTTCTTTCCTCCCTCCCTCCCTCCCTCCCTCCCTTTTCTTCCCCTCCTCCCTTCTATCTTCCTTTTCCTCCCTCCCTTCCTCACGTCCTTTTCCTTCCTTCATTCTCCCTCCCTTCCTTTCTTCCTCCCTCCCTTTTCCTCCCTCCCTTCCTTTTCCTTACTTCCTCCCTCCCTTTTCCTTCTTTCCTCTGTCCCTCCCTCCCTTCTGTCTTCCTTCCTTTTCCTCCCTCCCTTCTTCCTTCCTTCTTCCCTTCCTTTTCCTCCCTGCTCCCTCCTCCCTTCTGTCTTCCTTCCCTTTCCTTCTTTTCCCCCCTCCCCTCTCTCCCTCCCTTCCTCACGTCCTTTTCCTTCCTTCCTCCCCCCTTCCTTTTCCTTCCTTCCTTCTTCCCTTCCTTCCTCCCTTTTCCTTCCTTTTCCTTTTCCTTCCTCCCTTTTCCTCCCTCCTCCCCTCAGTTTGTTCCTTTCAGCCATGGCTTAAAAAGGCACGTCAGTGCAGAATGGGGGGAGGAAGAGCTGAAAGAGCACATTCAATAAAGTTGAATAAAGTGCGCATTTGAAAATCCAATTCGAATCTGACGAATCTCGCCATTCGAATTCAAATCGGATTTGGCAATATTTGAATCTTGACATTCAAATGGATTTTTGGATTTCCGAAAATCTGATATGGATATTCGAGTGATTCAGATGTATAGATTCGTG
This sequence comes from Aspidoscelis tigris stejnegeri, assembly GCA_023333525.1. Lineage (NCBI taxonomy): Eukaryota > Metazoa > Chordata > Lepidosauria > Squamata > Teiidae > Aspidoscelis > Aspidoscelis tigris. The sequence goes on along the minus strand of JALMGA010000001.1, from coordinate 146,101,887 downwards.
TTTTATCGCATTTGGATTTGTGGAAAAATTATACATATTTGTGCTTATAATGTGGGATGGAAACAGGATGCGTACAGGATAAAATGGGATGCATACAGAATACATGCAGGTTTGCATAACTGATACAAATGTTGTCAACATTCGTATCTTTAAATATGGATCTAACATTCAAATGTACGGATTCTAATAATGCAGATTTGAATAGGATTTTTGGAAATTTGGATTTTTAACATTTGAATCAAATTGAATTTTCAGATATTCAATTTGACTCGAATTTGAATGTCAGAAAACATTTGTGCACACCCCTACTTGAAATGGATCTTGAGAGAAAACCTTTGCTTTCTATGCTTCTGCCTAATCATTTCTTACTTTCATACCCTAATGAAAAACATTTAGCTGCTGTTCAGTATTTTTGGCTCTTTTTTTCAGCTTGTATTGTGAACCAAAACCTTGTCTTTACCTGTATCTAGCACTGGGTATCCTGATTGACTTCTCAGTGTATCTTGTGTACCGTTTTAAGTCTGGGAAGGCAAAAACACTTTTCCCCTTAGAGTCCTTCTAGTTTTACCTACCCGACTTTAGGACTTTGTTACTGGCTTAATGGGAAAGTATTATCCTTTAAAAAAGCTTGTCCTCAGTAACAGAATTTTTTTTGAAAGAAAATGTTCATTTTTGGGCACTGAGTATCTTAGTCACGTTTATGCAGACTTGGGAAACATTAACAGTACAATCCATTAAAATAATTTTCTCAGAACTGACTTCCTTTTGGTTTACTTTTATTAGAAAACCAAGCATTTTTTACTTAGTGAAAAAGTTTTTAGGTAACAAGGTTTCACCTACAGGTTTCACTGTGAAGGAAGCACTAATATTCTACTTTAAATGGAAAAGCAGCATCTTACCTTCCTACAAATACATTTTGAAGTTCACTTTTTCCTTGCCAACTTACTTTGCATTGGCTAAAGTGAGCCTACTTAAATATCCTATTTTTGTTTGCTTCATGAGCCACTGTCATATTAGTAGTTTAAAGCTACTCTCGATATAGGATTTGATTTGAATTTTTATTATTTAAAATAGATAAAACTTGGATTCTGATATTCTCTAAAACCTGTACGATATCTTATTACATATTTGACCTCCAGTCTCTTTCCAGGTTCTCTTTTGGTATACCTGATTCTCTGATTCTCCTTTTCATTATTTCTCCTCCCTATTTGCCTATAGGATTTGGTGTATTTCTCTCCCAACCAGTTATCTTTTCTGGCACAGTGACTGTGCTTGCAGGACCATTGGACAAGAGGATATGGAAGAAGATGCACACTAATCAGTTGCTACTAGAGATGTGGTCAAGACCAATTTTGAGGGCTTAATTGAGCTAATTGGGAGTGCCCTTGTTGAGGCCTAGAGCCAGCTTGGGTCCAGTGTGCTTGGTTTGCTTGTATTTGGGGAAGGAGCAGATTGGCTAGAGGTAAGCCAGGTCTCAGGTCCAATAGATGCAAGTGTAAAACATCTCTGGAAGGGTCCAGTGCTGAGTTGGAGGCTTGTGGAAGTCTACCGGACAGCAGAGATGAGCTTATGGTTGCAGCTGTTTTAGTGGCGTGAGTTGTTGGTATGGACTCTGGTCCTCAGGCTAGTATTTTGCTCCTGTTCCAAGTGCAAGAAGGGTGGCTGCTGCTGCTGTTCCCTAGTTTTCATTGCACTGCCCGAGGTATCCTGCTTTGCTCTGTGGTGAGATCCCATGGGTACTTATAGTGTCTAGCAGGTAAAGATGATGCAAGAACAATCTTAGAAGGGAAAAAAAGTTGCTGGAGATCTCCTGATTGTGTACCTAGGGGTTGCACTGATGTTGCACTGAAGAACCAAACTCTGGTTCAGAAATTCTGTGGTGAGCCTGTCCCAGGCTGAGAGTGCCCCATACTCTTGTTAGGCCAACTCACCAAATCTGCCGAATTTCAGACTCAGAATTGGGCTTTTTTGGTGGTGAGCCTCTAAAGACAGCTAGGCCGCGTCTCCATGCAAGCCGTTTGGCGCGGAATGGGCACACATGGGACCGTGAGCAGGTCCGAGATGGATCCTTGACTGTTGCCATGCCATTCCCAGTGATGCGGGCTGGGTGCTGATGCAGTTGTCCCCATGCAAACTGAGCCAGACCCTGGCACAGGGGAGCAGCGCCTCCCCTCTCCTCACTGGAAGCCAGATTCATGTCAGCCCACCCCTGTGCCGCCAGCTGCAAATGCCACATCCCCCCCTCCCTTAGTGGCACAGAAAGCTGGGACTGGGCTGGGAGGCATGGAAACATTTTTGAATAAAACTTAATAATAACAATAATAATAACATTTTACATAATGTTAAAAGACCAAACCCGTTAGTGGCAGTTGGGTGCTTGAGCAAGCTTAAAAGGGAGAAAATCAAGCCATTATCATGATCGCCATGGCGACTGGGAAACAGAGGTGGAAAATTTGGGAAAAGGAACAAAAATCAAGCCATTATCCTGCCTGCCTTGGTGATCGGGATTTTTCCACTCCCAAAAAATGTCAGCCCTCCAATCCACAGGGCAGGAACGGCAATCACACCCCACCTCACAATGACGCGAGTGCCAATCTCCCAAAATAGCCTGGGATCGTCCCCATGCGCAGTCTCGGCTCACTAAGCAGTGTGTGCTGGGACCCCAAATCATGCCCAGACTTGTTTTTTTTGGGTACCAAATTTGGTCATGGTTTGGGGTGATTTGGTCTGCGGAAACCGGACCAAGTCTAAAACGCATGGCGACACCCTTTGCCGAGCCTGGTTTTGGTATTGGACCAAACGTGCATGGGAACGCACCCCTAGAGACATATAGACCCTCTGCTTCCCTTGTCAACTCCTGCTTGACTTCTTTGGTCATTATTGATCTGTGCCTCCAGGAGGCAGTAGTGACCCCTTTGAGCAGTTCAGTCATGGCGTAAACTTGTGCTGATAATTTTATCAAACTTTGCTGTGTTTAACCCTTTCTGGTTGTTTCTTCACAGACCGCCGGCACGTTGGACTCAAGGAAGGAAGCGGGGTGCAGATGGCAAACACAGAAGCACGCATGAAACAAGCCTTCCAGTTTCTGATGATAAAAATACGTGCAATCTTTTGGATAATCGACCAGACAGGTACATATAAAGGTGCATAATATGGGCACTAATTATGTTGCAAGGGAGCATCGTTAGAACATTTCAGGTAAAGAGAAAAGAGGTAGTTTTATCATTGCAGGTTTTGCTTAAAGAATGTACTGAATTGTATTCTACTTGGAATCTGTTGCTCTTCCCTCCATTCAGTAAGGATAAAGGATCTGAACCTCTGTGTGCGCCATGGAAACCGTCATGAGCTCCTTGGTTCTGTTGAAGCCCACATAGCAAATCTGTGTTCTAGCTGAGCTGAATATTGTTGTTCTTTCCTGTGTTGTAATTATTCATTGGAATTTGGTTCACAGTTTCACAACGCCAGAAAGCCACAAACTCTATTCAAGGTGTTCCGATTGGGGGACTGCAGTTGAAGAAGATGAAATGAGGACTAATGTTAATAAGGAAATGACAAGGTATGGAGATAGATTAAATTCCTTTGTGTTGGGAAATATTCCAGTTTTGTGTTAGACATTTTTTCTTCCTGTATTCTCGAATTTCACATGTGGGTTTTGTTAATGACTTGGCAGAAGTACAAGATCCCTTTATTCCGAATCGATACATTCATAAGTCAGACTACCCCCATTGTCACTCTTTCAATTGGGTGTGTGCATGTGAACCTTTTTAAAAGGGTGGTTCATGTATCATTTTAAAACAATTAAAACACACAGTATTCAACGAGATATTTTGTAGGCTAGCTAGTAGGTAAGTTAAGAACCTACTATATTCTGAGTGCTAGAACCTTTCTTCCCTCCTACAGCTCAGGGGTTTAGTAGCAGCAAGTACGTCATTTCTGGAGTTTTAATGGGATCTGATCCTCATAAATAGGATGTCTGTATTTGGAAGCGGGAGGCCGTTCTTGCTCTTGTGTGGGGGCTAGAGTTTTCAAGTTACTTAATATTTCTACCTCCTGTGTTCAGGTTTGGTAGCAGGTTTGGAAGTCTGCCCCATTTCCTTATAAATGTAGCTATTGTTGTTGATAATAAAAAACTATGCATTTTACTTCATTGGATTAAGTAAGTAGATTGTTGCACTGGGAAGCAGAATTGGGCACAGTCAGAAGACTTCTGTTCTCACAAAGCATCTGTTTTGCATGGTTCTAGTAGTTGAAGGCAGCCTAGTAGAAAAATGGATATTGATTTGAGTCATTGACAGCTTAGATTGTGGCTCTTCTTACTTTGTATTAATCTCTCTCCCTTTTGCCTGTGTCTTTGTGTCAGTGTGCTTAGTCCTTGGTATGATCTTCAGAGAGGGTTGAGAGTAAAATACAACTCATGGTCCTCGGACATCACAGTTGTCACAATTCCAAGCCAGTGGATCTTAGATTAGTCAACAACAGCATTTTTCGCTTTCAGAAGGCTTCAAAATTATGGCTTACATGCCCAAGAAAATAATGTGGGTGATACTTATGTCTTGTACGTGGCAACTAAAGCCAGAGAAATGTGCATTAAAATGCTAAAATACAATGTAAACATGCGCTACCAGTACTGTGGTTGTTCAGTAATAGCAATGGGCTTCTTAAACTTGTAGTTCTTGAGGTTATGCAGTGGGGCACCTGGAGGCAGGATTCTTACTATTACAATATTAGCGAGAAGATTTAATTTCGTCATTTCAAGCAATTCATTGTGGAAAACTGAGTAATCCTGCTAAATTCTGTATAATGAATATTACACCTGTGACTTAATATCGTTCTGGCAAATAACAGACTTAAAGTAATTCCACATGCTTGTTTGCTATATTTTATGCAGATGCAAATACATCTTTGTTGAGAAGATCCTGGCTGGCTATGTCCTTCTGCCTCCTCTCTCACTATAATTTATAAAACTATATAAGCTATGTATATAATTGGATGTGTTTCCGTTGCCTTCCATGAGGTTTATTTATAATTTTTTTATCGTGAATCACCTTGGGCGCAACGTTTAAAAAAGTTATAAAAATAACAGTACAGATACAGATTATCTGTATATTGTCCCTTTGCCCTAAATTGTTTTATGAGTGCTAATAAAATGTTCTGCTGAATTAGAGGCAAATACAAACAATAATTGTATGCTGAAATAAAATGTAGGTACAGAAGAAAACTTCTCATTAATGAGTGCGGAAGAGAGAGAAGGCTGTCTTCAGGAAGGTAGGAATAAAAAGCACCTACATGACTTTGTGAAATACTTATTTGAAATGTTTGATTTATGATTGTGCACTAAATATTGAAGCTAGTTGAATATATAGTATTTCTCAGTTTATCTCTGATGGAGAGTCCACTATTATGTTTTTCCTCATCAAATGCTTTTTTAAAAGCCACTGAAACCCACCCTGTGCCATGTGCTATGGACGTCAAGTCCTCTCCTGCTTGCACCTCTGGTGCTTTGCCAGGCACCCCACAGAGCAACCCTAAGTGTCCTTCTGATACCAGCTCCAATATTGCTCCAGTCTAGACTGTAAGCGAATATGGAGGGAGTAAGATTTGGATACTTTGGACTATTTTTGAAGCCCAAAGAACACCGAATTTAACTCCTTTTTAGGGGAATAGGTAGCGTTATAGATCGTTTACATAGGATTTAATAACGAGGAATAACCAGAAAACAGAGACAAGACCCATTTCAGACTCAAAAGTCAATGTTTCTTGTTAAACCAATGCAAAGATTTTATTAGAAATACAGAAAAGAAGTTGAAGTGAGATGGAACCATATTAGACATTAGAAGAGTTGAGATAGACATGCCCAAAAATCCAAACATGACTAAATCTCCTTAACACATCTCTATGCATTAAACTAAGTTTACCCCATTTTCCTGAGACCCAAAAATGAACTTATGCAGCAAAGAAAAATCCCCAAAACATAATAAAATTGCCTTTTGTGATTAAGAGCCCTAAAAATGAGGATAAGGCTCCCATAAGACCAATTCCAAACCTTACAGAAACATATAAAAGCCCAAAATTAAAATTAAAATTAGCTCTAATTCTAGAAAAAGTTCCCTAACTCTAAACCTTTAATAAAAATATGGGAGAAAAGTGAATCGAAAGCGATCTTCCATTGTTCTCACCAACGATCCCATCTTCTTCACGCCCAGAAGTTCAGAACTGAAGATGCGTAGGATTTCAGCAAACTGCATCATTTTCAGGAACCCAAAAATGACTAAAAATTGGGAAGGCCTTCAGTCTTAGTCAGACTGATCCCCAAAATGAATAAAAATTAAAAGAAAATTAAAAAAATAGGCTTTGTAACTCCTTTTACCAAAGACCAAATTCAAAATGCAAAAGTTTTAAAATGCAGCTCCTGCAGAAAAACTCCGCCCACTTTCTGTGTAGCAGAAAGAAGAAAAGGGGGGGGGGGAGAAAAATTTCTCCAGGTCTCTCTAGCCTCCCATGATGACCAGAAGACGAAGACGACGATGGTGGTGGAGACCTCCCTCTTCAGATGACAAGAAGAAGAAGACCCCCAAAACCATCTCTTCTCTGCCATTTTTTATAGCAAAAATTGGAACCTTAAACTGCTGATTCGTTCTTCCCTTGTTAATGAATAAAAATATGTACGTGACTCCAGTCTCTTCATAGCTTCTCCCAAAAAGAATACAAATTAACCCAAACTTAACATTTCCTAATGAAGCAAACAAAACTGGTAAACAGGAAAGATATCTGAAACTCAAATGTCTTATTTCCCTTGTCCTGAGTTTACACGGATTATCTCTCTCTTCCTCTTGGCTAACAGAGATTCTCCTAGGGGACACTGGTTACTCATTGCCCTTTTCCACAATGGAAATGCCCCTCAGTGAAGCTCCACAGAAAAAGAAGAAATGAATAGGATATTTAAAAACTCTCTTATTTCAAAATAAGGCTAAATAATTTCGTGTCTCTGCCTAATTGCAAAAGTTATTTATCTTGTGTACCTTACTTTAAGGTTTCCAATTAGCACCTCTCCTGGCTAACCTAATCAATATGAAACCTTACATCCTAGCACTGGTGACTTCTTCCATTTAGGTAGTAATTCCAATTCCTGTATATATTATTTCACCAAATCTTTTCCAAAAATCCATTCCCTTTTATTCTTTATTATTTTTATTAAAATGAGACAAACCCATCTCTGTTCCATATTCCATGGTTTTATTTCCCCTTCATTATTCTAAAAAATCTGTTACCCCAAAAAGAGAGAAAACAAAGGTCATTCAGGTGTCAGCACTCTTTTCTGACTTCATCAGATTAAAGCCCAAGCATTGTCTCTTGCATGTAGACTTTTAATCCTTTGCAAACAGCCAGCTTGTAACTTAAGAGAGAAACTGTGTCCTTTTTTTAAACTCCAGGCTTGTAGTCGTGCTATTTTAAGGCCTTTCCACGTTTCATGGTCTGCCTTTAGCTTTTCCAATTATGCCAATCATAAAGCCAAATTCATATGTCAAAACCCTGTATATTTCCAAATTCCGGTTTCATAGTTAACATTTCTTATGATACTTGGACATCCATAGTTGATCTGGTAACACTTCCCCTCCCATAAGCCACAACTGACATCTCACAAAGTAGCTGACTTACTTTTTTAGCTGGACTGTGTACCATCTGCACATTGCTGGGCACCCCAAAATCAGTCCAGCAGTTTTTGTGACTTGGCTGTGTGCCACTTGTAGTCAACCCTGGGCCACCTCCCCATACCGTGGGCTGCATGCCTCCCATTCCTAAATGCCCAGGAAAGTGGCTGGGTGGCTCAGTCCTGGGCCCTCTGCACCCTCCTTAGGCATCAGGCCACATTGGGCACCTCAGAAAAGATCTAGATAAGCTAGAGCAGTGGGCTGAAACAAGATGATATTTAATACGGACAAATGCAGAGTCCTGCATCTTGGTAAAAAAAAATGAGAAAAATGAATACAGAATGGGAGGAGTCTGGCTGAGTAGTAACACAATTGAAAAGGATCTGGGTGTCCTGGTTGATCACAGGATGAACATGAGTCTACAATGTGATGCAGCTGCAAAAAAGTCAAGAGGAGCATAGAGTCTAGATTACGAGAAGTAATTATTCCCCTTTCGTCAGACCTCATCTAGAGTCCTGTGTCCAGTCCTGGGTTCCCCAATTCAAAAAAGACATTGACAAACTAGAGCAAGTCCAAAGGAGGGCTACCAAAATGGTTAGTGGTCTGGAAAGCATGTCCTGTGAGGAACGGTTGAAGGATCTAGGAATGTTTAGCCTACAGAAGAGAAGACTGAGAGGAGACATGATAGCAGTTTTCTAGTTTCTGAAGGGCCATCACAGTGGAGGGATTGTCCCTATTCTCAAGCAAGATGGGAGGACTAGGAACAATGGTATGAAACTTCAAGGGAGTCAGTACAGATTAGATATTAGGAAAAACTTCCTGGCAGTGAGGGCGACCAGTCAGTGGAATAGGTTGCCACATAAGGTCTTCAAGCAGAAGCTGGGCCTACCTCTGTCTCAGATGGCTTGAGGTCCCTTCCAACTCTATGATTCTAAGGTCAGGGGAAAACATCTTTTTGGTTCCACCATTATACACGTCCTGAGAGGCAGAGGGATATGTCGTCAGGGGCAAGAGAAAGCAAACATTTTGAGGCATAAGATCTTGAAACAACCATCTTGGCAAGACTCATTAGCCTCATTGATCTCCAATCTGAAGTCTTTTGACTCACACTGGTGTTGGTCAAATAGGAATTTGATGAAGGGATCCTCTTTACAGAACAACAAAGAGTGGTAATTGCCACAGACCCGAGTCAGGAAGGGCTGCCCAGGATGTGAAGCCAACTTGAGTAATTGACTAGTTGTCAAACAAATTAAGAGACCACCCCCCCCCCCCCCGGTAATGCTGCTAAGTATAGATGGTATAGTTAATGTAATAGTGAAACTTGGTCGCTTAAAAATGCAGAGTGCTATCTTTTCAGTTCTGACTCCAAGGAATCCGCAGCACCAGTGGAATTGGAGACAGACGAGGCTGTCTTGATGAGGAGACAGAAACAGATAAATTACGGAAAGAATACGCTTGCCTATGACAGATACGTTCGGGAAGTTCCAAGGTAGGCTGCGTTCTTTGTGTTGCTCTTAGGTACCATTAAATCATATTGACTCTGGCAACTGCATAGACACAGCTGTGCACTGTTTTTGGCTGAAGAATTTCTAACGGTTCCTTCTTGTTTACTAGAAAATATGAGTTCTAGCAGAGCTTGCTGAAGTGGCTAAGCTGTCTTTCCTGTGGAAGCGGCCTCTGTATAAATCTAGATTAATTTTGCAATTTCATGTAGGATTTTTTAATATTGTGAAAGGGCTTTTCTTAAGTTTAATTTCCTATGTGTTGCTATTGTGCTTTAATACTAATGGTTGAAAACGTAGCTATATTACGGTGATGGCCAACCTATGACACGTGTGTCACAAGTGACACACCAAGCCCTTTTGGGTGACACACATGGTCCCCCTGGCACCTGGGCGTGTAGTGCTTGCTTGTTCTTGAAGTGGACGAAATACCAACTTTCAATTGAAGATTTAGCAACAAAAGTCACTAATGTAAATAATTATTTGTTTTTGCTTTTAATAAAGTACATATATCAAAAATATAACTTTTTTACTAGAGCCACAAATATCACAAAATTATGGATATTTCTAGGTGTGACACAGCACCTGAGTTAAGCTAGGTTTTCTTGCGAATTTTGGCACACCGAGCTCAAAAGGTTCGCAATCACTGCTATATTATAAGTTGCTGGAATAGATTCTTGGTCATGTTTGGCTTGAATTAAAATATCAGTTTTGTTTTTGTATTAAAGGGGTTTACGTGTTCCAGGGGTCCATCCAAGGACTCCCAATAAGTTTAAGAAATACAGCCGGAGATCCTGGGATCAACAAATCAGGTTGTGGAAGGTTGCGTTGCATTTCTGGGATCCTCCTGCTGAGAGTGCCTGCGATATTCAAGGAATGTAAGTAGCAATTTCTTTTCCGTACTTGAAAGTGGAAGACTTGAAAGATTGTAGAGGTATCTATTTGTTTTCCTATAGACTATATGCACATGTATGAACAACCCTGACTTAAAGGCTGACACAGCATATCAGAAACTGTACTTTTATCGGCTGGTAGGTCAAAGTTAACAGGTTTGGTAGCAAATTGCAAACCAGTACAACTCATTTAAGACTAGCAGGATGTGCCTCAGGCAACTGGATTAGTGAGCAGTCTTATAGCTGCATTCTGCCCCAGCTACAGCTTCCAGACCACCTTCACGAGCAGCCCCACATAGAGCAGTTTGTAATAGTCCCATTTGGACATTACCGGAATCTTTTCTGTCTGGAAAGGGCTGGAGCTGACAAAAACAGCTGGAACTTGAAGTAGGTGCTTGGTCACTGTCTCCATTGCAGGTTCCAAAGCAACACTATAATGAACAAAAAAAACGAGAATTCCAAATTATTTGCTTCACAGCTAAGCAAACAAAAAAAAAATCATTTCTCTTAAAAACAACCTTGTTTCAGTAAAGTGAAGAACAGATCGGAGATGTGTGCAAATTTTCTAAGTAAGATTAATATCTCCAGATTAACTGATCAAGTAATATTGCCGAATACCACTTCAACAGATCAGGAAATTGCTGAACTGGTTCACAAACTCAAAGCACGGATGTAGGTTCTGCTCAGATGGAAGTGCCTATAAATACAAAGATGTGGCAGATGATATTCCAGAAAATCTCCAGTATAATAATTCATTTTACTCCAGTTTTATGTCAGCTATTTTTAAAATAAAAACTGTAGCAAAAAAAAGAAAATCAAAAAGTTACTTGAATGCTTGCTGATGGCCATCAAGACTGAAAGACCACACTAAATTAAGTAAGGCAACGTGATACAGGCTTGTTTGGGATCTTACTGCTGGTGAACTAAATGATGCTGTAATACAAAGCTTGACTGGACAGGACAAAATAACTTCAAACCTGACAGATACTCAAAGACCACCAAGTCCTGAGAAACTGAGAAATACCATTCATGAAAATCTGTGGTTACCTGTTTTTTAAAAAAACAGATCTCTGTCTCTTTTGATGTTGAAATGCATCTTTTTGCAATTGCCTACAAAGTCGTCATCCTCACAAGTATTTTGAATTGTGTGTTCTAATTTTGCGTGTCCTTGTAATTGTGTTGAACTGTGAAGGGGGGATATGGGACCTTTAAAAGTGCAGTAGAAGTGCAAAAAATACTTTTTCGTTTCCAGGAATCCTGTTGACCTTGGCGATATGGAAGGAGAATCTGTAGGAACTGATTCTTCAGGGACGCAAGCAGACTCATGGGATAACGATGTAAGTGGAGAAACCTGGAATATCCTTCTTGCCTTTTCACTGGGTGCTTTTTGCTCAGATTGTGAAGGTGATGAAGCTTTTCATCCCATCCTTCCTGTAGTCAGTAAATGCACGCTTAGAAGAATGGTTCATGTATGCCCTTTTTGGCATGGCTGCAAATTGGTATTTGCCATTTGGGCACAGACCCTGGCATTGTTGGTGTAAGTGTGTGGTGTGTTCAGCCACACCTGGCAACACCTTGCTCAGTAAAGCTGCCCCAATGGTTTACTTGTTAGACCTGATACATCAGCAGCAGTATTCAAGGAGGTACTCACTAGTCTGAGGGAAAAGAAGAGGTATGTGTGTAGAGCATACCCGAAGAAGACAGATTAAGCAGGCAGCCCAGAGAAAGACAAAAGATGGAAGAACAAGGTCATTTTAAAGCAGAATAGCCCACGGACCTAAAATAAAATTAATGGCTCTTTATGTTTCAAAGCCCAGAAAAATAAATAATAAAAAAGGGGAAAATAACATATAAATATTCACCCATCTAGCTTTTATTAAAACAGTAAATTGAGTGGCTTGATGAATTGGGAAATACCCAGTCGTTTCTGAAAATTAAAAGCAACTACGTTCTCTTCAGGTACAACAAATACATTTCCTTTATATTATGATTTATTATTTTTTTGGAAAATATTTGCCTTAAATTTTATGCACATGTATTAACTCTTTAATCCTCTTTTCTAGGATAACTCTGCCAGCACACGCACCAAAATGAGAAACATTGACCACTTGACAGAAGATGAGTTTGAACTGGAAGCATTTTAGGTTGTGAAACACACACATAATTTCTCCGAGTGTACATTTTGCAGGATGTTTTTCCTTCAAGGAGCAGTTCAGACCTCAGGCCCAAAATGACCTTGATCTAATTAGTTGTCATATTTAAATTGGGTTCAGCTAACTAGTTTTGCCATTGTAGGATAGCAAGCCTCTTCCCCTTTTGCCCAGGGGAAAAATCTGGTTTAGTTCTGGTGGCTGGTGAAGCGGAGCTGGCTGCCCTGGTCTGGGGAACAGAATGTGATCCTGGGGACTCAGGAGCCTTTTGTAACAGTTTAAAGTGCTGAATAGGGCAAAACCGTGAAAATGTAATCAGTGTTCTCTCAACCCACCTCTTATGCTTTAATAAAGTTTATGTATAATTTGATGATAGCCATATGATGAGGATAGCTTTAAAAACAGTTATTGTAGTTTTATGTGTAAAATGTTAAAAGTTCAGCGATTTAAAAATACGAAAGTAGAAAAAAAATAAATGTAAGAAATGTGGTTTTTTTGAAACTTTTGAATGTGAATTGTTAATGGGCAAGAAAGACTGTTTTGGAAATTGTGTTAAGGAGCATCCCTTTCTGTAATATTCGGAAGTGATTCTCCCCGGCCCTTGAACTTTGTAACCCTGCTGAATGCAGTTCAGGCTAGTGAGCGTAACCAGACTCTTTCTTTAAAGATGAAAAGCTTTGAACCATTTTTCAAGTCTTTGTGGTGACAACTTCAAATGTAATCTGAACTGATGTTTGTAAATAGTTGTGTGCAGAACTTTGCTAACCCTTGAAAGACTGCTTACTTATTTTTATTCAGTCTTATGTACAACTTCAGAATTTTTACTAAAATAAGCAGTTACTGTTTTTATATGGGATGCAACCCAAATAAAGCAAGAACATCTTTGTATGCTGTAAATTGTCCCTGTTGTCTTCTCAAGCCCCATGGAAGCAATGTGTAAAGAGATCAATGGTTGCTCTGAGGTTTCTGTGGCCAATACTGGCTGTCGTCTCTGAGGCTGTTAGTTTGGTGCTTGCAGAATTCCTAGCTGTTAAGCGCTGGGGAGAGATTAGTGGTGTCGTGTATACTGCCTGGAATGGCTGGTGAGGCCTCCTTAGCCTGTGTGGGAGGTGAGCTTTGACTGTGCCTAGCTTTCTGTTTAGAGTTTGCATTAGACCTCTGCCAGGTCATGTGCAGACTGTCCAAGTCTCTCTCTCCCCCCCCCCCCCCTCATTACTAACATTCAGGTAGTTACAAATTTTTCTCTGTAGATTGTTAAATGTTTTCAGAAAGCTGCGATTCAGCTATTGAGTATTGCATAGTCTTTGGGGAAAATAAAATTGTATAATGGGTCTTAAAAGATTAGTGGTATATTGGGACAACATTTTCAGAGTTTTTCTGCACATGAATAGTGAACGGAAAACAAGGTAAGGTTAAGAGTGTAGTGGAGGAAAGAGGGCAAAAGACAAGGAGGGTCAGGGAAGGAAGTGGGTCTTTGTAGGATACAGAAGGAAGACACCAGCATGAGCATTTTCACGGAACGAGAAGATGGAACAGAATTTTATAGGTAAACAACTGGCTACATCGATGGTGCCATCAGGAAGGATTCAGATCCCTAGATCATGGAACAAAATACTTGCATGATGGATTCCTAGCAAGAGATGGGCTGCATCTTACTAAAACAGGAAGGCTCATATTGGGAAGAAACTTTGCTGCACTAATCAAAAGAGCTTCAAACTAGAGCAAAAGGGGGAGGGATGTAAAAATCCAGACAAAAATACGCAGCCAATTAATACAGATGAAGATCTTGCTGTCAAAAGTGAAGGGAAAGAACAACGACAAAAAGCTAGGAAAGGAACTAGAGGAGTGAAGCCTGTAAGAGATATCTGCCACAAACTAAAATGCTTCTGTACTAAATGCACAGAGCATGGGAAACAAGGCGAACCTGAAATACTAACACAACAAAAGAACTATATCATTGGCATCATTGAAACATGGTGGGATGATACAATGGCCACAACTTATTTTAAAGAAATAGGCTTAACAAAAGGGGAGGAGGTGCTGCATTGTAGGTAAGGAAAGCACCTGCACAGAAATTCATTTTACAGATAATAAAACCCTTGCAGAAGGAATACAAGGAGGGAGTAATAAAAAGGATACTATTGTGGGTGTTTACTATAGGCCCCCTGGGCAAACAGAAAACATGGATGAACTCTTTATGCATCAGATGGCCAAGTTCTCAGGAAATAATGGCATAGTGATTGTGAGGGATTTTAACTATCCAGATAGTTGTTTGAAATCTCAGGCAAAGTTCTGCGCATGCTTGCGGGGCGGCCCCTCATTGGCTAGGCACCCGCACCTGTGCAGATGGCCAGTTGAGGCCAGGCGGGTGCCTGGCCAATGAGGGGCCGCCCCATGTGCATGCCCAGAATGTCGCTGGCCTATTCCAGCCAGAATTGAGCCAGCAGCAGCAGGTAAGCACTTCACGCGTGTGCATGACTCCAGAGTGGGTTGAGGGGTGCTGGGTGGTGGCCCTGTCACTTGCATGGACCTGATCCCGGCCAATGCACTTCGTGGGAACCCAGGGAAGGGACCCGACTGGCCTCCCCACCCCTGGCTGCAAGGCAGTCAATTGGGGGAGGCTGGGGGAGGGGCCAAGCTGTCACAGAGGGAGAGCGTGCGAATGCTTTCCCTCTGTGGCAGCTGGGTGCATTCCAGAACACGTGGAACGCATGGAGAGCACTTTTTAGTGTTCTGCTTTTGGAACGTGTCTGATGAGTTGGGACACTTGGGGTGGCCTGTAATGGATCCGGCTGCCCCACAAGAGCGAATGCAGCGTCCCAGCGTGTTGTAGATACGGTCCAACCCCCCTTGTGTGAAAAGGCCTCTGGTTTTCTTTCCTGTTTTGTATAGCCTGATCCCAAAGTGCAGGTTTTGCCTCCTCCATAGGTTCTTCCAGCTCTCCAGAATCAGTCTTCAGGGGAGATATCCCCTTGAGCATCAGCTCTGTCTGCAGAATAGCTGAATGAGCATGCAGAGTAGACAGCAGGTGCTTTACCTAACAAACCCACCTCTCTACAGCACCAAGGTACATGTGGGATGCGTGTGAGCAATGTGGAACATGTGTGGAGAACTTGCCTGCTCTCTAAAGCAGCCTCTCATCATTCTTTCTGGATTTGCAGATGGGCCTCATAGCTCTTGCATTGACTTCGCTGTAGGGATGCTCATGAATTTTTGTGTGTTTGCTTCAGTGCGAACAGTGCTGCTTTGAATATGGTAGAATTCGAATCTGCTGCAAATGCCCTTCAAATCCTTGCCGCCAGTCACACTTCTGAATCCCCTCCAAATCCGCTTTGAATCTGCTGCGGATGTTACTAGGCAGCTGCTTTAGCGCTTTGCGAATATAATAAAGTATCAAACGAATGCACAAAAGTGTTCGCTTAGCATCCAAATACCAGTCTTCGAATACAGCCAGTATTCAGTTTGAATGCAAATGTTCCAATGTGTATGAATTGTGAACCTGACAAATAATTCATGCACACCCCTACTTCATTGTGCAAGTGTGTTAAGGCTCCCCTCCACTTGCATGGTGATATCGTGTGCAAGTGTGACATGTCTATTGATTTCCAGAGATAGCTAATCACTAAAACCACAGCAGAAAATGACGTTCACAAGCATGAGAGCAGACACGGTGATTCATTCCAATAAGGAAGGCTTTTATTGGGTTCTTTTTACTAGCACTATCAGTACCCATTAATTGTCCTTAATGGGTCCTTAATGGGTACTCTAGTGTTAGTGGGAAAAAACCCATTGTCTTCATGAATGCAGGATAGGAGCTAGCTAAATGCATAGATGGTTATATGAGCGAATATACAAAAGTAATACATGGTTTACAACTTATCCGCTAAGATCTACATCTTCAGTCAGGAACATATAAATCAAACAGCACACATTACAACATTATTAAAGCAGTATGAACACTTGTGAGATTGCATTAAGTCACTAAGCCTGCCCCCCACATGTACATATTTGGTCTCTCAAGGAAATGGAGGCCTAGCTAAGATAACCATGCTGTTCCCACAGGAAAACAGCCGCTTAGTTGTATCTATGTTACAGAAATAACACATCACCTGTGGTGAGACAGATAGCTAAACAAGCGTTTCCTGTTTTAACAATATTCCAACAATGACTAGACCCACAAAGTTGGAAATAATGGCAAAAGCTGACTCATAATCTTGTGTTGCTGTGAAACCGAAATCATTATTTTTATACTGTGCACAGTGCAAAATGAAATGCACTTTATACGACTGATAACATTCACCACTAGATGCCAGTAATATCCCATCTATGGCCAGATACAGTAGGTTTTTTTCCCTATTGTTTTCCATTCAGGAAGCTGAGGTGCTTTTGTTTTAGTTTTATCTGGCTGAAGAGGAAGCTGGTTTGTTTGGCAATTTTGTTAGAGAAATGCAGGAGAGTTGAAAAAGCAGGGATCAGGTGGGTTGGGGTTTTTTTTGGCAGAAATAGTTCATAACCTGTACTGAAACTAGGACATCTTTCTGTCTTTATTGGCATGATTCACAGAAAAAAATCTTGCAAGTGTATTTACAATATATACACTAAACTTTAGATTTTAGTACACAGTTAGAGGAATATTTAATACCTTCAAAAGTGTAACTGTTGTATTATACAAATAAAAGAGATGAAGTTTTAAGCTGCAGTCTGTCAGTCAGGAGGCTGTTTTAATATGTTTGGAATTGTATTTTTTTTCTATTTTTGGTTTTGTGACTCAAAATTAATTAATTAAATAAAAATACAATCTACACAGCACTCACAAGGAAAGTGTCCTTGAGCCCGAGGGCAGGAACCTGTTTTAAGATTAATATAGTATTGTAACCCACCCTGAGACCTTTGGGTATAGGGCGGGATAGAAATACAAATAAATAAGAGAAATAAGGCAAGTTGGGCTCTAAATGGGTGGCAGTCAAGTGTAGCACATTACGTTTTATATGTTATGGCAGGTTTTTGTTGGCATCATAAATAGTATTATTATTTTTAATAATTTCTAATAATTTGGATTTTTAAATTGCCCTTCTATTTATAGGACTCGAGTTTTCTCTTTCACTCTCTTCTTTTTGTTTTTGGGTACTGTGTGCAAACATGGCAGGTTTCTCTAGGTGAGGAGCAAAAGTGGTTCCAGAGCTTCAGTCATTTCATGACATGATTATAATTCAAGATACCTGAAAATATGAATAGAGTCAAAAGCTAAAGATGATTTAGGGTTGTAGGAATGGCTGCCTAAGAAGGAGCCCTGCAACCTCTCTTAATTTATACAAAGAAGCTGATCACAAGAGAGGCTCATCCTCTAATACTTAATCTTAGTTTTGTTATTTGAGAAATATCCCACAAGATGGCATCAAAGTACATGGAAAAAATATATCTAGGCCATTTCTAGCCTGAATCAGAAATCAATTCTCTTAACCTTCCCCACTTCCTTCCATCTTCCCTTTCAGAAGAAACAGAAACAATGTATCATTTTACTTATGAAAGGCTGCAAAACAAGTTAATTTAGTGTAAAGTTACATTGTGAGAGATTATTTGTGAAGGTTCATTTTACAAACTCTTGTCTCGAAATCCTGTATGAAGACAATGCAGCCTTATGTAATAATAAGGTATACTTTGTGTGACCAGAGGTTCAAAACCCTTTCCCAAATGCTGCAGTTTGAAGCACTTTGCTAATATACAGAATAGGGGGTGTATGAATGCAGTTTTGGGGATCTGATTTGATTCGAATAGAATATCTGAAAATTCAGTTCGATTTGAATCTTTAAAATTCAAATTTACCCAAATTACCCAAATTTGATTTGAATTAAGAATTATGCATCCTGTATGCAACCTGTTTTTGTCACATATGGATCCGTACAAATGTGTACAGATGTGTGAAAAATGGGTACGTGCAAGTATGCACTGTGTATGCGCCCATACACATATGAATGTCTGAATAATTTGAACGAATAAATTAGAAAATTCAAAATTGGTTCAAAAGTTTAAATTCGAATTTAGAGACATTTGATTCGGATTTGAATGTATGAATTTGATTCAATTTCTAATGTGCCCAAAACAGGATCATGTGCCAGTCATTTCACATATGCTTATTTGCAAGTTTATTTATTTATTTATATTTATATCCTGCCCCATACCCAAGGGTCAGTATTACTGATGACTTTTAAGTTTCACATAACGCTTAGGAGAAATAAGAACTAAGGTATGAAACCGTTATATTATACAATGAAGTTTAAAAATATTTAATGATAAAATGAAATAGTTTTGCTGTTTTTGGATTACTTAATATTCTCAAAGAAGTTCTTTTGTCTCTGTTATCACCTTTTCCCTCCTAACATCAACATATCCAGGATGTATTGTATTCCCAAATACATTGTGTCCATATGATTCAGTTTTAAACTCTCTAGGCTTAATTCTTGTCTTTTTCACAATCTTTACATTTCCCAAATCTGGTACTGCTTATTCTAAGACCACTTCTCTCTCATTTTTGTGATCCAGATTATTATATTAGCCACGGCAACTGTCATTTTCTTGCTAACACGTTTACTTGGCCAAATAATGTTCCAAAAATTATAAAGTTGTTAGACAGTAATTATGTACTTACACCTCCACCCCATGATCATGAATTTAAGATAATTTCTCTAGGGGGAAAAAGAGCAGGAAAAGGGGCCAGTAGTCAGTGAACAATAATACAGACTTTTCCCTAATGATTTCCTTGAGGTTAATCTATTTTCTTTCCATGTGCTTTGAGCTTTACATCTTCTCACAGAACTTCATTTCCACCTGTTACTCCACTAACTGTGTTCAAAGGATTCAGCTGTGTTAAGACTGGTGGTTTTTCAGGTATTGGTACCTTTATGGATGAAGTTTCTGGTGCCATGCAGATCACACACTGATGGCATCCTTAATCAAGAAGGGAAAGAAAGTAGTGCAAGTGAAAACAGCTGTTCTTATGAAGTTCTCTGCAAGCTGGGCTACCCTGATTCATCACACTGGTTCAACACATCACTATTACACTACTAATCACTATTACAAAGTTTAAGTATATGCCATGTGAGAAAATGTTTCCTTCATTTTGTCTTCCCTCTCCCACGATTCAGCTTTAGTTCTGATGTTTTGGGAAATGGAGAACTTTTTCTCCACACCGTCCACACCATGCATGACTGTATACACCTCTGCTGTGTTCCCTCTCTGATATTATTCAGATGACTTTCAGTCCATTGTTCTGAAGACCTGCAGAGGTCCTTCCAAGAATTTCTATGAATGAATCTCTGCAGATTAGCATTAATACCATAAGCAACACAATATCCGTTGGCTCCAGGAAACATTACTGGATGCCCAAAAAATTGTAGTCAGGCAACGTTTTCATCACTGCCACACAACCCAAAGGAAGTTACTAATGGGACAGGATACGTGCGTATGCTGCAGTTGGTCAGGAGAGAACCACTCTTACTCAACAGATGTAGTTGCCAGGAAGTCTACTACCATGGTTTTGCCACTGTCCCAAGCAGAACTCGCATTTGGCAATATTCTCATTACTCCAGGGGCAAATTTCTTCAGAGGGCAGGACAAATGTAGTATCTACGCTTCTTGTCTTTTGGTAGGAGCTATCTTAAAAGGCGCCTTTCCCATTGCTGAGATTCAGCCTGACAGTTTGTCAGCCTAAGTGGCAACTTGTTCTCTCTCTGCCAAAGATGTTCACATTCCCTTTGAAACCGAACTCTTCCACAGAGATGTGTCCTTTATCGCCACCAATGGAGAGTTTGCATCTTGTGCCAATCCTTTTGTCCAAAAAGGGGTACTGAAGTAAGCAACTGGAACCACCAAGTAAATACTTCTGTTCACAACTTGGATTTGCCACTCCACTGCTGAAGGAAAGGGTGATGTTGGTTGGGCAAAGGCAAACTTCTATGGCTGTTGAGGAAGAAGTCAATGTCTCATGCGCAGAGATAAAAGACAGCCCAAAGGTAACCTGCTAATTCTGTTCATTCCCCCACTAAGGCTCATACTGTCTAGTGTATCTACTATTCCAATAAAATAGCAGGGTTTTTTTTAGTAGACTGGGCCATAAAGGAGATGATCTCCTTTTCTGGAAGGGAGGGTGTAGACACAGCCATCAATTGCCCATTGGCTGATAGCCCTGTGTGGTGGAGCAGGAGAAGACAGCATGTGGCCCTCCATTCTGAGACCAATCTGCTTCCTCACTGGCTAAAAGGCCTTGAATCCTCATTTCTTCTTCCATTGGCTGCTTGATGTCACCATAGCTGAGGCTCATATAGTGTTTGGGATCTTGCAGGGTGAGGGTAACCAAGATAAAGTCAGAGGCAAAGTCAGGAAAATGATTCAAGCCGTATCCCCATTTTGTTAGAGGATCCTATGTCAACACTTATATCAGCCAAGTGGCTCAATATTTCAAACGACTCTCTACTTATTATTATTATTTTTAAAAAGAGCACTTAATTGTTCACAAAATATGTGGATGTTGCTGAGAACTCTGTAACATTGAGCTTTAAACATATCACTTACAGTGCACACTTTATTTGTATTTCTTAAATTTGTATCCCTTCCAATGTAAAAACTTAGAGCAGTTTGCAACTCAATAAAGAATAGAATAAAAATAAAATAAAATGACAAGTAGAGTTTAACTAGAGAAACTCCTTGGGATATGTAATATATAATTTTAGACACATTTATACAAATGCCAGTAGCTTAGGTGTGGCAAGGCAGCTATCAGACATGGTATGGCTGGCATGAGATAGGAAGGTCAAAAGGAGGGCAGCGCATTCAAGCAGGGAAACCCAAAGGGAAAGTGGTGCAGGGCAGGCAGATGAAAAGATTCTGTGTTGCAAGCAAGGGAGAAGGAAATGCATATATCTACAGCACCCACTCCAATCTGTCCTCCAGAATCCGTCCTCCCCGTGCGTGAGGGGCGCGCGAGGTTCCCTCCGATCCATCACAAATACTGACAGATCCGTTTTTCGGTGGCATAATGCAGAAACACCCAGAGACAAATTGACTTAAAGCATTTTTGCCCTTTGGCACAAAGGCCAGTCTGGAGTTGTCACACCAGCCATGTCTAGGATGCCACGAATACTCTGGCATTCACTCCTGCGAAAGGCAAAGCCTAAGGGTGTAAACCCGAACAGAAAATCCAGAGTGAAGTGCAGTTAGACGAAGCATGGTTGTTCTCTGGCATCTCCCGCTGGTAACTATATGGTAAAGGGCAGGATATAAATGTTAAATAAGTGAGTAAGTAAGTTGTGGTTATGGCACTTGAAAGAAAAAAGGAGGAGACTGAAGAAGTGAGGAAATCAAGACTTCATGCCTCTATTTCCTCTCTTCTTTATATAACTTGTAAAGCTGTGTGCACTACAACTCTGCAAGACCCTTTGGCAAAGGCCCTTTATGCACCAGGTCTTATTCTGGATTATATCTCAGGAGAGGGACCAGCTATGGAACCTGCCATAGTCTGCGCCAACATGTGTATGACGGGTCCCTGTCCTGAGATACAATCTAGTGTAAGGGCAAGTGCGGAAAAAGCCAAAGAATATAACACTTTAATGTGTTATTCTTATTTTCTTCTTCACTTAAAAGAAACACGGCCTCCTTGTCCTTTGCCACACTTCTGTGACAATTTTGTTGCATTCCCTCAAAACCATCTTCGAGGATACCTTTTGTGACCTTTTGTGCTGCAGGCCCTGAGTCTTGAGCCACCATATGCCCACCTAGAACAGCAGTGGTGCATCTTCTACAAACTGGCCTGGGCTACATGTGTGTCATAGAGACTCAGAGCTGGAAAGAAACATTTAGGGCTGTTCCTCACAGCATAGGTTTTCCCAGGCTGCCCTGGCTCTAATCAAGCAACCTGGCCCCCGGGGGCTTTCTACACTAAGGGCTGTCTACTTTGCACGTGGCCCATCTTAGCCCAAGTAAAAAGGCCAGAAGTGAAAGTTCCCAACCTCCAAAGTTGCCGTCTGGAGTTCCTTTGGTTGGGCACCCAGAAGCAACACACTTCTGGTGCCGCCTCCAGGTGCCCAGTACAGTGGCAAAGGTTGTCACAGTGGTAGTATATTGAACCATTTGCTCTGTATCCCTTGCACACAGAAGACTGGTCTGGTTTATCAGCTGGAACACCGTGGATCACTAAAAGCATACTGTGCTTGGAGAAGGCCACATCACTGTGGCCCACTCCAACACCTCAGGCCTTGCTGCATCAGTCACTGACTGAGTGTGGAAAGGCCCTTAAAGCATTATGTGCAGCTCTCTGCTCCATGTAGTACTTCACTTCAAATAATCTCCAAAAGACTCTGATCACATCCAGGGAGGAGGAGGCTATCATCTTTATGAAATCAGTCTCACTGCTGAATCTTCTGAGCTTTTAACCAACTATGCTGTTCAATACTGTTTTAATGGGGTATGTATTTATTGTCTTGCCTGTACTGTATATGGGTCTTTTATTGTAAGCTGCCCAGAGATCTTAGGATACGGGGCGGGTGTATAAACATTTGAAACAGACAAATAAACAAATACTCATAAGGAACTCTTAGGATATTCAGAATAAGAGAGCTTATTGTTATAGCCTATGCCCATGGTTTCATGTTCTGCCTTTTGTGACGATGGAGGTCATGGCCTTCTTCTCAGTGACATCCCTTCAGGTACTTGCAGAAGGTCATCATAATGCTAAACTAGCGGTCTCTGAGAACTACATGTATCTCTGTCTCTCAAGCCTTCCTTGGAGGATTTTGCTTCATCATTTATTTTGTTGTTCTCTAAACTTGTTTCAGGACAGGTCCCGGAAGTCAAGGAGATGTCTAACCAATGCCAAATACAGCAGGACTAAATACGGTGCTCTGGAAGTTATGCTCCTATTGATGTGTCCTAGAACTCCACTTGTGTTTCGTCCCTTGCTGATTCATGCTTGGTTTGTGTCTGATACCATCTGAAAGTGTGCATCAGACATACCTGATAGTGAGTCTGCGAGAACATTCCTAAAATCAATGAGGAAAAATAATGCTTTCCAGGGAAATTTTCTCTAACTCTGGTTAGAGGAAGACATAAATATTGGTGTGATATCTGTTCAGGAAGGCAACTGAAATGAAACTGTGAAATGAAAATCTTCTTAACAGTGGGCTGTCTTACAAGCAACTGAGTGCTATATTTCAGAGTGGGAAATACTCCAATATTATAAATGCACTAATGTTTTCACACCCAGAACTCATAAAAAATAACAATGAAATGGTGTGGACTACCAATTGGTATGCTAGCCACACTCACTAAATTAACATGCCCCATATAACTAGGTACCCCAAAATATCATTCCAGGCAGGCAGCAAAAATGTAGGTCCCTTTTGCCCTCAGATGCACGCCAGGTAGGAGGATCCCCTCCATCCCTTGCCCAGAGACAGGAAACCAGGCAAGGTGAAGAGGATCTGTGAAGTTTCAGTGAGGAGCCGTAGTATGAAAGGTATGACCAGGCTGTTCTAGACTTCCCTGTCTGCCCCTGAGTTGGACTTATCAGGACCTTGGCCTATATGAAGAAACATAATTGACAGCATAATTTATCTTTCCGTGGTGTTCTCAACTACCTGGGACATACACTGGCAAGCATAAAGATAAGTACATAAATATGGCTGCTTCGCACTTACCCCTGCAAATCTGGATTAAATTGATTTAGTGACATCAGTGCTTGCAAGATCCAGATAATATAGATCTGGATCTGTACCAGTGCTGTGCTAATTGCATACCAGAGGCCTAAGTGTGAATTGGCCCAATATCTGCAATGAGAATGTTGAAACAGTTTGAGATCTATGCTGAATCAGAATGCCATGCGGCCAGCATTGCGCAGATCTGTAACAGGGGATGGGTTCTGCTAGGGAAGCACCTCCCAAAGTGCTTTAGAGGAGACTTCACCGTTGTGACCCTGCCATACATGTCTCCCATCTAGGGATGTGCCGGATTAAGCATCCAATAAGAATGCAGAAATGCACCTTCCGCACAGCAGGTCCGATTAAGGCTCCATTAAGGCTGCATCATCCACACGGAAGTTGAAGAGACCTGGATCCTTGATCTAGATTAGTGGTAGACATGATAAATGGGGTCTACAATTCATGCTAACACTTCTTGGGCTGGATCAAGGAAGAGGCATCCACATGTAGAATGGATGCAGGGGTTTCATGGGCATGGTGATGAAGGTAGAGATGAGCGTGACTTGAAGTGAAGGGAGAAAACCTCTTCGTGCAAAGGGGGTGCTGAAAACAAGGGGTTCACATACACCTGCACACTGCCGCTCCCACTCCTTCCCCCTTTGTGTCCTGGTGTCCCCCAACTCAGCTCCTGTCCCTTCCTTACCTCCCACTGTTTCTTGGCTCTTCCACCCAGTCTCATGTCCTGTGCCGTAACTGCACCATGATGACACCGGTGCTCTGCACACGTGTCGTCCAGGGATGCCAGCGCAGCACCTCACATGACCCTGGAGCACCAGAAGAGGTGGCTGGTAATGATAATGATAATATTTCTATCCCGCCCTATACCCAAAGGTCCCAGGGCGGGTAACAACTTTTAAAATCCAGCATATCAAAAAACCTATATTAAAACAAGAATGGATAACTTTGGTAAATTCCCACCTCAAATCTCACTGGCTGAGCCCTGCATAAAGTGGGCCACTGAACCCATAGAGACACAGCCTTTCCCATCACCTCTGCTGCTGCCATGCTGAATCACTAGCTGAAACCTGCTTGCTGAAAATCACTCTGAAATCACTCTGCCAGGCTCAGGAGCTGGCAATAATTTCCCCAGCAAGCCACAGCTGGCTCCTTGCTAGCCATCTGCACCTCCCAACCCTGACTAAGCCTCTTCTGCCTGGAGAGGGGGGGGGGAGCTGCTCATGCTTCTCCCAGCCCCACCTGGACCTTTGCTGCATTCTGAAGAAAACCTATACAGGTCGCCGCATCCCCATTACAACCTTATTTTGGTTTCAAACCATTTTCAATCCTCGCAGACCCCACATCAGTTTGACTTAACACGCTTTCCGCATGTTAAATCGCCCCAAAGCGTTGTAAATGTTAATCCTCATTTCAACAGGTCTCACTCCAGATCCTGCGCTTTAAACATTTTACATTTTTTACTGTGGGAACCCTTCCGTGTTAAGGGATGAGAGTTTCCCTCCCCTAATAGCTTGCTTCCAAAGCAAGCTGTAAAATCCACCCCTTAAAGCAGCAGCCCTAGAAGCAATCCAAGCAATCCACTGTAGCAATCCAACACTTCACACCTGACAACGATCTTGCCATTGAAAGATCTGGCCTTTAAAAAAGGCAAAAGAAAGGAAAGCAGCTGCAGGTTTGGGGAGATGTGTGAATGTTTAAAGAAAGGGGGCTTGAGTTGCTGTTGCTGCTGCTGCGTGCCCTGAGCAATGAGGAGAGGAGGGGAAAGAATTGGTGGCTGTCCGCTGCCGTTCTTCTTCCATCCAGGCAAGCAGCAGCCACCCAGCCACCCAGCTGGCTCCGTGAAGGGGCCCCTTATGGGTGGCGCGTTCACACCAGGAGGAAGAGGACAGGGCAGCCCCGAAAAGCGGTTTTTAAAAAGTAGCCACTGGAGTCCCCCCTTGAGTCACATATGTCCTCAGAATCTGGACTGAACGTGATTCTGGCTGAAAGTAATGGGATCAGGCAAATTCGCGTTTGCATCCAGTTCTGTTATTTTGGTTTAGGGAAACTGGATTAAGCTTCTAATGGGGATGCGGCCGACGTCAAATTCCTGCTGCCGCGTGTCTTCTGAGAATCTGCATGGGTCAGAAACCAGTTGCATTACAGCCTCGTTAGAAGAGGCTGTTTCCTTCCTTCTTCTCTATATTTCTCCATTTCTAAATGAAGTGCCTTTTAAACTGATATCTTTTTTATTCTTTTAATACTGATTATTAATAAAACCATTTTCCCTATTGAGAAAACACTCCTCGCTGTTTAAACACCAAAACTGCTTTGGCGTTATTGAAACCATAGAAGTAAGATCCCAACGCGGGAAGAAATCCTGGTGAGCTATTTCCCCGCAACCACGTATCAGGATGCCATCTCCTAACAGGAGGGGCAAAGGATATATTGCCAGCTCTTAATAGTAGCGTGCAGCCCCTTTAGTCTTCTTCCCGGTCACAGTGCCCTGTTGATCTGGATAGAGGAAAGGCTGCTTGGAGGGAGGAAATTCTGGAAATAGACCAGTTTACCCTTTAAAGGGATAGCCAATGGGGCTGGAAGAGGGACTGAAGAAGGATTAAAAACGAATCTAAAAAGAACCATTTTTCGGAAATCTGTCCTCACCCTGATCCATCACTATTTGTGACGGATCGGAGGGAACCCCGCGTGTCTGCACACATGTGGGGAGGATGGATTCTGGAGGACAGATTAGAGTGGGTGCTGTGCGGATGCACCAGCACCCATTCAAAACATCCTCCGGTTTGCGTGCCACCAACACTGCCCCCAGAGCCACAGGATTAGAGCATGGAGCTGCCAATCACTGTGTGTTTCCAGTGGCACCCGGCGTGCAGGGGAAGGGCTTCGGAAGCAGGCAGTCCTGCTTCCGCCCTTCCCAAAATGGTGGGCACAGGGAATCTGTCTCTTCCCCTGGCTGTGTGCTGAAGCGTCCTGCTTCTGCACACATCCAGTGGGAAGTGATGGACGTAAGACATGATTTTTCAGGTCTTACATTTAATCTGGATTTCGGTGGCAAAACCGGTTTTAAAAACCGATCTTACGCACCGAAATGCGGACACGGTCTCTCCAAACAGTCTACAGTGCGGATGCATCTTCAGGTAAGTGTTTTAAATGTGTTCTACACGGGGGTTAAACCGGTTTCCGCAGTCAATGCGGAAACACCCCAAAGGTGATTTCAATAATGCAGATGTACTTAATTTGGATTTACAGAGGGCAAGCGCAGGAACACCCACAGTGTGGACATTATGTCCTACATCTTTATCCAGATCTATATTATCTGGATCTTGCAAGCACTGATTTCACTAATCCTGATCTACAGGGGTGAATGTGGAAATAGCCATCAAATCTACCACTAATCCAGATCAAGGAGCCCTTAGCACCCATTAGATCCAGATCTCCAACTTCTCTGCAGATGGAACGGGCTTAATGGGGCCTTAATGTGTAGAAGGTGCTTTCCATATGCATTCCTTTTGCGTTCTTATCAGGTGCTTAATGTGGTCTAAAGTGCAAGTGTGGAAGCAGCCTAGGTTGTCTTCTGAAATGGACATCAGGCAGAGAGGTCTCCTCAGGATCTTGGCTTATTATAGCTCTAGCATGACTTTCCACAATTGTATATTTGTGAATACTATGGTCTTTATGTGTACTATGCAGAATCAAGTGCCCTATATTCCTAACTGAAGGACAATATTTCATCCATGGTCACCCCACAGTGCCAAAAGACTCTCTGAATTTGCCACACAGGTTTTATATGTGGGATATTAATTTAACTGCACATATTTATTTGCAAGAATACACGGGCAATCTTCTTAACTTCTTTATACCAATATTTTAGCTTATCTCCCGGTCAATATTTGATCACTGTAAGGAGTTATAACAATAAAATGTTATACAGATCTGAAACAGATAGTGTACTTTAGACCCAGGCAGAAGCTAGAAAGTCTTTATATCTCAACGTAGTCCTTCAGCTGGTTATTCTTTTCAAAATCAATTATGTGGTTATTGGATAAGTGAAGTATGTGATTGTTCAGCACATAACCTACTTTGTTAAATGTGTCCATCAATAGACAATTCCTATAAATGATACTAACTACCATCAAAGGAATAATAACACCTTCATTGGTAAAATAAATCTCTGAAAGACAAATCAAATAGACATCAACTAACCATGCATGACATTAACAGAAATTATCCTGAAAGGGGTGTGTGTGCATTGATCAGGAAATGGGACTTCAGATGGAAAAAGGTCCTACTGGATTTGTCTTATCACCATCCTATAATCTTTACAAGACTGGGGCAGGATCCTCATGGCACACTAATGGCAGGATGGAAAAGCTCAAAGAGTGCCGCCACTGCGTGATCTTGCACCCACCTGGCATCCATCCTGGTGCAGAGAGGCAGAAGGTGCTACTGGAGTTGCTTTTCACACCAATAATGAAAACCACTTTGATGGCGCCATTTTGACGTTGTAGAAAAACTATTATTTATTATTTACATTTCTATACCACCCCATACCCGAAGGTCTCTGGGTGGGTAACAACAGATTAAAAACAGAATATACATTAAAAACCTTCTAAAAATACAACAAATCTAAGACAATTACACAACATGTTTAAAATGATGGTATCTGTACTGGGAGGGGAAATATAATCATCTCAGCCCAAGGCCAGGGTAAAGAGGTGCATTTTCACCACCTTCCTAAATATATGTAAGGAAGGGGCATGACAAACCTGGAGGGGGAGACTATTCCATAGTCTGGGGCCATCACCGAAAAGGCCCTCTCTCAGGGCCCGCCAGCCTCACTACTGAAGTTGGTGGGATGACTAGGAGGACCTCACCACTAGATCCTAAGGCATGGGCAGGTCGGCATGGGAGAAGGCAACTTCTATGGCTATTTCTTTCAAAGTCTGAAGGCTGTTGAGACTGGAAAGGGCATTTCAACAGCAGCTACTATATTTGCATGATCATCCTCCTGGAAGTTGCTCACAGACCGATCAGAATGTATTAATCAAATACTAAACAAAATAAAAGTAGAAATGCTTTGCCTGGATAATACTATCTCAGATTATGAGTAGATTATTGAATATGTGAACATTAAAAAACAAAGAGGAATAATGGCAGCTCTCCCAGAAGTGAAGCGCAACATAGACAGCAATGCCTATCAAAATAACCTCAAATTTGTAGTCACATATAAAGAGAGAAGCCCCATTCCTACTGGAACGATTCCCAGCTGGAGTGGTCCTGCAAGTCCAGGGGCAGCCCTTGCAATACGCTTAAGCTTGCAAGAGCTTCGGAACTTGCTATGAAGGCTCCAGTGACCAGGAATGAATGTTCTTGGCCTCAGAATCCCCAGGGGACTCATTACAGTGGCACAGTTTTCTGTGCAGTTGAAACAGTTGTCCTGAAAATCTGGCCCAGGGAGATGCGACCCTTTCACTCCCTTTCACTCACGAGGAGCCAGTTTGAGCACTTAGACTGGGCTATGTGCTATGCAGATACAAGCAGATCACACAGCACTCTGCATTGGGGTACCAGTAAGTAGGTCTCTAGTGGAAGCAGATTTTAACATAGGAATGCAACATAATGTTTGCTAAAATTAAGAGAGTTTATACTATAATTACCTATGTGTTGGCTCTTTTTAATCTCAGTCACGTTATTATTGTGTATTCTTGTATTCTTACATTATGTTCTTCATTTTATTGTATTTTTAAGTATGTAACCACACTGTAGTAGATGTGCTATGGAGGCATGATGGATAAATGTTAGTTTGGGAACAAGAGAAGGGAAATGTGGGAACTTTTAGAAGAAGCTGTGGAACACTGAATTGCATCATATGGCCCACAGTACATTACAGCTGCCAGGTGGACAGGATTGTGGCTCTTTAGTGCTGTTATATTAACACCAAGTTGCTTTGATATGAAAAGAGCCCCCAGGGTTGCCTTCTCCCATGCCGACCTGCCCATGCCTTAGGATCTAGTGGTGATGTCCTCCTAGTCATCCCACCAGTCCTGTTCCCCGGGAATATCCACTTTGCCGTAAGCACTATAATGACAGAGTGATGGGAGGCTCCTCAGCAGTGCTTCCCATTTGTCCCATGCTGTCTGCTCTTACTATCTGTCACCACTGTTTGCAGAGCACCAGGAAAATGGCCAACTTTCTCCTGAATTACTCATTCTGGGGTTGTTCCCACCTGACTTTTATTGGGGTTTGAAAATGATTTGAATTTTCTTTGGCCCCATTACACATTGGATTCCTGTATTTTCCGATGAGTAAATAGCTAAAAACCTCAATTAAAAAACCTGAAAAAACAGCTCTCGCTCCTGTTTTTGCTGCTAAAACACTTTAATTTTATTTCTTTGGGGGGAGATGCATCAACATGTGGGGTTTCACCCAGTAGAACAGCCCCTGGCTTGCCATCCCTCCTTTGCAGAGCACTTTAAAGTGTTTCAGTCTCCACTCCCCCTCTTTCCCTCACAGGCGACTTCATGGTGGACAAAAAGTTTCATTTTCACCCACTTCACACTGATAACAAGTAACAAATTTCACTTTCACCCACTCCACTTCACACTGATAACAACAAGTAACAAGTTTCATTTTCTTCCACTTCACACTGATAACAAGTTTCATTTTCCACCCACGCTTTCCCTCACTTTCTCCTTTTTGGGCTGGGGAAAGATATCTTTCCTGTGTGAACCAACCACGGTGGGCGGGAGAAAGGTGCAATAAAGGAGAAAATGAGGGGAAGGCATGGACAAGGAGGCTTAGGGAAGTGATTATGTGCAATCCCCATGGTCATGGGGAATAGCTAGTCTGAAATTACACAGTTGTGCAAAAGAGGCTGGGTATAGGATCAAAGGGGTTAACTGCGATTTAAAATGAAAAAAAAAAGGGAACGACCAGAATGCGTGTTTGCATCAGGTTTATTTTTGTTTCATTTAAAAAAAACTGAAGTAGGAATGTGGGCTGTGACTAATGACTCATTTTGACTTTGGCCCCCACATATGCATGGCGGCAAAAACCAGTAAATGAACAACAAAAATTCCATTAACAAATATTAAATTAACTTACTAGAATTCAGTTATTGACTAGCAATATTACCTTTTGAATTTTTTTGTAGTGTCATTTCCTAGAAAGTGGGATAGAAGGAGTCATGACAGTGCTTTAATTTTCATCAAAGTTCAAGCTGACTCCTGCAGAAGAAAAGACTCTGCTAACTTCAGTTGTAGAACTAGCAGGAATCACCCCCACACAGAAAACAGTAGGGAGATGTGATGGGGACAGTGGCGCCTGCATGCAACCATTTCTACCACTGTTTTTTTAAATGTGTGGAGATGCAACCTCAGTTTTGTATATTTTAAGTTAGAGACCCTCCAATTCCTCCCCCTTCTCACCTTGTGGACTTTGCTTTTTAAATACAACCCATTTTCCTCCACAGGAAAACCCTGTTTTGTTTGGGTAGCCTGCTTGTTCTCATTACCCCACTATAGCTTTAAGCTAAACAATCAATGCTGTCCTTCTCAACTTTTTCCCTTTCCAATTAATTAATTTAAATTGACCATTAAGTCAGCGGAATTTTTGATTGATATTTTCATTAACAATCCTCTCCAACACCTAAGAAATGTATGATAATGTCCAATCTATGTGAAGGGGTCTGAACATCTCTCTTCACCTCTCAGTGCAAGTGAGTTATTACTTGAATTGTGCTTGCTGTTTTACTGAGTGTAATTTGAATACAGATTAGCTGCCCTGGTGTTCCAGAGCTTTAGCATTATCATTACTGGGGACAGTAATTTGACTGATGAACACTTGGGTTATCACAAGGTTATCACCTTCACAGTGCCAGAATGGTGAGGCATCCCAATCCTGGAGGGAAAAAGGCCAAAGCCTCCAGTGGCAAAAATAAGTCATGTAAATCGGCTTGTCCAATAACATACTGAATACATTTCTTACTAATTAAAGAACCAATATGCTTCTTTATTCTCAGATACTCTAAGGCTTTATTAAAACCATTGAGGTAATATCAGTTTAACTATATTTTTGTAACATGAATTAAGATCCTTCATCCAATTATACACGGAATATTTTATACATGTAAAATGATTTAGAAAGTTAAACAGGCAGTCAGAGGAAATCTATTGGTTTCAGCCAACTCTTCTCAAAAGACAGGCTGCTTCTGAATTAGGAAAGAATAAGTAAAAACACATCTCAGTGGATTTACAGTAAAAGAAATCAGAAACAAGGGAAGTTACTGAAATTTCTTTTCAAGGTATAACACAGGCAGACTACTAAAATGCAATTATTCAGTATTTGATCTAAGTGAACCATCCAGGACATTAAATTGTGGCTTCATTATAACAGCAAGTGAATCCACCACACAAATCTTTCAAGGAAAGAAAGGCGAATGATACAGAAGAAATGAATGTACAATTTGAATTGAACTTAAATGAAAGTATCATGATGATTTTTGCCAAACAGCAAACATTATATACAAGTAAAAGGACCAAATAGGTCTAAACCACTCTGCTTAGAAAAAGTCTGTGTTTATTTTATAGAATGTCTTTAAAAGAAATGTGATTTTAAAACTGAGCAGTTTGTGATGTTTTGTTGGGCTGTTTTCTTCTGTTGTTACCTTTTATTTGATTGTTATTTTATGTGTTTTATATCATTTATTAGTTTTTTGTTTCTACACTTGTCTTGTGGGTAACGGATGATAGAGAAATAAATAAATAAATAAATAAATAAATAAATAAATAAATAAATAAATAAATAAATAAATAAATAAATAAATATACTTGTAAGCTTCAGACTCTGAGGCTTGCTAAAAACAAACTGATGCCACTTAGGAGCCATGGGCAATGGGAAAATAAAATAAGTAGTACCACATTTTATGAGCTTATTTAGTTTTCATCTATAGAACACTCACAGAACTTAAAGTGCTAGTAATGAATTCATATAGTGAGAGAATCAATTTAGTAGCAAAGTTCATGACTGCTTTCCATGGAAGAATTTCAAATTCATCTGTCCAAAAATTGTACCTATTTTTTTAATCCTCTTGACTGATAATTAGGGAGGCTATATTGTAGCAATGACTTTTTTAAAAATTGCTTTGCCAATGAATCCAATTGATGTAAATCAATTAGTCATGAAAACAATTTGGCACGTGGAAAATGGAACTTCAATTAGATGTTATCTCCTCAATATCCTTTATACCCTCCCTGGATAGAGATAACACTTCTGTTATCTTGCTGAAAATCCACCTCTCCTACTTTAGCAGAAATGATCAAGTGATAGTTATAAAACCCTTGATGTTTGTCCTTGGATGAAAAAGGCCCACAGAGACATAAAAACATTAGCAGCCCTGGGATGAGGCATTAGTAACTAGGGCATCAATAGTGAGATTTTACAACCTGGTTAAAGTGAGAGATTCCGGCCCTTCCGCAGTGTCTGTGATTTACAGGTATCTTTATGCTGGAAACTGCTTTAAACCTCAGGTAGTGACAGAAATATCTTAAAGCTGAGGAAAGCCATAGCATATCTACTCAGGTCCTGACAATTCACTCCACTTTGAAAATAAGGACAGTACATGGGTCGCAATGGACAGTTCTCTGAAGCTAACCGAGTTTGGACTTAAGAATATTCAAGATCTGCTCTAGTGGTGGAGAAATCAGGGAGAGATCTGATCTGGAGCCTTGGCTTGAACTCATCAAATAATTATCTGATCAGCTGCAAATCAAAACATGGTCTAATTGGATGGAGCTCTTATTGACTGCACTTTGGTGTCATTAGGTTTCCACATTTGAATGAGTTCATTCACTTTGGATGGTCTTTGAGTGTAGCAGCCATTTGTCTCAAGAGCAAAGAGCCACATTTTTGATGCTGAGCATCTCCATGGGAGAAGGTAAGGGCAATCCCCTTCTATATCTTTGACAAAATAATTGTGTTAGGCACATTTTTAAGGGCAAAGCCACTTTCATTTCTGGTCCCAATGTTTTGTGTTATGAGCCAACCTGGTGATGGTAGTAGTAAGAAATGCAGGTTTAGGATGTCGTATAGGCAAGTGGCTGCAAAACTGTCCATCTATTGCTGATGGACTTGTGGCCATTATAGCTGTGCTATGGTAGAGTTGCTACATGTATCTATGGCAAGTCCACCACAGCTCTGTTATATCCCTCCTAAAGAAAGCAAAACCCTATTATTGGAAAACCAAGCACTGGTGGTGGGGTTTTCAGCAACAGTACATGTACTCACTTTTTTCATGCAACTTCCATTCTTGCTCTGGCCACCATGCATATGTGGCGGCCAAAGAAAACTGCCACTCATGGATGGCCGGCGATATGCACTTCCAAGTATTCTGTGCTGCCTGAGTACCTGGTTGTGCACATCACTAAAATGAGCAAATACAGTGCCAGCTATGGCACTTGTCTAGCTAGCAAGAGACAATGACAGAGAGGCAATGCTCCAAATTATCGCTTGCTAACAGGATGTCTGGCTGCCATCTGGAGGCAGCCTTAGGAAGTGCCAAGTCTTATCAGGAAGTGAGAAACAGTAGGGATTTCCGCACTGCAACGCGTTCCAAACGGAACGCGTTCAGGCGGGAAGCTTAAGACAGCTCCGGGCGCTTTCACCGTTCACACACAGACGCGCCGGAACGCGTTCCGGCGCGTCTGTGTGCGAAAGGTGAAAGCGCCGGGAGCTGTCTTGGCCGGCAAAGGCCGGCCAGGGGCGCGGAGACAGCTGCGGAGGCAGATCGGCAATCAGCTGATTGTCAAACAGCTGATTGCCAAACCTGCGCCGGCGGGCGAGGCGGGCCCGCGGCTGTTCGGGAGTGAGAAGCAAGCGCGAATCCTTCTCCTCCCGAACGCCTGCGGGCAGTTCGTCCGCGCCCGAACGCATGTAGAGCACTTCAAAGTGCTCTACATTTGGAACGCGAGAGAGACAGCTCCGGATACATCGGATCGCAAGCCCCGCGGCGGCAATGCGTATGCCGCGTTCCGGGCTGTCTCCCACGCGTTCCGAACAGCCCCGTGCGAAAACGTCTAGTGTAAGCCTATGAACCCCCAAACCCTTTTCTCTCTCTGAAGCCATGGCAAAACCATAATACACTGTCAGGCAATGCTTCCTTAAGGCAAATGTGACAGTTGCCATTTATTAATTAGCATAAAGCTGGATGCAAGGAGTTATTAATAATATCATAATTTCAAGCTAGGCTTATCAAAATAGAAATAATGCCTCTGTAGGCACGATGTCACGACAGAGCTTCCTGGAAATGCTGAACAGACAGACAAAGACCACTTCTTTGGTTTACTTACGCAGTACATCTTGATGGGACATCATTAGCACCTGAGCAGCATTTTGTTTGCCAAAATGCAGCTCTTTTGTTTGTAAAGATGGAAACAACTTCTTATCTTAAGCGTTTGAGCAAACTTTGGGTCATCAGCAGCCAGGTAGGTTAGGAGTTCAGCCAATCTGGTGCTGCGCCTGCCCAAATTCAAACTTCCCACTCTGAATCTCATTGGCTGAGCCCTGAATAAAAACAGGCCTCTGAACCCATAGAGATACGGTCATTTTGCCATCATCCCCAGTCCTTGTTGAAATCTCTACACTAAGCTCAAACCACTTGGCAGTTCTGCCCGGCTCAGAACAGCCTTGTTCCTGCCAGCCATCTACGACCTCCGATCCTGCACAAAGTAGTAGTCACATCGTTTTTATTTTCAATACCATTTCTTATTATCCTCAACATGCTATTGACTTCTTTGACTGCAGTGGCACATTGCATCAACCCTTTCATTGAACCATCTACCGTTACTTTCTTTCCTGATCGGTTATAGCCAGCTTTGATATTACTGGAGGATAAGAAAACACAGGACTTTTAGCTCCAAAGTGCATCACTTTGCACAGTATCTGCTATTAAATATCCAGTGCCCAATGTTTTAATCACTTTGAATAATTTGGTGTCATCAGCAAACTTGGCTCTTTTACTGGCCACACCTAATTCCAGGTTGTTTATTTTAAAAATATTAAAAAGCACCAGTTCAAGGACAGAAACTTGGCAGCTTATTCTTCTTCTTCAGATGCTACGGGACCCAATGGAGACTACGAGGAGAAGGGTTGGTGGCATGAGCTTTCATAGACACGTCTACTTCTTCAGATGCTGGGGGGCCCAATGGGCACGTCTACTTCTTCAGATGTTAGGGGGCCCAATGGGCACATCTACTTCTTCAGATGCTGGGGGCCCAATGGGCACGTCTACTTCTTCAGATGTTAGGGGGCCCAATGGGCACATCTACTTCTTCAGATGCTGGGGGGCCCAATGGGCACGTCTACTTCTTCAGATGTTAGGGGGCCCAATGGGCACATCTACTTCTTCAGATGCTGGGGGCCCAATGGGCATGTCTACTTCTTCAGCTGCTAGGAGGCCCAGTGGGCATGTCTACTTCTTCAGATGCTAGCCCCCCACCCCCCGCCCCCAGCATCTGAAGAAGTAGATGTGTCTACAAAAGCTTATGGCACCAACCCTTCTCTTATTAGTCTCTAAGTGCTATCAAGTAACTTGCTGGACCCCAGAAAAGGCTGTTCTGCTTGGGCTGCTGGCCGAGGTCTAGCTAGCTAGAGAGTTTTTTCTTCCACACTCTTTTTGTGAAATTGTGTT
Organism: Aspidoscelis tigris stejnegeri; assembly: GCA_023333525.1. Taxonomy (NCBI): domain Eukaryota; kingdom Metazoa; phylum Chordata; class Lepidosauria; order Squamata; family Teiidae; genus Aspidoscelis; species Aspidoscelis tigris. Next base: position 146,065,306 of record JALMGA010000001.1, on the reverse strand, counting down.
TCTTCCCCAAAAGGCAATCCTGGTAACATGTTAGTCAGGTATTTGTACAGTGAGGCATTTGCTGGCTTATTAATGGAATCATGGCTGTTATTCAGTTTTATTGTTCTAATATATTGATTGTATTTATTTATTTATTGTATGTTGCCTTGAAAAATTTAATGAAGGGTGCTATATAGATATTTTTACGGAGTAAAAATGACACTTGCAAATACAACACTTACTATGGTTGCCAAATGGATTTCAATTCAGGGGGGCTGACTAACATCTTACATTGCACTATCATGCTGTAACCCTTTTGGATGAGTCACGTAATTCCTCATAAGAGCAAATAGCTAAGAAATGTTTGCTGCAAGGTGTTAGCACAGCTCAACTCAGCTGCATGCATGTGGAACTGATGTCAGGTGATTCATGGGCAGAGGCAGCAAGTTTTTCCTGTTCTAAAACTCTACTAAAAAGGAGAGTCAAAAGAGCCCCTTTCCCTTAGCATTGCTGTAATCTCTTTTCAGTTGCACTGAACCTCTCTTCACATGTTGTTTTCCAAAATCTTAGGAGGCAGAATGACCACGGATAGGGGGAAGGGGTCATGTGAAAAAGAACTAGGAAAGAATAAGGAGTCAACTATGTGACACAGCAGCTAAAAAGGCCACAGCAAACTTGGCCTGCATACTAAAAAGCAAACAGGTGAACTGAACCAGAGGCCTATTTGCCCGAGGGCCTCTGGGGAAGAAGTAGTCCAGCCCTGGGACAGAGCATTTGCTCTGCTGGTGGAGCGATTCCGTATGGAACTGTCCCATTCCAGGACGGCCTAATTGTGGCCAGAGTGTGGCTCAAGCCATCTCCGGCCATCCCAGAACTGTCCAGCAGGGAGAGCATTTGCATTCTCCCTGCTGGACAGCTCTGGGCCCCACCCCACCACCATTGGGCCCAGTGGACCCACCAGCTGGCAGCCCCTTTTGGAGGAGGAGTGAGACCAGACCAGGCCTGTCCTCAGGTCCTGTGGGCTGCTGCTAGCCTAGTCCACAGGGACCCCCTGGGCAACCACCCACACCCAGGAGTCCGTGCTGCCCCCCATCCCTGTGTGCGCGACTTACCTGTTCGGTGCCCAGGGGCTTGCTGAGTTCAATACGCGGCGTTCTGACAAGCACGTGCCATGGCCTATGATTGGGCAGTGGCATGCACCTGCGAACAATGCCTGGTTTGATCGACAATCAAACCAGGCATTATGCACAGGCATGCGCCTGCGAACAACAACACGTATCAAACTTGGTAAGCCTCGCCCATGGGGCTGCCAGTTTGATCCTGGGCACCGAGCAGATAAGTCGCAAGTGCAACCCGATCGGGTTGGCTGGAGCACGAAGGACCCCAGGACAGGATGGGACCAACCCGCCAGCCAGTGGGCCAATACGGTCAGCCAGTGGGCCAATATGGTAGGCAGGTAAGTGTGAATGGGGATCCGTCCCTGTGTGTCCCAGCCTAAGTGCTTTACTGCCGTCCGGTGTCTGAGGTTCAGAGAGGGACTAACTGGATGGAAAGGGACATGGAGAAGAAGTCCTATGGATGGAAAATTAGGTAGGTTTGGCTTAGAAAAAGCTGACGGAATTGTTGCTAGGAGTCTATAAATAGCTAAGGGACCTCACAGGACTAGGAGTAATGGGCTGAAATTAAAACCAGTGCGGTCTAGAGAAGACATTAGTGGAAATAATCTTAACTGTCAGAGTTGTTAAAGCATGGAGCAGTCTACCTCAATCAGTGCTGTGTTCATTGTCACCAAAGACTTTCAAGGAGAAACTGGTTGATCATCAGTTGGAAATAGGTTAGTTGTTTCCTATGCTGAGCCAGGTGGCTGTGCTAGATTATTCTGTATGTATGTGTGAGCCCTGTGTTAGCAATGTTGACACATGTGTATTCTCTGTAGTAATAAAACATAAACAAAACTGAAGTCCTAGAAGATTCAACCGAGCAAGATTCTCAGCCGTGGCACCCCACTTATGGAACGCCCGTCCCTTGGAGGCCCAGTTAGCGCCAACTCTTCTAACTTTTAGGCGCCAAGTAAAGACCTGGCTCTATATTAAAGCCTCTGGAAATTCAACAGCATAGTTAGCTAAAAGCTAAAGTTAAAATTAAAACAGTGCCTGAGAGAATTAAGTTTTAACTTTAGTTTTTAACTAACTATGCTGTTTAATACTTTTAACAGGGTATATATTTAACATCTTGTCTGTATGTGGATTTTTTATTGTAAGCCACCCAGAGATCCTAGGATATGGGGCAGGATATAAACATTTTAAATAAAATATATATTGATAGTATAAACTGAGAATAGTTAGCAGATGTGAAACAAAACTATCTAGTTCCTGTTAAAAATCTTATTTATCCCATATGTGACCCAACTGAAATAGGAATGTATTTTGAAATATCGGAATTGGGATAATCTACTGCAAATACAGATTAACAGGGTCCATCTGAAAATTTAAGCATTTTTGTAAGAAATACTACAGTCTCTTTAACCTTCAGAAAGCTGTATTAGTTGCTTGGTTTAAATATAGCAACAACAACATCAGATAAAAGCAAGATGCATCAAAAGATTTAAGGCAGTTGTGTATTTAAAAGAATTATATCTTGTTTATAGTACAGTATAAAATGCACAACTGATTTATATAGCAGCTAGTCTATTGCAGAGGAAATCTCATTTCAATCATAAATGGCAGAATTTGATTTAAGAATTCATTCTTTAATGGGTCTGCAATGTTCAAATTTAAACTCACTCAATTCATCAGCAAAATATTCAATATGGGGCACAAGGAACTCATTTAGGCAAACAGTGACTTTTAATATAAATTTTCCAGGAGATTTCTTCATTGATTCAGCAGTTTAGTGCAAAATGATTTGTGCGATACATTCTCAAGGATCAATGCGGGCTGAGTCAACGGCTAATATAAAACCATCATCATACAAAGTACAGAAAACATATCAATGAACTTTGACTTCAGACTGAGCTGCTTGGAAAAGGACATGCTGCAAAATCATGATTCTTACAAAAAAGTTTTTAACGTTTTTTTATAAAATATTTAAATTATTGTCAGGAGCATCCTTGTGTCTCATGCAGATGATTATGAGCTTGTTCGGTTTGCCTTTATGGCCAGAAGAAAGTCAGCTGAATTTCTCAGCCATTTCTCATGCATAAGATGGACATCACTGTCAGTGGGGAGCAATCATAGGTGCAAACATTTCAAGAACAGTGTTTAACCTCAAGAAAAAATAAGTGCTGCCCTCCAGATATTCTGCCTTCTAACATGTGAATTGATTATGCTGCTCACTGGCAAAACTTATATTGGGGCATAACCTTTATTAGACCATCTCAAAGGTCAGAAAACTGCATGCTGACTTTTGATTTCTACAGCCAGCTTTAGCAAGCTACACAATAAAGAAAGAAGAGGGTGGAAGAAAATATATGGCCAGTGCCATATATTAACCATACACGTGGATCTTAAGAAGAAAAGTAGAAGGAGGTCGAAGATTTGAAGAAGGCTCAGTTAGATGCAACATGGTTGTTTGACTCCCAACAGCAAAGAGTGCTACACAAAATACTTGGTGAATTATTCATCCCAGCCATCTTCAAAGGCATCAGATTCACCAAACATGGGGAAAGAGCCAATCATACGATGATGGTCCTTCCAATCTTTTATTGGATATTCATGTTTCTCCGCTTTCTTTTGTAATCTATCTGATGAAGTATTCTGTAGAATTCAAAAGCTTGATTCTTGCTTCGTGATACTTTGTTGACCTAATGGTTTGGATTTTTAGGTCCTTTCTGCATGTGATAAGCAATTCCACACTTTGCTGGGATGAAAACTGTGGTGTGGGCCACGGTGGCCGGTCTGCCGGCGGCCTGCACCAAGACCTGTCCTATCCCAACAGCAGAGGCAGGGAATGAAAGGTCCTGGCCTGCATAGTTTAGGCCAGGTGCTCTGAACTCTGCACTCCCAAGTGCCCAGAGAAGTGGTGCTGGCTATCTTGGCTTGGTATGTCCAAACACCACTTGTGTGCTGTTTGCACACAGGTGCTAGTCATTATACTAGCCCTGGATGCTGCATGGATTGTAGTTTTTGCACTCCAGCCCATTCTGAGGCCTTGTCCAATGTGGACCCGGAATTCTGTTGGGAGGCACGGCCCTCATTAGGTCGGGCTGCAGTGCAGATGAGGCATTCAGAGGGCTCTGCTGGGCCAATCTACTTACTGCAGTACCGTAGCACTATCTTTACTTTTTGTGTAATGAATAAACTTCTGCAGGTGTTTCATAGAATTTTCTTTTGCTATTCTGGGTCAGCGTCCATCTAGTGTCTGCTGCCATCTGTTAGACTTCTCAATGGGACGCTTATAGCTTACGGTCGCGTCCAAAGCAGGCGGAAACAGTGAAGTGCTCGCACGCGCCCAGCCAGTGACAATGAAACTCCAAGTCGGTTACCGGAGTTCTTGGAGATATAGAATATGCAGAGCCAAACAGGCCAGTCAGGGTTCCAGAGAGTCGTCATAAGTTCGGGAAGTCAGTCAGGGTTCACGAGTCGGGAGTTGTGTGTAGGACTTGGACCCTGGTGGCACAGCTCTTTCGCAGATGAGTCCGAACTATCCCCATCTTGGGGAACAGAAGCCATTTCCACGTTTGGTCGCTTTGGCAGGGGTGGGGTCTTCCTTTGAGGACATGAGGCATGACACCTACTGCCTCTTTAAATGCCTTTCTGTACAAGGACCTCAGAACTGTGGATAAGAAAAAAAATAGTTATCAAAAGTATATAAAATTATGCATGGTATAGAAAAGGTGGATAGAGAAAATTTATTTTCTCTATCACATGATACTAGAACCACTCTATGAAGCTGACGGGTAGGAGAGTCAGGTCTGACAGGGGGAAGTATTTCTTCACCCGGAGGGTCATCGGCTTATGGAATGTGCTGCCGGAAGAGGTGGTGACAGCTACCAGTCTAGATGGCTTTATGGAAGGGTTGGACAAATTCATGGATGACAGATGTATCAATGGCTACTAGAACGAATGCCTAGGTGCATCTTTCAGGCTGGGGGGGGGGAGGAACTGGGGCGCTTCAAAGGCCATCTGCTGGGACTCGAGAGCAGGAACAGGTTTGTCCTTGTCTCTCCTTGAGATGCCCATGAGCAATTGGTGGGCCACTGTGTGCGACAGGATGCTAGACTAGATGGGCTGTGGCCTGATCCAGCAAGGCTTCTCTTATGTTCTTATGTTCTTAAAATTTTTAAACAGGTAAATTAATTAAGAAAACAGGATCAGGAATAAAAATAAGGGGAAATCGGGCAGTGCCAGTGAAGGGATGAAGGCAAGTCAAATGCACTGCAGGGAAGCTTAAGAGTGCATCCAAAAGGGAAGCCAAATCAAATTTGGATGAAGGGAAATTCCTGCTCCAAAACTGCTACATCGAGAAGAGGCATTATATATTACATATTCTCCACAATAACAACAGCATCCACACACTAATGTTCCCATTTCATGTTTAATCCACATTCCAAAATAATTTTCTAGTCATTAATGTGAATGAGAAGAGATAGGAACTTTATTGTCCAAATGCTCCCACCTTTAAGCCACTTCTGAGCAACTTTTTAAGAGAATGTGGATGTAGCCTTTGTTTTGCCATCATTTTATCTCAATCTCAGATCTGATTTAAAGCTATTTATTTTCACAGAGATAAGCAAAAAAAGATAACAGCTAATTGGTGCTTCTTGTTGTGGCGGGGGGGGGGAATGTTCTTCTTCAAGAAGATTCTACATTTGTACTGAATTCAGTGCATTTGGCTCTAATGGGGTCTGCAGTGGAAATGGGGTCTTCCTGCTCTGAGCCTAATGGGTCCTTAATGGGTCCTTAGTGCTAGTGGAAAACCTCCCCATGTGTGACTTTGAAGCTCTAAGAAGGAAGATAAAAAAATTGGTTGATATTCTTAATACACGTGCCAGTACTGGGAAGAAGTCTTATGAGGAAAAGAAGAATGCCATGGGCAAACAACCAGCCACACCGATAGTAGAGGTAACAGGAACCAATTTCCTAATATTATAACTAAGCTTTTTTGGTGAAACACTCTCGAGGCGTGAAGGGCTGCACTTCTTGGGATGGCTGTGTTAGGCCGAGTCAAGTCAGGGGAACTTGCCTGGAGGCCTTTCAAGTGAATCCCAAAAGAAGAGAAAGAAGAAGCCAAAGGAATGCAGGGAGGAGCTTGTGATTTACAGCAAGGGACTAGGGGAGCAGCTGTAGTGAGATGTGTTGAACCACTTAATAGTAATTCAGAGAGGACATCCAATAAAAAGGTTCATGGCCTATGTCATGTCAATCTAGTAATGCTCAAATTAGAGGAAATAAACCAGATCCAATCAGATTCTATATACAGGAAGCAAAATACAATGAGAACAACCAAGTAGGGATGGGCACAAGAAGAAGAAGAAGAAGAAGAGTTGGCTTTTTTACCCCACTTTTCTCATTCATTTAAGGGGACTCAAAGCGGCTGACAAAGCTTTTCTATTCTTCTCCCCACAACTGACACCCTGTGAGGTAGGGGGGGCTGTGAGAGCTCAGAAAAGAGCTGTGACTCACCCAAGGTCACCCAGCTGGCTTCATGGAGGAAGAAGAGTTGTCTTTTCTACCTTGCTTTCCTCACCCATTTAAGGAGACTCAAAGCAGCTGACAAAGCTTTTCTATTCTTCTTCACAACAGATCACCCTGTGAGGCAGGTGGGGCTGTGAGAGCTCAGAAGAGAGCTGTGGCTCGCCCAAGGTCACCCAGCTGCCTTCACGGGGGAGGGCGGAATCAAACCCAGTATTCCCAGATAAGAGTCCGGCTCTTTAACCACTAGACAAATATTTGTAACATTTGTTATTCGTATGGATTCATACGAATTCAGACATTTGTAGACAAATCAAATGTTACGACATTCTTACATTAACATTTGAATGAATACTAATGTTTCAGAACATTCATATTAATAGTTTGGACATTTGTTAAGCTGTGGATACGTATTGGATACTTATCAGTACATGTGCATTTGTATAGGATATATATCCAATATGTTTGCGTTCATATAGGATACATATCCAGGACGCGTATCTGATACATATGCATTCGTATTGGATACTCATATGAATGACTACAAATGCATTCGTCTCGAATAGAATCCCACCACATTCAAAGGGGATCTATTAGAATAAATATGAATTTTTTAACATTTGATTTGTTATGAACCAAATGCCAAAAAACCCATTTGTGGGATAATTCTTCTGTTTGAATGTAGCAACCGAATTAACAGAAAGCTTTGCACATCTGCTAAAATCCAAGGGAATGAAACTGGTTGCTCTGCAGGGAGCATTTTTGACTGGAATCCGTGGATCTGGAACAGCTAAGTCTGCTGATTCTGACCATGGAGAGGTGTGGGCTGGATCAGCACCATCTCAGTGATGGAAGTGATCCAAACAGCTTGTGCTGCATGCTCAAAGCACACATGGGCATTGAGCTGACACTTCTGAGGGCTAGGGACGAAGGTTCATAGCCTAGAGGATTTAGGGGGATGCATTTTAATGGCATGCTATGCCACATCACTGATATGTGTCTTCTAGTAGGTCCAGAACATGGGAGGCACGCTGTCTGCATGTCTGCTGTGTTCTGGATCAGGCCCACTGGTATGCTGGTAGACACAATTAATTACCAGTCATATCCAACAAGACCTCTCTATTTGGCATCGTGCTCTGTCTAATGCAGACAGAGTGGACCAGTGGGGGAATGGCATCACAGGTCTGCATTAGCATGCAGATCTATGAGGGCTCGATGCTTACTTACTACACGGACCCTTGTGCAGAAAGTCCTAAAGTACATGGCAAGTAGAGCAAAAACAATGTTGTTATGCATTTTGTTCGATCAAAGAGATGAAGTTTTCCAAAGAAGGAGAAGGGGAGATTCTTACATAAGCATGCAACAGTAAAATCTGGGATCTTTAATTACCTTATCTTTTGGGAGATAAATTCTGTGAGGATGGCCTCTCCAAGAAGTTCAGGTGGGGCTGAGAAAGTTCTAGGAGCTGAGAAAGAGACTCAACAGTTTCTGCCCTTATTTTGACAGACAGAGAAGATATTGGTGGGATGAAAGCTGGAGAAGCACAGGAAGAAGGGGACTGTGAAAAGTTGACATTTTTCATTTTAAGGAAATCTAAACTGAACATATTCTAATATGTATTTTGATCTTCAGGGAAACTGATATTAATCAAGGGAGGTCAATGATAATAAATGGAAAGAAGCCAATGAAGCAACTGGAAAGCTTTGTGATGATTTCACAACCCAAAGGGAAGCATACAGAGAATGTAAGGAGAACATGCTCATCAGGGACACATACAGAGAGATGGCCCTGAAGTCACAGAGAGGTCTTGGTGGTACATAAAAAAAGAATGGAAGAAAAGCAACTCTATAGTAGAAATGAACAGAGAACAAGGGAGGTGATAGGCAAAATTCACCTTTTGTCTTTGCTCTTAGAAACTCATGGCAAATTTCATGCATTGAGAAAGAATGCCTACTTTGTTGGGCACGTCTACTTCTTCAGATGTTAGGGGGCCCAATGGGCACGTCTGCTTCTTCAGATGCTAGGGAGCCCAATGGGAATGTCTACTTTAGATGCTGGGGGCCCAATGGGCACATCTACTTCAGATGGTAGGGGGGCCAATGGTCACGTCTACTTCTTCAGATGCTAGGGGGCCCAATGGGCACATCTACTTCAGATGCTGGGGGCCCAATGGGCATGTCTACTTCAGATGCTGGGGGCCCAATGGTCACATCTACTTCTTCAGATGCTGGGGGACCAATGGGCACATCTACTTCTTCAGATGCTAGGGGGCCCGATGGGCACATCTACTTCAGATGCTAGGGGGCCCAATGGGCACGTCTACTTCAGATGCTGGGGGCCCAATGGGCACATCTGCTTCTTCACATCTGAAGAAGTATACATGTCTTCAAAAGCTCATGTCACCAACCCTTCTCCTGTTAGTCTCCAAGTGCTACTAACTACCTTGCTGGACTTTTTGACTTAGCCTAACATGGCTATTTCTCTGATACTGAATTCTTGTTATTAAAATTTGTGTTCCAGGCTGCATCTCAACTTGTAGGACTCAGATGCCTTTGAAGGGCTCTTGCTTCTTGGAGGGTATCTCGGCGAGGCAGCAGTGCCCAAAGCTGTAAGAAATAGGTTTGCTGTGTCAGGATTCAGCTTCAGTTCAGCCAACAGATAATGAAGGAACATCATTATATCTACTGGGCCAGAGGAACTGTATCCTGATGCCTTACTATCAGAACAGCTATCTAGTTCTTTTCAGAAGACCTGAAGAACACATGGGATTTGGAGGAAGCAAACCTGATAATAAAAAAGGGCAGAGAAGGGGCTGTAGGAAGTTATAACCCAGTCAGTCTAACATCAATATACCAACAGATTTTAGAGTGGATCATCTGGTAAGTTCCTTGTAATGTAGTCATTGCTAGGAGCCAACAGGAATTTGTCAACAATCTCATCCCTTTTTTTGACTGAGTTCCACAGAAGATTGCGAGAAAGTCATGAATCTTAAACAAGAATGGATATCTAGGCCTTGGCTCCAGGTTGGAGAGATAGAAACGATACTCCTAAAGGCCATTTACAGGGAGCCAAAAGCAAGCGGAAATGTTACCTTTGTCTTCTGCTTGAAGGCCAAAAGCAGTTGGTGGGACCAGGTGTGCAACTAGGTGATGCCAGACTAGATGGGCTGTGGCCCAATCCGTCAGGGATTCTCTTTTGTTCTTATGTTTTTAACCAGATTTCAGGAATGCTGTCGACAAACTGCCTTATGGAACTTTACTTAGTATTATGGGGGCTCAGTGCACTACTGAACAAACAAGAAGATTCAATGGTAATAATAAGAATAATAAATAATATTCAGGTGGATCAATGGGAGAAATTGAGGACAAAGGATATGAAATTTACAACCTGTATGTTATTAACGCCTCGTAAATTAGGGGAAATATACCGAAATATGTCAACTAAATGTTGGAAATGTAAAAAAGTGGAGGGAACTTTTTATCATATGTGGTGAACCTGTAAAAAAGCAAAAAAAAAAAGTTAGGTTCAAATATATAATCTGATGAGACAAATTTTAAAGAGAAATTTTATATCGAAACGAGAATTGTTTCTGTTGGGAATTGTAGACAACACTTTGGATAATATAAATTCTTTGATTTTATATATAGTGACGGCAGCTAGATTACTGTATGCACAAAGATGGAAGGAGGAAGAGATACCTTCAGGGCAAAATGGCTAAGTAAGCTGATGGACATGGCTGAAATGGACAAATTAACAAATTTACTAAAAGACAGAACAACAAATAAGTTTATGAAAGACTGGAGTCCCTTTATTAATTATCTACGAGAAATAGAAGTAACGATGGGCAGTTTGGACTAAAAATTAAGGAGTCAGCTGAAAAGCAACAAGCGACTTGAAAGGGAAGCAAAGAAATAAGCGACATCAAGACGAGAAGCCGGAAAAACAGAGGAAGTCATATAGGGCGCATCCCCATTATAAGCTTAATCCAGTTTCCTTAAACTGAAATAATAGAACTGGATGCAAACATGAATTTGCCTGTTCTCATTACTTTCAGCTTAATCGCGTTCAATCCGGATTCTGAGGATCCTACATGGAGTACGTGACTCAAGGGGGGACTCAAGTGGCTACTTTTTAAAAACAGCTTTTTGGGGCTGCCCTGCCCTCTTTCTCCTGGCAAGAACGCGCCACCCATAAGGGACCCCTTCAGGGAGCCTAGCTGGGTGGCTGGGTGGCTGCCGCTTGCCTGGATGGATGAAAAATGGCACAGGCAGCCAGCAATTCTTTCCCCTCCTCTCCCCATTTCCCAGGACACACAGCAGCAGCAGCAGCAGCAGCAGCAGCAACTCAAGCCCCCTTCACAGCCTCAGTCTTTAAAACAAAACCAGCTCCTTTCCTTTCCTTTCCCTTTCTAAAGGTCAGAACTTTCAGAATTGCACAAATTTGCAACATTGTTATAAGGTGTGAATTGGCTAGATCACTACAGTGTAGCTTTAAGGAGTGGATTTTTATAGTGACTGTTTTGAGGGGTGGATTTTTTCAATGAAATCACTATCTTTGGAAGCAAGCTATTGGGGGAGGGAAACCCTAAGCATGGATTCTCATCCTTTAACACCCTATGGTCCCCACAGTAAAAAATGTAAAATGTTTCAAGTGCATGAACCAGAGTGAGACCTGTTGAAATGACGATTAACATTTACAATGCTTTGGGGCAATTTAACACGCGGAAAGCGTGTTAAGCCAAACTGACGTGGAGTCTGCCAGGGTTGAAAACGGTTTGAAATCGAAATAAGGTTGTAATGGGGCTGCGGCCATAAAGTATTAAAGAAATGCAATAATGTGATATGGGAAAATGTAAGAAGTTTTTATGTTGCTTAAAAAAAATAGAAAAAAATCCTTTTGGACCTTCTTGTTAATTGCTCTATCAGGATCTGTTCTTAGCACCACTATTGAAGTTTAGTTTCGCTGAAATGTCATTAATACCAAAATGTGAAAATACAGCTATACTTCTGTTTTCTGAACCTCCTTGACTCTCTAAAAACAATAAAAGCACCAGTTTGGCAGAGTCAGTTTCCAGTTTTTCTGGTGGTTGTGGTGTACAACTGCATAAAACCTCTCAGTTTTGATGGATGACTGCATCACAGCTTGCAATCCAGAGTGCCTCCACTAGGCCATCTGCGCAAGCGCGGCTGGCTGGCCAATGAGGGGCCACGCCGCACGCATGTGCAGTGCACGCCAGGCCTCCTGCAGGCAGAATCGACCTGGCAGCCTGGAGGTAAGGCCGCAAACGCCTTACCTGCAGGAGGGTGTTCGGTGGGGGTTCCCCTCGCCCTACGAGCTGTGATCATGGCTTCTGGGGCAAACGGGACCCCAGGGAAACCACCCGAGAGCCTCCCCACTCTTGGCTCCAAGGGAGCCAGTCGGGGAAGCCAGGGGGAGGGTCTTCCGCCCTCCAGAGGACGGATTGGAATGGGTGCTGGTGTGTCCGCACAGCACCCACTCCAATCCGTCTACGTAATCCGGCCTTGCCACCGCTGCCCCATGCGTGTGCGTGGGACAGATCCTTGAAAAAATGGTTTGCCGAAAAACAGATCTTTTTAGATCCATTTTTTGGCGGCCAGCGCGGAAAGGCCCTTTAAGTCTGTGGAAATGCTAAGGGAGTTGTGCCCCCCCCCCCAGTCAATACTTGAGAAGCATTTCTCAACAGAACCACTTTCTGTTCTAGCTTTACTGTTTATTTAGATGTTTAACACAGGATATATTAATATTTTAAACTTTTTTTCTTTTACAGGAACAAATATGCCAAGCTCTCCTTCTGGCTACAAGTCTAACAACTGTTGAAGGACAAAAGATAATCTATGTGAATCCTATTGCCACGGTCCACTGCCTTATAACAAATGGCCCTCATTTGACCTTTAAATAGAAGCGTTTCCCTTTATATTACTAGAGACGAAATGTGCGAAAACAACATAGAACAATAAATGCAACAGAAAAGAACCCAGGCAGCAGAGCTCTATTGGATTTGCAGGGTTTTTATTCATTTTTATGGTATTTTTTTTCTTTTCCTTTGAAGGAGGTAGAATAAAAAGTCAGGCTGATGAAGAGAAATGGAATCTGAATCTGCCCCGTTTCTGGTGCAACGCTGGTTGGCTGGTCACCCCGAGGGAATGATATGTGCACAGGAAGGATGATGAATTGGGTTTGCTTAAGGGCCATCATTACATTGTACTTTTTTATGGACTCCAGTATTTATAACACTTAAGAGTTGATTGAGTAATGTGGGCTGCTCTGGCATCCCTGCTGGTCAGCAGGGGTGACAGGCCTTGACAGAAAACATGAAGATATTACTACTACGACTGGTCCAGGATGTCAGGGTAATCTTAAGCAATCTACTGCTTGCTCTTGTGTGTAATACATTCTTGAAAACTTTACCATCAAGAGAATAGGTAAGTAAGTTTGTGTTTATTTCCTTGCAAGCATGCCCTGTATAGGACTATCATATCATAGTTTCTACAACTTATTGAACACGTTGACCTCCTAGTCTAGCAGAAGAGTGAATGGTCACCGGCTGGATGCTTCAGGAAAGTAATTGGGGAAGGTGGGGAAGGTTGTGGAGCTCAATTTTGGGCTCCAAACCTAGTAGATAATTAGGCAACTTCTGGGGTGCCTGGAGGCTGTAACAGCCTCCTCTAGGTGCTGATGCCCTTCCCCAGATGTTGCCTAAGTAGTCACTACAGGCTGAAGTATGAAAAGGCCTCTGGATTGATAACTGGATAAAGGAGAGGAAACAATGTAGTAGGAAGTGATCTAGAAGGGGGTAAGTAGTGAGATAGTAAGTTGCTGGTGACAAGGACCCTCTCAGGCTCCAAAGATTGGGCGTGAAATGTTTCTGCATTTGGAGGCTGAGCCTTTAGCATTGGCAGTCGGAACTGGGACTGCCCAAAGTGGACTGTCCAAAATGAAGACACTCCTGTTCCATCACAGCAGCAACCCTTTCCAGCATGGACAGATTGCCCTTCCTGCCCTGGTCTGGGATATAGTGGAGAAATGCAGAAATGGCCTTTGATTAGGTCTGATCAGGTCTAAAACCCCAGCAGGTAAATTTGTGAATAGGGCAATAATGGAAGAAGTCCATTATTAATTTTGGGCATGTTATAAATGATGTTGTCTGCAAAGTTTGTACAAAATGCTTGCTTTTCCTCATAAGACAGAAATTTTTGCAAATTTTTCTCGATTGGAATAGTTCCATATTGGATACTAATTTTCATAAATTAGCAGGTAGGCTCAGGTATGGATATAGCTGTTATTACTTGGACCAGTAATAATATTGGACCAGACTAAAACAAATCCTTGTTCACACTTGGTAAAAATCACCTTTGAGGTGGCTTCAAGGTGGGATCATTCAGATGGGATCATTCAGACTTCAATCTGTCCTTCCCCCCTCTCGTGAGCCTACTAAGGCTATGTGGCCATTTAATCTAGCCTGAATTCGGCTCAAGCCCCCTGGTGTCCTGACACTTTTGAAGAGATTCCCCATTTCTGTGGACTAAATGTCTGAAAATCCAAGGAATCCCTATTCAGAGTCCCTATAACAGGACTCGCTCCAAAATCCTGGAATAATCTGAATATTTATTAATGGGAACGCCACCACCACCAACCACGCTGATCTCCTCGACTGCCACCTGCCATTTGCCTTCCCCACCCTGTTCCTCTGACTTTCGTTGTCTCCCGCCACTTGCCTCCCCCCCCCATTCCTCCATCTGTTGGAGAATGGTGGTGAAGGCAAATGGTGAGATGATGACGAAAGATGGAAGAACAGGGCGGGGAGAAGGAAAACGGTAGGAGAGACGACTACAGATGGAGGAACGATCAGGGTGGGGACGGCGAACACTAGGTGGTGGTGGAGGAGATTGGTGTGTTGGTCATTGTCTCCCTCCCGCTGTGGAGAGCGCCACTGCCGCCACTTCCCTACTGCCCCAGTACAGTCAGGACAGCTGGAAGGAGCCCTTGGTGCTGGTTAAAAAAATCCAGGTCTCAACTTCTTTGACCAGTTGGAATGAGGATAAAGATTAGATGTGTAATGGTAATGTAAGGGTTAAACACTACTGTCTTTTAACATGGTTTTGAGAAGCTCCTTTTGTTATGTGTGTATACAGCCTTAATTTATATGCTGTCACATCACAGTCATATCTGTGAGAAGACCTTTTCAGAAAAAAATTACTTTAGGCTGCTAATTCCAATCTTACAAAAGAGAAAAATCACAAACAACCAGAAATCTGCTCATGGCCGTAACATATGCTGCAATCCAAACTTTTGCCCTGTTTTTGCACAGAGCTTAAAAGACCTGGATCTAGAAGATCCAGATCTTTGAGATGGGGTCTTCCCTGGGATCTGGTTCTTGAAGATCCAGATCTCCAGGAGGACCCCACATGTCTGCATGGACCCACTAGCACCCAATTAGAATGGGTGCTAAGCAGGGTGCCGTGCGGACGCCGCAGGATGTCCTGCTGTGGTTTTACAGTTGCTTGCGGGGGCAGATCATGGCTGCCAAAGTTCCTGTCACTGCCACCTCCCACTGCGGAGGCATCAGGAGCATGGCAGAGGCTGCTTCAGTGCTGGGGCATCAGTGGTGGGAGGCGAAGGCAGCGGGAGCATTGGAGCAATGATTGTGCCTGCCAGCCGAAGTAGGTAGCCACGATCTGCTGCCCCCCAAGTCAGGGATGCCACTTGCCGCTACAGAGCCTGTGCAAGCCTTTTTAGCTGCAAGTGGCGGGGTGGAGCTGGCACCACCTGTGCGCCCAGCTCCACTCCTGCTAGGCCCACCCCTGGACCCCATCTGAAGATAAGTAGCGTTGATGTGCACCCATAACCCAGTCTCCACTGTTGAAGACCAGATTGTGGACACCTTTAAAGGGGCCTGTGGGAAATCTGGATTTAAGGGCCTGAAGGACCCATTAAATCCTGATTTCTTTTGCCTTTGTGGGGACAGGGCCCTCGAGATGGGGTCCTAAAGGGGCTTCTAATGGGGCTTCAGGGACACTGTGAAAACGGCCTTGATATTCTGGTTGCAAAAGAGTCTGGCCTGCAAAGACCTCTTGATTTCATTTTGCAGGAGATCCACAGCTGGGTGAGCCGAAATACTGGGAGCCTCACTGCAGCTCTCCTGTTCTGCTTCTGAACCTTCGGTGGATGGAAGCCTCAACAAGGGATTGGTTCCAGGTTGAGCATCGTGTTCCTTTTTGCCTACTAAATAAAAAGCAACCAAACTGTATTATTTTGGCATTATAGCACCCCAACTTGAAATTTTAGCCTCAAGATGCAAATGTCATTTTACAATTGTACTCCCAAGCCCCATTCCCACTCATGGAATAAAAATGCTTTTTCAAACGCTTTTAAAATGCTTTAAAACTAAGCAAACGAGCATCTGGCAATCACAGTCAACCCTGAATTGTGTCCCCACACTTCAAACACTTCAAATACTTCCAAAAAACGGATTGGGAAAAGCGATTCTTCTCCCTCCTCACCCTTTTCCCACCCCTCTCTCCTCATTGGCTTTGATCCGATGACATGGGGAATCCCCGCCCCCCTCCTGCTTTTGCTGCCCCTGTTTGATTCCACAGACTAAACACCATTTACATGTTTCACAAAATCATCAGCCCTGCCTGTTAGCAAACACAACCCAAACAACCAAGACAACAGCTACCCACACCTAGCCTCAGAGACACACAAAAACACAAGACACATGCACAGATAATTCCTGCATTTCAAGCAGGGAGAGAGAGAGAGCTGGCTGACAGACAACATGAGCTCTGCTGGGTGGAATACTAATCAGGCAGGTTCTTCATCTGCAGCGACTGAGCAGTAACTTTGTTACCATTGTGCAAGGGTGGGAAATGAAAGTGTATGGGATGCATTGTTACTTATTATCAGGAAAAAAAACTGTGAAGTGCTCTGAGAGGGGACAGAAAAAGGCTTTAGGCTTCCTGGCACTTTAAAAATCTTGCTAGGGATTGTATTGCAAGGAGAAATCCCACCCATTTCATGACGGATCTACCCCAATCTGCTGTAGCATTCCCAAAGGAATAAAGATAAAGTGTTTTAACTGCAAAAATGGGGGAAACACCTGAAAAGCCAGGTGTATTGTTTATTCCATTTTAGAGCTAAATACTCCTTTAAAAACCCCTGAAACGGATTGGTAATAGGGACAAAGGGTGTGTTCCCATGGTACTAATTTGTATCTCTATTGCCCCTCCACTGAAGTGGATTAAAGAAAAGCAGGTTCAATCCGGATTTAAGCGTTCCCAAGGGGGTAAGCAAAACACGCATTTAAAATGAACAGACCGTCCCCAAGGAAGCGTGTTTTGTTTACCCGCATCTTTTTCTCCCCGCCCCTCACTGTTTCATTGGGTGATCAGGCGGAAGGAATTTCCAGCTGCCGAAACGCCTCCCCCCCAGCCAGCGATCCTGCAATCCTTTCCTTCAAAAAGACCAAAAGAAACATTTAAAATTTCTCTGTTCGTCTTCCCTGCTTGTGAAGACTGCAGCCGGCACTCTTTACAAGATCTCCACCCAGCCAGCTCTTTTACACTTTCACTTTCGCGGAAGCAATTCATCACAATGTATCTTTGCTGTTTCTCTTTGGGATTGAAAGAGAAACAGCAAAGAGAAAATGCCTGCCTAGATCGCTGTTTACCTAGATCGCTGGCTGGATGACAGGCAAAAGAGAGACAGAGAGAGAGAGAGAGAGATGATCTCTCCAGCCGGCAATTCCCACCTGGGAGAGAATCCCCGCCCCTTTTGCCACGGAGCGATCCCATGGAAAATGTTGCACTGAAAACCCACGTCTTCCAGAAAGTACTGCTTTAAACAGGTATTTTTTTAAAGCGGGTTTTCCCCAATAGCGGTGCTGGAAACCCGGATTAAAGCCATGCATGGGACTGCTCTGTGGCAAAAGAAGATTTTCAGCAGACTTATTATTGCATGGGAACGCAGCCAAAGAGGATCTAAACCATTTCTAAACCATTTTAAATTATTGGTAATGGGGAAAAAGAGGATGCAAACCATTTCTCAACTGCTTTATTCCATGAGTGGGAATTCACCCCCAATTTTTTATTCTACAAATTTTAAGCTACATTCTTGTTATTGTCCATCAAGATAGTAGCACTTGGAGACTAACAGGAGAAGGGTTAGTGCCATGAGCTTTCATAGACACGTCTACTTCTTTAGATGCTAGGGGGCCCATTGGGCACATCTACTTCAGATGGTAGGGGGGCCAATGGTCACATCTACTTCTTCAGATGCTAGGGGGCCCAATGAGCACATCTACTTCAGATGCTAGGGGGCCCAATGGGCACGTCTACTTCAGATGCTGGGGGCCCAATGGGCACATCTGCTTCTTCACATCTGAAGAAGTATACATGTCTTCAAAAGCTCATGTCACCAACCCTTCTCCTGTTAGTCTCCAAGTGCTACTAACTACCTTGCTGGACTTTTTGAATTAGCCTAACATGGCTATTTCTCTTATAGTGAATTCTTGTTATTAAAATTTGTGTTCCAGGCTGCATCTCAACTGTAGGACTCAGATGCCTTTGAAGGGCTCTTGCTTCTTGGAGGGAATCTCGGGGAGGCAGCAGTGCCCAAAGCCCTTTCAAGGGTGACTAAAATGCCCCGTGTAAAGAATGATGTTGAGGATGTTTCTCTGTGAACTGATGTGGCCCTGCATGCATGGAGGTTGGCAAAGGCCTTCTAGGGGGTTCTGCCCAGGAGACGTGAAGCCAAGAAATTTATTTGCCAGCTGCCCAGGGCCAGCATAGTGGAGCTACCAGCTTCAGACCCAGTCAAACAATCATGGGGCTTAGGGCAGAATGTGCTGTTAAAGCAAAACGTGTGAGCATTTTGTTTAGGTTTTATGAGGGACGAGAAAGCGTCAAGGCAACATAACAATATATAAAAATAAGATAATGGCAATAATGCCAGTTCCCTTTTTCCTGGGCCTCAAATAAGACTACATAATCTGTGACACTGTAGGGCCGGTCGCAAGCACTGAACCCGGTGCTGTGAATGAAATGGTATTTGCCTGTTTATGTGAAGAATGATGAAACTTTAAATGAATCGTTGACCTTTCTTGAATGACATGTGACCTGTGAGATATCTGAGCTGTATATCATGAGCTGTTCTTGAAAATTGCTGTCTGCTGACCGAAAATAAACAATAAGATATCAAATATAGTTTGAAAAAAATTGTCTTGGTTTAACACTAGGGGAAAGAAGTGAATTATTTTGACTCACCAGTCAGAACACATCAATTCATTTCAAATCATCCTTGATTTGAAAACTGAGACTACTGCTCCGTTTTAATGCATCTTTATATTTCAGCAGCCTGCGTTTGCTGGAATGCATGCTTTATTTGGGAAATAATCTACTATAATAAAGGAGATCTAAATAGGGAATTGTCAGCATAAGACTGGTTCCTGGAAAAGGGGAAAGGGCCTTCATTGTATTTTTGAGCATTTATGTTTTATGACTCTTCTGCTCCATTCAAAATATCAGCAGAATGTAGGCATTTTCTTCTATTCTTCTGTAGGCTTCTGTGGAGACATACTGTAAAACAGCGACCAGAAAGAAAATATCTGAAGAATAAGGATACTTTTTAATCTAATGTATCCCATATGTGCAAATTATTTTAATATCAGCAGGGTGAGAACTGCAATTCCATTGAGCTGCGTCTTGCCTTGTTATGCATCACAACATGGTCCAGGGGCATCAGGGCAAGGCTCCCATTGGCACGTGCCCCTCTGCCCAGTTGGGCAACACTACTGGTTAGTATGCAATAAACTGTAAGGTGAACTTGAGCCGCATCCTGACCAGGACAGAGGTCAGAGGTCAGAGGTGAAGGCTGTCTTCCTTGTGTAGCAGCCAGTTTCCTCTTGGTCATTTGCTGATGTGGGATGCACCTGGCATGCAGTATTTTTTTCAGAATGAGTTATGAGTGGGGAGTTTTGACCGGTTTTGTTGTTGTTTGGAGTGGATTTGAGCGCGCTTGCAGTGCCCTTATGTGCCTTTGAATGAAGAGTAGGGCCTGGAGTGAGTCATTGGTGTGGGCCCCTTTCTTTGAGGTTTGGTGAATTTTGAGCGAGTTTGGAGTTCTTTTGAGTGCTCCTGGCTCTGTGCTGCGCTCTATCCGTGCTGTGATTGGTGAGAGTGGCTGGGTTCCTGAGTGAGTGTGTTTGGGTGTAAATGCGTGTGTGGAGGTGTGCTGTCTTTTTTGTACACATCTTCCTTTTCTGTCCATAACTGCTGCTGCTTGCAGCATTCTTTTCTTCCTGAAAACCAGCTTTCTGCTGCAGAAAATGGTTCCAAAACATGTTGGCAGTAAGCCAGCAAACCTCTGCAGAGGCAAAGGTGAGGAACAGCTGGGCCACCCTCTTGTTTGAGGAGAAAATCAGTGTACCTGGCTGGCTTCACTGCTTCTGTGAGAGTCCACCGTTAGAACAATTTTTTAAAAAGATGCCATTTATGCAAGTCCAGGAACCGAATGAGTTCACCAGTTCTAAGGGGGAAGTGAAGGGGCATTAATTATATTGGAGGGGGGAAATTGGGGGATGTAATGAAGTATTTTAATTTTGTTAATGAAATGTTAGGGTTAAATTTGGGAAGAATGAAATGTGGGAGATAACATTGATTTAAGTTTGTGAAGTTAATGCAAGGGAGGGGAAGTCAGCATGTAATCAACTAATAGTAAGAGTATGTTACAATATCATAGTGATTAAGGGTAGCAGGGAATAATAAACACTAGGGTTTGAAAATGAAAGGGGAGGTTATGCAGTTAAGAGTTTTTAAAGATATACTATAAAATCTTTAAAAGATTACATAAGGCTTTATTTACATTTATGTTTAAAATGGTCAGGACAAATAAAAGAGACTGTGGGAAAGCTAACAGATAAAGGGGGAAGGCGAAGATGATCAGTTTATAAAGGTGGGAGTCATGAAGGGCAAGAAGAGAACGCAGTCTTTGGATTCGTCTCAAAGGAAGTGATGGGAACTGACTGTTCGTGTCTTCTTGTAGTAGGAAAAGCCTTGGCTCTGAAGAAGATTAAGGCAGTGAAGGAAAGGAATAGAACATTTGAATATATTGTGGTTGAATGGCCTTACTCCCCATGTTAAAAGGTATGGATAAGAAAAACTGTTGAGAGAAAAAAGAGGGGTTGAACGGACTAGAGCAAATTCATTAATTTGGAGAACTGGAAGGATCAGTACAACTCAAGGGGGACCAGAAAGGCAAAGGGGGCACAGTGTTTGTTCAGAATGACATTAAATTTCAATATATAGACCCAAAGAAGGGCAAGAATGAAGACGTTAATATTTACCTGCACAGTGTGGGCGAATACAATAGATGCATGCACTTTCCAAATCCCCATTTTGCAGGTGCACAGGCCAATCGTAAGTGGACAAACACACCTACTCCCATTTGGCCCCAATCCTCCACAAAAGCAAGCTGCTTTTAAGCCATTTTAAAGAACTTGAGGTTTGGCTGAATGAGGACACTGTTGCATTGGTACTGGGGGCTGAAAATGTGGGAGATTGCTGCATGCATTTCTGGTCCAGAGCAGCAATTCCAGGAGCATTTTTTATCCCATAGACTCTGAAGAGTCACCTTGGACCTTTGCTGTTTGCCTCTGGAGCCAGTACTCCCACCAATACCCCTTGGAGGTCATCCTACACCACAGTATTGCTTAATCCCACCTAATTTGGATGATGTCTTAGGCCCTGGTCACACTTTTAGTTTAGGACGACTTCAGGTCATTCTCCGGTCGTGTGACTCACATTATTCTCATTCAGTACATTTTCCAAGCTGGCCTACCCCTGTTAGACCGTTCTAA
This sequence comes from Aspidoscelis tigris stejnegeri, assembly GCA_023333525.1. Lineage (NCBI taxonomy): Eukaryota > Metazoa > Chordata > Lepidosauria > Squamata > Teiidae > Aspidoscelis > Aspidoscelis tigris. Next base: position 146,043,820 of record JALMGA010000001.1, on the reverse strand, counting down.
CCAGGGTCCTCTTCTCTGAGAACTCAGCCCATCTTGGAGGGGGGAATCTAAAGTAGGCTGGACCATGCTATGGTGGGGTCATGTGGTGGCCCTTGGCCAATATGCATGCACAGAGTTCGTGAGGCAGCTCCCCTTCTCCTTAGTTTATGTCTATGATTCCCCTATCTAGTGTTTTTCTGAAAATTTATTATTATTATTTTTTAAATTAATCTCACGGAGAAGAAAGCATATCAAAAAGAAAGGTGGAGGAGCAGGCTTAAAAAAGAACCTCAAATACATACCCTCGCCTCCCTTGAGTGACACAACGGCATCCAATAAGAAAAGAGGTAGATTTGACACAGCAAAAGAGGTGGAGCCAAGAGTTCCGTGGAGGAGGCTCAGGTCGATTGCAGAGACAGGTGCGATGCAGCCCAGAGCAAGGATGGCCTGAGGATGACCTATAATGATCTAGGTGTGAACAGAGCTGGTACGACCTCAGTTCAAATTACGAATAGGACGTCCTGTCTCACATAGGTGTGACCAGATCCTTAGAGTCCCATTCAGAAGCCTTAGACCTATTTTTATGTGGTCTTCCAGAAAGCTGGTTTAAACACCCATTAGAGACAGATAAATGTGAAAGCGGCTTTCCCGATCTGTCTCTAATGGGTGCTGCTGTGCGGATGTGGTTTTCTGGAAGTGTCCTTAATGGGTGCCTCTGTGTGGACGCGGTTTTCCCATTCTGTGCTTAATGGGTGTTAAAGGGTTAATGCGGAAGCACCCTTACTGTATGAAAAAGACAACAAGAGTGTTACTTTTAATGGTGGTACAGAAGAGGCAGTTGCAGCAGGTGAGGCTTGCAATGCAGGGAACACCTGTAAAATTGCCTCTTCTATACAGCCATTAAAGGTGTAGCATCCTGTTCTCTTCTCCATAGGATAACCAGAGAGGCAGAAAATCTTCAGAAAAGAGAATCTGACATGTGTAATGCAGAATCATAGTCCAGCTCCGCTCATATTCTTTATCAATATGAATGCTGATATATGCTCCCCATAACTTGGGATGACTGATCTTCTATCTGCTCAGCAGCTAATAGAGTGTGAATACTTTCTTCATTACCAACCTCTGCTTTTGTTCTTCTCAGGCACATTTGGTGAGCGAGTTATATGAGGATGAAATACACTGAGAAGACCTTTATATGCTTCCTAGCAGATTGACTGCTGCCCATTTTTCCTGTTCACCATTTCCCCCTGGTGCTTGCCGAGCAATAATCTGAGATTCAATGCTGGTTCTCACTGGCACAATGACCATCCTACTCTGCAGGGCTGCAATACAAGATCTGAAATCAAAGAGCGTTTAAAACCTACATTTTCCTCTGATGAACTTAAATGAGAATAAGCATCAGGTAGGGAGCATGGGATCACAGTATAGTATGGGAGTGAGCTTTTAGCAAAACCGTGTGTTGTATGAAGAAACCCAATATGGACCTTTGAAATGCACTCAAAGGGAGGAGCATGGGAACCTCCTAGGCACTTGCTGGAGGGGACAGCTGCCTGGGTGTGACCTCACCATAAAAAAAGTGCCAGGAGCAAGCGGAAGCTCGGGGAGGCAACGATTCCCGTTGTCAGAAGCTTGAGCTGCAGCAGCCCTGGATGGTCCTCAGGCCCAGTCAGTCAATGCAAGAGCTTGTGGAGAGGCTTTTGGGCCAGCGTGTTCGGTATTCTCTTAGCCTCTCCCTCTTCCACCACAGAAATGGCCACTGCCTCTGGCTTCTTCCAAGTTCTGCTTGTTTGCCCGGCTTTTCCGAAGGAGAGGCTGCACTCAAGCAGCTTTCAGGTCTGGCAGGCATCCTCCTCTTCCTCCCCCTGAACTACAATTGCACAGCTGCAAAAAATGGTGCACGTTACAGGAAAAGGTCAGAGTCTGTAAGACTGTTATAGATCTATAGATTTAAGCGATGCAAGAAATGGGTAGCAATAAAGTTATCGATGATGCTATGCTAATATTGGGGAAGTCAAACTACCATAAGGCGGCATTCGGTTCCCAATATCAAACGACAGAACAATTGGGCAATGCGGAAATCAAGCAATCTATAACACGCCAGTAAGAGAACAGTGGCAAATGGTTCAGTGAACTAAACTACTTCTCACACAACGGCACTTGGACAGATTTTCCAGGCAGAGTGATGGGGAGTGCGGGAGTGGCAGAAAGGGGAAGGGTGAGAGTTTGAAACAGACCAGGGTTTGAGGGTGAAATAGATGACTTTTTTGTTGTTGTTGAGCTTGACAAGATGCCAAAATTGAAAGAGACTGTATACTTCAGTGCCCAAGCGTCTGCCTCTTGTGCAAAACGAGGAGCTGAAACTCTTTAAGTAAAGCCATCTCTGCAACAGTGCTTCTAAAGCATTTAACTTTGGAGCCCAGCATTTTGCTACATGCAACAGTCCAAATTAAAGCATCTCCAATAGATTGCTATCCAATCTTTATTTAACACATCGAGGGAAGCAGAAATGTTTCATCGGGTAATCAGTCCCACCATTATTTTATTAATGTAAGAAAGCCTCCTTACCCTTCAACCAATATATGTCTTGTCTCATCTTGTTACAATCTAAGCCCATTATCTTTGTTCTATATTCTGCAAGTATGGAGAAGAGCTTATGCTCTATTCCCAATGACTCAGGTGTTTGAAGGAGGCTATAATATCCCTTCAGCCTTCTTTTTACATAGAATTCTCTTTCTGTGGAAATCTTTTTTCCTCCCCTCAGTATGGCCCAATTAATGCTCATGATTTTTTGAGAGAGGTACTGAGAACTGGAAGCAATACTCAGAGTGAAATGTGTATGGCTGTGCAGTACTAAATAGAATGAAACAATTGTTTCTTTGATTTGGAAATTATTCTTCTATGGACATGTACTAACCCTGCTATCCAAACTAGGTTCACAGCATGATATAAATGGTAAAATAGCAGTCTCTCAACATGACCTCTTATAAGATTGGACTTCCTCCTTAAAGATAGCCCCTACCCAAGAAACTCACAGTGAACTTAATACAAACAAGGATTTATAAGACAGTAGAACAAATAACATCAAGCTGAATACACTATAACACCTAAGAGACCACAACAAAGAGGCATTTCCTTCACTGATAATCAGAATAACATAACAGCTTTCATTTAAAAGCCCATTGATTAAATATTAATATAGCAGAAGTTTACAAAGGGGTTTGGTTTCCGCAGTATAGGAATTATTGATGAAAAAGTCATTTTGGGAAAGTGAGATGGTCAGAATAGCAGAATCATGGAAAAGCCAGGTGGAAAGACTGGTAAGATGGCCCATTACAAAAATTAAAGAGGTTAGATTAAAGCTTATATTCAGATGGTTCTTAATACCTGTTAAGTTGACCAGTATAAAGACCTCAGAATTACCTGCTGGAGGAACTGCTAACATCAAGACACCTTGGCCCTGGTCACACCTTTAATTTAGGACGACTTCACATGGTCCTCGGCTCATGTTACATTATTTTTATTCAATTCATTTTCTAAGCAGGCCTACACCCGTGTTAGACCATTTTAATCGGGGTCCTCTTTTCCAGAGGACTCAGCACATTCTGACATGCCAGGCCCTCTTCTCTTCCTTTGTGTGCACGGGAGGACAGGATAAAGGAGCCCGAACTGTGCTGTGGTGGGTGGGTCCAGTCTTTCCTTTCAGCCAATGTGCATGTCTGGAATTCGTAAGGCACCTCCCCTTCTCTTCTCAGTTTATGTGTATGATTCCCCTATCTAGCATTTTTCTAAAAAATTATTATTATTATTATTATTATTATTATTATTATTATTATTATTATTATTATTATTATTATTATTATTATTATTAATCACATGAAGAGGAAAAGCACATAAAAAAGGAAGGGGGAGATGGAGGTGGGGGATCAGGCTTTAAAAAGAACCACAAACACACACCCTCGCCTTCCTTGAATGATGCAATGGCATCCAATAAAAAAGGAGGTAGATTTAACATAGCAAAAAGGGTGGAGAGCCAAGATGTCCATGGTTAAGGCCCAGGTCGATTGTGGAGAAAGGTGTGACTGATGCAGCCCAAAGCAAGGATGGCCTGAAGATGACTCGTAACAATTTATGTGTAAACAGAACAGGTACAACCTCAGTTCGAATTATGAACAGGATATCCTGTCTCATATAGGTGTGACCAGTATCATGTGTATCATATGTGGTGGGATTGCTCTGTTTTTAGTGAATTTTGGAAAGATATTAAAAATGAAATTGAACATGTTTTGAATATAAGAATTATATTCCAGAATTATTCCTGATGGGCATTTTTCAAAGACCTAATAAAAATATTATGGAAAAAAATAATCAAATTTATGTTGTATAGCTCAAAACTGGAAGTAGGCAAAAAAAATCACTAAAGGCTTGGTATAAGAAAGCAGCTGTAAAAAAATTTCAATAGCAAATCTTGAAGACGTTAATAAGTTTAATTTACCTTTTTAATTAACAAAATATTTATTAACATCGTTTTATTGATGAATGAACTGACCATATCAAGAATGCATATATGTAGTCTTCAGGTCTAACAATCCAGTATTTAGATATGTGTTAAAAATTTCACTAACTGCCTTCATCTGTATATCAAATATAAAAGACTTGATTTTTTTTCAGTTTTTATGATGAATAATGCCACTCTTTCATGGCAAATTGGTCATATTCTTACACTAAAGAGTGCATTTTGGCTTCAACACCAGAAGATTTGGGTTTTGCTAGAAGACTAATTGGGTCTCTCTGATATTAGGGTGTAATTGGAAAGCGAGAAGGAAGTGGGCAGTATCAGGTGCACTACACACAGGGTCTTTCCGATTTGAAGGAAGTGGCTGTATCTCGCTTGTGTAAATGATTTGCAGAGTTGCATTGACATATTGTGATATTTTTCTAATTTTGCTTGTTTAGGACTGCCAAGATAAGGAATATATCTTGCACTGGAAACAGGTGCCAAATTATCTCTTTAATTGACTTTGGACTTTATTTTAAATGATGACCTTAGTGTCACCTAACCTGAAGACATAGGATCAGATAGAAATGTGAATGAATGAATATACCCACTCACAGTGGCAATTCATAGCTCTGGCTGCCATGAATTGCTAGACATATTTTTAAAACCATGCATCCATCCAATTCCATTGTTTGATTATGTAAAGTGATGTTTTGGAAAAGGAAGATGCTTTTCTTTATCCATTTTGGCCACACCATGCATAACCTTTATCTATCTATATCAAGTTTCCTCTTACTTCATTCTGAGCTATAAATTCCCAAGCACTGAAACCTTTTCTGATGGGGAAACTCCTTTAACTCCTTGGTTATTTTAAATGCCACAGGCATGTAGAGACCATGCTCAATGGGTGCCTTCCATTGCCTGTGTGGAATCAGCCTTAGATTAACTCTTTCTGTGTGCAGGCACATGTATACTATACATTTTAATTTATATTAAAATGAATTTCTCAGAACTGAAGAGGTGGATCAAAGCTACATGTAGTAAGCTACATGGCATGGTCTTTACAGTTTAACTCATATAACAGGGAAGAAGGAAGATAACTGATAGGTAGTATTTTAAGGCATATTAACCCAATTACAAGTATATTTTTACAATTGTAGCTCTAGCATTTATCACATGGCATTTATTAGACCTCTGAGCTAGGTTATGTCAAATGAAACACTGTGAAACTGCAGCATTTCATTAAATCGCTGCTCCAGCAGGGCATTCAATCCTGATCCTCTTAAACCACATGATTTTATCAAAATCTTTGGAAATTGAAGCAATCACTAAAAGGTGTCAGGAAATTAAAATGTTCTGTCTCAGTGAAAGAGATACACTCCTTGTAACATATATCAGAAGGTTTTTCTTTTTTTAAAAAAGACACATTACTATGCAGGGAAAAGTCATCAAATATAGAAGGCACAGGAGATTCCAGAATTATCTAGCTACTGCCATTTTTCATACTCATGGGTAACACAGAATTTCTCCTGACATTTGCTTTTTCCTCAAGCTTTGTGGAAATTTATTGCTGATAAATTATCTCCAGAAATAATATGAAATGTAGATACTGCATCTATTTTAAGCAAAGTGTTTGAATTCAGGAGACAATGCCCTGGTTTATACATTGCCTGACACATTTACATCATGTACAAAGAAATCCCCCTTGTATAGCTGTGGGCAAAGTAGGCAGAGCTTTGCCTCACTTAGTAGCTCAGGACTTAATTTCACTCTTTCTTTATCTGTTGGCTAATGTAAAGATTGTCTAATGTAAGCATAATGCTTACATTAAGTTCAGCAAGTTTACTTTTCATGGTGGATTGAATCCCTAGTATCTCACCCACCATTAGCCCTACTAGAAGTGGGCATGAGAGTGAAAGGGACCCAGCTAGAAAATTGGTGTGAGCTTTTGTTCCTGTCTTTCAAACTCTGGTCTGCTCTTTCGGAATGAGGACAGCCTTGAACCGGCACACGGGTAACTCATCTCACAGTGGTATGGGTTACTGCTCCCAGAACAGGCTGGCCCTTTAAAGCATGGATCAGCCTTGTCCAGTGTGGAAAAAGCCATGTCTTCACAGCAACCTTATCTTGGATTCAAAGAGTTTTCAATCCTTGGAGTCCGCATGGCAGTTTGGCTTAACACGCTTTCCCCGTGTTAAACCACCCCAAAGTGTGGTGAATCTCGATCCTGATTTCAACAGGTCTCATTCTGGTCCGTGTGCTTGAAACGTTTTACATTTTTTACTGTGGGGAACGTACCGTGTTAAGGGATGAGAATCCATGTTTAGGGTTTCCCTCCCCCAATAGCTTGCTTCCAAAGATAGTGATTTCATTGAAAAAATCCACCCTCAAAACTGCCACTATAAAAATCCAGTCCTTAAAGCTACACTGTAGCGATCTAGCCACTTCACACCTTAATAATGTTGCAATTTTGCGCAATTCTAGCTCTTTGAAAGTTCTGACCTTTAAAAAAGGGAAAGGAAAGGAAAGCCCTGGAGGTTCTGTTTTAAATGCTGTGGCTGCCAAGGAGGTTTGAGTTGCTGCTGCTGCTGTGTGCCCTGGGAAATGGGGAGAGAAGGGGAAAGAATCGCTGGCTGACCATGCCTGTTTTTCATCCATCCAGGCAAGCGGCAGCCACTCAGCCACCCAGCTAGGCTCCCTGAAGGGGTCCCTTATGTGTGGTGCATTCACGCCAGGAGAAAGAGGGCAGGGCAGCCCCGAAAAGTGGCTTTTAAAAAGTAGCCACTTGAGTCCCCCCTTGAGTCACCTACGCCACGTACGATCCTCAGACTCCAGATCGAACGCGATTAAGTTTAAAGTAATGGGAACAGGCAAATTCACGTTTGCATCCGGTTCTATTATTTCGGTTTAGGGAAAGCGAAATAAGCTTGCTGTGGGGATTCGCCCTTTTAAAGATAATTATATGGGAGTAGGACCTGAGGTTGAATATGTATTCAACCATGAAATTTGCTTCCTTTACTGTTAACCATCCTCTGTTTTTAAATTGTATGATTTTTTTTTTCTGGTAGGATTTGCCACAAGGTGATTCCTCATGTAGCGCACAGCAAAAAGAGAGGAGGTTGTTGCCCACATGAAGACCAGCTGCTAGCTAACAGCTGCTAGCTATGTTTTTTCCAGGACTTAATTATTAATGTGCTACCTGCTATTGACAGAAATACATAATTTTACCCTGCATATGCTGATATGTATTTTGGGATTTTGTATGTATTTTTTAAAACTTTTATTGAAAAAAAAATATTGCATTATTTGAAAAATGAAAAAAATACAAAAACAAAATATTTCTTTTAGCCCCTCCCTCCTCCATTCTCAAAAAAACATTTTGTTCATCCAGGAGATAACTTCTTCTAACTCTTTGCTTCCCTTTCCCTGCTTAACATACTATGTTATACTTTTTCATTTTTCTTCCATTCTTCCATTTATCTTTCTTCCATCATATATCTTCCCCTTTCTGAAAAAAATTCAAACTTCAATTTTGTTGGCCACATAATAATATAATTGTTCCATTGCCCATTTTAATGCATCCTTCCATCCCTTAACTACAATTGCCTGAGTAGCTAATATTCATTACTTAATTATGTATTATGTCCCTTTTGGAATGTCCAGATGCATAACTCTTTCATCATTGTTCCCATTATTTTATCCATCTCTTCCAAATTAATTTTCAAAATCCTTGTACCTGTACTCAATCCTACCATAAAAATAAACACCTTTTCTACCACAGTTATACCAACATTTGGGATTTATATTCATTTTCATGTTTGCTAGTTGGGAGGATTTCCTCCATTTCATTCAAGATCATTTCCTTATTCAAATATTTTTGTTTTTAACAAAACCACCACTCCCTCAATTTCTTATCCCACTTTCTCAAAACCTTAAGTGAAACCTGTATTGGTAACAACTGAAGCAAATACAGGACTTCTTTTATGGTCTTATGCTCAGTGAGCTAGTTTGGTCTAGTGGTTAGGGAGCTGGACTCTTATCTGGGAATACTAGGTTCAATTCTGCCCATCCCCATGAAGCCAGCTGGGTGATCTTGGGCTAGTCACAGCTCTCTTCTGAGCTCTCACAGCCCTACCTACCTCACAGGGTGTTCTGTTGTGGGGAAAAGAACAGAAGGTTTGTCAGCGGCCTTGAGTCCCCTTAAATGGGTGAGAAAAGTGGGTAGAAAAGCCAACTCTTCTTCTTCATTAAAATTCTCAGATATTTCCTTCAACCAACAATTTATTTTTCTCCATATTAGAATTTAATTACATTCTACTACCTCAGATAAATTACTTGTTATATTAATCTCCAAATAATTAATAATTTTGATTCCCAGCTTCAAACCAGTTTTTGACTTACTCTTTTTGTTCTCTGTGTGAGAGTATTGAAATTTATAGTATTTCTGACTTTCCATATGTTGCTGATCCTGAATATAATTTAAATGCTTCATTAGTCTTTGTTATCTGTCTCAATATGTCCAACGGCTGCTCTGACCATCATCAGTAAATAGGTTAACTTTTTGTCATTCTCTGTTTTATAACCCTTCTATCATTTTGAATCTCATTTTCTACTGCTAGTACAAATAACTTAGGTGAGAGTGGACACCACTGTTTAACTCCATTTAATATATCTGTTCCCCTTGAAAACCTCTCATTTACCCACACATTTGCTTTACTGTTTTTATAAAAAATCTCTAACATAGTCACAAACATTTTGCACTTCAAATAAGTAACTATGATTCAACATATTGAATGTTTTCACAGGTGTGATTCAATACATTTAAAAGATTTCTGATTGGCTCACTTATATTCCTTCTTTTTACAAATACCTATTGATTTTACTCACCAGTTTAGTTAAAACTTCCTCCACTCTATTTGCTAATATTTTAGTAAAAAAATTATAATCATGATTATTTATACTAATTGGACAATATGCTCCAGACTTAAAAATTCCTTGTTTGGTTTTGGGATAGTTACTATTCTCAACTCCTTCCATGTATTTTGGTATCATAAGCTGATCTAACCATATTGAATAATTTTTCCAATAATGAGATCAATTGCTCTTTAAACATTAAAAAAAACCCAGTAGTGTCCCCATCTGGACTTGATGATTTACAACTTTTCAACTTATCTATTTCTTTTCAATCTCTTCCCATCTATCCTTCTATTAAATCTCTCTTCTTCATTTAATCCTTTCCCCATATTATACTGTATCTTTAACACTTTATTACCTCTATATAACCTTTCATAAAAATGAATCATAATTTCAATTTTTCATCTTCAATATCTATTGTCCCTTCTAATTCTCTCAATTTAATTTTTAATTTTTTTAATGATTGTACAACTATGCATACATCTTTGCCATATACAAATATCCATAACAATAACTTACATCTTATACATTTAGATCTAAACTCTTCGCCAGAAGCTTGTTGGAGTCCTTAGTAATTGTTAGTCATGGGAATACCATCTTAACACATCTTTTATTTGGTTATTCCCCTCACATTTCTTGCATATTGGATAGGTTTCTTCCATTGATCTTCAACTCTTTCCTTAATCTCCAAGCCTTCATAAATCCTTTCCCTTTCTATGAGAAAGTCAGATTTTAACTGCTCAGATACCTAATAATACAATTTATCTATTGACTATTCATTTCTATATGTCCACTCCTTTACAACAAGTGATAAAATTTGTTTACTTAAATAAATCTCTTCCCACATTTCTTGCTTTAACACAAAGCATTACCCCATATCTTTAGCTACTTCTTCTTCAAACTTCAGAATTTCTTCACTTCCTGACATTCCCATAGTAAGTGTACAATGATCCCTCTCTTGCACACCCATGCCAACAATTAGAACTCATTCTGATTTCCATATTGCCCAATTTCCCTGGAGTCCTATACCAACTATTTCCAATTTTCATTATTTGCTCTTTAACTCTATTATTATCTTTTACAGATACAAAATTTAATTTCTGCACTATTCATTCTAACTCCATCTTTCCAAAGTCTCTCAGTATTCTTAACAAACTCTTTACTAGCAATCTGGATATTTTCCTCCAATACTTCAATCCCTCAATTTATTAATCTTATTCATTTCCATTCTCCTTTTCAGAGCATGAACCAACCACTTCATGCTCTGAATATTCCATCTCTTAAACTCATTTTAATATATAATTGCTTCCTAATTTTTGTTCTTTCACTCAATATCAATAGTTCTGTCTTTTTATACTAAATTTCTCTCTTATTAATATTTAATATTTAATTTGGTTCTCTGATATTTGTTTTGCAATTGCTCAATTTTACTTCACTCTTTCCTATAATTTTTTTATCTCCTATATGTGATTGACATGCTTAGGGCAAACAAATAAAGGGGATTTTTTCAACCAATCAGGGGTGTTGCTAGGAGTGGACCAGCAGATTTCTGTGAGAAGGCATAATTGAAGATGGTGGCATGGGTCAGAACCCCTCAATATAATGATTAGCCAGTATGACTATTAAATGCTGCTCCCCTTTATCTCACATCAAGTGTGCCCCCAAAATGAACTGCGGCAAATGCACCCTTTTGGTAAAAGTGGATTAAAAGTAAGAAGAAGGGGGGAAAGCTGAAGGGAAGAAGAAGAAGAAGAGGAAGAAGAGTTGGCTTTTCTACCCCGCTTTTCTCACCCATTTAAGGGGACTCAAAGCGGCTGACAAAGCTTCTATTCTTCTCCCCACAACAGAACACCTTGTGAGGTAGGTGGGGCTGTGAGAGCTCAGAAGAGAGCTGTGACTAGCCCAAGGTCACCCAGCTGGCTTCATGGGGGAGGGTGGAATCGAACCCGGTATTCCCAGATAAGAGTCCAGCTCTTTAACCACTAGACCAAACTGGCTCAGGAACAAGCCACAGGGAGGGAGTGGGAAGATTGATACCTTTCTCAGGGTCTTCTCTTGGTCACAACAATCTTTTCAGAATAACAAGAGTATTGTCAGGGCACAAAGACCAAAGCACTCTTATGCACAAGTTATTGGGGCAAATTATGAAGCTTATAATAAAAGGCTTTGAAGTAGATGGAGTTTGAGGGCTCTGGTGAGCTACTGGTGGATCAGCTGGTAGGTGGTAAGTCTTACATGCTTCCTGGTACAGTTGCTGCCTCAAAACATCACAGTTATACAATTGTAATCCTGGTCTTCAGTTGCCCTTGCCTCTGTGGCAAGAGGAACAATACAGTGGAAATTGGGGAGACCCAATTCTTAACATGTAGCAAGGCTTAGGAAAGGAGGAGCCAAGCTGAGCCTCTAAAAGAGAAACACAGTATCAACAGTTGCTTCCTTTCTAGAATCATAGAGTTCGAAGGGACGTCTACAGTCATTGAGTCCATCCCCCTGTTCAAAGCAGGATTTCGAAAAACAATCCCAGACAGATGTAGGTCCACCCTCTGCTTGAAGACCTCCAGTGAAGGAGAACCCACTACCTCCCATGGCAACCTATTCCACTGACTGATCACCCTCACAGTCAGGAAGTTTTTCCTAATATCTAATCTGTCTTGACTCCCTCGTAGTTCCATCCCATTGTTTCTAGTCTTATCTTGTGCAAGTGAGAACAGGGACGATACCTCTGCACTGTGACGGCCCTTCAGATACTTGAAGATCGTGATCATGCCTCTTGTCAGTCTTCTCTTCTGTAGGCTAAACATTCCTAGATCCTTCAACCGTTCCTTGTAGGACATGCTTTCCAGACCACTAACCATTTTGGTAGCCCTTCTTTAGGCTTGCTCTAGTTTGTCCATGTCTTTTTTTTAAATTGGAACACCCAGAACCCAGTACTCTAGATGACGCCTGACCAAGGTAGAGTACAGAGGAATAATTACTTCTCTTGATCTAGTCTCTACACTCCTCTTGATACATCCTAGGATTGTGTTTGCCTTTTTTGCAGCTGCATCACATTGTTGACACATGTTCCTCCTGTGATCAACCAGTACACCCCTTTCCATTTCTTAAACCTTTCTTTCTTTTCAGCAAGTCATTGAATTTGAATTCTGGGTTCTTCCACCTTGGTCTCTTCAGCTGCTTCCTGTTCTTCCTTTTTTGGGGAATTGCTAAGGATTGTGCCTCCAAAATCTCCTTTTGCAAGATTTTCCATCCTTCTTGGACATTTTTGCCCCTTAGGACATCCAGCCATTTTATCCTTTGCATCGTCCTTCTGAGTCCATCAAAACCTGCCCTTCTGAAGTCCAACCTTGAAGTCTGGGACGTCCTACGTCTCCCTCCCTTTGTTAAGCAAAATTCAATGATAACCCAGTCTCCTAGCTTCACCCTTACATCTATAGACAAAGCTTAGTGGGATGAGAATCAGTGATCTCAAGGAAATGGGAGAAGAAATGGAATACTTGGGCTGGAAGATTATAGAATGGAACAAGGACATAGAGGCCATGTCTTCATGGCACCCTTATCTCAGATTCAAAATGTTTTGAATCCTCGGAGTCCAGACGGCAGTTTGGCTTAACATGATTTCCCCGTGTTAAACCACCCCAAAGCGTGATGAATCTGAATCCTGATTTCAACAGGTCTCACTCCGGATTGTCTGCTCGATATGTGTTTAATTTTTTACTGTGTGGACAGTACCGTTTTCAGGGATGAGATTCCGTGTTCAGGGTTTCCCTCCCCCAATCGCACTGTATCCAATGGCTGTCCATATTCTGGGCATGTCATGTTTAGGGTTTCCCTCCCCCAATAGCTTGCTTCCAAAGATAGTGATTTCATTGAAAAAATCCACACTGAAACAGCCACTATAAAACTCCAGTCCTTAAACCTACACTGTAGTGCTCTAGGCACTTCACACCTTAATAACAATGTTGCAATTTTGCATAATACTAGCTTTTTGAAAGTTCTAACCTTTAAAAAAGGGAAAGGAAAGGAAAGCCCTGGAGATTGTGGTTTAAAGGCTGTGGCTGTGAAGGGGGTTTGAGTTGCTGCTGCTGCTGCTGCTGTGTGCCCTAGGAAATGTGGAGAGGAGGCATGAGGCGAAGGAAAAGCCCCTCGGTCCCCTCCAGCCCAGCCTCTTGGTGCGAGGGAAGCGCGGGTGGGAAAGGGGGATCCAGACATCTTCGGAATCGCCTCACCCTTCCACGTGAATGTGGAGAACGTAGAGTCAGGGGCTATATATATACTAGGAAAGGAAGTGGAGAGCTGCACAGCAATGAGAGCGGGAGGAAGCAGACAGAATTTTACAGAGTTTAGTGCATGATTGCTAGAGCTGATCAGAACAAAAAGGCAAAAAAGGCATGGATGAGGCACAGGGAAGGGAAGGTGGGAGCAGACAGGCTTCCATGACAGCTATAAAATCAGACATTTTTGCTACATCCCCCCCCCATCTCTTGTTAAATCTCCCTTCTGATACATCTGGTTCATTTTTCACCTCCTTCCCCGCCCCTTTCAACCAGCCTCATCAGCCGGGGGAAAGGTCTGATCTCTGTTACTTTGAACTATGTGAGAGGGGCTGATCCTGGGAGGGAGGGAACAGCGAAAAATCCCCCCAAAACCCAAACAAACACACCACAAGTGACCAAACAAACAATTGGGTTTTATGCCAAAAGGAAAAAATTATTATTTACTCAAAGGGTTACAATAACCCCACTGAAAATACAAATAAGAAATGAACTGAATCGGATAATACCATATAGAGCACCAAAAGTATAAAAACTCACAGCAAGAAGAGCAATTGTGGAGTAAAAAATAAACCACAAACCACAGCCAAAAGGTATATATAAAATCTGAACAATAAAAATAATGTAGATAAAAATAGGCCAAACTTGTTTTGACTTAGGAGTCTTCCTCAGTGGGCAATTTAAAATATATATAATATAATTAAGAATAGCTGTGTATGAAAGTATCTCTCTCAAAAGCAATATCAGTAATGTGCTGGTGCTACGAGAGAGTCTCTTATACAGTCTAATTCCAGAAAGGGTTATTGTAACCCTTTGAATAAATAATAATTTTTTCCTTTTGGCATAAAACCCAATTGTTTGTTTGGTCAACAGGGAGGGAGGGAACGCCAATCAGAGAGAGGGGGTGGGCACCATGACTGGCAATGGGCGGGGAGGACAGGAATGCCGTGCGGACTCTGAGGATTGAATCCGAGATAAGGTTGCAATCGGAATGCCGTCGGGATGCCGCCAAACCGGATCGAGTTGAAAGCCGTGGAGACAATTTCAGCCCGGTTCAATTATTTCGGTTTTGGGAAATCAATATAAGGCATCCCGTGGGGATGCAGCCAGACATTGACCCAGCACAATGCAAGGATGGAATGGATCCCAGACAAAAGCAAGGATGTTGAATGGAAGAAAGAACTTGATCTTATACCCCAAGACATAACTTCAGGGAGTGGGAACAGATGTTTGGGTGGAAACAGGGAAATAAACATCAGGCTTTCCTAGACCAGGTAAACAAGTTGCAATGGTTAAATCAGCTATTCAATTTGGGTACCCAAATTAATATATTAATGTGGCAGCTCCCTTCATCCAAGGCACAAATGATACACGTTTAAGTGGTATTTTTCTCTGCAGGTTGATGGGAAACAACCAAAGAGGTTTTCAGACAAAGAATAAAGTCAGACGGAGGTCTGGAAGACGAATGCATTACCCATGCCTTGAGTCCAAGTCCCAGGCTTCCTGGTGGTTATTGCACCTTCTGATCCAGATTCCTATCCTTGTGCTGAACTTGTCTCTTTGCAAAAAGGTATACCAAAGCATTGCATGCACACCAGGTGTGTTCCAGGACCTTGCACGCAAGCCATGCGAAGAGTATGTGAGCCTGCTGCGTGCTGTTTCTGTTCTCATCTGGAAGTGTTCTGCCACCATGGAAACTATCTGCAGAAGTTTGTAGTTTGACTTGAAGATGCAATCTGATGCGCAAGAAGTTCGTGGTGCAGTGGATCAAGTCATTTGGCTCTAAAAAGTAATCTTCTCCTATCCCTAAAGATAAATATGATTTTTGGCTGACAGTCCGTCTAGGAGACTCATCTTCCCATCACCAATTCCAAGTCTTCATCTGTTTAAAAAATCAGTTTGCTCCTGTATAAAAGCTGATAAAGATTCTTGCACTTTAAGATTTAGGAATGTTGTCTGTTTTGGGGGGATAGTCTTATCATCAGAAGAATGATGGGTCTCCTAGGTCACGGGCTTTTAACGACTAGGCTAGAACTTCCCTTCCTGCCTTTTGCTTTTCTCTTTTGGAAGGAGGGAGGAAGATAAAGATACAGTTGCCGAGAAATTGTTCTGTGAAATTTCATAATCTATTGAGGTGAATGGGGGCTCTCTGAAAACACAATAGTCCTAAAACTTATGTATTTAAAGAAAGCCGTATCTGAAAAGAATACCTTGAGAACTCCTTGTTTAAATTACTCACCAAAAGGTACTGCGTTGTTACCTCCTCGTTTTTAATTCCGATTAAGTGTTCCTTTACACTTTGGCTTGTGTGTCACAGCAGAAAGACGAGATGGAGCCTGCATATCATTGATTTAATTATTCCAGCCTGAATGAATGTAGTCAGACCTAGAACAACTACTTAAAATGTAATTCAGTCCAGTGATGCAGAAAAATACCACACAGATGACAGCAAGTGAGAAGAACCTCTCGAGAAATAAGTTTCTGCTCATTCTGTGCGAATGAGGGAGCCTGGCAAAGGAAGGCAGTTCGGCAGAATAGTAAATCTCATTAAACTTTCCTGCAGAAGGGGCTGCTAGGAGGCTTTTATGAGAAAGAACACTCATTATTACATTATTTTTACATTACATTATTATTACATTACATTATTATTACAGTCATTTTTACATTATCAGGGGTGTGCATGAATGCAATTTTCAGGTTCGATTTAAATAGAATATTTGCATGTTTGAATCCAAACGAATAAAGAAAAAATAAATGCATTCAAATTCAAATCTGATTCAAATACGCACATATCTATTCATATGAATATTTTATTCGTATTGAAGATATGAATGTCGACAACATTGTTATGTGTCTGTATGCATCCATACACATCCCATTTTCATCCCATATGCATGTCGTTTTTGTCCCATATGTATCCATGCAAATGCGTACAGCTACAAATAAGATGTGTGCGGATGCATACAAGGTCCAAATAATTTGTTCGAAACATTCATGTTAAAAAACGAACGTACAGACATTCAATTCGAACTCAAATGTCAAAATTTGAACGAATTCAGTCGAATTCTGACTGTTTCGAATATTCTTGCACATCCTACTGTATATCTAGATGCCTCAGAATTGTCCCTTTGCTAGCTGTTTTCCTATCCAAATGTAAAAAGCCATGTTTGAATTAATCCCTTTTCTAAAATTAATGTTTAAAGTATGATATTCTTTGTGTGACAAGTGTCTGTGTGCTTTTTTATTAAAGATGTTAAACAAAATTGGCTACAAAGGCCGGACCTGTGGAATCCACACAGGAGCCAAAGGGATGTGGCATCCATAGGCTGATGTCTCCCCGAGGCTTGTAACTCACCTCCAGAATGCACCTTTTGCAAAGCAGGAGAACCCTTTGCTGCTGCTGCTGCTGCTGCTGCTGCGTGGATTGACATTGGTAGTACATGAGATTTACCCAATTCACTGATTCATGTGGGACCATTTAGTGATGCACATAAGAGGGCTGATGTCTGAAGCCATTTTCCTGTGTGTTGCTTAATGTCTCCAGGTGGAAACTTCAAAGGTGGAGTTAAGTATTCCTTGCTTTTTTGAGGTTAGTGATAGTAAAGGGCAGGTGATGCAAACTTTGAGGATCTCCTGCTCCTCAGAACACCCCATTTCAGGCTATTTCTAATTTATCTTTTCTGCCGTGAATGGGTGAGTAGAATTGAGCCTGGTTAATACTTGGGTGGAAAACCACCAGAGAATATTGGGTGATGTAGGCTAGACTGGAAAATAAAAGTATCTTGGATGAAGACAAGACAAAATCACTTCTATTCCATGTGTGTATGTATTATTTACATTTCTATCCTAAAGGCCTAGGGTGGGTTACAACAATAAAAACACAAATAAACATAATGAAATGCAGACAAAAAAGTCTGGTACTCAAAGGAAAGAAGAATTGTCTCTTATTATACTTGCCAAGACAGCAAAGTCATTTTCACATGGCCTATTTGGACTGTGTTGGCTGCTCCATGAGAACACAATGTCCTTTCAACAGAATGGCCCCTGGGAGGAGGAGGAGGAGAAAAAGAAGAGTTGGCTTTTCTACCCCGCTTTTCAAAGCTGCTGACAAAGGTTCTGTTCTTCTCCCCACAATAGACACTCTGTGAGGTAGGTGGGGCTGTGAGAACTCAGAAGAGAGCTGTGACTAGCCCAAGGTCACCCAGCTGGCTTCGTGGGAGAGGGCGGAATCAAACCCAGCATTCCCAGATAAGAGTCCGACTCCCTAACCACTAGAATGGCCTCTAATGTGGCTCACATTAGGTTCTCAAGGAATGTTCTGGCCACATGGGCCTTTCATTTGGCTCTTGATCAAGCATACCTGAGAGTCAGTGCCTTCCTGAGAATGTTCTGGCCACATAGGCCATTGGCATTTCCCAGTGTGAAAGTCACACCAAAAAGTGGTCCAGCAGGAGACCCTTTCAAAGCGGCTATGCAACTGGCAGAGCCTGGTGCCATTTTTCTAGATTCTGGAAATGCCCCCCAGAACAGATGCTACAAATCACATTAGAGGCCATTCTTTACACAAGGGTTAGAGCAGATGGATCTTGGTATGTGCCTGCTCTGCCTCGCTCTGGCTGTGGCCACGACAGAGCAGTCTGGGCCAAGATGGAGTTGAGAAGTATGGTGTGGGAGCTGCACAATGGATGACTCATCTGGACAGTGTCTAACATGCTAAATCATTAAAAGGCCCGGAAAGACCAGCAACATTGTCAGCCTCTTCCTAAAGATGAACAGAGTTGGGAATATCTGAGTTTCAGTGGCAGGGAGTTCCACAGGCCAGATAGCTGCAATAAGTATAGACTTTATTTATATGTTACAAAATGTGTGAATTGTTTTCAACTTTGGGTTCTCTTTTTATAATGTATAAGTCTACGGCTGCATCCCCATTACAACCTTACATCGGTTTCAAACCGTTTTCAATCCTCGCAGACCTCACGTCAGTTTGGCTTAACACACTTTCCGCATGTTAAATCACCCCAAAGCGTTGTAAATGTTAATCCTCATTTCAACAGGTCTCTCTCCGGTTCCTACGCTTGAAATGTTTTACATTTTTTACTGTGGGGACCGTATGGTGTTAAGGGATGAGAATCCGTGTTTAGGGTTTCCCTCCCCCAATAGCTTGCTTCCAAAGATAGTGATTTCACTGAAAAAATCCACCCCTCAAAACAGCCACTATAAAAATCCACTCCTTAAAGCAGCCGCTAAACAGTAGCGATCTACCCACTTCACACCTTATAACAATGTTGCAATTTTGCGCAATTCCAGCTCTTTTAAAGTTCTGACCTTTAGAAAGGGAAAAGAAAGTAAAGCAGCTGGAGGTTCTGTTTTAAAGACTGTGGCTGTGAAGGGGGCTTGAGTTGCCGCTGCTGTTGTGTGCCCTGGGAAATGGGGAGAGGAGGGGAAAGAATTGCTGGCTGCCCTGCCGTTTTTCCTCCAGGCAAGCGGCAGCCACCCAGCTAGGCTCCTTGAAGGGGTCCCTTTTGGGTGGTGCGTTCATGCCAGGAGAAAGAGGGCAGGGCAGCCCCGAAAAGTGGCTTTTAAAAAGTAGCCACTTGAGTCCCCCTTTGAGTCACATCGGCCATGTAGGATCCTCAGAATCCGGATCGAACGCGATTAAGCTGAAAGTAATGGGAACAGGCAAATTCATGTTTGCATCCGGTTCTGTTATTTCGATTTAGGGAAACTGGATTAAGCTTATAATGGGGATGCGCCCTACGTTCTGCTTCAAGGTTGTCTTATGCCCTGAAACTTTATAGGCCATTCACCTGTCTGTCTTTGCAGTCCTTCATTTTTAGGAAATGGAAGCTATTTACTACAATTGCCTATTTTTGTGAAAATAGGGAGAAAAGGCTCCACATAGTCACACGAACCCAGAGTGATGCAATCTCTTCTACAAAGGTTCAGTGTTATTATGTTTCCATGTGGGAATGTGCCAGAGTAAAAAGCAATTTCCTTTGTTGTTGCCTTTTCTGAAAAGATTTACATGGACTTACATTTTTTGACATAGCCGCACCAATTCCATATGAATGTTTCGCTATTTCATGCAAACACTGTGGGGAAAGGGTACAAAAAAGGAAATGAAATAGTTATTTTAGAAACGGTTGACAGTTAAAGGAATGTAAAAATTGGGTGAAGTGCTAGCCTTCTCCTGACAAGCTGACTCCAAAGCAGACAGAAATACCCCAGGAAAATCATAGTTCAAATTCTCCATCAAACAAGGATTTATGTTATCTTTTATGCTTCACAGGTACTTAATCCTTTGAAAGCAAATTAACTTTTTCCTGGCATTTTTAGCATTCTCTTGGAAAATAAAGTATATTTAAATGAGAACAAAGGGTATATATTAAAGGTGAATGTATTTAGAGGCTAGTTTTCAGAGAATTATCCAGTGCTATACAGCAATAAGAAATGAATCAGTATATTGGTATAATGATTCTTGCCAGCTCCATAGATTCCTGTCCCTATTGTCGCCCTCTCCTCCTTTATGGGCTCAAATTGAGATGGCTGAACTTCCCCATTCAATGCAAAGCTATATAGCCCATACTCTGGACTATAAAAAAGCTAAGGTTCTTAACCCACTAACTCATTCCATCCTGACTACATGAAAGTACTGGCAAAAACACTTAGCCCCTCCCCCCTCCCCCTTGTCTCTGCCCTCTGATTTAATGAAAGCTTCACCACAAATACCAGATTCAATCTGGGTAACTTTAAAGGAGAAAGGTTATACCACAATCAGAGATTTTTTTCAGGGTCATTTCACCTCTAATTCCTCAAGAGAGATAAGAAATATGATTGGTAGCTCTAAAAACTGGCTTATCCCAATGGTAATAAGGAATTTTTTCCTGAAACTTGAGAATGAAGGAAGAGGTACACGAGACCTTACCCCCTTTGAGCAACTAATTTTGGACGATAAAGCAAGAGATAGAGGCATATCCTCCACTCTGTCTAAAATATTGATAGATCACAACGTGGGAGAGCTTCAGGCAGTGAAAGTGCTCTGGGAAACAGATTGTGGAATAGAAATTGATAATGAAGAATGGTTAAAAATTCCCAGTAGGATGTTTTCATCATATAGGTCTCAAGCAGAAAGGGAATTGTCTGTTAAAGCATTATTTCAATGATACTACACCCCGGTTGCTTTGAATAGGATTAACAATAGGCTTTCCCCACTGTGTTGGAACAAGTGTGGAGAAAAAGGTACATACATACATCAATGGTGGCAATGCCCTAAGGTTAAAGTGTTTTGGGAAGCTGTTCAGGCAAAGATAAGTACCATTGTTTCTCGAAATGTTCAACTATTGCCAGCTATAGTGTTTCTACTTTCCTTTAAAGAACAAGGGGTGCCAAATCATAATAGGGATTTGCTTGCTGATCACCACTGTGAAAGCGGAGATCGCTCTCCATTGGAAATCTGCAGATCAATTAAGCATAGATAACTGGATCAGTCGTACGTGGTCGTTATTGATTAATGAACTCATTACAGTGCAACAGTATAAGATGCAACTCCTAGAACAAGAAGCTCAATTTATCAGGAAATGGGCACCTTTTATCATTCACGAACAAATCGATCCCAGACTTCGACCATCTTCCTCTTTCTCTGTAACATTTTTGAAACAAAAAATATTGATGCTCTTTCCAGATTTTCCATTCTAGACTGTACTGGATAAATCTTGCTTGAACTGTATGGACTATGCGATCCTCAGAAGTGTATATTTGGTTTATGTTATGTGTTTTTTATGTTTGTTGTTATATATTTAAAAAAACAAATAAAAATTTTAAAAAAATTTAAAAAATGTATATTTGACTGTGTGTCAGGGGATCTTCAGTCCAGGGAGTTTCAGGGCCCTGATTCTAGGCACGGTTATTCTGCACCAGGAAGAACGGGCACATGATCTGGGGCCACTCCTGGATTCCCTGCTGCCAGGTGTGTTTACCTCCACCTCTGTCTGGTTTGTCAGCTTCAGGCTTCTCTGGATGAGGATAACTTGGTCATGGAGATCCATGCTCTATAATCTCCAAAATGGACTACCCAAGGCACTGAATGTGGGGCTATCCTTGAAATGGTCTGGAAGTTGGAACTAGAGCAGAATGCAGCAGCTCAACTGCTGCTGTTCATGCTGGTATGAAAGCTATTGGGTCCAATTCAAGACATTGTTGTTAACATATAAAGCTTAAATGGCTTGGGCCTTAAATGACTAAAGAATCACCTTCTCCCATCTAGGCCTTCTTGCCCATGAAGAAGAAGAATTGGCTTTTCTACCCTGCTTTTCTCACCCATTTAAGGGGATTCAAAGCGGCTGACAAAGCTTTTCTATTCTTCTCTCCACAACAGAACACCTTGTGAGGTAGGTGGGGCTGTGAAAGCTCAGAAGAGAGCTGTGACTAGCCCAAGGTCACCCAGCTGGCTTCATAGGGGAGGGAGGAATAGAACCTGGTATTCCCAGATACGAGTCTGGCTCCCTAACCACTAGACAAAACTGGCTCACAACTGAGTGCCAACTGAGGCCTTCTGGTAGTCCTGGTAGAGAGCAGCACATGAAAGGGTCTTTTCTGTGGTGCCCCCTAGGATTTAGAACAGGCTGACACTGAAACCACACTAGACATTGACATTATATGGTTTTTCAGGGCCTCACCAATACTTCTTCACCCAGACTTTTGCTCTTTAGCAAATTCCATACTGCTGGAGGGAGAGAGAGGGTTGTGTTTTAAGTATGTTTTAGTTTTGTGCTGCTATTGTCCTTCCCCTGGGTTAAAAAAATGTAGGATATAATAAATAAATAAATAATCAATCAATACATCAATAATAAAAAATGTAGCTGGGGCATTTTCTACCTCTAAATATGAAACAGTATTGTTTTTCATATATGAATATGACAGAAAGCATTGCTCAGGGTTTTTCTGGTGAAATATTTTAAAAATGTGTTTATATTCAAATGGGACTTGAATTTTCAGCTCATCACTCTATGTTGGCTCTAATACTGTTCAAATAGGCCAATACTGTACATTAATTGTATGAACTTGATAACCATAATGAATCTATTCCATAATATTATGTCTAAGTTCTTAATCGTCATAAAAATAGTGTATACTAAATTGTTGTTCAGTAGTGATAGCTATAATGTACTTGAAAATGAGATAATTCTTAAAAAAAGAATGCTACAGCTATCCTATTTGCTAGCAAGGAATCATAATGAAAAGGGAACAAATGTTATTTTAATGATTTTATAATGTAATTGTATTATAATGAAATATTATGGTGTTGTATTACAATATTATTGCAAATTCCTGAAATAGGTAAGTACTTTCCTTCCATCAGCTTCACCATTAAGCTGAAAACTGGAAACAACAACAGAGCAACTAAGCTCAAACTGTTTCCTTAGGGGAAATATATGGTGGTACTACTGGAAATGATGACCAAAAACATGATAGTTCTGTTTGAAGATCATTTAAGCATCTTCCAAACAAAACTGGGGTGAGAGTTGGCACTGGGTGAACATGACACCTGCTACCGTCACTATGAGTCAACCCCCAAACAGTTTCTCCCACTCTGTAGAAGGGTGTCCCTTTCAGCAATGGGCAAAGATGTCTGGCTGTCCAGTGCTCTGACTGATCCTACATGGACCATTACTGGTCATATGAATACAACCAAAACCACTTAGCAAATTCAAGTGTGCAAAGAACAAGAGAACCACCTCTCTTGTATCTCTGGAATAGCAAATTGCACGGCATGGCAGGCCCTGAACTAGGACTAAGGCCTCACCACAACAGATCAGTCTGCCTTAGGACACAACAGGTCTCACCGCACTCTTGGTTTATCACACCAATCTAATTGCTGCTCAGCTAATTTTTCTTCCACTGTCTACACTTCCACTCTCCTTGACTTCAGTCTGGTAACAGGGAATTTTTCCCTCCACGTTCCTCCCATCCTTCTTTCCCCATTACCTCTGTGATTGGATGCCATTCCGTCAGTCAGATTTTGGTTTCTAAGGGAGCTTATGGCCACCTCCCCACCAAAGTGTTGCCTGGCCCTCCCCCCTGTCTCTTCTCCCCCTTTGTTGGTTCCTGCCTTGATACCCTTGCCAGAGACAACCCTGCTCACGTCTGAATTCCTTTGTTGTTGCATTCGTGGCAGTGGGACATAAGCTGATCTTCTGAAACAACAGCCAGTATTACTTCCTTATTTATGAATTTATGTCCCACCCTTCATCAAGAGATCCCAGGATGAGTCACAATAATCAAAAAGAGAAAATATATGCATTATTCTTAAAATGTGTTTGCACTGTAATTCTCCCACCCTGCCTGGGCAGCTCCCAGAGGAAGCTAAACATCAAATGCCTGGGTGAAATGTAGATTTTTACCATGTGGGCACCTGGTGAACCCGCAGAGAGGAGCAGCAGCAAGAAAGCCCTCTCGTTGAGACCTCAGTACTTGGGCAGGTCTATATGGGAGAAATGACTCTATGGCTGTATCCACATGGGATGCCTTAATTTGGTTAAAGGAAACCGAAATAAGTGAACCGGGTTAATCCTGTTTACACGACTTGAAGTTAACCCGGTTCACTGGCATTCCAATTTCAGCCTTAAATTGGAATCAATCCTGGGAGTCCAGACGGCAGCCCTGTCCTCCCACCCATCGCCCACCCCCTCTCTCTCATTGGTGTTCCGTCCCAGGATCCCACCCTCCCTTCCCTTTGAGTCATCCATGCTTTGCCGGGGATTCCCGTTCTCTCCCCCCCTTCCCACCAGCAGCAGCAGCAGCAGCAGCAGCAGCAGCAGCAGCAGCAGCCATCCATGCGCTGCGGGCTCCTTGTTGCCCGCCGCCGCTTTGCCCCACTCCGCCGCTGCCGCCGCCGCTGCCGCGTTCTCGGCGCCTTTCGCCCCGCTGGCCGGAGCGCGCTCGCAGCCCGGGCCGCCCCTGCCTCCCCCACTGGCGGCTCCGGCGCCCGACGCGCCATCCATCCATCCATCCATCCATCCATCCATCCATCCATCCATCCATCCATCCATCCATCCATCCTGGCGCTGCAGCGCAGGCAGCTTTGCCCTGGGGCTCCTCGGTGCCCGCCGCCGCTTTGCCCCACTCCACTGCTGCCGCCACCACTGCCGCCGCGTTCTCGGCGTCTTTCGCCCCGCTTGCCGGAGTGCGCTCGCAGCCCGGGCCGCCCCTGCCTCCCCCGCCGGCAGCTCCGGCGCCCGCCACGCCATCCATCCATCCATCCATCCATCCATCCATCCATCCATCCACCCATCCTGGCGCTGTGGTGCGGGCAGCTTTGCCCTGGGGCTCCTCGTTGCCCGCCGCCGCCGCTGGAAAAGGAGGAGAGCCGAGAGGTGGGTGAGAGGGCGGCGGGCTCAGCGTGCCCACTGCAGGGGAGGGCGAAGGGAGCTCCTCACTCGCTCTTCCCCCGGGGGCCGGGAGGGAACTCGGAGAGCAGGGAGAGTGGGCTGGGAAAGTTCCGCGGGGACTCCCCTTTCCTTTTTAAAGTTCAGAACTGCGCAAAACTGCAACATTGTTATTGAGCTACATCGCTACAGTGTAGCTTTGGAGGTAGTGGCTGTTTCGAGACTGGATTCTTTCAATGGAATCACTCTTTGGAAGCGAGCTATTAGGGGAGGGAATCCTAAACATGACGTGCCTCGAATACGGACAAGCCATTGGTTACAGTGCGATTGGGGGCGGGACAGCCTGGACACGGAATCTCATCCTGGAAAACGATACTGTCCACACAGTAAAAAATGAAACACGTATCAAGGGCACGTTCCGGAGTGAGACCTGTTGAAATCAGGATTTATTTCAAATCGGTATAACGTGGTTTAACACGGAAGAAGCGTGTTAAGCCGAACTGCCGTCTGAACTGTGAGGATTCAAATCGTTTTGAATTCGAGATAACGATGCCGTGAAGATGGGGCTTAAGGCTGGTATCATTCAGATAACCAGGTCCCTTGCTGTTTAAGGTTTTGTATGTTAACACCGATACCTTGAATTGTGCTTGGTAATGAACAGGCAATCAGTGCAGGTCTTTCAGGGCTAGTGTGATACGTGTTTAGCCACAGACATCCATCAGCAGTCAAGCTGCTGCATTTGTTAGGGGGCGAATGGCTTGTCCGGACGTCTTCTCGTGCTGGGATGTTCTTCTGTAGAAAAATGCCAGAGCAGTTTTGGTGCTTAGAGGCATAAGACAGAAAGGAGAGAGAACCCAGAGCCTGTTTTTCCTCAGTAGGAAAATGATTTCATTAATATTCAGTATTAAAAGTTATAAAAAATGAAGGGGCGCTACGCAGAATGCCAAAACTTAAGCAAAAATAGATTCCCAGTGGGGTAGGACCAGACTTCAACCAGGCAAGGAATATTAGCTTAGTGCAGAAAAAAAAATATTTTTTTAAATAAATTATGATGAAAGAAAATGATGAGGGGGTCAAATGGCTCTCATTTGTCCTACAAGTGTCTTTCCCTTTCCCTGATCACCTGATTGGCAAACTACGTGTGGGTAATGGCTTGATTTTGCACACAAGCGCTGCTTTGCCTTAATGGGCGACACACCCGTGGCTTCCCTGCACCAGATGCAACATGAGAAGACAATGCACAGAATTCCTCAAACCTGTTGTGAGTGGGGGGGTGCCCGCTGTCATGCGAAGGTGCGCGCCTCCGCTAAACTGCGACGGCTTCAAGCAATGAGCTGCTTTTCCATGGCATTAGTAACGGCCCTTATTTTCATTGTTTATCTTTGCTGTGTGTTGTGTTTGTGGAGGTGCAACTGAGGTGTTTCCCTGTCATCGCTGCAGTGGTCGGGACAAGGTATGGCGACGTCAACACGGCTTCCTATCAGGGGAGAGGGGTGGAGAGAAAAAGATGTGGTTACCCAGTGCAGGGGTTTACCACGGTTTGCATGGGGACAGGTACACTTAAACCTGCACTCTCCTCAATTGCATGGAGACAGACTAATTCGAACTAGAATCTGTATTGGGAATGACCCGATTCAAATCTGAAGTAAACAGATTGCCCAAAGAATTCATGAGACACAAGAATCCAGTTATCAGGGCCTTGCTTCAAACATGGATGAAACAGCAAAGTAATGTAATTTCTTAAATATTTCATTTAATAGAATTTAAATTTCATCCAGGTTTGGCTTAACTAAGGTCAAAAGAATTATAGGAAATAGTAAACATTTAAATAAACAAACAAACATATAAATGCTACGTGGGTCATTCTGGTCCTTATGTTGTGGGCTCAACTGGGACTCCCTGTTTTGGGGAATTCCTCTTTTGCAGCTGACCCTCTGGGGTCTTTTAAGGTCAGAGGTGCAATTCTGACTCGTATCCCTCACAGGGACAGGGGAGCTAAGGAAGGAGTTCTGAGGCAAGAATAATATGAACTTGATATATTTTATTAGATAGGAACAAAAAGGAAAAAGGGGGAAATCGTTTAAACAGCAGCAAAAATACAGGCCCTGCCAGTAAAGATAACACACTTTCTTTAGCGTTAAGCAGTTCAGTAGAAATGAAAGATTTCTGAGACTGTTACAAACAAAAACCCGTTACAGAATTTTTCAAATGGTACCAAAAGATTTCATTTTTGTTATTTTAAAACATGGGCTAACTTCCTCACTTCTCTCTTTGCGGGACCAAGAGGGACTGGTTCCTGGTGAGGTGAAAAGGCTTTTGGGAACAGGTGGGGTTAGGCCAGGTGCAGCGGAGTCCGGCTGCCGTGGAGCAAAACTGCCGAGGGAGCTGCCCTGGGAGGAAGCTGCCACGTGCAATTGATTTATGCTGTACATAGGCTGTAGCTAGGCTCAAAAGAAGAAGAAGAAGAAGAAGAAGAAGAAGAGTTGGCTTTTCTACCCCGCTTTGC